>VSWD01000003.1:60175354-62628331 GCA_033119305.1 Pinctada imbricata
CCTTTACAGCCGTGAGTGCTGACGTCAGATTTCTAGACAAAATGTTGTTGAGCAGTTGCTAGAATTAGCAATGTATCGAAACTTGTAAGAGACTTGTTGAAGTTTTGGTATACAGTATATTGTAGGGAGTATATTGTGTTTATACGTATATTGTGAAAGTGTGACCACAGTACATTATAGCCATATATGTGAAAGTGTGACCACAGTACATTATAGTCATATATGTGAAAGTGTGACTACAGTGCCTTATAGTCATATATGTGAAAGTGTGACCACAGTACATTATAGCCATATATGTGAAAGTGTGACCACAGTACATTATAGTCATATATGTGAAAGTGTGACTACAGTGCCTTATAGTCATATTGAAAGTGTGACCACAGTACATTATAGTCATATATGTGAAAGTGTGACTACAGTGCCTTATAGTCATATATGTGACTGTGTGACTACAGTACAATTTAGTCACATATGTGAAAGTGTGACCACAGAACATTATAGTCACATATGTGAAAGTGTTCTTACAGTATATTATAGTGTGTACATTATAGTCATATAAGGTAGTGATTCCACAATACATTATAGTCATAAATGTGAAAATGTGGCTACAGTACATTAGTATATATAAGGTAGTGATTCCACAATACATTATAGTCATAAATGTGAAAATGTGACTACAGTACATTATGCTCACATATGTTAATGTGTGACTAAAGTGCATTATAGTTAACTATTCGTCAGCTTTTTTTTTTGAAAGCTTCTGAGATGACGAAATTTGGAAAGCTCTAAAAGTTTTCGAAAAATAGTTGACGAAAATTTCGTTAACTAATCTTTGTTAACGAAAATTTTGAAAGCTATGAGCTTTCAAATTTTCGTCATCTCGGAGCTTTCAAAATATTTGAAAGCAATCGCTGACGAAATTTCGAAAGCAATCGCTGACGAAAATTCTGAAAGCAATCGCTGACGAAAACTATGTCCCCCCCAACGGGGAGGAGACATATATTGGTTTTACCTTCGTCGTCGGTCTGTCCATCTGTCACACCTCGTTGTCCGGGCTACCGTTTGGCCGATAACATTCATATTTTAGTATGTTGTTGCTTTTGACCCGAAGGTTTCACATCACCTTGACTCAAGGTCATGTGACCAAGGTCAATGTCACGTAGTACATTTTTTAAAGAAATTATGCATACATTCCCTGTCCGGGCTATATCTCTTGATCAATTTGCCGGATCACTTTCATATTTTAAGTACATTGTATGTTGTTGCTTATGACCTGAAGGTTTCACATCACCTTGACGCAAAGTCATGTGACCAAGGTCAAGGTCACTTAGTACATTTTAAATAGAATTGTACATAGATTCCTGTCCGGGCTATATCTCTTGAACCGTTCGTGGATCCCTTTCATATTTAGTATGTTGTTGCTTCTGACTTGAATGTTTCACATCACCTGTACCAAAGGTCATGTGACCAAGGTCAAGGTCACTGTAGTGCATTCTTAATGAAATTATACATACATTCCTGTCCGATCTATATCTCTTGAACCGTTTGCTGAATCACTTTCATATTTTAGTATGTTGTTTCCCTATGACCTAAAGGTTTTTCATACCTTTACCCAGGTCATGTGACTAAGGTCAAGGTCCATTTAGTACATTTAAAAAAAATTGTTTATATATTCTTGTCCGGGCTATATCTCTTGAACCTTTTGGCCCGATCCCATTTGCATTTTAGTATGTTCGTTGTTACGTATGACTCGAATGTTTCACATCACCTTGACCTAAGGTCATGTAACTAAGGTCAATGTCACTTGGTGTATTTTTAATGAATTATGCATACATTCCTGTCCGAGCTATATCTCTTATACTGTTTGCTGAATCACTCATATTTTAGTATGTTGTTGCTTATGACTTGAAGGTTTCACATCACCTTGACCTAAGGTCATGTGACCAAGGTCAAGGTCACTTAGTACATCTTTTAAAAAAAATGTACATAGATTCCTGTCAGGGCTATATCTCTTGAACCTTTTGCCCGATCCCTTGTATATTTTAGTATGTTGTTGCACATAACCCGAAAGTTTCACATCACGTTAACCCAAGGTCGTGTGAACAAAGTCAAGGTCACTTTATAAAATTTTATAGATACTCCTGTCCCCGCTATATCTCTTGAACCTTTTACCCGATCCCTTATACATTTTAGTATGTTGTAACTTACAAATATATGACTCGAAGGTTTCAAATCACCTTGACCCAAGGTCATGTGACCAAGGTCAACAATGGTCAAGATCACTTAGTGTAATTTTAATGAAATTATGCATACATTCCTGCCCGAGCTATATCTCTTGAACCGTTTGCTGGATCACTTTCATATTTTAGTATGTTGTTGCTATGACCTGAATGATTCAATCACCTTGACCCAAGGTCAATTAGTATTTTTTTAAATAAAATTGTATATGTTGCGTGTATTATGTCCAGGCTTAATCTTTTGAACCCAGATTTTATCATTTTCATATTTTAGTATGATTATGCTGATGACCCAAAGGTTTCATACCACCTTGTCTTAATCCAAGGCCATATGACAAAGGTCAAGGTCAAGTATTATTTTTTTTAATAATAATAAAGCTATTGAGTCTGAGCCATATCTCTGGAATCGTATACTGGATCACTCTGATACTTTAGTATGCTGTGGCTCAGGATTGGAGGGTTTCTCATCATCTAGTCTAAGACCCAAATTCATGTGTCCAAGGTCAAGATCATTTAGTTCTTTTTAATGAAATTGTACGTACTACTCTTGTCTGGGCTTTATCGCCTGATCCTTTCTTACAATTGTTTTCATATTTAAGTGTGATGTTTCTCAGGATTAAATGTTTCTTATCACATTGTCACATGGTCACATGATTAAGGTCACTACGCTAATCATGCCAAGGTTGAAATTGTCTATGCTTATTATGTTCCGGCTATATGTTGTAAACCGTGTATCCAATCACTTATTCACTTTTTTGTTGCTCATGATCCATACAATGTAGGTTTCAGGTCAGCTATATCAAAGGTCATGTGACCAAAGTCAATTTCACTAAATATGCTTATAATGAAATTATATATGCTAATCATGTTTGGGCTATACCTCAAACTATATAATGAATCACTTTCATGTTTTAGTATGATATTGCCCATGACTCAAAGGTTTTACATCATCTTGGCCTAAGGTCAAAGTAACTTAGATGATTATCTTAGATTAGAGGGAGGGGGAGACATGTGTTTTTTTTCTGAAAAACTTTTTTTTTTAATTTTGAAAGTTATTGCTGACGAAAATTTGAAAGCTATCGCTGACGAAAATTTTTGAAGCTATCGCTGATGAAAATTTTGAAAGCTTTTAACGCTCAGGCGCCATATTGTTTTTACAATGGCTACCGCATGCCTCGGGCGAATTTCTCTGCGCAGTTTTGAGGATGAAAGAAGCCGTCTCATTATTGGCGTGACACTTAACAATCACTGGTTGTGAAATATCTTTCAAAGCTTCCAACAGTCACAGAGAAGCCAGAGTTTCACTGGATATATCAAGCATGGTGAACACGGAATCTTTAAATAAACTTATAAAAATAAACAAAATACAATATTTCATTTAATCCAAGAATATATATTTTCTTAATTTAATTTGAATAAACATCATTATTAGTACTATTTATCAAGCAAATTATGAAGATGATTGCTTTAATTTCGGCCAACTTGGTTTTCTCGACACAAAATACCTTACGAGAAAAGCTTTCAAAAATTTTGAAAGCTAGTGAACGAAATTTTCGTCAGCAATAAGCTTCCAAAAATGTTGAAAGCTATAGCTTACGAAATTTTCGTCAGCCGTTAGCGTTCAAACATTTGAAAGCTAGGGAATCGCTGACGAAAATGTGTTAAAGAGAAATCGCTGACGAAATTTCGTCATCCTCGAGTATTTAAAAATTTGAAAGCAATCACTGACGAAATTTTGAAAGCTAAGCTTTCAATTCGTTTACGAATTTAAAGCAAATATTAAACTTTCGACTGGTCGGGGCTGTACGTAGTGCTTGACTATACATATTTATCTTTTCATCGGTTTTAAAAAACATAAGCAAGATTATGCAATTTCGAACAGGGTATGACTGCGAAATTCTCCATTTGGAGGGAACAAACATTTTTTTCTCATGTACATAATGTCTCAGATCTTGATTTTACGAACGAGCTAAATGTATGCTAAGTACTGGAAGGGAGGTATTGAGATTCATTTCAATACATGTAAGAATCTGTGAAAAATTCTTGTTGAGACTGATTGTAACTCTTTCTCACCGGCATTTTGAAAATGGTCATATTTCCTCGTATTTTTTAATCAAATCGTTTATAAAATTCCCCTTTTCAAATGTTCATCTTTGATGAAACAGGATCTTGTCCCGAAAGTATTTATCACGGTCAAATGGTTTCTAACCTTGCAAGCATCGTCAAGAGTAGTATTCCTTCTTACTTGGTGTCATTTCATGCTATCGTATCAATCTGCAGAATCTTTGTATGTCTTGCTTATTTAAGGTCTTGCTTATTTAAGGAAACCTTTTTAGGCTTTCAAATTAGGCTGATAGAGTAGACATTGAATTTATGATAGTAACCGGATGTGACATTTCTACCGAAATGAAGCGGAGGGTGATGCATGCAAGCAGGAGATGCTTACTCTTCCTGGGCACCTTGTCTCACTCCCATATAGGAAGTTTGCTTCTTGTCATATGGTGGAGGTTTTTGTTTGTTTGCTTTGGTTCCTGTTTTATCCTGATTTTGTATGCCTTCGGTTTCTGATTTTCTGAGTTATCAATTTTGTGCTGTATACAGGGATATGGTCATTATCCATATTTGTCATAGAGGACATTTCATCATGGTCTTAAAATTGTCAATATTGAAATATATCTTCTATACTACCAAAGATAAAAAAAGATACGAAAGAAAAATGAGTTATTAAAAGTATTTATTGTGGAATTTTACACCCAGTTATTGTCCGTATGTACCTGTCAGTTAATCTGAAAATAGAAAATGGCATTAGTTTGATGTTCTTCTTACGAATCAAATGAAAATAGAAAATTCTGTTTAATAACAATATTTCTTTGAAGATGTGTCATTAATATCGTTTTTAAATTTGAAGTTATTTCTGATTTAGCAAAATGTCACTGTTTTATATTAGAGATTGAACCTTAAGTTTAATTTACATCAAAGCAGAGATATACGTGCTGTACATGTATGATACATGTATCTTTCCTGATAAGTTTATTTTTTCACCCTTTACAATAGAGGATGATACGTCTTTCTGTACATTTTTGACTTGATACCCTTCAAACTCATACATATGCATATGTATACTTATACATACTCAAACATATTAAACTGTGTAGATTGAGGATCACTGACCAGGGTTAAGTACCGGAACGTGCATGTCTAGTCCATGCATTTATCTGTTCTTAAGTGATGCTATTGAATTTTAAGACATTTAACATTCAATCAGTCAACCTGCGAAGTTTTTGGCGGCGTATGAAATAGAAGTTGATATCCGAAAACACGTGTATGGTGCATAATAAATTGGTTTGATATTTCTTCATGGAGGTATCGATTAGGAACACTTCCCGTTTTACAAAGACAAAATTCAGACTGGAGTAAGACCCTTACCTCTACATTCACAAAACGGACATCCGTCTTCATCATTTTTAAATCCATTCTTACAGTTCATGCGACACATCCAGTATCCACATTCTCTCTCTACAATGGAGACATCATAACATTATCAGACCCCTACCGTTCATTTTCTATGATTGCTGCATACGATATTGGAGAAAGTCAAGAAACAAAGATGAATTTTATTTTTCAATTTCGTGTAGGGTGTATGAGCAAGCCTTAAATAATTAAGTTTCTGAAGTTCTGATTTGACAATAAAAAGGTTGGTCTTTTGAGAATGGATGCCTTTCTTGTTTGGTATTGTTGGAGATCCCCTCCTTTGATAAATACAGAGAATATTCATGAAAGCATTAATCATTATTATATAGTCTGTTTATATTCCCACTCTCATTGGCTGAGAACTGTCACGTGACGAGTCATTGTCTCATCATATTGACCTGTGAGGGGCGATTTAATTAAATATCACTACCGCGAAAACTCTTGCTTCCGATTACACAGCCAATTGTGCCTCACATGAAATTTATATGAAATGAGCATCATGTAAATTTCACATGAAAAGTCATGTAAAATTCACATAAATTTCACATAAGTTTTATGTGAAAATATTTCACATGAATTTCACATAAATTTCCTTCACATGGATTTCACATGAATTTTTCTAAGTGACCTTCACAGGAAACTAATTCACATAACATCCATTTAAAAATCTTCACATGAATTTCATTTGAAACATTTTATGTAAATTTCATGTTCGTGCTCGTTTCACATAAATTTCATGTGAACTTTCATGTAAAGTTCATCTAAATTTCACATGACTTTCATATGAGGCACAATTGACTGTGTACCATGAAATATCGAAAACGCGCGAAATTTATATCTGTGACGTAATTAACGTCATTTCGTAGACAGCAGCAAGGACCCTGAAGCTGAGCTCAAATCCTTGAATTTTGAGCCTATCTACGGATTTTGACTCTGAAATATTCTTCATTTCGTTCAGGATAATTCAGCGACAGAAAATGCTGATATTAACAAGTCTTGAAACATTTTCAAAGAAAAGTCGATTGTCAGCTATTTCGAAAGGTACCTTTATAAAAACTGATTAAGTCCACTATATAATAAAACAATTGTGGACTTTTCACTCGGTGAATATGGTGTGATATTTTCTGAATTTGAAAATATTGACCTCGGCTGTCGCCTCGGTCAATATTTTCAAATTCAGAAAATATCACGCCATATTAACCTCGTAAAAAGTCCATAATCGTATAATAACTTCTATAGCTGTACCTGTAATGTTTTTTTAAAGATGCAAAAAATATCTTTCAAATTTAGTGAAATGATAAGAGTGACCGTAAAAAACACTTCCGTCTTCATATTTTGACACACTGCCAATGACAGTTAAATTGATATATAGAAATGTCAATGTGTAATGAGACAATATTTCGTTAACATTGCATCCTATGGGAAAATAGACAAAATTTTCTTGACTTTCACTGTAAGCGCCCCATGTTAAGGAATTCACGCGGTACTTTTAGAAACAGCACTAGTTTGCCCATTGTATCAAGAACCGTAAATATGTGTGATGTTTGATATTTTAATGTACACTTTCTTTCATATACATGAAATACACAATTTTTAGACACAAAAAAAACGTCCCTTTCCTTGTATTTTCAGACCGAGCTCATTTGCAACGTACATGAGCTATTGTTGATTATTTAACAACCACCGGAGCAATCTCCTTGCAAAATTATGGGGAGTGGTGTGTTTGTGTCGCATTACGAATCGTCGGCGGTTGTGGCTAGCTGAACAGGGGATGTTTTCTCCTCCCGGGCTCTATTATCACTTACTTAGAACAAGAAGTATTTTTAATAAAAGCTTTTACGAAATCGTTACAGCTTTTATATCCTTTTCGTGCCTTAGGGAAAATCATTTAAATTCAACGAAAAAAGATTAAATTTATTACACCTAAAATAAAGCTACAATAAGTTAGAAAGAAGACAACACTGCTTATTTGATGCAAGCATCTATCCTTGTAAGAGAACAGGACTGTTTGAAAAGGAGATAAGGAAGTTGTAATGTAATTTTCCAATAAAAGTGTGCTTTAAAAAAAAAGCTCAAATCGCGCTTCATTTCAGCTGAATTTTTCGAAAAGGAATGAATATATTTTGCTTAAATGTGGTACAAGGCATAGAACTGTATTCATATATGTGACAGTAACATGATGTGGTTGAGGCGAAAAGATGGAGAGAGTTGAAATAGCAATAGCGTTATTATTAGATAATATAAATATGCATGTATATCATTTTGATTGAAAAACAAAGAAGATAAAATGGTTACTTTTTGAGCGTTTTATCGTTCTTATTACGCAGAAAACCCCCTTTTTCCAAAGCTTTTAATATTCAAATTATATTCTTTCTATAAAAACAAACAATTACATTGATAACTTACTTCTACATTGACATAATTCGCATCCATTTTCCGTTACCCTTCCATGTTCACAGTGGATCTTACATTGGACATCGCTGCATTTGGAATCTGCGGCTAAATTAGGATAAAACAAAATGACCAGATTATCTCAAACCTGTTTCCATTGGAAATTCTAATGATTTGCCTTGCCTTCTCGACTTTCAGACTGAATAACTGATAGGTTATTATAACCTTTGTATAATTAATCTATAGATTCAAAGATTGACGTACTAATTGTGATAGGAATAGAAATTAAATCTGAAGCTAGGATCACTGACGAGGTTTAGTACCCGCAACGTGCATGTCTGGTCCATGCTGCAAATTGGTCTGTTCTTAAATAATGCAAATGAATTTGAAGACGTCTAACATTTGAAGCTATACGACGATTCCCTTCAGTTCATTTTTCTATGGACATCAGACCTTGCCACCTGTTTGTTGCCAAAAGTGGAATATTTTGCTCAGGAAAGGTAAATTTAGAAACAGCGTATTTGAGAGAAACTTGCATGTCTGGTCCATGCTGCAAATGTATCTGATATTAAATGATGGTATTGAATTTGAAGACGTTTAATATTGATTGTAACTTTTAGAAAATAAACTTTCTCACCTTCGACACGATTGCAAATACGCTATGAAATGATCAACTTGCATAAGGATTTATGTACACAAGACTATTTCTTTGTTTAAAAAGTCATTATATTTGGAAGTATGTTGTAAGCATACAATTGAGCATCAAAAGCGTAGAGCGTAATTATAAGTAAAAAATCGTAAAAATTACGCAAAAATCGTAATAGAAGGCAGGTCTGATTTCTGTCAGCAATAGCGCGTATCTGTTGAACATATACATTATGATTATATGTTAATCGTCTTTAAATTCAATAGCATCATTTAAAACCTGATAAATTTACAGCATGGACCAGACATGCACGGTTCGGGTACTAAACCCTCGTCAGTGATCCTCAGTCTAAACAATGTAATATGGCCAAAAGAATAAAACTTATTATGTCCAAAATGTACCAAAAGACATAGCAGAATGGGTGGGATATGATGCTACAGGACCCACAATTTAGAAATTTCAAGAAATTTTGTAACAGAAAATTTCAAATACGTTGAAGAGACAGACGATCAACCAAAGTTGATCGAAATTGGGTACATGTGCCCTCGGGGACTCTTGGTCCACCGGCAGTGACACTCACCAAGTAGTTCAAATGTTAAACGTCTTTAAATTCAATAGCATCATTTAAAACCTGATAAATTAACAACATGGACCAGACATGCACGTTTCGGGTACTAAACCCTCGTCAGTGATTAGTCTAAACAATGTAATATGGTCAAAAGAATTAAACTTATTATGTCCAAAATGCACCAAAAGACGCAGCAGAATGGATGGGATGTGATGCTACAGGACCCACGTTTAGAAATTTCAAGTATTTTGTAACAGAAAATTTCAAATGCGTTGAAGAGACATAATTTCGTTTGTTTAATTTTAAAAAACTTACATATCGTTAATGGAATTGAGTAATTTGAAAGATTTGAATCATAACTTAATATTTTGTGAATTCTTTAACAATTATATAATGATGAAATATAAACATCAGAAATATCATGCATATTAAAGAATTTAAATGTATTACTTTTATTAAAAATATGACAAAAACCCTTACATGTCTCCGTAGTCAATAGAACAACAGCACCAAGAAGTGTCAAAACAAGAACGGAGTTCATTTTCGATTTATATTTCGAATAGTGTGATGAAAACCTCGAATCGAGCTTTATTTATGCCTTAGTATTCAAATAATTAATTGCAAATTAATTGCACATTTTGACATCTTGTTAATTAGTAACGGAACAGGTTGGGTAGACAGTTGTAAAAGTGCATGTCCTACGTACTGTACTTTAAACAACTTGTAAATCATCTAGTCAATGACTGTTCAAAGTCGATACATGTACAAATGATGTGTATTAATGCGCAACACCTGCTGATGATATATAATTCATTGTAACCTGGGTCTTTCCTATGTGTAATTTGTATTTAGACTCAATTTTGCAGCGACACGTGTACGTTTTTAACAGAATATCTGACATCTAACGCTAGCGATATCCATGAGCCATGTTCACTTTTTCGCAATTCGAGCTCAACTGAGCTGTGTTCGGCCTTTTAAAACATCCGGGATATTTGGAATAAATCATAACTTTATAACGGGGAGATTAGCCACCTATGTGAAAATAAAACTGGAACACTGCAATACGTTTGAAAAAAAGTTAAGTCTCATTTGTAATGATACAAGAGTAAGCTTATTAAAATAGTCATGTTTAAATGAAAAACTATGTCGAGCGAAGAGATTTTGAGACAATTGGAAACAGCAGCTGTCAAAACAAGCAAGAAAATTTTCAGGAATGAAATCTGAATTTTGCGGCAATTCCTAAATGTTGATTATATACATGGACTCATACGAGCAAGACTTTTTTTCTGTCACATCATATTTTATTTTTTTTCATCAAATTTCTGAGCAAATAATTTACCACTGAAATATTGGACCATGCCTTAGCAAAGATGGTGAATCGGCTATTCCTAGTAATCAGATATATAGATACATGTAATATGAAAATAAAACCTCAAGGATAAAATTTTGGGACAACTTTGAGGGTTATTTTCTACAATGTGATGCATTTATTTGCTTTTCCTTCAAAACATTCAGAAAAAGCATACGGTCCCGAGCAAGGTATAAAGCAGTTCTCATAGGTTATCTGAATTCAGTGACTTCTGGGGTTCACTGACGAGGGTTAAGTACCCGAAACGTGCATGTCTGGTCCATGCTGTAAACTTATCTGGTCTTAAATGATGCTATTGAATTTGAAGACATTTAACATTTGAACTACTTGGTGAGTGTCACTGCTGGTGGACCAAGAGTCCCCGAGGGCATATGTAGCCAAGTTCGATCAACTTCGGTTGATCGTTTGTCTCTAATTGAAATTTTCTGGTACAAACTCTCTTTAAATTTCTAAAACGTGGTTCATGAAGCATCAAATCCCACCCATTCTGCTACATCTTTCGGTATATTTTTGTACATAATAATTTTACACTATTGGGCATACAAATATTCTTTAAAAACTTGATTCAAAACTTTACTGACGTTCTATTCCTACAAGTGATAACTAATTCGGGTAAATTCTGTATTCAAAAAAGAAACATGACATGTTAAGAATTTTGAACACTATACAGTAACGTACGGTTAAGATAGATAAATAAACGATAGCAATCATTTTCAACCATTTATTCGGTGCAATTAGAGTATGTATCCAATAACACTTACAAGGCCAGGATACCTTGAAAAGTCTCTGAAAAAAGAAAGTAGAAATGAAGTCAAAAGTGTAATTATCGATCTTTGCAATAACATTATTTCTACCCCAACTATAGAAGAATTATTGTTTTTGCCTTAAATGTTCACTTGACTGTATCTACATTCCTGCTTCATTTCCGAAACAGTGTTTCGAAACGCTGTTTGTATATCAAGTGACTTTAAAAAGTGCCTTTACACGTATATAAAACATGTCTGTCACCCACTAGTACACTTCCAAGAAGTATGACATAGCAAATCGATGACGGGTCAGAACAGACGGAGTTCAAGGACGAACTACACTGCTGCCTTGGCAAGTCGATGACGGGTCAGAACAGACGGAGTTCAGGGATGAACTACACTGCTGCCATGGCAAGTCGGTGACACGTTACAACAGACGGAGATCAAGGACTAACTACACTGCTGCCTTGGCAAGTGGGTGGACACGTCATAACAGACGGAGATCAAGGACGAACTACACTGCTGCCATGGCAAGTCGGTGACACGTCACAACAGACGACGATGAAGGATTAACTATACTGCTGTCATGGCAAGTCGGTGACACGTCACAACAGACGGAGATCAAGGACGAACTACAGTGCTGTCATGACAAGTCGGTGACAGGTCAGAACAGACGGAGATCAAGGACTAACTACGGTGCTGTCATGACAAGTCGGTGACAGGTCACAAGAGACAGAGATCAAGGACGAAGTACACTGCTGCCATGGCAAGTCGGTGACAGGTTACAACAGACGGAGATCAAGGACGAACTACACTGCTGCCACGGCAAGTCGGTGACACGTCACAACAGACGGAGGTCAAGGACGAACTACGGTGCTTTCATGACAAGTCAGTGACAGGTCACAACATACGGAGATCAAGGACGAACTACACTGCTGCCATGTTTGTTTGGGGTTTTTTTTTGCGACCCAAAGAAACATGATAATTTTAACGTACATTTGCATAATGGTACAAATTTCATAGGTCTTAACCGTTTTGTAAAATGCCTTCGTTTTAAACCCGCCGTTTTGTCCGAATATGAAAGCGTACAATTACGTTATTCAGTTTTTTTTGGTTTTGAATGAACTGCTCATAATACAACCAAAAGACAACATTCAGTTGGTCTTTTTAGCTCACCTGAGCGAAGCTCAAGTGAGCTATTGTCATAGCGCACCGTCCGGCGTCCGTCCGTCCGTCCGTCCGTCGTCCGTCGTAAACTTTTCACATTTTCGACTTCTTCTCCAGAACGGCTGAAGGGATTTTGATGAAACTTGGTATGTATGAAGTACTCATGGTCCCCTACAAGTGTTGTTGTTTTTTCGTCAGGATTTGTCAACAGGTGGCGCCACCACAGCCAAAAGTAGGTCACGGGGGGTACCCTCCTTTGACAAACTTCTTCTTCAGAACCGAAGCATGTATCGACAAACCGAAAGCATCAGGATGATCTAGAGAGATGTCTTAAGAAGTGTTGTTATTTTTGGTTCCACTTCGAAGTCAAATTTTTGACGCGTTTTTGACGTCTTTTCGGACTTAGTCGGAAATGCACATTTTTGCACTATTTCTTTAAATAACTCAATAAGTGTATGATTTACACACTCATTTACTACATATTTATCATATTTAACTTACTTAATGCTTTGATATGTATTTTATGCTTAAATTTTATTTTTTTGATTTTTATGAATTTTTTCTTATGTAAAAAGGAAGGGGGGGGGTGATTTTCATACATTTTCTGCTCCAGAACTGCTGAAACAGATTTTTATGAGTATTTTTTCAATCATGAATAGATATGTTTACTGTGAACATGGACCCAAGGCTTGTAAGTTCAAGTTCTGGTACCCTGGTAACTTTAGTTTCGTATAAGTTGGTACATGTTCATGTATGCAAGAGTTGTCTTTCTTTAATATAGATTTATGTTTTTGAGGTTTAAATTTTTGGATTATCGATTCATTTGAATGTTATATATTTTGAATTATTAAATAGGTATGGAAAAGGAAACTAAATTATTTTAAAAAGATGAATAAGTATTTTCAAATTTATCTTGTGAAGACTTAGATATACAACTATGAAATTACAATATTGAGAGCAGCTCAAAATATTAATGTAAGAACAGATCAATGTTATCAATAACACAGTGAAAGGATGGGGAGGGGGTCTGTTATTTTGCTTTAGCTTCTGTATAACTATCTCTCTCGGGTTACTTAGATTACTCAAGAAGAAGGGGGATGATTTTCATACATATTCAACTTCTTCTCCAGAACCACTGAACAGATTTTCGTTAAACTTGGTAGGAAAGAAGAAATCATGGTCCCCTACAAGTATTGTTGTTTTTAGCTCACCTGAGCGAAGCTCAAGTGAGCAATTGTCATAGCGCGTCCTCCGTCCATCGTCCGTCCGTCTGACGTAAACTTTTAACATTTTCGATATCTTTTCGGCAACCGCTGCACAGAATTTCACGAAATTTCACAGGAAGCAAGTACTCAATGCCCTCTATCAAATTTGTGTTTTTCAAGCCGATCGGAAATCCAAGATGGCCGCCACAGGCTCTGATTGGCTGACACATTTTTGACTTCTCTTCTGAAACTGCGTCACAGAATTTCATGAAACTTCACAGGAAGCAAGTACTCAATGCCCTCTACCAAGTTTGTGTTTTTTGAGCCGATCGGAATCCAAGATAGCCGCCACAGGCTCTGATTGGCTGACACATTTTTGACTTCTCCTCCGAAAATTGCTGCACAGAATTTCATGAAACTTCACAGGAAGCAAGTACTCAATGCCTTCTACCAAGTTTGTGTTTTTGGAGCCGATTGGAAATCCAAGATTGCCGCCACAGGCTCTAATTGGCTGACACATTCTCGACTTCTCCTCTGAAACCGCTGCACAGAATATCATGAAACTTCACGGGAAGCAACTACTCAATGCCCTCTACCAAATTGTGTTTTTCAAGCCAATCGGAAATCCAAGATGGCTGCCACAGGCTCTGATTGGCTGACACATTTTTAACTTCTCTTCTATAACCACTGCACAGAATATCATGAAACTTCACAGGAAGCAAGTACTCAATGCCCTCTACTAAGTTTGTGTTTTTCGAGCCAATCGGAAATCCAAGATGGCTGCCACAGACTCTGATTGACTGACACATTTTCGACTTCTCCTCTCAAACGGCTGCATAGAATTTCACAAACCTTCACAGGAAGCAAGTACTGATTGCTCTCTACCAAGTTTTTGTTTTTCGAGCTGATCAGAAATCCAAGATGGCCGCCACAGGCTCTGATTGGCTGACAAATTTTCGACTTCTCCTCTGAAACCGCTGCGCAGAATTTCATGAAACTTCACAGGATGCAAGTACTCATACCCTCTATCAAGTTTGCGTTTTTGGAGCCTATCGGAAATTCAAGATGGCCGCCACAGGCTCTGATTGGCTGACACATTTTCAACTTCTCCTCTAAAACTGCTTCACAGAATTTCTTGAAACTTCACAGGACGCAAGTACTAATTGCCCTCTACTTAGTTTGTGTTTTTCGAGCCCATTGGAAATCCAAGATGTCCTCTATAGGCTCTATTTGAATGACACATTTTTGACTTATCCTCTTAAACTACTGCACAGAATGTCACTGAACTTTACAGGAAGTAACTTATACACCTTGTCCTTCTCAAAGCTTCACTAAAAGCGATTTCCTTCAGGTCTTGACTTTGATTGAAAACATACATACAGTCTCCTCAGGTGAGCGATGTGGCCCCCTTGGGCCTCTTGTTTCTACTACGTTTCGGTACAGAAAGTACTTCTTCGAAGCTAGCAAAAAAACACCCCTAACGTTGAATGTTCATTTGCTGTTACTTCAAATGGATTTTCCCCATGCAATTATATTTGAATTATGATAAACAAGGATGGCATGAAAAAACGACGAATTAACTCAATAAACACGTAGGCTAAATACTAATACAAGGGTTGTTTTCAGAATTATTTAAAGCGTATAGGGAAAAATACATGTTTTTCAATTCCATACTCCAAATTCTTTTTTTTTTTTTCGAAAAACGTAGACTAATTGTGACTTCATAAATTTCTATAGAAACGATCCCTCAACTCTGGGAAATGACGGTATAAAATCGGCTTTCTCGTACCATTTCCATTACGTCATAATAGTTTTACGTCATATACCGTCTCAAACGCGAGATCACTCTGCTTTCCGAAAAGACTCAAAATAATTCTTGGGTAATAGGTCTAAGAACAAACCCTTGGCACGACTTGTGACAGTTTGACTTATATTTTCACATGATCATCTACCCAGATCCACGTGTCTGTCTGGTGCATGTCTGTCCCGCCGATCCAGTAGGAAACGGAACCATGACCTTGTATGAAGAAATATAATTTTAGTAATAAAGTTTTCATCTAGAGTGCACATTCATTGAATACAACTTTGAATTTTACTGGGAACTGTTTTGTTTTTTATTTATTTATTTTTTTTTGTTTTTTGTTGGGGAACTTAAGATATCGTAATAAAAACCAATAAAAAAATTCAAAGATGACTTGAGATTTTCTCCCTATGTGTACTTGTGTTACTCGCCTTATGTAAAATCTCTAACAAACTTCTAGTCCACAAAGTTTTGCCCAAGCTTGCCTGGTGTAAAATCTCCGACAAACTTCCAGTCCGCTAAGCCCCGCCCTTTGTCGTCTGCAGAACAACATTAGAATAGAAATAACAATTAGCTAGCTTTGATTAATAGTTCAGTAATTCCCCCCGTCGCATGAACCAGTAAAATTTATCACCTCGCCACTGCGCTTTACTACTGGACAATAACAACCGCTAGTTAGTCGTTACGGGAACTTATTGATATTTTGACAGCCGTGAGACCTGGTTTTCTTGGATGCAGGAGTTATTCTGCAGATAGATTATCTCCAAAAAGGACAAACAATTAATGGCACATGCTTCACTTCTTACACAATTATGGGAAAATATTAAACTTAAGCGCCGCGAAAAGCTCACTAGTTAAAGGTGTGTTGTCCCCTCCTTTGTTTTGTTTTATCAGGACAATGCTCCTGTTCACAAGTCTGCCACTACCATGGCTGCCATTCTTGATTGTGGCTTTAATTTGATTGAGCATACGCCTTATTCACCTGATCGTGCTCCATCAGACTTTTAGCCACTCCCAAAACTGAAAAGAGCTATTTCTTGTATCCATTTTCAGTCCGATGATGACGTCAAACTTGCAGTGGATAGCTATCTGACCAGTCAAGAAAAGGAGTTCTTAAAAAATAGTATTGAGGTTCTAAGACACCGACGGCAAAAGTTTATAGATACTGAAGGGCATAATGTAGAAAAATAGTGCAAAATGTCTGATAATATTCAAATCTATCAATCAGAGGCTCACAACATATCGATCAGCCCTCGTACATGTATTTACATTACATCGTGCATTACAAACTTTCCTTTTCTGAGTAGCAACATCCCTTCATCGCTTGCTTATGGCGTGTTCATATCTCAGTTGATACGCTATGCCAGAGCAAGTACCAAATATACGGATTTTGTTCTGAGAGCTAGGTATCTTTCAGATAAGCTTCTCAGTCAGGGATATGTTTGTGACCGACCAACATCATCACTGAGGAAGTTCTACGATCGATATGGGGAACTCGTCATACACTATGATGTCCCACGCTCCAGAATGGTGGATGATATTCTGTCATAGACCATTTGAACCATCCAACCAAAGATTGTACTCTATGTATTCCAAAATGTGACAGTTCTACCGAAATGAGGCGACGGGTGTTGCATGCAAGCAAGAGATGTTTGCTCTTCCTGTGCACCTGGTCTCACTCCCATATCGGGAGTTCGCTTCTTTTCATGTGGTCGATGTTTTTGTTTGTTTGCTTTGGTTCCTGTTTTGTCCTGGTTTTGTATGCCTTCGTTTTCTGATTTTCTGGATTGTCGATTTTGTGCTGTGGACGGGGTGTGGTCGTTGTCCGTGTTTGTCATTCTTACACATCCCCCAAATAAAAAATGTTTAAAATGACCATTTTTCCTTCCACTACTTATGGATAATAATTTGCTGCCCATGGGACTGATTCGAATTTGGAGTATAATACAGTAACAGGAGATGCTTACTCCTCCCGGGCACCTCGTCCCATTTTTAGCTTGCTAGGGGTCCGTCGATGCTCAATTTGGTGTGCTATATTTGTGAGTGCTGTTGAGATTATCGTCAGAATCTTCTTTAACTCATTTGTAATCATTATCGATTTTCAAATGCCATCTATAAGTCTGATACCAATTAACTGCTCATAAAACATCAAAACA
Source organism: Pinctada imbricata (assembly GCA_033119305.1). Taxonomy (NCBI): domain Eukaryota; kingdom Metazoa; phylum Mollusca; class Bivalvia; order Pterioida; family Pteriidae; genus Pinctada; species Pinctada imbricata. Next base: position 60,193,112 of record VSWD01000003.1, read on the forward strand.
GAAAAAAAAATAAAATACTGGTAAACTTGACTGAATGAATAGAATATTCACATTTTTATGAACGGATGCAGTTGATATAATTCCTCATTTATGATAAATTAATTTACCTTCTTGGTGAATTTCATCCATAAGTTTAAGTCGAAGGAACAAATCTTCATCACGTGACTCTATTTCTGCCAATTTCCCACCGATGGCACGACATGTATTCTGAAAATGATTGTATTCAAGAAGATTATTTCTGCTCATTTTTTTCTTCAAAACCTGGAGTAAACCTTGTTCACAACGACATGACTATAGTTCATATTATTGAACCCAATAGTTCACATAAATATTAATTTATGTTTAATTTAAACAGATAATCGTCTAAACTCATGATATATATTGAATTATTTTGTTTTATTCATTTAAGAATTTCGTATCATATATCCAGCACGTTCGTTTTACAGTGACAACAGCGGAATACAGACGCATGATCGCAACAACAAATGGTTGTCATCGAAATACGATAAAAACAAATAGAAGACAACGAAAACACATATACCGGAATGGACGGAAAAGCATTTTACATTTGTAAAAGGAACAATCCAAACTCGAATAATAACAACAACGAAAGCGAGACCTGTGAGGATTGATCTAGGCTCGACTTTCCTAAGCATTCTGCTTGATGTAATCCTATAAATTGCGATAAACTCCATCTTTAAACGGAACAACATGAGAGGTCTTTTTATTAAACAATGCGAAAACCCTTCAAATTGTAAGGAGACTTTACACACATAAGATACATTCTCTCTATCGCTATTATTATCATTATGCTTATAATTCTATTCAAGAAAAGTTTAATTTTGGAGCTTAAATATAAATTTCAAAAACGTATTGCTCGGCTATTTAAATTTCCTTGTTTGAATAGGGAATTCTCAAAGGATGAAAATTCTATACTTCATTGAAAGGACTACCAGTTTTTCGTTTGAATTAACATACTATTTTCCTTTACTGAAATCTCAATTTTCCTTATTGCGAAATTCCATTTCGTGATATCTTGCATCCACATTACATTTATAAGCTGAAGTCTCTATGTATTTGCCCTCTTTGAAACTTGATCGGACTCGGGTGATTACAAATCAGCTCGCTCCAGCCAACAGAGAGCGGACTGTTTTTCCTAATACATGTTACTAATTTACATGTGCATCTGTTCGCTACACCCCTGCATTCATACCTTCATCTAACAGGCTATACAACGCAGTACCTGTGTGTTCTTCCAGACAGAAGGATAATCAGACAGGTGGGGTAGTTTTGCGAACGTAATCTCTGTAACGATTCAATTTCCTAGAAACATGGCACATGACCGTCTTAAGTCAGCACTGGCTGTCCATTTGTTACATTGCCTCTTATCTTCTTCGGTGCCTGGTCTTTCTTGTCCCTTTGGTATCTCTTGCTGTGCATGTTCAATCTTCATTTTCGAATAAATTATGCTTTTTAGGGGGAATTGATGTTGCAACGAATTTAGTCTTGTTGTTCCTTTTATACTGAAGTCTATGCTGTTATTTCGACCATGCTAAAGTTATTTATCGATATATCCCAAACAATAAGCCACATTTCACATGTGTAATCGTTCGACTCATAGGTTCCGACTGACAGACCTCGCTATGACAATTGCATTTATCATCACCTTCCCTCTGATTATTATCAATACAAAATATATACAACAAAACAAGTAAGTGTTGCGCATTGCCACTATTGTGACTTTTAATTAAGATAATTAATAGTTTTACTAATTGCTTTATAAATTTTGAAATTATGATCAAACAAATTATTCAATAAACGTTATGCATAATAATTGCATCGAACAACAATTTTACTTATTAGATAAAATTGCGTTAGATTACGTAAGAAATGACATATGCATGGATTGCAATTTAGAAATAAGAATGAAATCAGAATAACCGGAAAACCATAAATTTTGTGAATCGTTTATAATTTAAGGTCTGAAAAGCGCCTTTTGAGAATGTAAATATTAATAAGTGTAATATAATAAAGACTTCTACTAGAAGAAGGAAGAACAAGCTACATAAACAGAATATCATATTAGTGTGGTGGAGGGGAGGTGGTGGTTAAAGTTTGCAAGGCTGGAAATCAACACGCGTTTGTACCGAGCGGCGTCTCCAGAGCGAGTGTAGAAACACGATGGGTTTGATTGTTTTATCAAACGGGGAATTTCATTGGCTCTCAAAAAAACCCGAAGTGGTGGTTTTCCAAATTTGGCAGAGCGAACAAGAAATGATAGGATATATCAATAAAACTCTTTAACTTTAATTTAAAGATCATTTATCGATATATCCCAAACAATAAGCCACATTTCACATGTGTAATCGTTCGACTCATAGGTTCCGACTGACAGACCTCGCTATGACAATTGCATTTATCATCACCTTCCCTCTGATTATTATCAATACAAAATATATACAACAAAACAAGTAAGTGTTGCGCATTGCCACTATTGTGACTTTTAATTAAGATAATTAATAGTTTTACTAATTGCTTTATAAATTTTGAAATTATGATCAAACAAATTATTCAATAAACGTTATGCATAATAATTGCATCGAACAACAATTTTACTTATTAGATAAAATTGCGTTAGATTACGTAAGAAATGACATATGCATGGATTGCAATTTAGAAATAAGAATGAAATCAGAATAACCGGAAAACCATAAATTTTGTGAATCGTTATAATTTAAGGTCTGAAAAGCGCCATGTACTTGGGCAGACGACTGCTCGTCACGGGCAAGTTCAGACCCCATGAAGATAAGAAACAGTGGGAATGCGCAACTATTAATGTGCATGCATTACATATACTTGATTCAGATTTCCAGTTAGGAAATTGTATATAAGCATTGGCAAATGGATCATATTATTTCAAGTTGTCATAATGAAACATGTGCACAGGTATTTTAGCATTAACAAATGGCTCATGTATGAAAGGAAGCACTCACAAGTAGCTTCCGGTTTCAAAGATGAAATGTGAAGCATATATACATTGATAAGATGCACTAAGTATTAACAAATGACCTAGCGTTTGAAGGCATTGACAAATAGCCACTTTCCGTTTCTCATCGCAAAGCACTTGAACATCTGATATAAGTCTTGAAAGCGTCCGATTTCCAACGTCCCAATAATCTAATTTGGCTGTCACTCATCCCAATTCCAGCGCAGTGGGTAGCCATGCCGATTCTGAATGAGTGGCCCTTGATCTGATTAGCGTTAAAGTTAGTGAAAGAGAGACATTGCTTTAAAGTGGTCGTAAACTGAAACCTACTGACAGGTGATTTTGATCCATGTGTGAATAAGGGCCCAGAACAAGCGCCTCTGTATTCGAGATATTTCTTCAAACATCTTACTGGACAGAATTCGGGGTTTGATGCTGACATAACTGAAAGATTAATTGGCTGTGAGCTATGATGCTTAAATTTCGCGAAGTTAATAATTATTCTATCATCATGAGTATGAATCTGATCATATTTCACGACATTGCAACTTTCACCACGCCCGGAGTAAGTTATTTCGCCGATTCTAAGAAACGCATAAAATGCCAAAAGAAACATAGATCTAAACATTACCCGATCGTAGGCATTTGAAACTGCATAAGCAAGGGCATTGCATATCTCGTGTAATATATTTTTTGTAATGGGCAGGCGAAAATCTGTTGTAGGTCTCAGTTTACGGCAAGAATATAGTAGTTTTTGTATTAAAAAGGTATTAGTAAAGTCTTGAACGTTTTTCATTTTATGCACGTAGCTTAAAGATGAAATTGACGAAGTAATAGTTGACGCAGCGTATCCTTTATTGAATAGATAAGAGATATAAAGAGCGAGCACGTGTGGTTTGATAGGCACTTTACATGATAGTCCATGCGATGTTGTAAAGTCTGTAAATATTGCCCATGTGCGTGAATAGCTCCTTGTTGATGAATTCGATAGTGAAGCTCCAAGCAATGTTTGCAACACAGGTGTTAACTTGGATAGGGTGGAAGGGGTGGAATCCGTACTGGTTGACTGTCCGCCCATGGAGCTAATCGATGGAACAATTGCACCTTGGAACGAGAAAGACAATCACATAGTAAATTTTCTTTTGATGTAAGATGCTGCGCTTTGAATTGTATATTATATTTGAGGCATACTAAAACCAAACGTCTTATAAGATACATTATATGGTTATCTTTTGCTGTTTGTTTATTGATAACATGTACAATAGCCATATTATCAGTGTTAAATAGAACTGATTTATTCTGTAGGAACTGTGACCAAATTTCTACCGCAATAACAATTGGGTAGAGTTCAAGGACCGCGATGTTTTTGTTGGCCCAATTTACATCCCACTGTCCACAAAACCATTGATTACCGAAAACAGCTGCATAACCATTGGTTCCCGATGCATCTGTATAAAGTTTGAGCGTACTAGATGAAACAAATTCATCAGGAAGAAAAAGGCATTTGCCATTAAATTCTTTTAAGAAATTTAACCAAACGCCGAGATCCAACTTTGCTGATTTAGTGAGCCTAACTTTATAAAAAGGTTTGCTGACACCTATGGTCAAGTTAATTAGACGTCGCAGAAATGGTCTTCCAGGTATAACCACATTGCAGGCAAAATTTAAGAGACCAATAAGTGACTGAAGTTCTCGTAAAGTCACTTTCGATTTTGTGAGAAATTCGCTGATTTTGATTTTGCATTTTTGTACCTTTTCGTCGGGTAATCTTGCCTCCATGTTTATAGTGTCTAACTCAATGCCCAGAAAAGTTATAACTTGACAAGCTTCGACTGTTTTTTCATCGGCGATAGGTACCCCTAAACTTTTACACATTTCCAGAAAAAGAGCAAGGTTATGGTTGCAAGTTTTCTGTGATGATTCGACAATGATAAAGTCGTCAAGAACATGAGTCATGTTATGAATTTCTAACTTTGTTTGGGCACACCATTGCAAAGCTGTACTGAAGCGTTCAAAAATTTTACAAGATGAGCTGAGACCAAATGGTAAACAACAATCAAAATAGAACTGATTTTGCCACACGAAGCCTAGATACTTGAATTCAGATTGACTTAGGTTGATAAGTCTAAACGCAGATTTAATGTCTGTTTTAGCGCAAAAGGCACCTCGTCCGCATTTTTTGATAAGATCTATTGCATCATTTACCGAGGAGTATTGAACAAATGACTCCTCTTCGGGTATAGCGTCATTTATAGAAAGACCTTCAGGAAATGAAAGGTGGTGAATTAATCTGTATTCTCCCGGCTCTTTCTTTTCAACTAAGCCCAAAGGCGAGCAATGCATAATCGGGAATGGTTTCAGGGAGAACGGACCCATCACCCTTCCCATATCAATTTCTTTTCTTATTTTCGATGTAACAATACTTGGATTCTGCGTTGCGGATTTTAAATTATTGCAAAACATATCACAAAAATTTTGTCTTTGAAAACCAATCTTAAAGCCATGTTTGAAGCCATTTACTAAATAGTCAAGTTCAAATTTTGGGTACCCATGTAGGAATAGAGAAAGTTTATTTGGACTTATAGGCGTCGGGCCTTTTTGGGGTATTTGCGGATTTTGTTTCTGATTTGTTCGCAGTGACGGTTGAGGTCTTTGTTCCGTATTGGAACCTTTCAAGAACTCGAAAGGGCCGCTGTATTGTTTTATTACATGATGCGAATGGGTGAAAGGCGCCACAATTAAAACAGGAATGTTGATGTTTACAAGCCCTCCCTGCATTACATATTTTACCGGAGTGGAATTGATAGCAGGCCCCTTTTGGGATAGGCACATTGTGGCGTTTAGTGCCTAAGTTATTTGATTTAGTGGCAGTTGTAGCAGATAATCTTGCGTTCACGTAGAGTTCCATATGAATGTCGCCCCAAGTGACCTGACCTTGGCTAATCAGTTGTCGGAACTCTTTATCATAGAAACGCCAATTTCCTTTTACTTCTGCGATATCTCTCACTGTTTCCATATGTTTTGCTAACTGTAAATGTTTATCGTTGTACTTTGTGCAATAAATTGCAGCATATCTATTCCACGCTGTGATCCAGTCGGAGAGAGATTGTATTTCTTGTTTGTCGCTATCGCGTTTATCTAATTGTTTGATAATGAACCCACTCTCTTCGTCCTCGTCAATTTTCAAATGAAAATTACTACGTTTTGCATCTTGATCTTTATTATCCAATAAGGCTTTCATCTCCACAAACTGGTTTGACCATATTTTTGCTTTAATTTTGTCCGAAACTTTGGCCTGTATAGGAACTGCAGTGCTTACAAAACCTGAGTTACCTGCTACGGTTTCTATGTGGTCAACAATAGATGCCTCAACAATTCTCTCGTCAGACGCAGGGGTTTGGGGAATTGTAGCGGTGTTATTAGACGGTTGGGAATCAGATGTTTGACCATTATCAGAGTTAGTAGATGGTATACTATTACTTCCCTGTACTAGTTGCTGAAACATGGTAGTCATTTCCGTCCTAATGGATGCAGTGACTCGCTCAGTAACTTTATTGGTAATGTCATCAATGAGACATGAATTTGATGTAAGTTTGGGTCGTTTCGTCTGTCTTTGACCTGGTGACACCGGGTTTCTTCTCTTTTTAGGAGGCATGCCTATAAAGGAAAATATTGATGGCGGCTTAAACCGCCGTCGTGTTAATAAACAAATAATCATACGCCCCCCTTTTTTTTTTAATTTGTGCCAGTTAATGAACCAGAGCGATAAATTACGCTTTCTTGTGTATTGTAGAAGATTTTTCTTGTGAAAATTAACAAACGAATATATTGCCACCAATTCAAATGAAATTGATGATATATTCCTATTGTTTAGTTGTACAATACTAGTGTATGAAATGTAAAATAAAAGGCATTAACTATGAAGCCAAGTAATTTAAATTTTAATGCTAGATGCACATTTACTGGAAAAATATCAAAGAATAGATAAATCCTCAGAAAATGTCAAAGGACAGATTCAGCGAGGCGACCAAAAAGGTCAATGAACAACCTCAGGAATGCGGCCAATATTGAATTGACCGAATCCAGCGAGGAAAAGACCGAAGTCTAGTGAACAAACCCCGTAATGACCATAATAGACGGTTCAATGGGGTCGAAGACGTAAAATGAATAAATGATAATAATGATTATATATATGTATATATCTATATAAATTATTTTAAAGCTCAAAAGAAATAAGGTAAAATTCAAAACTGAGCCTTTATGATATTTATATGTATTCTTTTCGATAGGTGTCTGGCATCTTATAAATGATTGATAATAAGCAAGCCGAAAGTGAAATTAATTCGGGAATTGTATAAATAGATCATATTGTATAAATAAAAAGAGTTAATTAAAGAGAGAGAGGGGAAAAAAAATAATCAATCAATAAAATAGCATAGAAATTTATTTGTTAATAAGTTTCCAATATTTACAATTAATCTTCAACCTTAAAAGATTTTGTTGAAGCAAGTAAGGTAATTATTTAAATTAGCAGTTCAGTTAATGAGGCAGAGAGAGAGAGGGAAAAAAATAAGAAAATAAAGAATTAAATAAGCAAAAATAAATGTTCGTAAAATTAGAATAGACTAAAATAAAAATCCTCAGTAAATGTCAATGACAAATACAGCGAGGTGATCTAAGATCAGTGAACAACCTCAGGAAAACGGCCATAAGTAAGTAATCGGCCCGTATCCAGCGAGGAAAAGACGAAAGTCTAGTGAATGAAACCCCAACAAAATTAGAAATGTCTTGGGGTGAAAAAATATCAAAAAGAGCAAAAAGAGGATGAAATATTGTATGAACTCAGGCAGCGTACTGTACCCAGAAGATGTGTCGTTGAAAATGATCGAAATGTTATATTTCACACAGAGATATCTAGCGGTCTCTCTTAGATCTGGATAAAATAAGGCCTCTCAAGCTTCGATAAAGATGTACATTGCCTTGCTTATTCAGATGGATGCCATCGCCAAGGTATTTATTTTCACATGATTTTTGTGCTGGGGATGGAAATGATCCATTATGACTCCACAACCCACTGTATTGGAATTTACCAAGTGAAGTTACTAGTAATTCATTGACCTTATCAGCGAATTCATTATAATTATAGGATTGATGGAAACGTGGTAACAGTTTACACACGAAAACCTTATCTACTCGATACCTATTGTGTAATGTAGAAGCAGTAGCCTCTAGTTTAGAGGCTAATTCTCCTGGCGAGTCTACATCTCTTACGTCATTCCCGCCGATCATTAGAATAATCATGTGCGGTCTGAAATTTTCGATCGCATGACCGTCACACCTCAAAATGTCGTTTGTAAGTCTACCACCTGTGCCTCTAAACTGAATTTGATGAGTATTTCTAAGGCCAAGGTCAATATCATATCTACGATCAGAAACATCCTTTAAGAAATTATAGAAACGACGAACAATGGAATGTCCCAAGATCATTACCCTTTTACGGGGATTGTCGGACATGTTGCTAGTCAAATGTACGTGTATGAGAGAGAGAGAGAGAAAAAAAAATTATATATATATATATATAATAATATATATTGAATCAGAGTAACTTACCGATGAATCGGTGAAGTATAATTTCCAGTTAAAGTTTGCAAGGCTGGAAATCAACACGCGTTTGTACCGAGCGGCGTCTCCAGAGCGAGTGTAGAAACACGATGGGTTTGATTGTTTTATCAAACGGGGAATTTCATTGGCTCTCAAAAAAACCCGAAGTGGTGGTTTTCCAAATTTGGCAGAGCGAACAAGAAATGATAGGATATATCAATAAAACTCTTTAACTTTAATTTAAAGATCATTTTTGTTAATCAGTTTCTAATTTCATTATTACAATTTCTTTTCTATAACACTAATTCTGAGAGAATTGTTTTTTTTTTATAAGATCACAATCAGCAAAAATCGTTACCTCAGCAGCAATCCACGAAGTGTTCTTGCTACCAAACATAAAACAGCTTTGATTGTGATGTACGAATCCTGGTGAACATGTTCTCACTGGAAGAAAAAAATGCAAGTACTCAATTTTCGCCATGTACACTATTATGAACACACTTGTGTTCGGTGTTTATGTGGGGTTTTTTTTTTTTTTTTTTTTTTTGGTTTTTTTTTTGTCCTGTCGTGTGCGAGTCATCTCTTATTTGCATGGGTTGTTTTGCTGTGGGTGCTGCAACCTAGTGTTGTTGGAGATCCCCTCATTTCTTTTATTTGATTTTCACACGCACATTTAGAATACACATTCGATAAAAATCTCCAACACGCTGTTTACATCCTCCAAAATTTATATTTCGATTTCTCCTCAACTTCCTATCAATCTATCTAACGGTTTTTGAATCTATCAATGCATGATCAAATGATTGATTTCAATAATGTTATCTTAATTTCAATTGCATTAATAAATCAGTTTTAAGACTCTTAAGTCGGTTGCTCTATACATGATGTATATTTAATGACATAGTTGTGTTATCATTTTATTCTCATTGTGTTATCTTTATGAAATTAAGATTCTGATTGGCTAATAAATGTTGTAGATACATCGAAAGTGGGGGGATTGATCGTTATTTGATTCACGAAAACAGACTGTTTTCGCGAATTAATGCAGTTTTTCGTCAAATCGTTCGGCTGATACCTGCATCAACAGAAAAAAATATAAGATTCATTTCTAAAATATTGTTTCTCATTTGTTTCACTGCTGTTATTTCAACATGGTCTGGTTGGGCATATTTCACTTTTTCTCACTTCTTGTAGATAGGGTCTTGGATAATTGTGTATGTAATATATTGTCTAAAATAGTTGACTTGAACCTATCAAATTTACTGTAGGATAAATGTGTAGTATTTGTTCAAAAGGAGAATTTCTTTATTTTTATCAAAGATATGCTAATAAGTATAATGCTCTTTTTCTTTTGGGATTTTCTAACAGTCATAGACCATTTGAACCATCCAACCAAAGACTGTACTCTATGTCTTCCGAGATGGAAGTAACCGGATGTGACAATTCTACCGAATTGAAGCGGCGAGTGTTGCATACAAGCAGGAGATGCTTACTCTTCCTGGGCACCTGGTCTCACACCCATATCGGGAGTTCGCTTCTTTTCATGTGGTGGAGGTTTTTGTTTGTTTGCTTTGGTTCCTGTTTTGTCCTGATTTTGTATGCCTTCGGTTTCTGAATTTATTTATCGATTTTGTGCTGTATACAGGGATATGATCATTATCAATATTTGTCATTCATGCATACCCTATCATTGTTTTTTTTTAACTCACTTCCTTACCATTTAAAAAAATAATTCGAAATAATCAAAATTATCTCTCATCTCTTAGATAAATGTTTGAAATATAAACATGTATGACCATTAAAGAACAGGGGAACATGATCATTGTCATTTTTTCACCTTAAAAAATTCTACCTGGTAAAGTCCGAGTTCCGTGAATTTGAATAGCATCTATTTCTACGTATGAATGAGATACTGTGCAGTCAACTCGAACCCGAATCGTACTTGAGGGAAACTGTAGTTTCTGGAAACACATAAAGGTATGAATAACAAAACAAACATTTTACACAGGTAATACAGTGTAGCTGAGTCAATCAGAAACTGTGAATGTAAAATAGTCTATGTTGTAAATGCCATTTCAATGGACAAATAAAATTTGAATTTATGACTTTGAAAAAGCCGTCATTATTGATTTTATTTCATATGATAATTTTTGCTTAAGCTTCCTCTCAATTTGGTCTTATTACGCTAATATGATGATGCAAATATTAAGGACAAATGACATGTGCAGATTTCAAATTCAAATTACAAATTTCTGTGTCCTAATTTGTAACATTCCTTTGTCCCCTGCATCGCGATTGATACGCTATTCCAGAGCAAGCTCAAACTACAACGACTTCTTTCCTAGGGAAAAAAACTAGCTGAAAAATATCTACTTTACCAAGGGTGCAGAAACCGATTGTGCGTCAATGACTTTGTCACTGCAAAATGTTTTTTGGACGATATATTGAAAATATAAAACATTATAACATCTCGTTGTACTCCATGTTGGAAGATATTTTGGTTTAGAATCATCCAAAAACACAGTTTTAAATATGTACCGGATATGACGTTCTTTTCTACACGGTCTAAGTGGCGGATGTTGCTGGCAAACATTAGATGCTTACCCTTTATTTCGGATTCGCTTTTGCTTATTTGTTGTGAACATATTTTCTTTTTGTTTATATACCCTTTGTCGGTGTGATATCTTCAGTGTTCGCTGTGTTTTTATTTTGTAAAAGATGACTTCACTAGAAATGCTTATGTTTTCTTTTGGATCAACAGAATTCCATTTTTGAATTATAGTGTACTTCTGATCTCTTCATCGATGTTTTTTTTAAAGATGGTTCTCTTATCATAAAATCTTATACCGCGGCCAATGAGCGTAACTCCCCTTAAGTAATACAGCGAGAGAAATGAAATCACCTTTAAGCTTTCTTTCTGATCCTACTTACTTAGATACTATAACATGCATCATATATGTGACATGATTCATGTGATATTTGAATATGTTTAAATTGTACTTATAAGCACGGCGCCGCACTAACAATGCATCCAACACTTGCATTTGACTCTGCAGATTGCTCATTAGATAAATTTGTACTTCGTTTTTTTATGAAACTTTTTTCCGTCTCTTTAATTTGTCCTATTTTTCTCTTTTCTCGTGAGAATGTTTCATCATTTATTTCAAGAATGTGTATTTTTTTAAAACTGGTTTTGGCTTTTGTGACTGGCGTGCTCTTTTTTGCATTTTGTACCTTGAATTTCTGTGTGAATTTTCTGCTAACAAATAATTGATATGGACGTGTATTGTTCCACATGGTCACCCATTGTCCATCATGCTTCATTGCCTCTATCTCCGTCACACCTCCAGCGTTAAAGGTCTCGTAGATATCAATTTGATCGATGTATAAACTTTCGGGGAAATTAACCTTGAAGATAATTTGTTTTCAGTGAGAGTGTCTTTTCGAATATATATTCAGATTACGTAATAAAATGAATAATATTTTCATCTTAGTATGTTTATATTTTTCAATATCTAGTTTTATCAATTTTTCAATTTATTTATTGATTAAATTTGATAAGTGAATAATTATTTTTGATTTTGCACTCATTATCTTAATATTTCAAAAGTAACGACAAAGCAATCAAGTTTAATCTGGCAATGAGAGATACAAATTTAGATGAAACAAAGTGACACCTCTACTCAAATGTTCCCCTCACCTCTATATACTGATGGCTAGTAAGGTCGAGCTGTGCCCAGGTGTTAGGATAGTTTCCATATTTCGGATAAACGTCCGGTGGACCAATGACCTGCTTCGCGGCATAACTTCAATATAATTTCATAGTATTATCATTGTTTGAATGATTTTTAAGTGCATGACTTAAGGCTTTATTTTATCAAGTAGAAGTGAATAGTATTGGGAAATGATTCAAATTATTTAGTGTGACGCCTCTTCTAAATTTCAGGTACATTGTGTATCTATTATTATCCAGTTAGTCGATCCTTATTTCGTGTTTTGTCTCAATTTTGCAACTTCCATATGCATACAACGGCCACAGATAATAAAATCAGGAAATATGTTATTAAAATCATTGACGTGCACTTTATTTTAAAGATGTATAAAATAAACATAGCATATTTTATTCATGGGAATTGACAATGTTTACTAACACAGTATTTATAAATAAACTCATGTCGTAAAATGTGAGCTTTATCTCACGAAGCTTTCTTGTCATCAATCTGGAAAGGTTTGAAAGTTTGTTAACTACCTACTACATAATTTGTGAAAATGTACCCGTATTACCCTATATTAAGTTGAATGATATATGTCTTTATTATTTCAAATTTGTGGTCATGGTAATACGCATGCGTAACTTCGAAGTTTTCCATTTTCGTTGTAAATATTGTGAGCCAGAAATATTTACAAGAGATTATCTTTATATTTTGGAGGGTTTTGGTGCTAAAATCTTTTATTTAACGGAAAGTTAATAACTTTGGCATTGCTAGAAAAATACAGTTTGCTTTCTACAAGTTAGATTTTATCCAATTTTTGAAGATTACAGGTTCTACAACTTTAATACATTCCTCATGCTATTTTGTTCATAGATTTTATTGAAAGGTACTGTATCCCTGAAAATTAGTTAATTTTACAACATTTTATAATGCACAATCTTTCTTTTCATATAAAAGTATACATTCTCATTCGTATAGTCAAATTTACAGGCGAATCTAAAGCATACATTCGCAGTTATAGAGTCTGACGTTAAAATACGTTATTTTGAATTTGGGTTGCGCAGCTTTTATTCATACCACTAGCGCTACCTACCATGCATTGACTTTTTACAATGAAGGTATAGGGAGATTTAATTTTACAAATTCGACAATATTATGATCGTTTCTGCATATTTTCATATAAAACTTTTTATTGCTACATTTTTCCTCTATCTAGACCCTTCGGAAATAAATTTTACGTTTTCAATAAATTTTATTTTCAGGGACACTGCATCTTTAACTACCACTGAATCGACCCTACAGGAAATTTGGAGCCTCGAACTCTCTGCAAAGTAAATGTACAAATTTAAAGTAAAACAAATTAAACAATTAAATTTTGACTGTGTCTGAAAATCACTTCGGCTGGAATCATCACTGATGAGGATTTGCTAGCCGAAACACGTGCCTGGTGAATTATGATTGGTTTGGAAAAGGGTAAAGAGTTGGGACACTTCCGTATTATTATAACAAAATCAACGTTTGAAATAAAACTGTATAGCTACAAGTATACATACTTGCCTGTGTTATACTGTGACGACACTGTTTTTATCGATGAAACCCATAAAGATACATTATGTGCAAGCCCTATCTGTACTGATAGATAGAAAGGTTGTTTAGATATATTTTAATTTTTATGAAATTAGATAGGATTTTACTTTAAAGAATTTCCCTCATATTATAGAATAATGGCCGACAAAGTTTAGAATATACATCAGTGAAGATTTCTAAAAGAAAGGAGGGGATCTCCCACAACACTAGGTTGCAGCACCCACAGCAAAACACCCAATGCAAAAAACACACAACAGATACCCAGAGAAAGAGACGCAAAAGGGACAAGGAACACCAACTCACACCATAGAAACATCAAACATAAAAGATCACATATAAACCAACGAGACCAATGGGCAACCGGTGCCGACTTAGGACGGCCAACTGCCACGCAGGTAGCAGACGGTGTGGTTATCCTGGATTACGTGCACACAAACTCACTACTTATCGATGCTAAAAGTTTGCAAGAAGACACAAGAAATTCTTTAAGAAATAACATTATATACGAAGACTTATGCACAAAGAAAATAAGAGACATAATTTAGCACGAAAATGATCTTTTCATGAAAATATTGAAATCTTACCATCAATCAAAAGAAAAGCAATAAATTCCCAAAGCAAAACCATTTTGCAGCCTTTATACTGAACTATATTAGAGTTACGTTACTTTAATGTACTATTTACTGTGTCATGTAAGATAAGAACAAACAAGGTTATAAACTGTTCACTATCAGCTTATTAACAGTCCACTCTGCCTGTTAAAAAAATATAATCTTCTTTTATAAGGTCCTCAAGCAAAACCTCTTATTCTGTAAGTCTGAATTTACTTGAAAATGTCATCCTTACAGACAAAATAGCTGTCTAGTACATGTAGTTACTAAGGTTCGAACCTAAATCGTTAAACCTTAAAATACGTACATCTGAATTAAAGGATTTCTTTTCCGCTGCAGCATTGTATTGCCTTGTCCTTCCTCTCAGGCAACACTTATGCAAGATTTGGTGAGAATTTCCACAAGCAAGTTTCGACTGAGGATCACTGACGAGGGTTTAGTACCCGAAACGTGCATGTCTGGTCCATGCTGTAAATTTATCAGATCTTAAATGATGCTATTGAATTTAAAGAGTTTAACATTGTAGGGATCCCTATGGGTACTAATTGTGCGCCTCCTGTAGCAGATTTATTTTTATACGTGTATGAAAAAGAATTTATCCATTATCTTCAAAAGCAAAGAAAAGAAAGGAGGGATCCCCAACAACACTCGATTACAGCACCAACAGCAAAACCCAAAAACCCATTGCAAAAACCCAAATCAGACATGCAGAGAATGAGACGGAAATGGTACAATACCCGCCAAATCACATAGAAATATAAAACATAAATGATTACACATAAACCAACGAGTCCAATGGGCAATCGGTGCCGACTTAGGTCGGCCATCTGCCACAGGTAAACAGAAGGTGTGGTTATCCTGGATTACGTGCACACAACCCTCCCACTGTTCCTAGAACCCAGAAGTCTCGAAGAACGTACAATTGTGGCGTAAAACAACCTCCTTACTGTTAGATGACCACATACAAACAAGACTGCAAAACACAGGGCCCAAGCAACACGGATGAATACAGAGTATGTAAATGAATTTAAAAAGAGGGCGTATGTAATACAGTCCGTTCTCTGCCGGCTGTAGCGAGTTCATGTATGTTATTACCCGAGGAGTCCGACTGACATTCAGAGAGGACAGTTGGTCGGGGCCCTGTGTTCTCTATAGAGGTTTCTATAGGGTCCGTCATGGAGTTCCATCGTCACAGTCAGTCAGAGTGCAAGTATTTAGAATGCGCTAGTACAAGATTGTAGATTGGTCAAGTACCAAATAGTTATAATGTTACGTCTTATTTCTATTACATTTTTCTCCACATCAACGTTCCATCAAATAAGACACGAAGATTTTCTTCTTTATTCGACGAAAATTGACATTTTAATAATGTCGAAGGGTTCTAACTTTCTACCTTCTTGAAGAAAATTCCTAATCAATTTACATTCCTAATCATTTTAACACCTCATGACGGAAGTCACAATAAAGATTCAGATAAACAAACACATTATGTAATTATTGAACTTTGATCTTCTTTGTAATTGAACATAAAAAAACAGATTTGAATATAATATAATTTATTCATTTTAAATTCCAATCTGGTCTCTATCTCTCTGGTAATTATTCTGAAACAAAACAAGTAGAATGAAAGGAACTTCAAATAGCTTCACGCATGAAGTATTCTAAATACCTATATAAAAAGTAAATCTTATTAAAATTCAGCTCTCTTTATTTCGTAAACTACATAGAGATCTAATGACAACCGATTGGATTGTCAGAGATATTAATATTTGACCAGTCTGATCGCAGCTGGCTCGGCCCTCCACTGTTTCCTCGCGGGCTCAGCTACAGCAATGGCGGTTATCATAACATACGTGAAATGTTCAATTGGTTCGGGTTTCTTTCATCTCTCAAAATACGGATGAGGTGAGTAATATAAAAATTGATAAACATTTAATATAAAACAATTAAATAAACACAACAGAAATACTCATAGTAATTGATATTTTTTTATTATTTTTTTCAAACGAAACTGGGTCATGACGTGGTAGGCTAATAAACAGCCACTGTGATTGGTGGATATATTTACGTATCGATGCAAATGAGAAAGTTCATAGAACACGACCTCCAATTGGTCGTTGTTAGATCTCTATGTAGTTTACGATATATACAAAATATATATATCTGAATTTTAAGTACATTGATAAAATGTTTGAATAAGAACCAATCAGAACTGCGTTGAAAATGCGTAAAAATTCCACTTTTTACCCTTCTCTTTCCGTACAAAGTATTTCAATTCTATCTATACATGTAATTTTTTCACCTGAATGATAAAAAATTATTAATTTTATTTCTCGTTCTACTCTTACATATAGATAAAAACTATACGTGATTTTTCTCTCTTCTTTTTTTAAATACTAATTTACTTTTATTGATTATTTTATGAACTTTAATACATTACCTCTGCATTTACACATTGGGCATCCATTATCATCCTGTTGGGCTCCGTTAGGACAGTGTATCATACATAGAACATCACTGCACGGTGCCTCTGAAATATTAAGAAAAAATAGCATTTTATCACATTCACGTTCAGTACTAAAGGTTTCAGTTTCCGATTAAATTTTTATCTGAATGCACCCAGGCGAAAACGGTCAATATACTGTATGTGTACTTATTCCAGCGCAAGGAGAGTAGAATAGGACATAATCATGAATTAGCGCACCAGACTTATTTTTAACATTAAATCTATAAAAGTTCACTAATTAAGCGTAGTCTTGAATTAGCGCAGTCTTTAAAGCGCTAACTCCGCTAAAATATTTTATTTAAAGTACACATACCCTCACAATTTGGTGCTCTATGGTTAGTGCTGTTGAGATTGTCGTCAGGATCTTCTTTATCTCATTTTATTCAAAGTCAATAAACAGACTAAACTTCCACATCGCCTCACAGAAATCTATTTGGGGTTCAAGCGACTGACAAACTAATTTGTAGCAAACATGACAATTGTCGTTTACATGTATGTGACATAAAAGCGAATCTAGTGATGTAATTATCTAAAAGATGAATATTCAACCACCCAAATAAAAAAATCATTTCGAAATTAGAACGTTGTAATTACAGAGCACTAGGTAAAAATAAAGACATACTTCTACATTTGCACATAGGACATCCGTCTGGCGCATTCATGAAGCCGTATTTACACTTCATTATGTCTCCCCCCAACGGGGAGGAGACATATTGGTTTTGCCTTCGTCGTCCGTCTGTCCGTCTGTCACACATCGTGTCCGGGCTATATCTCCTGAACCGTTTGCCCGATCACTTTCATATTTTAGTATGTTGTTGCTTATGACCCGAAGGTTTCACATCACCTTGACCCAAGGTCATGTGACCAAGGTTAAGGTCACTTAGTGCATTTTTAATGAAATTATGCATACATTCCTGTCCGGGCTATATCTCTTGAACCGTTTGCCCGATCACTTTCATATTTTAGTATGTTGTTGCTTATGATCCGAAGGTTTCACATCACCTTGACCCAAGGTCATGTGACCAAGGTCAAGGTCACTTAGTGCATTTTTAATGAAATTATGCATACATTCCTGTCCGGGCTATATCTCCTGAACCGTTTGCCCGATCACTTTCATATTTTAGTATGTTGTTGCTTATGACCCGAAGGTTTCACATCACCTTGACCCAAGGTCATGTGACCAAGGTCAAGGTCACTTAGTGCATTTTTAATGAAATTATGCATACATTCCTGTCCGGGCTATATCTCTTGAACCGTTTGCCCGATCACTTTCATATTTTAGTATGTTGTTGCTTATGACCCGAAGGTTTCACATCACCTTGACCCAAGGTCATGTGACCAATGTCAAGGTCACTTAGTGCATTTTTAATGAAATTATGCATACATTCCTGTCCGGGCTATATCTCTTGAACCGTTTGCCCGATCACTTTCATATTTTAGTATGTTGTTGCTTATGACCCGAAGGTTTCACGTCACCTTGACCCAAGGTCATGTGACCAAGGTCAAGGTCACTTAGTGCATTTTTAATGAAATTATGCATACATTCCTGTCCGGGCTATATCTCTTGAACCTTTTGCCCGATCACTTTCATATTTTAGTATGTGATTGCTTATGACCCGAAGGTTTCACATCACCTTGACCCAAAGACATGTGACCAAGGTCAAGGTCACTTAGTGCATTTTTAATGAAATTTTATTTTGCATACATTCCTGTCCGGGCTATATCTCTTGAACCGTTTGCAGGATTACTTTCATATTTTAGTATGTTGTTGCTTATGACCCGAAGGTTTCAAATCACCTTGACTTAAGGTCATGTGACCAAGGTCAAGGTCACTAAGTGCATTTTTAATGAAATTATGCATACATTCCTGTCGGGGCTATATCTCATGAACCGTTTGCCGGTTCACTTTCATATTTTAGTATGTTGTTGCTTATGACCAGAAGGTTTCACATCACCTTGACCCAAGGTCATGCGACCAAGGTTAAGGTCACTTAGTGCATTTTTAATGAAATTATGCATACATTCCTGTCCGGGCTATATCTCTTGAACCGTTTGCCAGATCACTTTCATATTTTAGTATGTTGTTGCTTATGACCTGTAGGTTTCACATCACCTTGACGCAAGGTCATGTGACCAAGGTCAAGGTCACTTAGTGCATTTTTAATGAAATTATGCATACATTCCTGTCCGGGCTATATGTCTTGAACCGTTTGCAGGATCACTTTCATATTTTAGTATGTTGTTGCTTATGACCAGAAGGTTTCACATCACCTTGACGCAAGGTCATGTGACCAAGGTCAAGGTCACTTAGTGCATTTTTAATGAAATTATGCATACATTCCTGTCCGGGCTATATCTCTTGAACCGTTTGTCAGATCACTTTCATATTTTAGTATGTTGTTGCTTATGACTTTGGTAATGAAATTGTATATGCTAAGCATGTCCAGGCAGAAATTGTCTATGCTAATAATGTTTAGGCTTTATATTTTGAACCGTGTATCCAATCACTAATTCAGTTTTTTGTTGCTCATGATCCATACAATGTTAAACGTCTTCAAATTCAATAGCATCATTTAAAAGCAGATAAGTTTGCAGCATGGACCAGACATGCATGTTTCGGGTACTTAACCCTCGTCAGTGAGTGTAGGTTTTAGATCACCTATATCCAAGGTCATGTGACCAAAGTCAATTTCTTTAAATATGCTTATAATAAAATTGTATATGCCAATCATGTTTTGGCTTTACCTCAAATAATGTAATGAATCACTTTCATGTTTTAGTATGATGTTGCCCATGACTCAAAGGTTTCACATCATTTTGCATTTTGGCCCAAGGTCAAAGTAACTTAGAGGGAGGGGGGAGACATCTGTTTTTTTACGAAAAACATTTTGTTTAATTCTACATTGTTTTTTACTGCAGCGAGCCGCATCTGAAATCCAAAGTGAGAGTAATTTGTAGAAATTTGTATTCATTTCTAATATAGATTAACCTGTAATAAATAATTTAAGGGCTTTCAGTAATCCCTAAATATTTAAATTTATCATAAAACTAACAGACTGAAACTGTTGCTTATGAGTTACTGACATTTTTTTTTTTTTTTCGTCAACATTTCCGTTTAAGTCGAAATCTTTGAAGTTTGGAGTTTTCAACTTTTTTTTACATCCATCACTTTTGAGATATTAAATTGAGTCTCCTCTATGAAGTTTTCAATTAAAAATTTGATTTGTTTTAAAACAGAAAGCAACTATTAAACATCCGGAAGTGTATACAGTTAAGAAATATCTCTGACAATTTCGCATTTTATCACTTAATCATTTATATTAAAAAAATCAATTTTTTTTTAAATTCGTGAAATTAGCATTCGTATTTAAGAGATAGATTTATAGAAAATGAAAGACAAATAAAAAAAATTATATACAATACAGGATGCTCATATGACGCTAGCGAGATAAGGAACCTACCTGAAAAGTGGGCCACTGCGAAAAGAACTATCAAAGCAATAAACAAAGAGGCCTTCATCGTGATAAGCAAACAGACTTTGTTCAGTGCAGGGTACTGTGTTTGCTTTATATTTATAGTCTTGTCTTACGTTCATGATTAATTTCCAAGTGACAAAATTTGATAGCATATGCCACGATGACCATGCAGTCGTCACCAGATGTCATTGACATTGTACGTTATTTGGGGGTGTCCTATGATCTCAACATACATGTTAGGACAGATGTTGCCTTTTGCACTTTTGTGAACTATATAACAACGCAATTCAAATTTTGCACTTGAACAGTGCATTATCTTCAATGTTTTCAAAGAGGTCGATTATTTCTTTGACACTTTCCTAGAACTGAGAGCAATGAACATGAATACACAGCCAATTGTGCCTCATATGAAATTCATGTGAAATTTACATGAACTTTACATGAAAGTTCACATGAAATTTATGTGAAACGAGCACGAACATGAAATTTACATGAAATTTTTCACATAAAATTCATGTGAAGATTTTTACATGGATCTTATGTGAATTCAGTTTCCTGTGAAGGTCACGTAGAAAAATTCATGTGAAATTCATGTGAAGGAAATTTATGTGAAATTCATGTGAAATATTTTTCACATAAATCTTATGTGAAATTTATATGAATTTTACATGAACTTTCATGTGAAATTTACATGATGCTCATTTCATATGAATTTCATGTGAGGCACAATTGGCTGTGTATGTGTAAGCGGTAGTAATGTACTAATTGTAGCTAACGATGGATTATCGCTCAAGCATTGCTTTCGAATCCAATAATTGATTATGACCTCAATAATCAATCATCATTTAAATCTTGATTCAAGTAAATGAAGTAGACT
The DNA here is from genome assembly GCA_033119305.1 of Pinctada imbricata. Lineage (NCBI taxonomy): Eukaryota > Metazoa > Mollusca > Bivalvia > Pterioida > Pteriidae > Pinctada > Pinctada imbricata. The sequence goes on from VSWD01000003.1 coordinate 60,214,469, forward strand.
GAGTCCAAAGATATCTTGGAAAATACTGGTACATGATAAATGTATCTCAACTTATAACAAATAAATTTACTAACTGTTTTGACAAAAAGAGACCCTTTGTCTTTTCATTTCTCTACTGGTGCGGCAGATGGCCGTCCTAATTCGGTACCGATTGCCCATAGTTCTTGTTGGTTTATATATGTTGTTTCTTGTGTTTGATGTTTATACAAATAGTGTGATTCAAATCAAATTGTTGTTTTCTCGTTCCTTTTGTGTCCCTTTCTGTACGTGTCTGCATGCTTTATGTTTATACATTGGATGTTTTGCCGTGGTTACTGGAACTAAATGTTGTTACAGTAACAGTTGCAGATCCCTTCCTTTTTTCATGGTGTACATGATTTAAGTGTATTTTCGAAATTCTCTGTGTATCGCTTCTTCCTACACAGCACAACTTAACATGGACATATTCGGCATATTAAGAGGACTTCAATCAAATATTTCGGCCCTTGGGGTTCTTTAGGGTGATGACAGGGAGGGAAAAGCAATTCTAACGGGTCCTCCTTTTCTGTCCACATAGAATGTCCCTTACGTATCATCTGCTACCCTCTTCCCGACATACAGCCCGACACTCCTTGGAGGGGCCTTTGCCGTTCCTTCTCCTCCTTCTTTGGGGGAAAGGGGAGGGGGAGAAAACAAGGAAGAAAATATATAGAAAAATTTAAGAGAGAAAAGAAATAGGGGGATTTATGAATATCACCAAGGCATATAAAACTCATACTACAGTGTTAGCGCAAAAAGTAATATAAACATAGTACAAGTACATAGTACTCTTTTCAAACAAACATGATCTCGGTTGCAGCACTCAACACAAGACCGCCCCCCCCCCCCTCCTCAGTTTAAGAGGACCATACATGTGGAATTGCCATCCTCTAATATAGATTTAGATATCAAAGTGATGCATTGGCAAACTTCTGGTCTAGTGACGTCTTCAAGTTAAAAAGATGCATCAACAAGAAAAGTTTGGGATCCCAAATCCTGTACACATTGCTCGAACAAAGAGACTCTCTGTACAAAATGTGTTACTACGCACTGTAAATAATGGGGAATTCCCTTTGGGTACACGTCAAAATATGGCTGCTGTAAAATTGAAAGTTGAGCAAGCTAGCTGTATACTTCTTAGAATAGGAGTTTTCTTGTGCTAGCACTCGTGCTAGTATCTTGAAAAAGATATGGTGAAATTGAAAAATTGCACCATTGAAAGTGAAAGGTTTTAGGAAAAAAAACTAACTCAATGTAATCACTGAGTAATAAAGCTTAGAAAATTCGGTTTCGTAGCGCCATCAACAATAAATCCCGTTAAGCAAATGTGTTGTTTCTAATTCACCCAAGGGTTTTTTTGTGCAGTTATTTTCATGATTTTTACTGTTTATTTCATTTTTAAAATTAACAATTCTATGCAAATGTCGCCGAGCATTATTCTCTCATAGTACCCGGATGCTCAACCAATGGATTTGCAATGATTTATCATATGATGCACATAAGGCCTATAGGTTTCACAAATCGCCCTTGATCCAATATGACATATACTGATATACTCGACTGAGTTATTAAAGTGTCTAAATTTAAGCAATTTGTCGACAAAAGATTATTTTTGAATTTCATTACCTCGGCATAGAACCATAAGAAGAAAGTCTCGTTTGAAATTTTAGAATGGCAAAATCAGAACACATCCACAATATATAAGAAACATAAACGTAAAATTTCAATGAATAAATACATTGAAAGTCAAGCACAAAAATAGCAAAAAGAAAAAAAACCCCAAAAACAAATAAGAGTTTTGACATGTCAACGATGAAAAATACATTATTGCAGAAAGAGTTATCTATCTTGCACCGATACTTCTTAAATTTGTTCAATTCCATGCTGGGCTAGATTGTTGCAATTCTTCATAAAAATATTCACGTTTTAAATGGGGACAAGGCAAAAAGGCACAAAACAATTTTAAAAGACCTTCCGAAAGGAACCAAGAATGCCACGTCAAAGAGAAAAAAATAATACAAAACAATAAAACTAAATTTTACAAAAGAAACAAGAAAGCGGGGAAATATGACAAGCGCGTTACTGCTTTTATCTCATCTACAGTGGTAAATCAATTGCTACATAATAAACATGCTGTTTTATAGCTGTATCCTGACTGTAATTGTTCTCAAATAACATTCTCTGGGATTATCGATGAGGATGCTGTAAAATATTCAGTCGTTTCATCATTTACGAGCTGTTTCTTAGCAATAAAACTAGAGGAATATGGTCATTCCATGTGTATATGTATCTAAGTATATAAATATTCAGCATTACGGTAACGTTGTCAATCACGGTTTTTAATTGCTACATGTAAATGCGGACGTCATTATACATTAAATGTATCTGTCGATTGTTTTCAGGGAAGTAATCTAGCATTGTCAGTGAAAATAAATCAACAGAATCTATGACATCTGTTTCATCTGAAAGGTGCGGATACAGGAATTCGTTCAGGAAAGGTGGCATCTTCAACTGAAGTCTCAGTGTCCGAACAAGTGGAAGAAATGTACACACATAATCCGGATTATTACACCATTTGCTAATAACGTAGTAGATGGCTGTCCTAATAGACCTTGGGCCACCATAGACCCCCCCCCTCCCCCCCCCCCCCATGTGGGAATTTTCAAGACATATATCATCTGAAAGCTTGGATCAAGCTCTTTCAGATTCCGCTTGTTGGACAAGTTTAAGATGATTTAAAACATGATTTTTTGGGGGAAAACCTATTTTTTCAAGCAAAAAACATTAAAAATAGGAAAAAGTTATTAATATTTATACCTATTGTTATTTGAAAAATTAAAGGGCACGAATATAAAGAATTTTTAATGCTCTTTCAGTTTATATAAGTTTTATGTTCCAAATTCTGCTTTTTTGGGGTAAAAAGTGTGCTTTTTTGCAAAATTTTGCAAAAATTTGGAAAAAATTAACCCTTTATGCCTCGAACTTGAAAATATTGTTTATGATTGTTTTTTCATATTAGAAAAATAATTTCAAACTTTTTAAGTCTCCTCTTTTGTATTTTATTTTCTTTTTTTCTTGCAAAAATATCGAAATTTCCGTTTTTAGGCAGAAAATTGAGGGTTTTTCTTTTTATCAAAATTGGCTTATTTTTTAATTCAAATTTTTATCCCAAATGAAGTCAATTATTTTAAGTTATTTTCTGGTGTTACTTCTTTATGCTGTTCTTTACATTATAATTGTTCTGTACATTATTTGTCCTTAAATTTTATTTTTTGGGGGGAAATGCATTTTTTTATGCAAAAAGTGCTAATTTCTGAAGATTATTTATTGAATCTGATGCATTCCTTGAATTCGTAAGTCGTATGTATTTTCAACATCAGTATTTCAGATTTGATCAAGCAGAATATGTTTTAAGTGAAAACAGTTTTCTTTCTTCACTATTTTGGCGCAAATTGTCCATTTTCCAATGAAAAACAACAAATTTTTGGCAAAGACTAATAAGTCCATTATATTATCTGATATCATTCTCACATGGGCAAACAATTACCTTATCAAATGAATGCAATTTAATTCGAAAAATTTATTACATGTCCAAGGGTTTTTTTTTTGCAAAATAAAAACCTTTTGTGTTTGTGAAACACGAATGTCCCCGCCGACATCTTTGTCAGGAAAGCAGATTTAATATAGATTGTACTTTAAGGTCAAGGTCAAAAGGTCATTATTTTGTACCAATAAGTAGGTCATGCCTTGAGTACACATGTGAATCATGAAAGCTCTATCACCTACCCTTCAAATGTTATGATTCAAGGTTAATGTTTTTGTTTTTTGTGAAAGAAGTATTTATTTAGAAAATAACAATAATTTCTATTATCTTCCCTGAATAACGTACTATAACTTTCATGAGATGCAATTTCATATGATGAATGAATTGCCATGCCATTTTATCTATGAAATTCAATTTCGTTTTTATTTTGGGAAAAATCCTTGTTTATGTAGAAAAGTCACTCTGTTGATAATTTTCAGAACGTCTATCATATGTTGAATTGAACCAAGGGAGATTAGTTTTCAAGAATTGTTCAACTTAGATGGTCTTGATGAGAAATCAATTAACATTTTTCATATTTTTGAAAATAATAAGACCATTTTTCGTTTAAAAATCATCAATTTCTGGAAAATGTCTATTTCATAAATGCTCCATCATGATAATCTATAAAATTCATGCATGCTTTTTTGGTTGTCTAATTGTTTCTCCTTTCAAAAGTCATCCTTAAGTACTCTTTAACAATTTTATATGAATTTTAGGGTTAAAAATATTTTTTTCATTTAAAAAAAATCACGTAAAACTATAAAGTTATTTATCATCATCTTTCAAATCATCATTTTTCTTCATATATTATGCATTCCTTTGTTTGTGATATTATATTATAATTAGAATTTATATTCTTTTAATCACTGTTAATTGTAATAATTATCTAGGTATGAAATTATGTTTCATATCAAAATTTGAAAAAAAGATATTTGTTTCGAATCTTTGTCCTTCAGTTGCTAGTATTATTCTTATATCCAATATGTCATTAATTATTTGTAATAATCAAGTTCATTTTGCAACTTCACTTGTTTATTAGAATTATTAAACAGAAAAGCAAGCTGTTCATGAAATCAAGACTAAATTTTCATCAATGACATATGATACTTCGCATCATTGCTAAGTTGGTTTTATTTTGGACGAATAATTTCCCCTTTTGAATGAATGAATGAATGAATATAAAAAATTGAATTGAAAGTAATTGAAATAGAATCCAAAAAGATATTCTTTGATATCATAAACCATTCCCTTCTTCACTTTCATCTTTACCTATCAATTACTTGTATATGTTCTACATAAAAAAAAACATATGAGAAATTGTTGAAAATAGTTCATTTCAAATTAATTCAGTCATTTGATTCAAAGAATCTACTCCATTAATTGTCATGATGAAATAGAAGTACATGTTTGATTTCTTTACAAATTATTGTTGGTTATGACATAGTAGAGCTAGAATGTACATATCTATGGCAACAATTTCACTAAATACTTTTAAAAACTTTCAAATATGTTCTTTTAACTCAAAACATAACTCTCTCACCAAAATTCAATGAGACAATGCTTTTCATAAAGAGTTATAAGCAATTATACAAAACAAATGAGGAAAATGATGATCTGAAAGATGATTTATAACAAAAGAAAATCCATGGATCTTAAAATGTATGTCTCTATTAAATATTGCAAACAATGATATGCCCTCAAATATGTGTCATTTCCTACATGATGAAGCATTTCATAATAATAATTTTTTCCAGAAATAAGTGATTTTTGAAAGAAATAAGATCTTTTGAGTCAAATACCGATAATATAAATTGATTTCTCTTTTGAATAATTTCACTTTATCAGTGGAGTATAATTACGTTAAAATACAGTTGTTGTATTTTCAAGTAACAAAGGAAAGACAATTAAAACGTATCCACAGAAATCAGTTATTTTGTACTAGAATAAGGAAATTTGCACAAAAAAGTTGTAGAAATTAATTTAAAAGATCAATCAACATTTCTTTTCATTTCCCAGAATAGTTATATCCTTTCATTTGTATGAGTCATCAGACAGAAAAGAGGAAATGAAATTATAATGATTTTCTCAAAATAAAGTACTTTTTACACAGAAAATCCTGTTTTCCCATAAAAATTACAGATATAATGAAGTATAGCACTCAGTATTACTGTAATTTGACAAGATATTTGACTTCACATGTGAAAATAGTTTTCAAAGTGTAATTATAGCTAGTATTAAAAATTGATTTTTTTTCCCAGAAATCTGTTATTTTTTGATGAAAAATAGGAATTTCATCCCAAAATCATGAAGAAAATAGACTCAATCAACTTCAAACATGTTATTCATGAGCGAATCTGAGAACATACATTTGAAAATGCATATCAGCTATCAATTCATGGAACATTTCAGATTTAATAAATTTCCTCCAGAAATAAGAGATTTTTGCATGAAAATTATGTGTTTTACCCCAAAACGACCAAATAATGAAAACAATGAATATAAAGCAGGTATAACCCAAAAGAGCAAACAAAGTTACACTAGAATAAAGATTTTAATTATTAATTTTATGAGGAATAAGATTTTTATAAATAATATACAAAAATCATTGAATTTTAACTGAAAACACACTTTTTTGTCTTAAAACAACAATTTTGAGGCTTATGAATAAAATAAAGATACAAGATATATTTCATTTGAAAGAGGAGAATGTGGAATTATTTTTGAAATGCCAAGAAAATGATTTTAGGCCATAACGTGAAACTGTGCGACAGATAAAAATTATTTTTCTTGAAAAAAATCCCCCAAAATAGCAAAAAAATCACTTTTTTACCCCAAAAGTCCCATAATAAGTAAAATTTGGAACTGCAAACATATATCATTTGAAAGAGCATACAAAACACTATACATTCCAATGTTTTTATTTTTTGAATTACTGTTTGTTTGAAATCTATTTGATTTTTCCTGTTTTATGTGATTTTTGCATGAAAAAAGAAGTTTTTGCCCCAAAACACCTGTTTAAAATCACTTTAAAATTGTCCAACAAGCAGAATCTGATAGAGCTCTGATCAAGCTTTCAGATGATATATGTCTCGAAAATTCCCACATGGGGGGGAGGGTTTACCCCACTGGCCCATGGTCTATAAGTCCACATCGGTTGCTTGTTGGTTTATGTGTAGTCTTTGGTGGTTGTTCTTCCTTGTACCTTTGGTGTTTTATAGTGAGAATTTTACTAGAGCAAGTAACCATATTTCGCCGGTGACCATATTTCGCCGTTTCATGGTTAATTGCTTCTCGTTGGTTATCGGAATTGTTTGTCAAATTTATTTTTCTTTATCCTATTAAATATGACCGTAGCAGTCATAAATTGTGATATCTCCTGCTCATTTGTGAGGAAAAATACCACAAAACAGGGGAAAATTCATGAAAACACCGAATTTTAGACAAACATCCGATTTTTGTAACAAAAACCAAACAAAGAAAACATTTAATTTGGCATCATTGCTTAGAAGTATTAGTGACAAAAGATTTCCTGACGATAAAATCATAATGTTGTCCGTTTTGTGTGCAAATTGGATACTTATTAACAAAAACGGCGAAATATGGTCACCCCCAAAACATGGAAACGAAATATTTTGACGTTTTATAAGGAAACAGTGAATTGAGTAAAATAAAATATGTTTGTAGTATTTTGATCGAGAATGGAGTTAAATTAAATTTGAGCAAAACCAATTACTGAATTGGCCTTGAAGTTTTGAAAATTTCGTAGAAATATACGAAAAATGTGGCGAAATATGGTCACTTGCTCTACATGTTTATTACATTATCCTACATATTTATTACATTACTTACATGTTACATATACATGTTTCTTCTAGCCTGACTTGTCACGATACTTGTACCCACTTTCATTATATTACAATTTTGCATTTTTAACTTATCTTCATGATTTGCAAGATTGTAATTCAAAATTTCCTATTGCTTTGGTCGAGTTTATCACCACTTCTCCTTGGAAAAGGCCAATGCAACACAAAGAGACGAACTTGCGACGCCAGTTGCAAATAAAACATGAACATGTTTCATATTCCGACAAATTATGTCTCTGCAGTGATGGTATCAGTCTGAAATAGAATTTGAAATTATAAATATTTGAACTGCTACATTTGGCAGTGAGGAAAACTGAAGTATCTGAGTGAATTCCACGCCTCTTCGAAAACTAACCTTTTCACTTCTTCCTCAAATTCTATATTTATAGGATCAAGTAAATTTACAAAAAATATTAAGCGAAAATAATGGATAAGAGAGTCCGTAAGATAAATGTCGTCTCTATACGTTTCACTATTCAGTGCAAAGAAGCCAGTTTGGATAATTTTCCGACAAATTTGTTTTTAATATGTATCTATTATTTTCATATATCTACATAGTAACATTTTAAATGTGAATGTTCTAAATAGCTGCAATTCGGGAAAAAAAACTATGTACATGATCTACTTATTGTAAATGTTTTCGATAAATTTACAAGTAACCAGAAATGGCTGAGAGGAAGGTTATATTTTTTTTTAAATCTTTACATGTCAAAAACTGTACATATAACGTGCGATACAATTGTATCTGGGGAGAAAAAGGGAGACGTCCAACAATATTATGATACAGTGACCACGGCAGAAACATATACACTAACAGATAAGGCGCGTTTCTTTATGCGGAACTTTCCGGTTGTTCGGACTGTTTCTGTAAGTGGAACGCGCCGTTCTGTAGAAACAGATCGGATCGTCTGGAACTTCTCAAATCGACTTTCCAGGATACCATGTGGCGGCCGAAACTACAACGCTACCTTTCATAAAATGCTGGAAGTTTTTTTTTTTTTTTTATAATTGAAAATTTTAGTGTTGACGCCGTAAGAAACGATTAATATATAGTATAGAGAGAAAAAAGAACAATTTCAAAATTGATTTTTACTCTATTTTCGAATTAAATATTGGTCATTTTCAAAATTATCCAGTGTTGCCATAGTGAAGTCATTATTGGACCTTTTTCGTTCGTTATCGAAATTGGATCATTGAGGATTGTTTAGCATAAAAAACGCACCGCCAGAGACAAACGAGAGCATCCACATCTCAAAGTAACAGACGTGGAAGCTTAAATCTGTGAAAGTACAGAAACAAAATCATAATTTAGAATTGACAATCAACGGGCTGAAACAAATTACAACAAAATGAAACTAAAATATTCTTCGCAAGATCAAAATAAGCAAATCTACTAAAATGAATTTTGGCTGTTTCTAAAAAAATCACTTTGGCTGGAAACATCACTAATGAGGATTGTGAAATATCCGAAACATGTGACGGTGCATAATAAATTGGTTTGAAATTTTCTTTGGGAAGGTATAGTGTATGAACACTACCGTATTATCCTCTAATGGAGATGAGATCAGGTACCCGGGGAGAGTAAGTATCCCCTGCTTGCTAACAACACCAAACTCTAGTTTAAAAAAAAAAGCCGAACGTGCATCCTGATTATCCTGAACCGACTTTATTCCGGAAACTTCTTGTGTGATTCTAATCCCCTCACGGCTATGGCTCAGGGAGTGTAAAATCACATAACTCGTTTCACAGATACTGAATAAAAGAGAAAATCATCTGAGATCCTCTAGATATGAATCAAAAGGTTCAGAATTTCAATTATAAACAATTCGAGAACATAGCAAAATTACAAATGGGTCAATAAGAATTGATCACGGAAATGACTAATAATTTGCCTCCATGTGTTCGTTAGCTTTTCATTGCTTTGATGCTGACTTTACATCATATATTTCCATCTTTCATCGTCAACGGTTTTATTCAATTAAAGATTTTCATTAATCTCAGTGTTTGAAATTTCTTCAAATGCATAGTAAAGACGAATTCCATATGCTCCGTGCTCTGTTTCTTTGGGCGAGCTTATTTTTCCCCTGGTGGTCCTATCCTCGTGATATAACACCGTAGCGCCGCTGACAAATTATAATTACAGAGTCAGATTTTCTACGGTAGCAGACAATACTGGTACGTGCAACGTGATGGTTGCAACATCGCTGCCTTTAGAGGCTGGTGAAAGAGTGGGCGAGAAATGTCTTTAATCAAAAATAAATTTGAAAACCTTCGACACCCACGTAATCTTTCGGGAATCAGTGATCAAGTGATGAGCCATCTCGTAAGTGTTGCTTTGGAGGGCATTGAGAATTGATTTTTTTTTTTTCTAAATTTTACTCTTTTCATTATATAATGGAACAATTGCTACTAAATCAATAACGTTCTTCATATAGAAATTAAAAATACAGGATGATTTTATGGAAATGAATAGAAAATAATTAGGTTTACTTAGTAATTGAGATCAAGAAATGAATCTCAAAGCAGTAATTAAGAAATGAATCTCATATTTTTCTGTTGATGCAGGTATCACCCGAAAAATTGGACAGAAAACTGCATCCATGCGCGTAGCGCGTTGATGAAAAAAAATTCTGTCCAATTTTTCGGGTGATACCTGCTTTAACAGAGAAAATATAAAGTTTATTTCTAGACTGTTTTCTTTGATCTAAAAACAATCAATCACCGCACTATATTTCGTAAGTCGGAGGGTTTCGCAGTGATACGTCTGCCAAAACAAGTTATGGCAGCCGTAATGATTCAAACATTGAACGATCGTCTCTCTATATCTTTGGAATAAGGACCAGTTTGAGCAAATTCTACAAGCACTGTTAACTTTTGAGTAAGTAGAAAAGAAATGGTACCCTTGAAATGATAAAGAAACATCAACAAATTGTATTTTCAGCAACGAGTTCATTCGTGTTTGAGGGAACCCTCGGTTCTAAAAATAGTGCTATATATAGACTTCCGTGAAAAATTGTGTTGATCGATGTATCAACAAAATTTCTCAGCCAATCAGAATCTTCGTTTCTTGAAAATGACAATGGAAATTAAATGATTATCTGTTGAACAAGGTCGTGATAACACGAAACTGCAACTCTTTTACCTTTAACATGCTTCATTTTCCATTGAAAAGGTGAACAGCTGAATTTTCACACCATTAAAAACTTAAAGTTTAAATGTCGACGTATGGAAAATAATCGGAAGGAGGGGATCTCCAACCACACTCGGTTGTAGCACCCAAAAGCAAAGCACGGAAACACCTGATACGAAAAAAGCACAGCAAGAATCGTCAAAGAGACATGCTACATAGAAACATTAAACGTAAACCACTACACATAAACCAACGAGACCAATGGGGAATCGGTACCGACTTAGGAAGGCCTTCTGCCACGCAAGGAGTAAAGGGCGTGATTATCCGGATTTCGTGCACACAACCCTCCCACATTTACGGTTACCCAAAGGTCTCCGAAGAACGCATAGTTGTAGTGTAAAATAACCTCCCCACTGTAAGATGACCACACAAACTAGACGGCAAAATGCAGGGGCCAAGAAACACAAATGAATATGAAAATTGGATATAAAAAGATGGGAGACCTACGAAATACAGTTCGTGCTCTACCGACTATAGCGAAAACATGCATGTTATCACCCGAGGAGTACTCCGACTGACATTCTTAGAGGACAGGAGGTTTGGACAGTACCCCTCGAAAAGTCCCGTCGTCACAATCAGTCAGAGTGCTAGTCTTACAAATGCTTTGGTACAAAGCTGTAGATTGGTCAAGCACCATGCCGAGTGTCTGTCAGGCGACAGTAGGATCATATCAACGGTATAAAAGGCGTTTGATTATTCTGATGCATTTTCGATGGTTATGCTGTCTACCTTTGATCCTTCTTTTTTGCATTATGTGACAGAGTAATGTACTCAGTAATGTACTTGTTAAAAGAGGCCCAAGCAACGTATCATAAATTCAAAACAGATTAAACAACATATTTACAGGTGTCCGATTCCTAGATAAGATGGTCAATGAAAGGTACTTATTTGGTCCCAACAAATAACTAAGTTACGTATCCCCTCTATCCAGAGGTTTCATACGAAACACAAGAATTTAATACATATGAAAACGTAAAATTATTAATGATTGATTTCTTCTAATTACAGGAACAGAGCTCAACACAATATTCATGTATTCAGATTTTGGTCAAAGCAACAGAGCGTTTTATGAATACTTAAAGAAAGTGTATGACAAAAATCAATCCATGCCCGGCAGTTGATACGAACCTGTATTTGCTAACTCGATTGTGTGGTCATCATTTCACTGCCCTTCAGAATTTTGGGCTGATAAAATTAAGATATAAAACACTACGATTATGAAATATCTCTTTCCATTATATTGAAAGACATCATAGATTAAAATCTCCCTCAAAATATAAAATTTGATACATTTACCGGGGTTTTTTTCCTATTTTTCTGGGCAGCTTAATAATTACGAAAGTGTTCCAAGTAATTCAACTCTATACCTTAATTTTATTGAAGAAAATTTCAAACCAATTTATTATGCACCAGACACGTGTTTAGGCTAGTAAGTCCTCATCGGTAAGTGATGGATGTTGCTAGCAAACAGAAGCTGCTTGCTCTCCCAAGGCGATTACAAAATACCATTCTTCATTCATTAATACTAAAAAGGACATTGTTTGGTTTGATTTTAATAGAAACAAGTTTATCATTTATCCCTGTAGATAAAAGATGATGGATGTTTGCATTTTGTCCCTTATTCCGTGATTTATATGTCTAATCCTTTTTAACCTCCATGTAACTATGAATGTCCCTTTTCTATGATTTGGATAGTTCTTTCTCAAGGTTTTGTTCTTAAAGCTCCATACTATTTGTAGTAACGAGCAGTCCAAGTGGAAATCCTACGGACAGATTCAAAATATATCTATGAGTATACCCTGTTTGTCCCTCCAAAAATGATAGGTCAAATTAAGATCATGGTTATATACACAGGTAATCAATACACGATGATTAGAAACGCTTTCATTAGTTAGCAATCAAATTGTTCAAATAATTCATTAATCATCGAAAGCAGAAGATGACAGATTTCTCGTTCGTCCATGACTTCTATTTGAACTCTAACTTAAAGATCAGAGAATAAAACTGTAATATTTCATAATAAAGAAATGTAATAAATCACGGCAAACAAATGTGTTCATAAGTTGACCTTTTGATATGCTACCTGCACAGCATGCAAGACGTTTCATATACTTTCTCAGCAACAATATTTGTAAAAGGCAAATATGCTAAGCGATCCTTCATTTTGCTACATTAGATCGTAAATCCATGAACCACAAGCCTAAATGTAAATGTACAAATTAGAAATCAAGCAGAAGACTTAACGATTCCTCTATACGAAGAGAAGGAAAGCACGAGTCTCCAAAACAGAGTCGGACAAGGTGTCCGGAAAGACTCAGCATCCCCTGCTCGTCTCCTCAGTTGATAGAAACAATGGTTAACGTCAATACACTATGAAGTACGAAAGATTCAGATGTGTGATGGGAAGCTCGCAACTCCTCTTCAAGACAACAGGAAGAAAGGAATTATTACGTGTCGATGCATGCTGGGTTTGCTTGCTCCTGAAACCACTGCAAACAACTATTCCATCTGAAGTACGGCAAGACACATTCTCCTTGATATGTGTGAAAAAAAATTGGTGTTAAGTATGATTCCTGTAACTTACACCAATTGTGCGTTCTTCGAGACTTTAGGGTAATCGGAAGAGTGGGAGGGTTGTTCCATAACCACAACATCTACATCTTGCGTGGCAGATGGCCGTCCTAAGTCTTAAGCCACTAACCCATTGGTCTCGTTGTTTATGTGTGGTCTTTTGTGTTTCATGTTTCTATGGTTCGAGTTGGTGTTCCTTGTCCTTTTTGCGTCTCTTTTTGTGGGTGTCTGCTCTGTGACTTTGCATAAGATGTTTTGTAGTTTTGCTGTGGATGCTACAACCGAGTGTTGTTGGAGATCCCCTCATTTCTTTTACTTTTTTGTTTCTTTTTGTTTGCAAATCAAGGATATCAACGTATCAAATAAAATTATTAAGGAATCGTACCTGGGGAATGCACAGAATTTGGTAGATTAGTGTCTCTGAACTGTTTGTTCCTTTGTTTTGAGGGCGATGTTCTTTATTTTTTGTTTATGTCGGTGCCTTTTGAGTCTTCGTGGGGATATAAGCTTTTGTTGTGAACAAAAACAATAGTTTTTGTTGTTGTTAGATTAGCCTATCACGACAAACCTGGTTATAACAGTAAACATTCACTCCGCATGATACATGTACACGTGTAACAGTAGAAGGTCTAACGATTATGCTCCCTTTTTGGGTTGTATTTAATCAATTTCGATAAATCATTTCAAATGTCCACATTTAGAATGTGTTAAATCATTTAAGATATTAATTCCATACCTTCGAAGCATTTAGAGCGCTTTCTCTTCTTTTCTGAAAACTCAAATGCGTAATTCTATCTTCAAACTAATCAATTATAACTTTTATTGTACATTGTAAAAGCGAATTTATCATCTTTTAATTTGATAAAAGAGAGGAATCGATAATTCACATTATAAATTCATTATGTTCCATGGTCTTCATTTTCAAGAGAAGGGAGTGTTCTGTATGTAGTACCTTGCTAATCACGTGATGTTGGTGTAAGTGCCCCATTCATAATGCACGGCTTCACGATCACAGTCATCACGCATTATACTAACATACCTTTTTTCTCCATTCTTTTTTTATTTCTGGTAGAATCGGTTGTTTTCTATGGTTTTCGTACCGGGTGCTTCCTATTTTATTTCATTTGATATGCAAATTAGAATAGGAACATTTTCTGTTATCAACGACATAAATATGCATGAATCCCGTTTTCATTATATTTTGCGTTGATGTATTAGATATACATCATCTCGACGTATTGGCGTCATGTAAAAATGTGACAATTTGTGGCCTTGAGAATAATCATTCCAGTTGTTAATGCCTAACAAGTACCAATAATAATTTATCATTGGTATTTTGAAATAGATATCAGTTGTAGTGAGAGAGTCTTTATTCCCATTCAATCTATGAATGAAGGGTATACAATCATTACGACTGATGACGCATATCACTAATCGAACACGTCATCAAATCTTGAGGTCCTACAAACAGCGATGGTAAACTTATCCATGTACATGAATTTTAGATAGAAACTATTTTGTACTTCATCTCCTCTATTTTAAAACCTACAGAGCAGCTTTTATGTAAAAATATCTCGATAAGCAGAACACAATATTTGTACATTGCACTGTTGTTGGCATTTAATCCAGATGACCACACACATACACAAATTACATAGAATAAAACATGTTATTATATGCAAATGATCATAATTAGATTTGTCGCTTCCTGACCTAACTGTCGTATGTGATTTTATTTGACCACACCATTTGCAACTTGCTTTGTTCTAAGTCGGCACCGATTTCCCGTTGCTCTTGTTGCTTTATTTGTAGTTTTTTTGTGTTAATGTTTTTGTGTCGATGTTCCTTGTCCTTTTTGGTGTCTCTTGCTGTGTTTGTCTACCCAGTGTTTTTGCATAGGGTGTCTTGGTGTTTACGTTGGGTGCTGCTGTCGAGTCCTGTAGGAGTTCCCCTGATTTTCCTGAGTGTGTCAACGGTAATCTTTGTGTAATATTTGGTATATCGGGTGGTCAAGGTGCATATTCTCATTTGTATTAGATATTCATAGTAAACTAGTTATGAGGGTGATCTCAGGTGGCATTAATACACTTCAGAAAAATTTAACTGACGCACAGGGATTTATCACGCTTCTTGGTTGTTGTATTTATTATTGGTTATCGATAGAAAATTAAGCAACCGGGAAGCATGATAAATCCCAGTGAACTGATGGTGCAAAATAAAGCTCTGAGCATGTCGATGTCATTGTCTTCTCGGTTGCTGTATTTACTATTGGTAATCCATAGAAAATTAAGCAACCGGGAAGCATGATAAATCCCTGTGAACTGAAGGTGCAAAGTAAAGCTCTGAGCATGTCGATGTTATTGTCTTCCGATATTGGAGTAACTCATATAGACCAAATTACATCAGGTTTTGAGATCATCGTCAAACAAACCCGTAAGTATTTTAATATTTTATAATCGACTTGTATCACAATAAACAATATATCACAAAATAAAACAAGCACAGATGAAACGATTGTAGCTATACAGACATTTTCTTCTCTATGGACACGCTGGTCAGTGCAGTTCGTGTGATAGAGTTATAGGACTGTGTCAGACTGCTTTTATCGACGTCCTTGAACGTTCGTCGTTTGTTCAAATACATTTCCAAGAACCGCGAACGGAACTGGTTACTCATGGAACAGTACAATACGAAATTAACAGCGTTATTCAAAAGCGCTATAAAATCCATCAAGTCACCAAGGGGAATGTAAACGTTTTCATAGAATTTTGGTACAATTGCACTAATAAATATAAGAATTCCTTGTGGAAATTCAGTGATAAGAAACAAAATGATAACTACCAACAGCATTCGTGTTGTTTTCGATGGTTTAGGTCCGCCTTTTTTATGGGTGAGTTTTGTCGACGAAAGACGTCGCCTCCGTTGGCGCCCTTTTATTCCAAGACTATATAAAAGTGAACCACCAAAAATCACCATCAGGATACAAGGCACAATCTTTGCTATTATGGCGTAAGTCACTACATTGGCAAAAACTACAGGCGACGTTTCGTTAGAGGCTAACTGCAGCTCCTTCAAGGCATACATGGTTTTGTTCCCGGGTAATTGTCTCTCAACAAGTTTATTTGACATATAATTCGGAATAAGCACGGCGCAAGAAAGTACAAAAACGGACAGAGTGACAACTTTGACCTGGTGCATTTTCCTTTGTCTAGCGAGAGCACCTTTTGCGGTGGATCTTAGCTGAAGAAACCGAAATACGGCGATAGAAACTCCGAGCCATATTGAAATAGTGTGTGTTGTAGCGGCCAAATTCACAGAAATTAACATATAAACTGACCAGCTGTTAGTGAAGGTCTCCTCAAGAGGTTTCTGCTCATTGTTCATACAGTAAAAATGTATCGCAAAGGGAATGTAAGGAATCATAGTGAGGACGTCCGATACGGCAAGCCACGTTAGAAGGAGGTTGGTTGGTGTCCACATGTCCTTCCGTGTCAGTATGGTAATGTTGAAAATATTGGTACAAATCCCAAACGTACATACGAGTAAGCTGGCATAACCATGGACGGACGAAAACCACGCGGAGAAAGCAATCAGTCCGTCCGTGTGATCTGCAGACAGGGGCTGGATGGTGGATAGGTTAAGGGGATCCCCCTCCATGTCTTCATCCATCTTTTACTTAAAGTTCTCTAACACCTGGAATTAGATAGAGAATAATACTAAAACCTTCAAAAGTACTCATACTCATTGCAATGCATGAAAACTACCAATCGGTTGATTGAATTGTACTAATGAAGGGGCAGGTGACTGAGTACTACAAATCGTATAACATTGTATAATGTGATTTTGATCGGAAAAACGTAAAATACTTAATTGTTTAACAAGTTTTCTTGCTCGTGCAATTGGCGAATGCCGACGTAGCTTGCAGTGCAGTTTCTAAAGTCCTAGATCACTTTTGTACCTGGAAACACGTTGCGCATCCATATTTCTTAAACCTTCATTAAAGTAATCTAATTTAAAGCTTTTCTCTTCTGTACGAAATGAAGTGTTCCTGTCTTCAAATTGAATTTTGACGATATAACAAGAAGCATAATCATAGCTGTGAATGTTAGTATCTGTATTTTTTTGCAATTCAGGAGCGGGTGCAGAGATTCGCAACTCTATCTGATGTAATACCTGTATCTAGGAGGGAAATGCATAAAGATTGAGGAACAATAAACTAATGAGAAAAAAATGTGTGTAAGTATATGGAATAATACTGTTCCTCTACATGGACATTCTTAATTCAAATGGGACACATTATTTCTTCATAGACGCCTTAAGACTGGGTATTTTTCCGAGAGAAATCCTGGAATACCACAGAACACAATTGAAATTACACATGTATACATCGAACAATCGGGAACGGCTAGACTTGCTCAAGTCGTTATATCAAAAATGATTTTAAAATTAAATACATATTAAAAGAGTGCAATCTCGATCTTTACTAGCAAGGAAAAGTTGTCTTCTCTGTGGGCATTTTCTATTCTACTTGAAAAAAAATGAATTGATAATAATAATAAAAAAAAATTATTGCAATTCTCGTCATATAACTTTATCTGGTATAAGGACTTGAGCAAGTCTGGGGAACGGCCATAAGACAAAGTTACCACAACAATCAATAGGGAACAATGAGATGGACAACACCCATACAAAACAGAGAAACAAAAAAGAACCAATCAAACACTTCAAAACATTGAAACATGAATCACTTAAAGCAGATGGCCGTCCTAAGTCGGCGCCGGGTGCACATTGGTCTCCTTCCTTTTATTTTTGATGTTTCTGTACGGCTGTTACGATTGTTTTGTATGATGTTCTAGTGAATATTGTTGTGTCTTTTTGCGATTTGTAGCTTTGTATGATGTCATTTATGTGTCACATTCTTGTGGGTTTGTTTCGCTGGGCGAGTGCAGGATGGTCATGCTGGAGATCATTCCCTTCCACTGTACCCAAATTTCATGAGTAAGACCAAAGATCTTACATTTGTACTATTGAATTTTCTGATTCTCAATTCTCCTCCTCTACATGTATTTCTATTTACATTCGCGCCTGATATTTTCAATTCAATTTATGTGAATACAGCTTTCGTTAATTGAATGTATAAAATTCTGTTCATTATTGCCATATGCAACTATATAAATATCAACGTCTAATACAGTAGTACGAGAGACAGTGCCGCTATCAATTATTTATAAAATGCGCAATCCTCTTTCCGAAGGCCATTTTGCAATCATCATAAAGTGACGAATTATGACCCCTTGATTACACTTTCTTAGAAGTTTAAACGCAGTTATATGTTTCCTGTTTCAAAAATGAAAAACAGAACTAGGGCATGATTTCTGAGTACAATTGTGAACCTCTTGGCATTATTGGCTCCTTATCTAGTCATTTTGAAATGATAATACAGTAATTGCTACTTGTAGTTTCTCGAATTAAATTCCTAAATGAATCTATAACAGGCCCAGTGGGAACGAATTCTCGCTGCTTCGTCCTAAACTTCAACATTAACTCCACATAAAATACATCAATTTAATAAATACGCAGAACTGTCGGCGATACAGGGCAAATGTTTCGTATTATCGGCTATCATTTCTTTATATATATCTGATGACCCTTGTTTCTAGGTCCTGTTTCTCGTCTTTAAAAGGTTAAGTCTAGCTATTTGTTAGAACCTATATTTGTTTCTCATTCAAAGCTATCAAAACGATTGAGGTTATTTGATGAACAGCAATGCTTGCGATTCATACTAGAGACTATAATTCATTGCTGAAACAGATTTCTATATCTGTTATCGTCAGCGGTTCAAATTCCAAAAAAAAAAAAGAAAAAAAGTTTAATCACCACAGCTTAATGTTGATTTTAGAGCATTGACTCAAAGACGAAAATATGACAAATATTTTCTCTGATCAATGGAAAGTTCCATGTTTGGATAAAAAATTGGTATTTTAAAGCTTTGACACTTTTAGGGAGTAGAAATCATAATCAGATGCACAATACTGCATGTTAATGCCCATAACAGAAGTATGGGATATTTCAGAGGAAAGCATCAACAAAAGCCAAAGTACCGGATTCAATTCGATATAACAGGCCCGATCGGCTGGGAAAACCAAGGATATAAACTGGAAAATTTTTTTTTTGGGGGGGGGGGGGGGTCTCTGTGGTCTGTGTCTTCTCTAGCTTTGCAAAGACTTTGGGCAGTAATATGTACTACATGAACTTGAGTATGTGCGTCGGCAGACCATATGTCTTATGGTGACCAGCAGACGTTAACAGTCCTGAACGTGCAAAAAATCACAGCCACAAGATATATATTATATATCAAAAGTACGCCTTTCTGCCTACGTAAGGTTACAAGAATTTGGTGCAATATCGATCTAGTCCAAGCCTTAGATTTTTGCCTAGAACACTTTAGAAACATTCTTGTGCAATTGATTATGGAAAAGTGTTTAATAATGCATTCACCAATTTATATTGTTGAGATAACGCGATTAATGTAGTAGGAAAAAATCACACAGTAATTTGTTCAAAAATAATCGATGCTTCCTCCATTGTGGGTCAATTACAATTAATGGACTCAAGATAAGTCGCTTTGCCGAGCAGATGATAGTAAAATGCTTCTTTTCATTCGATTAAGAATAAATGCAAGGTTTCACAAAGTACATTTACTATGATCTGGCATTTTGCGTACGTCACAATTTAAAGACGTATTGAAAAGGACAGAATCAATGTTTCTTCAGAATAAATATATCCTCTGCGTCTTTAAAATAAAATGATGGAGAAGGAATCTATTCCAAACTGAAATCTTATCATCGAAATTGTTAATATACCTGTACCCTGCTACTAGAGCGCAAATTCGGTATACCTGACAATGTACAATGTCATGTACTTTAGATCAAACTGATTCAGAAAAGGCATAATAGTTTCCTTGTCTTAGGTTTTTTTTTTTTTTTTTGGGGGGGGGGGGGGGGTTTCGTCAAGAGCAAGTTGCTCCATACGGTGTGTAGGATTTATTCAGAGGCGGTTTTACATGAAAAATGAGACCAAAACCATGAGAGGGTCGGTGCAAGGGTCTCTACCTCACATATAATATAGAATGAAAAGACATGTTTGTAAGTGACGATGGTTTAGACATGTAGATAATAGAAATATATATAAAAAAACTGTTCTCTTTCAACAGAGTTGGAAGTAAATTAAATACTTCAAATACTCGGTCACAGGGAACTGTGTTACATGATTCACATCGAATTGTTGAAAAATATGTTCAAATTTCGACGTGATGATTGCAAAACCATTGAGACATTTGAAGTAATCTGAATATGAAAAAATCGTGCCTTTTGAAAAAGCTTATAAAACATGTGCAGCAAAGACTCAGGACACGATCAAAATATAATCTTAGAAATAAAGTGAGATATTAGATTCATCTTGACAGATGCATGATGAGATTTCGTCCTGCATCTTTTTAACAATGCATCATTATTGTCACAGAGTGGAATGAAGAAAAACCCTGGCAGGTGGTATTTAAGGAATTCTGAGTAGGTAAACAACTGTCGCACAATATAAATGATGTTAGAATGGAGGTATCAAGATGTTGCACTTTTCCCGTGGTCGTCAACAACGATTTTTACGTAAAAATAATCCCAGGTAACAACGAAATAACCAGAAAAACATGACATGCCTCTGATTGCATGTCGAAAGTTTCATTATCTTTTTTGTTGGAAACTGTAAAAAATTCTGACACTTGAATAAATATAATAGATCATGTAAGAATCGATATGCACCGAGCGAGTTGAGGATTCTTGCACGATTACATGGATTAGAACACAATTATCTTTCAACTATACGATAATGTAACAATGCTTGTACATATGAGATAATGTGTAGCGTGTATGGAGGAAAGCATGCATACTAATTTTCCGGAAAATCTCGTTTTCTTGGGTCAAATATAAGCGAAAAGAGAATAAAAAACCACTATCGTGTCTACTCTCGTAATATTATGTACATTGATTCCCAAAAGAATTCGTGCAGCCTTGGAGAAAATCTTTCATCGTGTAAAACTTACATAATGACAACCGACGTTAGAAATTATGTTTGTATTTGTATATGCCATGTCAAATCCATTTGAATAATGTTGATTTTTTTCTCGAGAATTTGGACAAAGGTTAGGTCAGGAAAGTAGGTATTCCCTTCTTGTAGGCATTATGGCATTTTTCAATGAAGTCTTTCTTGAAAAATAAATTGAATCCATAAATTTTAATCGATTAAACATTGTTGACGATAAGAATTCGTACTTTTAAGATTTGGTACTATCATTGCAACGATCTTCGTTTCTTCAGAAACCTTTTCAGTCGCTGACATACACGTACATATTTCTGTCAAAAAAGCTTGCCTTCAATCCCTGATAAAAGTTCAAGATATCTGAACAAAATCGCAAAAATCACACTGTGTTACGGACATGTAAAGGAATAAACGTGTAAGTCCACTACACAGTGGGCACATTTGGTACACATGGGAATACCAACTAATCGATCCAAATCGCACAAAATACTCAATCTAATTAATATTTATATCACTTAACATCTTAATTACTATGCTTCAGTTCAGCTCATAGTCTTTCTTGTACGTATGAAAGGTAATGGATGTCATATACATGTAGACAGATGGAAAACTTGTTAGGTACAAATGTACGTACATTTTCAGTACGGTATATCGGTGCGTAGTTTTCTACGACATGGTTTTCATCGATTATTTAAAATCATTAAATTAAATCAATCTGTCCCTACATGTAGCTGCCAAGTTTGACAAGGACGCACGGATTATAGGGATTTGAACGATAATGATTCAAACAAAGAAGCGACAAATTAACAATTTCAAAGTTCAAACTACATGATTGTAGTTAACAAATCCACCAAAACGCAATTGAACGAACATTTGATGAAAATAATAGACATGGACTTTTTCCTCTTTTTTTATTTACTGTATTTTGTTCCATTCATCTTATATCTTTCAAAGAGAATGTAAAAAAGAAGTACAAAGAAAGTACAAATGATCTCTCCACATAATGACAAAACCAGTAAAAGGCATGTTGTAACACAAACTAAAGAAGCATTCAATGTACATTAATAATCATTTCATATCTGGCACTAGAGGAGTTATTTCCAATGGTCCGTGGAAATCAAACTTGTCTGCACAAAACTCATGACACATGCCTAAGATTTTTGCACTTTCGATCATACACTGCATCTTTACGAGTAAACCGTGCATTATCTCCCAATTTTTACTAATCTATTTTTCAAAGAATATTGTCGGTGAAACTTTGAAATGGAGAAAAGAAAAAAAAATATTTCCGTCTTCCCATTTATCGAACTGCATATTAATTCGGATTTTTTTTTCTCTAGTAAGAAATTGTTATGCGTTTCTATGTCAGCTTATTTTTAAGTACTCGAACTTTGATCTTATGTAGTTTGAAGAAATACAAGAGCAGATCAATTTTAGAAAAGACACGATCGACTTAAAGTCTGTCCAGGGAGCACTCATCAAACCATAAACAAGGAATTGTTCAGTAGACACATAGCATTTTACTTTTATGTCAATATATACGTCGTAGATTTGAAGTGTGTGCTAGATGTTAAACGTCTTCAAATTCAATAGCAGCATGGACCAGACATGCACGTTTCGGGTACTTAACCCTCGTAGGTGATCCTCAATCTAAACAATGTAAATAAATATGGTCAAAGAGTGTGAAAATTATTATGTCCAAAAATGTACCGAAAACGTAGTAGGATTGGTGGGATATGATGCTACAGGACCCATGTTTTAGAAATTTCAAGGTTTTTTGATAATTAACAGAAATTTTCAAATGCGTCGAAGAGACAGACGATCAACCGAAGTTGATCGAACTTGGCTACATGTGCCCTCGGGGACTCCTGGTCCACCAGCAGTGGCACTCTCCAAGTGGTTCAAATGTTAAACGTCTTCAAATTCAATAGCATCATTTAAGATTTCAGGCGGACATTGACAGACAAATAGATAGACGAACGACAGACACTTAAATTAACAGGCTAAGATAGTTCATAGAGACATTGTGTGAATTTTTGTCGCTCAACATGCAGCAATAAAGAAAGTAAATCGGCCCTTGTAGAAGTTAAATAAATTGCAATATAATTTTAAAATCTTAATTAATATAGAATATTAATTTCCCTATGAGACGAAATTTATACCGAAAATTATAATACCCATCTCGGTTTTTTTTTTTTAAATATTTCGTACAATTTAGGCGAATGAACGATATAGAAATGAAACTTTGCGTTCTTGAATAATGTTTTGTTCTTACCTCAAATGAAAAAAAGTTGACGAAGAGTAAAATATGCATCAGGTTTATCAACAAATACCCTTCATCATACTCGAAAGAACAATGACAAGAAATATTAATTAATTTCGTAAATATATAGCATCAAAAGTTGAGCTGGTAAACAATTTTGATGAAAATGAAGGGTGAAAAACAAGGACGTCTATTAAATTGTATACAATCAAATAAAACTAAAGGATTCCAGACGTAAGTTTCATTCATAGGCCAAGACGAAAGCAATAAATCGGCCAGTCTGACTATTAACACTTGAGATGACATAAAGATAAACAAAATTAAGCAATAACATGAATGAGGAAATAGTAACTTACTTTTATTTATGTACCAATCCTCATTTTTACTACGCCGGTCACATCACTGACGCATGCTTATAACGTTGGCTTGTCCCTACAATAAGTCCCAAGAAAATAACATTAGGGGTTGTGGTGAAGACTCTTATTTATGCAATAGACTTGACAAAAAATACGTAACGATGTCAACCGATCTTGAAGAAAGCAATCAATTTGCCCATGCAATATGTAGCCTGGTGCTTCAGTAGTTGTGCGGCGATTGATTAAACAAGAATGCGGCTTCATGGAGATGATTAAGCCATGACGAGTGAGTTTACGTGAAGAAGGGACGAGATGTCCTGTAATATACTGATAAAGTGGTTAGAACTCATTGATTGGACATCTGATTAAGACAAATGTCAACCTAAGGTGCGTTTTGTAAAACCTGAACGTCGCGCTAGCTTTCGTGAGATTTCCCGCGCAAACTAATACGTCACGCTTCCCTTTGATTGGAAACATAGGTTTTTTTCTCCGGGGATGTTCGTGATTTCATTGTTTCTCAAATAAATGAATGTTACAAATAGAAAGTTTTGTGGTAGCACGCACGCACGAGAGAGAGAGAGAGAGAGAGAGAGAGAGAGAGAGAGAGAGAGAGAGAGAGAGAGCAATCTCTAAAACGTCATATGCTTTTTCAGAAGCAATCAATTCTAATAATGTATAACGAAACCTACATTTATGGAACAAAAATTCATTTGATACATCAAGACGCTACTTTTTGTCAAGGGGAATTGTAAAAGTTCCGGATTTCACTTAATTTAAAAAAGTCTTATTCTTTAACGAGAAAGATTCATAGAGGTCATGTTATCCTTAACATTGCACAGATGCGCAAGCGGCGCGTACGTAACACTTGAAAGGTGTTGCTAAAATGGAAAGATGAAAAATGTGAAACATGATTCATATGAAAATGTTGGTGAATGTGAAACATTATTTACATGTGAATTTTTGGTGAATGTGAACCATGATTCATATTTGATTTTTTGATGAATGTGAAACATGATTCTAATGTGATTTTTTGATTAATGTGAAACATGTGATTCCTTTTGTGAATTTTTGATAAATGTGAAACATGATTCATGTGAATGAGTTTCTGAAGAAATGTAAAACATGATACCTATGTGAAATTTTCGGTGAATGTGAAACATCGTTTGTTTTTAATATTTTCATGACTAAAATATTATTCCTGTTATTAACAAGACTCTTTTACATGTATATGTGAGTGTGAAACATAGTTTATCTGTGAATTTGTCATGAATGATTCATATGTGAGTCTTTGTCAAATGAATAAGTATCTTGATTCACATGCAAAACATTATTCACATGTCAATTGGGGGGGGGGGTTCTATGAAACATGATTCTTGAATTTTTCATGAATATGAAGCATGAAAGGAATTGTAAACGAAGGGCAATTATGTTCATTGGAACGAAATGCTATAAAAAATTAAAGAAAAAAATAATAAACATTTTTCCTAAACATTGGTTCATTGATATAAACTGATGTGTCTAAATTCCTACTAAATGTAATTGCATTGATTTATTTTATCTTTTGTTTTGTTTTGTTTGTTTGTTTGTTTGTTTTTTTTATTGTTTGTTTTATGTTTTGTTTTGTTATATTTGGTTTGTTTGTTTTCTATTTTGTCTTTTTTTTTTGCTGGGGGGGGGGGAAGGGTTGGGTTTTTTTTTTTTTTTTTTTTTTTTTTTTTGGCAGTGATTACAAGTGTTCTCTCAGGTAGCGCTGCCATCCCTTTTCTCCACCCGTGACATAACGTCAAAATAGGTTACACTACTCTATTTTTTCAATGTTACCTAATACAGTTAATGAGAACAAGGGCGTCTTTTGTTTTATGGGGCATAAAATCTCTTGTAATTTCCTGTTCTCTCAAATACTGTATTATCTCTCTTCATTATCGGTGTTTAGTTCACTGTACACTCTGCTTATTCAGGACAAAAATCAATACGAATTCTCTTTTTTATCAGGTGATTTTGATGTAATCGAAGCGAAAAAATAAATCAAGGTTTTTTTTTTGTAACAATATACATGATAATATCTGAAATCTCGTTTTCCTCTTAACGAATAGATAGATAGATTACCAAAGCTTGGATTTTCGTGATTTTAGCATCACAAAAAGATAAAGCAGATTCAGATAAATAGCTGGAAAGCTTAAGTATAAGTTTCTATAGTGATAAATCTTTACAACAACAAATACAGAGATCAGTAGCTCACAGAGACAAGATGACCTAGCTCGTATATATCGTGGGTTATACTATATCATTAAAGACGAGTTGAATGCCCGCTGGATGTCTTAAACCTGTCAATACTGAAAAGATTTATCAATTTATTCCTAAATAATCGGTCTTACATTGAAATCCCATTTAACTATATCGTAGTTACTATTGTTTTATTGTATAGTTTTCTTTTTTATTTCCTTTTCTAGTATCTGATACGGTTAAGTATTCGGGAGTTCAGTGTAGAGATCACTTTGTGAGTACAACCATAAGGAGCAATAATCAACAGAGGCATAAAGTCACACGAAATTCAGTTTTTAGTGTATTTGATACCACCAAGAATCTATAGAATTGTTGTATGGTTATTTGAATTTTGAAACCAAACGAAAAAATTTAAAGAGAGCAAATAAATTTTAAAAAAGAAGAAAAAAAGAAGGAAAAAGTCGAAATGTGACGTTTCTAAATAAACATTACAGAAGTACCCATGAGTTATTCAGTCTCATAGTCGAGAAGGCAAGGCAAAATCATTAGAATTTCGACAGGAACGGGTGCGAACCTCGAAATGAACAGAATTCCGAAGTAAAAATATTTATGAAACAAGGAATATTGGAGATCGAATATATTGCAGACAGACAAATTTCAAGAAAGAATTAAAAATCGTTTGTCTACAATTCAAAATGGTTTCGGAAATTTCAAATTTTCTGGAAATGTGGAGAAAAGGAGGAGATCTCCGACAACATTGAGTTGCACCACCAATAGCAAAACACTACATGCAAAAACACAGAGTTATTGATATGCACGGCAAGAGACACAAAAGGTACTAGGAACACCAAAACACAACGTAGAAACCCAAACACACAAACTTCCTCTTTCTACGTATTTACCTCCGCTTGTCGGAGCACTCGCAATTCTGGAGATAAAAGCATACTACACATAAACCAACGAGACCAATGGCAATCGGTGCCGACTTAGGACGGTCATCTGCCGCGCCATTAGCAAATGGCGTTGTTACATGTATCCGGGTATGTGGAGTTAACGCTTTAGTTGAAATTGTCATTTTTATAAATGCTTTACTTCATGTTTATTCATACATTAAAAAGTTGTTTTTTTTTCTTTTGTCGCCATTCTGTATATGTCTGTCTGTCTTTGTTTGTTTTTTTTCAGACTGCAAAAGCTCAAACATCCATATGCCACATGAGAATTAAAACATTAAAAATAACTTGTAAAGATGATATTTGTAAAATGTTTGAAGAACTAAGCAGACAGTCATTTATAATTAAAATTTGTCATCCACCAATCAGACTCACCTTTGTTGTCCTACTATACGTTTAAAGAATTGTCATGATTGGTAGCTATATATAGATCTGATTTACTTATTAGAGTACTTCCGGTGACGATAGTGGGTACGAATGCCGGAGTGAATTTTGTGTAAACAAAACAGGTACATTTGTAAATCGCCTGTAAACCATGATAAACATGTACTGCGCAGTATCGTTATACCATAAACAAACTTAGTTTCATTTACTTTAAATTACGATCGTTTATCAAGGTTATAGTATATAAAAGTAACGGCTGTATTTTATTTCCTTTTAATGGCGGCATCATTGACATTTCGTATTTATCTTTGGTCCTTGCCTTGTATGACACATAGAATGGATTTATCATTATCAATATTAGACTTCATATGAATTTTATGATATATATAGTAGATATACCATGAGCGTTAATTATTTCATAAGATGGTTTATATAGAAATGATAGGATAGCAATGATTTTTTTTTCCATATAATGTTCAATAAGACATGTGTTTGTTCAAAATTTTGCTCTTTTTTTGTAAATTAATCTTGACTCTTTTTAACCAAGGACTTTAAAAGTTCGTGTAGTTAGAGAGCATATCATTATACTCACTATGCCAAAACTTGATGTAGAATTTCAAAGACTTACATCTATATTGCTACATGTAACATGTAAGGAAGGAGGGGATCTCCAACAAGACTCGACACAGAGAAGACACACACAGCAAGAGACAAGGAACAGCAAACGAGACATCAAACATCGAACATAAAAGACAACACATAAACCAACGAGTCCCATGGGCAATCGGTGCCGACTTAGGACGCAAGTTGTGCATGTAGCTATGTCAATAATAATGCATGAGAAGCAACATAATTATAATGAGCACCAATAATGAGCGCAAACACTAGCCATTGAGCGCTGGTTACTTGTACAATACCAAAGCTGCCATACCGATACCAACCAGAACAAAGCGTCCATACCAGATGCATGTATAACAACAGTGAGGGTTTAACAATCGAGTGTGAAAATGTGCATCATCTCGAAATTTAGGATTTGATGTAACGCTTTAAAAATGGAGGAGAAGAAGAAAAAAAAGGAAAATAAGAAATATTACTCACTCCCATATCGGGAGTTCGCTTCTTTTCATACGGTGGAGGTTTTTCTTTGTTTGCTTTGGTTCCTGTTTTATCCTGATTTTGTATGCCTTCGGTTTATGAATTTCTGAATTATCGATTTTGTACTGTATACAGGGATATGGTCATGGTCCATATTTGTCATTCAGAGTCTCCATGAGGAAACTTATACCCACGTTTCCCAATTGAGAATATGACATGTAGTTAGACTGATTGTTTACCTTAGACTTGCAGGACACCGCGGATGCATAATTAAGATTCAGTGAGAGAATAAGCATTTCCGACTAGTACTTGGAAGTGTTCGATTGAATTTCCCGATTCCGAATTTACTTTCCAAATTCAGCTTGCTCGAAAATTGAAATTGAAAATGGATGTTTTGTATCAGCTTTGTTACTTAACTTCATTTGATTCTCACTCAATTTAGGAAGACGGATAACTAATCCATCTAAAGCTTGATCCCGCGGGATCAACATGCGGTTTTACAGCCATTTTATGTCATTTTGAACCTTTGTCATTTCAAAGAAATCAAACAGGCTTTTCTTAACTGCACAAATTACATTAGCCTTAACAAGTTTCATCCTCTGTTCCTCGTCCGAATTCGCATGCTGCGAAAGATTTGAATTTTATGTACATTGATCCCGTTAATTCAATTGTCAGACACACTGATCCCGTTGATTTTAAATAAATAAAATAACCACAATGGACTCAGGACACGGCATCTGTGTATCCCCCGGATTTTACCGATTTCAGTCTGACTGCAGATATGCACGCAAATGAGCAGTGTATGCCAGGATGATCCGGTGCAGTTCCAATGAAGTGTAAAAGTACAGCCCCAAAGTAGATCCGTCATAGAGTTGGTAATCATATGTTTATTGATGAGACGATGGGGAACGGAGAAACTCTTATTAATTAATTTTATATCTGCTATCCTCGTATGAACAGTATTATAACAGTTTATGATGGTCTTAATGATGGGTTACATCATAAGTACATGTACCTAGATGAACACCTTAACTACAAGTACAAATGTGAAATGACGATTGATTAAAGTACAATTTGAGATTCTACCAAACTCTTAGTTTATGATTTCTTCTAACGTTTCTCATTAAGAATTATATTTCATTTTACTGTATGTAGACTTATGCCATTGTCTTAAATTCTGAAGATGTCATAATCAAATGGATGTCAGATCTTATTACAGACAATCAACATGTGAAATATCAAAGTTATATCACTTATTTGAAAAAAAATGTTAAGGCCAAGGTTAAAGTTTCTAAACGACAAACAGACAGAGAAACAAACAGTCAGACAGCATAAATTCTTTTGGCATGCAAATTGTGTTTGTTACCAATCTATTTTAAAATGTATTATCAAACTCTCGTGCTATCCGAGACGACATTTAACTTTGATTAAGTAAAAAAAAAAAAAAACAATATATGAATGTATAATCTCAAAGCACGAGAATTGAACACAACTCTTTTGCGATAGCTATCCAATCCTAATGGCGAATTATACAGCATGGTACAAGAGACAATAACTGATTAAGATCGGATGGTAAGTATGCGAGCCGTCTCCAATTACCAGCATGGCTGCAAATCGCACAGCCACTTTATAGATATAGACAAAAGAAATATTAAAAGGTAACATTTTTTTTCCTGACTGTACGAAATTTGATCGACGGAATAAAGTATCATGCGAGAATGAGTCAATGTATGTCATTTATGTATAAGGTTGGTTTTCCGAATAATCTCTGATCAATAATGGAAGGAAAATTGAAGATCCGGCTCTGAGGTTGCTGCGTTTCCTCTATGATCAGCAAGCACAAAATATAGGGATTATCATATTGCTTAGTCATGTATCTCGTGCACAAAACTTGTCATAATTACAGTGTACAGTGATATACAAGAACAAGGACAACGAGTTAACTGTAAACTATAGAAGACGAACATTTCATACGTAAAATGATCGATCGATTGGAATGGTAATTATAAAGCAAGTTTACGGAATGCCTCAATCATTTGTATACTGTATAAGATTTTTTCCAAATTCTTTTTAAAAGGAAAAAAAGTCAATACCGCTTCCTGATAAGGTCTTCCTTATGAGTCATGACCACCTCTAAACTGAATTGAGCTTGAGTGTTTTCTGGTATTTATAAATACAATGTACAATCATGCCAATTAGAAATAAAGAAAAAACACTCAAT
The DNA here is from genome assembly GCA_033119305.1 of Pinctada imbricata. NCBI lineage: Eukaryota > Metazoa > Mollusca > Bivalvia > Pterioida > Pteriidae > Pinctada > Pinctada imbricata. Next base: position 60,245,280 of record VSWD01000003.1, read on the forward strand.
CTACTTTCAATTCAACATTTTCTTCTCCTTTTTTCCTTTTTCTTTATTTTCAGTTTCATTCATGAAAACTTTATATTCGCGGAAGGTTTGTTTTGGCAGCGATAATTGTAAATTTATAATTGTGACATATTTGATTTTTATTTAAGCGAATGTCATAGATGGAGTCAATAGAGAAATGATATGACCAACCAGATTCAAGCACATGCATGTACATGTAGCAGGGACTTGAATCCCTTAAATTCAGCATTGGGCATAGAAATTTGAGCTACAACATATTACAACTCTTCATTTAACTGCTGATAAAATTTATAGCTGATGCTTTTTGAAAAGAAAACAGATATGTTTTATAATCATTATGGATTATTCTTATGTAAGTCATGCAATTCATCAGATTTCAATCGATTACCTATCAGGTTGCATTTCAAATCATTTACGCCATGGCCAATGCCTTTTGAAAATTTTCCAATATAGAAATTTAGATTTAGATAAGATTAAACATATTTCATTGATACATGTAATAATATCAAAGGAATTGCAAACAAGTTATCAAACTTGATAGAAGTATTCCTCCTTTGAAGTATTTCTCTTCAGAGTATTTTCTTTCCCAGAAGGGTGAGCGTCAAGTTACTCTTTCTTTCTCTTTAACTTTGCTTCCAGAGTATACAAATTTAAAGTAGTTATATGATGTTCCCATTACACCTCATTTGTATATGAACACTTATAAATATGCAAATACTCGAATTCAAAAAGTTCGCCGTCTTGGCTTTTATCAAGTGCAAAAGAAAGAAGCGGTTCTCTAACAAGGCTCGATAACAGCACCAACAGCAAAACACCAAAACAATCCCCATATAAAAACACAGAGTAGACAAGCACAGCACCAACAGCAAAACACCAAAACAATCCCTATATAAAAACACAGAGTAGACAAGCACAGCACCAACAGCAAAACACCAAAACAATCCCTATATAAAAACACAGAGTAGACAAGCACAGCACCAACAGCAAAACACCAAAACAATCCCCATACAAAAACACAGAGTAGACAAGCACAGCACCAACAACAAAACACCAAAACAATCCCTATATAAAAACACAGAGTAGACAAGCACAGCACCAACAGCAAAACACCAAAACAATCCCTATATAAAAACACAGAGTAGACAAGCACAGCACCAACAGCAAAACACCAAAACAATCCCCATACAAAAACACAGAGTAGACAAGCACAGCACCAACAGCAAAACACCAAAACAATCCCCATACAAAAACACAGAGTAGACAAGCACAGCACCAACAGCAAAACACCAAAACAATCCCCATACAAAAACACAGAGTAGACAAGCACAGCACCAACAGCAAAACACCAAAACAATCCCCATACAAAAACACAGAGTAGACAAGCACAGCACCAACAGCAAAACACCAAAACAATCCCTATATAAAACACAGAGTAGACAAGCACAGCACCAACAGCAAAACACCAAAACAATCCCCATACAAAAACACAGAGTAGACAAGCACAGCACCAACAGCAAAACACCAAAACAATCCCCATACAAAAACACAGAGTAGACAAGCACAGCACCAACAGCAAAACACCAAAACAATCCCCATACAAAAACACAGAGTAGACAAGCACAGCACCAACAGCAAAACACCAAAACCATCCCTATATAAAAACACAGAGTAGACAAGCACAACACGAGACGTATAAGGGACAAGGAACTCCGAATATGACATTAATACTAAACACAAAAGACTGCACATTAACCAACGAGACATATATAGGCAATTGCGACAAAGTATTCATCATCTAATTGAAATATATCCTTGCATATAAATGTTCATTACAAAAGAAATGAAATGAAAGTCTTTGATATTTTGTTGCCAAGGGACAAACAAATTGTATATTTCGTCTGTTTATGTGTTTTATTTATGTGTTTTATTTCTTCTTTCTGGAAGGTACAATTTTATATAAATATGATCTGTAACATTTTTTTTTCTATTTAAGTCATGATCAAACGCTCAGGTACAAAGGTAGGTGTCCGTATCGAAGAGCAAATCCTAACGTTCCATGTTAACGTTGTCGAGATATAGATAGAATGAGATTTTTTTTCTTTGAAAGCAAATCGTCTTCACAGCGCGTACTGACAATCAAATTGAGATTACAAATGTATTTCTGTGAAAAGTACAACACTAATGATGTTTTAATATCTACATTTCTGTTGCACATGACGCTTACTATAGGTTTCAATAAACAGTTTCGTATAATCTCTAACCTGATTTGGCCCCGGTCAATTTTTTTAATAATAAGAGCTGAGCCTTGATCTTCATACTGTATGCATGAAAATTAAAATAATGGCATATTATGAGGTATCATTAAAATCTGTAAGATATTTTCAAGATTATGGGAAATTTTCATTTTCTGAAACACGTGTTCATAGGCAATGAGCTGGGGCTCATTAAAGGAGTCTACCACAGTAAGGGGCGCCAAAAGGGACATCATGATTTTCAGTGTTTTTGATGGTCATATTGATATCTCCTTAACTACACGGTCAATCCCTAATTCACTTTTATATTTTATTGATATAGATACACTCATTCTTTGATATGAATTTTATTCCCCAAATATTTACGGAACAATGTCGTTTCCGCTATAGAAGTTGCCCCGCGGTACCGTCAAATTTTTACTATTTTCCCCTTTGTCGAACACATTTCTACATCTTATTATAAATTATAGGTATAATCTTGTGTAAGCATGATAAAGTGTAAGATTTATTCTTTTTAACCATATATATACTTTGATAGGTATGTATTTTATGATAGTATTATATGACGCTGGGTTAAGGGTGCGCGTCAAGGGATGACGTCATGAAAAAAAATGTTTACTGTAACCATATAGGCGAACGTTAATCGCAGACAGCAAGAGCCCGAATATACTTTTTTTTAAATTAATGTTACTTTCAAACATTAATTCATTTACTCATTATGTAATTCAGTTATACATGTACATGTTCATGCATTAAGACGTTGTACAATCAACAGTTTTTTTTCTGAAAGAATGTACTTTGCATAATCTAATGGAATTTAAAGGGACGGTGTCCCTGAAAATTAATTAATTTTACAATATTTTGGAATGCAAAATTTTTCTTTTCAAATGAAAATATACATTCTCATTTGTATCAATTCAAATTTTCAGGCGAATCTAACGCATACATTCGCAGTTATAAACCTTTAAAAACGTGATTTTGTATTTGGGGTGCGCAGCTCTAATTAATTTCACTGGCGCCACCTACAATGTATTGAGTTTTTACAATAGAAGTATACGGAGATTTATTTATTAAAGAATCGACAATATTAGGGTCGTTACTGCATATTTTCAAATAAAACTTTTTATGGCTCCTTTTTCCTCTTTCTAGACCCTTTGGAATATATTTTACGTTTTCGATAAAATTTATTTTCAGGGACACTGTATCTTTAAAAAGAAAATGATTGAAGTTTTGAAAAAAGGATAAAGTCAAGAAAAAACAAAACAAACAATTTACACTCAAAGAAACAATTTTGAAGAACATAGTGTATAAATACAAACGTGATTTTCGATTTGAAATACGTTTTTGTCCAAACAAACATATATTTATTTTTTCTTCATGCAATCAGATTCCGCTTTATTTTGTCTCATTTTTTTCTAATAAATAAAAATAAATAAATAAATAATACAAATAAGGCATTCCATAAAACATAAAGATTAAGAATTGTAAGATTGTAGATAACATCTTACCTTTGTGGTATACAGTCCCTGTTAATACACCGACACTATATGGGGATATGAGCGATTTATTGGTAGTTCAATCAATATATACTCGATAAAAGTACAAAAAAGAAAGAATTATATCGACACTTCTCGGAAAATACCGTGAAACCACAGTCTCTGTTTCTCTATGTCGATTTTTACACAATCTATCCAGTATCTGTGTTACAAGGTATCGGTTTTAACACTAATTATATCATTGCATAGTTGATAGATAAACTATCGGAACTGCGAAATCTCGACCCGTTTAGAGCTGCCTGTCGATTAAACGTATTGATGACCAGAAGTCGAGTATTCAAGCGTTTAATAGACTGAACAGATGTAGCCGAGAAAAGAAGGTGATAGTGAAAAAGCAATTTAGCATTTTTGTCTGTCTGAATGAAAATTCTGCCACTATAAATCACAAATATGATCCCTGACGCTCTTGGTTTTGTTAGACAACATAATACAATGTACATGTACAATAGAAAAGAAGCGGAGACAAGGAAATGGGAATACATACGGTGCACGAAGGAAGCGATGTCGCCTCATTCAGATGCTCATCTAATATTGTTTTAACCTGTCTTATACAAAGTATATATATATATATATATATATGTATACGGTATCGACAACTGAAATCAAACACATTTTACGTATAAAAGCTATTGTGAAAATCGATTCTCAAAAAAAGCGAAAAAAAAAAAAATTGCAAGTGAGAGCTTACAGGGTGGCCACGGACTCTGGAAAACAGGGAAAATTCTTAATAAAAATTCCCTGCAGGAAAAAGTCAAGGAATATAAAAAATTTATGAAATTCAGGGAATTTTATTCAGTTAACGTCTAAAGAAATAACAAGTACCTGATGGAATTGGCAATGTACATTTGAACTAAGAAATAAGACATTCTATTGCCTTTTTATTGTCTTAAATATTTTCCGGCTCGCTTCGCTCGCCAATAGACACTTTAAATACAAAGTACAATTGTCTAGAAATGAGCATTTAAAGTGAAGGAACTTTCATTACATATTTGAACATATACACTAAAAAATAGACTAGTATTTGTGCGCATTTTGTCAGGGAAAATCTTGAGCGATTCAGGGAAAATCATGAAAATTTCAGGGAATTTCATTTATCAAAATCTGTGGCCACCCTGGCTTGAATAAAACTAGTAAAAACATTTATTCACACCAAAAACGTGGGCAAAAGGAATGATTTAAATTGAGTAGAATCCGATCCAGGAGATGGGAAATGAGGAAAAAAATCACACATTCGTATTTTTTATGACTTATAGTATACTTACTGTCATATCTATGGTTAACATAAACAACAAGAGTGTGCATGGATTTTTTTGTCTGCGGTAGGTTTTGTGGTGAGTAAGTATGACCTTGACTCCTACATCAGGGAAAATGTCATAAAAAGGAACATATTAGATTTTTTGTTTGGGGTCATATTTTACTATCAATTTTTATTGAATCGTGATTTTAAAATGGAACTGTCAGTAAAGAGTCGGTAAAAATTATGTTACGTCGCTGTATAGCTCGCTCTGAGAAATAAAGCGCGAAAATCCTTACGTGAAATGTCGAAGGGGATGGAGGAGGTCCAGTGAAGCTTAAGCTGGAGATAGAGTCCACCATTGTAAAAAAAAGTTATGCTATGAAAAAAAAATGAAATGAAAAATCAAACATCGGGAACTTGTAGAAGAATTCTTGGGAGCACGACCCTTCTCCACCTCTCTTGATACAAGTCAGCGTATACCTCTTTTTATATATTTTTTTGTTAAAATAATAATTTATTCAATATATTAATGCAGATAAATTGAAAATCCAAGGTGGTGACAGTATATGTTCTCAATGCCCTTATTATGTTCACTAGGATTGTATTGATTCCTGCTGAAGGCCCCTGAGAATATTTTCTTTTAATTATGAATAGCTATTTACGTATCCATTTTATGTTTTCATTATTCTGAAAACAAACACAACAAAATTATATTATTTTTCTACGTTTACCTGACGTATTTAACGGGAAAATCGTGCATCTGGGACGAGGTTTAAATTGATGGAGAAAACCAAGCCGTGATGTTTTGATTCCTCTGCGATATTTGTTTTTGACTTTGACATTTTGTATATTTGGTTTATATACTCGAAAAAAGTTGTTTTTTTTTTCTCATTGATTAACGTGGGATTCACTGTTGTAACAATACGTGTGTCTGTCGTAGTTTCCCTTGAACCTTTATTGACGTTGGAACGACGTAAATAAACCTATATAGTGATATTGCTCATAAGCTAGCAACAAGGAAAGTATAGGTAGAATTTCCTTCATCAACATTGTTTATGAAAATTGGTAAACGGCATTTTCCCATTCTATGCAAAGATGTTAGGCATTTAGGAGTCTAACCAATACAAGGACTTTTTATAAGCCCTTGGTTCAACTGATCAAATTTATTTCTTTAAAATATGACCAATTATATACTTTGAAGGAGACCCCTCATCACCATTCGATCAAGGTGCCAAGATACCTTGACCTATCAAAGATTTATCTATATGTACTGCCTAGTAGTTGTCTGAACCGTTATCCGATTCCTATGCTACTGTACATACAGATGTATAAATATAGTTAACTATAAACGTTATCTATAAATATAAATCTGTGTATTAATGGCGAAAATAAACGTCTGGTGATCCGTCAAATAATGATTGCCATTGTCTCAGAGTATGACCTATTATTGCAGAGAGCAACGTAAAAATAGCTACACCCCCACTACTTAAGTACAAAAACAAACCAAATCGCGGTATGTTTGCTAAAAAACGACAAGAGATCTATTGTATACTGTAAGAAATTGAAAAGGATGCATTACATTGTATATGTATATAAAAGTAACAAAATATTTCGAATGTGATTCCGTTAAAACCAAAGAATGCTCACACAGAGAAATTCATGAATGTTATCTTACGGGTTTCACAGTATAATACATTTAAGTTCAAAGATGTCGCCACTGTAATGTATTTGAGTTACAGATGTTATCACAGTGACAGTAAATGTCAAAAATGTCGAGCGCGTTGGTGTAGTTTCTGGAAATTTTACAACATAAAATCATTGTCAATTTCTTTTGAAATTCGGATCCACACAAGCAACAGAGTACATTACTTTGGGTATTTCACAACCTGCCTTTTATAACATCTGATCTGAGATTTTAAACCAAATATGGTCAGTGATACTCTCCTCGGACACATCATCTCACTCTGCTTATTGTTTCACGTTTGCACTTCTTCTTCTTCTTCCCTTACAGGAGAGAACTCGTTGACGAGTGTAGTTTCTCCAGCGCCTACATGGGCGGACAACTAAAAACTTAAAAGCGTGTATTTACATTTAAAAAGGTTAAAATCAGTGCTGGCTTCTCAATGATGGTGAAGTGGCTTAGGCAGGCTGTGGGTGGTAATGGCGGCCCTGAAGCTCTCTAATGACTGTGATGCCCGAATAGCTGGGGGGATGGTGTTCCAAGCTACAATAGTGGCTGGCAGGAAGAAATACTTGTATGCGTCGACGCTGGTGCTGATCAGCATGTCATTGGCTGAAGAACCACAAGTCATGTAGGTTGTTTTCTATTCTGTTCGTTTTGGTTTTCATTAGTTTGTAGATACATGGTTTCAATGATTTCACAATTTTACTTACTTTATTTGGTGCTTTCTAAATTGATATATTGCTCGAATGTAGAAAGACATCGTTAGATTATTGCTTTTAGTTAGACGATCTCCACAAGATGACGTTGCATTGATCCTGGCGGAACATACGCTTATTATACAAGATAAGAGATTGGGGAACAAGAGATGAAATGAACGATGATAACGAGAACATCACCGATATATGAGGCAACTATGAAACATTGAAACATTCAAGAAATAAAACCTAGGCAACGCAAAGCGTAGCATCCCCTCGCATGGCAGGAAAATTAATGTGTCTAGTTCTAGTATACAAGGAAAATCAATAAGGGTCATTATCTAGTCATAAGCAAAAAGTAAGACTGGCTCTTACTTTAATAACGCGTCGCGTATATCTAGACCAGCAATGCCAGTTTAGCAAAAAGTGTATAAAGTTTGGTTAAGATCCAATCAGAACTGCACCCTCTAGTATTTTGACATTTTCATATCTCTGATTGACCTTTGGCCTATAACCTTGAAAATCAATAGGATTCTTTCTTTGTCATAAACAATCAGTGTATGATGTTGGTTAAGATCCAACTTTTAACTATGACCTTGAAAATCAATAAGGTTCTTCCTCTGATCATAAGAAATCTGTGTATGAAGTTTGGGGAAGATCCAATCAAAACTGTACCCTCCAGGCTGTATACAAGGATTTTGACCATTTCCAATATGTGACATTGACCTTTGACCTATGACGTTGAAAATCAATAGGGTTCTTCTTCCTGTCATAAGCAGTCAGTGTATGATGTTTGGTGAAGATACAATCAAAACTGCGACACCTAGGCTGTATATACAAGGATTTTGAACATTTTCCTATTTGTGACCTTGACCTTTGACCTTGATACAGGGATTTTGTGATGCATACACGTACACACGGACCCTTGCATCAACTCACTTACACACGAACGTCACTTTATACCCCTGCAACTATGTGGCGAAGGGATAAAAAGGGAGACCAATGACTTACATCGTAAGGTATTTTGTACATGGTACTTCGTGACATTTGCACCACTAATTTGTTTAATGACTTCCACATCGCCATTGTTTTGAATCTTTTCCGAATGAGGATGCCTGAAATGATTCAATCTTCTATAAATTGAATATAGAATTTGTCGAAACGGTATCTGAAAGGTATACCTTTTGGGTACTGATTTATATGATTTAAAGAGCAAGATAACATTGTCAAGATTCGTTCTCCGGACAAAAAGTCCTTTTAGTCAAGATGAGTAGTACTGTTGTAAAAGGTACGTTTGTGAACTTTACGAGACATATATTTCACTCATATAGAGCACGGGAAAAAGTTCTGTTGTCGAACTTGTTTCATCATAAACTATTAAATACAATATTTGACGTATGTAACGTCTTCATATTCATAGCATTATTTAAGAGCAGATAAATTTGCAGCATGGACCAAACATGTACGTTTCGGGTACTTAACCCTCGTCAGTTACCCTCAATCCAAACAATGAAATATTGTCAAAGCTGTGAAAGTAATGTCCAAAATATCGATGGGTGGGATATGATGCTACAGGACCCACATTTTAGAAATTTCGAGAAAAGTTTTTGAACAGAGATTTTCGGATGCGTTTGAAGAAACTATCTACCAAAGTTAATCGGACTTGGCTACATGTGCACTCGGGGACTCTTTGTCCACCAGCAGTGACACTCACCAAGTGGTACAAATGCTATGTCTTCAAATTCATAGCATCATTTAAGGACATAAATTTGCAGCATGGGCCAGACATGCACGTTTCGGGTACTATCACTATAACATTCCCAGAACTGACGTCGTCAATAACACCTAGTTTGTGTGTTGTTATCATACAGGAGATGATTACTCTTCTTCAATTTCTGATATCATTCTAATTGCAGAGATCCTCTCTTGAAAAAAGGACGTATTACCATTTTATTCTGGTATTATATTGTGCTTTCCATCCACTAACTAATTATCTTCATAGGTACTAAAGTACTGTTTATCTTTCATAAGGAGAGACCGTTTGGTTTTATTGTACGTTGTATCCCCACCAAAAAAACCCTTGTCGAAAGCAACCCCCACAAACTTGGTCTCTGATCTACTCGTAAATGACCTCCCAAGGAGAATGTCATTATGCTCAGGAGAAAAGATGATGCAAAGTTCAATATATTACACGACATATCGATGCTTTCTTATTCCTTTCGTATAACTGTCACATTAAAGTCTGCGATGACCATCATCGTTTGATGGATGCGTTGAGTTGGTGACCTTTCATTGACTTGACTAGGACTGCGTGATAAATCATAGTGTCCAGTATCACAGATTATAGATAATGAGATTTTTATAAATTTGTATTGGAATATTATACTCTGCTTGTGACAGATCAGTTTTCTAAAAGAAAGGAGGGGGTACTTGAGATCCCCATTCTTTACTGGGAAATTCATGTTATTTAAAGGTCACTTCGGTGTATTGTAGAAGATTGCTAGGTTCTTTCTTCGGCAAACATTATTTAGCTGAGCGGAGTGTGGAGTGGAGGGTTGAGAGGAGTGACACATTTCCAGTCAGTTGACCCCCATAATCAGGATAGTGAGATGAATGATTCTGAGATTCGGGACAACGGCAGATTTATCTGTCAGACCAATTTATCACGTGCACACTCTCTAATTAAGGACCTTTGATCTCTGTGTTCAACACATTATGGGAATAGTAATTTCCACAGGCAGATTATCCTTTGAATTATAATCTTACATCTTTTGAAACAGTATTTGTTTTTATCAGCGTCTTAGATTATAATTCAACATTATATATATAATTATACAGTGCTTTAGTGACCCACCATTAGCAGTAATTGATAGGTATCGGGCAGTTGAAGTATATCACAAATATTTCTAAATACCGACTGAGGGGAAAAAATTCAAAACGAAAGAAGCCTATTAGTCTGAGATATAGATGATTTGACAAACCTCCTCAAACGTGAAGTGGTCAATCTATGATCTGGAAAACACTTTAAATTACAACTTTACATTTCTTCCACTGACTACATGTATTAGATATATGAAAAAGGAGCAAATAATCAATGTATAATTTATAATTATAAGATATGATGATATGCGTATAATGTTGAATTTAATAATGTAAGAGAAGAGGTTGATAAAACAAAAACCTGTTTCAATAGATGTAGGACCATGATTCAAAGAATAATCTGCCTGTAGGAATTACCAGGCAATTACCATTCCCATGATGTGTTGAACATAGAGATCAAAGGTCCTAATTAGAGAGTGTAATAAATTGGTCTGACAGATAACTCTGCCGTTGTCCCGATTCTTAGAATCATTCATCTTACTATCCTAATTATGGTGGTCAACTGACTGGAAATTTGTCACTCCACTCCATCCTCCACCCCACACTCCGCTCAGCTAAATAAAGAATGCCTCTCTCTTCAGGGATGGTATCGGGTCATTTTGTACTCCATAGAATAAATGATTTGAAGTCAGAAACAAAGCCAAAGTCAGAATCCAAAATCACAAAGACATGCAAATCCTTGAAAAATGAAAAATAAAAATATGAACAAAAGAAGAAGGATATCGTTAACAGTGGAACATTTCTTCACAGAGACATGTACGTTACATTTACAACATATTTTTTGAAAGTTTTGCACATCGACTACCTGTAATTGCGGGAATCATTTATTGGTCTTGATTGTCAATAAAGATGTTAATATACATGTATAAGTTAAGGTTTGCTCTTTCGTGACAAATGCACTTTTATAGTTCATTCAGTGACATGGGATGCTTTCTAGAAGTCTTTTGGCAAATCTTCGATCTTCTCAGATAGAAGTTTAGACATTCTGCCATTTCTATAAATAGCTAAGAGACGATCTCCAACCATACACCATGCAGTGAAAAAGGGGAACACACACTAATAAGATAGTAAAAAAATTCATACACCATGTAAAAACTCCGAAGACAGCTAAACGCACCAAGAAAACAAACTTAGAAATAAACAGAGCAAATGCATTCTGAAACGTAAATGAAAACTCATAAAAGGAGGGAAAATATTGTGCACCCGTGCAAGCTTCTACATGAATAGCAAATAGGTCGTGATGATGAAACAGTTAAGATGTTTAACATCTTCAAATTCATTAGCATCATTTTAGAGCAGATAAATCTGTATTTACGTAAGCAATTAAAAACAACATCAGAACCGCAAAGAAATACTAAAAATTAACTTAATATTTGCGTTATACGTTATACGTTATAAAATATGACAAGTAGAACCACAGTTCCAACTGGAAAGTTGAACCAAGTATATTTTTTAAGATTAAGTCAAAAAGTTAAATTATAAAGGCAAAGGAGATACATTAATTATATCATTCCTAGATCACTAGACTTGCTCAAGTCCTTACTAGATCATCAATACCTGGATTTTACGTCTAAAGATTCAGAAGACAAGCTCACACATATGTAAATCATCATTTATATGATGGAGCGCATGACATTATCAAAAGGCTTTTAGACAAGATCATATCCTTTGGAAACGGAACTTCACATGACAATATATTAGATATATTGCCTTTGAGAGATAGATAACAAAGGACTGTATCTCCTTCGTGGATACAATGTAAGATTTTACAGGTTTTAGTTCCAAACATTTTAACAACATAGGCTGATAAGTTGACAAAACAATGCAAGAGTTTTTATTTTCTTATCATACCGGGAGATAACATTTGCCATTTTTCGCAAATGATATTTGATATCTATACAATTATTTGTTTATCATGAAAGGTCGATTTCTCCCTTGTACATAAGACCTATCCTCCTTAGAAAGAAAATACCATGGAAAAATAATAGGGAACGCATGGTAAGATTACTGTATCTTCGCCAGACCTAATACTTTACTTTCCATTTACGCCCCCTTATCTATGAAACGTGTGCTGGTAAAAAATAACATGATGACACGAGACAGGAACAATTATTGCTGGCATTGACAATACTATTTTTTTTTCAAAAATACACTTAGTTTGGCTAAGCTTAAAGAAAGGAGGTGATCTCCAACAACGCCTAGTTGCAGCACCAAAGTAAAACCCTAAAACACCCACTGTAAAAGCACAAAGCAGACACGCAGAGAAAGAGACGCAACTGGTAAAAGGAACGTCAAATCACAGAAACATCAAATACAAATGACAACACATAAACCAACGAGACCAATGGGCAATCGGTGCTGACATAGGACGGCCATCTGTCAAGTCAGCAGAAGACGGTGTAATTATCCTGGATTACGTGCGCACAACCCTCTCACTTTTCCGATTACCCAGAGGTCTCGAAGATCGCACAATTGTTGTGTAAAATAACCTCCTCACTGTATGATGAACATACAACCAGACAGCATGACGCAGGGACACAAGAAACACACAGATGGATATGTAAATGGATATAAAAGCAGAAGGCATACGAAATACAGTCCGTGCTCTGCCGGCTTTAGCGAGCTCATAGCCTCATGCATGTGATCCCCCGAGGAGTCCGACTGAAATTCAGAGAGGACAGGTGGTCGGGACCCTGTCTTCTCTAAAGAAGTTTGGACAGGGTCCGTCGTGGAGTCCTGTCGTCACAGTCGGTCATAATGCAACTCTTTTAAAAGAAGCTGTAAATTAGTCCAGTACCAGCTAAGAAACGTAATTCAGTTGCTTCGAAAAGAATAAAATATCATTTCTTTATATCAAAGATGTGTCACAAGATAAACATATAGCAAGGAAACCCTCTGTATAGAATCTTTAACATTGCCCTTAACTATCATCGCATCGCATGGCATGATGGAAAGGTATTCAGACGAGATACCCTTTGGAAACGATTATTTTCAGTAAACGCGATATGACAAAGGTTTTCTTTTATTTAATTGCCCTCGAGAAAAGACACTGAATGACCCTGTCATTAGATGGATTTAAATAAGTTTTTCGATTTCCTTAAGACAGGGACGTATTTCTATACGTCCCTGCATAAGACTATTTATTTCATTATTGATTAGCAAGAAGACAAAAGAGCTCTCTCTCTCGTCTCCTCTACTTTTGTAAAGAGATACTAAAACAGAATTTTATAATGAAAAGCCCGACTAATCAAATGCGCGTAAAATGTTCATTTTTGCATTGATGAATATATAAAACAAAATAATAAGGCCATACCTTTTTTTGTTTTGTTTTGTTTTTTGTTTTGCTTTGTTTGTTTGTCTGTTTTGTTTTGTTTTTGGGTTTTTTTTTTTTGGTTAAGCATAAAGTCAAGCAAACTACAGAGAGACGTGAATATCTAAAGAAAACATATGAAATATCCTAGAGAGCATCATGTCAAGGTAGGGAAGCAACAAACGTGGCACAAAATAATTCTTTTGTGTCATTTTAGGTAATTTTTGGGTTCGGATACTTTGTAAGATGAAATACCGGGAAACACTTAAGATTATTGAGATTAAGCTTCTGCATTGAAAAAAGCGAATACTAAGGAAAAATGGAATTAAACTGTTTGAGGGGTTGCAAGCAATACACTGACAACGTACCCGCCCGCTGACGATCAACAAAGAAAACACTTGTTATGACTTTATCATTAAATTTCCATTGTTATTTTCTAGAAACGAAAATTCTGATTGGCAAAGAAATTTTGTTGATACATCGATCGACAAAATAATTCACGGAGTTCTATTTATAGTACCATTTTTAGAACCGGAGGCTCCCGTAATCACGAATAAACTCGTAGCTGAAAATACAATTTGTTGATATTTGCTTAAAATTTCAAGGGTATTGAAGTATCTTTTCTACTTACTAAAAATTAACTTTGCATGTAGGATTTTCTCTATCTAGTCCTTATTCCAAAGATATAGAGTGATGATTGTTTGCTGTTTGAATAATTGCGACTGTCATGACATATTTACGTCTTGGGATGCAGCTGTATCACTGCGCAACCCCCATAACTTACGAAATATAGTTCGGGGATTGATTGTTATTAGGTCCAAGTAAATAGTCTGTTTTGCATAAGAAGAGGATATAAAATGAGAATGAATCTTATATATTTTCTGTTGATACAGGTATTTCTGTTGATACAGGTATCAGCCGAAAAAATGGACAGAAAACTTTTGCTTCAACGCGTTTTCTTTTATAACCTTCCGTTGCTGGACATTCTAAGTCGGTTTATGTTGGTCTTTTGTGTTTAATCGTTTGTTGCTGCCTTAGGTATATGGTCTAACTTGTTCCTTTGTTGTCTCTTGTCGTCCTTCTCCACTTTCTATTTTCGCGTTTCGGCTTTTGCTGTGAGTGCTGTCCTGTTGGAGATTCCTTCCATCATTCTCTTTCCCAATTTATTTTGCGCTTTGAATTGCACAGTTCAAGGAGTTAGTCAAGTGTCGACTGTTTATAATTTAGCATTCAGTGATTCATGTAGATGTATAAGCTCTGTACCCCCATGTTAAGAAGCATTGAAATCACAAGAGACAACGGGATATGTTCTGATATGCATGAAGTTGATACAGTACTATAAACTTTTTTGACATTCTCGACACAAATGTAAGAGCGTACACTATACTTAATTTTGAAGAAAAAATACGAAAGAGATTTGTGAACCATCATCACATCCATGTATGAAAATCCTTTTTCCCCTTGAAACATAAATAACTCTTCCTTACAAGGTTTTTCTATACAAATATCCCTTTATCTTAGTTTACAAGAGCAAAGGAATCCATATAAAACCTTATTTTGCTACTTGCCATAAAATTAACAGGATCGTCTGCCCGAGCATTTGTTGACGTCATGTAATGTGACGCAGACGTCATTTGGATAAATTCGTATGACTTGTCAATTTAGCTAACTACAAAATGTTTTCAGGAGACCATTCTATGTTGGAAGCCATAAAGTTGGGGATTAGGCCCTTCTGCTGGCTAGTACGAGGAAGCCATAAAGTTGGGGATTAGACCCTTCTGCTGGCTAGTACGAGGAAGCCATAAAGTTGGGGATTAGACCCTTCTGCTGGCTAGTACGAGGAAGCCATAAAGTTGGGGATTAGGCCCTTCTGCTGGCTAGTACGAGGAAGCCAAAAGTTTACTCATGGCTAATTTGCTACGATAAACTAACATGGTTTGAAGCAGCCTAAGATCCTTAACATTATCAAATTAGTGAATTTCCTGGGTCCATAAAGCATATAGAATTAGAGGGAGGTAGACGTCACAAGGATTTTCAAATGAGGCTTGATGGCTATGGAAATGGATGAGTCTGCATTTCATTGAATTATTGACAAACCTTAATTTTTCATGACTTGTTTGCAAATGAAATTATGCAAAATTCATGAAATTCAGTATAAATATAAATGAGACAGAGGAAGGGAGTCAATCAAGGATAATGAATAGAAGAAGTCCATGTATACAGTCATCATTCACTGTTTCCATTTGAGTTTGAACGTAGACTTCGTTGTATATTGGAAAGCAATTTTTCTCATTCCAAGAAGAAAGGAGGGGATCTCCAACAGCACTCACTTGCAGCACCATCTGCAAACCCCCCAGCACAAAAACACAAAGACGACACACACAGAAAGAGCCGCATATGGTACAAAGAACACAAAATCCACATAGAAATATAAACCATAAATGACTGCACATAAACCAACGAGACCAATGGGCAATCCATGACGACTTAGAACGACCATCTGCCACGTCAGTAGCAGAGGTGTGGTTTACGTACGCGTATTCATTCAAGACTGTTATGTCTCCCCCCCCCCACAACGGGGAGGAGACATATTGGTTTTGCCTTCGTCGTCCGTCTGTCCGTCTGTCACACATCCTGTCCGGGCTATATCTCCTGAACCGTTTGCCGGATCACTTTCATATTTTAGTATGTTGTTGCTTATGACCCGAAGGTTTTGCATCACCTTGACCCAAGGTCATGTGACCAAGTTCAAGGTCACTTAGTCAATTTACAATGAAATTATGCATACATTCCTGTCCGGGCTAGATCTCTTGAACCTTTTGCCGGATCACTTTCATATTTTAAAATGTTGTTGCTTATGACCCGATGGTTTCACATCACTTTGACCCAAGGTCATGTGACCAAGGTCAAGGTCACTTAGTGCATTTTTAATGAAATTATGCATACATTCATGTCCAGGCTAGATCTCTTGAACCGTTTGCCGGATCACTTTCATATTTTAGTATGTTGTTGCTTATGACCCGAAGGTTTTGCATCACCTTGACCCAAGGTCATGTGACCAAGGTCAAGATCATGTAGTACAATTTTAATGAAATTGTACATGCATTCCTGTTCGGGCTATATCTCTCGTTTGCACGATCGCTTTATATTTTAGTATGTTGTTGCTTATGACCCGAAGGTTTCACATAACGTTGACTCAAGATCATGTGACCAAGGTCAAGGTCAATTAGTATACATGTATTTTAAATGAAATAGTATTTGTTATGTGAATTATGTCCAGGCTTAATCTTTTGAACTGTAATCGGATCATTTGATATTTCAGTATGATGGTGCTGATGACCCAAAGGTTTCTCATCACCTTGATCCAAGGTCATATTACTAAGGTCAAGGTCAAATATTATATTTTAATGAAATTGTAAATACATGTACTATTGAGTCTGGACTATATCTGTGAATCGTATACTGGATCGCTCTGATACTTTAGAATGCTGTTGCTCAGGATTGGAAGGTTTCTTATTATCTTGACCCAAGGTCATGTGCCCAAGGTCAAGATCATTTAGTTCTTTTTAATGAAATTGTACGTACTAATCTTGTCTGGGCTATATCTGCTGAACCCTTCTTACAATTGTTTTCATATTTTAATACGTTGTTTCTCAGGACTAAATGTTTCTTATCACATTGTCCCAAGGTCACATGATTAAGGTCACTTCTTACTTTGGTAATGAAATTGTATATGCTAATCATGTCCAGGCTGAAATTGTTATGCTTATCATGTTTAGGCTTTATATTTTGAATCGTGTATCCAATCACCAATTCAGTTTTTTGTTGCGCATGATCCATAAAATGTATTTTTCAGATCACCTATATCCAAGGTCATGTGACCAAAGTCAATTTCACTAAACATGAAATTGTATATGCTAATCATGTTTGGGCTTTACCTCAAAAAATACAATGAATCACTTTCATGTTTGAGTATGATGTTGCCCATGACTCAAAGGTTTCACATCATCTTGGCCCAAGGTCAAAGTAACTTAGAGGGAGGGGGGAGACATCTGTTTTTTCTGAAAAACATTTTATTTAATTTCTTTTTCATCTTCAATGACAATTATGTATCTTTGTTAAGTGATTATGTCCAATTACAGTGTAAGGAAATTTTTACTTACATTTAGTCTTTGGTTTGAATATATGTGCTAATAAATGTCCGTCATCCGCAATTTTTACTTCTTTGATATACGCACAATTCATAGACATAACTCTGATACTTTTTGGTCATGCTAGGAGGTGAGCTCTTTTACTTCATGTATTCCTTATTTGGATGTGTATTTCTGCCCTAAGCATAACTTATGACATAACAGTTGATTCAATGTGCATATGCTGCAATAAAACGTTTTCATAGAAAACAAACATGTTTAAAATTTGATACATATAATTCATATTGAAATAGTAAAGTGAAATGGTACACGTAGCTTCAGGTCTTCTGTTTTAAACATTTATCAATGTAATGGTGCATCATACACAATCCCATAAATTTCAAATTAATTTGTTATTATTGTAATGTCCGGGCTTGACGTAACATGTATAACATATTCTAAAATATTTCAAAACAAATATTCCCACGTCATTTAGTTCGGTACATACGACCTTTAGTATTTAACAAAGTTATTCGAAAAGCAAAAACATTTTCAACACAACGCTATTTTGAAAACAATAACAAAGCAACAATTTGCGTCTTCTTTAGTCAAGATATATAATAATCCTGATGCTTTTTTGCCATATCTTTTCATGGTCATTGCCTGTACTTATAAAAATTATAAAAGGGTTTTTTCACGTTCAGATTACTGCGATAAACAAATAGATTCAGAAAGCCGTAATATTCTGCAACGCATTAACGATGTGAGGGAGGTAAACGTCACAGTCCTCCCCCTGTCATTACGTTTTACAACCTTGGCAATAACTAAGGAATTACAAGCATTGGAGGGGCTTCAGCAATGATGCTTAGCCAGGAATACGGCAAATTACGAACAAATACAGTCTAATACCTATCAACTTTATTTTGTTCTTAGCGGAAAGATACGGCAGATATCGTTGATTAGCGTCATCATCAATGAAAGTCCTTTAACAGAATCTCAATTTTATATTGGATAAACATGATAAACAGGATGTATTTACTCTGACTTTGTTTGTCAAAGAAAACCTAGCTATCATGATGGGTAAGACAAACAACAAAAAAAGGATTGGCCATGATTGGAGTCAATACTGTTTTATAATACAGTTGCGTGAGGGTATGCTCACATAAACATTATAAAAGATGCAAGTAAATGTTCTCCACAAGACTGAAAAATTAAAGAAATAAGAAGGCAGAATTGCAACAAATAAGGTAAGCACAGGTAAGGAAAGGGAGAATACATGAGCCGAGGTAATTCGCGAAGTACACAATAGATCCGTAAGCGCACGTCAGTAACAAACATGCCACTCAATAGAAAGATGCTTCACCAGAATAAAATGGCTTGGCTTGGAGAATTTTCACCATAAACGCAATCAAAAATGGAGAGTCAGGCAACCTTCTAGACATGACTCGCAGGTTGCATTTATACATAAAACAGATACAATCAGCATTTTATATGTTATGACAAATAGAGAAGCAATTCCAAAAGATTACATGTATGTACAATGTACAACCATGGAATGTCAACAAACAAAACATCAAGAAACCGCGTCTCCTTTGTCCGAGTTAAAAGTTTCATCGATCTGGTCAAAATATTTGTAATATTTTGAATTTTAAATTGCACATCAATCAAGTTGACGTTAATATTTAGCTCTTCTATCATGTAAACCTGATTTTTCCCTCTAAATTACAGTATACGATACCAACATAAAATACTAGTATAATAATTATAGGTTATCATCTTTGCATCTTGCGCCGAACAGACTTAAATTACCTTATATTCACACTTGTTCAAACCACTCAGAACTTAAACGAACTATTTTCACTCACTTGTCTTTTGGCAACAAAGATTCTCTTTGGTAGAGAAGTTTGAATGATTAATTTTATAGTTCTTAATACTTTTTATAAAATCAATCTGAATCAGATGCCTATAATAACTTTGTTCTTTTAAAAACAACATAACAACGTGAAATTCATAACACGCATACCAGACAAAGCTAACACTCTGGATATTGTTATTATTGTTACTCTCATTTGCGTCACAATATATGCCCTTTGCCGTGTGGAGCTCGTAAAAAAGTTCCCCGCGAGGGGTTTGACAGTAAGTGTTTTGAATATATTTCCCTTACATTGTCGCCATAGCACTTTCTATGTAGACATAACGTCAGACAGTGCATGAAGTTTATATATTGTTTTCATTTTCGTGCTTAACCATCGACGGCGGGTGCGGCTAGCCAACAGGGGATGCTTACTCCTCCCGGGCACCTGGTCCCACTTCTAGCTTGCTAGGGGTCCGTTGATGCTTAATTTTGTGCTCTATTGTGAGTGCTCTTTAGAGAAGACAGGGCCCCGACCACCTGTCCTCTCTGAATGTCAGTCGGACTCCTCGGGTGATAACATATATGAGCTCGCTACAGCCGGCAGAGCACGGACTGTATTACGCACGTCCTCTTTTTATATCCATTTACATATTCACCTGTGTTGCTTGGACCCCTGTGTTTTACGGTCTTGTTTGTGTGTGGTCACCTAAGGGAGCAACCATTTGATTTTTATGGGGGGGGGGGCAGGAAGACTTTGCAAAAAAAATTTCCGGATCGAAATTTTAGGGAAAAAAATTTTCCGGCCCGAAGGGCCGGCGAAAATTTTTTTCCGGATCATGAAATTGCCCCTCCCCCTCTCTTCCAACCTTTCCACTGCCAAATAAACACTTTTTTGTGTATCATAAACAAAGTATAAAAAAATGGAACAAACTTTACGCAATTTTGAGTGAATAAATAAAATTCAAAAGTCATTAGCACCATATAGCCTGTCTCCGTTGAGTATCATTTTAGTAAACAGATTATAGGCACCATATGCCATTCAAGAAATTAAAATGAAGTGATCTGCTGGCAAGAGATGAACTCATTGTGTGATTGATGTTTAATATGGCTGAAAAATCACGCTGAATTATTTAAACTTTAGAGTAATTTTCAACATTGGGAGATTATTTTAAAAAAATAATCCGGCCCGAAGGGCCGGCGAAAAAAATTTTCCGGCTCTTAAAATGGCCGAAAAAAATTTTCCGGCCGGCAAAAGTCTTCCTGAGCCCCCCCCCCCCCCCCCCCCCCATAAAAATAAAATGGTTGCTCCCTAACGGTGAGGAGGTTGTTTTACACCATAATTGTGCGTTCTTCGAGACCTCTGGGAAATCGGAATAGTGGGAGGGTTGTGCGCACGTAATCCAGGATAACCACACCGTCTGCTATTTACGTGGCAGATGGCCGTCCTAAGTCGGCACCGGTTGCCCATTGGTCTCGTTGGTTTATGTGTAGTCTTTTATGTTTCATGTTTCTATGTTGTGAGTTGGTGTTCCTTGTCCCTTTTGCGTCTCTTTCTGTGGGTATCTGTTCTGTGTTTTTGCATGGGTGTTTTGGGAGTTTGCTGTGGGTGCTGCAACCTAGTGTTGTTGGAGATCCCCTCCTTTCTTCTCTGCTGTTGAGATTATCGTCAGGATCTTCTTTAACTCATTTGTCTCTATCTATTCGTCCGCCTTTTTATTTCTCATGAGAAAACATTCCGCTGTTTTCAGTGCTATCTTTGAAATTTTCATTGAGGAAGTTCTTCGGTCGCTACGGGGACATGATAAAAGCGTATCAGATCCCCTTTCCAGAATGATCAGTGACATTCTACATTGTGATTGAATGGCTATCATCATCACCAAACAAGACATACTTACCTGATATGTACATCAAAATGTAAATCGAGACAAAAATCGAATTTGACAGGTTTCCATGAAGCTGTTGCGACGGATGTTGCATGCAATAAGAAGACGCTGACTCGAGATCTCGTCGGGCACATGGTCTCACTTCGGAATGTTGTTCATTCCGGGGTTCGCAACTGTTCCGATGGGAATTCTCGTGCACGATTTGGCCTTGCTTTCTCGACTTTGAGACTGAATAACTGTTAGACACTTCTTTGATGTTTATTTGTTTTGTTTTATGTATTTTTTTTTCAAGAATTTGTAACCCTATTTATTGAGATATTTGGGATATGATCTTAGTTTTGTGTTTGACTTTCATTCACAGACGGAAAACACCCAAGCAGATTCCCGACCTAGCTGTCACATATTTCTTTATTCCCTGCCTACTTCATATCAAAGAATTTAATTGACATTTGAAACATTAGATATATATTGACAGATACTGCAATGCAAACATTGATCTTCAATAGTCGCAGTGGAAATTATTCT
The DNA here is from genome assembly GCA_033119305.1 of Pinctada imbricata. NCBI lineage: Eukaryota > Metazoa > Mollusca > Bivalvia > Pterioida > Pteriidae > Pinctada > Pinctada imbricata. The sequence goes on from VSWD01000003.1 coordinate 60,267,305, forward strand.
TAAAGGCAATGCAATATGTATGAATTATTCTCTTTTTGTTAGTTGGATAGATCAGTAAAAAAAACAACATGTTTACATAAAAGACTTAGAACTATAAAAGAATGCGATAAAAGCCACATTTTGAATAATAAATAGAAAATGACTAAAATATACCAAAATGGAGGATATGATACTGGGATTTAAGTGTGACTTTTCCGGGAGTAAAGTCCTTGTGTTGCTTGTTTCCTTTTTGAAATTTTATGGTGACGTAAATTTATCATGTAGATATTGATTATTACAAACATATATGTATCAAGTGACGGAGGTAATGCCAATCAATAATTTAAGCCATTTCCCCCTGTTTTCGCTAGCCATTTCCCCCTGTTTTCGCTAAGGTACGGAGATATTCGATCCATTTCTTCGTCTGTCTTGTCCTTATTCTGTCAGTCACGAGAATAACACGGATCATAACTTTTGAATGGTCCACAAAATTGATAGGGCTATCAAAGTACCAAAGGATTGAAATCATGTTCTCATTCCATAGGACACTATGAATCCAACACTATGCCAAAAAATCATATTTACATGTACAAATAAAAAAATATTATTTGTCTATGTTATCAAACTGAAATAATCGAAAGAAAAAAAAAACATAAAAAGAAAACAACACGAGCGAATAACATAAATATAAATCTGGCAAGAGTTGATGTAATAAACAACCTACTCATTCCCTCAACATAATATCATTACAGTTTCAGGCATAAACTGAAGATGTTTGAACCAGTTCTTGGCCATCGTAGTTTCCAAAAAGCCCCAAAAAGGAACGTAAATCTAGGCATTTATTCATTGCCTCACACAAAATAACACGATATTTCGACGGCGGGTGCGGCTAGCCAAATAGGGGATGCTTACTCTTGCCGAAAACCTGACCTGGTCCTACCTCTAGCTTGCAAGGGGTCCATCGATGCTCAATTTGGTTCTCTATTGTGAGTGCTGTTGAGATTTTCGTCAGGATCTTTTTCATCTAATTCATTTAATTGTATTGTTGTATTATTAGTATTCTAAAGTTTTCTTTGATATAATTTATTTTTATGTATATATATTTTTTCATTACCGGTTCTTTGTTTTGTGCTTTTCATTTTTCTGTTTTTTATTTAATCGGAAGCATGTCCATATTTCATCGATATCTCGCGCATGCAACCAAGAGGATCTAATTGTAGAAAGAGAGTCTTCTCTCTACATTATAACACATTTACTCTCAAGATTTGATTATGTAATATTTTCCGGTAATAAGAAAAGTTTTCTGTGAAAATATCCACCACTACCAGGATTTCTCGGGCATGTTGTCATTTAAATGAAAATTGATGCTTCGCTTCCATGTAGGACATGCTTAATTATTCATTCGTAGAACAGGTTTTAGCAATGGGATAATTCTTCATTCAATGCATCATAGCTATCTCGTGTAGTTATCTAGAAAATAAGTCACAAAAATTCAATTTATTCATTGCAATTCAAGAATTCGTATCAATCAAACTTATATCATAGTCAGCAGTACACATATTTGATATCATGTCCGTTTGTAGAGGTTTTTCATTTTTCTTTATACGCCATGTTATTTCAGTCTGAGGATATGTTTAAGTTTTATGAAAAAAAGAGCGAAAAATGCAATTAATCATTTCACAATCCATCCAGAATCAAGACAAACTTCACCAACACTCAAATATTACGATTTTGCCTAGCGATTACGTTGAGAGAAGATTCTGTTTGAATATAGTGGTAGTACTGGATTATTAGTATTCTTTGACATTTTCAGATTGACTTATAGAAGACAGAAGAAGATATTAAGATGCTGTTCTTACAATGAAATACATCAATTTCCAACTGCTTTGTTTGTCCTTTTATTTGCTAGTGTTCTCATTCGTTTCTTTACTAAGTCACCCCGGTTGTTTGTATAAGATTTCCATTCTTTCTTGCAATCTTGTTGATATTTTACCCTGTAGTCCGTGATACATCTTCCAACTTGTTTTGGTCGGTCGATCTACGCATCCATCTTTTCATTTTTCTATATTCCGAATCAGTATCTCGGGTATTTGGTCGGTAAAAAGTAAGTTCTTCAAATATTTTGGTCTGACAGATGCATATTTAATAGAACTGTGAAACATTACCCAGTGATAGGATAGTGTAACTATGTAACCTTACAATAATTTATGACAGTTGGGGTATCGTTCAACCTTTTCTTGGTCAATCTATGTCTGAAACGGTGTCAATGTGTCAAAATCTTTGGTTCGTTTTCCGGACTGATTACATTTTAATCTGTTTCTATCTTCGACGGTTACCTCAATTAACTATGGCTGAACCACTGGTGGAAAGGAGAGCCTGCACGAATTTTCGAAAAACTGTTTGACCTAAAGAGTGTGTTGGTTACTCGGTAGTGATGAAGGCATGGTAGGCTATCAGAGTACCTCGGGTTGGACACTACGAATGTTTGAATTAACAATGTTCATACTTTTGTTTTCAATATGAGAAAACAAGATTGGACATGATATTTTCGTCCATTTCAAAGCCTCTTTTAGATACCAAAGATTTAATAAAAGCAAACAACTTACACTCTCGGCCATGGTTATTTCTGATAATAATACGAAAGTGTTCCAACTATCTACCTTCTTGGTGAAAATTTCAAACCAATTTTAATGTACCAGACACGTGTTCCGTATAGTAAATTCACCATCATGGTGCTTAATAAAAGACGAAGTGAATTTCAGATACAGCCAAAAGTTCCCCGCTAGGGGTTTGACAGTAAGTCTTTTGAATACCCATTGACATGGTCGCCATAGCACTTTCTATATAGAAATGGCCTCAGACAGTGCAGTTCATGCTTTTCATATGTTTTCATTTTCGTGCATGATTATCGCCGGCGGGTGCGGCTAGCCAACAGGGGATGCTTACTCCTCCCGGGCACCTGGTCCCACCTCTAGCTTGCTAGGAGTCCGTCGATGCTCAATTTGGTGCTCTATTGTGAGTGCTGTTGAGATTATCGTCAGGATCATCTTTAACTCATTAGTAGAAATAATATAGGGCAAAAGGAATCATGGAATGTTGCAACATTGTATTTCAGTATATACCATGTACATGCATATTATGTAATGTATATATGACTTGCGTATTCGGGGTTCTGGACTGTTCCAATGGAAATACTAATTATTTTGCCTTATCTTCTCGACTCTGAGACTGGATAATTGATAGATATTTCTTTGAGGGACAGGAATATAAAATGTGATGTTCATGTACATGTCCAGTACTACTAATTTTAATAAATGTTCAGATTTCCTGTCTGGAACAAACTCCTAGCAACATATATTGGAAATTGAAACAATATATTCTTATGACAGATTTAATTTGTGTAAAAGTTAAAACGCTTCTCATAAGTGATACTGAAGTCGATCTGAAATTATTAGTTATGACTTACTCGGTAGAAGGTTGTATGCTTTATCTAAGATTCTAGGTGCTGATTCTTTATTATTATCATACATTTAAGTATTGACTTAAGAATCGATCATACATTAGGAGTCCTTGCTCCGCAAACCTAATACCAGATTACGTCGTGTATTAGGAAGTCTTAAGTTGCAGTTCCTTTGACTTGCGATGTTAATTCTGGGGATTTGTGAAGCTGGTAATTTCACCGCCGCATCAATTATAATTAATCCTCGTTTGTCGTATACAGACGTTCTGTCCACAATCAATAACGGTAAGACAGGGCAGATTGGGGGTATCCTCGTATATCTGATTATATAGCTTTGTTTACACGATTCTATTTTTGGTAAGAACATAAATATTAGATCAAATTGTTTATTTCATCCAAATATGTTTGTTCGGCCTGTTGGGATAGATAAAATTCGACCGGCCTGTCTGTTTGTCTGTCCGTCCTTTGACGTATCGAGGGGATCTCCAAGAAAGGAAAAGCACCGAAGTGCGAAACAGAGAGGAGATAGGCACAACAAGCGACGCCAATCGTTCAACAGTGCATGAGTTTTATATATTTTCATTTTCATGCTTAAACATCGATGGCGGGTGCGGCTAGCCAACAGGGGATGCTTACTCCTCCCGGGCACCTGGTCCCACCTCTAGCTTGCTAGGGGTCTGTCGATGCTGAATTGTGTGCTCTATTGTGATTGCTGTTGAGATTATCGTCAGGATCTTCTTTAGCTTATGTAAGACTACATCAAAACACCAATGGATATCTACTACGTTATTTAGAAATGGTGGAATTATCCGGACTACACGCACACGACCCTCCAACTTGTCCGGTCAACCAGTGGTCTGGGTATGATCCTCCTCCGTCTTCAGCTATTTAAGGTGTCGACGTCAGTGCGATTCGGGGTTTTTAAGCTTGGACACTATTATACATGTATTAAAACATTCGTAAATGTAATGGTCTAGCATTTCGGCAAAAATAAACTCTTTTTTTTATAGGAAATCTATGCCACATCACAACATAACATAACATACACATATTGCCATGGCGTGAGTTCTACTAATAATATAATTTCTCATTGAATAATTCAATTTATATAAAAAAATATATATATCTAATTGACGCACCAAATAAATTTAAAACGCGCCTGACAATAATACAGAGCTGTCCAACCTTCTTGAAGGAAATTTTAAACGTGTTTTGGAGAGTAAATCCTCATCAGGGATGCTTCCTGCCAAAGTTATTTTCAGATACAGCCAAAATTCATTTCAGTAGCGCCTTCTAGTTCTATTTTTTGAATTTAAATTTGTGCAATGACATGTATTTTGCAGAGAGTGTGCGGTTCAGAATTTCCTGTAGGGTTGATTCATTAGCTGAGTTATATAAAATCGATGGCCAAAATAGCATTGGAGGGATGGTGGTCAAATGTTAACCTTCTTTAATTTTGATATTATTTTTAAATGAAATGACAAGCTTCCAAAATAGTTAAATTATATATATGATTTCAATTTAATGAAGGGCTAAATCAAAGCTTATTTCAGGCGACAGAGCTGAAAAGAAGTTAATTATACACTTCAAACATCAAGTCACAGGGAACGATTTTAAGTGCTCCACTCTGCAACAAGAGTTCCAACTCTTTACCTTCATGAAAAATCAAACCAATTTAAAAGCACCAAACATGTGTTTCGGAAGTAATCAACTTGGTCATGGTATTGGTAAATATACTTATTCCAACGACGATTCTGATACTCAATCTGATTCTTCATACTCTTTCCAGACTTGAATTCACTCAGATTCGATATCGATAAGTTATATTCTCTATGGTAAAATTACACTATAATTTGTCAAAACGATGGCATGCATTTAATCGGTTGTTTAAATGCATACAAATTAAATCCTGCTAAATAATACATAAGTTATTGACAAATGAATAGAATTCAATACCATTGACATTCTAATGTAATATAAATTTGAATTCCCCTTGACGCATTTCGTGTTCGAGTTAAACCAGGTAAAGGTTTTTTTCTATGTGACGCTCTGCAATATGATAAACATGACAAAGCGAGGACAACGTACCAATTTCAGATGTACAATTAGTCTAAATCATGTATATGAAAATTATTTTTGTTTTTGTTCATATTATGGTATGACATTGGTATTGTTTACTTGATTTGAAATATTTCCAAAATGAAATTACTTGATGTATTTTCTGACAGTTAAAAATTAAAGAATTTTTTGTGCCCGTGTGGTACACTGTGATGTCATGTGTGTCAGATATGCACTTTTCGTTTTTTAAAATATGAGCTCATTTCATTCAGTTTTTGTTTAATTTCTATATTTTGGGTATTGATTTTGTGCAGATTGAGAGACTCCTTATCTTGTACACGATGTATTCAGAAACGAAAGTAAATGAAACATGTGACCAAAGACTTTGAGAGATAGTGGAAAGTTGTAAAGCCCCGGCTATTTTTATTTAGAGTCATACCGTCATAAGATAAAACAAAAAATACGTTGTAGGGCAGGAAAGGGGATGTTTTGTAAAATTAATAATTTTGTTGGCTTATAGATACATGTAAGTACAAAATAACCACACGTTTTGTCATTTAACGACAAGTCAAGGTCTGCATAGGATTAAACTTTCATCCATCGCAGCTATGTGTGAACATCTAAAGCTACCTCAGTTCAATTTTTTATATACTTTTTTATACGCATGTCATAAGACGGGACGTAATATGTTATAATGGCGCTTTCCGTGCGTCCGTCCATCCGTGCGAGGTCATGTTTTCCGGACTTTTTGAAACTTTTCCAGATAATGGATTGAAACGTAGCATATGACTTTCCTTGATATCAAGTGGCGTAAGATTCAGTTCGAGTTTAGGAAAAATTGACCTATTTTAGCAGAGTTATGGCCCTTCAACATTGAAAATTTCAAAAAGTTTACAGTATTCCAGACTTTTCTTCGCAGCCTTTGCAGCTATTGAATTGAAATTTGATATATGCCTTTACAAAAAAATAATTACAGATCCAGTTTAAGGTTAGGAAAACTGACTAATTTTTATCAGAATTATGTCCCTTGAACATAAAAATTGTCAACAATGTTACAGTTTTCTGGACTTTTTTTCGCAGCCTTTGCAGCTATCGATTCAGAATTGAAACTTAATATACTTGCATGCCTTCAAAATCAATAATTACAGATCTAATTAATAGCAATTCTCTGTAAGCATTTAAACAATTTCGGCACGCATGGCCTCCGATTTTTATGAAATTTCACACATAAGTAGGGACCAATGAAAAATGGAAAATTTGACAAAAAAATTAATTCTAGGTCATCTGGTTACCATGGCAACGGCCTTTAAAGTTGAGAAATTGGCAAAATTGAGCTAATTTGAAGCTCTATAATTTGGTCTGTATGTGACATCAATGAAAGATTTTTTATGCATCCTAAAGATTAGGACATAAAATTTTAAATAAGCTCACTAGTAGTGTCTGATATTGTAAAAATGCTTGTTACCATGACAATATAATTAGCTAATTTTGATAAATTGATTTCAAAATGCTGTTTGTATTTTCCCATTTTTCTTCTCTCTTGATGGGTATATAATAAGGAAACAGGATTTATTATATAAAATGAGCAAATTCCAGATAAAACCACTTGTTACTATGTACATAAGTTACATTGGCAACGGTAACTATGGTCTTGAATATTACTTATTTTGCAACTTCAGAGTCATTTTAAAGAAATTTGCATCATGATGAACAGATAAAAACTGTTGGGAAATATCCAACACAAAGAGCTCTTTCAAAAACCGTGAAAAAGCTATGGGGAACATATGTTACCATGGCAACCGGTAACTATGGTCTTGAATATTACTTATTTTGCAACTTCAGAGTCATTTTAAAGAAATTTGCATCATGATGAACAGATAAAAATTGTTGGGAAATATCCAACACAAAGAGCTCATTCAAAAACCGTGAAAAAGCTATGGGGAACATATGTTACCATGGCAACCATTTTTTATTGTTTTCATAAAACAGTAATTATTAATCCCAGGAAGTTCAAATTTAATAACAATAAAGATCAAGTAAGCCTCTATCAAAATATAATAAAAAAGTTTAAAATAATTAATGGTTGCTATAGTAATTTGGCCATACATTACAAAAATAAGCATTTTTTGTTGTTTTTCGAAGTCTTTTCCTAAAAAAATGAAACAGGCTTACACAACCTTTTTTACATATTAGATAAAGCAAAGTCTAAACTTTAATCTAGATTTTAAAAATTTCAGATTACTTAACTTTTGATGCCCGTATCCAAGGACTCAAAGTGGGTCTGTGTGCAATTTTACACAATCGTTCCCATAGCAACGGGCTATTTCCTGAACATTTAAAAAAATTTCTTTCGTGTAATGAAAGATCTTCTTGAATACATTAATTAATTTTCATCACTTTGAATAAAAATTCAATGATCTAGTAAAAAAAAGGACTCTAAATATTGTCCAAAATTGCTTTCATTTTTGCGATTTGAGGTCATGTTGCCATAGCAACGAACAGAAACTTTTTCCCAATGTAAATGCTTATGTTTTATTTGCATAAAAACTCAAAAATGTAAGCAATTTATCGCTGAATTTTGAAAAAATGCCAAAAATACTATTTTGATAGGGTTCCTGTGTTGTTGCTATGGAAACATATAGATAAGACCATAAACCCAACATTATTATTACTTAACTTGAAAGAGCAATGATAGGGTACTGATAATTCATTAGTGTTTGTTTTAGATTATGCTGCATAAATTATGTAGGTGACTTCAAAAACGCCCAAAAATGCATTTTTTCAATATTCAAAGTCCGTTTCCATGGCAACCGGATGTGATATTAAGAAAATTTTTAATAAATTTTTACTTTTGGGTCAGACCCAACCTTATGTACAAATTTTATCAAAATCTGAGACATGCCGTGCCATGCGTCCTTCATAAAGGTGCAAATGCTTACAGAGAATAGCTATTACGGTCTCTGAACAATTGACCCTTTTTTAGCAGAGTTTTTTCCCTTGAAGTTTTCTGGACTATTTTTTCGCAGCCTTTGTTGCTATTGAATTGAAACTTGGTATACACCTTCAAAATAATGAATTACAGATCCAGTTTTATTTTTACAGATCAGCGTTTGTGATCAATTGCCTTTTTTGCAGAGTTATGAAACTTGAAATTAGAATGGCTCTCAGCCCTAGGACCTTCAAATCTGCCGTATGGCTTAACTTTACGAAGTCAAAGAACCTATTATTTAAGGTTAGGGGACAAAGGTCAATGTCATATTGTTGCCAAAAAATAGCAGGAATTTTAGCTCCACTGGTCAAAGACCAGTCGAGTTTATGCGATCGCCCTGTGTCCGGCGTCCGTCTGTCTGTCCGTACGTTAAATGGTTCTAGTGAACGCGAATGAACCTGATATTGTGTTTGATCCTCTTACCCCAGGGTCTTGGAAAATGGTGTGGTCATTTTCTCCTATATAACTCTATGCACATGTAATTGTGAACGCAAATTCACAGAAAGTATAACTGACAGAGACTTAATTCTTTATGCATTATGATGAAACTATGGTGTAATTGTGAACCTGATATTTTGTTTGAGCGCCTGACCCCAGAGTCTTGGAAAATGGGTTTGGACATTTTCTTCTATATACCTCTATGTAATATTGTGAACACCAATTCTCAAAAGTATTATTGATGAATAATTAATTCTTTCTGCATTATAATGGACCAATGGTGTAGTTATACCCTGATTTTTTTATTTAACCCACAGGGTCTTGGAAAAAGGATGTGGTCATTTTCTTCTATTTAACTCTATGTAATCATGTGACCACTAATTTTCAGAAAGTATAATTGATACAGAGATAATTCTTTTTGCATAGTACTAGGTTTGTGGTCTACAATGTATGTATCTGATATTTTGTATGAGTCTCATGCTCCTTAGAGTATTAGAATAGGGGTGTGGTCATTTTCTTCTATGTTAATTTTATCTTTGGAACACAAATTCGTAGAAAGTATAATTGATGAGGAGTAAATTCTTTTTGCACTATAGTAAGTCTGTGGTCTAGTTGTTTATCTGATATTTTGTTTGAGCCCTTGACCCCAAGGTTTTGGCAAAAAGGGTGCTTCTACGATGAGTTTTAACAAACAATCAGGAGAGCTTCAGTCTCATTAGAGACTTTAAGTTTTGGAGAATTCATTTAAATACTATTTTTGATTCAAACTTTGTACACATACAATGTTCTTTCATACTTCGTACAAGTTTTCTTTTCTTTTGGTCGCAGAATTGAGAAATTATGTTTAAAGGTCAAGTCAATTTTGGACCATAAATGACAGTAGTTACACTACTAGTAGATTCCCCATGTTATATTCAAATAGCTGGGGTTGCTATTGTGACATCATTTTCAAGTAGGGAGAATTTACCAACGTTAAAATGTATTGGACGTTGTTAAAGGCAAAATGTATATTGTACATGCAAATAAATATGACTGATAATTAGAATAAATGGAAATATAAGTAATGATTGTCGTCGTACTTTTGGTGTTCCTGGTTGGCCACGTGTAAATGTGCACGTAACCAACCAGAATTATACACCCATGAACTCCAAAAGTAAGTCAGTCATTTCTTAATTATTGCATTCATAAATCATTTATGAGAAATGAATACCCCGACGGGAATATCTTGCAGCGTTGGCGTTGCTTTTTTTTTTTTATTGTGAGTACGCACAAGTCCTGTTTTCTATTACAGACACTTTATATTAAGTACTTGTATGGCAGACCAAATGACGTTGTTCATCTTTCAAAATTTTACAGGCTCAAAATCATTTCGCTGTTCTTGACTTTCAGTGTTAATAGTCTTTTCATTTTAAAATTAGTAACACTAACTTCAATGTATATATTAAATATTTGTGATAAAACAACACAAATTAAAGCAAAATCATTGAATAAATTTCAAACACGAAAATCTTATTCAAAAGTCCGAATTCTTCCGGTACATTTCATTTCTTGGTCATTGCACTTTGAATCTCATAATTGAACAGTTCCTACATTATTTTATCTTTTTATAGATTACATTGCATGATATGAGATGTATTTACAAGAGTTTACATTTAATTACATCATTAAACACTCCCGGGCTCTGTTAGTTTCCATGGCTATAAAGATGGAGCTTTTGTTATTTCGCTACAAAAATAAATCTTCAAACAGAAAATGAAATTGCCAATGATAATTGGGATAGTCTAGGCTTCTTTGAAAAGCCAGTTATTAATGTCATCACAACTTGTTGATAAAAATTATTTTCTTTTGTACTGAGCCTTTTATTACCGTTTTACATCATTTAGTAGGCTTCTGAATCTTGAGTATAGTCTACTATCACGAGGGTAATTAGGCTTTGTATCTTTTCGTAATTAGTTTAATAGTATACCCTTTGAAATGAGATCTAACATATTATCAACGAGGAAATGGCTCATATAAACCATAGGTTCGGATGAAAATTGACTAAAATCAGAGATCTTTGTTCGCAAAGTGAATTTTTGTTTCAGTTAATCTTGATTTTTTAATCCAATAAAATGTCTTTAATTTTCTACTTAAATGTCAAATTTGTTAGAAGAGACATAGCTCTATTTTTCAAAGGAAATAAGTGATTTGGAGTAGATTTTTATTACATTTACATTTCATAATATTCACTAAGTGATATCAAAAGTGGTTGAACATGTCTTTACAGGCAGATGATTATTATACTAAAAATGCCAACTCCAAGTCTGAGTATTACACTGAAATAATCAGGCATACCCTTAATATATTTCGTAAAATGTCTTATTCCGACTGTGACCCATAAAGCACTGATGCAAAGTGATTTAACATGACTATGTTGCATGCAGTCGGATGACGCTTACTCCTCAAGGTCACATGTTCTTGCCTTGATTCGGGGGGGGGTCATAATTGCCTTTATTTGAGACTTTTAGTTGTACTATGTATCATTGTTCTTTGACTCCTGAATAACGGTTGGTACATCTATGGTATACTTAGAAAGGAACTTTATTTGGTTATTTTATAAGAGAGGCTCTCCAACAGGACTCGGTTTCAGCACCCACAACAAAAAAAACCCGAAACACCCGAAAGCTTAAACACAAAAAGACGTCACCAAAAGCACTTAAGTCAAAAGACATAAACCAACGAGATCCACTGTGAACTAAGAGTTAAAGATGATCCTGACGACAATCTCAACAGCTCCCTCAATAGAGCACCAAATTGAGCATCGACGGCCCTTAGCAAGCTAGTGGTGGGATCAGGTGCCCGGGAGGAGTAGGCATCCCCTATTTGGCTTACCGCACCCTCCGTCGATGTTCACGCACGAAACTGAAAACAATATTCACAAAACATGCACTGGCTGAGCTTTGTCTATATAGAAAGAGCTATGGCGACCATGTCAGGGAAAGACATTCAAAACACTTACTGTCAAACATTTCAGTATATATATGCACAATCATGAAATGTTTACGTAGTAAAACGAAACAGCGTTTAAGCATGATATTCCTAACGCAAGAAATGTACATGTCATTTTAAAAATTGTACAAAGTCGCGCGTACCATCAGGAATCACAAGTCACATCAACCTGTGTGATAAACCGTAATGATGATGTTAGATCGGCTCGTTAGAACAAACAATACTTTTCCGCTTATGTAACGGTCATAATATCGATGCCGAGGGAACTTTGGTGAAAGGTATTATTCGTAAAATCAAATTTCTATGAATTCATGTCTTAAGCAAATGGGATATGCAAAACGAAATTAAGTCCATGTATACTTTGGCGAATAATAAAGAGGTATCTGATTCACTACTGTAATATTATTCAGAGGAATTAACCAGTTTGATAGCTACAATGTAATAGCACAGCTAGGAACTGAAATAAACGAGAATGTTTTTATGGATCCCATTCAACAATGCAAAGGGTTTTTCACAATTACTCTGCCCGCTGTTGCAGAAGTGCTCTACCACAGTGAAACCTCTTTCATCAATTAGGTTATAATTTGAAAAACGTATGATATTTATTGTAGATGTAGATAATAAAGACCGATGTTTTAACTCGACAGCATTAACAATATAAAAGTCAAGCTGTCCAATGAGGTTAAATAACATTCAATCATCATGCACTTTGTTTTATTTTGTCTGATCCATTACTGTTATATTACGTTTCGCGGTGTTCTACTTTACGACATAGGTAAAGTAATATCTAGGGATTTTCTATTTTACATCTATTATCTAAAATATTCAAACAAAATGTTACATGAAATCTTGCTGTTTCACAAATATGTGTCAGGCTAACACTTCAATTAACACTAACTAACACTTCAATTAACACTAACTAACACTTCAATTAACACTAACTAACACATCAATTAACACTAACTAACACTTCAACTAACACTAACTAACACTTCAACTAATACTAACTCACACTTCAACTAACTCTTCAATTAACACTAAGTAACACCTTAATTAACACTAACTAACACTTCAATTGGCACCAATAAACACTTCAATAAACACTAACTAACACTTCAATGAACACTAACTAACACTTCAATTAGCACTAACTAACACTTCAATTAACACTAACACTTCAATGAACACTAACTAACACTTCCACTAACACTAACTAACACTCAAACTAACACTAACTTACACTTCAATTAACACTAACTAACACTTCAATTAGAACTAACTATCATTTCAACTAACACTAACTATCACATCAAATAACACTAACTAACACTTCAAGTAACACTTACTAACACTTCAATTAACACTAACTAACACTTCAATTAACACTAACTAACATTCAAATAACACTAACTAACACTTCAACTAACACTAACTAACACTTCAACTAACCCAACTAACACTTCAAAAGCCGTATCTCAATATTTTAAATCTAGTTCTTCGTATGGGGACCAATCAAATTTTACTTTTAATTGTGTATTTTGTAAGACTTTTAATAATATCAATGTAAGCCGTATAAGACAGGTCGACATGCGAAGTCCTTTCCGAATGTGTTTTCACTTGTTTTGTTTTGCATGTCGTGTTGCTGTTTTGCATGTCGGCGTTGCTGTTTTGTATGTAATGCTTTTACGTCTGCTGGGGTGATTGTTTTACGTGCATGGTATCTGTTATTTGTTACAGTCTTAATACTGACTGTTTCGTTGTCTTCAATGCAAAATTGCCTTTTCCGAGACATTAAGGGGTATGGACAAAAGTTTATCGGCCATATTGGATTTGACGTGAAGCATACTTGAAAATATGTCGTTCTGCAGAATTAAGACTCCAATCTTAACCATTTTAATACTGAATTTTCTTTACCTCAACATCGTCATTTTCCCATAATTTTATACAAAAACTGCATCAATATTTTTACATGACAACCATTTGAACTTAGTGCACCGAACTGCGCAGCTACAGGTTTGCAGGATTCATGATTAATACTATAACCTACCTTAAACGTTACTATCATCATATGTCTACAAACATTTGTCCTCCAATTTTGATCATACTTTCTCAAAATACCGGGTATCTTCATTTTACACGCAAGGGGCTAGTAGCCATATCAACATAGAAATGAATCCAGGGGCGGATCCCCGGAATGTTGCACATTTGTAATTTGTCACCTATAATTCACATGACTATCCCACTTTTCTAATATATATCATGTAAATAATTAATAATTGAATCGCAAACAGTCGAAATTCTAGTGAATTACCCCAGGAACTTTAAAATCGTTTATTTTTTCTACCTATGTTGGGGCGGATCGGCACGTGAAAATGGCTACCTGTAAAAACTCGTGTTCGAAAAGACACCGTGTTGTATTAACAAGAGATTTATATGATAATGAGACCTTGTACTCAAAATCGAAGGACAAATGGTTGTAGATATAGTATCAATGTAATGTTTAAGGTAAGTTATAGTATTATTAATAAATTCTTCTGAGGTGCAGCTGTGCAGTTCGGTGCATGAATTTAAAAAGTTTCTAAAGTTAAAATCTTAATGTAATTTTCCGTAGAAAATATGGGAAAATGTAGCTATTGGGGTTGAGAATACTTGGGATTAAAATAGTTGAAGTTGGAGCCATGACTCGGTGTAAGGAAAGATTTTCAATAACACACTACATAAAATCCAATATGGCGAATAACGGTTTCTCCATACCCCTTAAATGATTCGAATTTGTACTTGCTGCGTTTTCTTATTACAGGTAAAAGGGATACCCACTTAGTCAATGTATCGAGAAAATATTTCTGCTTTTATTCCTTCCTTTCAGCTTCTATTCCTTTCATTTTAGGCTTGTTCGATATAATTTCTTATTTGAAAGTTTCCCAATGATGTGGATGTATGATAATTATAATAAGCACTTCATGGGCCTAAACTCCGATTTTTTTAATAGCAAAACACACCAGAAAGTCCCTGATTAACGGATGACAGTTCCATTTCTTATTATAAATATAACATATCACTCGTCAACGAAAACGAGCAAAAAGCTTTTAAAAATTTTGAATTTTCACATCATACTACTTGATTAATGATTGTCAGTTCTAATACATGTAGCGAATTTTTTTTTTTCAGAATTGGAATAAAATTCTCTATTCTTGTCTTTTTCAGTCAGTTTCTTAACTCTTAGTGCCCTTGTTTATTGACCAAGGTGTAATGTGTATGGGTTGTATAGGAAAGCGCAGCATTATTTGAAAATAACGTAATATGTAATAAATTCTCTCGAGCGGAAGCGAGCCAGAGAAAATTTTTGAAATGCTGTCGGCAAATTATTATCAAAATGAAAGATTTCCAATACAAGCTCATGTTATATTTTTCAAATTTTAAGACAACAGAAGGGGAATCGGGATTTAATCTTATGAAATATGTATATTTATATTTTTTTCAACTATGCTTCGAACATCCCCCCCCGGATCCGCGCTTTCATTTGAATTCACCTTCACAGTATCAACTTTTTTCATCTCTGAACATATGTCTTTTCAATTTGTTTGAACAGCATCTTAATTGAAAGTAATTGAAATATCTTCTTATCATTTCGTCTTTTGGAAGGATCTCGTTTCAAAGAAACTTATGCTCTCATTCATTTCTGTAAATATCTAATATAGATTAGAAATGTTGAACGTGTTCAAATTCAATAGCATCATTTAAGAACATGACATGACGAAAGTTTGAATTTGAAGACGTTTAACATTTGTACTACTTGGTGAGTGTCTCTGCTGGTGGACCAGGAGTCCTCGACGGCACATGCAGCCAAGTTCGATCAACTTATGTTGATCGTTTCTTCAATGCATTCGAAAATTTTCTGTTATTAAAATTTCTAAAACGTGGGTCCTGTAGCATCATATCCCACCCATCCTGCTACGTATTTTGGTACATATTTGGACATAACTTTCACACTTTTTGTTTAGATTGAGGATCGCTGACGAGGGTTAAGTACCCGAAACGTGCATGGCTGGTCCATGCTGCAGATTTATCTGTTCTTAAATGATGCTATTGAATCAGAAGACGTTCAACTTCGTATCTAGTAGAGGTTTAGAGGGATAAGAACCCTCTATTTGAGTTTTTTTCCCCGATTTTAAGTATACTTCTTTCCAAAAGGATTGGCTTTTTCATTGATGGACTAGAAGCCATTTGAAGGAGAACATTATGATGTGCAACTCATTCGAGTCATAAAATAAATATTCTAACATGACTTGAGATTTTATCCCTATATGTACTATAGAATCTCCAACAAACTAACAGTTCGCTAAGCTCCCCCCATGTACGTGCCATAGAGCTCGTGTAGAACATTATCAGAATAGAAATAACAACTGACTAGCTGTTATTTGTTGTCCAGTAATTTCCCTCGTCGCATGAACAAATCAAATTATCACCTCGCCGCTTCGCGACTCGGGGAATTACTGGACAACAAACCACAGTTAGCTAGTTGTTATTTCTTAAATAATGTATGACGCTTATCTTGATATGAATGCATCATCTTTCTTTTGATCAAAACTGATAAGATTAATTATGTAGTTGGTCATATTTATGAATCTTGTCTTTGCGTAACAAAGATGAAGAGAAATGATACTTCAGAAAAATCTTAGAATCGTCCGTGACGAAAGAGAAATGTAGAGAATGACTTTCCCCATGATCAAAGACATAAATGTTTTCGTTACGCTCGCAATCTTAGTAATAACATGGTACATTTACGAGGTTCCAAAAGATTTAAGGAAGCACAAAGAAAATGTTTTCATTCCTTTGATTGTTAGAGATCTGATTGATTTGAGCAACCATAAACAGATCAATACCTGGTATATCAATTACAGTTTCTTAATATTGCGTTGTAAACATAACTTTCATATGGTTTGGATATCATACCAGAAAAAATACCAACCTTCATACTCCTATTTTTAGATGAAAGGATCTTGACACGAATGTAAGTTTTTGGAGTTCAGATACTGTTTTTTTTTAATTTTAGATATTTATAATAAGAAAATTAGGACTTCCTATTTTTTGGTCTAAATCGACTCATTTGTTCTGTTCATCAATGCACCGTGCTTCGTAGATTTTCAACGTTATACGGTTCTCATCATCGTTTAAATCTTTCCGAGAATACTAGTGAGTCAATGAATGAAAATCAAACACAAAGCCCGAAATCAGATCCCCCCAAAAAAAACCCAAACAAAACAGAATTCATCAGTAGAAAATGATAATCGGACATGTCATACATACGGCGACAAGGAAACAGGAAGTCCTTACAGAAAAGGTTAGTTAGTGTTTTCACACTGGGTTAACGTTGCTTCAGATAAAACACTAACGTGGAATGATTGTCTTATTAGTTATTTGGTAAAAAGAAAGCATTGCGTCAGACACAATGACCTCATGTTTTACAGTCTTTTGTCATGGACAACATATGGCGTCGTCCGAAATTAATATAGGAATAGCCATAGACAAAATCATTTTTATAGATGTAGGACGGATGGGAGGGGAAATGATATAGATTTCCAGTTACAGCCAGAAAAGTCAACTTCAAGAAACAATCATTGATTGAGGATCACTGACGAGGGTTACGTACACGAAACGTGTATGTCTTGTCCATGCTGCAAATGTATCTGTATGTATATGATGTCATGGAATTTGAAGACGTTTTACATTAATCAAAATCTCTACAGCTGCTGAATGAGTGATTAAAAGATAGAAAACATATTTCACACAATACATTTAACACGTTCATGTGCTTTATATTTCATCGTATAACTAAAAAAAAACTAACATAAATCATATAAACGTCGGTCTTAAAACCATGAAAATACAGCAACATGACGAACAACGGAATCATATTTCAAAAATTGCAAGTTGGACTCTCCAATGGGGATGCCATCCTATGCCCGGGGAGAGTAAGCATCTGGTGCGCCCTAATAATATCCGTCATCCTAGTTGTATGGGCAAATACCGGTGAAAATGTGTAATTCTTTGTATTGTTAGGCTATAGCACGTAAACAAAAAGACCACACTGAGCAAAGTTCAATTACCATTTTGATTGAAGGCAAACAAGACAATTTTTCACAAACGACGACAAAGAGTACAGATGGCTTTCTTAACATGTATATGGAAAGCAGACTAAAATGTAGGGAATGTGTCAAAACAAACACTCGTTTGAACATCATCAGTTGTTGTGAAGTGATCCCTTGGGATATTCCGGACTCTTTTCTACGGTATGTTTCTGGGTATTGCATAACACTTCCTTGATAAATCAGACGCCCAGCAGAGAATACTTTACGACCAGTGTCTGTAGTTTACGATCACAAGATTCGGGGTCTAATGATTTTTCGATCATTTGCCTGTAATAGAGGCAATCTGGACTAATCATGTCAGAAAATCTCCTTCGTTTCATTCAATTTATATCCACGTTAGTGCTCACGGCTTACGATATGATACCCCAGAGCTTTCCAGACACTACAGTGAGTAGAATTTAATAATAACGGATTTTGCATGAATCTATTTGTACCTCCTAAACTCTCCTATTAATTTGCCTTATATTTGTCGTATAGGTCTTATTTTAGGTTCGGTTCGTGTTTCTTTATGTCGGATGACAGACGTTGTTTATTGTGTTTGCTTCTTTGAATGCATCAATGCAGCGTCTTTGATAGACGAGCACAATAAAATTTGAAGGAGCAGTAAAGAAGTCTGTCTCGGCGTGACGATTGTCTTGATATTTGTTTTTCTAAAAGACGTCACGAAATTTGAAGGTGACGATTTCTTGGCGACAATGAATTTCAAGCATTTCAGATATCAATCTCACTATTTGTCATGTTTACCCCCTCTAAAGAGTAAAAACATGCTTTTATTATAGAACTGCCCTCGGAGACGTAATTGCTAGCTACTCATGGAGGACACACTTAGAAAATATCATTATGAACATTTTTACACCTTTAATTATCAATTTCACCATCGTTGTTATGTTTACCCCCTCTAAAGAGTTAAAACAAAATTGCTTCTTTGAAGGCATCAATGCAGCGTCTTTGATAGACGGGCACAATAAAATTTGAAGGAGCAGTTTTTAAAAAAGTCTTGTCTCGGCGAAACGATTGTCTTGGTTTTGATTCTAAAAGACGTCATGACATTTGAAGGTGAAGATTTTTTTTGCGACAATGACGTTCAAGCATGTTATGTTTACCCCCTCTAAAGAGTTAAAACATGCTTTCATTATAGAACTGCCCTCGGAGACATGATTGCTAGCTACTCATGGAGGACACACTTAGAAAATATGATTATGAACACTTTTATACCTTCATTGATAATTTTGATATGACTTGATTCCTTTTCCCTATTAAGACAACAGACGCGAGCCGGGCTCTATTCTCCAATATAGGCCCTATAGCGATAAGCCACGCCTACCCATTTTCTGAAAGCAGATAAACCGGCAGGAACTGGTTTTTATGGTCTAAATTTGGTCATCATTAGAATAGAAATAAAAAATGACAATCCGGGCTCTGTTGTCTCATAATGCCCTCGCGTCATCAGCCAATCACATTTATCACCACGCCGCTGACGCGGCTTGGTAATAAATGTAATTGGCTGAGGACGCTCGGGCATTATGAGACAATAGAGCCCGGATTGTCAATTTTTATTTCTTAAATAAAAGCCATTGAAGCACTGCATGAATCTGATATCTTAAAGGCAAGGGAATCCATTTTACATTACGGAATATAGAAGGAACGTTATTCAAAAGAAAAAAATATTGATGAACGAAAAGTTACCTTACATTCCAAAAACACACAACTTTGTACTCAACAAAGCAATACAATTTGAGACACCCATGCAAGAATGAGATGTACCTGATCCCTATGAGTTGAAAACAATAACTTAAAGGAGGACAGTATTCAAGTGTAAAACAAAAATCTGAAGACTTAAGGTGGTAGTCTCACCATACACCCTACATTCAATTTTCTTCATAATTGCAATATTATTTCACTATGATGTCATGCGTCTTTTGCTTAAGTGTGAAAGAAATCAAACCAAGCGTTTTGCGTGGGTCGCAATTCAAAATCTCCAAATTTTGTTCCTAGTTCAATGCAGAAAATGACGACTTTGTAATGTAATTTGTTCGCAGATATTCAATGAGCTTGTAAATTTATTCATTATCAGCTTTTCATTTCAAAGATGATTCATACATTATCTTTTTTAGTAAAATTTTGATGTTTTAATATCATCATACTTATTTTAGAAGCGATTTTTATAGAAAATAAGGATAAGCATGTACCTATCTGAAGTTCCGAAAATTTTGACATTTACATAGCTCGTGAAAAAACGTATGATTTAATATCAATAAAGAACTAATCGAAAAGAGATTAATTATCTATCTTAAATCTGTGCAAATTACAGGGAAATCGAACCTATTTTTACCGAGTTAGCGCCATTTAGGTTACCCTTACCCCTTTTTTAACGTCGCGATACGTTACGTCGAGGATAAGTATTAACGTTGTATGTCTTGTAAGCACATTTTTTTTATCAACAAGCTTATGTGAAATTGTAAAATTAATTTGAATAAATAATAGTTATCATTATTTCAGAATTTAGTCGTAATTCGTGCATTTGACTAAGTTAATATGTCGATTGAACACGGGAAGCAACCGAACAAAAAATAAAATTAAAAAGAAAACCCGAAAAATAGGATGGACTGTCCAATGTGCGGGTATGGATGGAGTCGAGCTGTTTAAAACCGACCCCCCCCCCCCCCCGCCCCCAATCCTGGACCAATTCTTTTGAAATTGGTACAACTATATTTTTATCCCGATATTTTTCTAAATAAAAAAAATCGTCCCAGATTGCTGAGCCGGACAATTTACCCTCTTTCAAGAAAGATACATTTTTTTCTTCTAGATGCGATTTTTATCAAACGAAGGTATCTTAAAAAGCTAAATGTACTCTATTTACACTAATCACGCTCAAATAAAATCGAAATAATCATTTTCATAATTATCAGATTACATCAGATCTCTTTCGACATTTACGGAATGAAACATGCCGTAGGTTAAGGGATTCATGTAGAGACTGAAAATATAAAAAGAATAAAGAAAAGTATAAATCTCGGAAACATACTTCATCTATAAGTAATGCTCAATTTCAGGAAATAAATGCATACTGATGAAAATAGATAATGATATATAGAGAGTAACGGTAACCTCCCGTGACACGCGCGGGAAATTCCCCTATTATGACGTCATGATTAAGTCATGCATCTGCAAACAATGGTAACGTTACGCCAGACAAAAAACGTTCGCGAGATCAATTTTGAGTTACGTCCCTTACCCTGAGACTACCATCTTAAAACAGCAATAAATCATTTGAAGCACCCACTGAGGGTTAAGTATAATATAAAACGTAAGAATAGATATCGGGGGGGGGGGGGGTAAGTTTGCTTTGTACTTTGATGACCGGTTTTTTTTTATATTTCGTCTTAATTGTCAGTTTTGCATTGCGTATTCCACCTTATGTACCTTTGCATGTTCGAAGTTGATTCTTTAAATGAATAGCTATATGTAAAAGCATACTGTTATCCATATGTGAGATTAAGGACGGTTTCATGTATATGTCAAATGGAAATTTAATGAAACAAAATATTTGTAGATTTTGATGAATAACAACAGCAGCATTACCTCTGCAATATTCAAAGATTTCTCATTTACATAACAAAATATGAACAATACCCCATTTATATAATGCTGAATAAAAGTACTAATTACGAAATAAGGATCCACTTACCCTCTAAATCTTCTCACCTCCTGTTATCTTCATCAGTGATAAAGGATCAATGACACTTTGTATTAGGTACAATGCCAGATAAGCTAATCAACAACTAATCAACCATTACTGCTATACGCTATACAATACCATGATACAGCTATCTCGAGTGTTTATGTATGACAACGTATAACTGCTTTGTGGCTTTCTTTGAACACCTCTAATTAATATGTCCTTTGAGATTAGTAACAATGTCGTGATTAGCTATTGTTGCCTATTTTGTTTACAGTTTCTATTGTATTTGAATCCCTGGCTTTCATATTTTGCTTAGTATCAGTTTGATAACCTCTGAAGATAACATTAGGAGTAACTTTTCCAATAGTTTATTTATCTGTTTTTAAATGAAGCTATTGAATTTGAAGACGTTTTGCATTTGTACCACTTGGTGAGTGTCACTGCTGGTGGACCAGGAGTCCCCGAGGGCACATATAGCCAAGTTAGATCAACCTCGTTTGATCGTGTCTGCGACGAATTCGAAAATTTCTGTTATGAAAACTTCTTGAAATTTCTAAAACGTTGGTCCTGTAGCATCATATCCTACCCATCCTGTTACGTCTTTCGGAAACGGTACATTTATGATTATAATAACTTTCAAACTCTTTGACCATATCATATTGTTTAGATTGAAGATCACTGACGAGGGTTAAGTATCCGAAACGTGCATGTCTGGCCCATGCAGAAATTTATCTGTTTTTTAGTCCCCTACCGGCAACGCCGAAGGGGACTCTTAGTTTCCTCTCGGTCTGTCCGTCTGTCCGTCCGTCTGTCCGTCTGTCCGAATATCAGTTTTCCGGACTTTTTTCTGCAACGGATAGAGATATTCAGATGAAATTTGATACACAGCTTGGTCTTAGATAGTTACAGAGCAAGTTCGACTTTCGTCACGCTTGACCCATTTTTCGAGGAGTTATGCCCCTTGATGACTTGGAAAATTCAGTTTTTGTCAGTTTTCCGGACTTTTTTCTGCAACGGATGGAGATATTCAGATGAAATTTGATACACAGATTGGTCTTGGATAGTTACGGACAAATTGGACTTTCATCACGCTTGACCCATTTTTCAAGGAGTTATGCCCCTTAATGACCTGGAAAATTCAGTTTTTGTCAGTTTTCCGAACTTTTTCTCTGCAACGGATGAAGATATTCAGATGAAATTTGATACATAGCTTGGTCTTGGATAGTTACAGAGCAAGTTTGACTTTCGTCACGCTTGACCCATTTTTCAAGGAGTTATGCCCCTTGATGACTTAGAAAATCCAGTTTTTGTCAGTTTTCCGGACTTTTTTCTGCAACGGATGGAGATATTCAGATGAAATTCGATACACAGCTTGGTCGTGGATAGTTACAGAGCAAGCTTGACTTTCGTCAGGCTTGACCTATTTTTCAAGGAGTTATGCCCCTCTTTAACTTGGAAAATTAAGTTTTTGTCAGTTTTCTGGACTTTTTTCTCTGCAACAAATAGAGATATTCAGGTGAAATTTGATACTCAGCTTAGTCTTGGATAGTTACAGAGCAAGTTCAACTTTCGTCACGCTTGACCTCTTTTTCGAATCGATAAAATAGATAAAACCTCAGAACTGAGCTGCACAGACAGTAAGTTTAATTTAAACTCATATATGTTTCATTGAAGAGTAATTCATAGGCAGAGTTGCAGGACATAAATATATGCCGCCGGTAGGGGACTATATCGCTCAGCGATCATAACATTTTATTAAATTATGCTATTGAATTTGAAGACCTTTAACATTTATACAAGACCATGCCAACTTCCTTCATAAATGTAAAAACATGTTTTGTGAAAAACATCGTCAGGATCTTCTTTAATTCATTTGTGAAAAACGTAATAGGTAAATATATATGTCAGCGGCTGTTTATGTCAAAGCAAAATTTTTGAACGATACACAATGATAATAGAAAATAGTATATACATTTATTGCACGGCAGTGAGCGGGATATGAAGATTTATTCCGTCTAGAAAAATCATATTCACCTAGGGCAACGCCCTAAAAAAGACCGATAGTAATGGTTAAGTTTCGCATTATATATACGTATCCACATAAATTGACATCATGTGAAAATATATTGCTCGACCTGTTTCATGCATATGCATATTGGAAACAACTTTTAAGGTCTGAATCGATGGCGGTTTATCCAGAAATGATGAAAACCTCTTTCATACAACAGACATCAAATAGTTTCCTTTTGAATTCGAACCTAAAATTCAATAACTACTTTTAGAGGAAAGGAAACATTCATTTGCCATTTGACGTAAAGGTTTATACAAATTGCCTTGAATTCTTGTATTTCTGAGTGATAAAAAGTGGCATCCAGGTCTGAGACCGTATTGTGTCATTAAGAACCACATGTGGTGTATGAAATACTTCAGTAATAAAACGAAATTCATCAACATACTTTTTTCCTTCTTTTAAGATTCAAGATACTGTTTCGAGGTTGCAAAACTGCAGCCACGTAAATTCTAAAATCAAATAGCTCATTCGAGGTTGGACAGAAGTAAAGCTATAACAGGGATGCACAACCGGAATGGAGTTACCTATAATTGATTAATGTTTAGGCCTTTATTTGGATTGGCAAGAAAATTTTTCAATTATATAAAAGCCACGCGAAATACAACGTGTCTTATGTTTGAACAGGAGTGTCGTAAAAACCAGTAATAAGTTCGGCTGTTTATTAGACTGTTGAATGAAAATTACCATAAGAAGTCGTAGAAGTAGCTTTGCAGATGCCATATTCTGCTAACTAGGAAACAATAGTCAAGTACCATGTGACCGGTTCTCCACTTAATTGCTTACTTAAAACGTGGTAATACCTAGAAAAACAATAAGCGTTTATATGGTTTGAGTCCTCATCATTAAGGGTATAAATAATTCTACAAATATAGTACGGAAGTATCATACTATTAAAGTGGACATAACACGACCTATACACACTAAGACAAATCAATCAATACAACACAGTAAGATCTTAATGAAATAGACGTCATCGGTGCTACAATATAAACATACATGCTATTTCAATTAGTGATAAACGCTCATGTTTGGACTTCACAAATGCACTGAATGAGTTCTAGTGGGACGTCCTTAAAATGGTTTCCCTTGAATGGGTTCTTCGATCAGATAAACTGTTCTGTGATTGATAAAAAAAAATTCAAACTCAATTTCTTTAATAAGAATTATTTACTTTTAGTTTAACTATTAAATTTGATTGGTTGATTGTTTCTTCAAACGCATTCGAACATTACTGTTCACGATATGTTCTTGACATTTCTGACAAGTCGATCCTGTAGCTTTATATCCTGTAGCTCTGAAGCATTTCTGACAAGTCGATCCTGTAGCTTTATATCCTGTAGCTCTGTAGCATTTCTGACAAGTCGATCCTGTAGCTTTATATCCTGTAGCTCTGTAGCATTTCTGACAAGTCGATCCTGTAGCTTTATATCCTGTAGCTCTGTAGCATTTCTGACAAGTCGATCCTGTAGCTTTATATCCTGTAG
This sequence comes from Pinctada imbricata, assembly GCA_033119305.1. Classification (NCBI taxonomy): domain Eukaryota; kingdom Metazoa; phylum Mollusca; class Bivalvia; order Pterioida; family Pteriidae; genus Pinctada; species Pinctada imbricata. The sequence continues at coordinate 60,292,606 of VSWD01000003.1, forward strand.
CTCTGTAGCATTTCTGACAAGTCGATCCTGTAGCTTTATATCCTGTAGCTCTGTAGCATTTCTGACAAGTCGATCCTGTAGCTTTATATCCTGTAGCTCTGTAGCATTTCTGACAAGTCGATCCTGTAGCTTTATATCCTGTAGCTCTGTAGCATTTCTGACAAGTCGATCCTGTAGCTTTATATCCTGTAGCTCTTTAGCATTTCTGACAAGTCGATCCTGTAGCTTTATATCCTGTAGCTCTGTAGCATTTCTGACAAGTCGATCCTGTAGCTTTATATCTTGTAGCTCTGTAGCATTTCTGACAAGTCGATCCTGTAGCTTTATATCCCACCCATTCTGTTATGTCTTTGGGTATTTTTGGATATTTGTACCGCATATAACTTTCACAGCCTTTGGTCATTGTTTAGATTGAGGATCACTGACGAAGGTTAAGTACCCGAAACGTGCATGTCTGGTCCATGCTGCAAACTTATCTCTTCCAAATTTCTTGAATTTGAAGACGTGTAACACTTCGTAGAAATACATTGAAACTTGCATACGTTTTATATCGGAATACATAGCAACATGCTGTTGAGATTATCGTCAGGATCTTCTTTAACTCACATAGATACAATTTGATGAGAAAAAGTAAATTATCTCTTACAATCAACGTTGCTATAAAGAACGTTTTCACATACACTTTTTGTAAAAGGAATAACTTAATTTTGACTAAAAGTTGTTATTAAGGTCAGATTGTCACCATATCACTTTTTATCGTCATATAATCAAATCTGGTTGAAGTCAATACACATCTACTTCAGAACATATTAACAATTATGAATGATAAGAAGGAGATCCCCATCATGACGATGTTGCATCGATCACAGCGGAACACACACCAATGAGACGAGGGGAAAAGGGGCAACACTAAAAACCAACTCGTTTTATGGATATTTGATATACTGTGTGGAATTTATGCATGCTTTTAACACTTCAGGCTTTTAACACTTCGTGATAGAAAAAGAAGAATAGTTTGGTATTTAAACTGGGAATGTATGATATCTCTTTTCCAAGAAAAAAGGTCTGAAATCTGGAAAAAGTGATAAATCAAAGGATTTTCAATAGATCGTGAAATTGAAAAAGAATTCACTTAGAGAACTCTCGAATTTACGTCAATCATTTGTATGTTATTTCTTTGTAAATACTAAAATCCAGATTGGATTCGATCGTTATTGAAGATACAAATGCCATATTATTCTATATCATGCGATTTACGAGAAAACCCAACATTAAATGAAAAAATATTTCAAGTTTCAATAAAGATACAACGATTTCTGCCGATCTACAGGTAGATATTGAGGTATATATCGATGATAAATCTTAATGTTTATATACTATCTCTAAATAACTACTAATAAAAGTCAGATAGTTTATGTTACTTGCACGATGCTGTGCTGTGCCCTCAGTAATAAATATGTCAGACTCCCTGGAGGAAGAACGTCTTTTACTTTATCCAACTTTTGTTAATAGAATTTGGTAAATCACGTCTAAGGGAGACTGAGAACAAAATCATTGATTAGATGGATAACCAGGAAAGATGTACCACTACTGTAAATTATTCTCATACATTGTAAAGGAACGTTGCAATGCATGCTTACAAAGAAACTCATGTGTATTCATACAACGTTGATCATTTCCTCAAATGCATTCGAAAATTACAGTTCACAAAATTTTATCGAAATTTTTGAATATCGGGTCCTGTAGCATCATATCCCACCCATCCGGTTTCACAATCTTTGACCATATTTCATTGTTTGGATTGAGGATCACTGACGAGGGTCAAGTACCTGAAAGGTACATAATAGAAAATAGAAATAAAAGTAACGTTCATACAAAACATTATGATTGAGACCAAAGCAGCTTATAAATAACAAGAGGCCCAAGGGGCCACATCGCTCACCTTAGTTGCAGACAAAGAATGATAGTGGACAATTTGGTGGAGGCCCTTGAGTACTTGCTTTCTGTAAGGTTTTGTAAAATTCTTTGCAGCGTTTTGATTACTTGCTTCCTATAAGGTTTCTTGAAATTCTGTGCAGCGGTTGCAGATCTAACATGTAAAATGTTTACGCCGGACGGCCGACCTAAATCGGCACCGATTGCCCATTGGTCTCGTTGGTTTATGTGTAGTCATTTGTGTTTGATGTTTCTTTGTGATTTGGCGTTCCTTGTACCATTTGCGTCTCTTTCTGTGCGTGTCTGCTTTTTGTTTATGGGCAGCGTGTGTATAGAGTTTTGCTGTTGATACTACAACCGAGTGTTGTTGAAGATCCCCTTCTTTCTTGTAGATTTTTTGAAACAATGGGTGTCGCATACAAGCAGGGAATGCTGACTCTTCCTGGGCACATGGTCTCATTCCCATATTGGTAGTTCGCTTCTTTTCATGTGGTGGAAGTTTTTGTTTGTTTGCTTCGGTTCATGTGTTATCCTGGTTTTGTACTGTGAATAGGAATATGATCATTGTCCATATCTATCATTCGTTTGACTTTAACGTTCTATAGGAAACATATTCTACACATATATATTTATATATGTTACACTGCATTTCGCATTTTACTTCAGAAAGCTGGTACCAAGGTTAGGACGCTTCATATGAAATATTCTTTGTTTATCTTATTGGATATTTGTTTTCCTCTTACATCAATCTAGTCTAAATTCATTTTGAAACAACAAAGATTTTTCAATATATAAAAGAAGAGGATCAAAATAAAGCTTCATGTATACTTTTGAATTAAGTATGCAATGTTGCCAATGAATAGGGTTAAAACATAACATATTATCCTTTGTCGAAAATTGAGTTTTGCCACGAGGAATCATTTTCTTATATTCCCCTTTCTTTCATTGTTCTGCACGTATTGTTTTTCTCAGACAGTTGTTGTTGGGTTGGTCTACTCCAAGTGCGTGCCATTTCTATAAGTTTATTATTCACCGTTTTGGGGTTTTATTTGTATATCTTTGACATTTATTCATTTTTGTTCGTGTAAAAATGAGATAAAATATCATTTCCGTCAATTTTTCCAAGACGTGATAAATTATTGGTACATTATTCTGTACTATTGGTATTTATTGCCCGAGGAGGTAATATATGTAATTAACGAAGGCAACTAAGTTCTTTGCGTGGATGACCTAAACTGCCGAAGAGAAGTATAAAAGTTCTTGAAGTTCTTTTCAGAAACTTTATTGTAGAATTTGTTCTTTCTTTTATCATTCTTTTTCATTATAATACGGAAGTGTTCCAACTCTTTACCTTCTCAGAGAAAATTTCATGGCAAACATTTAAATGCACCAGACACGTGTTTCGGTTAGTAAATCCTCATCAGTGATGCTTACTACCAACGTGTTAGTTTTATTTTCTTGACCAATCTACAGTCTTGTACCAGTGCATTCTTGAAACTTGCACTCTGACTGACTGTGACGACTGGACTCCATGACGGGCCCTGTTCAAACCTCTTTAGAGAAGACAGGGTCCCGACCACCTGTCCTCTCTAGTGTCAGTCGGACTCCTCGGGTGATAACATACATGAGCTCGCGGCGGCAGAGCACGGACTGTATTACGTTAGCCCTCTTTTTTTATCCATTTACGTATTCATCTGTGTTGCTTGGGCACTGCGTTTTGTGGTATTGTTTGTGTGTGGTCATCTGACAGTGAGGAGGTTGTTTTACACCACAATTATACGTTCTTCGAGACCACTGGGTAATCGTAAAAGTGGGAGGGTTGTGCTGACGTAATCCAGGAAAACTACACCTTCTGCTGTCCTTACTCGGCACCAGTTGCCCATTGGTCTCGATGTTTCTATGTTGTGTATTGACGTTTCTTTTTGTGCTTGTCTGCTCTGTGTTTTTTGCATTTGGTGTTTTGGGGTTTTGCTGTGGGTGCTGCAACCTGGTGTTGTTGGAGATCACCTCCTTTGTTTTATTTTTCACTTCTTTTATTTTTCATACAATTTCTCTTTTCTTTTAACTACAAAAATGGCCATCTCCTTCTGAAAATGAGTTCAACTTTATTTGGTCTTTATAATAATTTCGTTTGGTCCGAACGTGTTATTGGCTTCAAGTGATTCACCAATGAGAATTCATTTTACTCCACCTCTGACAAGTTTGCCTGGAAATCCCGGATAGTGATTGGCCAATAACGGTCACGTTAAGACGTTGTATATCTTATACCCGGTGCCTAGCCTTTTATACTAGACCCACGATGACGTCACAATATCATCCTGCATGTCGACTTCGTAGCGTAAACAGACAATAACGTGCGAACATTCTATGAAAATTATCAAAATAGGTCATCGGTGGGGTAAATTCGTTACCTATTCATCTGGTTACTTGGTTCTAGATGATACCAGGTCACCAGATGACTAGGTAATTAAAACTCTCGGGTATCTGGTGCACAGCATTTGGAAATTTATGCAAATAGGGTATTCTCTTGTAGCAGATTTGGACACTTTTTTCCTTCTTTAATTCAATGTTGGACTTCTTCTTAAATCTCTATGTTAAAGTATTTTAAAACGTATGATATTGAAAGCTACAGATGGGTTTTACTGAATATTAATTCATACTATTTACTATTCCAATGCTCTTTGATGGGATTAAACCGCATAAAAATGAATCACAATGCTTGAAAAGTGAAGCGAATGAAAGTTTTATTTTCTCTCCGTGCCCTGTTGTCTGCTACATTAATGAAAAGGCCGACTTCAAATGAGATGTCTGTCTCAAACATCACGTCCTTGATAATTCAGGTTTCATCTTTAGAAACCTCATAATGTGTCTTCAAGAGCCTTTGATTGAATATACATGTAACTTTTCTATCAATAAAGGCACCAAATGATGACATTGCTTTTATCTGGTACATCTGATAATCAGGGGCGGATCAGGAGGGGAGTGGTAGGGTTTTAGGTAAAAACGTCATGTCGTATGTTTTGTCATTTCTGAGCTTTGTATCCACATGCCTTGTACATTTTTTCATTTAGTCGGCTTATCATCGTTATTTTGACACTATCTTAATGGTCAAAGTAAATTTTATTTATTTGTGTGAGAGGGTGCATGTGGTCTAAACTAATGATCTACCTTCAAATCATCGAAAATGCACATAACATCTGTATAGTACAGGGAACCTATAATTAAGGCTGAATACTAAAATAAAACAGTGAATGAAAGGTTAACACAAAAGCCCAAACCGGATACCAAAAACCACAGTTGAAAGGCTTAGGAATTCAGAAAAAATACAAAATGACCCTCCTACGCAAAATGAAAACTTGGACAAACAGACGGAGACAATGACACGGCTCCACAGAAACAAGAAGGACGACCTATCCAATGAACAATCTCCAGTTCAAGAGAGGAAGGCATTGTAGAATGCATTGTAGGTGGCGCTGTTAAAACGCGCTTATCATTTTCATACATCACATGATATAAGTAAAATGTAGGGTCTGTTGGTGCAAATCCAAGGAAACTAAATAAAACTGAATATTAGATATCTTAAGTCCACTTATCTTAAGAAGTAGGCTGGTTTAAGAATTTTAGCAGTAGAAAACAAGACAACTGTAACAATATGAGAAATAGCAGAAATGTTAAACAAATTCAATAGCAGCACAGATAAATTTGCAGCATGGACCAGACATGCACGTTTCGGGTACTTAACCCTCGTCAGTGATCCTCAATCTAAATCTAGTGTATTATGACCCAAATATTGAGAAAGGAATGTCTAAAATGTACCGAAACACGCAGCAGGAAGGGTGGGTTATGATGCTTCAGGACCCATTTTTAGAAATTTAGAAATTTAAAGTAATTTTGATAACTGAAATTTTCGAATGCGTTGAAGTAACGATCAACCGAAGTTGATCGAACTTGGCTACATTTGTCCTCGGGGACTCCTGGTGCATCAGCAAAAATGATAATAAAATGTCACAATTTGTGGGCTAATATTTGATGTTGAAATATTGTCAGAGACCAAATTTAAACAAAGTTATCCTCCTGTATGATAACTTTTTTATCATTTATATGTTTTGAGGATGAACAAATTTATAAGTTTACCAAATATAAAGGAGTTTTGACCGTTACTAAAGGCTATTGCAAATATAGATACAGAAACGTTACACGAAATCCGAACAACCTTTACATTGTTCTACAGCATCATTTAAGAACAGATAAATTGGCAGCATGGACCTGACATGCACGTTTCGGGTACTTAACCGTCGTCAGTGATCCTCAAATCTAAACAATGTAATATACCAAAAAAGTATAAAAGTTACTAAGTCCAGAAAAATGTACAGAAAGATGTAGCAGGATGGGTGGGATATGATGCTACAGGACCAATGCCACGTTTTAGAAATTTCAAGAAATTTAAAAACCAGAATTTTTAGAATCTGTTGAAGTAACGATCAATCGGAATTGATCGAACTTGGCTACATGTGCCCTCAGCGACACTAACCATGTGGTACAAATGTTAAACGTCTTCAAATTAACTGGCATCATTTAAGAATAGATAGATTGGCAGCATGGACCAGACATGCACGTTTCGGGTACTTAACCGTCGTCAGTGATCATCAAATCTAAACAATGTAATATGCCCAAAAATTATGAAGGTTACTATGTCCAAAAAATGTACCGAAAGATTTAGCAGGTTGGATGGGAGTTAATGCTACAGAACCCACGTTTTAGAAATTTTAGAATATGTTGAAGAAACGATCAACCTGAATTGATCGAACTTGGCTACATGTGCCCTCGGGGACTCCTGGTCCACCAGCAGCGACACTAACCATGTGGTACAAAAACGTCTTCAGATAAATCGGCAGCATGGACCAGACATGCACGTTTCGGGTACTTAACCCTCGTTAGTGATCCTCAAATCGAAACAATGTAATATGCCCAAAAAGTGTGAAAGTTACTATGTCCAAAAAATGTACCGAAAAACGTAGCAGGAAAGTCAAACACAAAATCCGAAATCAGATTCCAAGAACCATAATCCAGAGGCTTACAATTTTGAAAAATTACAAAACAAAATTTCCTCAATCGAAAAGAAAAAAAATGACAAAAAGCCACAGCTCCACAGAAAGACAAAGGACAACTTTTCTCAGATACTTGTATCTTTTACAATTTAGGAGTAATTTCAAATACTGAGAAAATTACAAATGTGTCGACGTTTACCATTACTAAGATGAATTTACTCGAAATTTGCCTTAAAATGGCTTTGACCTTTTTGTACTTCCAGGAAAAGACAATAATTATTATGGACAGTTTATTCCTTTAGGGAGAGGTCTTGCTCTGATAATAAGCTTTAACAGCCATCTCAAGATGACAATTTTGTTATAATATGATGGGCAAACATCATGCAATGTACCTTTATAGTTACAAAATTTGGATAATACGTGTAACAGAAATGTCTCAGAGACATTAAAATCTCACAAATGCATGTTTTTAGTTGTGAATTTAAGGGGTTTTTTTTAGTTGTATTTTACTACTTGTAAATGAACTTATTAAAAGTGACAAGCATGTGTTTTAGTGCACGTAAGTCAACCATCAGCGGAATACAATAAGCATATATAGTTTGCTTTGGGGGGGGGGTGTTACACAGACACGTAACCAATACACAGCCAAGGACATTTTTAGTATATGACACAGAACATAGAAGAGTATATGTTATCCCACCCGTGGTCCTAGAGAAACTCGAACCAGCAACCTTAGAGTTACAAGCCGGATGCCCTTACGACTAGACTACGGCGCCGAATAGCACGTATATTGTTTAAATAATCACATTTGAAAATGCCATCATACTTCATACAATACTTTATGTAGGAAAGACCATCCAACATAACATGTGAAGAAACATCCAACATTACATGGGAAGGAACATACAACTAGAGCTGCAACGATTCACCGCGGTGCACCGAGAATCGCGATTCTTTCCTCCGACCCGAATCGCGAGTCGGCAAGTCGGAAAACGATTCGAGTCGAATTGTCTCAAATGCATATAGTCTAGTAATACGCTCCATGAAACGCCTTATTTGATTGGCTAAAGAGAATATACTGACAAATCAAACTTATCGGTATATAACTGTTAGGAAAATAGGCTTATTGATTACAAAATGGTAGAGCAACAGGAGGATCAGGGGGGCGAAAAACTTAAAGATCATCCCAAAAGTTACAGATCGAAAGTTTGGTCTTACTATGGATTTAAAGACAGTAGGGATTTGAAGGAGAAGGCAACTTGTAGACTGTGCTTTAGTGATATAACGTGCAAAACTGGCTCGACATCGAGCATGACTAATCACCTCAAACGCAAGCACGGGATAGATCTCGTCCAAGACACGCACAAAACTTCAGATTTAACGGGATTGAGTAGTAGTTCCAGTAAAGCAGACTGCGGTAAACCTTTGCCGAGCGGACAAATGACATTAACTCAATTCCAGTTAAAAAATACACAAAATCTGATCCTCGGAAAACTCATATAACTAAGGCTATCTTGCAGATGACATGCGACCATACTCAACAGTACAAAGTGATGCATTCAAGTACATGATAAAAGTTCTTGATCCCAGGTATGAACTTCTCTCTAGAACATACTTCAGTGAAAAAGTTATGCCAGAGATATACCAAACTGTAGTTGCCAGAGTAAAAACACAGCTTGATAAGGCCCCTTCAGTTGCTATAACAACTGACTCCTGGAAATCTCGAGCAACCGAGAACTTCGTTGCTGTAACCGCCCACTTCATCAATAAAAATTGGGACGCTGAAAATTGCACTTTGCAAACCAAAAAGTTCAGTGAATCTCATACAAGTGTAAATCTGGCCACTGGTTTGGATGATGTTGTATCAGAATGGAAATTATTCAGGGAAGGTTATAAACCAGCAATTACAACTGATAATGCAAAGAATAGAGTTAATGCGGCAAAGGTGGCAGATTTTAATCCACACATCCCTTGCTTTGCTCACACATTGAACCTTGCAACTCAAAGAGGAATGAAAATCCCTCAAATGGATATATTAAGTCGGGTAAGAAGAGTTGTATCTTTCTTTCACAAAAGCACCACTGCCACAAATCACCTGAAAGGAATGCAGTCAAAACTGGAAATTCCAGAACATAAATTGCTTATTGATGCACAGACAAGATTGAATTCTAGCTATGAAATGTTAGATAGGTACTTAGAGCAGCAAGCAGCTATATTTGCGACTTTGGTTGAAATGAAAAAATCTGTGAAAGATCTGGTCACCCTCTCAGATGATGACATCAGGAATGTGGAGGATGTAATCACAGTTCTTAAGCCTTTAAAGACTGTCACAACTATGATGTGTGATTCAAAACATCCAACTGTTTCATTAATACACCCACTAAAGGAGAGACTTCTCAAACACCTTAAGCTTGATGATGAAGATAATCAGCTGATGCATGCAGTGAAAACAGCAATATATAATGACCTTCTACCAAGGTTTTTTATTTGCAAGGCACAAATAAACAGTATCAATTTGAATTTGTCAACCTCATTGAATATACATAGTCCTTATAAATTGTTGAATGAGACAGAAGATAATGTACAAATGTACATGTATATAACATACATTTATCAGATTAGTGAGATTACATGTACATGTTAGTATAATGATTACATGCCATTTTGCAACAATCCCTCATATTTTTTTAAAGGTACACTGACACAAAAACACTTAACGAGGCCCTGGACAAAACGTGTGCGCATCATTTCGCGCATTCCCGTAACCGGTTCAATCTTTTATCTCTACATCGCACCTAACGTACTGTCATACTATGACGTCACAATCAAATGACGCGGCAAAGCATTTAACGTCGCGCTAAAAATCAATAGGCTAGTAATCTGTGTATGTTCGTAATAAACGAAGATTAATGCAAAGCATGGTTAGATGATGAGATCATCAGACTAGGATTGGCTCAAGGTTTTTATTATTATCATTATTTGGTACACCTCCTCGCACTAAATAGTTATTTTATTTTATAACGGGGGCCTTTAGAAAAAAACGAGAAACATTTAACGAGATATCACACGCGTTTCAGTAGCCTCCCTTAGACGAGATTTTTTAAGAAATCTCCACGCTGAAGATTTCCGATTTTCGTAACTTAAAATGTCTTGATGTTCTGGCTTTGTTATAATCGCTCAGTCGGCAAGGCGATCCAATAGCTCAGAGGTAGAGCTCTTGTCCATCATACGGGGAGACCGCGGTTCGAGCCTGAGCGCTAGTCAGATTGTTATTCGTTTGTAGATTGGAATGTTTTTTTTTCTTTGGAAAGTAATGGTAAGCCTGGAGTGACCAACAATAGTCAAATTTTTGCTGAAATTGAACTTATTTGAAAATTTTGTTAAGACTTTTTTACCTACATACATATGTCGTATCTATTCAGAAATAAGTCAGGTGTCAGTAAAGTGTTTGAATGTAGAGAAACTTATGATATAGTTACCCATATGGTACATGTAATATCATTACACATGTGCACATACCGTCGTGTTATCACACAAAATCTTTATTCGGCTCTATTTATTTACATATTGACATCTTTGTGAGTGAAGGAACACTGCTGTGATATTTCAAAAAGATGATAATATAAATTCGGATGCTTTTGTCTTTAGTCACATTGTAAAGAAAGATAACTCAAATTGCACTTTTAATATTTTACATGATAATTTACACATTCAGTCAGATTTTGCAACATATGACGTGGTCATTGAATGATTTCTTTCTATAAGAATTTGCACAATATGATGAGGGAATCATATGTGAAGTTTCATTTGAAAATCTTGGGCTGAAAAGAAAATATAGCCAAAAAAATGAGTATTTCCATTACAATCAATGGATGGCTAAAAAGTCTGATTAATTTCAAAATCTCAAAATTGTGGATGGTGACCTCCTAATATTGTCCCTTACATCTGAATTAAATTAGGAAATAAGAATTATGCACTTTTTCTGAAAATAATTGTTGTATAACACGAAACGTGTGATATCACCTTAAATAGAAAAATAAATAGAACTTCATCGATCAAAATTATTTTAATTCATTAATTTTGTAAAAAAAAAGAACAACAACAAAACAACAACATGTACTTCCCTGATACTACGTACACATATATTTTTGCATCATAAATCATCGTATTATAACCCCAATGCACTGGGAGGGTGCTAGCTAGTCATACGCAGGGCACGGAGGCACGTGTTTTCTCGTCATAATTATTATTTTTTTTTTTTTTTTGTTCAGAAATGGCTTGATGTTCCTTTTCGTCTAATCGAGAGAAATATCAGCCAAGTTGCAGCAAGTTAATCGACTCACCTTGCTCGCAAATTTCATAATCAACAACGCTGACGAATCTTCATTTTACTTTAATTTCTTTTTTTTTCTCTCTCTTATGAGGTCGGGTGGCATTGTTAACTAGAAAATTTTGCGAGGGATCTGGCGATCTGCATACCTCTTATAATCGAGTAGAACATATTCATTTATTAAAGTTTCACATTGAATTATCTAAAGTATATTTTTAATATATCATCGTAATACGTATGAAGGTAAGCAAATGCATTTTACATAAATATATGTCATTTTCTTTTTTTCAGGGGAAAAAGGGGACGATATGGAAGTATTCAGATTAAAGTCGCTACATGATTTTTTTTCTCAAGGTTTCACAAATAATTTATAAATATAAGATATCAAATAAAGTACATTAAAGAAGTTCTCTACTCGTGGGTATTTTCACTTACATTTACTCGGACAAACTCAAATTTCAAAGTATTGGTAGTGCCATCGAAATATATTGTCTTGTTCATCCATGAAACAACAATTTATAAGCCCATATCCACAAGCTAGCGATTTAACACAGAACTAGTCTGCAACTTCCGCCGAAATTGAAAGTACAAATTCGTGACGTCAGAAGTTTGTATACACTACACATTCACACGATGACGTAATGTAAAATATAGTACACGTGTCTCCTTGTTTATATGGTAAATTTATAATTATTTTTCGGTTTAACCATTTTCAACGTAAATTAGACTTCAGTGTTCTAAAAGACCTGTACATATTCATTGACGGATCCATCAAGGTGGAGGGAGGGTTAGGGGGGTTCTTCCCAATACCTGGTAAGACTGACATGGACACGGAACATATGAAATAATGAAGGCAGGGTGAGAGATCGACACTTTAAAGGATATGAAATCTAAAGTAAAGCCTTTCCTAGCTGTCTAGATGGGATATCAAATTGATATTCTAATCAGCTTATAGGATTGGGGGGGGGGGGGGGCAAATGTATTAGGAAGAGTATGAATGATTAAAATTAATGTCATTAAATTGACGACACATTTTTTGCCGTTTCAGGTAATATTAGATTTATTTTCTGATGTTATATATAAGTTGTGAACTTCAAGATAAAAAAAATTAAATGATATGGGTCGACAAAAAATTAAATGATATGGCCTGGAAAGTTGTCTGCTAGCTCCGCTCAGCGCGGATTTCAGGAAAAAAACCGACTTTCTTGAAATTCAACACCGGGAGAAGTGATCATGTAATGAATATCGAATAAAATGAAATTATAATCGTCTCAGAATTAAACAGAAACATTTTTTTCGAAATTCAGTCGCAACTCCTTCTGCAGTTAAAATTCCCATCCCAATCTATCGAAACATTTCTAAACATGTAACAGGTCATGCTTTGCATATTGAAACTGAAGTTCTTGCGTATTTCGATGTTCCACGTACACGGATCCGTTTCATGAAACATTTGATGGACATTTATTTGTTTATATTCATTAAAAAATTTTGTTTTACACATCAATAATCATCATACATCGTATCGTTATTTATGAGGGGGGGGGGTGTCTGGAGACGAGAGTTATGTCTGGAAATTCGGGCGGGATGGGGATGTTAATATTTTTCTTTAACAATTGTTGCATACTGACTTTTTTGTCGGCACTTGGGGCCTGTATATATGTAAAAAAAATCTAGCTGGTATCTTTCCCTCTTTCTTTTTCCCCGCTCACACAAATAAGTACATGTACATTGAACATGTCGATGACTTACATGTATATGCCAGGGAAATTATAAAATTTTGAAAATAGGATACCCTCCACCCGAACAAAACCATCTACAAGCGTAATCTAGACGGTTAGGACGTCATGTCCCTTTGGATTTGCCAAAAATGCAGATTTTTTCTTTGTCAAAGTTTTACTAGTATGTATTTTTTCCCGAAATAGACGACTTACCCCCCCCCCCCCCCCCCTTTCTTTCAGGGGGGAAGGGAAGGATAGATTTCATTAAGATTTTTTAAATCTATATATGCCTTAGAATCCCTTTCTGAGATAAAGTTTAGGATTCTGGATGTCGTTTAAAATATATCAACACATGTACATGTACGTACGTATATAAATAAATTATGTACATTAGTTGAGCCTTATATAGTTTTAATGTAAATATTTAGGTTTCATTATTAAATGCTCTTTTATCATATTTATCACTCATACACTCTCATTTGATATGTCCTTTATTTTGGCATTTATAAGAGTACATTAGTACATGTATCCATAACATGCATGTACATTTCTATATATAGCGTTATGAAACGTGGTTCCCTTTTACACACTTCTGACGTACTTCCGGTGTGTACAGCTATTTTAAGAAATTGGAAAATGTGGTAAAATATAAATTGGTCTATATCAGCTCTGAAAGAGATTACATGATAATGAAATTTCTTGTTGGAATTTAGTTTGATATGAACTGTAATATACATGAAAATCTCCACGACTAGAGAACTTCTTTAATTCATTGAAACGAGGCGCTCCGGTCCTGCAATCAGAAAAAAAGTAGCTGTATAAATATATAGTATGCATTGTATTTTCTGGGTTTCATTCTCTGAAAATAAATTCACATTTACTTATAAGTTATAGAAGTTTCCGAGATATATACATTTTCCGATTCTTCATTTTTGGGGGTTAATTTCAGTATAGATACATGAGCGGATTTTGAAGGGGGCGCAAGGGGCACGCCCCCCCTCAAATCATCGAAGTAAGGTATTTTGGGGGCTTAACCTTCATGTGTATACTCAATTTCAGGCTGTTTTGAGTCGAATGTCGGAAAATTTTCGCTGGTTTGCTGCCGCTCGTCACCTTACTCAATTTAGATTAACTTCATACCATTTGCTAAGCATAACCATTTCATGCTAAAATAGCCAGAAATATAAAGTAATACTACACCTTCCATACCTTTACTCTTCTGTGACTATTTGGACGGTCTTTTTCTGACATATGTCCTTAGATCTTAGTCAACAAACATGTACTCTTGCAGCAAAGGGGTGCCATTTGGGTTGTATTCCCCAACCCTCTCTAAAACAATTTTAGAAAGTTCGCTGATTCGCTTCGCTCGCTAGATATATTCAATAATACATAGTTTCTACGTTTTTTTGTATGAATTATACATTTCCGTTCTGGTGGTCAAAGGAACCCAAAACATGACTTCGTCCCGGACCCACTGGGGGAGGGAGGAAGTCGTCCCCAGACCCTTTGCCTTTTTGATATTCATGACGCCCTCCTAAACCCAAATCTTGTATCCGCCCCTGAGATAACCTTAACCAATATATAGTGCAGTTCAACCAGAGAATACTTTGTCCTACAGCATACTCCATTCCATAAATGATTATGACCACGATGATGGACGTAATTATTGTCTTCAACGTACATTTTAGCTCAGTGGTCGGATAAAATCGTATGGAATAGAAATATATCAGAGAGGGGGAGAGGTGGTCCAGCTCGGTCATTTCAACTCATTTGGTCCATTTTATGAATTTAAAAATATTATGCGCAATAATCGGGGAAAGAGGAAATGGGAGTCGCTCATAAACAACTCGACCCAATCTATTCCCGCGCATGGGGGTAGCCCCTTTCCACTTTCCTTATTCTTTTGAATTTTACTTTACATTTGGTATCCATCCATGATCTTTATCGAATTCGAATTTTTTTGCAATTTCGCGTGAGCATGCAATACTTTACTTAATCTTGACAATGGCGTGGCTAGGGTGATTTCTATGTGGACGTCTAGAGAAGGATGGGCCAAGTACATCAACTCCTCCCTCGGAAGGGGGAGGGTCACTGATACTTGGGAGGGCGTCGATTACGGGAGAGTATGGTTTTGGGTTCGGTCGCCTATATAGTATAGTTAAAACGCCTATAGATCCGAGACCTGTCGAGTACGCAATTCTGCAAGGGGAGCATGCAAAGTTTAAAGATTTATGTGTGATCTGTGAGTAATCCAGGTAACTTTTCAGACTTTTCCCCAAAAATACGAAGTATTAAAGTTTTAGAATAATGATAAAGATATCGATATTGCTGAATCAAATTAGACAAAAGATAAGGCGATAAGAGAAAAACGCTTTGTTCATTTTATCTTCGAGACTTGCAAGTACAAGTTATATGTTTTAAAATTACACAAATGTGATTTGAGATTGTCCCTTACTTACATTTTGTATTCTGGCGATAGCATTTGGCTGTCTTTCCCGAGAGGGATATGATATGTCGTATTATCTAGCCTCGAACTAATTTCAGCCAATGATGTCGCAGTATTACGGTCACATTGTGTCCTACCTTGACGCCGAGTTAGGTCACTAAATTTTCAAACGTTAAGAATTACACAGAAAACGTTACGAAATGGTTCTCGGTATGATAAATTCGTTATAGGGTTTATTCCTGTCATACTTCCTACTCAAAGTACCTTGAGTAGGAAGTATGACAGGAACAAACCCTATCAATAATAAAAGATAAATATACGAGCACATTCGTTCTTTATTCAAAATAAAGGGAAGATATATTAAAAAATATGATTTTGAGATGTTCCCTGAAGCTCACACGGCTGGACATCAACCTTGAAAGAACTTGATATATTCTGTCTTATGTTTCTCTTTATAATATATAAGAATATCCCATCAAATTCTCTGTTTCAGTTTTTTTTAATTTCACTTTATATCTGCAAACTTGTACAAGTTATGTGTGAAATTGCACAAATATGCTTTTAAATGGTCCCTAATATATTTGGCAATATCATTTGGCTGTCTTTTTCTGGGCAGATATATGCTAACGAATATGATATGCTATAAACAATAAATATACGAGCATGTTCATCCTTTATGAGGCCTTCTTTCATAATAAAGGGCAAATATGCTAAAAATATGATTTTGAGATGTTCCCTGAAGCTCACACAAGCGGTCAAAGTTGTACAGAACTTGATATATTCTGGCTTATGTTTCACTTTTCACTGTATTAACATGTCATCAAATTCTCTATTTCAGTTTTTTTTATAATTTCAGTTGTACTGATAAAGACAGAGTACAAGTTATGTGTAAAATTGCAAATTATGCTTTGAGATCGCCCCTGATATATTTTCACGATTGAATTTTGCTGTCTTTTTCTAGAGAAATATATACTAACAAATATTATATGCGATAAACAAGAACTATAAGGACATATTCATCCTTTATGATGTCTTTATTTCAAAATATAGGGCAAATTTGTTAAAATATGATTTTGAGATGTTCCCTGAAGCTCACACAGGCGGTCAAACTTCCACAGAACGTGATATATTTTGTCTTATGTTTCTCTTTTCAACATATGATAATCCTATCAAATTCTCTATTTCAGTTTTTTTTTATAAATTGCAATTATAATGCAAAAAATCGTGTTTTTCTATGAAATCATATGGAGAAATAAGGAAATCTTTGAGATGGTCCCCCCGAAAAACTAAGCGGTGAAATTGATTCATTTTTCACCACACTCTTGTATATCAGTAAATGACATTATGATATGAATTTAATCAAAATCTCTATTTCTGTTTTTGAGTTATCTTATATTGTCCAGGGCCTCGTTAAATTCATTCATGAGGAATCAGCTTTGGACCCCAGATTCAAGAGCCTTCCTTACCTTGAAGACCAGAGGAGGACAGAAGTACACAACAGCCTAAATTTGAAGGCAGTAGAAAATAATAATGTGGTATGAAACATCTACTTCTTTAATTATTGTTAAATACTTTGTTTCCAAAGTTTCCTTTTATTATTCATAGTCTTTCATGTCAAAATCCAAACATATCTTTCATGCTTGAAGACTGTATGTTTACTTTCAATACATTTTTTTCTTGATTCATTTATAGCTTCCTTCAAATGTAAAGGAGGAACCTGAGTGCAGTGCAGCTACTGATACCCCTGCTTTACCATCTCTGGAACAGTCTGATACAGAACCCCCAGTGAAGAAAAAGGATTTGACTAATCAGGACAGTGCACTTGATGACACATTTGGTGATTTTTTTCTTGTTAAAGTAGAGGAAAGATCTTCCATTCAAAGTAAATGGATGCTGAAATGAAAATGTATTTGGATGAAGGACTTTTGGAACTGTCAAACAACCCCTTTTTATGGTGGAGATCAAGGGAGGGGAAATATCCTCATTGTTCCCGTGTAGCCAAATATTATCTTAGTGTCCCTGCTACTAGTGTGGCAAGCGAAAGAGTATTTTCTACAGCAGGGGACATTGTTAGTGCCCAAAGGGCTTGTTTATCAAGTAATCAAGTGGACATGTTAGTTTTCCTGGCAAAAACATAGAAATACCCAAAGATTTGTTGTAAACTTTGATTCATAAACTCTAACTCCACAGTCATTCAATCAACAGAAAGTTGATGTAATCTCATGAACATTTCAAGTACTATTACACATAAATAATTATTACTGATGTGTAAGAAACACAACTCAGTGATATCTGCTGTTTGAGAAATTAAAACTGATGTTAATGTTAAGGTTTTTATGTTATATTCTTATCAAAAAGAAGGAAAAAATTAAATATTCATTGATTATTCTGCTATAATGACTCGAATCGGAAAAAACCGAATCGAGACATTAAAATCGAAATCGAACCGAATCGGGAAGTTCCCGACTCGTTGCAGCTCTACATACAACATTACATGGGAAGGGACATACAACATTACATGGGAAGGAACATCCAACATTACATGGGAAGGAACATCCAACATTACGAGTATATTGTATATTGTTGAAATAAATTTTTTCACTGATAGTACAATATATTTTAGTATAGTTGTCTATGCTTATTATGGTTATGATTTAGATAACAGGGCCTTTATTTTTTCACGTTCTACCTTTATTTAATATGAATCAAAGCAAAACCTTTTTGTGTGAGCGGAGAGAAAATAACTATGACTAAATCCAAAAAAAAAAATCCTTTTTTTTTTCTTGCATTTAGACTATGACGGTCTATCTTATCTTACAAGATTTGTAAAACTTTCTGTTTGATGACTGCAAAAAATATGTAAGTAGGACAGAGTATTCCAACGGTTCTTTTGGTGTAAACCCACAGATGAAAATTTTAAGGTAGGGGAGGGGGGCTAAAATATGATTAAAACCGTAAACATCTTCTTTTTTTATTTTCTGGCATCTTAAACTATGATAGCTTATCATATTCTCTACTTTGTGTTAGATGACTGCCAAAAATGAGGGAGCAAGTGGAAACAGATAATAATCCATATTTGTAATTTGAAAACTTATAACAAAGATCTAGTTTCAAAGAACTCAGTAGGCAGTGCTCAGCAAGAAGTCATCTTTGCTTGAACTGGTCAGACCAAGGATTTATAAACAGACCTGGTTAATAACGGAATCGACCTTAGTTCATATATTTCCTACGTGTGATTTTTTTTATTTCCAGCCATTTTAATTTTGTAAGAAAAATGTTAAATGAAAATAAATTACTCTTTGCATATCGACCAACAGAAAGAACCTATTTTGACTTCTTACATTACTGTACGAAATCGGAAAGACGTCCCGTTAAGCATCACGTGACAAATCTGACAAGAACGGCGGTTTTTACATTCCGCAATAACGACGCGTTGTTCATGCTGTTTCGATAACTACTTCACCAAAAATATGTCAATAAATTCAACTTATAAATAAAATTGAGTATTGCATTTACGCCAACTCGAATGTCGAAAAAAAAGATGTGCATAATAGTTATCTCGATCCGCAGCGACTGAGCGGCGGGACGAAAGTTTTTGAAAGCATAGTATTACATTCTCATCCAGCATATTTTCTCAATAAAGCTAGTGTATACGTGTTACCATAAGGGCGAGCTTCACTCGCAAAGGGTCAGGCCTTTGCAACGAGCGCCCCTCGCTATTATTAGTAAAATAAATCAGGCTACGAAATTGTCATATTTGATCTCATTAGACATTTTTATTGCTTGACCAAAATGTAATAAAAGATGCAGATTATAAGAACTACAAATTATATTGGTGTCGCCTGATGCAGTGATCGGTGGTTTAATTTTAGACACAGTCGCGCATATAAAGCGATGTTTTCCATAGAAGTAATAAATGCAAAGAAAATTTGCAGACATGACAGTTTACTCTTGAATGCACATTTGGTAGAACGGCTAAATCGTAGAGATGACGTGATTTGAATAAACAAGTAATATTCCGACGGTATGAAAATGTTGGCACTAATTTTGTCTGTCTAATAAAGTTGCCTCGTATCATGTATATTTCACGACTGACCAATTTCTGTGGTTTATTATCTGCAATTCCAATTAGTGATGAAGGTTATATTGCCTTTATTATATAGAGTACGTTTTATCCAGTACATACCATTAA
This sequence comes from Pinctada imbricata, assembly GCA_033119305.1. Lineage (NCBI taxonomy): Eukaryota > Metazoa > Mollusca > Bivalvia > Pterioida > Pteriidae > Pinctada > Pinctada imbricata. The sequence goes on from VSWD01000003.1 coordinate 60,312,275, forward strand.
AATCGTACTAAAATGGTTTCGTAAATCTACGTATCTTTAAAACTTATGGTTAACTTGTTTCGTGTAAGACCTCCTGATTCAGGCCGGGAACAGTTAACTAGATACTATTTCTTATTTTGGCTCTTCACTATTTTTATACCACGAAATAATTTATGGTCCGATTCGATATTGTTCTGTTTAATTTCTGCATAGCGTCTCCTCGTTTATTCAAGAATGCATTTTTGTGACATGTCATGGGCCGTTTATTACAAGAAAAGGAAGGATCTCCAGCATGACCACTCTACACTCACCCAGCGAGACAAACCCACAAGAAAGTGACACATAAATGACATCAGACAGAACTACAAATCGCAAAAAGACACTACAATATTCACTGACATTGTACAAAACTATCGAAACAGACGTCCAGAAACAGCAAACATAAATGAAATGCGACCAATGTGCACCCGGCGACGACTTTGGACGGACATTACGAGAAATATTCCTTGATAAAGAACGAAAATATCCATCCTAATTGGAAATATAGAATATTTAAATTTTAAATGAGGACAAATCAACAGGAAGTGAGCATTAAGTACATGTTCAACGGAGTTCATCGTTTTAAACCCTATTTGAAATGTTCATTAGACTATATTCCCTCATTTGTCGAGAAATCAGAACACCATTCACAAAATCTAAAATTGCAGCATGCCGAAACAAAAGCTTTTGCATCTTTGATAGGCATATATGTCCTGTCTTTTAATCCGAATGAACCCACTTTAGCATCCTTTGGGAAATCGAAGTGGTTCTAATCTTTGAGTGTCAGGAAAAGGGAATAATTTGCACGGATTTCATCTGATTAATATCATTTTGCGGTGCACCAGGAGACGTTTTAATCTTATTAAGGATACTTTTCCAATGTAGCAAAGGTCATATCAATACAGAGGAAGTTTGATCGGGAGTAGCAATTAAACGAGAAATCATATTATTCATAACAAAACATGCATAAAATGAACCATTTGAATCCCAGTGAAAATTCATTGCTGTACTTAAAATTGAAAATATCTAATGATTAAGATTATCGTAGAAAAATTTCGAGATTGATCTTGATAAGAAGCTGAATTTTTTTTTAAATATATGATAATGGTGACAAATATGGATAATGACCATATCCCTGTATATAGCACAAAATCGATTATTCAGAAAATCAAAAACCGAAGGCATACAAAATCAGAATAAAACAGGAACCAAAGCAAACAAACAAAAAAACTCCACCATATGAAAAGAATCGAACTCCCGACATGGGAGTGAGACCAGGTGCCCAGGAAGAGTAAGCATCTCCTCCTTGCATCCAACACCCGCCTTGTCCTTATATGTATAACGAAAAATGAAAGGTTCCTACTCTGCTACCAGAGAGTTGTTTTCTTAACAAACTTTTCTAAATGAGGTTCACATGACATCCATGTTGCGGGTAATAAATTCTCATCAGTGGTACTTTTTAAAGCCCAGATTATTCAAATTAGTACAATGAAGAGCTCCCTATTTTAATTTCAAATTATGCAAAGAGTGGACGGGTCTAAATTTATAAATAATCATACAGAAAATTCGAAATATATCACCATGACAATGGCTTAATAATGAGTTAAAGAAGATCCTGACGAAAATCTCAACAGCACTCACAATAGAACACCAAATTGAGCATCGACGGACCCCCAGCTAACTAGAGGTGGGACCAGGTGCCCGGGAGGAGTAAGCATCCCCTTTTGGCTAGCTGCACCCGCCGTCGATGTTCATGCACGAAAATGAAAATGTATAAATACATGCACTGTCTGAGGTTCTGTCTATATAGAAAGTGCTATGGCGACCATGTCAGGTAAAATATTCAAAACAGTTACTGTCAAACCCCTCGCGGTAAGACATATTCCTAACGACAGTCAAATATAGATGAGTTAAAGAAGATCTCGATGATAACCTAAACAGCACTGACAATAGAGCACCAAATTGAGCATCGACGGACCCCTGGCAAGCCAGAGGTGGGACCAGGCACCCAGGAGGAGCAAGCATTCCCTGTTGATCTAGGAAAAACCAAGTTTATACAAAAAACATGCACTGTCCGAGGTTATGTCTGTATAGAAAGTGCTATGGCGACAATGTCAGGAAAAAAATTCAAAACACTTACTGTCAAACCCCTCGCGGGGAACTTTTTTACGAGCTCCACACGGCAAAGGGCATAAGTGTGACACAAATGAGTTAGAGAAGATCCTGACGATGATCTCAACAGCACTGACAATAGAGCACCAAATAGAGTGCTTAATAGATACAATTATAACTTCATTCAGTTGATGAAAAATAATCTAATAACATTTTTTGGCTATTCATGATTTGTGTTCACTATCTCAGTGCTTAATATATTTGCTAATGCACTACATGGTTAACGTTTGATGCGCTCAAAGAATATATAAATATTTAAAGAGATTTCTGAATAACCCTCAATTAGTGTCTACGCTAGCTATGGCAAGAATAAATATAGTCTTATCGTCAGGATCTTCTTTACCTATTTTAAGGTTCGGCCTTTTTCTTCTGTTTCAAAGAATGCTTGACTCATTGATGAAAAACACAAAAATTTGAAATACATATTTAAAGAAGATGGAAGTGCCCCAACTCGTTACCTTCTACCTACTACAAATTTCAAACCAATTGTTATGCACCAGACCCGCATTTCGCAGCCTTAATCATCGTCAGTGGTTCTTTTAGTCAAATTGATTTTCAGACACATCCAAATTAATTTTTGGGGGATTGACAGGATACATTGTATCAATACACATTCTTATACATAGATACATGATATGGCTTTCTCCTTACGTCCCAATATCAAATATGGATAGGCATGATAAATATGGATAATGACCATATCCCTGTATACGTACAGCACAAAATTGATAAGTCAGAGAATCAGAAACCGAAGGCATACAAAATCAGGATAAAACAGGAACCGAAGCAAACAAAGAAAAACCTCCACTATTTCCTGCTTGCATGCAACACCCGTCGCCATTATATTAATTTGAGCAAAACCAATCCACCCTCTAATTAAAAGGACAAAGGATGCTTTATAACCTTATCTTCATAAAGTGACAAATATGGATAATGACCATATCCCTGTATACAGCACAAAATTGATAATTCAGAGAATCAGAAACCGAAGGCATACAAAATCAGGATAAAACAGGAACCAAATCAAACAAGCAAAAATCTCCACCATATGAAAAGAAGCGAACTCCCGATATGACAGTGAGACCAGGTGCCCAGGAAGAGTAAGCATCTCCTGCTTGCATGTTATTTTGTCCCAACCAAATGTCTGTTTTTGCATTGTTCTTGTCCGAAAGACTTAGGGTCCGCTCACCAGTTTCTCTTACCCGGTCACGCGGCACAGAAATATTGCGCAATCATACATAATTTGACGTCATCTCATTTTATTTCTATATATTTCACATTTTTATACTACATATCAATCTGTTCGTTATATCTACAGCTTTGATATGATACTAGTCTCAAGGTCATGTTAAGATTGCTATACATAATAAATATCATACAATTTTGCTGAAAAAGGTTCAGGAAATTGGCCTAAAATTCATGGTTTTTGCCATTTTTCTGTGCATTGATTCTGGTCTCCTGGAAAAATTTCAGAAATGAGTTAAAGAAGATCCTGACAATAATCTCAACAGCACTCACAATAGAGCACAAAATTAAACATCGACGGACCCCTATCAAGCTAGAGGTGGGACCAGGTGCCCGGGAGGAGTAAGCATCCCCTGTTGGCTAGCCGCACCCGCCGTCGATGTTTATTAAGCATGGAAATGAAAATATATAAAATTCATGCACTGTCTGACGTTATGTCTATATAGAAAGTGCTATGGCGACAATGTCAGGGAAGTATATTCAAAACACTTACTGTCAAACCCCTCGCGGGGAACTTTTTTACGAGCTCCACACGGCAAAGGGCGTAAGTGTGACACAAATGAGTTAAAGAAGATCCTGACAATAATCTCAACAGCACTCACAATAGAGCACAAAATTAAACATCGACGGACCCCTATCAAGCTAGAGGTGGGACCAGGTGCCCGGGAGGAGTAAGCATCCCCTGTTGGCTAGCCGCACCCGCCGTCGATGTTTATTAAGCATGGAAATGAAAATATATAAAATTCATGCACTGTCTGACGTTATGTCTATATACAAAGTGCTATGGCGACAATAATGCTTATCATTCCTTAAAGCTATTATCTTATACTCCATTCTAGCAAATTTTAAAAAATTTCCAACACATGTAACTCAAAAAATGTGTAAGAACCCAATAACTTCATATTTTCCCTTATGAAGTCTTGCCAAACAGGGAAAATCCGGTACGCCTTTTAAAATATCTATATTTAGACTAAATAAGTCATGCGACCTAAAATTTTTATTGCTCTTACACAAGGCAGGCATACTCTACAATATGCATCTTACCATTATAGACTATCTTCATAATGGTCTTCTCAACCCATCTTTCAAAACCACTCAATTTCCTCTATTTCAGCTTTTCCATCCTGGACCTTTTTGGTTTACCCTAATAACCGGTGAGCGGACCCTTACACTGTGTATATTTCTTATCTACGAGATATACATAGATTCATAAGCAAGTGTAATTCCAGTCGTTGTTAGCAAGTTAGCCATCAGAGGTGAGATAAAGAAGATCCTGACAACAATCTCAACCACACTAACAATAGAGCACCAAATTGAGCATCGATGGACCCCTAGCAAACTAGATGTGGGACCAGGTGCCCGTGAGGAGTAAGCATCCCCTATCGGCTAGCTGCACCTGCCGTCGATGTTCACGCACGAAAATAAAAACAACATGTACAAAACATACATGTAGAAAGTGCAATATGGCGACCATGTCAGGGGAAAAAATCATAACAATTACTGTCAAACAATTGATATTGCTGCACATTGTTCAGATCATTTTCATTAATTTTCCCAATAGCAGTGATGGAACACTTCTTTGTTAAATAAGAATTATTCCAATGTAATGGAGAATTTAGATTTAGACTGATATTATATCTAAAACTATCTTAAAATGTAGTATACGTGTTTCCTTTTCTAGCTGTTGATCATCGCTTTCTGTTGACCTTGGGAAAAGGACCTGGAATGCCATTAAAAAGAAAATTGCATGAAAAGATAATGAAAAGAAAACTTCTTTTCAAAGAAGATGAATTCGCGAATTAATCAACATGCTCGGCGGGGGAGGCGTGCAAAAAGGAAAGTCAGTCAAAGGAAATAATACCCCCAGGAAATGGCTGTAAACAATATCTTTCTAAGAAGATTGCTTCTGCTTCACAATGTGCAATCTTTTTCCGGTGAGGGAGGGAGAAATAATCCTTAATTTCCTATAATGCATCCTCTAGACATATTGTCATGGCATATCTAGGACAAAAGAAATGTCAACCAGTGTGGAAGACAACCGCAGGGAAATCTGTCAATGAGAAATAAACAAATGACACTTGTACTGATGGCGAAACTGGCTAAATTCGTCCAGCATCTGACAAGTTTCTACGAGAATATATAAATAATAGTCTTATAGAAAGGTCATAGCTATGTTTAACGGACTGTACTAACTGACTTAAGGCTTTAAAATAAATAAACGATATCACAAGTATCAATTTTCTTGGATCACATTTAACTTCACTGTGTAGTTTGATAAATTAGTTCGAAATCAAGGCAAATGAAAGTGGCACTTAAATGCAAAAAGCGTAAAGAGATTCAAAGCTATGTGTGTTACGGACTGTACTTATTGACTGAAGGCTCAAAAATAGATAAACGAAATCTAAAGTTACGGAATCAATTTTCTTGTATTACACGTGACTTCAGATTGCGCACTCTGAAGTCATGGTAAGGTGATATTGCAACATACAGGCAATAAGCGTTAAATATTCCAAGTAAGATAAAAAGGAAACCATGATAACGTTGCGATGACTCAGCGGAAGATACACACATAAGACAAGAAAGGGGAATACTTTGCGAAAACACAACGTGAATAACCGGACAGTGAAAGCGAACGAAGACATACAAAAAACGAGCAACATTATGGCAAAACACAATTGTAATATTACGTTCAACACAAGGAAGACAAAACGGGGGTGCTAAAAGACGCGCTTTATCTTTTGAAACTCGATTCCGGGGAACAAGCAACGGATAACTGACTGTATATTGAATTGTTATCTGATGCTTTTCTCTGGACTACATATGGACAAACATGCCCATAAAGGCAGTTCAAAATTACTTTGTATGATACATTATTATCTAAACGTTATAACCAAGCAGTTTTTTAAGACAGTCTTATTCATTTTGATCTGTCGACCTCTATGTAGTATGCATGAGTTCTCACTTCGCAGACAAGGCGTTGAACGTGCAAAATTGACCTTTAAAACATTATCTTGACCTTCAGTGTGAGTTGAGTCTCAACATCTTCGACACTTCCTTAAACAGAAGGGAGGAGATCTCCAACAAGACCTCGTTGCGGCATCAACAGTAAAACACCAAAACACCCGATGCAAAAACACAAAAGACGAGTACAGCACGAGACGGAAAAGAGACACACGACATTTAAACATCAAACACAAAAGACTACACATAAACCGACGAGACCAATGGGTAACCGGTGCCGACTTTGGACGGCCATCTGTCACGCAAGTAGCAAATGGTGTGGTTATCCTGGATTACGTGCGCACAACCCTCTCACTTCTCCAATTACCCAGAGGTCTCGAAGAACGTACAATTGTGGTGTAAAACAACCTCCTCACTGTAAGATGACATCACACAAACAAGACCGCGAAACGCAGAGGCCCCAGAGACACAGATGAATATGTAAATGGATATAAAAGAGGGCATGCGTAATACAGTCCGTGCTCTGCCGGCTGTAGCGAGCTCATGTATGTAATCACCCGAGGAGTCCGACTGACAGTCAGAGAGGACAGGTGGTCGGGGCCCTGTCTTCTCTAAAGAGGTTTGGACAGGGCCCGTGATGGAGTCCCGTCGTCACAGTCAGTCAGAGTGCAAGTCTCAAGGATGCGCTTGTACAAGACTGTAGATTGGTCAAGTACCAAGCCTAGTGTCCGTCTGGTGACATTAGGATCATATCCACGGTATAAAAGGCGTTTGATGATTCTGACGCATTTTCGATGGTTAAAGTTTGATAAAAAATGATGCCTTTCTAGCAAGTTATACCCAAATGCATGTATTTGAAAGAAAGGAGGGGATCTCCAACCAGACCCTGTTGCAGCACCAACACCAAAACACCCGATTTGAAAACACTAAGACGAGCAAACTAAGAGATGAAAAAGAGACATACGACATATAAACATCAAAAACAAAAGACTACACATAAACCAACGAGAAAGTTGCACGAGGAGATAAATGATCATACACACAGACGGACGTCTTATAAAATTTTCTGTGTCGGTTGTCTTGAATTGTAAGCAAAATTTAAAAAAAAATATCTTACTCAACATTGCAAGACAAATTGTCTCTCAGCATCATGGTTAAGACCATCCAGACGTTGCATTATCCTGAGCACGCGCTGTTACAATAAGTGTTTGATTCCACACATCCAATTAATCTATGGTTTAAAAAAAGGTCAATGACGGTGGGATTTTGTAATCACAAAATGAAAGGAACCTTTTAAAACTATACTAATAAAGACCTAAATGACATCCATAAAGAACAAACAGCTGTAATTGGATATCCGAAAATAGAACCTTGTAAAATAAATGTGGAGTTACACGAATAAATAACGTTAGTACATTGCTATGAAGCAAGTATTAATTTTCGTACAAAAATGGAGTTACAAGAATAGATAATGTTAGACTAAATTACTATAAAGTGATAATAATTTTCGTACAAATACGAGCCATCCATGTCTATTGATTTTATCAAATCTTTAGAGAATGTTTACTTAGTACATTTCTATGAAGTGATCATGAGCATTAATTTTCGTACAAATACGAGTTTTCTTAATATAATGAATTAAACCAAATTACATCATTGTCTATTGAGTTTATCAAATCTTATTACTGTAGAGTGTTATAAGTAATTATATTTTATGCAATGTATGGCACTTGGAACATTACTTGACCATCAAAATTCAATGCAATTCAATTATTTCTCTCTTATTACATAGAAAATATCATACAAACGTGCACATAATTCTTACATAAATCTAACCTAAAAAGGTGGGATAACTCTCTCATTAATAATCTTGATCAATTTACATGCGATTACCTGATTAATGGAATAAATCATATAGTCTTCGATCTTGGCTGAAACATCCTTCATAACCAAATAATTTTTAATATTACTTTTCATTTGTATTTTTGATATATTCGAGTATTCTCTAAAACGGTCCATGTATACCATGAACAATTCAATAAAATTAACATATTGTCAAAAACAATGGTAGGACATGGATAAAAAGAATCTATCACCGGATGCTATCATTGACAATGAAATCCAAACCGAGTGTCCGGGATTTGCTTGTACCATAACGAGGCTTGACAAAAGCAAATCACGGACTTGAGGGTTGGGTTTTGATTATTTTCCCCCTTTGCCTGAGGTAGCGTGCAACTGCCAAAAGCATTTTTCGCAGTCGGCTTGAGAGGCCCCAACACATTTTCCAAATTGGTTGCCATGGCAACAACTTTTTTCTTTATTTTACCAAATAAATTGAACAATGGGACTTCAAAGTACCACACAGTAGTAACTTGTTTGTTCTATTACAATAGCATAGTCAGTAGGGCTAGCCTTGTATAATGACAAATACCAGTTAAAATAGGGTGAATTTTTGGGAGAAAATACCTCTTTTCGTGAATCCCTCGAAGGAAGCACAGAATTTTCTCAGAATTTTTCAACTTCAAAATAACTTGCAAATTTCCTCCTCTTTCAAATGATACCAAATTCATCAGTACTTCCCAGATTCATTTTCTCAGTAATTAGCCAATCCCAAAAGACACCTACCTAAAACTTTGCTTTGGAGCACATGTACAGGTCTACTTTCTGTTTGCACCGGATATTGTCAAGTGACTGAGAAAAGGATGCTAGACCGGGTTTCCTACAAACAAATCCGGCTTTTTCCCTTCTAAACATCTGCATCAGCAATTTAAAATTCAAAAATCACTATTCTATATCACTATTCCTCATCATATTTCCTCTTTTATCTAAATCAGGAATTTATACCCTGGTAACATTAGTTTCGTACAAAAGGGGAAGAACTCTTATAGGAGTGTAACGCCCCCTGACAAACATCCCAAATCATCATTCTTGTTCGCATTTCCGCCATAATTTGGTCCAGAATGTTCAAGTGACGAAACACGTCATTCTATTATGTCGTCATAGTTTACTTTCGCACGTGTAGCTTATCATCCACCCCCTGTGGATGATCGATTTGTCATTTTACACATTTTTATAAGGATAGCTCTGTGAATATGGGAGAAAAGTTAAGAATCTGATGACAAATGAATTGTGCGAGAGAGCTTGATCATTCATTAATTTCATAGTTGTTTATGAGTATGACATCGTTTTTTCATACTTTGGAATGTTACGTCTTAGTATGGGTCTAATTTAACCCGATGCACTTGTATGGTATAATACGGAGAGAGAGTGTATTATACATGCATAAAATGCTCATGCAACGAAAAGATCAATGGATTTTGATGTGAAATTGTTTTGATTTTTGTTATATTGAACATCGCTGATTAACATTTATGGTAACACTACAATGTTTTTTATCAACAAAAATCATTTTAATCGTGAATTCTATGAGGATGAGGTTATAAAGTATCGTTTGTACTTTTAAAAATCAAATTCAAGGAATTGTGGTCCCCCGCTTTTAGGTGTTTGCCTTTAAAGAAATGCTTACAGACATCCCAACTATTTTAAAGTTTTCAAAATAGTTAAAAGTTAATCTTTTGATATTTAGAACTTTGATAGTACATGAGATACATATACTATCAAAGTTCTAAATATCAAAAGATTAAACTGCAAGAAAAGGTCCAAACTTTGCTACCAAGGCAAAGGTCTTGTAAAAAGAAATGCACATGTGAAATATGAAAGTCCTACTATTTACCATCCAAAAATTATGGTAGATGTTGAAGTTTTTAAATGTGGGTCAACCTCAAAGGACGAGGTCACAAGGTCCGAATATTACCGACGGAAAGGTCTTGTCACAAGGAATACACATGTGAAATATGGAAGCCCTGTCACTTTCCATACAAAAGTTATCGTCAAGGGTAAAATTTTTGAAAAGTATGTCAAACTCCAAGGTCAAGGTCACAAGGTCAAAAGTTTTGGTATCCAAGGAAAGGTCTTTTCACAATGAATACACATATGAAATATGGAAGCCCTATCACTTTTCATACAAAAGTTATCGTCGAGTGTAAAGTTTTTGAAAAGTAGGTCAAACTCCATGGTCAAGGTCACAATGTCAAAATTTTTGGTATCCATGAAAAGGTCTTGTCACAAGGAATACACATGTGAAATATGAAAGCACTATCACCTTCCATTCAAAAGTTATGCTCAAGGTTAAAAATTCTGAAAAGTAGGTAAAACGTCAAGGTTAAGGTCACAAGGTTAAAATTTTTGGTATCCATGAAAAGGTCTTGTCACAAGGAATACAAATGTGAAATATGAAAGCCCTATCACTTACCATTCAAAAGTAATGGTCAAGGTTAAAGTTTTTTAAAAAGTAGATCAAACTCCAAGGTCAAGGTCACAAGGTCAAAATTTTTGAAATCCATGGAAAGGTCTTGTCACAATGAATACACATGTGAAATATTAAAGCACTATCACCTTCCATTCAAAAGTAATGGTCATGGTTAAAGTTTTGCTGACTGACGGACAGACGGACGGACAGACAGACAGACAGACGGGAAGGTTTTAATGTCCCCGCGCTTTCGCGAAAGCGGGGGACAATTAGAATGTGGAGTGGTTTTACTCAAATCAATATGATGGTGATTATAATTTTCATTTATATTTTGTATTTGTTGATACCTGTCTGACATGAACGTTGATAAGTTGAATTGAATTTTTGCACAATTGCTTTTCAGACAAAGTTATTAAGAGAAATTAACAACTAGGCAATTGTATATTTATTGCATTTAGTTTCAAATGTGTCATACATACACGTTTCCAGGCACCAAAGTCTTAAAGGACAGCTTTTTGTTCTACTTTTATCCATACTTATATTCAACGTTGAAATAAGCACTTCATATCCATTCTCTGTAAGGACCAATAGAATTTCAATAGTACGCGGAAATAATATGTCACCAATATTGAGGACTTTTGGTATGGAAGGTTTACTGAGATGTACTGAGATGAACATTAATAACTTCCCTTTTACTAATTAAATATACGTTGCCATGGAAACCATGTCTGAAATTCTAAGTTCCTGGAGAATACTGATAATGAGGCATTTTCAGAGGGCTTGTTTCCATGGTAACAGGTATTGTAGTCATTTGACATTTCCTGATTGTTTTCCTTATATCTTCAGTAGTTTAAATGTTAAACAAGAAATATGCTTGCAACAGCTATTCTTTTTGTCGATTTGCTCATAATGAAGGCAGAAACCTGTTTTTGGACATAATAACATTCAAACTCTTTGGCCATATTACATTGTTTAGATTGAGGATCACTGACGAGGGTTAAGTACCCGAAACGTGCATTCTGGTCCATGCTGCAAATTTATCTGTTCTTAAATGATGCTATTGAATTTGAAGACGTTTAACATTTGTACAACTTGGTAAGTCTCACTGAGGGCACATGTAGCCAAGTCCGATCAATTTCGGTTGATCGTTTCTTCAATGCATTCGAAAACTTCTGTTATCAAATTTTCCTGAAATTTCTAAAACGTGGGTCCTGTAGCATCATATCCCACCCATACTTCTACAACTCTTGGTACATTTTTGGACATGATAACTTTCATATTTTTTTGTCATATTACATTGATTAGATTGAGGATCATTGACGAGGGTTAAGTACCCGAACTGTGCATGTCTGCTCCATGCTGCAAAATATCTGTACTAAAATGATGCTATTTAATTTTAAGACGTTTAACACTGAAGAGGCCCTTTTTCAGAACGAAAAAGCTCCCAGTTTTGCATGATTTTGCTCAATTTAACAGGCAAAAAATGTTGAATTGTCTGCTTAACTGGAATTCTTATGCAAGTTATCTTTTAAGAATAACCCTCCAATTTTACGAAAATGCTAAAACATGAGTAGGACCTCTTCAAAGTTTTATTCCAAAAGGTATAAAGAATGGTTTCTATGGTCAGATTCAGTTCATTACTAATATATATAGAGTAATTTATAGGTCAAATCAAAGCTGTCCCTTTCATATTTTGAAGTCATTTTTATCAGAACATCTAAAATAGCATGGCCATATTACATTGCTTAGATTGAGGATCACTGACGAGGGTTTAGTACCCGAAACGTGCATGTCTGGTCCATGCTGTTAATTTATCTAGTCTTAAATGATGCTATTGAATTTAAAGACGTGAAACATTTGAACTACTTAATCTTCTTAAACTCATTGGTGAGTGGCACTGCCGATGGACCAAGAGTCCCCGAGGGCACATGTAGCCAAGTTCGATCAACTTAGGTTGATTGTCTGTCTCTTCAACGCATTTGAAATTTTCTGATACATGCTGTTAATTTATCTGGTCTTAAATGATGCTATTGAATTTAAAGACATTTAACATTATTGATTTATAATTTCGTGATGGATAATTTTCAAATCTATTTCAAGGTTGAGGGGATCTCCAACAAGACTCAATTGCAGCTGCAATAGCAAACATCCGAAATGAAAACACAGAGAAGACATACACAATCATAGACAATAAAAACCAAATACGACATCAAAACACCATACACAAATGACTACACATAAACGCAAAACACCAAACAGAAATGACTACACATAAACGCAAAACACCAAACACAAATGACTACACATAAACGCAAAACACCAAACACAAATGCCTACACATAAACGCAAAACACCAAACACAAATGACTACACATAAACGAAACCAATGGACAATGAGTCGGTGCCGACTTAGGACGGTCATCTGCCAGGTTAGCAGAAAATTGTGCGGTTATCCGGATTACGTGTGCACAACCCTCCAACATTTCTATTTACCTAGAGGTCTCAAAGAACGCACAATCAGTGTGTTTAATAAGCCCTCAATGTGAGATTATCATACAAGCAAGACAGTAAAACGTAGGGGCCAAAGTACACAGGATCAATTTGCAAATGGATATAAAAGACAAAGGGCATACGAAAAACATTCACGTTGGACAGAATCAACATATGAATGTACATGTTTGTGTTGGTTATCCCCGATTGAAAATCGTTATTCGGGTTGTTGTGCATCAAAATGAAACATAAACGAACAGATAGACTTAAATGGAAGGAGGAGCATAGACTTAAATGGAAGGGAGAGCATAGACTTAAATGGAAGGAGGAGCATAGACTTAAATGGAAGGAAGAGCATAGACTTAAATGGAAGGAGGAGCATAGACTTAAATGGAAGGAGGAGCATAGACTTAAATGGAAGGAGGAGCACAGACTTAAATGGAAGGAAGAGCATAGACTTAAATGGAAGGAGGAGCATAGCCTTAAGTGGAAGGAGGAGCATAGTCTTAAATGGAAGGAGGAGCATAGAATTTAATGGAAGGAGGAACATAGATTTCAATGGAAGGAAAAATAAGAGAGGAGATCTCCGAAGAGCATATAAATGGAAGGAGGAGCATAATCTTAAATGGAAGGAAGAGCATAGACTTAAATGGAAGGAGGAGCATAGCCTTAAATGGAAGGAAGGGCATAGACTTAAATGGAAGGAAGAGCACAGACTTAAATGGAAGGAGGAGCATAGACTTAAATGGAAGGAGGAGCATAGACTTAAATGGAAGTAGGAGCATAGAGTTAAATGGAAGGAGGAGCATAGTCTGAAATGGAAGGAAGAGCATAGACTTAAATGGAAGGAGGAGCATAGACTTAAGTGGAAGGAGGAGCATAGTCTTAAATGGAAGGAAGAGCACAGACTTAAATGGAAGGAGGAGCATAGAATTTAATGGAAGGAGGAACATAGATTTCAATGGAAGGAAAAAGAAGAGAGGAGATCTCAGAAGAGCATATAAATGGAAGGAGGAGCATAATCTTAAATGGAAGGAAGAGCATAGACTTAAATGGAAGGAGGAGCATAGACTTTAATGGAAGGAGGAGCATCAGAGTATTCAAAACGAACCTCATCGGTTGAAAGATGTTTCTTATTTTTAGGGTCATGTATATTTATCACCGACTCCTGTTTGAGATTCCCACATCTCTTTTGTATCACAAGATAGCTTAGATAATGAATGAGGAAAATAAATAGTGCCAAAAATTCGAAACATAACATTAGGCAATATCTTTCTTATTCTCGTGCTGGTAGGTTTTGGGCCCATATATTAAAACAAAACAAAATCAAAATGACTAAAATATTTTGCAAATTCATTATGTTTTCTGCAAAAATTAAACGAAATGGCTTTTTTATATTTTATGCAAAAAATGTAAAAGTAATCCACTGAAACAAGACCATTCTTTTCTTAAATACAATCTGTTAATAATAAAAAAAACAAGTTTCTGCTATGTTTCATTTAATTACATAATACGAAATTGCAACTTTGTTTTATACGCTTGTATGTTTTTTTTTTTTTTCGGGCTGGCTGGTAGCTTTCTCAAACGCAAAACAGAACAAAAACAAGAAAATGGCCTTACAATAAATATAAGCTTTGTGTTCAGCAAACGAGAGTTTAACACAAAACAAAAAACACCTCAATTCAAACTCAATAATTAATAGGAAAACACATTCATTAAAACATAAAACAAAATAAGATAGGAAGAGGCTCTGCATCCATATACTACTTTCGGAAAGTATACATATGGACAAGAAAAACACATTGAATTGACAATTTCGACATTTTTCTGCATCCGTAGCTGTGTATCCGAAGATTTCGATGATAGGAAGATACCACCTCTCTAATAAATCCTATTTGTTCTCAGGCTTTCCTTACTACTAGCATGTAGTTTTAGGAAATCATCAATTTACCGACGTTCAATTTCGAAACACGAAGGTCTGATGCATTAACTTATTTTGATATAGGTATGGATCCTTATTACAAGGTCACTTTTTGATATGAATTTTCTTCTTCGTGACCTTGTTACTTTAAGAATCACTTTAACATTTGTGTATAGCTTATGTAACAGTGTCCGGAGGTCAGATACTCAACACATCCTGCTGATATTTTTAGATAATTGAATATGAAAGGTTAAAGATTTTAAGCTTGTTCTTTTGACATTACCAGTGCTTCCTTTAAAGAATTACTAAACAGTACACGGCCTTAATTGTTTTACTGTATGATCGATATCTGCTCTATCAGCTAAGCTAAATATAAAATAAAAAAAAAACCTTACCAAGCATTCATTACCATCAACATATCTCCAGTAAGACTACCCTACACTGCCGAACACACACGCAGGATGCAATAAACAACCAACAACAGACAGAACAACTTTGCTTGCCTAATAACAGGGACAACGAGACTGCTCAAAAGCACCCTCACAGATAGGTCCAAATGATAAATATAGACAATGACCGTGTCTCAATACACAGTACAAAATCGTAGGCATGCAAAATCAGGATAAAACAGGAACCAAAGCAAACAAACAAAAACCTCAACCATATAAAAAGAAGCGAACTCCCAATATATGTTCTATTGTAATAACATATGTTCTATTGTAATAACATATGCTCTTTTGTAATAATTTATGTTCTATTGTAACATATGTTCTATTGTAATAATATATGTTCTATTGTAATAATTTATGTTCTCTTGTAATAAAATATGTTCTGTTGTAATAATATATGTTCTATTGTAATAATATATGTTCTATTGTAATAATATATGTTCTACTATAATAATATAGTGCACAATATGCGCATTTCAAATGTAATGTATGATCAGTGATGCTTGAGGCCGAGAAAGAGGAAATCCAGATAGTGAATATATGAATAGTGATGTTCTAATCAGGACCTCTAATGTATATCAAACAGCTAGCGAAGGATAGATCTATGTCAAAGGTGCAGCCGGCGCCGACTTTGGGGTTTGACCGCATTTTACAAGTGCAAAAGGAACATTTAGGTGCAACTCAATCCAAAATTTACACATAGCTACTTCATATACAATTTAAACATTTAATTGTCTCATGAAACAATATATGTCTGGAGTATTTATTGACACATAATGTAAAACATTTTTCGCTAAAAGTAAAAGCACAGGCGAAGATTGGTGCCAAATTATAACGTTACATTAGATACTAGTCTTCATTTAATTGATGTAAACATGATCTGTATATGCTCCCGATTTTGTAATGTCGCCTTTACTGCGACATAACGAAATCAAAATGATGGAAAGGTCTGTCTGGTTTCAATATATCTGAATTATTCATCAGATTCATGTTGTAAATTTATCTAACAGTTGTGCAGCTAAATCACGAAATAACTTCTAAATAATTATATTATGATCAGACATAAGAATCGTGAAAATCACGAAGAGTCGGTCAACTTTGAACAGATTATGCCCTCTTATGGATGAACAATTATAATTTGTATTTTTGGACATGCCAACCTTTAAGGTATTATGAGGTTTCGACTGTTAATTTTCAGAATACTAAAATCATATAGGTTTACCTCCATCTCGAATTTACACATTGCTTCGACACATATGACCGTTGCATTTATTGTCTGATTTCGAGGTGTCTGAATAATTGATAGAGATTTATCTGCTATTTGTTAATTTACAGATGATCTGCTACATTAAGAGATAACAACTAAGTAATGTTATACCCTGACATTGAATATTGAAAAGTCATTATTTTTTTCAATATCATATCCTTTCGCACGGATCGATTAATTGTTTTGTATTTTATTTGTACATACATGGTTCATATTAATGAATTTATGAGATTCGGTCTTTTCGAAATAGATAGTTACTTCCCATTTGTGTAGGTATCTAACGTCAACGCATGGTGACGTCATCAAATTCTATGGAAACAAACATGAAATTCAGGGAAACAGGGTTACATATATGACGTTTTCAAAGGAATTTAATGACGTCACAATGCTTTTACCTGCACAAATCGAAAGTGGGACTGTAAAATCGAAAAGACGGAATTTTCCAGCAATGCTGTGACACCTAAGACATTTTCATAGGGCTCGGACTTCACACTTCGCATTTCGGAGGGACTATGAAAATGCAAAAATAAGATGGGATAAAAATGAATAGGATAGTTTTCCAAGAACAGCAGTTCTACTTTTTACTGGCCAGATAGGGAAGGGAAGATGAAGTCCTTACCACTTAAATCTCGTGGTGAGTCTGTCTCTTTTACCACCCGAAATTTCTTTGATATGACCCCTGAATATGCGACGTGAAAAGTCCGAAGTCGGAAGTTCGTCAGCTTGAAAATTTCTAACATTCTTTGACTTGGAATTATATATATAGTAATGAAGAGAATATTGAAAAAGAAAAAGGAAGGAACTGAACTAATGTAGAGAATATTGAAAAAGAAAAAGGAGGGAACTGAACCCTCTATAGAAAAAAAAACATACACATTTTCCTGTTTATCCTTTTTCTGATCACTTGAACATCGAAATACAAAATATCTAAACATATGGTATTACACATAAATTCGGCGGTAGACCGTTATAATGAACCTTGTAAATGTAATAAAATACATGTTATATTGTAAACGATCAAGAAAGTACCATCATCAAATACTTGAGTGAAATAATAAACAAGGACAAATCTTCTGCGATCGGTTTTGTTTTTCGAATCAAATGAGTTTCCAATCCATTTATCCATACTTGTTGTACCATATAAACCGACACAAGTATCAGTTGCATATGGATACTTTAATCGTATAATGGTCGTCAATAAGGGTATGAATTACCATCAGAAGAAAAACCATCTGCAGATGGTAAAGTTTTGAAAAAGAGAAGTGAGGTATATTGATTGATAAATTAGAACTCAGTCTGACAATTATCATTATTATGTTATAAGGCTTCAAAGTGACCACATCATTATCAAAACAGGTCAAAGATACAGAATGGACAAGACATGCACGTTTCGGGTATAGAACCCTCGTCAGTGATCCGTAAGTTTTAATCATCGGGAATCTTCGGGATGACGGAGTACGTCATCGTATGAGAAGTATAATCCCTAATTTTTAGATAAACAAGTATGGGTAGCATTCTTTTTTAAGAGAACGAAAATTCTTATTTCTGGTATTTATTATTGAAAATGCATTAGGGGTTGAATACCTTAAAACGTCAACTTTGACTCGTCATAGTTAGCTAATACTTTCTTTTTAAATCTTAGTCAGAGGGAGGTCTGATATTCACAGTCCGTTATAAATAAATATGGATTTTGATTCCAATTGATATTAGCATGAATTGCAGACTTCTTCGCGACTCAGTGATTAAAATGATTTATTTTAGCCTCCAAAGTCGGCATAGATACCCAATATGGTCTCGTTGTTTTATATGTAACCTTTCGTCTTTTGTGATTTGATGTAGTATTTGGTGCCTTTCTCTTTCTCGTCTCCTGATGTGTATTTCTATTGTGTGTTTTTGCTTGCTGTGGGTGCTGTAACAAGGTTTTGATTAAGATCCCCTCATTCCTGTCATAGAAAATAAAGAATAAGTTAAGGAGTCACCATAGCATCAGAAATACTAGTTTTGTTTCTTTCTTTTGCCATTTTGGTATCACAAATTCCTCGTATCTACTTGATTTAGATACATTGATAAAATTGAATACAATGAAAATCAATCCGTTGTGAGATTTAAAAGTCAGGGAATCAAACTTCTGATGGATTGCTCAATTTCGTATATCAGTAATTGCTCAATTTCGTATATCAGTAATTGACAATACTCAAAAGAGTTTTCCTTAGATATTTATTCATTTGTTCTATTCTAATCGTCTTTGAAAAAAAGAAAACTCATCGTTCAGTTGTGGCAAATAAAGACTAGGTTATAATTTACACCAACAAATTACATAACTGTTTACAAAAGTCAATTAACTTTTCTGGAAGTTTTGCATGAGACGCCTGTGATTTACATAATGCCTTGTAACTCTTGTCAAACATATCCGTTTTTATGTCTGGAGCGGACATCAATTATACGACATATAAAGGTTCGATCATTACATGTCTTTCAATGTTTCCTTTTCTATTTTAGTCTTTAATCTTGGGAAATCATTCATTTATCCTTTCATGAATTGTCGCCTTTATTTCTCGTGTTTCTTTATCTTTCAGACAAATGAAGATTTTTAAAGTTCAGTCAATGAACATTTCGTGTGACTAGTCGATTGGTACTTCAATCAAGAAAAGGACGTAAATAATTCTCAAAGATTTACTCGTAAAAAAAGAGTTCTGTACGGAGTTCTTCTTTCAATGTGGTGGAGGTTTTTGTTTGTTTGCTTTTGTTCCTGTTTTATTCTGATTTTGTATGCCTTCGGTTTATGATTTTCTGAATTATCGATTTTGTACTGTGTATTGGGATATGGTCATTGTCCATATTTGTCACGTATATAATGAAGGTCGACCTTTATTGACAAAGCAAAGGAGGGGATCTCCAACAGCACAAGGTTGCAGCACCCACAGCAAAACCCCAAAACACCCAATGCAAAAACACAAAGCAGACAAGCACAGAAAGAGACACATAAGGGACAAGGAACGTAAACGCACAATACAGAAACATCAAACACAAAGGACTACACATAAACCAACGAGACCAATGGGCAACCGGTGCCGACTTAGGACGGCCACCTGCCACGGAAATAGCAGAAGGTGTGGTTATCCTGGATTACGTGGGCACAACCCTCCCACTTTTTCGATTACCCAGAGGTCTCGAAGAACGTACAATTGTGCTGTAAAACAACCTCCTCACTGTCAGATGACCACACACAAACATGACCGCAAAACGCAGGGACCCAAGCAACACAGATATGTAAATGGATATCAAAAGAGGGCATATGTAATACAGTCCGTGATCTGCCGGCTGTAGCGAGCTCATGTATGTTAACACCCGAGGAGTCCGACTGACATTCAGAGAGAACAGGTGGTCGGGGCCCTGTCATCTCTAAAGAGGTTTGGACAGGGCCTGTCATGGAGTCCCGTCGTCACAGTCAGTCAGAGTGCAAATTTTAAGAATGCGCTGGTACAAGACTGTAGATTGGTCAAGTACCAAGCCTTGTGTCCGTCTTGTGACATTAGGATCATATCCACGGTATAAAAGGCGTTTGATGATTCTGACGCATTTTTGATAGTGATGTCGTCTATCTTTGATCCTTTGACAAAGACGCGTGTACAGTGTTAGAGATGGGCAGCAGATAAACATGATAAAAGTAGGCATATTCGAAAAAAAATGAACCCTATAACTGAAATCATGAGAAAGAAATAATAGGAAAGGTATTTCATAAGAGGGTCATATTCCTTGGTCAAGTTCTATAGGACAAGGTAACAAATAGCATTTATCAATTGTAGACATTGTGGTCCGTTTACTTGAGATTGATCAGTAACACATTGTTTTGAGCATCTGACTTCACCTTTTAACTCTAAATTGTGCGATTTGAAGACTTACATTTTCTCTTTAAAATCCGTTAATGCATACTGTAAACGGGGAAAGTATTGTGGTGGTTTAAATTTCGCTCTGTTCGCGGTGGACGAATTTTCCGTGAACATTTAACCCATGCAATTATTTTGTATAAAGAAACAAAAAATCATAGAGGAAAAGATGATCATATCTTCACATGTATGAAAGTTTTTGTACATGTACAGCTGAATCGTTTAATTCTCTAAACACGCTTTGAAATTCCTTTATGTTGGTAAACAAGTTTATACAGTAAAAGGTATCCACAATATTACCTACGACGTGTCCATTACCATACCTTTTTTATATAAAAAGGAAGATGACATGCATGGCGCGCCTAAGATTTCCATTGCAAAACATACGTAGTTAATTAGTTTCAATCTGCTTATCCGTACTCTTTGATATTTAATGGTGTAATTATCACTAATTACTACGTGTTGTCATTAATTACAACGAGAAACACTTATAACTACAAACAACGATCATATTACATGTGTGCTTGTGCGACAAAATCTTTATACATGTATCAAACGTGTAAAGGTTTTTTTCTTCTGCAACTTTCAATATCGCGAATTTAAAATCACCGCAATTGGCTACCTTCAGAAAACCGCGAAGTTTTAATACCGCGAAATTAAACCCGTTTACAGTATACCGCCACTACAGATGTGCATTCTACAAAGCATAGTAGCTTTCATGTAAAATGGTACTTGATCATTTTTCAGCTTTTTTCTTATGCATTCTGGCTGACTGTGATGACGGGACTCAATGACGGGCCCTATCCAAATCTCATTAGAGAAGACAGTGTCCGTCTACCTGTCATCTCTGAGTGTCGGTCGGACTCCACTGGTGATTGCATACATGAGTTCTCTTCACCCGGCAGAGCACGGACTGTTTATCATATGCCCTATGTTTTTGACATCAGTTTACATATGTATATCTGTGTGTTAAATGGGCCCCTTCGTTTTGATGTCATGTGTGTTCATCTTACAATGAGGGGGTTATTATACACAATAATTGAACGTTCTTCGACACCAATGGGTAACAAAACAAGCGGAAGGGCTGTGCGCTCGGTATCTGGATAATCGTTTCATTTGCTTTTAATGCGTTATATGACAGTCATTAGTTGACACCGATTGCCCATAGTTTTCGTTGGTTTATGTGTAAACATTTGTATTTGTTGTTTGAAGTCCTTTTGGTGTTCCATGTCCCTTTTACGTCCCTTTTTGTGCTTGTCAACATTGTATTTTCTCATAAGATGTTTGATGTGGGTGAAGTAATAGAATTTTGTTGAAGATCACAATCTTTTCTTTTCAGAAGTTGATTCCTTTCTAAGCTCTTAAGGAGGTCCAGGACAGCCAGACTAAAATGAATATCCTATCATTTAATTTTCCGAAAGGTTTTTTTACCATATTACTTGCTTATTGATTTTCAGTTCTAATATGTAAATACAACAAATGGCGAGCGATAGCGTTTTTCCGAAAATTTGAATAAAATCCACTATTCGTTGTGTCTTTTCCAATTTCTTTTCGTTTTCTTATTGCCCTTGTTTATTGACCTAGGTGAAATGTATACCTGTTGTCTTTAAACAGAAATTATCGAATGAGTTGAAGAAACCATCAACCGAAGTTGATCGGACTTGGCTACAAATTGTGCCTTCGGGGACTCCTGGTCCACCATTAATGACATTGTGCAAGTTGGACATTTTGACACTCTTCGCGCTCTTACACGACGTCATCGCTATTATTGTTCTATCTCTTGGAAAACGTTACGTAAAAACGCTGAATATGATGCGCTGATATCATTTTATCGTAGTCCAGTTTGAACTGTACTATAGTCCAGTCAAAGTAATATTGAACCTTGAACTAATTGCAACACAAACTGTTTTGTGTTTTTCAGTGCTTCCATACAACATGATAACACGGAATCTGGATATCGTGCTCGTGTAGAACAAATAAATAATGTCTGTTTTCTGATTTCTATAAAATTATTTTCACTTAAGTTGTGAATTTTTTCTGGACACATAATTGTGTGGATAAATTGTCCTTTATCGGTTTGAATTTATCTCAACAAAAATAAAGCACTCATATTAAGGGTGACAGACGTAATTCCGGTGAAGAAATAACGGGGGTTGGGGGGTTGGACAGAAGGATCCCTTACCCCCACCTCCCTCCCCCTCCTTTTCACCCTTCCCTCCCCCTCCTTCCTCTCCTCCCCTTCTCTCCCTCCTTCCATCCCTTCCCCTTTTCCCTCTTCCCTCCTCCTCCTCCCTCCCCTCTCTCCCTCCTCCCGCCCCCTTTCACCCTGTCCACCCCCTCATAATTACTCAAATACATTTTTCAAATTATATGTATGTGGACATCTATATGTTCGTGGTGCATTGTTGAAAAAGAAATTATATCAAAACACATAGACAAAGAATTCTGAGAATTCTGAGACTATTTAAAACGTGGTGTGCTTTTTCTGAGAATTTGCTGATTTGAGAAAATTCCAAGATTCAGTTCAATTCAAGGACAATAAATTCTTGATCATATTGAATTTTTTAGAAAAAGAAAAGAAATCGAGAATATCGCTTTAAATATCGTGGCTCAAAGTAATGTTCACACAACATCTTCGCATTTGAATCGAGTCTGAGCTTCAGTATCTCGCGTAGAATTTGAAGATCGGTACTGCATGCGCATGTAATTATAAGCAGTTTAATATACAAAATCTTTTCGGAAATTCAGTGATAGATGAATGTCTATGTATTCAAAAGGTGAATATTTTGGATTTGAGTAGTATGATTATACTTAAATATCTGTGTCGTTTATTAACTTTAATCTGTTCTTCTTTCCGCCCAAACTTCAACTTGACGAGATGCCAAGCTACAGATGATAGACATTTCCGAACAAACAGCCTACCTGGAGGTACTTTTTATTACAATTTTGGTGTTAAGGATGTTTTATTATACCTCTACTGATTTTTTTTTTTCTATACAAAAAGAGACTCATTAAATTTAACTAAATCCCTGAAAATCGCCTGATAAGACAATTTCCCTGCAAAGGGGTGCGTTAGTTGAGAAGACTATTTCCCTAGGGAGTTAGTTTCAAAATGGGGCGGAGCTTCTTTGGGGGAGTGTCAGTATCAGCCAATCAGCGTCGTTGAAGGTTGATCGGATGATGTGAAGGTTGATCGGATGACGCTATCAATACGCGAGCAGAGTAATCCGCCTCCTATCCGCTTAGCACATAAATTAATCCGCAATAAAATAAATCAATAATTTAACATGTATGAGTATGATAAATGATGTTTCTGTTTATCTTATCATCAAAAATTTATGTTTTCCGTTACTCAGTTATTCAGTCGAGAAGGCAAGGCAAAATCATTAGAATTTTCATTTGAACCCTGTGAACCTAAGAGATATATTCGTTTCAGTATAATGTTTGTTTCTGTATACCTAAGAGATAGGTTTGTTTCAATATAATGTTTGTTTCGGTATAGTAGAGCTGTTCGAATAAGCAACGTAAACCTACCAACGAACTTCGTTCTACGTATAGCAACGTAAAGGAACAAAATAAGGGATGGTCTCAAAAACACATTATTAATCATTTGTGGCGATATATCTTGCTTTATCTTATCAAAAGGATAAATCTGGCAGCATTATAAGCGACTTTAGTTTCTCAACTACTGATATTCAAACTTTCGTTTTGGTTTCGTCGTGCTCTTTGAAATAGTCTTTGCATTGATGGATTTAGTGGGGTTAGGGAGTTTAGTAAAGTATTTATTGGCCTCAAACTTGTATGCGTAGACTGAATTTCTGCCAGAAAATAGTCGCTGCCGTTCAATACCTTACTTAAAGTTAAATTTACATTTGATTCTTGCAGTAAATATCAGAATAAAAGCATGACATCCATTTCATGCACAAAAGCCGGAATAACCCCTGAGGTCTTTTTTCTGATATACAAAGTTTGTCCAAATATATTCTTACAGCAAAGAGGATAGGGTTTGTTATGTGTAACCCCCCCCCCTCTTAAAAAGAATTAAAAATTCCGCTAGCTCGCTTCCTTCGCCAGATACATTCTCTGTCATAAAGCGATAGAGTTTTTCATATTGATTAATGCTTCTTTTCAAACGGCTGTAATTTGATCTTAGTATATTCTGCAGTCAACAACACCGGTCATTCACTGCAAGGTAATTTGTGTTTGGGAGGGAGTGACTTCCCCCAGAACCCTCAGAAGGACGTTACCCTGGGTCCACTTTGATGGGACATAGAAGCCCCTAGACACCTTTCCGTTTTTCATATTCAACCCCTCCCCCAAGTCAAATCCTTTATTCGCCCCTTGTATGTTTCACAGTATCAGATCGTATGAAGCACATGATAGGTTGCACCTCTTACATTTTTGTCTGACCTAAAAAGGGAGAATTTAGAGGAAAAAAGAACCTCCTTGGCTTGTCTATACGGTATCCTCAATCTTACTGCACGGGAAGAAGGTGTTTTGAGAGAAGAAAAAATTTGGCAAAGGCGTCTTTATCCCAGAACTAAAGTGAATAATGTAGAAATATTTTTTATGTAAACTCTTGCTTTCTTTTCTTTGATTATTGAATAGAACAGTTAACAAAGATGCAACATATATTTAAAAGATTTTTTGACTGCTGCGATCACCATTATATAGAATAAAACTATATTTCTAATCATCTTCAATCTCCTACAAAAACTGAATTAAGACAATTTGTATTCTGATTCCTCAATTATTCAATAATATCTTAAAGGGTGCATTATTGACTACACAAAGATAATCTATATCTGTTTTATCTTTTAAAGCAACGGCGTAGCTCTGCCTGAAAAAGTGGAGGGGCACAACATCCCAAAAATTCTAACAAACCAAAAAACAAGTGGGGGGGGGGGGGGGGAGGAGGAAGAGGTTTCATGCACAAATTTTAACATTTCTGGCGCAATTTTAAGTACATGAATAAATGTCTGGCGAGCGGTAGGAATTATTTTTTAACAAAATATTGACTTGTCAGAAAATACTTACTATACCCTCTATCAATAACAAGTACATATAGTTTGAGTTAAATGCCCTCATGTACGTTGAGGATGGATCAGAATAGCTAAATTATTCAGAAAGTCTACAAAGAACTGGCGAGCGGTAGCGAGCCAAAGAAAAATTTTGAAAATTGACCGAAAAATTGTAGATTTATTGTACAAAATGTTGCTATTTTAAACATTATATAAAATTTTGTAATTGAAAAATGGGGGGGATGTGCCCCCGCTGCCCTCCCCCTTCTCCTACGCGCTCGTAAAGTATACACAATTTCCTATTTATAACTAAACACGCATCGGAGTAAAGATAATTTTATAAGCCTTAAATCTTAAACATTATAATATTCAGACTTCATGTCACAAATGTTGTACACCTTGGTGTTGAAAGCTTGTTAAGTAAGGAGGACAGAGATTAAGTTTTTTTTAAATATAAGCTCTCTCTCTCTCTCTCTCTCTCTCTCTCTCTCTCTCTCTCTCTCTCTCTCTCTCTCTCTTGGTTTTTTTTTTGGTCCGACCAAAGGGGGGGGGGGTTGCAACCCCCTATCCAACTCGCTAGATCTGCCAATGTGTGGTAAGCATAGTTATAGATAATTTTTCGCTGAAAAGAGAACCATCATGACTTTTTTTCGCGGATCAATATCATATGTATTTTGGCCGTGCGTCTATACAACGCACACTGACCTTTAGATATCGTGTAACCCATTCTCATACCAAAAAGTTACGAAAATGGTATAATATAATACATTTCATTCAATTTTTACATGATAAAATAGTCAAAATCGAGTTTATCCAGTTTCCAGAAAATGGGTGTCGAGCAAGCGAAAATTTTCCGAAATTCGACTGACTACAAATTTACCAGAGATCATCATCAGGTCTGACCCCAATAAATACATTGAAAACCTCCATGATTTTAGAGGGGGGGTTTCACCAATGAATGTTTCAGAACAATAGTATATGGATTCCGAAGCGTCCACCCATGGCCGTGCCAGATCCCTCATACATAGTCACTATATTACACCAGCATGACCTTGGATGGGAATCGGGTGAAGTAATCAAAATCGATTGATCGGAAACGCCTTTCAATTGAATACCGATTATGTATTATCGGATTCTTAAAATACAATGCAAAACTGACATTCTGTAAAATATTTCATGATTTGTCCATAACTTACTTTTTATTGACAGCAAATTTTATGGAAACTCGACAAAATGTTTCACACGAATGAGTATGCATACTGACTAAGTCAAATATTAAATTATTAATACGACGTACGTGACGTAGTATGAAATGTTTCAATGATGCAAAAATATTATTCTTATAATGTTTTTTAAAAATTTCCCGATTATAATCGATTATCGAAATCATAATCGATTATCGTAATTGGAAGAGTTTGGCGACGATGTCCCCGACGTCAGCGATTATCGGGACAACGCTACCACGGATGATGTCAAACAAACTTACAAAGAGTGTTGGGAATCGGATACAATCACAATCGATGAATCTGATAAAATAATTTCGATTGATAATCGATTGATAATCGGATTCTTTATAAATATACTAGTTCTGTAAAATACTTCATGGTTTTTCCATAACTGTACTTAAGATTACTTGCAACTTTCATTGGAACTCAGCAAAATTTGTCATATGTACTTGGTCTGAGATTGTTTGTTCATTAAAATTTAGCTTGTTTCCAGCATAACATACAGTAACATCAGAAGATAGTGTGGGCTTTCCCTAACCCTTTGGCATGTCCTTTTTTCTGATATTTGCTATGCGAATTGTCCACATGTACAATATCTACATAGGTTAATGGAATATTCTGACTGGAACCTAGATCAAGGACTTCTAAAGGTCATGGTACTGCGAAGCTACAAAATCAAAAGTTTAAAGACAAAGCACTTAATTATGTGTTTAAATTATGACATAAAGAAATTAAACACGACAATCATGAAAATCTTCACCAAAATCAAGACAAAAAAACCTAAAACTTAAACACCCCCCCAAAAAAAAACCAAAACAAAACAAAGACAAAACAGATTACAGCGGCGTGTCGTCATTAAAGGATGATGGTAAAAACAATCTCAGACCAAGTTAATATGACAACATCTGAAGACCCTAATCATAGATATTAATGTGACACCTTAAAAAGTTGGATCCTGTTTGACACAGCTTGGTGACGTCCTAAATGACTGGCGTACTGCACATGTCTCGCAAAAATCTGCTGTAAGATCTTAGGACATGTTGTAATTGGTTTCATTATGACTTATGCTGACACACACAATATTTTATATTCCTTCCAATAAGGTTTTCGATACTCCCGATCTTTAAAGATTTAGTGAGCAACAATTTAATTTTTAGGGGGAGGGGGAGGGGGGGAGGAATACTTTTTTCAAAATAAATTTCTGGATGAAGATTTAAGGGTAAAAAAATTCCGGATTATGAAATTGCCCCCCCCCTTTCCCACATGCCTAATAAACACTTTTTTGTGTGTCATAAAATATAAAGTACAAATAAAAATGAAACAAACTTTTCTCAGAGGAAATTAGCCTGTCTGTGTTGAGTATCTCGATCTTGCCTTAATTAAAGTGAAAAGATTATAGGTTTCATATCCCAATCCAGAAATCAAAAAGAAGTAACAATGAACACTCTATATCCTCAAATTTTCGGCCACTCGGCCTTTATCAAGTGGATAACACGAATATAAAAGATCTCTACGTAATATCTATACGTACGTGGCACTTAAATATTTTTTCGATTATTATTATTCTTTTCGTTGAATTCTTTTGAATCATATTTTGGACATTTATTATATATTATATATGCTTACAAAGTTGTCTTTTTCATTCTTCTTTTTGGATATCCCGTTTTTCTGAGTAAAGTCATGGGCGGATCCAGGAATTTTTTCAGGGGCAGGGGGGGGGGGGGTCCTAAAGTCCGATTTTTTTTGAAGAGCAAAAAAAAAAACGCAAACTCAGGAAAATAAAGTTATTGATTGATGATTGTCAGTTCTGTTTCTAATTGTTATTAAAACGGATGACTGGAGAGTAACGGCGAGCAGAAAGCTTAAAATCTTGAATTTCCACATCATAGTACCTGATTATTGATTGTCAGTTCTATTATGTGAGTACAACAAATGGCGAGCGTAAGCGAGCCAGCGATTTTTTTTCCGAGAATTGAAATAAAATTCACTATTCGTGTCCTTTTCACTTTCTTTTCGTCTTGTTAGTGCCCTTGTTTATTGACCTAGGTGTTATGTGAATGTGTTGTATATAAGAAAGTGCAGCATCATTTGAAAACAACGTACAATTATGTAAAATATTCTGGCGAGCAGTAGCGAGCCAGAGAAAAAATTTTTAATCCTGACGGCAAAATATTATCAAAATGAAATATTTCTAATACAAATTCATGATATATTTTTCAAACATTATGACAACAAAAGGGGAATTGGGACTTAATCTTATGAAATATGTAATATTAATAAAAAAAAAAAGCTATGTTTCGAACCGGGGGTCCGTCTATGTTTAATTTTGCGCTCTATTGTGAGTGCTGTTGAGATTATCGTCAGGATCTTCTTTAACTCATTTGTGTCACACTTATGCCCTTTGCCGTGTGGAGCTCGTAAAAAAGTTCCCCGCGAGGGGTTTGACAGTAAGTGTTTTGAATATACTTCCCTGACATTGTCGCCATAGCACTTTCTATATAGACATAACATCAGACAGTGCATGAAGTTTTTATATTTTCATTTACATGCTTCATAAACATCGACGGCGGGTGCGGCTAGCCAACAGGGGATGCTTACTCCTCCCGGGCACCTGGTCCCACCTCTAGCTTGCTAGGGGTCCGTCTATGTTTAATTTTGCGCTCTATTGTGAGTGCTGTTGAGATTATCGTCAGGATCTTCTTTAACTCATTAAGGACTGAAATAAGACATGATGCAGCACTTGGCGGATTTAGATGGGGTACTAAGGCGCCTTTTCCACCCAAATTGATCGATTCAGAATACTAGCTCTTTGTGTAAAAGCAATAAAGGCTCGCTTAGCTCACCGTATTTATCAGTTGATTATATCATACTACATATACTTAAATTACAGCTCAGTTTACATCCTCCTTTCTTTTTGCCCCCGTAATTAAAGATTGTAGGGGGCATATAGATTCAGGGATTTTTTGCCCCTTTTTTGGGCCATTATTCGGCCCTATTCCCAATGAAAAATAATATCTTTTTTTCACAATTGTGGCTATAAAATTTTCCAATCACATAGAAATGGAATAATTACTGAAATTAGTGAAATTTACTGGTTCAAAAGTAGCAGATTTACTAATTAATTGCCATATTATGTAAGCATAAGATATTAAATCTTACTTAAAAGAAAATTATACGATTAAACATTCAATTCTGAACTTTTTATTGTATAAACTGTCATTTAACTTTTATATACATGTAAGTACTTCCGTAAATATTCCCAAACTTCGTACATTTTCCCAATTGCATGGGTCCCGACCCCATTCCCAAATTACGGACAAAAATCACTGCAGTTTAATTGTGGCCTATCCGTCTGTTTGTCTGTATGGTTGTCTGTTTGTCCGAGGTAAAAACTTTAACACTGAGCATACTTTTTAAATGATAAGTGATATGGCTTTGATATTTCACATTTGTAATCCTTGTGACAAGACGATTTCCATTGATACCAATATGTTTGACCTCGTGACTTTGACCTTGCAATTTCTTCTAACTGAACATAGAAAAATACTAACAAAGATGCCGACGGGGGCATTCGTGTTTCACAAACACAGGATTTTTTTTCGCAGTTGTGTTTGAATTCACTGGCGAATCTATAGGGGTGTTGAACGGGCTTAAGGTGATATCACATGTTTCATGTTTTACAACATTTTTTTTTCAGAAAAAAAAACATCATTCTTATTTCCTAACATAATTCAGATGTAAGAGACAATGAGGTAATCATACAAAACTTTGAGATTTTGAAACTGATAAGAATTTAACCCATCCATTGATAATAATGGAAATGCTCATTCATTGGCTATATTTTCTTTTCAGCCCAAGATTTTCAAAAGAAACTTCACATATGATTCCCTCATCATATTGTGCATATTCTTATAGAAAGAAGTAATTCAATTACCACGTCATATGTTGCAAACTCTGACTGAATGTGTATTTCATCATGTATAAAAATTTAAAATGCAATTAGAGTTATCTTTCTTTACTATATGACCAGAGACAAAAGAATCAACTTTTTTGAAATATCACAGCAGGCAATGATTTCAATACGTAAATAAATAGAGCCGAATACCGATTTTGTGTATATTGAAATAATGCGACAGTATGTGCACATGTGTAATGATATAACCATACGGGTAAGATATATTATAAGTTTCTCTACATTCAAACACTTTACAGGCATATAAAGGATTTTCAAACTTTTGTAAAATATCACAGCAGCATTTCAGCAATTACAATGAATACAATATATAAAATGTATATCAAAGTTTTGTGTAATGATATGAACATATGCATAGGAAACATTCATATGAATAGTGTGAAAGATGAATTTTCTCTACATTCAAACACTTCTAAAAAATCCTGATAGATATAATTATTTCTATTTCTGAATAGATATGACATATGTATGTAGGTAAAAAGTCAGATCAAAATTTTCAAATAAGTTCAAAGTGAGCTGTAATTCCAGTAATAATTCGAATATTGTTGGTCACTCTAGGCTTACCATTACTTTGTGAAGAAAAAAAAATTGGTGTCTACATTCTAATTAATTCACCTCTTGTGCAGAATCGAACCACGGTCCTCCCGCATGACAATCTATAGCTCTACCTTTGTGCCACTAGATCGACATACCGATTAGGGGTTTATTACAAGGACTGAACATGAAGAAATTTTAAGTTACGAAAATCGGAAAACTTCAGCGTGGAGATTTCTTTAAAATTCTCGTCTAAGGGAGGCTACTGAAACGCGTGTGATATTCCGTTAATTACGAAAGCGCTCAGAATTGGTATATATATACTATGAAAATCATAATTCAAATCAGTCTTTGACCATCTTTTAGACAGTATAAAAAAATCCGCTAGCTCGCTATTGATCGCCAGTTTTCAAGACTTATACATGTACAATGTATATGATTTTCAAACTTCATTATATCCCTTCACGTTATTTTTTCTCTCTTTCTTTCTTTATTCATTTTGTTTATTAAATTTTATTTATTCCTTTTTTTTTGTTTGATTGTCAGTTTTAGTCTTCGCTTGAGTTGGATCCCGAACCTCGTTTTTGAATCTTATATCCGCCACTGTAATGCTCTTAATTCTTAAAAAAATCCGACTTACTACGCTCGCCAATTTACATGTACGTATGAAAGCTTTCATTCAAAAGAAAGAGGATATATTTTATCGTGATCGTTAAAAAAAGGGCCCCCTCCCCCTTTCTGAAAAAGTCCTGAATTTGTTCAAATAAGTCTTGCAAATCATTTTTCATGATTTCGGGTAAAATTGAGACAGAGAGAGAGAGAGAGAGAGAGAGAGAAAAAAAAATTGTATTTCTTAAGACAAAATGTAACCGTCTACTCCCACAAGTTTCTAGCTCGCTCCACTCGCCAATATAGAATAGAACTTCATATCTTAAAGTTATGATATAAACTAAAGTAAATGTAACAAAAAAAATCTTACTCTATTTCGTGTACATGCAGTTAGAATTAACCCCCTCCCCCTTCTTAAGATTCGCGTATATCTTCGGTTTGTCATCTTTTTGTGAACAAGTTTCTCTTAGCTGGACTTAACCCCCCCCCCCCCTTTTCTGTAATCCTAGATTAATCACTGAGCCGGATACTTGCTAGACTTTTTTCAAGTACAAACAGCTGTACATTTATATCAGTTGTGTAAACAAGGAAGACAAATCAGCTGAGGAGACGTTTTTTTCAAGTACAAACAGCTGCACATTTATATAAGTTGTGTAAACAAGGAAGATAAATCAGCTGAGGAAGAGGAAGAGGAAGCGGAAACCTCTTGAAAGTTTGAACATTATTGACAGTCTTAGAATTGATCCGAATGAGTCGATTACCGTCATATCGCCACGACGACAAATCGCCCAAGCTTGTTTGCCCCACGATCATTTCGCCCCAGTTGCATATTGCCCAAGGTAAAGGTGTTATTAGGGCGAAACGAACCCAGTTTATTACGCCCCGAGTGATGACACTTGCGCCCCAACTGGTGTTTTATAACATCCCAAAACATATTCATTACGTCCTACATCATTTTCAGTACGCACCATACCCATTCAGTGCGCCCCACACTCCTTACATTACGCACCAAACCATTTTCAGTACGCCCCAAATCCTTTTGCAGTGCCGTCCCCATACCCCTCTTCAGTACACACCTCCCCACACCCTTTTCTGCACGTCCCGCTTTTTCTGAATAAAGAACCGCATTCCATATCCTTCTCAGAACGCCCCATCCCCACACTGTTCAGTAACCCCCACTGTGGCACCATTTTTGATGTCGATACCCTCCATTTATTGAGATAGTTTTCTTTTTCGGGAATGTGCCTGTGCCTATCTGATTAGGAGAATTAGCCATTTTTACTCTTTTTCTTGAAAAAGTTATCAACATTTTGTTATTCAAAAGTGCAATCTTAGTGTTCAGTTACTGTATGACAGTATGTGTAAACTAAATGAGCTTCAAAAGAACATGTGATAAAGAAAAGCTAGATGCACAGGAGAAAAATAAATTTGAGGCTGTGACCTTACGAATTTCTCATTTCTTTGTTGGACAATGAGGCTATTGGTTTTTTGTGATTTGTTACGGGTATGCAACACAAAGCAATTGCATTTGTCGTACACGTAATGCGCGTTAGCGCATTTCATATGATAAATGTACTTGCTGTGTGTTGCATACCCGTAACAGAATACATATTATGACATTTATTCTATATATATGCACCACAGTTTTTTGTTTCATTCTTGTTTTCTGAAGTCGCGTTTTTCTGGGTAAAAAGGTGACGTTACAATTCAGGTCACCGCGGGTTCAGTTTGCAGGATGGAACAGCCGTCTCGCCATGTTTCTTTAGATCGCATGGATTGTGACGTCACGAGCGTTTTCATGCAAAAATGGAAGACGTTCGTTTCAATAACTGCATCTAAGGGAATTACATTGGTTTTGCATATATATATCAGAATGCTTTGCAAGACTTTTTATTTTTGATTTGAGACATAAATGTGGTACAAATCAACTTATGAATATTCATATTCACCTTATAACATGCCTTCTCGACTTTGAGACTGAATAACTGTTAATTTCTTGTTTGATGTTTATTATAAAGGATTATAAAGGAAAATAATGGCGAGAAATTTCTTTATATAATTCAACCAATTAAGCGCCCCTTTTTCAGCATCCACGTATGCAGAAAACTTCGTCAGAGCATATGTTTAAGGGCTATCCCGAGCACTTTTCGAAAGATTAATGTTTTGCAAAAATTTGAAGTTATTTCACCTGCCTGATTCTTACGCAGACATGTACTTTACAAATTATGCAATATCCAAGCTCTGAGATATAATGTCACCTTATGGAGTTAGTGGCATGTATGAAACATAAATTATTTCACGGAAAAGTGCAGATATATTGGGATAAGAAATAGTAACTGTTTGATAAAAATATAAGAGTTCATTGTAACTTTTTAGTAGTTTGAAAATTTTAGCAAAGAAAACGGAAACGGTTTTCCGTAAGTAAAAGATAAGCTGTCCTGTGTCCTTTGAATTCATATCAAAGCCTTAAAAAGTACATGTTTTGCCGAAACAGTCATTCAGGATTTTGTGGATCTTGTAACATTGAAATTGTCTATCACAGACCAAAAGGTAGGAATTCTCCATTTCGTATTCAATGTGATTTTTATGTAATTAATAAGTTTCCTCTTACAATGATAGTCAAAATAATTTCAGTTAGCTCAGTGGACGCGCATTCGCTCCTCACCTCTACGGTCCCAGGATCGAATTTCTGATTCGGCAAAGGGGTCTTATGTGGGAGGGTATGGCGGTCGCCCACTCAGTCATACGATGTTTTCCTTGTGTTCTCCGGTTTCTACGGTTTCTACCTCACGCCAACATCTGAAACCC
Organism: Pinctada imbricata; assembly: GCA_033119305.1. Lineage (NCBI taxonomy): Eukaryota > Metazoa > Mollusca > Bivalvia > Pterioida > Pteriidae > Pinctada > Pinctada imbricata. The sequence continues at coordinate 60,347,165 of VSWD01000003.1, forward strand.
CAATGAGGCATTAATATAAGTTTGAATCTTGTTTGTTAAACGTTGTTAAATGAATTAAGTCTTTTAAAATTTCAAAAAATATCCTCGCTGTTGAATTTCAAAGAATTTCAAATATATTTTAAGTCCATTATTTGGTTAAACTACTAATACAAAACATGATTAATTTGATTATATATAAAACGTTTTTCAAAATTTATTTTTGATGAATTCAACATTCTTTGACATATTATTCCAAACGCTAAAATATTAATTCCCAGATGCGGTAATATTTATTGTGCTCTAGAAGTATTCGAAGCACATATAAATGAGAAAAAAAGTCTAGAGGAAGACTACTTAACATGGACTGAAAGATAACTGAACACTGACACTTTTCCCCAAAGCCCCAAACTCCAAACTATGAAATAATGTAGACTTCATTTTCGATTTTATGACACAAGATAAGGAAGCTTCTGTCAAGAAAGACCGCAATACAATAAAGGAACAACAAGATAAAAACCTTTAGATTGCCGATTGGTCTAAAAACCTTTAGATTGCCGATTGGTCTCATTGGTTATTGTGGTCCTTTGTGTTTTGTTTTTCGGTGTTTCTTGTCCCTTTTTTCGTCTCTTGCTGTACGTGTCAACTCTATGTTTTTGCATAAGTTTTTTTTTTTTTGGTGTTTTGATGTCGGTAGTGCAATTAACCGAGTGTTGATAGAGACTTTAGACTTCATACATGTCTTTAACATTCCCACTACCTTTCACAAAAATCAGCCCCCTCGAAAATGATCAAAATTTAAGATGGATGTTTAGGAATAATCTTTATATATCTATATTCCCTATAACATGTACCAATACACATCAATAAAGTAGAAGGAGTAAATCAATTGGACAAAGCATGGTAAAAGAGCTTTTATCAATATATTCTTAGAATGTAAAAACAAAAATTGTCGAAAGTCTTTCACGCACTTAAATAAAAAACAAATCACGAAAGAGAATGATAAGAACAAGTACCCAATCGTGTGTCATTTTAACAAAGATAGCATCATTATATCATGATAGTTATATTCTTTTCTATCATGAATTTCTTGAGTGGAAAGCCGGAAACTTGTTTAACGTATTTTGTCAAGTACAAAGAGCTTCACATTAGTTGTATAAACAAGGTAGAGAGAAATCAGCTCATTTAGTAGGAGAGAAGAAGCGGAAACCTTTTGAGAGGTTGAACATTTTTTTGACAGAAATAGCGATAGATAATAAAAATTGCTTCTGTGAGAAAGATAGTGGCTAAATAAATGCATTTGGTTAAGCTGCTTCTCACTCAATCTCTCTGCTCTGATCAACGTTTCAACCGAAACACGTGTCTAGTACAATAAAATGGGTACTGAGAGAAAATTGCTTACTTATGATTACTTAAAAATTGTATGTATACATGGATTTCCATGAATGCTTCCAACGACTCCGCGATTTAATGTTTTAAGCGTATAGATTAAGGGGTCCCTATAAAGTGCGAAACGAAACATAAACGAAACGATACGAAACAGATCGAAACGAAACGATACAGATCGAACCGAAACGAAACAAAACATAAATTCTTAAGAACTTGAGAAAAGTTGATGTAAATGCAGAGAACTAGCACGGATGTCAATGTCTGCATATATCATTGCCTTCAACCATAAGTTCTTGTGACTGGAGGGTTAAAAACGTTTTTAAAGGGTCAAAGCTGACGATTAAAAAATTATATATACGGTATATGCTATTTTCGTTTGGTATTCATGAGTGTAGGGTTTCTCATGCAGTGTGTTACTTTCAACTGCTTCGGGGCGGGAAAATGACGTCATTGAGTTAGAATAGATATTGTGCTTGAAGACGCACATTTTCAAAAAATGAAAAATAAAGGAATAAATCTCCACGGTTAATTTCAACTGCTTAGGAGGCGGGAAAGTGACGACATTGAGTTATGAATAGATATTGAGCTTGGAGACGCATATTTTCAAAAAAATGAAAATCTCCACGGTTACTGTACATGACCATCCTAATCAATGAAATCATGATAATCTACTCTGGTCAAGAATCTATATACAGACGTATGAATCAGAATCGGAGACAGAAAATTCTGTATCTCTCCGTGCACCATACATGTCATGTGATAAGCATAGACATAGATAATTTTTCGCTGTAGTATTTTCTGAATATATATAGCTCTTTTCTTGATCAGAAAAGAGAACCATCATGATTTTTTTTCGCAGATCAATACAGTATCATATGTATTTTGGTCGTGCGTCTATGCAACGCACACTGACAATTAGCTATCGTGTAACTCATTCTCATAACAAAAAGTTACGAAAATGGTATTATATAATACATTTAATTCAATTTTTTACATAATAAAATGGTCAAAATCGAATTTATCCGGTTTCCAGAAAAGCGAAAATTTTCCGAAATTCGACTGACTTCAAATTTACCAGAGATAATCATCAGGTCTGACCCCAATAAATACATTGAATACCTAAATGATTATAAAGGGGGGGAGGGGGTACGCATGCCACGGGTCTCCAAAAGTATCCGGATTCCGAAGCGTCCACCCACGGCCATGCCAGATCCCTCATATCTATACTACACCAGCATGACCATGGATGGGAATCGGATGGAGTAATCAAAATCGATTGATCGGAAACTCCTTTCGATTGAATATCGATTATATATAATCAGATTCTTAAAATACAATGCAAAACTGACAGTCTGTAAAATAGTTCATGATTTGTCAATAACTTACTTTTTATTGACAGCAAATTTTATGGAAACTCGGCAAAATGTTTCAAACGAGTATGCATACTGACCTAAGTCAAAGATTAAATTATTAGTACGACGTGACGTAGTATGAAATGTTTCTCTACCAAAATACGGTTTAATGATGCAAAAATATCATTCTTATAATGTTTTAAATTTCCCGATTATAATCGATTATCAAAATCATAATCGATTATCGTAATCGGAAGAGTTTGTCGACGATTTCCCCGACGTCGGCGATAATCGGCACAACACTGCAACGGATGATGTAAAACAATTTTACAAAGAGTGTTGGGAATCGAATACAATCACAATCGATGAATCTGATAAAATGCTTTCGATTGATCATCGATTATAATCGGATTCTTTATAAATATACTAGTTCTGTAAAATAATTCATGATTTTTCCATAACTGTACTTAAGATTACTTGCAACTTTCATTGGAACTCAGCAAAAATTGTCATATGTACTTGGTCTGAGATTGTTTGTTCATTAAAATTTAGCTTGTTTCCAGCATAACATACAGTAACATCAGAAGATAGTGTAGGCTTTCCCTAACCCGTTGGCATGTCCTTTTTTCTGAAATTTGCTATGCGAATTGTCCACAATATCTATATAGGTTAATGGTCAAGTACACAATCAATATTCTGACTCGAACCTAGATCAAGGACTTCTAAAGATCATGGTACTGCGCAGCTTCAAAATCAAAAGTTTAAAGACAAAGCACTTAACTATGTGTTTAAATTATGATCTAAAGAAATTAAACACGACAATCATGAAAATCTTCACCAAAATCAAGACAAAAATAACCCCAAACCTAAACAACCCCCCTCCCCCACCCCACCCAAAAAAAACAAAACAAAGACAAAAACAGATTACAGCGGCGTCTCGTCATTAAAGGATGAAGTAAAAACAATCTCAGTCCAAGCAGAAATGACAACATCTGAAGACTCTTATCCAAGATATTAATGTAACACCTTCAAAAGTTGGATCCTGTCTGACACAGCTTGGTGATGTCCTAGATGACTGGGGCGTGCTGCGCATGTCTCGCAAAAATCTGCTGTAAGATCTTAGGACATGTTGTAATTGGTTCCATCAGGACTTATGCGGCTAGCCAACAGGGGATACTCACTCCTCCCGGGCATCTGGTCCCACCTCTAGCTTGATAGGGGTCAGTCGATGTTTAATTGTGTGCTCTATTGTGAGTGCTATTGAGATTATCGTCAGGATCTTCTTTAACTCATTTATGCTGACACACGCAATATTTCATATTCCCTCCAATAAGATTTTCGATGCTCCCGATCCTTAAAAATCTAGAGAGCAACCATTGATTTTTAGGGGGAGGGGAGAGGAATACTTTTTCAAAGGAAATTAGACTGTCTGTATTGAGTATCTCGATCTTCCTTTAATAAAAGTGAAAAGACTATAGGTTTCATATGCTATTCCAGAAATCAAAAGGAAGTAACACTGAACACTCTATATCCCCAAAATTTCGGCCACTCGGCCTTTATCAAGTGAAAACACGAATATACAAGATCTCTACGTAATATCTATAACTGCTGGTAAACAAAGCCAAGCGTTAAATCGTTTCCATGCTGGGATCATGCTTTTCCATCAATATATTACATGTACCAATACTTTGTTTTGTATATTATTTTCTGAAGAGGTTATACAGCCGAAATACGTGTAGCATTAAAATTTGAATACTAGTATATCATTTCTGTGGTACTTAAACATTTTTTTTTTTCGATTATTATTATTCTCTACGTTGGATTCTTTTGAATCATATTTTGGACATTTATTCTATATTATATATGCTTACAAAGTTGTCTGTTTCATTCTTGTTTTTGGATATCCCGTTTTTCTGAGTAAAGTGACGGCGGGTTCAGGTCACCCGGCTGGTTCAGTTTGTAGGTTGGAACAGCCTTCGTGGCATGTTTCTTTAGATCTTATGCACAGTTACGTCACTGGCGTTTTCATGGTCCTCTGCAAAGAATTTGACGAAACTTTACAGGAAGCAAGTATTCAAGATCAAGTAGAGATTTTCGTGTCGATCGGTCTATAAATATGCTCTGGTATATACATGTAATATAGATTAGAATTCTGATTGTTATCAGAGCCGACATTTTGTTCTTTTAAAAGGACTGAAATAAGACATGATGCAGCACTTGGCGGATTTAGATGGGGGACTAAGGCGCCTTTTCCACCCAAATTGATCGATTCAGAATACTAGCTCTTTGTGTTAAAGCAATAAAGGCTCGCTTACTTCACCGTATTTATCAGTTGATTATATCATACTACATATACTTAACTTACAGCTCAGTGTACATCCTCCTTTATAATCTAATATTCCCAAACGTCGTTAATTTTTCCAATTTCATGGGCCCCGACCCCATTCCCAAATTACGGACAAAAATCACTGCAGTTTAATTGTGGCCTATCCGTCTTTTTGTCTGTATGGTTGTCTGTTTGTTCGAAGTAAAAACTTTAACACTGAGCATAACTTTTAAATGACAAGTGATATGGCTTTGATATTTCACATTTGTAATCCTTGTGACAAGACCTTTCCATTGATACCAATATGTTTGACCTCGTGACTTTGACCTTGCAATTTCTTCTAACTGAACATAGAAAAATACTAACAAAGATGCCGACGGGGGCATTCGTGTTTCACAAACACAGGATTTTTTTTTTCGCAGTTGTGTTTGAATTCACTGGCGAATCTATAGGGGTGTTGAACGGGCTTAAGGTGATATCACACTTTTCATGTTTTACAAGAATTTTTTTTTCAGAAAAAAAGCATCATTCTTATTTCCTAACATAATTCAGATGTAAGAGACAATACTAGGAGGTCACCATCCAAACTTTTGAGATTTTGAAACTGATCAGAGTTTTAGCCATCCATTGATTGTAATGGAAATGCTCATTTCTTGGCTATATTTTCTTTTCAGCCCAAGATTTTCAAAAGAAACTTCACATATGATTCCTTTATTATATTGTGCAGATTCTTTTAGAAAGAAGTCATTCAATTACCACGTCATATGTTGCAAACTCTGACTGAATGTGTATTTCATCATGTAAAAAAAAATTAAAATGCAATTAGAGTTATCTTTCTTTACTGTATGACCAGCGACAAAAGAATCAACTTTTTAGAGATATTACAGCAGGCAATGATTTCAATACGTAAATAAATAGAGCCGAATACCGATTTTGTGTATATTGAAATAGTGCGACAGTATGTGCACATGTGTAATGATATAACCATATGGGTAAGATATATTATAAGTTTCTCTACATTCAAACACTTTACAGGCATAAGGATTTTCAAACTTTTGTAAAATATCACAGCAGCATTCCAGCAATTACAATGATTACAATATGTATATCAAAGTTTTGTGTAATGATATGAACATATGCATAGGAAAAGAAGGGATTCATATGAATAGTGTGAAAGATGAATTTTCTCTACATTCAAACACTTCTCAAAAATCCTGATAGATATAATTATTTCTATTTCTGAATAGATATGACATATGTATGTAGGTAAAAAGTCAGATCAAAATTTTCAAATAAGTTCAAAGTGAGCTGTAATTCCAGTAATAATTCGAATATTGTTGGTCGCTCTAAGCTTACCATTACTTTATGAAGAAAAAAAAACAACGTTGGTGTCTACATTCTAATTAATTCACCTCTTGTGCAGAATCGAACCACGGTCCTCCCGCATGACAATCTATAGCTCTACCTTTGTGTCACTAGATCGACATACCGATTAGGGTTCTATTACAAGGACTGAACATGAAGAAATTTTAAGTTACGAAAATCGGAAAACTTCAGCGTGGATATTTCTTTAAAATTCTCATCTAAGGGAGGCTACTGAAACGCGTGTGATATTCCGTTAATTAAGAAAGCGCTCAGAATTGGTATATATACTATGAAAATCATAATTCAAATCAGTCTTTGACCATCTTTTAGACAGTATAAAAAAAAATCCGCAAGCTCGCTATTGATCGCCAGTTTTCAAGACTTATACATGTACAATGTATATGATTTTCAAACTTCATTATATCCCTTCACGTTATTTTTTCTCTCTTTCTATCTTTATTCATTTTGTTTATTGAAGTTTATTTATTCCTTTATTTTTGTTTGATTGTCAGTTTTAGTCTTCGTTTGAGTTGGATCCCGAACCTCCTTTTTGAATCTTATATGCGCCACTGTTATGCTCTTCAATTCTGAAAAAATCCGACTTACTACGCTCGCCAACTTACATGTACATATGAAATTTTCATTCAAAAGAAAGAGGATATATTTTACCGTTTGCGTTAAAAAAAAGCCCCCTCCCCCTTTCAGAAAAAATCCTGAATATGTTTGTTCAAATAAGTCTTGCAAATTATTTTTCATGATTTCTGGTAAAATTGAGAGAGAGAGAGAGAGAGAGAGAGAGAGAGAGAGAGAGAGAGAGAGAGAGAGAGAGAGAGAGAGAAATTGTATTTCTTAAGTTCAAAAAGTTCAAGTTCAAGTTCAAATAATTTATTATACTGTCACATGTTATAAAAACATTATTATGATTACAAGTATAAAATTCAACTAAAATATTTATAACATCCATCCTATAAGACTTATGAGACACTTGTCATTATATAAAATAAAATCATAAATCACAATTTAAAAGATCATTAAAATTTGCGTTAAGTGATATACAAATATCATACTGAACACTCTTAAAATTTATCATGTAATACTGTATTTTTTTCCTATTTTAACCACTGACTTTCGAAATCTATAGAGAATTATTTTAAATGTATAACGTAAATGAACAAATGACCTTGACTTTCTGTTGTTTTATGATAAGTTTGCATTACGCCACACACAATAATTTACATTTCTTTCGTATACATGTATTCAAAATACAAATAACAAGTTATTATTTAAGCAGTATATTAAGCATTAACCCAAAAATATCTTTCTACGATTAAACATAAGATATAGCGTCTTTGCAAAATCATGTTGTAAACTGATATGATTCATAAAAAATCTTCAAATTCATCAAAAAAGATAGTTAATCTTTATCTTAAGTCAAAATATAACCATCTATTCCCACATGTTTCTAGCTCGCTCCGCTTGCCAATATAGAATAGAACTTCATATTTTAAAGTTTTGATATAAACTAAAGTAACTGTTACAAAAATTCTTACTCTATTTCGTTTACATGCAGTTAGAATTAACACCCTCCCCCTTCTTAATGAAATGATCTTAAGATTCGCGTATGTCTTCGGCTTGTCATCTTCTTGTGAACAAGTTTTTCTTAGATGGACTTAACCCCCTCGCCCCCCCTTTCTGTAATCCTACTGAGCCGGATACTTGTTAGACCTTTTTTTCAAGTACAAACAGCTGCACATTTATATAAGTTGTGTAAACAAGGAAGACAAATCAGCTGAGGAAGAAGAAGCGGAAACCTCTTGAAAGTTTGAACATTATTGGTTGATATCAAGATATCGACCACTTCTAGATTTGTATAGGTTGTCAACCTCGATTTGATTCATCAGATTCAACATTGCAATAGGAGCAATTGTCCGATTTCTTGTGACTAGTGAAAAACACATGACCAGAGCTATGACAAATATGGATAATAACCATATTCCTGTTTATAGCACAAAATCGATAACCCAGAAAATCAGAAACCGAAGGCATACAAAATCAGGATAAAACAGAAACCAAAGCAAACAAACAAAAACATCCACCATATGAAAAGAAGCGAACTCCCGATATGAGAGTGAGACCAGGTGCCAAGGAAGAGTAAGCATCTCCTGCTTGCATGCAACAGCCGTCGCTTCAATTCGGTAGAGCTGTCACATCCGGTTACTTCCATTTTGGAAGATATAGAGTACAATATTTTGTTGGATGGTTCAAACGGTCTATGAAAGAATATCATCCACCATTCTGGAAAGTGGGACATCATAGTGTATGACGAGTTCCCCATATCGACCGTAGAACTTCCTCAGTGACGATGTTAGTCGGTCACAACCATATCCCTGACTGAGAAGCTTATCTGAAAGACGCCTAGCTCTCAGAACAAAATCCGTATATTTGGTACTTGCTCTGGCATAGCGTATCAACTGAGATATGAACACGCCATAAGCAGGCGATGAAGGGATGTTGCTACTCAGAAAAGGAAAGTTTGTAATGCTGAAATTGAAGTCGTCACGTTTGTCATAGAGTGAGGTGTTCATGTGACCATCAGTGTCGTAGGACAGCATTATGTCCAAATAGGATGCTGAATTATTTGTCTCTGTAGTTTCTTTGACTTCAAGCTCCGAAGGATAGATACTGCTCAGGTAATCCGCGAATTTTGGATTATTGATGGACAACACATCGTCTATGTATCTGTAAGTGAAGTTGAAGTCAGAAGCTAAGTATCTTTTCCCTTCAGAGACCAAAGACTGAATGAATTCAGCTTCGTACGAGTAAAGGAAAATGTCGACAAGGAGTGGGGCACAATTGGTCCCCATTGGAATTCCGACAATATCCACTGCACAAAAGTAGGACATGTCGTCATGACAACGCTTTGGTATCGCAATTCTGAATTTGAATATTGCACATTAACGTAATATCTACAATAATAAATTGTTCTTGAACTATTTTTACTTTTAGACCAATTAATGTGTGATACAGTAAACCCTATGCCTTCAAAATCCCTATATGACATTTCTGGATCCTTGGATCCATTGCATCAAAGAGACGTTTGGATACTTAGAATGCGAGGCTGCCAGTGGGCTATTTAAAAAGTTTCTCGCCATCCAGCCGACTAAGCTGTTTCGTTGAGGATATTCCATTTTGTTTATATATTTTCTTTCCAAAGACAAATTGATAAATGCAACAAAGAAATTAATGAGCGATATAAAAATCAATAAGACTGTGCGTAGTCACAAAATTTAATAGGAATTTTTTTAGAAGTTTCCCCTAATTTCCCCCAAATTCTTTTGTCGGAACTCTCCGCTTTTCCCGCAAATATATACTGAAAGGCTTTTGATTGGTCAAGTTAATTTGCGTTATAATGGAATTTTCCTACCGCACAGGTCAAGCAATTTATGAATGACTGTGACTAGAGTTGTCTAGTGCAAATGTACTAATTTCTAACTTTTCAGAGTTATCAACACATAAGTTTCTATTGTGTAACCCAGTTTTTTTGTGTGTGTGAATTTCATGCATAGCTTTATTAATACTACTCTTTACTCTTTATTCTAAGAGTCAAAATTTTAAACCTTTTTTGAACGAAAAAAAAAAATTTGCGTGATTAAATAAATGTTGATATCGACCAAGCTTTTTTGGAAAGCTAATGCTTGTTGACAGTCTTAGAATTGTTCCTGTGAGAAAGTTAGTGCCTAAAAAACCCGTTTGGTTGAGTCGATTACAGTCATATCGCCTCGACGACAAATCGCCCCAGCTTGTATGCCCAACGATCATTTCGCCCCAGTTGCATATGGCCCAAAGGTGTTATTAGGGCGAAACGAACCCAGTTTATTACGCCCCGAGTGGTGACACTTGCGCCCCAACTGGTGTTTATAACATCCCAAAACATATTCATTACGTCCTACATCATTTTCAGTACGCACCATACCTATTCAGTGCGCCCCACACTCCTTACAATACGCACCAAACCATTTTTAGTACGCCCAAAATCCTTTTGCAGTGCCGTCCCCATACCCCTCTTCAGTACACATCTCCCAACACCCTTTTCTGCACGTCCCGCTTTTTCTGAATAAAAATACGCATTCCATATCCTTCTCAGAACGCCCAATCCCCACACTGTTCAGTAACCCCCACTGTGGCACCATTTTTGATGTCGATACTCTCCGTTTATTGAGATAGTTTTCTTTTTCGGGAATGTGCCTGTGCCTATCCGATTAGGAGAATTAGCCATTTCTACTCTTATTCTGGAAAATTTATCAACATTTTGTTATTCAAAACTATAATTTTAGTGTAAAGTTACTGTATCACAGTATGTGTAAAGTAAATGAACTTCAAAAGAACATGTGATAAAGAAAAGTTGATGCACAGGAGAAAAATAAATTTGAGGCTTTTGAACTTACGAATTCTTCAATTCTTTGTTGGACAATGAGGTTGTTGTTTTTTTTTGTGTGTTTTGTTACGGGTATGCAACACAAAGCAAGTGCATTTCGTGAACTTGTAATGCGCGTTAGCGCATTTCATGTGATAAATGTACTTGCTGGGTGTTGCATACCCGTAACAGAATACACATTATGACATTTATTCTACATGTATATATATATGCACCAAATTTGTTTGTTTCATTCTTGTTTTCTGAAATCGCTTTTTCTCTGGGTAAAAAGGTGACGTTACAATTCAGGTCACCGCGGGTTCAGTTTGCAGGATGGAACAGCCGTCTCGCCATGTTTCTTTAGATCGTATGCATTGTGACGTCACGAGCGTTTTCAAGCAAAAATGGAAGACGTTCGTATCAATAATTGCATCTAAGGGAATTACATTGGTTTTGCATATACATGTATATCAGAATGCTTTGCAAGACTTTTTTATTTTTGATTTGAGACATAAATGTGGTACAAATCAACTTATGAATATTCATATTCACCTTATAATATGCCTTCTCGACTTTGAGACTGAATAACTGTTAGGTTCTTCTTTGATGTTTATTATAAAGGATTATAAAGGAAAATAATGGCGAGAAATTTCTTTATATAATTCAACCAATTAAGCGCCCCTTTTTCAGCTTCCACGTAATACTAGAAAATTCCGTCAGAACATATGTTTAAGGACTATCCCGAGCACGTTTTGAAAGATAAAGTTTTGCAAAAATTTGAAGGTATTTCACCTGCCTGATTCTTACGCAGACCTGTACTTAACAAATTATGCAATATCCAAGCTCGGAGATATAATGTCACCTTATGGAGTTAGTGGCATGTATGAAACATAAAATATTTCACGGAAAAGTGCAGATATATCGGGATAAGAAATAGTAACTGTTTGATAAAAATATAAGAGATTATTGTAACTTTTAAGTAGATTGAAAATTTTAGCAAAGAAAACGGAAACGGTTTTCCGTAAGTAAAAGATAAGCTGTCCTGTGTCCTTTGAATTCATATCAAAGCCTTAAAAAGTACATGTTTTGCCGAAATAGACATTCAGAATTTTGTGGATCTTGTTACATTGAAATTGTCGATCACATATCAAAAGGTAGGAATTCTCCATTTCGTATTCAATGTGATTCTTATGTAATTTATAATTTTGCTCTTACAATGATAGTCAAAATAATTTCAGTTAGCTCAGTGGACGCCCATTCGCTTCTCACCTCTACGGTCCCAGGATCGAATTTCTGATTCGGCAAAAGGGTCTTATGTGGGAGGGTATGGCGGTCGTCCACTCAGTCATACGATGTTTTCCTTGTGTTCTCCGGTTTCTACCTCAAGCCAACATCTGAAACCCCATTGAGGCATTAATATAAGTTTGAATCTTGTTTGTTAAACGTTGTTAAAAGAATTAAGTCTTTTAAAATTTCAAAATAAATATCCTCGCTGTTGAATTTCAAAGAATTCCAAATATATTTTAAGTCCATTATTTGGTTAAACTACTAGTACAAAACATGATTAATTTGATTATATATAAAATGTTTTTCAAAATTTATTTTTAATGAATTCAACATTCTTTGACATATTATTCCAAACGCTAAATATGAATTCCAAGAGGCGGTAATATTTATTGTACTCTAGAATGAGTTAGAGTAGATCTTGACGATAATCTTAACAGCACTCACAATAGAGCGCAAAATTAAACATTGACTGACCCCTATCAAGCTAGAGGTGAGACCAGGTGCCCGGGAGGAGTAAGCATCTCCTGTTGGCTAGCCGCACCCGCCGTCAATGTTTATGAAGCATGGAAATGAAAATATAAAAACTTCATGCACTGTCTGATGTTATGTCTATATAGAAAGTGCTATGGCGACAATGTCAGGAAAGTATACTCAAAACACTTACTGTCAAACCCCTCGCGGGGAACTTTTTTACGAGCTCCACACGGCAAAGGGCATAAGTGTGACACAAATGAGTTAAAGTAGATCCTGACGATAATCTCAACAGCACTCACAATAGAGCGCAATATTTAACATTGACGGACCCCTAGCAAGCTAGAGGTGGGACCAGGTGCCCAGGAGGAGTGAGCATCCCCTGTTGGCTAGCCGAACCCGCCGTCTGGAAGTATACGAAGCACATATAAATGAAAAAAAGTCTAGAGGAAGACTACTTAACATGGACTGACAGATAACGGAACACTGACACTTTTCCCCAAAGCCCCAAACTCCAAACTATGAAATAATGTAGACTTCATTTTCGATTTTATGACACAAGACAAGGAAGCGTCTGTCAGGAAAGACCGCAATACAAAAAAGGAACAACAAGATAAAAACCTTTAGATTGCCGATTAGTCTCATGGGTTTTTGTGGTCCTTTGTGTTTTGTTTTTCGGTGTTTCTTGTCCCTTTTTTTTCGTCTCTTGCTGTACGTGTCAACTCTGTGTTTTTTTTGTTTTTTTTTGGTGTTTTGATGTCGGTAGTGCAATTAACCGAATGCTGATAGAGACTTTAGACATGCACATGTATTTAACATTCCCACTACCTTTCACAAAAATCAGCCCCCTCGAAAATGATCAAAATTTAAGAATGATAAGAACAAGTACCCAATCGTGTGTCATTTTTACAAAGATAGCATCATTATATCATGATAGTTATATTCTTTTCTATCATGAATTTCTTGAGTGGAAAGCCGGAAACTTGTTTGACGTATTTTGTCAAGTACAAAGAGCTTCACATTAGTTGTGTAAACAAGAAAGAGAAATCAGCTCATTAAGAAGGAGAGAAGAAGCGGAAACCTTTTGAGAGGTTGAACATTTTTTGACAGAAATAGCGATAATTTGAAATTTTGTTACAAAATGTCTTGACATTTCTCAAAAGTGGGTCCTGTAGCATCATATCCCATCCATCCTGCTACGTCTTTCGGTACATTTTTGGACTTTATAATTTTTACACTTTTCGGTCATATTACATTGTTTAGACTGAGGATCACTGACGTGGGTTAAGTACCCGAAACGTGCATGTCTGGTCCATGCTGCAAATTTATCTGCTTTTAGATGATGCTCTCGAATTTAAAGGCGTTTAAAATAGATGATAAAAATTGCTTTTGTGAGAAAGATAGTGGCTAAATAAATGTATTTGGTTAAGCTGCTTCTCGCTCAACCTCTCTGCTATGATCAACGTTTCAACCGAAACACGTGTCTAGTACAATAAAATGGGTACTAAAGAACATATAGTGCAAAGTTGCTTACTTATAATTACTTATAAATTGTATGTATACATGGATTCCCATGAATGCTTCCAACGACTCCGCGATTTAATGTTTTAAGTGTATGAATTAAGTTCTTTCCATCTCTGTCACCTGAAAGAATTCATCGAAATTGGCTTAGATATAAAGCACAACTGGAATGTTTATCTTAAAACCAATCGATGAGGCGAATGTCTTTTCTCTGTTTTGACAACAAACACAAAATTTATGCAGGTAGTTGCTATTCTTGTATTTTTTTTCTTTTCAGATGAAGTGGCTATATCCATTTATCGCCACATTTATTACATTGACCGCATGCCAGACCCTCATCTCCAATACTGAGTGCCCGGCACTGGATGAATTAGTTCGAGTAAATGCAAAAACTAGCATTGATTTAAGAAAGAAAATGGAAGAACTTAAAAAAGAGAAACAGCGCTTATTCAATGAAATATCATTACAAAGAGATTGGATTAAGAGTATCTTGTTTCAAAGCAATGGTATGGATATTACTGTAAATGCAAAGCTATGTTCACCGGTTGCACATTTGTCTCGTTTGTTTATATGTAGTCTTTCGTGTTTGATATTTCTATGGTGTAATTTGGTGTTCCTTGTCTCTTTTGCGTCTCTTTCCGTGCGTGTAACTGTGTTTGCACTCGTTGTTTTTGGTGTTTTGCTGTGAAATCTGAAACCGAGTGTTGGTGATCCCCTCCATTATTATTCGTTGAAACGTTTATGTAAAGGGTCATTTGTTGCACGGCAATTGTTTGGTCATCAAACAATAATTACCGATGTTTGCTGCATTGCTAGTTTGAGAAAACTACTCATGGTAGTCCGTCAAGGACTCATTCAATCATTAGTTCAATCACTTATCTTATCATTGAAACAGAATGAAAATTATTGCACCTTCTACAAGGTAGACCGTGCAACAAAGGACAAAAGATAAGCACAAGGGAGGTGATTGTAGAAGTCGCATGAGGCTCAGGCAAACGGACCATAAAGCCTACATTTACTTTTACTTTAAAATTGAATAGTATCCATCGGTTGAATTTGAAGCGTAACACCGAATGCTATTTTGAATACAGATTTTATTTGGATATGCTACTGAATCGACCCTACCGGAAAGTTGAAACTGCAAACTCTCTTTAATGCAAATGCACAACTTAGATGCTAAAATCAGAGGGCGCTACTGAAATGAATTTAGGCGGCTTGTGAAAATCACTTTGACTGGAAGCATTACTGATGAGTATTTAAGAACCGAAACACGAGTTTGGTGCATGATAAATAGGTTTGAAATTTTGTTCAAGAAGGTATAGAGTTGGAACCCTTCCGTATTATTACTGAACGTGTCAGAGAGATTATTGTACATGTTGCTTTAGGTTTCTGTGCTGTAGTAAGTCTGTCTTTCTCTGTATTTGTAATCGACTAAGTTGGTAAATAATGATGCTGATAGACGTTGTGTCTTGTTACACGTAGAAAGAAAAGCTGGAATATTATTGAACACATGAAATTACGTGAAGAAAAGTTAATGGTAGTAATAATATACAAGGAATATCGATAAAACATTCAATCAAATGTCCGACGACATACTTTGAGTACAATAATTAAGACGAATAACTTATTCCTAAATTATCAAGTTACGTTTTCATTTGAATTTGTATCTTCACAATCATAAATCTGTTCCTTCAGGGATAATGGATTGTATGTGGTACAAGATAATGGATCCTGACGCACAGAGTGGAGTGTATAACCTGATCGTAGGAGATAGGGATGTCCAGGCATATTGTGACATGGAAACAGACGGAGGGGGATGGACGGTTTGTTAAACTTTTAAGAATTACTTTTTAGAGTCGCCCATTTTTGGCAAGAGGGAATAAGTCTATATTGTAGATGGTGCTTGAAAATTCCATTTGAATTAAGTACTAAGGACGAGGAACACGCTTCTAACGATAAAATTGGTACTATAAAACATATATTACAATCATTGGAATAACTCAAACTGTAGTCAATTTTAAAGAAAGTGAAGTGCTCCAACCTTTAACCTTCTTCAACGGCATTTCGAGCTAAAACGCAAGATCACAACTACAGTGTGTCCATCCTGATTTGCATTTAGTTACCTACTCAACCCTCATTCTCGCATCATTCTGCACACAAACAACCTTTTCCGATTCCGTTCAGAACTTATTTGTTTTTGGTTTGTTGTTTTGTCAGATGTTATTTACGTAGCACTTTCTTGTTACTTTGTTTCGCTGGGTGATTGCAGGATGGTCATGCTGGAGATCATCCCGTTTTCTTCCGCTGGAACTATGCAGAGGACAGTTAGGTGAATGCGTGCCAGATGCTCAAACCATTGTTATAAACTTTGGGCACTTGCACTTGAAATCATTAAATTGTTAAATTATTTTATAGACGTACTCTGTTATATCTTATTAATTAGCTAGATCTTTTATTATGAAAAATTAAGAAAATTTATTGTTGTTTCCCCTTATTTTGCGTAAACCTTCATTGCAATTCTTCTCCAATTTCTGTTTGTCGGGGTTTCCACAATATTCATGAAGTAATGTAGAACAAATTCTAATGGAATGTCGCTATAACGTGGCATTTCATTGGTTGTTTGCCCCTTTGTTACGACTGTAAAACTAGAATATACTAGGCTTTGACGTTTCTAACGTCACATTTCGCTTTATATTCACAAAAATAAAGACTGCATTAGAATTGGAGTAATTAGCTTCTGACGTTATATTTGCGGACGGTAAATGCTGATTTTACGGTGCAAACATCAGGTTTTTTTTGGCTCCGCTAACGCGTCGCCAGAAAAAAAAATTCAGTTTGCGACCGTAAAATCTGTATCTACCGTTCGAAAACATAACATCAGAAGCTAGTTATTTCCTAAATGAAATTCCATGCTGATAATCTGATCCTTTATTACGGAGGATAGTGTTCTTTCCATCTATTTAAAATGATAAATATGTATTAATAATGTACAACACAAAATCGATAATTCAGAAAATCAGAAACCAAAGGCATACAAAATCAGGATAAAACAGGAACCAAAGCAAACAAAAATCTCCACAACATGAAAAAAAACTCCCGATATGGGAGTGAGACCAGGTGCCCAAGAAGAGTATTCGATTCGGTAGAACTGTCACATCCGGTTATTTCCATTTCGGAAGACATAGAGTACAATCTTTGGTTGGATGGTTCAAATGATCTATGACAGAATATCATCCACCATTGGTGGAGAGTGGGACATCATAATGTATGACGAGTTCCCAATTTCTACCGTAGAACTTCCTCAGTGACGATGTTAGTCGGTCACACACATATCCCTGACTGAGAAGCTTATCTGAAAGACGCCTAGCTCTCAGAACAAAATCCGTATATTTGGTACGCATTACTTATAATTTTTGCAAGTTTTTCTTCCAATTTAGAATGTGGAATTGTAGTGTAAATTGTCGAAAATCAAAGTCTTTGATCGAATGGACTCTACTGAAATGACTGGATTTCAGATGTTCTAAAAGTTCCTTCGAATTCTTTAAAATCCACACCTGGTTGATACCACTGCGAGCATATACTGTCAAACAATATTTTTGAAGCCCAGATTTGATTTCAGATAAAACTTTGGTGAGTAAGATCGATACAGATTTGGTAGAACATTCTGAGGAAATAACGATAAAACGTTGTTTGTACGGATTCTTATGCATTTTAGGTGTGCGGTATAAGTATGGTAAATCTAAATCTAAATTGTTAGTGTCGAAGCCAAAGGAAACAAGAGCTGATTTGTGGTTATCTATTAGTTCAGATGCAGGAAGGTTTATCGGGGTGTAAGTGGATTTTCCAGGTGTTGAATTTAAACCCAACTATTTAACTAGGCTGTCGAAATAGTACTTTTGCAAATGTGTAATTATTTGAGGCTTTGTCCGCTGGTGTGATGACATAATGTTCTTGGAGGTAGGTAAGCTCTGTGATAACATAAGGGTCTTTAAATAAACACTCATATCTGGTGTTCACAGTTGATTTTAATCGGTAAATTCTAGATAAAATTAACCCTCTAATGGATTCTATGCATTCGAAAAGGGTGTCGAGCTGTACATCCTCTTTCTTTGCCAAACGTTCTGCATATTACTTACAAGAGTCCATGATAATTTTGACGTTTTGGTTCCATGTAAAGGACATACTTTCTCTGTTATAATTTGGGACCCTTTTTAAATATTTTTCACAACTTGTTGTTCTTGACTATACTAAGGTCAACAGTAATAACGTGTTCACAAGGAGAGTATTTGAAATCCGATGAAGAACATTTGCAACGAATTGGATGTAGTGAGGGATATCAATACACTGCAAGACTCGTTTGTAATTGAAAATTTACGATGCAACTGTTGGTGTGTAGCTATTGGAAATACAAGGAGTTTCTTTTCTTTCGAAATTTGATGGGATTTTTTCTGTGACAGTTTTGTGATTCAAAATTTGACCAAGATTCAATTTATCAATACCTTTGTTTGTAAATCTTCCTTTAATGAAAGGACGGTTTGTTTTCTCCTCTGATTTATCTGATCTAACTGCTTGAAATAAACGAAAAGTAGATATGTCCAAGATGACTCCTCGAGTCAGTATTCTGGGGAACGTGTATTGGTAAATGTGAGGTCCTTCGTATATTCGTAGATTTCGTGTAACTTCCGTAAAGGAACAGAGTATAATTTGGTAGGAATATAATGCAGGCCCAGAGGCTCATTCAAAAATGGAAGCAAGTCATCGAAGGAGAAACTGAGTATCTAAGGCCTATCACATGTACGAGGGCCATGACTTAGAGGTCTTCTTTGTGGTCTGTTGAAAAAGCTAGTCACATTTACCGATTGACAACCGGGACCTGTTACGTTTCCTATGCTGCTGATATTATCGTTGCACCCATAGGGCGCTGCAGTGTTAATTTTTTTTATCCAGAACTCTTCTATGTTGCGATGGAAAGCGAGATCTAAAAAAAAGTATCGATTTCATTAAAATTTCTGAATGATAAAAAGTCAAAATCACGTTTATCTAGTTTCCGAAGTGAGCCTCGCGGATGGGTAGTCTGAATCAATCAGTATTTCTTAAGAATGCAACCTCTGCTTCATCCATTTCCAGTACTGATGAGAGAGCATAAAACAGTTCATGTCTGCTGCCGTTGCGTGCAATAATTAGTAAATATTTGAGGGTATGATGTATCTAGCTCTGTATTCTAGACGTACAGAAATCATACGTGATGTATTCTGTACGTACACGCACGTATTCTAGACGTACAAGGAAACATACAAATGTATTCTAGACGTACAGAAAACATACGCATGATTCGAGAAAAAGTGAACAGTCTGACAAACAACTACAGAAAAATCACATGGCGTCATTAAACATGTTATAAATTCAAAGCATCATTTAAGAACATGTAAAGTTGCAGCATTTGAGTCCCCAAGGGCACATGCAGCCAAGTTCGATCAACTTCGGTTGATCGTTTCTTCAACGCATTAAAAAAATTCTGTTATCAGAATTTCTTGAAATTTCTTAAACATGGGTCCTGTAGCATCATATCCTAGCCATCCTGCTACGTCTTTCGGTAAATTTTTGGACATAATAACGTTCACAATCTTTGGCCATATTACATTGTTTAGATTGAGGATCACTGACGAGGGGTTTAGTACCCGAAAAGTGCATGTCTGGCCCATGTTGAATATTTACCTGTTCTTAAATGATGCTATTGAATTTGAAGACGTTTAACATTTGTACCATTTGGTTAGTGTCACTGCTAGTGGACCAGGAGTCCCCGAGGGCACATGTAGCCAAGTTCGATCAACTTCGGTTGATCGTTTCTTCAACGCATTCAAAAATTCAAAATTTCCTGAAATTTCTAAAACATGGGTCCTGTAGCATCATATCCCAGCCATCCTTCTACGTCTTTCGGTAAATTTTTGGACATAATAACGTTCACAATATTTGGCCATATTACATTGTTTAGATTGAGAATCACTGACGAGGGTTAAGTACTCGAAACGTGCATGTCTGGTCCATGCTAAAAATGTACCTGTTCTTAAATGATGCTATTGAATTTGGAGACGTGTAGCATTTACCAGACATTGGGGATTTAACCCTCGTAAGTTATCCTTAATCCATACAATGAAATATGACCAAAGACTATGAATGTTGCAGTAATGCAGAAAATTAAATGGGACCAATCAAGAAGAAGATTCGTCATGCATCTTGTCTGAGATAAAACTGATATATAGGGTGCTATTTTGTTTAGAATGCGAAAATTGTTTGCACTTTAACATAAAAAATTTCAACTTCCAACTTGTACGTCATCAGTAACTTTGTCATTGTAATTCTAGGCCATCGTATCACGGGATCCTGACAGTTTTAATGATATGAATAGATCATGGCAGGAATATAAACATGGTTTTGGAAATGTGGAAGGACCATTTTACTGGATTGGTAAGTAATCAATACCTCTTCACTTTACAGATTTGAATTGCGAGTATTGAACTGTTTCCATGATATATTTGATATGATTGATAGGAGGGCGTATCCGAACCAAGTCCTATATATATGGTTTTCTTTACAAACGAAATGCATATGTCTGAAATGAAGGGTTACCACAGTGAATAACAGTTGCTACGTATGAGTGGTAAATATCGAAATGCATACCTATACAGCAATACACACCAATATCAGACATCCTACCTAAGTCAACATTTCAGGACACACAACATCCACGTCTAACTGTCAAACAACAAAGCAGACACACCAATATCAGACATCCTACCTAAGCCAACATTTGTTTACACACAATACCCACATTGTAAGGTCAAACAAACAAAGCAGACACATCAATATCAGACATCCTACCTAAGTCAACATTTGGTAACACACAACACCCACATTGTACGGTCAAACAAACAAAGCAGACACCAATATCAGACATCCTACCCAAGTCAACGTTTGAGGACACACAACACCCACATTGTACGGTCAAACAAACAAAGCAGACACATCAATATCAGACATCCTACCCAAGTCAACATTTGGTAACACACAGCACCCACATTGTACGGTTAAACAAACAAAGCAGACACATCAATATCAGACATCCTACCTAAGTCAACATTTGGTAACACACAACACCCACATTGTACGGTCAAACAAACAAAGCAGACACCAATATCAGACATCCTACCCAAGTCAACGTTTGAGGACACACAGCACCCACATTTTACGGTCAAACAGACAAAGCAGACACATCAATATCAGACATCTTACCCAAGTCAACATTTGGTAACACACAGCACCCACATTTTACGGTCAAACAGACAAAGCAGACACACCAATATCAGACATCTTACCCAAGTCAACATTTGGTAACACACAGCACCCACATTTTACGGTCAAACAGACAAAGCAGACACACCAATATCAGACATCCTACCCAAGTCAATATTTGGTAAAACACATCAACCACATTGTACGGTCAACCAAACAAAGCAGACACACCAATATCAGACATCCTACCCAAGTCAAAATTTTGTAACACACAACACCCACATTGTACGGTCATACAAACAAAGCAGACACACCAATATCAGACATTCTACCCAAGTCAACATTTGGTAACACACAGCACCCACATTGTACGGTCAAACAAACAAAGCAGACACACCAATTTCAGACATCCTACCTTAGTCAAAATTTGGTAACACACATCACCCACATTGTACGGTCAGACAAACAAAACAGACATACCAATATCAGACATCCTACCCAAGTCAACATTTGGTAACACACAGCACCCACATTGTACGGTGAAACAAACAAAGCAGAAACATCAATATCAGACATCCTACCCAAGTCAACATTTTGTAACACACAACACCCACATTGTACGGTCAAACAAACAAAGCAGACACCAATATCAGACATCCTACCCAAGTCAACGTTTGAGGACACACAACACCCACATTGTACGGTCAAACAAACAAAGCAGACACACCAATATCAGACATCCTACCCAAGTCAATATTTGGTAACACACAACACCCACATTGTACGGTCAAACAAACAAAGCAGACACACCAATATCAGACATCCTACCCAAGTCAATATTTGGTAACACACATCACCCACATTGTACGGAAAAACAAACAAAGCAGACACACCAATATCAGACATCCTACCCAAGTCAACATTTGGTAACACACAACACCCACATTGTACGGTCAAACAAACAAAGCAGACACACCAATATCAGACATCCTACCCAAGTCAATATTTGGTAACACACAACACCCACATTGTACGGTCAAACAAACAAAGCAGACACACCAATATCAGACATCCTACCCAAGTCAATATTTGGTAACACACAACACCCACATTGTACGGAAAAACAAACAAAGCAGACACACCAATATCAGACATCCTACCCAAGTCAATATTTGGTAACACACAGCACCCACATTGTACGGTCAAACAAACAAAGCAGACACACCAATATCAGACATCCTACCCAAGTCAACATTTGGTAACACACAGCACCCACATTGTACGGTCAAACAAACAAAGCAGACACATCAATATCAGACATCCTACCCAAGTCAACATTTGGTAACACACAGCACCCATATTGTGCGGTCAAACAAACAAAGCAGACACACCGATATCAGATATCCTACCTAAGTCAATATTTGGTAAAACACATCAACCACATTGTACGGTCAAACAAACAAAGCAGACACATCAATATCAGACATCCTACCCAAGTCAACATTTGGTAACACACAGCACCCACATTGTGCGGTCAAACAAACAAAGCGGACACACCGATATCAGACATCCTACCTAAGTCAATATTTGGAAACACACAGTACCCACACTGTACGGTCAAGCAAAGCAGACACACCAATATCAGATATCCTACCTACGTCAACATTAAGCGACACAAACCATCCACGTCTAACTGTAAAACAAACAAACCAGACATTAAAATATCAGACATCCTACCTAAGTCAACATTTGAGGACATACATCACCCACATTGTACGGTCAAACAAACAAACAGACACACCATATCAGACATCCTACATAAGTCAACATTTGTTAACACACAGCACCTACATTGTACGGTCAAGCAAACAAACAGACACGTCATATCAGACATCCTTCCTAAGTCAACTTTTGAGGACATACATCACCCACATTGTACGGTCAAACAAACAAACAGACACGTCATATCAGACATCCTACATAAGTGAACATTAAGCGACACAAAACATCCACAACGAACGGTCACAAACAAAGCAGAAATACTAATACTCAACACGGAATACAGAAGAAGATCAAAGTGCGACCTGCATTATATTTATATTATATTTATATTACATTCTTGTTACATTTTCTTGAAAACATGACAATGGAAGTGAGGCAATTATGAATACCATAAACATTTATTTAAAACCCCTTGATGCTATTTCTATTACTTTCTTATGTATGCTTCTTCTAATTCCCAATGTCTGATATCAGTAAGATTTAGTTAAGATCAGGTAACATGGACGCACACATGCGGCTTGACTATAATAGTAAACATTTTTCATGTTTGAAAGATAATACATCTTTAACAAAAGACGGGATCTCCAACACTACTCTATTGTAACACCCACAGCAAAACAACGTAACACCCAGCGGACATGCACAACAAGTTACACAAAAATGGACATACCTTAAGTTTAACATTCATTTAATTCGTGCTTTTATAATGGAAAAAAAAGAATGCAGGCTTATGTATTCGACGAAATGGTGAAATAAAAGCAGCGACCTCGTCTCATATCTTTTCACTCTTCGGTACCCTGTAATTGGATCAACCAATAAGATTTATTGAGTCAAATTCTATCAATTAATATTTTCGTCTGTTTGGATAATGTTATGAGTCAAGAAGAAAGGTCATTAGCGATGAAATAGCATATTTCATGCAAACATAAGGATGGGGTAAACATACTCCCCCTCGTAATTTGTTGTGCCTTTGCTCAATTTCTGAATTTTAACAAATGTTTGAAATTTTTGAATTCATTTTATCATTTTTAATTTAAAGATAAGAGTATTAAAACTCCTTAATTTCAAATTTTCTTGATTACTTTACTTTGCAAACGACATGTAACATGTTTTAACATGTTTAATGTCTTCAAATTCTTCAAACACGTCTAACTTACTAACTTACTATTTGTCTAACTAACTATTTTTCTGAAAAAAGGCATCGACCTGTGTATGGAAAATAAGCATAAACTGATATGACGAAAGAAATATGTTTTGTTTTGACTCTTTCAGGAAATGACAACATTCATGAATTAACCAAGCAGAGACCGTCTGATGTCTACTTTAAAATAGAACACTTCAAGAAGTTAAGATGGCTTAAATACAAAAACATGACGGTCCTATCAGAGGCATACAAGTACAGATTGTCTTTCGATGAGAATTCATATGACGGATATCGTATGCGTAAGTCTTTATCTTCTAGTTCAGTGTCAAAGATAGAAATAGGGAGATTATCTCCAACAAGATACAACTAAGAATAATACAGCTCCCATGTCATATTGCAAAGTGTGTAACACTACACTTGTATACGATGATGTACATGTAGTGTTAATAGCACATGTGTCTCTGTGTTTATATAGTCAGGGTAGCCACAGATTTTGATAAATGAAATTCCCTGAAATTTCCAAGATTTTCCCTGACAATTAGATGCGTTTAAATACTTGTCTGTTTTACACTTTTATGTTCGAATATGTAATCAAATTTCCTTGGCTATACTTATTCATTTCTAGGTAACTGTACTTAACTTTGCATTCTAAAATCTAGTGTCCATTGGCGAGTGAAGCGAGCCAGAAAAAATTGAGACATTAAATCTGCAACAGAATGTCTTATTTATTTGTTAAAATGTATATTGTCAGTTCTATCAGGTATTTGTCATGTTTTCAATAATACGAAAGTGTTCCAACTCTATACCTTTATGAAGAAAATTCCAAAACAATTATTCTGCACCAGACACGTGTTTCGAACATTCAATTCTCATCAGTGATGCTTCCAGCGGAGCCACCAAAATTCATTTCAGTAGCGCCCTCTTACATTAAAATGAATAACAAATAGTCAAACATTAACTGATGAACATTCCCTGGTTTTCCCTGATTTTCTTGAAATTTTCGAATTCCCTGATTTTTTCCCTGCAGGGAATTTTTACTTAGCATTTTTAGATGCATTATTATATCATCGCTTTCGTACAAACGGCAATGTTCACGGGAAGGTGAGCGCAGACATGTAGGTGTGCATAATATTTGCTATAAGAAAAATATTGTTTCAAGACGACTCCCTTGGATAATTTTACCTGTTAATGTCTCAAAACTTATTAATCAATGCACATTTGATTTAGTCCCAGTTCAAAACATAAATGACTGCCATTTCTCCGGATGTACAGGACCTAGTCAATTCGATCTAAGCAAATTTCGATCGGTAAGAACCTCTCCTTTGTAGGAGCACTCAACCCAAGGGATCAAGGTTGAAACAAGACAACATAAACAAAATCATTCATTCACCTGTTTCAAGTTTATTCTTTTTCATTTTCAGGTTTGTAAAAGTCAGTACATGAGAAATCTATGATATGTATATGATACAATCGGAAGAGTGCATCAACAAAGTAGAGGTTCATACAGATTGAAATGTACAACGGTCGAATTGACCAAATCTATTCATATGTAAAAATTGCAGATATTTCTGTTTAGAACTTAGACAAAAACAAATGTGCATGGATTTACAAGTTTTAAGACATTAACAGCTAAAATCATCCATGCCTAGGTAAAGTTAAGTACATTGATCAGCTGATTTAAAGAATACAGTGCACAGTATTACTAAAAAATAAACTTCCAACCAAATGAAACTGTTGCACTAACGCTCTGTATTACATCACATACCGTAGCGTTTACTTAGTGCTAATGGCCACCCTGATAATACATTTATTCAGTTATATAAACAGTTATTCTTCCGTTAAACCATTTTCTGTAATGATTATTAAAGACATCAGTGCTTTAAAAAACTACACATCCATTGACGGATCAAACAAGGTGGAGGTAGGGCGGGGAAACCGGTCTTCACACTCTCCCCTTCCTGGTCAAACTCGTTGTTACAGTCATGAACAGAGAGTGGGAGATCGAAAGGAGATGAAAATCCAAAGTAAAGCCTTTTCTGGCCGTCTATCGTTATTCTTATCTGCTTTTAGGATCTATTTTCTTGGGGAAGGGGGTTGCGGAAATGTATCACGCAGAGAGTGAGAGATGAAATGTAATCAAATTTAAGATGCCCTCTTTGCCGTTTCAAAGTATATAATTTCATTTTCTGATGTTGTGTGAATTTATTGAGGTGAAAAAATATTTGTAATTCCATGGAAACTTAAAAGAATAATATAATATAAGGAAAGTTGTCCGCTCGCTCTTCTTATTGGTATGTGTAAAAAAAACCTGATTATCATTGATCCCAGCAATTCATCACCGGGACTACTTTTCTTGTTATGTTTATCTTATAAAATGATATTCTAATCGTTTCAGAATTAAACGAAAAGTAACGAGCGTTTCTCGTCAACGTTAACTAATATCTAGTACCTTCTTGAGACAGAATAAAATAGAATGATGACAAACAATTCCATTTCCGAGGAACATTAGAATAGAGACATGATACTATCTCCACTCCAAAATGCCAATTTACCAATCTGATGATTATTCAATGATTACCATCAAAGAGCAAAGTTTCATTGATAAACATAGACCTATGTTAAACAGATCATGAAAATACACCCACATCCCTGAAACATTCCTGACCATTTTATCTGATATAAGCATTTCCTATAGATACAAATGCAAAAATACATACAATAGTACATTCACTACATACAGTCATCAACACTATATATAGCATTATGAGACTTGTTTCCCTTGTGTATAGCTTTGTTTGGAAATGGGAAAAGGTGGTAAAATATTAATAACTCTATATCAGCTCATATAGAGATCACAAAATGGACATATTTCTGGTTGGAATTTAGTATGAATGTTCTATAATATACATGAAAATCTCAACGACTAAAGAACTTCCTTAAAACAGAATGATGTGAAGAATATAACCAATCAATCATACATCTATGATCATCCCAGAGAAATTGATATTTAGAGAACAAGTATATTCCTGACGTAATTCTGCCTTAAGTCATTGAAGTCGAAGAAATTATCTTTTAAATATAAACACCAATTCATATTATATTTACACAGAATTTAAATTTATTTCAATGAACACAGTATCAGAATGCAAACAACAGGATGTTGTTTTGGCATTGAATTTTCAAATTTATTCTGAATTTTGGACTTAGGTTTACTTCAGTTCACATTTAATCTTATTTGTCTTTTTTGCTGGACTTCTCATCTTGCTTACCTTATTTGGTAATTTTATTGATTAGATATAAATTCGTGTAGATCTATCAATTGTGTTTCAGGTGATGTCCTGGGAGGATTAGGATTCAAGGACTTGAGTGCACAGAACATGGCCTTCACTACGTACGACAGCGACAATGACGGTAATCCCCAAGGTAACTGTGCAGAGTATTGGGGAGGCGGATGGTGGTACAACATCTGTGGCTATGGTATGACCACGCAGACACTTATTATGAGCTACAGGATAGGTTACCTACGACCAGGGAACATGATGATGATTCGCTATAAGAAGCCGAAATAAACAAATGTGTATTGTCCTTCATGATTCCATGTAGCTGTATACTTGTCCGCTTTATCTCTCGTGAGAATGTTAGAGAAATTGTACTCCCAATGATTGTGGTTCTTATATTCTGATTTTTGAATTTGTGTGAATTCCATTGACTGATCGTGCTGTTGTACATGTACTTTTCATTGTAATACACATGTTAAAAGTTTTTTTGGGTTTTGTGTGAATTTCATTGCCTGATCGTGCTGTGTTGTACATGTACTTTTCATTGTAATACAAATGTTTAATGTTTATTTGGGTTTTGTGTGAATTTCATTGCCTGATAGTGCTGTTGTACATGTACTTTTCATTGTAATACAAATGTTTAATGTTTATTTGGGTTTTGTGTGAATTTCATTGCCTGATCGTGCTGTTGTACATGTACTTTTCATTGTAATACACATGTAAAATGTTTATTTGGGTTTTGTGTTTGGCTTTCTCTCATTCATTATGGTTACCATGGTTACACTGTTTATTTTTCATGTTATTGCGTAAATTAATTGATTGAATAGATTGTGCTTACGCATCAGTATAATATATTATCCATCCAATACATGTAATGAATCATACTTTTTATGTATATTGCAAATTCAAGGGCTTGTTGTGTGGATACTGTATTGAATATTGTCACAGGAATTCCATTATTTTTAAGTAATGTTAATAATTGAAGCATATTTTTTGTACATGTTTCATCAAATTTTGACCGTTAGTTTTGAAGCTATGAACGTACGAATATACCCATTGAAAGCCCCAAAACGGACCGTAAATTTATGTGACGTTAAGATTAACACACTTTAGGTAATGAAAAACAATTACAAATCTTCTGTAGAGGCAGACAATTAATAAGTTCTGTATTTTTTTATCTAGATGTAATGTGGGCAATCGGATTTGTACATGTATAGAATTATAAATGATCACTGAGACTTTTAAAAGAAATTGTCGAAAGGAGATAAAATAATGTCTATTTTCAGAACATCTTTGAGTTGTTAATTTTTTATGATGAAGTCCGTTTATCTGAAATCCTATCATTTAATTTCCGTAAAAACTTGATATTATCTTCTTCATATGTCAAGTTAAACACCGATAACTTCCTATTGAAATTTGACCGTCAGTTTTTAAGTTATAGTGATTTTGTTAGCCCCTTCCCCTTATTTTTACGTTACAAGAAATGCTGACATTCTTGCGAAAAACGGCCAATATGGCCGTTTCTATTATGACGTCATAATTGATCTGGAGCTTTCCGATGGGGTTCTTTCGGATACTGTTCTGGACCCCCTTAATAAAAGAATTTCAATTTCAATTTTCTATATTTTATCAAAAATACTACAATACAAATTACAAAAAGGGGAGATACCTGAAACAAATTGTTTAAAGAAATAGTTTCATACTTTTCAATAATGCAAAAGGTATAATGAACATGATTAATTAACATATAGATTTCAAAATGTATTTAGACCTCCTGTTCTCCAGACGAAATTTATATATGGTACTGACACAAGTCAAAGGAATTTCCGTGTATTGCATAAGAGTCGGAAAGAATGTGATATTTGAAACGGTTGACATGCCGTCACGGGTAATGTTTGATTAGCACCACTTTCCAACAGAGAAGTTTTTATTATGAAATAATTTTATTAATTCTTTAGCTCAATTTATATGTCACACTTTTACGCAATACCATGATGGAAAAGCAATTTTCAACACCAGCTGTTACGCAATGTGTGATATCATGGTGACCCAAGACGTTCTTTTCATTGCATAAAAACATCATTACGTGTTTGCGATTGATGCCAAAATTAACCAATGACTGTGCTGCAAATCCTTACCGATTATAGCAACTGGGTCAGATGAATACCCATCTACTATTGAGTCTTTGCGGAATAGAGAGTTTATTCCCCTTACAGACGGTATCTGACGTAAAACCATTGTGACGTCATGAAAATGGTATGGTAACGTCGATTTTATACCGTCATTTCCTAGAATTTTAGGACTGTTTCCATAGAATTTGATGACATCATAATCAGTCTACGTCAGATACCGTCTCAAATGGGAAGTAACTCTGGTTTTCGAAAAAAAGCGAATAAGAGTACAAAACTATGATGTTGTCTGACGACGTATAAATCAAAGTCGCATCCTCTTCTTAGATTATAATAATTAAACGACTGAAAAGACAAAACTCACAACCAGAATTCAAAAATTTCAAGCAAGATTGACCCTTCCGAACGCGGGAAAAAATTGAGAAATTCCATGACGTCACAACGCAATTTCGATGTTTGACCGAGGTTCGAAGCTTGTTTGTCCGAGGTAAAAGCATTGCGACGTCACGAAATTTGGCATTTTTTTCCGCAATCGGAAGGGTCAATAGGCATACAACTTCTTGAAAATACATGAAATAAAACAAAGATTGGGCGGAAATCACAAACAGTGAAAACAGACGAACGCTTTCTTACGAGACAAAAAGGTGACCAACAGACTTTGACAATCCCTGGGCACCATAAGCCACGAAGGACGACATTATCTGATGGAAGATTTCCAGGGTTCAGTGCAAGAACGGAATTTATTGTAGGTGGCGCTGTTAATAACGCGCTGTAGACACATGATGTTGAAGGAATTATGTCAAATACTCTATTAGAATAACGTGTTTCTACGGGTTTGCGATGTTAAACGTCTTTAAATTCAATAGCATCATTTAAGAACAGATAAATTGCCGTATGGACCAGATATGCACGTTTCGAGTACTTAACCCTCGTCAGTGATCCCCTATCTAAACAACGTAATATGGCCAAAGAGCGTTAAATCAATAATGTCAAAAATGTACCGAAGGACGTAACAGGAGTGGTCAGTATTCACTGTGGTCGGTACAGGGAAGTCTTACTGGAATCTCTTTTATACCCTATTTTCAATCGTTTATATTCCTAATCATATTTTTTTTGGTTAAGCCTCTGGGTGAATCAACATCATAATTACGATTGAAGTACGATGAGGTCTTAACTAAAAGTCTTTATTGAAATGAGGGAAACAAAAAATGGACAGCTATTAACATTTAGGCGACTGGATATATTTGAAAACAAGCACTGTTGCACTACAGTATACAAAAAAGGTCTTCAATATATGTCAGAGGCAATGTCTAAATAGAATCCCTTTAACATGATCAGTAGTTTCAGAACAAATCACTTGCAAAAATGTAAATTAAATGTATCTTTGCCTTCAGATTGTCAAACAGCGTATTTTTAAGCAAATCAAATTTCTCTCAACATGAAGTGAACGGCGCCGAAACATCCCAAGAGAATGATATCGACAAATTTTATGTCTCCCTGAGAGCAGCTATATCTTTTAAGGTCATATATAGTTTGCCAGTTATTGATACATTATTCGTAAATCTTATGTTCGTTTTTTAGGTCAATAGAGTTCTTTTATTAAAAAAAAGGAGGTATATCCCAACAACGCAATCGTCTGTAGCACCCACAGCAAAATCCCAAAACACCTAATGGAAAAAACACATAGCAGACACTCACAGAAAGAGACGTAAACGGGACAAGGAACACCTACTCACATCATCAAAACATGAAACACAAAAGGCTGCACATAAACCAACGTGACCAATGGACAACCGGTACCAATTTAGGACAGCCATCTGTTACGCAGGTAAAAGAGGTGTGGTTATCATTTAATAGCAGTTCTCTGTAAGGACCAAAATAATTTCAATAGCACGTGGAAACAGCATGTCTCCAATTTTGAAGATTTTTGGTGTGGAAGGTGTATATGATGTACTGAGACAAAAATAAACTTTCTTTTTACAAATTTAGTTTTCGTTGCCATGGAAACCATGTTTGAAATTTTAAGCATCAGTAGAATACTTGTAACATGGCATTTTCACAAGGCTCGTTTCCATGGTAACAACTATTGTAGTCAACTGAAATTTCCTTAATGTTTCTCTTTATATCTTTAAAAGTATAAATATTTCACAAGAAGTATGTGTCTGCCCGCTGTTCTCTTTGTCAATATGCTCAAAATGTAGGCAAAAACCTGTTTTGAAGAGGCCCTATTTAAGACCGTAAAAGCTCCTTATTTCACATGATTTTGCTCAAATTTAAGGGCAAATAATCTGAAATGTCAGGCTAACTTGATTTCTACTGCCAATTATCTTTAAAGTTTAATCCTCGATCTTGAAGAAAATGTTAAAATTTGAGTGGGACCTCCTCACAATTTTATTCAAAAGGGTATAAAAAATGGTTACCATGGTGACATTTTGTTCAGTGCTATTACACATAGAGTAATTTACTGGTAAATTTTCAGCTATATATTTTTAAGCATTTTTTTTTATCAGTGCATATAAAAGAGCATTATTGATTAAAAAAATCACCTTAAAAATTTTCAAGGTCACAGGACCCAATGTCAAGTTCATCTTGAATGTAATTCACAAAATTTGGCAAAATTCTGTGATTTTTCAAAAATATGAGAGGCAGTTACTCAAAAATCATGTGGTATTGAGTAAAACGAACACATACATAGTGATTTTGGATATATCCCCTATTTATTGACCAATGTTGCAAAAATCTCAAAATCAATGACATCCTTGAATTTTAGCTAGGATTTCATACATACATATAAAAAAATGTGAGATTATCATGATTTTTGTCTGGGGCGTATTTTTTTTAGGAGAAATGTTCTGAACAAAAAATTGTAATGTTTTTCCATCTATCGGTCCTAATTTTAAAAAGAGGTATTTTTAATACAAATATATGACAGTCAAGCTTAAATTTAGTAACAACAAATAATAACAAAAATGCAAATTTTATTGAAATTGGAACCTGTAATTTGAATTGACCTTGAACTTAGAGTCAATGACCTTGACAAATTTTGGAAGTGCTCAAATAAAGAATAATTTCTTCTGTTGTCCCTACATAAAGCTTAAGCAATATAAGTTATTTAAACTATGCTAAAAATCAATTTGAAAAGATATAGTCATCATGTGTCAAATGAAAAGTTGCCATGGCAACCATTTTTGACCTCAAAATGTAGGAAAAGAAAACAAGGTCCCACTTATTTTTTTCAGTGATTATATTTGTCACATGAAATCTATTTTGTTCTGACAACAGTGATAGTGTTATCAGCCTGACATTTTGTGCTATTTCTGCTTAAAAATGGTAAAAATTGGACAAAAATAGGCCTTGATTTTGACCTTATTTTACGGCAATTTTTGACTGATTTCTGTTTGATAGGATCCGGCTAATTGAAAGAAATGTCAAAAATTTGTTATTTCTTCTAAAAATAGAGGTTTTAAAGATTATAAGTTGTCAATACCAATTAACTCTGACAATGGTTTCCATGGCAACATAATAACCAAAGATGACTTATTTGACCATTTTTTTAGTGCCATAAATAGACAGACCTCGTTTCCATGGCAACAGGAATATTTATTTTCAAAAAATTGTTATTTTTGTATTCAGGGCATTATACATACCATTTATAGAGAAAATAATGAAAATCCATGACATGCTGTTTCCGAAATATTTTGGTCCTTACAGAGAATTGATATTAATATCAATTCTCTGTAAGGACCAAAGTAAGTTGAAAATAGCATGTCACAGATTTTGATAATTTTTATTATATTACATGTTTACGATAACCTAAGAATGAAAATACACCTCTTTGATAAAATTGACCTTCCGTTGCCATGGTAACAAGGCCCCAATTTTCAACAGGTATTTTGAAGTCTAAAATAAGAGGTTTTCAGGCATCTGGTTGCCATGGAAACCGGTATCAATTCAGATTCCTCATAACAAATAACATTTATTCTTTACTTCTATTTTGTCAATCCATAAAAAATAAAATGGCACTTCATACAGTAAATCAGCAAAATTCAGACAAAAAATGTCAATATTTTCCTTGAAAATATACCCCAAAATTAGGTCTGTTTTTCGTCAATTTTGATGTTTTTCCCATTTGAATAAAAAATAAGCAAAGGGTAAGTTAAATATTTCTTAATTGAGTGTTAATCTATGTGGACTGATCTAAAACTTGAGGGGAAAATCTAAGTGGGGAACATAACAGAAATGCTAGTTTTAAGCTGAAAAGGTGGTTGCTATGGCAACATTTGATATCAGATGGTCTCACGTAGGAAATCTTTTGATTCACTTTTAATATATATAGACAAAGTTGGCAATGGCAAATGTATATGTTTAAGATAACTATGATGAGTATCAATATTTGAATGACCTTGATTCTATTCCAAGGTCATTCAAATATAGGTCAAGGTCATTTCAAATTTCCGCAAAAATTTATTCCAAAATTAGATTTTTTCTTATTTTTTGACGTCGTTTTTTGTTGTTTTACTATACTTATTTTGTTTGGTGTTTTGCTTGATTTAAGTCTTCATATAAAACAAGAAAATGAGATAGTGCTTAAGTATGTATGGTATTTTTGTATAGAATTAGTCTCGTCCAAAAAGAGAAAAAATCATGAAAATTTTCCATTTCTGTTACAAATTGCCGATGAGAAATGAAATACTTACAAAATGCAGATGTCTATGAAACAAAGGGAGTAGATACAATCTTTCGTGCATATTCAATATCATATAATGGATTTCCCATAATTTCATAACATTTTAACGTGACATCATATATTTCCATTGAAAATTCACGAAAAACTCTAAAATTTAATGTCTAAGTTTGAGTGACCTTGAAATTAAACGATATGACCTTGAAATGTTTTCAAGTTTATTTTCTAATTTATATCCTCTTTGTTAATGATCACATGAAGTTTGATTATAAAAGACAGAATAAGGCCTTCACAATAGCCCTTCATATGTGTCAAATGTTGCCATGGTAACCTATTTCGGCATTTAATTCCAAGAAAACCAATCAGTTCCCCACTCCAGATTTTCTCATTTTCAGAAGACCACAAATAGATATTTAAAAAACAATAATCTTTATTACTTAAAAACTATTGCTTTTGCAATAATTGCATTGCAAAAACTGGCAAAAAGGGCCTAAAAAGGGGTTGAAAAAAGGTCTTACAAATGCTTGAGTTTTCCTATCGTTTGATCCCAAATAACAGTAAAATAAGAATAAATGGTTCAGATTTCTAAATTCAGTATTCTTATGGAAGGACGAAGGAATGCTTTTGGGAAGATTCAATTCTCCACATATTTATATTCCATCGAAAAATGAACCATGAAAATGTCTCGTTTATCACGTATTCTAGACCCCCAAAATTTTTGACATGGTTACCATGGCAACCAATGCTCCAATTCCACAATGATATCTAAATTCCGGCTTAACACATTTTACATGACACTTGTACCAAAAATCTTTCATTTCTGTGACATGCTATTTTTCAATGTTGCTGAAATTGTTTGGTCCTTACAGAGAATCGATATTAATACCTGACAAAAACAATGTCGTTCTATTTTTTCTACTGTCTTTAACTTTTTTTATTTTCTTACCATTCAACATATTCAAATTTTCTAATTCATTTAAACTTGATTTTTTAATAATATACATGTCATTGAGTGGTTTTAAGATACAGGCCAAGATAGGATTATCGTTATTAAGGTATCCGATGTACAATAGAGCATTTTTCCATGCCCGGTAAGGCACTAAAAACTATACATTTTCTGAAAGGTTATAGTCCCCTATGCTCAGAGATAATAATTTTGGGACAAGAAAAACAAAGGAATAACTGATGAATTATTAGAATTGTCTATTTTCTTTATATAACATATGCAAAATAACAAAGTTGTACAAGAGTTTTTCCCCTTTGATTTTTAAGACCAGGGAGTCTTATATCTGTACTCAGGGCATCATTACCTTTCAGAAAATATATTGTTTATAGTACCTTACCAGGCATAAAATTTACCATACTTTGCAATTGATATGATTATAACGCTATGTAAAATGACTCTATTGTACAACAAGTACCTTAAAATGTTTCTCGTATTCTCGTGATATCCATTTACATAGTGTTTGTTTACTTAAGACCCTGTCTATAACTGTTTCTTGTGCTGTATACAAACAGGAGACGCTGACTTTCCCCTGGCTCCTGGTCGCACGTCATAACATTGTTTATTCTGGGAGTCGCAACTGTTCCAATGGACATTCTGATGAATCTGCCTTGCCTTCTCGATTTTGAGACTGAATAACCGATGGGTACTTCTTCGATGTTTATCATTGTTAGTTTAATCCTGCGCCTGCTTAACTGTCGCCGATGCAGGTTATCTTCCGTCGTCTTTTAAATGATGCTATAAATTTGAAGAAGTATAACATTTACTAGAAACAAAAATACGTTTTTGCACCCTCATTGAAAGCATTTGAGTTGCCATTTCCTTTAGCTGTTGACCTTGACTGAATATGCAAATGCAAACACGTTCGGATAACGGATAACCTGTTATTGCATTTGGTCAAAATACACGTCTTTTATTCACAGTGTTACGACACTTCTGATCGACATGTTAGACTATGTTATTACAAATTATAATCGGAGTGCACTCTTATTTCGTGTCAATGAGAATGAAAATATCGCATAACAAGTTAAACAACTGTCCTTAGCCATCAAATGTAACAGCTTTGTCTGCTAATTATCCGTATGTGCTTTCTTTGAATTCCCTCAAGATCACTTTCTTGGTGGATTGTAAACAAATCACTTGGTGATTTGCAAATTCTAGCCTTTGAATATTATTGTTTGCAAACATTGCATAACCGTAAGAGTGCAAGTTCACCAAAATAAAAAAAAGAAATAAGTTAAATAGTCTGGACAACCACATTTTCTTATGCATTCTGGAATAACGAACTTAAGGCTTAAACAATCATTTTTTCTCCGTTTCACATAATAGAAAAATCATTATTTATCAAATTAATTTCACGGAACGTCAAAACCACCGAGTGCATCATATCTTTTCTGGGAATAATAGGATAAAATTGTCAGAGTACAGAGAAGTTGTCTATTAAAAACGCACCCTTTTTCAAACTTCATAGGACCGATTATATCAAAATATGTCAATAAAAGACAAGAGTACATCGGACAGAATTATTAACCTTCTTCATAAAATTTTAAAGGAGCTATCACTTTGACCGTTAGAATTGAAAGACTCCTCATTTTGTTACATGATGTTTTCTAAAACAAACATTGAAAAAAAAATTCTGTTTGTCCTTTTGTAGGACTTTACTTCCTGTCGTATGCCATTTGTGTTCGATGTTTCTTTGTGATTTGGCGTTCCTTGTATCATTTGCGCCTCTTTCTGTGCGTGTCTGCTTTGCGTTATTACAGTGGGTGTTTTGGGGTTTTGCTGTTGGTGCTGCAACTAGGTATTGTTGGAGATCCCCAACTTTCTTTCATTCACCTCCCCTCTTTCTTCGAATGCAGTCTAGTTGTGTGACAAATACATCAGGAAATTAAACATTTTCTTCAAATCTATATTTACAGGGCCCTGACCAAATGTCCTCTCTGAAAGTTTAGCGTCTTCAAATTCGTGAGCATCATTTTTTGAGCAGAAAAATTTACAGCATGGACCAGACATGCACGTTTCGGATATTTAACCCTCGTAAGTGATCGTCAATGTCAGTCGAACTCCTCATGTGATAACATGCATGAGCTCGCTACAGCCGTAATAACACGGACTGTATTTCGTACATCCCCCTTTTTATGTCCATTTACATATTCATCTGTGTTACTTGGGCCCCTGCGTTTTGCTGTCTAGTTTGTGTGGTCATCTAACAGTGATGAGGTCATTTTACACTACAATTGTGCGATCTTCGAAACCTATTGGTAAACGGATAAATGGAAGGGTTGTGCGCACGTAATCTGGATAACCACACAATTTGATACTTGCATAGCAGATGGCCGTCCAAAGTCGGCAACGGTTACCCATTGGTTTCGTTGGTTTATGTGTAGTCTTATGTGTTTGATGTTTTTATGTCGTATATCTCTTTTTCGTCTCTTGTTGGAGATCATTTCCATTTCTTGTTGTGTTCGTGTTTTCGCATAGGTTGTTTTGCTGTTGGCACTACAGCCGGGTCTGTTTGTAGATCCCCTCCGTTCTTGTAAATAATAGCTTCCTCCACTGTACGATGAATACAGACGCAATAGAATGCATTGGCCTAAGAAACCCACAGATGAATATGTAATTTGATATAAAAAATATATACGCTGAGCATACGAAAATAGTCAGTGTTCTCTCGTTTGAAGCGACATACAGAAAGGATAGATAATCGGGTTCCTGTCTCCTCTAACAAGGTTTGGAGAGTGCCCATTATGAAGTTCCATGTCGTCACAGTCAGTCAGAGTGTGCGATTTATAAAGTGTCTGATACAAGACTGTTGATTGGTAGAGTACAAAGTGTCTGATACAAGACTGTTGATTGGTCAAGTACTATTCAGAGTGTCCTTCTAGTGACACAAGGATCATACCCGTGGGATAAAAGGCAATTAATGATTCTAACGTACTTTTGATGGAAATTCTGGTCATTTTTGTCTCTCTGCATTTTGTTTATTATGTCACCATAAATGGAAGGTTGTAAAATTCCAAAAGTAATATACTTTGTTGCTTTATAGGTCCGAATTTTATACGAAACTTAGAGTATGTTTTGTAGGAAATCAAGAAACTCTTTAAAACAACTTGTGAAAGCGGAAACCTTGACCTAAAATTTCTTAAGCACTTTAGCACTTTCCATACAGAAATGGCCTCAGACAGTGCAGTTCAAGTTTTCATATGTTTTCATTTTCATGCATGAACATCGACGGCGGGTGCGGCTAGCCAACAGGGGATGCCTACTCCTCCCGAGCACCTGGTCCCACCTCTAGCTTGCTAGGGGTCCGTCGATGCTCGATTTGGTGTTCTATTGTGGGTGTTGTTAAGATTATCGTCAGGATCTTCTTTAACTCATTTGTGTCACACTTATGCCCTTTTCCGTCTGGAGCTCGAAAAAAAGTTCCCCGAGAGGGGTTTGACAAAAAGTGTTTTTAATGTTTTTCTGACATTGTCGCCATAGCACTTTCTATATAGAAATGTCCTAAGACAGTGCAGTTTATGTTTTTATATGTTTTCATTTTCGTGCATGAACATCGACGGCGGGTGCCGCTAGCAAACAGGGGAGGCTTACTCCTCCCGGGCACCTGGTTGAGATTATCGTCAGGATCTTCTTTAACTTATATAGAACCTCCAAAATATGATAAATAACAATAAACACTCTACATCCAAAATAACAATGAATACTCTATGTGGATATAGAGTGTTCATTGCTATTTATGATATATAATTTTCCCTACGGAGGACTTTACTTCATTCTCCAAATTATATTTTGACTTCGTGGAACAACTTCAACGGTTGTAACACACAATCGAATATAAATAAAAGAATCCAGATTATATAGAGAATAAGTGTCTTAATTTGTGTTTTGTTACAGGTATGCAACACACAGCAAGTGCATTTATCGTACATGTAATGCGCGTTAGCGCATTTCATGCGATAAATGCATTTGCTGTGTGTTGCATACCCGTAACAAAACACAAATTATGACATTTATTCTATATATATGCACCATAGTTGTCTGTTTCATTCTTATTTTCTGAATTTGCTTTTTCTAGGTAAAAGGGTGACGTTAAAATTCATCTCACCGCGGGTTCAGTTTGCAAGTTAGAACAGCCGATGCGGCATGTTTCTTTAGATCTTATGCATTGTGACGTCATGAGTGTTAATACACGAATTGCAGCACGTTCCTTTCAATAGTAACATCTCAGGGAATTACAATGGCTGTGCATATATATGAAAGAGGAAATACATTTAACGTTTACCATTAACATTGTTTTCAATAGCGCCACCTACAATGCATTCTACATTTCCTTTCGCACTTGCACTGGAAGTGGTTCATTAGATAATTTGTTCTTTGTCTTTCTGTGGAAGATTTGTCCTAAGTCGGCACCGGTTGCAAAAAATTGTCTCGTTGGTTTATGTGTGGTCTTTTATGTTTGATGTTTCTGTGTTCTTTTTGGTTTTGTTCCTTGTCACGTTAGGGTCTCTTGTTGTTCGTGTCAATTCTGTTTGTGCATGGAGAGTTGTTGTGTTTTGCTCTGGGTGCCCCTCCTTTCTCCTATTTCCTTTTCGCGTAAGAAAGTTCTTCTTTTTCTTTTTATTTGTTTTTTTTTTCCAGAATTCGTAAGCCTTTCTATTGTGGTCTTCAAAATCAGATTTCGGCTTTTGTGTATGACTTTCATTCACTTACTTTACCTCAATATAGACAATATCGAGGACCACGATTCGAACTAACAATGGCAATATAGGAAATAAAAGTTCATAGTTAAATGGGTTCAGTTTAATAACGATATGTCAAGGTTTTCCGATATGTCCTTCAAAGATAAAAAATGTGTTTGTTGCTAAATTGATTATCGAAGCCATTAAGGGTTGGGAATCCAGTCACCCATTCATATCCTCAATTCTAACACGTTTATTTTATTACTTTACATCAGCAAAACAGGACAACCCCGTAAATAACATATCCCAACAAAGCAATATTTATCAATGGGTACTAAAAGCGGCATGGTGAATGTCTAATGCCAGTGAATATATCTAATTAGAGGGGTAGACGGATGGTGATTGGGCAAAGTAATCAAATGGAATATATTGTTGCCGGTAACCTACTATCGTTTCTTAATCTAGAATCCAAACTGGTTGTATTGAAAAGTCTCACTTCATTTTTGTGAACGGCCATGGTCATTCTGTTATTGGAATAAGAGTGATGCATGGAATACTGATGTTTGGAAACGTTTTCATTGAGAGAAGTAATCGCCTGGCTTCCGTCATTGCGGAGAGTGATTAGCCATCATGCGAGCTATCCGATCGTATATGGATGAAGGGGAATGCCGAAGTATCCTTACAATGTTCAACAATTTTTTATGACGTTTTCATAGAAATTCCTAGAAAATTCTTAACTATTTCAAGGATGACAAAGGATGAGAAGAAGCAACGTCTTGGATAGTCCGTACTGCTGTTTTAATTCTTTTTTAGCAAGGATTACCATCGTGTGAATGAATGATTTACTAAAAAAAAAGTAGCCTAACTATGCTTACAACCCATCATCCTGCTTACAGGCTTATGAAAAGTAAATGCTCAAAATGTAACCCTTCTGATCAATTGACGACCAAAACATTGGCGAGACCATAGAAACAATACAAGAGCTATGCACCCAGTAATAGTGGAAAGATTTCACTTTATGGAAGGTCAAAAGTATTTTAAAGAAATGCATTGATTCAAGCAAGCTGCAAGATGGTTTTCTACAAATTTATTTGCACTTTTCATGCCGCTTTTTTTATTCTCACTCAAATAAAAGTATCAATATCAATAAATTGTAATCCATATTACATCACCCTGTCAAACTAGTCGAACACGATGTAAATACATGTCATTGCTTGTCACATCACGTGATAGTAGTGCGGGACTTGTAGTAACTCTAACACAGATCTCCATTTTTGTAATTGCGCCGTCTTCTCTAATTAATCATTTCAGTGAAAGGTCAATTTAATCCGACATCACCAATCAAAGGATTTCCATGGCTGACAAAAGTGCAAATTATAGATATCACGTATTAATATAGAGATGAATTCTACCGTTCATGATACTTGTTTGTTTCCCAAATGGTCTTGAAGTACATCTGAACTTTAATTCTCACTTTCGATAGTGAAAAGATACTTGGATGGAAAAAAGGGATAATAGTGGTTTGAACATATCAAAAGATGAACATCTTTTGAGTTTTGTTTTGTTTTTGTTTTTGTTTTTGTTTTTGTTTTGTTTTGCTTTGTTTTGTTTTGTTTTGTTTTTTTTTTGCTTAAATGTCATTGCATTCATCATGCGTTTATTACATCATTCAAAATACCAATGACGTTTTCATATTCCATAGCATCATTTAAGAACAGATAAATTTGCAGCATGGACCAGACATGCACGTTTTGGCCAGTACACCCAACCCTCTACAGTGATCATCAATCTAAACAATGTAATAAGAACCAAAGAGTGTGAAAGTTGATATGTCCAAAAATGTACCGAATGACATAGCAGGAATGTTGGGATATGATGCTACAGGACCCACGTTTTAGAAATTTCAAGAAGTTTTGACAACTGGAAATTTTAGAATGCGTTGTAGAAACGATCTGTACACAGTGAATACCGATACTAGATCAGCGTTTCTGAATCATTTTTATGCAAGGTGACATATGCTCTAGACGTTTTTAAATGAGATATTGTTTCTAATCGCAATTATATCGTACTTAATACAGAATTATACATCAATATAATGAACGAACAAAACTCGAAAAGACTTCAACCCTCATCCCTCAAAATTTTAGAAGGTAATACTTTTACTTCTCGAAGAGTACTGGTAATGAATGAATCTGTCCAATACCTGACTTGTTTTGTTAATTCTATTCGTATCAATTTTTTGTATTTTGTGGCTATAATTGCTATTTAAAAAAATGAAACGACGTAATATTTGTTACAGAAGCAAGAACTAAATTTTCAGCAATACTGCAGAGTTACCACACGCACATTAACACACACTACCATCTCGGGACCTCTTACTTCAGGGAAAGTTAGAAACAATATTCCGTCGTCCATCACTATGGAATGATCACTCTTACTTACACTTGAACTTCTTTCTTTTTCATTCAGCTGATTGCTCTTTTAGGATAAAACGCCCGTAACATTGATTTGGAAACAAATTTCATCTTTCAGTTATAAGGTCTATTCTCATAATTTTGTTTCTAGAATAGCAGCAATAATGTAAGAACCATTACCTTTGGTGCATTATTTTCACCATTTGTGAGCACATATCATATATCAACTTATTGCACTTTCTGCCTAATATGTATTTTAAGCAAATCGGTGTCAAAACTGGAGCCGTTGTGGTAAAAGTCGTATCTTTCTCGGATGTGAGTAAAAATTAATAGAGATGCATTATTGATATTATCGACATAGATGAAAGAAAATATCATTCTTCTCCATTCAGCATTTCGGACAAACAAGTACATTTGATGGTTAACTCCTATGTAGGTCTTTTTTTTTATCCCTTTCCCTTCTTATGTCTCTTGTTGTTCATGTCCCCTCTGTTCTAATTTTATCAACAGATAATCTTTGTTTTCCCTTTTTGAGTCTCTTGTTAGTCTTGTATATTCTGTTTAACTTTAGTCTTCTCTGTGTTTTCCCTTTTTGTGTCTCTTGTTAGTCTTGTCCATTCTGTTCTACCTTAGTCTACTCTGTGTTTTCCCTTTTTGTGTCTCTTGTTGTTCTTGTCTATTCCGTTGTAATTGTGTCTTCTCTATGTTTTCCCTTTTTGTGTCTCTTGTTGTTCTTGTCTATTCCCTTTACTTGTGTCTACTCTCTGTTAAACTTTTCCCTTTTTGTTTCTCTTGTTTTTCTTAGCTATTCCGTTCTACTTGTGTCTTCTCTCTATTTCTCCTTTTTGTGTCTCTTGTTGCTCTTGGCTATTTCTTTCTACTTGTGTATTACTCAGTGTTTTCCCTTTTTGTGTCTCTTGTTGCTCTTGGCTATTCCGTTCTACTTGTGTATTACTCTGTGTTTTCATTTTTTGTGTCTATTGTTATTCTTGTCTATACCGTCATACTTGTGTCTACTCTGTGTTTTCCCTTTTTATGTCTCTTGTTGGTCTTGTCTATTCAGTTCTACTTGTGTATTGCTCTGTGTTTTCCCTTTTTGTGTCTCTTGTTATTCTTGTCTATTCCGTTCTTATTGTGTCTTACTCTGTGTTTTCCCTTTTTGTGTCTCTTGTTGTTCTTGGCTATTCCGTTGTAATTGTGTCTTACTCTGTGTTTTCCCTTTTTGTGTCTCTTGTTGTTCTTGGCTATTCCGTTATACTTGTGTCTTACTCTGTGTTTTCCCTTTTTATGTCTCTTGTTGTTATTGTCTATTCTGTTATACTTGTGTCTTCTCTGTGTTTTCCCTTTTTGTATCTCTTGTTGTTCTTAAGAGGGCGCTAGTGAAATCAATTTGGACTGCTTATGAAAAGCACTTTGGCTGGACGCATCATTGATGAGAATTTAATATTAGAAACACGTGCCTGGTGCATGAAAATTTTCTTCAAGAAGGTATAGAGTTGGAACCCTTCCGCATTGTCTATTCCGTTCTACTTATGTCTACCCTGTGTATTCATATTTGGGTGTTTTGCTGTCGATGTTGCATCCGAGTCCTCTTAGAGATATCCTTTATTCCCTGCTGTAGCGTTGGCAGGTAGTATGCAAGAGATCATATCTGTCTTTCATAGCTATTCGTGTCATCAATAACATTTTTGTCTTTTCAATATGTATTTTGTTCCGGATATAAAGGTAAAGAGCAAATGATCCGAATAAAGAAAAGGGAATGATCTCCAGCATGACCATCCTGCATTCACCCAGCGAAACAACCCCATAAGAAAGTGACACATAAATGACATCATACAAACTCCAAATCGCAGAAAGACACAACAATATTCACTAGAACACCATATAA
The DNA here is from genome assembly GCA_033119305.1 of Pinctada imbricata. NCBI lineage: Eukaryota > Metazoa > Mollusca > Bivalvia > Pterioida > Pteriidae > Pinctada > Pinctada imbricata. The sequence goes on from VSWD01000003.1 coordinate 60,391,560, forward strand.
AACAATCGTAACAGACGTACAGAAACATTAAACATTGAAGACAACACATAAAAGGAAGGAGACCAATGTGCACCCAGCGCGACTTTGGACGACCATCTGCTGTCAGCAAATGGTGTAGTTATCCGGATTACGTGCGCACAACCCTCCCACTTATCCGGATACACAGAGGTCTCCATAGACACACAATTGTTGTATAAACATAAAACTTCTCACTCTAAGGTGACATCACAAACAAGATAGTTAAACACAGCGGCCTCTTGTAACACGTATACCATATGCTACCAACGCACACGAAGTAGCTAATAAGACATGTTATGTACCTTATGCTCTTTATAGAAAAACAAATGCAATAATTTTACTTAAATACATGTACTTTAATTTAGAGGGTTCACTAAATTCTTCTCTATGATTTAAAATGTTGTTCATGTTAGTTTACAGTGAAATTGCATATTGCAGAAACTTGTTGCACCATTGTCGGTTAATCGAAACTGGAAATTGTCGCGGAAATTGCAAATACATCGGTAACCACATTTGACTTCCTCCGATAAACCACATATAAATCTTTATTTAAACGACTAGCTGAGTTCCTTAAGCCTAGATTTCATCTCAGTTTCGGAAAACCACGTGTCCGTTTTCTAATATAAAACCAAAATGACCCAATACATAAATATCCCTAGGTTTCATTAGAGATCGGGTGATACAATCACCTTCTATTTCCTTGTGAATTGGTTACGAATTGCCTTTACGACATATAATCGCCTCCGTAATGGCAATAATATCTGAATTCCTTAATTCTATTGCGTTGTTATGTTTACTTTAGGACACGTACAGATGACAAGTTTGACAGACTGTAAACAGAGTCTTCAGAATAAGGACATCCATCTTTGCTTTCTATAATCCTTTCCAAAGTAAGGCTATCCATGGCTAAGATTGTATCTCACAATTTGATACTATTTCTTTCAGTCACCACATCTGGGACTTTTTTATTCAAGAGGGAAAGCGGCGTTATTGCTTCCTCTCTAATGAGTTATTATGATGAAAAATATTTCGTTTTTCTGCTATTTTAGTGATTTCAAGAAAGGATTTGTCACCAATAACTATCAAGTACCCTTGTGTTAAGTGCAATGTCCCAAAGATTATAAATTTATATCTTATGTGATATTATATTATACACATAAAGCGACATATCAAGTTGGCGCGATTGAATATCATTATATCGAAATTTTTCTAAATAAAACTATTTCTGTACATGGAAGGAAAAGCTTCAGAATGAAGAAAATGATTATCTAGAAAATTTACTTTCTGAAAAATATTCGTTTCTTAACTACCTGTACACACGCTATCAAGTCAATGTCACCATTGGCTATTATAAAGCGGAGCGACGCCTCATTTAGTGCAATTGTTAAACTTCTTAAAATTCAATAGCATCATTTAAGAACAGAAAAAAAATACAGTATGGACCAGACATGCAGGTTTCGGTTACTTAACCCTCGTCAATGATCCTCAATCTAAAAAATGTAATATATCATTCACATTTCATGTCTGGGTTTGCCTATATACTTTGGGGTCAGCGTTGTTGTATGTCTCTTTCTCCTCTGTTCCCTGTCCCCGGTCCATTGTTTGTTATGTACCTACGGATGCATTCCGCTGTGGTCAGCACATATAGATCATTTTCATACCCTACTATTCACGAATGCCCTTTGGATTCTGCTAATCTGATAAATGTTCAACGTCTTCAAATTCATTTGCATCATTTAAAAGCAGATAAATTTACAGCATGGACCAGACATGGCTAATTGAGTTGTGATACAGTTACTTTCGACATCATTTTCTGATATTTTCTATTCCTTTCATAGCCAACAATCCCATAATATAATAATGTCTGGAAAACATCAAATCCAAAATAAACCACTGGAACATTCTGTTGAGGAACAAAAGTGAATTCCCATCAGTGCCAATGTACACAAATATTCCTACAAAAATGTTTGTAACTTTTGACTCCTTGGACTGTTTCGATTCTTTCTTTTGAGAGGGTAAAATTAAGCAACTTAGTCATCTTTCTGAATTTCCATCTAGAATAAATTAATGAGGTAGGAGGACATGATACTAAATGTAGCTAAAATATTTCTCAACCTTTTATTTAATGGCAAAATTTATGAAAATTTTCGTCAGATATTTTTGTGGAGTAGTGCTCAGGCTCCAAGGAAATACAAGAGGAAATGATATACTATATAGAGGGGTTCACTTCTTCAAATTCATTAGCATCTTTTAAAAGCAAATGAATTTACAGCATGGACCAGACATGCACGTTTCGGGTACTTAACCCTCGTCAGTGATCCTAAATCTAAACAATGGAATATGGCCAAAATATGTTCAATTATGTCCAAACATGTACCGAAATAAGTAGCAAGATATACTATATTATAGGCTTACCACTATTATGCACCAACACATAACAGAATTGCTGGTACTGCAGCTTATTGCACTCTTTCATAAAGAAAAGGGATCGTATATTTGATTGTACAGAAAATGGACCAGACAATCATAAATAATGATGATTTCTGTAGACATAATTTGTTCGGTATAGAATCATGGCCGTCGTCGGGTTATTGGCAGCTGTTATATTTGTCTCATAATGTCTTAAGGATTATTCTCTTATCTACAAAATGTGCATTCATGCTTAAGTCGTGAATCATGGTCCTTTGTAAAATGAATTGCTATTTAAGTATTTGTCGCAAGAAAACGGTTAAGTCAAGAGATATGACCGTTAATGCTTTATGACATCAATAGATGAATATGGTAAAGTCTGGAATTTTTTTATGAAAAGTGGCTGTGGAAGTTCTCTGTTGGATAATCCCCTCTTCAGTTTGAATGACGTATCTGATTTTGACTTTAAACCCTATGATTCTTTGCATGAGTCATCTGCTAGAAACAAAGATGAGAGTGTAGTATTCGTACTTTAAGACTGTTAGACTACTTTCATCGATATACATAAAGTACGCCGGTCACAAAGAAATGCAAGCAAAACATTTCATGTCATAATTGGTCATATTAAAACAACAAAGTTGGTAAATCATAACAGCCTCTATAGAACATCCACCATAAACACTGGTTTAGGAAATGTTACGCCTTGTTTCCTAAATGTGACCCAGTTAGAAGGTTAACATGACGAAGCATCAGCCAATACAAAAATGGAAATATCATTTACATCGTACAAAAGGGAACTTTTAATTAAAATGAAATAAGCAAATACATATACTTTTCCATATGAAGGATAGTTCTAAACAATTTAAGAGGATTTGGGACAGTTGCTTTTATATGTGGGATTTCGACATGTTCGATGTGGCACTCAAAACTTCTGTTAAGCGAAACTTGTCAAATAACAATTCTGCTTTTTGATATCCTCTCACTCTCTTTGTTTTTGCCAGTTTCACTTTGATAAACCCTTTTTGTGTGATGTTGCATTCAATGAATGAAAACAAGTGGATAATCAATAAATGCTCATAAAAGACATTTATTTTAGAATTCCGAATAATGTTCTGAAATGATTATTTTGTAGCTTTCATCGTTCAACCCCAAAGGTCCTATCACCCCAACTCCTTTCAGAGACATGGACAATGGTGCAAATTCGTCCCAAGGATTTAACATTTTTACGCCCCCGTTATTTAAAAGCTGGATCCGCCCCATCATCCAATCCGCTGAGTAACATGTAAACATGATAATTGATCTATTTTTACGATTGATTTGAATGCAGATAAAAGCCCGGTCATTTACATATGTCATGATCTTTATTTCCAAGTCTACACTGACCTTTCCGGAAATGATTAATCAAGATAATTTTTGCCGATCCCGGGAATCCACGCATAATATAGGGTTTGCCTCAATTTGGTGGGAATAAATCGTGACTTGGAAACAGAAAACAAGATTTGATATACGCGATCTGCGTCAACTCAAGATATGAAAATAGAGAATGTCTGACCCAGATTTAATCAAAATAGTAAAGGAAATGATAAAGTCAAATTATCGACAAATTTTGTTGTCTCTTCAAATGAAATCTTTATTTCTTTAAATTAGGGACGCTGTTGGAATGAATGTTTATAGTACTCTCACCCGCCCTTTTCATAAAACAATCTTCATCGGATGATATGAAGGAATTAAGATAGTGCGGCACACCAATTCTTGGGAATGGGAGATTGAATACAGACCTTGAGTCAAAGTTTGACTTTGAATAAATCCGTGAAAATGAGAAATGTGTGGGGGTTTTATTTTTGCTGCCGGTGACGTCGATCAAATCTAAGACTATGTTTTCTGATGTGCTTCATTTTGCAAGGCAAAATGTGAAATGAATCTTCTTGAAATGAAGGCACCCACGCCAATTTGACAAAGTAAACACCGAAACATGGAACATGGACATGTCTATAGAGAAACATGGTAATTTATGTGCACCCGGCATAATTAATCAAACGAGATTCTGACAAACTTTCGGATAAGAACATGAGCTCAGGGATGAGATTTGGACATCGTCCGTCATAGAGATCCGTCGTCATAGTTGGTTAGTGTACAATGCTGGGAAAGTTAAGTAGGTTACCATGTTTATGAACTGTTGAAAACATCAAAAACAAATATTCTTGGTTCAGAAGGCGACTGATTGATTTTTTAAAAGTTCGATTAAATTTTTATGATACATCTTACTTTGTTAATCTGTCAGGCAAAGACATTCAAAATAATACTGATAATGATACTACATGGAAAAAAAACTTTTGCTAAATATTGAATAAAGAGGTTTTAGTACTTTTTTTAAATCTCAAAGAGAGTCTGCAACAACTTTATTTTTTCTTTATTTAACGGGATGCGCAGTACAATCGAGTTACACAATCTAGATTTACTTTACCATCAAAATTTCTTATTTGTCGAAAATGCACAAACGCAATTTATATCTAACGAATTAATTGGAAGTTTTATGGAGAATAAAGATAACATATGGTAATGAAATTGTCTAAGAAAGAGAAGATATGGTGCTCTAAGGGTGAATTTCTTTAACAATTAAACTTTTTAAGTCATTAAAATACGAATACTGCATAGAAATCTATATTCAAACACACAAGCACTACTGTCTATTTTGTTTGACGTAAAAAGCCCACGATTTTCTCAAAATGTAATTCAATAGCTATCAGAAATCTAAAAACGTACAACTTTATAGCTGAGGTTTATAAGATATCTAATTATTTCTCTCACCATTTTTGTACAAGCCGTGTTTTTGTCAAAATGCTCTCGTGTCATACGAACCCGTGTTGGAATTTAGCCATCTTGATCTAAACGAAACGTGTCACATAAATGTGAAAAGAACAAAAAGTGTCAGTTACTCATGATATCGTTTTTACACAAATATATAACAAAGAGAAATAACACTGTATGCTGGCCCCATTGCTGTGTAGTACTTCATTGGTATATCCACTATCTACTAGTATTTTGTTGTATCGACATCCAAATATCCAAATTTCTACCTGATTTGGTATATTTTGAAATAGAGTTTAACATTTACAAATGTATATCATACATTTCAGTGTAACATGAATGGGCAGTTTGACAAGGAAACAGGAAGACCAAAGTTGTACATACCCGCGGAATTTCAACAATAAATAGATGCAAGACAGAAAAAAAACAGAAACGAGACGTATAATAACTTCAACATCAAATGGATTGATAGTCAAGCACACATAGACACACAAACAATATACACCCGACGCCGACTTTGGATGTCCATTAACTTTATTAAGTAGCGCATGTCCCTCCAACAATATTCGAGGACAAAATTGTGTATATTTTGAAAACTGATCTCTAATCTATATCTAAGACCTAACATGCACGTCATTCATTTAAAAATCATATAATTTCTCTTAATGAAGTATTTTAAAAACACAGGTAAAAGGGCAAATGACATCATTTGGTTCTGTGGGCCAGAATCATTGTGAAAAATCTGAAGGTAAAAAAAACTTTTGTCATTGTCAAAAGAGTAAACCAACTTCAACTACAAAGGGGCAAAAGTGAACTCCACATGGAGATGAGATCGACATGAGTAAGCGTCTCCTCCTTGATTACAATGAACACCGTGCAGAGAAGGTCAAAACTTATAATGTATCTTTTTTGTTGTTTTTTGAATAATTCTAACCGAAATGTCTTTCAATATGTCTTCCATTATTTTAGGCAATGAGATGCTTTGGAGCTTTATATTTTCATTGTACTGCCCAGTTTTTTGTTTTTTTTTTTTTTGCAAAGACAATAAGTGGGTGAAATTTAAACACAAACTCAAATCAGACATCAAGTACCTCAATTAAATGGCGTAAGTATACATTGACAAATATGGATAATGACCATATCCCTGTATACAGCACAAATGACAAATATGGATAATGACCATATCCCTGTATACAACACAAATGACAAATATGGATAATGACCATATCCCTGTATACAGCACAAATGACAAATATGGATAGTGACCATATCCCTGTATACAGCACAAATGACAAATATGGATAATGACCATATCCCTGTATACAGCACAAATGACAAATATGGATAATGACCATATCCCTGTATACAGCACAAAATCGATAATTCAGAAAATCAGAAACCGAAGGCATACAAAATCAGGATAAAACAAGAACCAAAGCAAACAAACAAAAACCTCCACCATATGAAAAGAAGCGAACTCCCGATATGGGAGTGAGCCATGAATGGGGAAGAGATAACAAGCGAAACCAGGAAAATGTCCAGGAAAAATACACATTCTCTTAATCCTAGCAACACCGTTGTTTATGCCTTACAGTCATAGTCAAAACCGGCAAGTGATTCAACTTTTGTGTTTTGTAAACCTTCAACTTTCTGTAATGTAAATTCAAAAAATTAAAGAGTGTGCTACTGGAATGATTTTGGTGGCTCCGCTGGAAGCATCACTGATGATAATCTAATACTAGTATTCGAAACACGTGTCTGGTGCATGGAAATTGGTTTGGAATTTTCTTCAAGAATAAACGACATTTCAGTGATCACAGTGGATCAAGGAAACCAACCAATAAACAATTTCAGCAAAAAAAAAAAAAAAAACCACCATTGTAACATAGAGGAAAACACTTTTTATATATTACGCTTTAATAATACAATTGCATTGTTTTGTTGTACATTTCGTATAATATGAAATACGTTTCTGCAAATGAATGTATACCGGTATTCTTATTTTACATCATGATAAACCAACAAACTCAAAGAGACAACGGTCTGAAACGATCTGCTAAAGGGAGTGAAAAGTGGGTATAGATGTGTCATATATACCAAAAATGAAAGGGTTCGTGAAACGGTTGTGCAATCGAATGATACGGTTATGAAGGTACATATTTTGTATGAATAAAAGAATGGGATGTAGGTCAGTCGATTAGAAGTTACCTGTATTTGCATGCGTTATCAGCATGATTCTGTTACAATGAATAAATCGTAGTTTAAAGTATAAGCGTGGAATCTAATTGTCAATTGGGATATCCAATGCAGGCTCGTACAACCATGATGACGAGGAGCTATTTACACACCCCATGGAATGGTAGTGTCCCCTACAATACGATACCAGAGAGGCTGATCGAACTAGCTGAGAGACATCCAAACAAAGAAGCCTTTGTTTTTGTTGGTGAAAATAGTCGGACTGCTGTGACTTATTCAGGTATTGTTGAGAATGCAGGTGTATATGCAAGAAAGTTCATCGTTGCGGGAATCTTGAAAGGTGACGTAGTAGCTATCCATGACGACAAGTCACCCACGTGGCTATATTGTACCTACGGCGCTATGATGTGCGGAGCACGTCCTCCACATTTCTACTTTGAGAAAAGAGATGGCTCCGATATTGCTGATGTACTCAAGAGGGTAAACTGTAAAGCGCTGATCACCCAGCCTGGGGACGATGATGTGTTCGTTAGCATTGTCAAACACTTTGCAACATTCAAAGAAGGCGGGAACGTATTCAGTCAGGAGGTACCTTCTCTAAGACTTGTCATATTTTCGCAGACACCTAGGAATTTTAAAGTTGCTCTCACTGTTGATGACATTCTACAAAGAGCAGACGACCCTTTGCAAGTGATTGAACCTGAAGATGTTGCCGCCATTCTTTTCTCATCCGGGTCATCAGGAGCACCAAAATTTATTCCATGGACTCATAGCAACCTTCTCTTAATCAGTTTGCAGGTGTCAAATGTTATTGGTTACACGAATAATGATATCCTTTTCTGTGATAAAACATTTGGTTGGATCGCAGGATATCCTATAGAAATACTAAATGGGATAAAGAGAGTAACGAATTCATCTTCATTCAAAGAGAAATCTCTCACAGAAATCTGTGAAACGACTGTCCGGATAATCAATCAAGAAAACTGTGTTCAGGCAATTCTGTTCTCATCGACAATTAATGAGCTACTTAGAACTTGTCCCAATTTGAACAAAATGAAAACCATCATAACCGGTGGTGCACCAATACCTGGTAAGGAATCAGAAGTGGTTAGAACGGTGTGTCAAAGATTTATAAACTTTTATGGCTCGACTGAATTTTATGGTCTTACACTGAATGTCATTACCGAAAATGATAAATTGAAGAATTATGACTGTGGAATCCCGCTACCCGGGGTAGAGGTGAAGGTCATGGCAGACGATGGCAAACTTGCTGAAATTGGAACCATCGGTGAAATATATGCTAGAAGTATTTCAGGGACCTTTGGATTCATTGATGCGGAACAAGATTGGCATAAAGAAGCCAGAACGAAGGGCTACTGGTATAAAACTGGCGACGCCGGGTATATCTCAGGAGACGGACATCTCTTCGTGACTGGTCGAATTGAAGAATCAATAACAGTCGAGGACGAAATTTTATCACCATCTTTTTATGAAGATGTTTTCAAGAAGCATCCTTGTGCTCAGAATGTCGTAGCCTTTGCGATTCCAGACGATGTACTCCATGAAGTTGCAGGAATAGCAATCACACTAAAGGACGGTCAAACTACAACGGTGGAGGAACTTTTAATGTTTTACAAGAATGAAATGGATCTTTATTATGACAGCAGCTTCTTTGGAACGAAATTGACTCCAAGAAGAATCTTGTTTTTCGATAGTTTCAAGAGGACAAATAGTGGGAAAATAGCCAGAAAAGTGGTGAAACAAGATGCATTGAGAATTATCTCAAGTTCTTGAGTTTTGACACTCGCGAATTGCATTGGCTGTAAGGCCACAAATAGTATCATTTATGGACACCTTGTACCCAAGAATGCATCTTTCAGATTTTTTACTTAATAATATCAAATTCATCTTCCCTCCAATTCAATTCCTACTTGACCAATCTTTGTACGTAGCAAGAATTCCTTTCTAAAAGGATATACACCTTCTTCCTTGATTTCTCAATTCAATGGCCAAAATTAAGTCTGCATATTATGAATGCTAGCATTGTTTGGTGCTGATCTTGAACTGTGGTGAAGCAAGGTGCGTTGGAAATGATCTTAAGTTCTTGAGTTTTGACACTCGCGAATAGATACTAGTATAGGTGTATGGCCACAAAGAGATTGTTCATTGTAGTAAATTCCCTTTAGTAACAATACCAACAAGGTTAATTTGATCATCGTTTTTCATACTAAGACACCTATTCATTCGATTAGCCTACCACTTTGTTTTCTTTCATTAATACACACACATATTTCATTTTACAAATGGCAGCCTTTTAAGAACATGCAAAGTCTGATAGTAATCTTGACCTTATTTTAAAAACATGTCTGGCAAATGGAGTCATCTACATGTAACAGAGCTGTCATTTGCCACTGCACTAAGTGACAGGATACACAACACATGTATCTACCTTTACCTCGAGTTCTCCTTGATTAAAATTTAAAAGACTTTCTAAGCAATTATACAATTTTGATACCATTTTGATGAAGATCCAATTTTTCTATCATGCGATTTACAGTTATGAACTCATTTAAATTGTGAAATATGATAGTGATGCTTGTTTTGAGTATTTATGGCAAGCCTAGCCTGAGCGATAATCTTAATTTTCTTGATGAGTCAGATAAAATTCTTCACTGCATTATATACAGTTAACCCATATTACCTCAGCTATTTGGTTTCCCATAGATAATACCGTGACCAAGCCTTTCTATTCATAATTTCTTTAACTTGTGACCTTGACCTTAGAGACTTTGAAAAAACTACTTTTCACCATGACTTTTGAACAGTGTCTCACCTCTTTGATGTCTTAACTCTTTGACCTTGACCTTAAAGTATGACCTATTTTTCAGATCACACCTACACTATTATTCTGACACAAATCTTGTTTACTATTGGAAATCCCAGTGAAACATGCATGTAATGAAAAAAAAAAACATCTTGGCATATTGCTGCATTTGTACTGAAATATTTATACAGTGAACAAATATGCAGAGCTACATATGATATATTCTTGTTTATTGCATAGATCAAAATGTAAAATGTAAATCAAATCAAATAGATGTATAAATTGTGATACATGACCACAATACTACTACACTATAATGTAAAAGTGTACAGCAAAAGAAACAGAAATACATGTACTCTAGAAATGAGTCCTTCCTAGAGTATGTTCAAAGTCATTGTTAGTTTGCTATTCTCAGTCAAGAAAATACAAGAAACAAAAACTTGTGTTTGAATGCTCTCTACAATTTTCTAAATATGTAGTATAGATGGTATCCATAGGTAAGTAAGTTTAACTGCATACAAATAGATAGAAGACTATGATTATTTAACTGAATACAACATACACCTGTATACCGATCAAAACATAAAAATTAAACTAAACACTACCAAGCAAGAAATCAATCATAAACAAAAGTTGCACAAAAGTTTCCAAACAAATGCACACAAAAATAAAAATAATTCAATATTAAGAAGAGAAATTTCAGACCTAAGTGATTAATATTTGAAATTCATTGCAATAAAAATTAAACTTCTTATTTTATGGCTTTGTAATCAATGATTAATGATAAAAAAAATATTGATTTCAATGAAATTTTGCTGCCTTCAGAGATAAGAAACATATCTGCTTTTATTTACAAATGGACATACAAATTCATGTAAACATGTAAATATATGTAAATTCAAAAACATACATGAGTTCAAGGAATTATCCAACAAGTGTCAAATATCAAAATTGCTGAGATTTTTTTCCAATATATAATTTATTTCTATAGGTTTCTAGACTTTCTTAGATTTAAAGGAGCAGTTAAGATAAGGGCTGGATTTAGCCCTAAAATCACTCGATTATTTCTCATGCACTGTCCTTCCAATTTAGATAAAAGTTGGTCAGGATAAAAATATAAAGCATTATAAGATTCCTAGTAGGTATTTTATTTAATAAATTTGGTGAAAGATGTTATGATTACGGGTTGAAAAGGTAGGGGTGCAGATGACGGAAAACGTGAAATATCGATCTAAAATGCACAAAAAATGCACTTTTTTACCACATGTTTATGTTTGTTATGCTTCTGTTACCTTTTCATGTCAAAATTGGATAAGAGAAATTAACTTTGAGGTACTATATCAATATAATCGGCAAACTCTGCAATCCAGAAACTGAAAAAAGGTTTTATTTTGTTCTTCTCAGCCACTAATGTAGCTTTCTGGCACGAAATACACACAGTGTAGAAATAGACAACTTTCTCGTTTATTTCCTTCCAAACGGATAAATATTTGATCGGAACACACTCTGAATAGATTGTTCCGTGATACAATATGAAAAAGATGGCAATATAACCTACTTTATCGCTCTAGAGACGAATTTAAAAATTGTCATCCATCCTCCCTTTTTTCGTTTTTTGCCTGTGGGACATTGTACCCCCCTCGCTTCAGAACCCCACTTAGCCAGAAAATGTGTTTTATTGATATACATATTTGGTGAAAGTGGCATTGTAAAGTGAGGGGGGAACAATGTTGAATAAAACTTTTCCATTTCCATTGATTTCTGTGTAAAAAACGCTTATTTTGACCCAAATATCAGTCTTATTTTGAATAAAGTATCCCATCTGACAGCAGATTCATATGTGGACGAAGTTACTTGCCATGTCTACCAAAAAAAAATCTCAAATTTTGCATTTTGAAATTTCGACTTTTCAGGGCAGATTTTACACCTTATCTTAACAGCTCCTTTCTCTTTTTCATGACAACAAAATATACAAAATGATAAAAGTTAATGTTTTTAAAATTCATATTTTTAATAAAAAATTCCAAGTGAAGTGGTCAACACTTTCTGGAAGATCTAAAAATAATATGCATTTCAGGTTGTGGAATGTGAGATTGTTCAATAATAATTGCAGAATTGATCAAGTATTGGAATGTTTTGTTCGTTTTGCCCCGTCACCTTCCTCTACATAGGGACTATATTGCCTGGCACTATGATAAAGTTGTAGTAAGTCCATAGCCTGTGAGGTTTGGTTCCTGTCATCTAGATGGCGCTGACATGCTTCCTGAACAGCTCTGGCGTAGGTTTCCGTGTCGTGTAGGAGATGTGATAAGGCATCTGTCCTCATGTCCACCACTGTCTGTAATGTTAACGGTAAAGTGAAGAGTTAATTCAGAAATAACTAAGTATCTTACTTTTTATATTCATGGGCGTATAAATTCTGGTTGGTCACATGCAAATTCTGTGAATCATGAGAGATTCTCGGAAAAGTTGCACAGGTCCAACCAGAATTATACATCCATGATCACCTTTAAATTACATACATGTACATTTATTCTTAATATCAGAAATCATCATTGCATTGTTATATATATTAACATCACACATGTTGTGTTCAACCATGTCAGAAGCATTGTAACATTGATAAATTTTCTCTACATTCAAAACTTGACGCAATATGCAACTTAAATTATTGAAATGGGGAATCTACTAGTAATGTAAATACATAAAAATTGATGGGGCAGAAGATTTAACCTAGCAAAGGAGCAAGTTTTTATAAAAGAAATATCAGGCACACATTATTGAATTTGGGACAATATTTTATCTGACAAGTTAATATACAGAAATATCAAATTTTTTTTTTGTTCTTTCTGGTAGAAAAACTGAATCATTAAATCAAGTAATAGAAAATGAAATCTATTGTTGATATAAGGATCAATGATACCCCCGCCCGGCATATTTTCATATAAGCAATGTATCAGAAGTTTGAAGGTGCACAATTCAACACAAATTGAGGAACATGACCCTTTATTTGAATTTGACCTGTATTTCTTAATGTAAAGCTATATCTAAGAAATAAAGATATTCCCTGTTTCAGTTTTCATTTAAATGTCAGGCAAGCATAAAGTATTGATTTTTTTTTCCAAGTTTGAAGGGGCATAAATTTGCATGAAACTGAGCCATATTCAAACCTAAACCTGTAATTTTTGGTATAATAGCTACATTCAAGAAATGAAATTATCTGTAACAGTTGTCCTTGTAATGTCCAGAAACCACAAAACTTTGAATTTGTATAAGTTTCAAGGGATATAACTCTGAACAAAATTGAGGGACTTGACCCATTTTCAACCTTGACCTGTATTTCTTAGTGTAAGAGCTATATGCAAGAAATGAATTGATTATCTGTAACGGTTTTCCTTAAATGTCCAGAAACCACAAAATTTTGAAATTTTCTAAGTTTCAAGGGGCATAACTCTGCACAAAATTGAGGGACATGACCCATATTCAAACTTGAACTGTATTTCTTGGTGTAATAGCTATATGCAAGGAATGAATTAATTATCTGTAACCGTTTTCCTTTAAACGTCCGGAAACCACAAAATTTTGAATTATTCTAAGTTTCATGGGGCATAACTCTGCATAAAATTGAGGGACATTACCCATATTCGAACTTGACCTGTATTTCTTGGTGTAATAGTTATATGCAAGAAATGTATTGATTATCTGTTACAGTTTTCCTTTAAATGTCTGGGAACCAGAAAATTTTGAATTTTTCTAAGTTTCAAAGGGCATAACTCTTGACAAAATTGAGGGACTTGACCCATATTCGAACTTGACCTGTATTTCTTGGTGTAAGAGCTATATGCAAGAAATGAATTGTTTATCTGTGACAGTTCTCCTTTAAATGTCCGGAAACCACAAAATTTTGAATTTTTCTAAGTTTCAAGGGGCATAACTCTGCACAAAATTGAGGGACTTGACCAATATTCGTACTTGACCTGTATTTTTTAAGTGTAAGAGCTATATGCAAGAAATGAATTGATTATCTGTAACGGTTTACCTTTAAATGTCCGGAAACCACAAAATTTTGAAATTTTCTAAGTTTCAAGGGAAATAACTCTGCACAAAATTGAGGGACATGACCCATATTTGAACTTGGCCTGTATTTCTTGGTGTAAAAGCTATATGCAAGAAATGAAATGATTATCTGTAATAGTTTTCCTTTAAATGTCTGGGAACCATAGGTGGGACGGACGGACGGACGGATGGACGCACACATGGACGGACGGACGGACAAGTGCATCACTATATACCCCCACCATTATATGGCAGGGGTATAAATATCTCTGTTTTGAGCATATCTTCAAATATGAATATTGAATTGATCCTCATTTCAAGCTTATTTGTCTCATTTGTCTCTTCAACGTTATCTTACTAAGAATTGCCCTAACATGGACGAATAATATCCCCCCTCGCAGGGCAGAATGTTTTTTTTTTTATAAACAGGAACATTTATGAGGCAACATTCAATTGTACGAATTGAAACTCTCATTCATGATTAAATGCTTTAGTATGAAAATTTAGTACCCTGCTTTCAGAACTTCATAACCAAAATACTATTTTTCTGGTTACGAAGTTCATTACTTCTCACATAGCCCAAAAGTTAAGGTCAATGTCACAAGGTCAAAAGTCATGATATAAAAATGCAGTGCTTTTTATGGCAAATGTGTGCATGAAATAAGAAAGGCCTACCATTGATAGTATGAAAGAAATCTGTTTTCAAATCTTCTTAACTTAAAATTGCAACATAAGCCCAAAGTCAAGGTCACAAGGTCAAAAGTCATGGTAACAAACTGTAGTACTCTTTGTGGTGATTGTTTGTATGAAATATGAAAGGCCTACAGTAACAATCTATAGTGTTCAAGAAATCTGCTTTCAAATCTTCTTAACCTAAATTGCAACAAATCTTCTTAACCTAAATTGCAACAATATTATAAGCCAAAAGTTCAGGTCAGAAGGTCAAAAGTCATGATATCAAACTATAGTTACTGTACTCTTTGTGGTGAATGTTTGTATGAAATATGAAAGGAGTACCATTTAAAGCATGAAAGAAATCTGCTTTCAGAATTTCAAAACTAATTTCAACGTAAGCCCAAAGTCAAGGATAAGGTCACAAGTAAAAGTAATGATACCATACTGTAGTACTCTTTGTGGTGAATGTTTGTATGAAATATGAAAGACCTGCCATTTATAGTATTAAAGAAATTTACTTCCAAAACTTCTTAACCTAAAATGTTGAATAGGGTAAAGGTCAAGGTCACAGGGTCAAATGTCGTGGTACCAAAATGTATTACTCCTAATGGTGAATGTGTGTATGAAATATGAAAGCCCTACCATTAATACTATAGAAGAAATCTGCTTTCAAAACTTTATAACCTAAATTGTTGTATAGGGTAAAGGTTAAGGTCACAAAGTCAAAAGTCATGGTACCAAAATGATTGGCGAATGTGTGTATGAAATATGAACGGCCTTCTATTAATGGAATAAAAGAAATCTGCTTTCAAAACATCTTAACCGGACAGACAGACAGACGGACACACAGATGGAAAGGATTATTCCTATATACCCCCCCAAACTTCGTTTGCAGGGGTATAGCAGTATTATATCCCCCTTTCCCTATACATACCTGTAAGTCTTCATTAGACAGTGTGATAATCCTAGCTACATTATTATGGAGACCCTGGATTAGCTCCTTGGTTCTCTCTGAGATCTCCGTTCCATCTGTACACATATAATCTGGCTCATCAAGGCCTTTAGAACCTGAAAATGACCGTAAAATGTTAATGAGGCACTTTCCTCCGCCATTATTGGAAGCATGATCTTGATCATTCACCATTTTTCCAAAAACTTAGTTAATACCTTTCCTTGCTAATATATCAGCACCCTGCAATTAAAATACCCAGTCTTTTCACAGACTTAAACCATCAAACATATAAACGGCCTCTATCTATCATCTCCCATTCTTTTTTTTCCTGATTATTTTGTGCTTATTTTTCAATATCATAATACATGAACATTAAATACAATGCACAACAATAATAAACATAGTTTTTTTAGTGTTTGGCGGTCAATGTCATTGAAAGATAAAAGTGCAATTTTTGGTCTTTGAACATTGAAATAATCTTTCCCTGACTTTTCCATGACTTTTCTGGATTTTTTTTTTATTTTCACTGACCAATTTCAAAATTCCCTGACATTGAAAGAGAGGCAATTTCCCAACCTTTTATGTCTACTGGCAATCCTGTAGTAGGTATTCATATACAGTTTACTCTCGTTTACTCAAACTCGGATAACTCGAATTTCCGCTTAACTCGAACTATTTTCAAAAGTCCTGTTTTTTTTCCATTGGTTTCTATGCATTTTTACTCCTGATAACTCGAATTCCGATAACTCGAACTTTCCATTAAGTCTAACTTATTTTTAGGTCCCATAACTCATATTACATTGAAAATTCACCTGGATAAGTCAAACCACAAATAAACTCTAATTCTTAAACAAAAATCAATTAATTATAAGGAGATCGGTGGACAGATAATTGATACTTTCTTATTATGGAGTTGCATTATATACAACAAACTTAGTTTTATCGTTAAAAGAAGACAACACAAACGTTTGTGAACGGTGATAAAGAAAGGAACATCAGTCTTATTAAAAATCGATTGCTGGTCATGTACTCAGTAAGTCGAACTCCTGATAACATGGATAAGTCGAACTATTTCCGATGGTCCCTTGATGTTCGACTTATCGAGAGTAGACTGTATCTAAATGCAAAGGTTCGTGAACAATTTCTGGGAATCTGGTTAATATATATGATAACACATTGAGAATCCTCTCTGCTAAATTGATGTGTTTTCAAACCAATCCTCAACACTAGTCTGAACTTTGCAAGTTGTAAATATAAAGAGAGGAAAGTGTAGAGTTACTTGCCACTATAGGCATCTTAGTGTTTTCTTAGTCATAGTTCCATTGGAATTAAACAGTATTGTAGGATGTAAAAGTAATGTAACTGAGTTACCTGCCCCTTGTGGCCTCAGTGTTTGAGCTTGACATAGTATCATGATAGTTGTATTGTGACGAAGAGAGAGAGTTACCTGCCCCTTGCGGCATCCATGTTTGACCTTGACATAGTATCTTGATGGTTGTATTGTGAGGAGAGAGAGTTACCTGTCCCTTGTGGCATCCATGTTTGACCTTGACATAGTATTGTGATGGTTGTATTGTTAGAAGGGAAAATGTAGAGTTACCTGCTCCTTGTGGCATCCATGTTTGACCTTGATAGTTGTATTGTGAGGAAAGAGAGAGTTACCTGCCCCTTGTGGCATCCATGTTTGACCTTGACGTAGTATCATGATAGTTGTATTGTGAGGAAGGAAGGCAAAGTAGTCCTCATCATCAACTTCTGTCCCGTCCTCCTCCAGTACCACGAGGACTGGATCATCCTCACTGATCCCAAGTAACTGTCTTCCTACAAAGAAATGAATATACGTACTGTACAGATCTCTGGCCAGAGCAATTCAATGTTGATCATGTTGATATGGTTTATGATACTTTTAAAGCATAATATTTATGACATATTTACAAATCCAGAGGGAGGAAATGGGAATCAGGACTACCAAAGAAATCAAATTTTCCACATTTTTACACAAATTTTATTTTTATGTAAAACTTGTATTCACTTCTAAACTGAGAGAGATAAAAGATTTTTGCAATATGCGATATACAATTTTCAGTAAACAAAATGTATATATGGTCATGTAACATGTAAGAGGGCCTGATGCAAGTTTTTACATGTAGAAATGTAAACTAGTGAAAAACTTGTTTAAATTCTCCTTCCATGCTTGTACATGTATATAAAATTAGACACTATGGTGATACATGTATCTATTAATAGTAATATATTATATTGATAATGTATTTAAGCCTTTTTATTGTTTCAGTCACATGCATACTTTTGATATTTTCAAATATGAACTTGCCATTACAGAAGAAAACTATGGCCAGCGAAGCAAGCCAAAATTTTTCTATAGAAAGTAAAATATGTGGCGAGCGAAGCGAGGCGAAAATTTTCAGGAATTTTAAGCGAATTTTATGGTTATTCTTCAAATTACTTGTAAGAGCAAGATTATTTTTTATGTCACATCTTCAGCAAATTAATTTTTTTCATCAAAATTCAGAGCAAAATTATTTTTTTCGAAAAAAAATATCAAATGGTCCGTGCCTAGATAAAGTACCGTATATGAATGCTTTGACAATTAAAAGAATTGAATGATTTTCTTTTTAATTTGATTTAATTACTTATGATAAGTATTAATTACAAAAATTATGGCAAATTAACAGTAAATTTGCTACATTTGAACCAGTAAATTTCACTAATTTTGGTGATAATTCTATCTACATATGATTAAGAAATTTCAAAGCCACAATTGGGAAAAAAAGATACTAATCTTCATTGGGAATGGGGCCAAATACTGGCTCCAAAAAGGGGCAAAAAAAATCACTTACCTTTAGTCTTGAGATCAGACAATGTGCTGGCTACAGTTCCTTTCTTTATTTCCCTGCTGTTGTTCCATATCTTAAATGGACGAGCCACTGACATCTCATAGGGTCATATATTTAACCTGAAAATGATAAATTAATATGTGTAATCAAATCGATAGAAAAAAATAAATAAATAAACTAGAATAATTGTTGAAGGAATACTTTCTGTATAATAATGTTTCTCGTAGTATATTTGACATAAAATTCAATTGATAGATGAACTACTGTCCTGTTCACAGGTGCCAGATTCCTAGAAAAAATTAAAACCACATCTTAAACTCCCGTTTCTCTTCTCTTTACTCTTTCCTTAAGGCATGACAGTTTCCATATTTAAACACCATCCCCCCTCTTTACCCCCTCAATATCTTAAGTTTCAACAGGATTTCAGCATTAAGCTATATATCATTAATTTCAACAGATATTTTTCTTCATGATCGTAACCTACTTGTCATTGATTATACTTGCATTTAGCGGCAATTAATCCAAAAACATGAAATGGAGTCGAAACCTACACTACACGTTATTCTTAGCATGCGCAGCATGTTAGTTGGAGTTGTCATCCTTGCCGCTAACGGTAAAGTGTAGGTTTCGACTCGATTTAAAACATGGGAGCTGTCATGCCTTGTTAAAGGATAAAGAGAAGAGAAAGGGCGTTTTAGATGGGTTATCGTTTTCTCTCTAGGAATCTGGTGCCTGTGGTCCTGTTCACTAAATCCAGAGCACCCGGTTTTGGCAATTCATTCGGTCATCTGAAGAATTTTCCTATAAATTGTAGTTTCTGAGAATTGCAGACCTCCCTTAGTCGTAACTGGAAATTAACTTCAACTTACCCTATCAGCTACCTTCAAACCGCAATATGAAAAATAAAATGTCTACGGGAAATTTCCATGTTAATTTCAAGCCGCCGCCAAATTGCTCTCCGTGTCAACAATAGTAAACAGTGACGTCAAAGCTCCCGACATCACACATTTTCAGTGAATTTACTACATGTATAGAAAATCCCCGTAGACTTTTCATTTTCCGTCCTATTTCTAACTTAATTGACGCACAGCCAAACCAATGGTTACGACTAATGTAGTACTATAAAATTGATATCTTTTTGGAAGATGACAGTATTCTATTCTAGAGAAAACCCGAGAAAACAGGGTGCTCTGGATTTAGTGAACAGGACAGTAGAGTAAATATTGATTAGATAAATAACAATATGCAGTGGACTTGTATATCAACCATTACTTCAATCATTAATGTATTTGACAATGATGGCTTAGCTATCATGTAGACATTTTAGCTCACAATAGTAGCGCATTGGATGAGCTTGCATCTTTATTGCACCAGGTTGATAAAGAACAGTTTGACACCTCGTAAACTTAATTAACTGATTAACACAGTTTTGAAAATGTTCAAATGAATATATTCTACTCATCAGATATTGCTGTAACGTAAACTGTAACTGATGATTTATTATGAAGGTACAAACGATTCCCAGGTCTGGGAGAACTCCATAGATTGGAGAAATAATTTGTAGTACTAAAAATAAAAATTATACTTTACAATGGAGATGATTAAAACGCGATGTAAAATGACTCAATTGTACAACGGATACCTTAAACTCAAAATTGTACATCAATATGACAATCTGAACAATGTTTACTAATGAAGTTGACATGGATATTTAACAATGTTATATTTGAGTTTGAATGTGTTGAATTTTGACAATTTCCATGATTTCTGCAGATCAAAACTTGAAAATTGTAAACCAAATAAGCCAACTTCGTTTGTGAACATTGTTCATTTGTTGTTCACATATTGTGACATAAAGATTTGTGATTTTGAAATCAGATAAAAATTCTATAAAATTTCATTTCTTGCACTTGATTTTTTTTTAAAAATATAGTGGGTACAGATGGCCGAGTGAATAAGGCGTTCGACTCTCAATCAGACGACAAGGGTTCAAATTCTGGCATGGTCATAAAAAAAAATAATTGTGAGTGTTGAAAGTCATATTCATCCATTTGTCCCTCCTTAGTCTTCTGACCAGGGGACAATTAAGGGGGGACAATCAGTGAGAAAATGTTTATTAAAGTATGTGGACTTATTTGGAATAAATTATCCATGCAATTAAATAAGAGCTGAGAGCCTCTTGAATAGATATGTACCAATGACAGTGTTTGAATTATTTTTATTTACTCGACAAATTTGACATGACAAGGATTACACTTTGAGAAAAGGGTTCCCCTCAGGACTCTTACATACTCATATTTTTAGAGTCCTGATAATCCGGACTACCACTCCCCTAAACTTACTAAGGCCAAGTTTTTATCCGGATAAAATATCCCCTGTATTTACCCCCCCCCCCCTTTTCCATTTACAAATGCACCAACCACAGACTCCTTATGATGGTTATCTGGATCAGACAGTGTGGTATTGTTTTCTCGTACTTTCCAATGAATACACAAAAAAACTTCGTCCTTACTGCTTTTTGTGCTTTTTGTTGAACTGGCGAAACGAAAGTAGATCTAGAACCACGATGTCCAATCAAAACTCGCCTTCCATTTGACGACGGCGTCTCGGGCAAAATGGCCGAAGAAGATGGAAAGGTACTTTGTGCAAAGAACAAACCTTGTGTTTTGGAGAAATTAAGGGAGTGACATGTGCTTTATTAACATTTATCATGTAGAAGTGACCATGTCAGATGAAGTGTACATGCAAATGTTATGTAAAGAAGTGAAAAGAGCTAGGAGATGCTGATTGATCAAAGTCCAAATATACCCAATATTCACTTGCATTTACTATGCTATTGTTTACAAGTGCCAAGGCCCTGAAAATCAGGAAAATTTTCAACCCTTACCTTGAGGGCCTCTTAGTCTATCAATGATAATGTTAAAGAATAAACAAAGACAAGTCCAGGATAGTTGCAGTGCAACAAAGACTTCGCTATTTTCTTATTCGGTTATTTTCTGTCTTTGTTGCAGCCAATTTCTGCATATTTTATGTCTGAGATGGACCGATTTTCTGGCAAATTCACCCTATATGCCTACCTTAAAATTGACATTTTAATAACCGACACCTTCTTTTCCTTTCTGCAAGTGTGTGTTGACGTCAAGACCAATCAGAGCCTAGCTCTAGAAATACGTCAATCTATAGTTATAGTTTCGGAGATGCTATTTTTAACATTTAGTAATCGTTCTTCTCTGTATTTGCTAAAAATAGCATCTCTGAAACGAACTATAGATTGATTTATTTCTAGAGCTTGGATGAGACTGATTGGTTTTGACGTCACCACATGCTTGCACATTTGACACAAGCAAGTCAGTGAAACGGTGTTACAGGAGTTGATTTAAAATAGTGATATCGTTGTTTCTGCAGCATGTTTCAAGAAAAAGAAAGAAGTCGTCAGTCAATAAAATGTCAAATTTAAGGTAGGCATATCAATTTCAACAATTCACGTGGAATTTATGTCTAAACACCTGGGGTAAACTTTTGATTCCGATTGACCTATTTTTACAAGAGTTATGGACTGGCAAATTTCATGAAATTCTCAGTTTTCCGGACTTTTCTTCAAAGGTATTGCAGATATTGAAATAATTTTTTTATATGTGATTACACCTTAGTGTTATACAGCTCAAGTTAGAGTTTGGTTCTGATTGACCTATTTTTACAAGAGTAATGCCCCTGGACTAAGCAAATTTCATGAAATTCTCAGTTTTCCTGTCTTTTCTCAGCTGTTGTTTTAGATATTGAAATAATTTATTATATGTGATTACATTTTAGTGTTATATAGATCAAGTTCGAGTTTGGTTTTGATTGACCTATTTTCACAAGAGTTATGGCCCTTGGACTTAGCAAATTTCATGAAATACTCAGTTTTCCGGACTATTCTTCCTTGGTATTGCAGATATTGAAATCAACGATGATCTATAACAATTCTTTTTTTTTGCAATGAACACCATAGAAGCAAGGATGGATTTTACTTAGAATGGTTATAGATTGTTGTTTTTTACACTTGATAAAGGCCAAGGGGCCAAAAATTGTATATTTGAGTGTTTCTGTTTTTATTTGTTATCATCCCTTCCCTCTGGAAGAAATATAATATTTCAATCTATATCAGTATAACTTTTAACATTATTGCCCCAAGGAGTTATTTACCGACTACACATCAGTTGACTTGAAAGGACTTATATTTCATTATCAGACTTATACATAGTTCATCATTATACCCCCTGAAAACAAGGTATGGGAGGATATACATGTGTAGGAAACTATCTGTCCATCCATCTGTCTGTCCAGTTAAGAAGTTCTTAAAGGAGATATCACATAAAAAGTGTGAGTGATAGGGCTTTCATATTTCACACACCCACACTGAAAGTATGATTTGTAAAGTTTGAAGCATAAAATTTACACAATATACAAGTTGTGTGAATCATGCCCAGATGCTATGTGAATCATGCCTAGATGTTATGTGAATCATGCTTACAAGTTATGTGAATCATGCTTACAAGTTGTGTGAACCAATTGTACTTGCTGTATGAAGCATGTTTACAAATTGATTTAATCATGCCAAAAAAAATCTGTGAATTTTATTACAAGTTGGTAATGATTATGAGCAGTTTTTATACAAGAGTACAATATATTGCTTTTAAAGTCATATTTCAAATGCATTTCTTGCTATATTTTTTCCCTTTTCAGCCCTCATCAGAAATTAGCAAAGAGATCCTGGCCCCTGCAGATGGTCCAAGGGAAGAAATGGTACAATAGGAGTTTTATTGAAGGATTAGAATTCCAGTTATTTTTAGGAACAATTTGACATCTTTTAGTATCACGATTTAACCTGACAAATGTAACCTTGATCTCCTATCCTTATAATGCATATGATGTATACAAATGTTGAAATATATATTGAATGAATATGACAAGTTTAGTGTAAAAAAGAAAGAAACATTATAATTCTGATTTTCTGATATAATTAAGTAAATAAGATGTAAGAGACAATGGGTACGTCCAGAATTATGCAAATGGTACCAATTGCCAAAGTTTCTTACAAATGGCATGCCGATGGTAGCAATGACAACTTTTTGCACCACTCATTGGCTACCAATCCTGCAGGCCGATCCTAGCAGTAGTGTGGTTAGATTTAACAAAGTTTGTAGTGACGTCATCCAAAATGACTTGAAAAGCTGTGATACAAGATATGTCTAAAACAATGCTACCACTTCTTCTTAGCACCAAGAATAAATGATATAGATACATAAATATAGAGAAAGGACTAGGTGCGCTAACCCCTCATATCGGCCCTATAGTTTTGACGAAAAATATTATTAATTATCACTTTTTGCAAAGTTGAACGTTTGAGAAAATACCGTGTCATAATTTTGAGCCCTCGTAACGTCACGCGCGTGATGTATGACGTCATGTTTTGACGTCATTTACCCTGACTGACGCAAAACTCAGGAAAATCATCGTATTTTACACACAAATCTTCAAAATTCATCTATGCTCCAGGCCTTGCCCACAAATTTTTTTATGCAAATAAAATGGCCGATCAGAAATCCATCGATTGACACAAAAATATTTATGGGCAAGGCCTGGATTACCACTTGTTTTCATAGTTTTGTATCGAAATATCGCTCATTTATTGATATTTTCAATGATTTCAGCGTTTTTAGACGTTTTGAGCGACGTATTATTCAGTATAGGACTGTGAAATAAAAAAAAGCTTTCATGATATTGACTCACCATACATTTGACATTTTATAAACTAGAATATTATGGATATATAAACAACTTTGAAAATAGGGCGGAAATGACAGGTTACCGCACCTACTCCTTTATAACTAAAAATTCATCTGCCATTGGTAACCATAAATCGTTCATAATTTTTCTTCAACCAAATTGGAACCATTGGCATCTTATCGTTAGTACCATCTTCTTTAACTCATTTGCATATCTCTGAATGCACCCAATGTAAGCTCAGCTTATAATTTACATCACTGGTGACTAATGGTTACCAAAGGTGGCTGTTGGTTGCCTCCAATTTTATGACATCATAAATTTTCACTTGCCAATCTTGCTGCAGGTGTAGAGTGTTGTCAAGTATGACAAAATTTGGTGACCTACTAGAATTAAAGTTTAGTTGGCTGCCAATGTTAACCAACGTTACTCATTGGCTAACTTTGGCGACCAACTTTAACCATTGGTGACATATGTGACCAGTTGTTACCAATAAGGATGTAACTCTACACTAGATCATGATACGATACGTATCACAATACAAGGCTCACGATACGATACCTATCACGATACACTTTTCTATCCTATCCAACTTTCACATATTCCTTGAATCCAAAGAAAAACTGAATATGCTTGCATCAATTTAGTCTTAACAGCATAAAGAGGGTTCTCACAAGTTACATGGTGATGGGGATATACTATTGGCTTTATACAATGTGCATTATAAGTAAATGATACAGAGCTTTTTTGTCTCTATTTGTTACACTGTGCTTTATTTTGTTCAAAAATACTATATCGTTTGAATGGAAGATGTATCGTGATATGTATCGTCAAGCTACTTTATGGCGATATGAGTACAAACTATATATCGTTACACCACTCGTTACCAAAGGTCAAATTCTGAAGGCACCTACAGTAAGTTTATAATTGTATTTTTCAGATAACAACGGCTGTCAAATTTCTACAGAATCCCAAAGTACAGAAGAGTCCTCTACATCAAAGAAAAGCTTTCTTAGAGAGAAAAGGTATAGAAATATCAAAATACAGCATGCATGCAAGGAATTACAGAATATCAAGTTATAATTTTAAGTTATATTAATAGGTTATACATGTTATATCGGGTGATGTAGCTCAGTTGGTCAAGCACTCTGTCTATGTATTTGTTGGCAATGAAACATTGACGTTGCCCTTGTTTAAATCCTGCGAGCGGCACCACATAAGAGACTTGCCAGGCTTTGTGGGCTGACAACTTGTACAAGTTATCCCAGCATTGTCTTGGACATGTCAAACTGGTGTAGGCACATTGAAGATCCCTCACTGCTTCAATTGGGTTTCAGCTGTAAACTGTCTTTTACTTGCGAGTGTTTTATTTTGCAATATTTGCAAGGTCCTTCGATTTGCGAATATAAAACACCACGAATATGTCCCAACACATGTGTAGTAAGAGACCTACTTATGATGCTGCGAGAATAAAACGTCTCAAACCAGTAACCTCACTTGTGTTCGCAAACTGAAGACGCCACGAATAAAAGATGGTTTACAGTAGCTTATAGATTTTCGATTGTTGGCCTAGCGGAAGCAGAATGTATTGTGTACTCAAACAACGCTAAGAATTATTAAGGTATTCAGCCCGTAAAACATTTTCAATGAGAATTATCAAAGATACAGATTTTCTATTTCATCATATAGAATACTTTATACACTAATTTTGCTCATATAAATGATGCCACTTGTCAACCAATGACCAATTCAATTACCTCCAAACATTCCCGATAATAAAAACATCGGTATTTGTCGGAAATGTAGGAATAGTGTAAAAATTTTAACAGAGAGTAACTTTATTAGGGTGCGGGAACCTTAAGTGACAATCTTACAATCATTCTGTGACAAAATAGATTGCTTCTAAAAATGATAATTAGTGTTTGAATAGACCTTTTTCATATTACCCTTAGACTTGCATTTTAGACATTTAAAGACTCAACATCACTACGTTTGACGTTATTTCTAATTGTGACGTCATAATTCAGATATGACGTCACAGTTAAAAGTTACGTCAAATGTTGTCATGTCGGGTCTTAGGATGTGTAAAATACGAGTCAACTGCGGTAATATGAAAATCGTCTATTGAAAAATCTATCTAGTTTGAATAGATCTTTTCACGATAAGGTTATCTCGGTGCATATTTGTCACTTTGTATGGTATTGTAAAGTCACATCTTACACGGGAGATTATTCTGTGAACCTTTTATCATAAAATCTGGTTATATAAGAATTGACTGTTCAATTTTGACAGTTTATCACAAATTGTGTACAATCCAAACACATAACTGCCATGTCGGCGACCTTGAACTGGAACTGCAGAACGCGTCATCAAAATGCTACGTCATATCATCGGATGATGTAATGAATTGGTCAAATGGGGCTCCAGATGGGGAATGAATATTTTCGACACATTTGCTGCCTTTAACTTGCAACGTATACATTATTTCTATTAGTTTGGGAACTTGTTCGCCTACGGGCCCTACAGAGTTGATATTTTCATACGCAATGTATTAAATTAGTAATTTTGTGAGTATACTTGTGAAATTTGGGATAAATTTGGGTTTGGAAATTATAAGAATTGACTGTTCAATTTTGACAGTTTATGTCTTTCATCAAAATTTAAGGACAGGAAATGGTCTAAGAAACTTCAAAAACAGGAGCATAGCAACCGAACAATGCTGTAAAAACCACGTATACCGGTACCTCATCGAAATTGTCATAGAATTTTCATTAATTCTGATATGGTATTTATATCTAAGGGCTACTGTTAATAAAACTATTTTTTCTTTGCATAATTATCATTTGAAAGCCGATCTTAGCAACATAATAAAGGATTTTGATGGAAGTAGTTCCGGCTCTTCCGGTATTTATCGTGTTCATTGGAGTATGAAGGTGTATTTCGCCATTATCTGATGATCAATTAACCCATCAAAATGCATATATTCGTGTGAACAAACTTATTTGGAAATTATATTTTCATAAAGGTTTAACCAAAGAGGAGATAGACATGGCCGTCCAGAGGTCCGGGGTCATAGAGAACCCAAAGGGAAGTCAGAGTTATGTCCCCTCTCCTAATACACAAGCTACAGTGCCATACCAACCAATGACCCAGCAACCACCGATGCAAGGTAATTTATAGAATTTAATACTGACAAAAATGTTGACATGAGGCATTTGTTTTTCACTAATTCATCTTTTTTTATCCTCAACATATTGTCAGATGAAATCTTTCATAAACATTCATAAAAATGCATATAAAAAACTCTTTCTCATAAGCATAGAAAAATGGTAAGTGGTAGGGTATTTATACATGTATTTCACATTACTTTTATTTCTATTTGTATGGAAAATTTTATCTTCTTATTCCTTGCTTTTGTATATGACCTTATCTTTGTATGGCCCGAAAACTAAGTGGTATAATGCTGATTACTTTGTCTGGCATTTGGCTGTCTAATTGTATGTCTGGTATTATATACCATGTTTGGTAATTCCTCAATCCTGTATCAAACTTACATGAAAATAGCAATCACATGTAGGGAAGGTCAAGGTTACCACTCAAGGTCATTGTCACATACCTAAGGTGAAATGGATATACATCTTTTTCAATATCTAGCTAACAAACTTTTTCAATTATTCAATAGGGAAGATCGCAATTACTTCTATCCAAGATTATAGGAATGTTTTCGCACACTCTTTGATGGTTCTCTATTGTTTTGACGTCATTAATTTACTTGGGCAGAAAAGTTGCCCAAGATTTGAAGAAAGGAAGGTGACTAAATACAAATCAGAACGGACATACTGCACGCTCTGTTGTTGTGATCTTGCGTATTCATAAAAAAACATTTCTACAGTTCTACATTGTTTTAGTATTTTTTTCATCGCAGTACAAGTTTACAGTCAGTGGATGAAAGTGAGAGATATATTATCAGTGATAGCTTTAGCAGGGGGTTTATCATATGCCGTGTATAGATTCTATAAGGTAATTACAGTACAAGTTTACATTTAAGACTTAAAAATATATCGTATTATTCCTTGATTTGTAACCTTTCGTTTTGTTTTATACTTCTTTTATTCATTGTCATACTTGTATTATGTATAATGTTTATATGACTTCTTTATTGTATTTTTTTTATCACTTCACCTGTTCATTTTATATATTTGTCATTCTTGCTTTGATGATGCTTTATATCCATTGTTCCTCTTGTTGCACATCGATGTGCCAGAGTGTACTTAAAAAATCGTATATTGCTTTTAAAGTTTTTTACATTCTACAGAGAGTTCTTCGACCATTGCTTTTTGGCAAGTCAGATGAAGAATCACGATTGGACAAGGTAGAACAGGTTGTCATGGAGATGCAGCAGAACGTAGTAACGGCCTTGACCAAGATACAGGAGACCTTGACAGCTCTACAGACGGTTGTCAGTAAACAAGATGAAAAATTACAGGCTATCACACATGAAGTGTTCTCCAAACAGGTAGGGCTACTGGGACGTGTAATGTGCCCAGTTTGATAAAGAGATATGATTTTTGTACCATCCCCCTCTGCATTGCCAAATGTCGGACATCGCTCCTGTTAGTTGACTTTTACATCATGACGTCACAATCAATGGCCTGTCAGTCAATGTTTTGATGGAGCATTTGATTATCATGTCATAATAAATAAATTCGACTTGAAGTTTCATTCTCAATGTCGGCGTGATGTTACACAAAGGTTCAGTCAGAAATAAGCACTGAGAAGTTCTGAAAATAGTTGGGGGATTACCTCGGGGTATATCATAGAGCATAATATATGGAAATTGCTTTATATCTGAAATCTAACGTTTAAAACTAGAACGAAACTTCCTAGAATTCATTAAAGAAACCATTGATGAATGACCTCATAGCTCCTCAAATTCAAATAGTATATGAGATTTGAAGAAGGAGCTAACAAAATCACTGCTTTTCCATAGGGCACTGTAGTAAATCTAGAGACACATCCCTCTGTAAACATGGTGGAAATTTGGTCATGTGACCAGTCCGACATAAAGAATGTGAGATTTTGATTAAGCGGAATGATCCCATAAGTATAGAATTTTAATGGTGTCAAATTTTTGTATTAATACAACAGTGTTGAACTCACTTTACAATCATCTTTTGTAGTCCACCGAAATGCTGAACAAAGTTCAAGATCAACAGTTTACAACAGAAATCAAATCAGAGCTTACCTCCATCAAAGGTCTACTTCTCAACAGGTTTGTTGATTACATAAAAATAATTCTTTACTCTTTCTCATCATAATGAACATGTTTGAGACCGTTCATTGTTTTCAATACATGTAGTTCCCAACTGGCACATCTAAAGGGGGATCTTAATTTCCTTTCATTACATCTGTCCATATGTCATTTTCAGTTTTCTATACTTTTTTCTGCAATAGACAGAATCTGTTATTGCGATTTGAGATTGATTCTTGGTCTTAATAATAAGAACCTATAAGTTCAAGTTTGTATGTGCCTGGATGACCTTAACAATAACATACATGTATTTTACTGCTGGTAGGGGACTTAGTATTGAATACACATAAAACAGAATACTTGTTATTGATGAACTGCAGAAAAGGTCCTAGTACTAAAGGATATACATGTACATGTAATTATAAATGTGAATTCATGATTTTTATTTTCCTGATGTTTGAAAATCAGATCAGAAAAAGGATATGATAAAAATTAATTGTCACTGTCTGCTTTCTGATATCGAAAATTTACTTTCCCAGGAAACAGTTTCCACCCACCCCGGCTTCCACTCCACTACTCCCCTCCTGGCAACTAACCACAGGCATTACAAGTCCAACTACGTCAACTCTGTCAAATTCTACACGATCACTGGTGACACCTAGTGGAGATAATGCAAAGCAATCAGAGGAGGCAACTCTAAACTCAAATGAAAAAGGAGACACGAATCAAGCAGATAAGGTATCGAGATATGATTTGATGATGCAAAAATTTAGAAGAAAAATGCATGTATTTACTAAGTACATGTACATACCGTATAAACAGAAATGTCAGCCAATATCAAATTTTGCAAATATCACGAAAAAGTGCAGTGTCTTTATTTTCACAAGTATGTTTTTTTCGCAATTCATTATGTAAATATTATGAAGTAACTGTTGCTTTGTACCCTTCAAAATTGAATTTTTAGTAGGTTCCATCTCTGAAATACATTGAAATCACTCACCCTTATGGTTAATAGGAAAAACTGAAAATTGGCAAATGTACATTGTATTACAATTAATATGAACAAAAGCAAACCTACATCTACATGTATATGCCAATTATGATATACATTGTACCTAATCAAACAAATTTTTTCACGTTTCCAAACCATTTGAGAAAATAGGGAGACTTAGTACCTTGGGATAAATTCTGCTCATATGGTATTTTAAAAAATATACAAAGGAACATGCCTAATATGAAATTTAAGCTTTCCAGTTCAAAGGTCAAGATCAAACTCAAACATTTTTCCAATACTGTAAATGAAACTTATATCCTATAAATACATGTAACAAGTTAGTGATATAGGCCTGTTTGGCTTCCAGTTTTGAATTGTTTAATCTCATCATTCAACAATTCTGAAAGAAATACTATTGGAATTACAAATCCAACATATACATGTATGTATTTTTCAGCCTCCAGAAATCCAGTTTTCAACCGAGAGTTTAGCTTCCCTCGATACAACAGACAGAGGAACAGATGAAAATAGTGACGAGAAGGAGGTCAACGAGGTCAAGGTCACAGACATGGTAACTAAGGACACTGACAGCGATGAAGTTGACTAAACTTTGACATATTTTGTTGACAGAGGTTACGGCTGTGATTTACATTGTAATACAATGTATGTGTGTAAAGTAAATATTTCATTTACATTTAAACAGATCTATTTATTTGTACATGTATCAAGATTTGGTCTCTGTATGGGATTTTGCTACAATGTATTTTATGCTACACATGTATTACCATACATATTTACCATTCATAAGCAGAGAAGACAGAACTTTTTGACATGAAGATGTATACATACTTGTACATTGTATGTATAAAATCAGGTAGTCAGAAGTTAGAGTACCTTAACTTTGTATATTGTATTTGATAAATACAGATATGTTCAAGGTATACATGTACATGAATATATACATGTATGTATTAATAAGGAGTTTTAAACATGGCTTTCATTAATTCAATGTTTCATGTTGTGTCATCAATGTAAATACCAAAAGACATTATGTACATGTATAAATTGTGCAATTGATTTGTTTTGTTTAATACATGTATATAAACTTTTAAAATGCATTGAAATAATTATGTTATAGAATAATTGAAGTGATTATAAATTTTATGTTCTTCTTGCTGGGTCTGTCCTTTCTTTCCAAGCCGTCTTTTGTAGAACAATGAGGCATTTAGAATTTAGGCTGTACATGTTTGTGACTGCCTCACTTTTTGTAGCTCTGATAATTCAAGTAATGGGTTTTTCATATTTTACATGTATATTTCATGTGATAAAAGCCTTTCTCATCATACACAATGTTACTTTGTCATGTTTGACCTACTTTTTAAAAGCAAGATTGTTGGTCATATCTTTTAAGTAGAACATGATCAGGCATCCTTTTTCAAGAGAAAAATAAAGCCTGTGTTTGTGAAACATGAATGCTTCCGGTGGCATCTTTGTTAGTATAACACCATTTTCTGTGAAATAGGTCAAAGGTCAAGGTCAAACATTTTGGTATCAATAGAAAAGTCTTGTCACAAGGAATACACATATGAAATACGGTATGAAAGCTCTATCACCTTCCAATCAAAAGTTATGCCCAATGTTAAAGTTTTTCAGACAAATAGGCCAAAAACTATATGCCCCTGAATCTTTGATTCCAGGGCATAAAAATAATGGTTGTAGCTTTGCATTCTCTTTCCATTATCTTTGACAGCACATTGTCCAGTGTTAGTCTGTCTACTGTCTGTCTGTTACATGTCAGAATTTTTTTAGTGGTAGTAAATAGCCCTACAAAAACATCAGCATTATGATGGAGTGAATGACTTTCCTCGTCTCATGTTTATTTGTATTCTAATGTCTTTGGTATCAAAATAAGTTGACCTGTTGGAAGAAATGAGTCCCCTGTAGGCAATGTGTTACTTGGATTACTCTAGTTTTGAATTTCAAAACAAAACGGGCAATGCAAAAGCAGCATTCCCTTGCAACTATGTGTGACTGTGTCATCTATGATGCTCACAAGGTTTACAAGCTTAAAAGTCCAAAGTAACATTGACATTTGATCCTTGCCCTTGAAAATCTGTAGGGTTCATACTTTCCCCATTTGGGTTTGATTTCTCCTCTCAACAAGGTTTTTTAAAGTTGAGTCCACTTTGACCTTGAAAATCAGTTTTATTCATCCTTGGGAACATTTGTAGATGATGATTCCAAGATGATCGCTTTGTCATTTAACCTGTTTGCAAGTTTTTTCAGCCCAAGTCAACAGTGACCTTGGACCTTGAAAATCCAGTGTTCGTCATATAACAAAATATTACACCTGTGGCAAGAAACAAGTAGGCAGGTCCGATACCAGTAAATGTTAATCTTCTACAAGATTCCAGAGTAATTCCAATTCTTCATATTGAATGCCAGTCCATCTGCTAACTTTTTGTTAGAAATGGCAACATTGAATGCAATAAGGGTTTTTACAAACATGCAGAGGGAAGTAAGACAGCAATTTCAAAGCAAGGTGTAATATCGAGCAAAAATGTAAATCAGTATTTGTATGAATCCAACTAGATGAAGTCAGATAGCTGAACTTGATTCAGTAATTGAATCTTTACTCTGCGTCTTTGTTTACATGATTTATTTAAGAGAATCACAATGATACAACTGGTAACAAAGTACACTGCAAGGCATTACGTTGCACAGCATACATGTATAGTCAAATATTTCCTTATGACCTTGAAAATTAATAGGTTCCATCCTTCCGTCATACAGAATTTGTATAAAGTTTTTTATACGCCCGTCATTTGACGGGACGTATTATGGTATGGCGAAGTCCGTCCGTCTGTCCGTCCGTCCGTCTGTCCGTCTGTCCGTCCGCCTATGGAACGCAATAACTTGAATACGCATCAACGGATTTTTATGAAATTTATACATAGTGATCAGACTGTGGAGAGGAAGCCGCCTTTCGATTTTCAGGTTCATCCGATTTGTCGTTACAGAGTTATGGGACTTAGATTTTTAAAATACAGTGAAAATATACTAAAATATTTAAAAATTATTTAAAAATCTATTTCTGGTCGAAATGTTTTGAAATTTGGTATACCTCAAGTAGAAAGGATGTTCTTTGACATATGTAACGGGTTTTTAATTTTTTTGTCGCATAAGCGAGATATTGTGTGTAATGGGAAGGGGGAGTGGGTTATATGCACATACATTTTAAGCTAAGGGCAAAATATAGGCGCATGGAACGCAATAACTTGAATATGCGTCAACGGATTTTCATGATATTCATACATTATGATTGGACTGTGGAGAGGAAGCCGCCTTTCGATTTTCAGGTTTATTCGATATGTCGTTACAGAGTTATGGGACTTAGATTTTTAAAATACAGTGAAAATATACTAAAATATTTAAAAATCATTTAAAAATCTATTTCTGGTCGAAATGTTTTGAAATTTTGTAAACTTGATGTAGGAAGGATGTTCTTTGACATATGTAACGGGTTTTTAATTTTTTTGTCGCATAAGCGAGATATTGTGTGTAATAGGAAGGGGGGAGGGGTGGGTTATATGCACATACATGTTAAGCTAAGGGCAAAATATAGGCGCATGGAACGCAATAACTTGAATATGCGTCGACGGATTTTCATGATATTCATACATTTTGATTGGACTGTGGAGAGGAAGCCGCCTTTTGATTTTCAGGTTCATTCGATATGTCGTTACAGAGTTATGGGACTTAGACAATTTAAAATACAGTGAAAATATACTAAAATAGTTAAAAATTATTTAAAAATCTATTTCTGGTCGAAATGTTTTGAAATTTTGTATACTTAAGGTAGAAAGGATGCTCTTTGACATATGTAACGGGTTTTTAATTTTTTGGTCGCATAAGCGAGATATTGTGTGTAATAGGAAGGGGGGGGGGGTTATATGCACATACATGTTAAGCTATGGGCAAAATATAGGCGCATGGAACGCAATAACTTGAATATGCGTCAACGGATTTTCATGATATTCATACATTTTGATTGGACTGTGGAGAGGAAGTCGCCTTTCGATTTTCAGGTTCATTCGATATGTCGTTACAGAGTTATGGGACTTAGATATTTTAAAATACAGTGAAAATATACTAAAATAGTTAAAAATTATTTAAAAATTTATTTCTGGTTGAAATGTTTTGAAATTTTGTATACTTCAAGTAGAAAGGATGTTCTTTCACATTTATAAGGGGTTCTTGAATTTTTTGTCACATAATCCAGAAATTATGTGTAATGGGGGGGGGGGGGGGGGGGTTGTATGCACATACATGTTAAGCTAAGGGCAAAATATAGGTGCATGGAACGCAATAACTTGAATATGTGTCAACAGATTTTCATGATATTTGTACATTTTGATCAGACTTTGAAGAGGAAGCCGCCTTTCGATTTTAAGCTAGGTTCATCCAATTTGTCCTTATGGAGTTATGGGACTTAAATATTTTGGTGTTGTGAAAAAAATCCCAACGGGCGTATCTTGCTGCGTGAGCGTAGGCTTTATCCAAGTTTAAATAAAAAAATATTTCCTCTAGAAAGTATTCAAGACAGTGATGCATCACTTATAAATAAATGATTGTGTTAGTGTATTCTCCTGCAAAATAATTGATTATAATCTCGCCTCTTTCTGAATCTGCTTTTTTCTTGTGAAAGTATGGAAAGGTAAAAATGTTTCAAATTCACAAGTCAGTTTATTCAGCTTATGTGCCAAGTACATATTGCATAATTTACGAATTTACAACTTTATAAACACAAATTGCTAATCACAAACTTAAAACACAATTTCTTTGACGTTTCCATATTCTGTATTACATACATGTATATAATCAAAATCAAAGTGACATAATGACGATTTAATTTTTTTATTGCACTAAACGTTTTTGCCTGTTGGCTTTTCAGAGTTGCGATGAATATTCATATTCATTGCAATGAATTGCATATTCATAGTCATTGCAATGAATATTGATGTGTATATTCATTGCAACTCTGAAGAGCCAACATGCCAAAACGCTTAGTGCAATAAACAAATTAAATCGTCATTATGTTACTTTGATTATATCGACTATACCGGGAATGGATATTTATCATTTACTGTATTACATGTATTCACTGTGTGTGCACAAAAAGTGTTCTGATCAGCATTATATAATTGGGTCCACTTACAGGCATTTTTTGACAATTATGCATAGACTTTCTTTTTAAATGATTACATACATACATGTACTTTTCATTACGTACAGGAATAAAATAATATACACATCATTTCAAATAATGTTGTGGGTCATGTATTATTTTAGTTTTACTTTATGTGTAGGTACACATGTACTTAATCATGTTATTTAATGATTTCATAATAATTCTTTCTAGATTTTACTATATCATGTTTATTTCATTAGAGAATATTCCAGTATGTTCTTTGTTACATCATTATCATCACATGTCACTGTGATTTCTAGAATTTACTCTATTGTTAATCATTTGTAATGAGTCATTGTTCTAGAAGCTTCTGGTAAATTCATTGTTATTAAGTATTAATACCTCTGAGGAACTGTGTTAAGAGGCATTCGTACACATTGGTAGACACGATTCATTCATCTATTCTGATACACTGGGACACTTTATTTGTTGAGACTTTAATCCATTTAACAACGTTTGGACACCGATCTTTCGAGAGCGTTTGTGATTACCGGAAACCATTCATTCGATAGACTTTGTGGATCGTAACGGACACTTTGATCCGGACATTGTATTGTAAGTTGTAATCATTTGAAATATATATATTTTGTACATAATTAAACTTGTAAATTTTTATTCTGTCTTTGTCTGATTTTTGCTGGCGTTTTGGGGTATTCTGACCCATAACAGAATTGGGGGCTCGTCCGGGATAGTAATCTCTGCATATTTGCATTTTTACGTAAAAGTTCGTTTTTTGAAAAAAGGAAAATTCTCAAAACTTTTGCCAGCAGAAATCAATCATGGTATTTTCGGTCACTGAATTTTTGAAATCGCCGACTGTAGATGAGTTCGAATCATTGAAAAAAGATGATTTGATTGGTTTAGGCCTTCACTTGAAGTTAGATGTAAAATCTTCTATGAGAAAACAAGAAATTAGAAATATTGTGGCTAAAAAGCTTTTAGCTGAGGAAATCTTTTCTTCATACGATTTTCCTGTTGAACCTGTTTCAAGCGAAACCAAAATGTCAAAATATGAGTTTGAATTAGAGAAAATGAAAATACAATTACAATTTGAAAAAGAAGAAAAAGAAAGACATTTACAATTTGAAAGAGAAAAAGAAGAAAGAGAGAAACAGGAACGTATGCACGAGAAAGAACTCCAGTTTGAGTTAGAAAAGTTAAAGTAAGGGAAAAGCACTAAGGAAAATCCTGTTCCTTCGCCTGTCAAGTCTGAATTCGATGCCGCCAAAAACATCAGATTAGTACCAAAATTTCAAGAAAAGTCCGTGGACAAATATTTTCCACATTTTGAGAAAATCGCGGCCAATCTGAAGTGGCCACGTGATTTTTGGCCAACTTTGTTACAAAGCGTACTTATTGGCAAAGCGGCTGAAGTGTACTCGGCGCTCAGTATTGCTGAGAGTTCAGACTATGACAAGGTCAAGGACACGATTTTGAGAGCATATCAGTTAGTACCTGAGGCGTACAGACAAAAGTTTAGAAAGTACAAAAAGTTTGAAAATCAAACATATGTTGAATTTGCTCGAGAAAAAGAAGATTTATTTGATCAGTGGTTTCGATCTAAGAAAATTCCCAATTCATTTGACAATTTGCGTCAGATCATTCTGATAGAAGAGTTCAAAGAGTGTGTGCATCAAGATTTAAGAACTCATTTGGAAGACAAAAATGTTAAAACTCTTGAAGAAGCCGCTGTTTTGTCTGATACGTATGCTCTCACTCATAAGAAAAATTTTGTGTCAAAAACTCTATCTAGCGATAGCGCAAAAACGTCAGATGTTCCAAAGAAAAATTTACAAGAGTCTCAGTCGTCCTTTAGTTCCCAGTCACCATCTCAAGGTGGTTCTACGTCCAGACCTAGGTCCGAACGTTCTGAGGCATCCCCAGGGGTGGGGTCGCTTCCTACATGCAATTATTGTAAGAAAAAAGGTCACGTTATTGGTGAGTGTTTGAAACTTAAGAAGAAAAAAGAACTTAAGTCACAGGCCTGTGCGTCTGTTAGAAATGATAGGAAAGCCTTAGATTCGATTTGTTCTGACACTCCTGAGATTCAGGGTTCTAAGTCCAGTTCTGATGATTTTGTGGAGGATCATTATAAGCCCTTTTTGTCACAGGGATTTGTTTCACTCAGTGATTCTAGCGAAGCGTTGCCTGTTCAGATTTTGAGAGATACTGGTGCTGCCCAGACTTTATTGTTAGAGGGTTCATTGCCTTTGTCTGAGCACACTTTTACTGGTAGGTCAGTTTTATTACAGGGTGTGGAGCTAGGTGTCATTGATGTTCCCCTTCATAAAATTTATTTGAAGTCAGACTTAATTACTGGACCTGTTATCGTAGGTGTTCGACCTACTCTTCCCGTTCAAGGCGTTTCCTTGTTGCTTGGCAACGATTTAGCTGGCGGCAAAGTTGTAGCCGATCCGATTGTTTGTGAGAAAATCACGTCCGATGTCGTGTCCGATGATGAAGACGACGACTTGTACCCAGCCTGCGCAGTTACCAGGGCGATGGCCAGGAACAGACTAAGAGAGGCTGAGAGTACTTCTGCACTTAACGAGGACCATCCCTTCGAAA
This sequence comes from Pinctada imbricata, assembly GCA_033119305.1. Classification (NCBI taxonomy): domain Eukaryota; kingdom Metazoa; phylum Mollusca; class Bivalvia; order Pterioida; family Pteriidae; genus Pinctada; species Pinctada imbricata. The sequence goes on from VSWD01000003.1 coordinate 60,430,183, forward strand.
ATATAGACCTTTCTGACACATTCATGTCTACCATTGATGACAGTGTACCTGAGACGTCAGTACCACTTCATGTTGACAAGTCTCCGACAGTACCTGGTGATGATTCCCATCCGCCATTAGACAGTGATACAGATGCCTTAAGCCGTGAGCAGCTCCTCTCCGAACAAACTAAAGATCCGGAGATCATCCGACTAAGCAAGAGGGCCCTTCCCCGAGAAGAAGCGGACAAAGTCGGAGAGTGCTTCTACATACAAGATGGCATCCTTATGCGGAAATGGAGACCACCCGATGCACCCCCTAATGAAGTGTGGCGGGTCGTTCACCAGATAGTGGTTCCAGTAGCGTATCGCGGGGACATCATGAGTTTAGCTCACGACACACCCATGGCAGGTCATTTAGGTATCAATAAGACTTATAATAGGATTTTAAGTCACTTTTACTGGCCTAAGTTGAGAAAAGATGTGTCTGAGTTTTGTAAGTCTTGTCATAGTTGTCAGATGGTAGGTAAACCCAATCAAGTTATACCACCTGCTCCCCTCCAACCCATTCCAGCCTTTGAGGAACCTTTTAGTAGGGTGTTAGTTGATTGTGTAGGTCCTTTGCCTAGGACTAGGTCAGGGAATCAGTACTTACTGACAATTATGTGTACTTCGACTAGGTTTCCTGAGGCCATACCTCTTAGGAATATTAAGGCAAAGACCATAGTTAAGGCCCTTACAAAGTTTTTCAGTTTTGTAGGTGCTCCCAAGGCTATTCAGTCAGATCAGGGTTCGAATTTTATGTCAGGATTGTTTCAGCAGGTTATGCATGAGCTAGGTATCAGGCAGTATAAGTCTTCTGCGTACCATCCTGAGTCCCAGGGGGCACTTGAACGCTTTCATCAAACCCTTAAAACTATGATGAAAACATATTGTCACCAGTTTAAAAAAAGACTGGGATGAAGGGGTTCACCTCGTGTTATTTGCGGCACGAGAAGCGGTTCAGGAGTCCCTGGGGTTCAGTCCCTTTGAGCTAGTTTTTGGGCATACGGTCAGGGGGCCATTGAAGTTATTGAAGGAAAAATGGTTGACTGAGACTAGCGATTTGAATCTCTTAGACTACGTGTCTAATTTCAAAGAGAAATTATATAATGCTTGCAAATTGGCTCAAGAAAATCTCAAAACATCACAAATGAAAATGAAAACATGGTATGACAAAGATGCTAGAAACAGAGTTTTTAAACCAGGCGATAAAGTTCTTGTATTTTTGCCTATCCCTGGTCATCCTTTGCAAGCTAGATATTTCGGTCCTTATGAGATTGAGAGTAAAATTAGTGATGTTAACTATGTGGTTAAGACACCAGGTCGGCGAAAAGAAAAAAGAGTGTGTCATGTTAACATGTTGAAAGAGTATTTTGATAGAAGTGACCGAAATTTTGTAAAACCAGTTTCCACTTTGGCCAATGTAAATACATTAGAAAATTGTGATGAACCTGAATGTAATGAAGAGACTGTCGAAAAAGACTTCGCTCAAAGTGTCCGTTTGAAGAATTCCGAAATTCTGACAAATCCGAAAGTGAAACTCAAACATCTGACCGTGCATCAAAAAGAGGAAGTGCACCAATTAATGCGGGAATATACGACCATCTTTCCGGACATTCCAAAAAAGACAAATGCGTCTCATCATGACGTCATTGTGGGTGATGCATCACCTATCAAACAGCATCCCTATCGCTTAAACCCGATTAAGCTTCAATACATGCGGAAAGAAATTCAATACATGCTTGAAAATGACATTATTGAACCCAGCAATAGTGATTGGAGTTCCCCATGTATTCTTGTTCCGAAGCCAGACGGAACTTACCGATTGTGTACGGACTTTAGAAAAGTCAATTCAGTCACCAAAACTGACTCTTATCCGATCCCACGAATCGATGACTGTATCGATAAAATTGGCAGTGCAAAATTTGTCAGCAAATTTGACTTGCTTAAAGGCTATTGGCAAGTCCCGCTTACCGAGAGAGCCAGAGAAATATCGGCATTTGCGACTCCAGATGGGCTATACCAATATAAAGTAATGCCCTTTGGTATGAAAAACGCACCAGCCACATTCCAGAGGATGATTCATTCGCTCCTAAATCATCTCGAAGGATGCGAGGCGTACATCGATGACGTCATCATCTACAGCGACACCTGGGATGATCATCTCCGCATCATGCGTACCTTCTTCGACATACTGGCGAAAGCAAACCTCACAGTGAACCTTGCGAAAAGTGAATTTTGTCATGCGACTGTAGAATATTTGGGTCACAAAGTAGGTCAAGGTTATGTTACTCCTATCATGGCCAAGGTGGAAGCTATTTCAAAGTTCCCGATTCCTACCAATAAGAAAGAAATAATGAGATTTTTGGGAATGGCAGGATTTTACAGAAAATTTTGTCCAAATTTCTCGTCAGTTGTTGGTCCACTTACCAATCTGTTACAAAAGAAAGTGAATTTTGCATGGACCAATGACTGTGACGAATCTTTTAAGAAAATCAAATGTGTTCTTATGAATAGTCCTGTCCTGTCAGCTCCAAATTTTGATAAGCAATTTAAGCTTACTGTTGATGCCAGTGACGTAGGAATCGGGGCTGCTTTGTTTCAAGAAAATGATGATGGTGTAGATAGAGTTGTTTGTTATTTTTCAAAGAAATTGACAAAATGTCAAAAGAATTACTCTACTATTGAAAAAGAGTGTCTTGCATTATTGTTAGCTTTACAACATTTTGATGTTTATTTGAATGTTACTTTACATCCCATTCTTGTGTATACTGACCACAACCCTCTCACATTTTTGCACAAAATGTCCAACAAGAATCAAAGACTTACAAGGTGGAGTTTATTGTTGCAAGAGTACAATATTATTATTAACCATATCAAGGGCAAAGACAATGTGATTGCAGATGCACTATCGAGAGTTTCATGAGTGATTTTTGCAGAATTTACCACCTAAGTTTTCATTGACAGTCAAACTTTTTTTAAGGGGGGAGGTGTTGTGGGTCATGTATTATTTTAGTTTTACTTTATGTGTAGGTACACATGTACTTAATCATGTTATTTAATGATTTCATAATAATTCTTTCTAGATTTTACTATATCATGTTTATTTCATTAGAGAATATTCCAGTATGTTCTTTGTTACATCATTATCATCACATGTCACTGTGATTTCTAGAATTTACTCTATTGTTAATCATTTGTAATGAGTCATTGTTCTAGAAGCTTCTGGTAAATTCATTGTTATTAAGTATTAATACCTCTGAGGAACTGTGTTAAGAGGCATTCGTACACATTGGTAGACACGATTCATTCATCTATTCTGATACACTGGGACACTTTATTTGTTGAGACTTTAATCCATTTAACAACGTTTGGACACCGATCTTTCGAGAGCGTTTGTGATTACCGGAAACCATTCATTCGATAGACTTTGTGGATCGTAACGGACACTTTGATCCGGACATTGTATTGTAAGTTGTAATCATTTGAAATATATATATTTTGTACATAATTAAACTTGTAAATTTTTATTCTGTCTTTGTCTGATTTTTGCTGGCGTTTTGGGGTATTCTGACCCATAACAATAAGAAAGACAGATGGACAGACAGAATTAAAGATGGAAAGATACCGGTAGATAGAAGAATAAAAATACATGCATTACTTTATCAACAGGTTATATCAATAAGGCTGTTTACATTTTGAAAAAATCCATTTACAGGTAAATTTGAATTTCTTTTTCATCAAATGAAAGCCACTTGGAGTGTATTTGAAATTTTGGAGCCTTGCCATACATTTTGTTGACTATAATCTACACAACCAATTGTGCCTCACATGAAATTCATATGAAATGAGTATCATGTAAATTTCACATGAAACATTGAAAGTTCATGTGAATTTCAAATAAATTTTACATAAAATTTATGTGAAAAAAATTTCACATGAATTTCTCTTTGTCACCTTCATGAGAATTGACTTTATATGCAATTCATGTCAGAAACTTCACATGAATTTCATGTGAAAATTTTCATGTAAATTTCATGTTCGAGCTCATTTCGCATAAATTTCATGTGAACTTTTATGTAAATTTCATGTAAATTTCACATGAATTTCATATGAGGCTCAATTGGCTGTATATAGTATCTTCTTTACTTTTACAAATTTTTCTCTAGATGAAACAAGGTAAAGGAGAAACTCCATAGCCTTTCCGATTCCTATAACTTTTAAAGACCTAAAGTTAAATATTAGTGACTTTCAATTAACAAGGTCAAATTCCATAATTTTTACAGACCTATACAAATCATGTACATGTATTCACAAATATATATATTTTTTTTGCCATTAAATCACACAGAACTTTGGTATTCAAACATCTCTCATTCATTTTCATTCACAACACTTTCTATCAATTCTTCACTCATTGTACTTAAACATTTGTTAAATCAAAAGCTGCAATTTTAACAACTCTGACACAGTATCAGCTAGTATGTTGAATTTGTACATCTAATACATGTTCCTCATGATTTGTAATATCAGACATCACTTACCGGTATAACTACACGTATAAAAAGTCGCTCAACATGAGGTATATCAGGAAATGTACAACCCTCCTAACAATCTCAACTCATTTCATCCCTCACTCACTACCTCACAATCTTTAACCCCCCCCCCCCACTTTGTCCCGTCACTTTTTCACTAACTCACTCACACTAGTACTGATGATGCAGATTTTCTTTATCTCGAGCAACAGCATGTTCCATGGCACATGTTTTAGAGTTCTCAATTTTCTTGGCTTGTTTCCGTTGCACGATAACACGTGGAGAGTTCATATCTAGGGTTCTAGTGGCCAGGGGCGACCTCGTCATGTCTTTGTTCTCAGTGGCGAGTCTGTGAGCAGGGAAAAGCTGTTTCGGCTGAGGTGCTTTCACTGATTTCTTCTTTCTTTTCTTTTCTGCTTCACCTAAACAATAGGTGTTAAGATGTACAGTAAAAACGCTCAAGAAATATTTCACTATAAAGATAATTAAGTACCATGACAAGGAATTTATCATTATGTTTTACGCTACATGTATGTACATGTATAAGTCTATTTTTCCTTATAATGACCTAGACCTCTGACCAGTTCACCCTAATTGGCCTAAAATCAATATGTGTCTTTGCACCTAATAACATCCAAATATCCAAATTTGATTTTAACAGGGTTTACCATATTATCCAGAAAGCAGCAATTTTTGTCCATAACAACAGCTCTGAGAGTTCAATGATCAAATCTGAGGTATTTCGATTTTTAAATGTACATTGTATATGCAGACAGAAGTCATTGTCACTGTTAGCATGGTTAGGAAAAAAAGACTCGAAATATTGGATTATCAAGATATTTCAAGAACCATTCTGTCTGGATGATAATAATACCAGCTGTATAGGTACAAAAAAATGTATTTATTAGGAAGAGAAGACACCTACATAATTTATGTATTGATGTTAGGTCAAAGGTCAAGGTCACAGAACCTTTCGCTGATTATTATGTCAATATCATCAAACTGCTAGTGCATAGGCATGTGTCTTACAAACATTCTCTAGTTATTACCTGTTTCTATTTTGCCATGTTTTGTATCTGCGATAGCGAGTGTCTGTATTTCCGGCATTTCCTCTATCTCCCTGAGTAGTCTCTCTGTGTCCGTAACGTCCTCCTCATCTTCATCTTCAATATCATCTTCTACATCTAACACAAGGGGAGCTAAATCACTCGTAGATTCTTTTCCTACAAACACAAACAGTATACTGTATGACTATATCCATGTACATGTAGAATATTCGTATTGATATAGAAAATCAGCATGAGAAAACTTGTTCATGTTGTTGTTGAAAAATTAGTTAAATGAATAGCCAGCTTGTACATGTTATATGCATTCTAATGCCTTCAATTACACCAGTGTTGAATTAGGGGATATAAACATACTACTGGTACATTACTAACATGTACATGTATTATTATGTAAGTTATGTGTACCGGTACTACTACTTTGTACATATCACTTTTGCATGAGGTACATTTGCATATCCATTGTACATAAAAAATACTGGTAGTAAATATGAAAAACAAACCAAGTGTAGTGATAGGTGTCCGCAGTATTCCTGGGGTGGGAGATCGGGGATCTAATACTCCCTCTGGTGTTTTCTCAACAACAATGGGGGTGCGGCTTATTCCAGCTGAGGGTGAGCGAGGATCGAATTCCATGTCCACGATTCGTTTGTGTGTTCCTATCTTTGGTGGAGTGTTCAGCTCATCCTCCATATCTCTGCTGCTGGACAGACCCATTGTATGTATTCCTGGTAACAAATAAGAGTCAGACTGAAAATAAAGTATATACTACATGTATATACTGTATGTTACTGTGCTGTTTTGTTGAGGATACATACCAATTGATTGTTTATTTTCTTACCAAAGACAAATTGATAAATGCAACAAAGAAATTAAATTATGAATGAGCGATAAAAATGAAAAAAAAAACTATATGCCCCCAAATCTCTGATTACCATGATTACGGGGGCATAAAAAAAACAAATGACAAGACCGGTGCGTTGTCACAGAATCGAATGGGAACTTTTAGATGTTTCCCCTTTTTTTTCAAAATCAGGGTCATGTCCTATTTTAATTTTAATTTTTTAATGTTACAATATTCTGTCCAAATAGATTGTAAATGAATTCAATAGCTTTCAAATAGATTGTAAATTATCTCAATAGCTTTCTTATTCATACATAAGAAATCTCAGTTGTCATACCCCCCCCCCCTTTCCCTGACTCACTATTCCTGTCGCTTTGAACCGTCAGTCATGATATTGGTACAATGTACATTGATATTTATGTCTCTCTCTTGCGAATAATTTGATTACATTTTCCCCCAAATGTTTTTGCGAACATTGAGCCGTAGGTCATGATAGACGAGTGTACGGTCAACGGATGCAAGATTTTAAACAAGCATGTGCCGTTCAAATTTTGTGAGTTTGCATGTATTGTGGGCTCCCATCTTGCACATACATGTAAACGTTTGAATGCTATAAAGTGTCTATATACATGTATCATATCTATTAAAAACACAGAGTGTCGGGTCCTTTAATGAGATACATGTTGTATGCGTGGCTGTAAGATGCCTAATAATGTGCAATTTGGATGCAAATTATGACAGCCAAAAAAAAAAGTACCTGCCTGCCTGGTCACTTGGAAAAAACAGACCCGGAGGGAGGGGAAACAAACAATTTTTTTATTGTGGCCTAAAGAGTTTGTCAAATGGAATGATTTTCTGTCGTCGACAAATTCTTAAAGTGTTTGCAAAAACGATGAGCTTTTCATATACCTGGACGATATGGATTGATTTATAAGCCCTTGCCCTACTGCAATGGCTGTAAAGTTTAATTTAGAAAATGAAAGAAAACAAAAAACTGTGTAAGGAATCACAACACAGGGCTCTCGATCAGCCTGATTTGGGGCCGATATTCGGCTCCATTCCCAATGCAAAATAGTATGCTTTTTTCCCAATTCATTGACAAATTTTCCCAATTGGACACCTCACGGAAAATTGGTAAAAAATTCTTTAAAATGCTAAATTTTAAGTGAAAAGGCAGCCAAATTCACTAATATTATTTTCCCCAATTTTTGAGAAAACCCCGCTATTTAATTTTTTCCCAATTTCAAAGGCAGGGCCGGCCCCAGTCCCCAAAATGGGTGCGAGAGCCCTTCAACTATGGAACGCCAAATTAACAGAAACTCAAATAATTAGAGAGCTCCTCAATTAATTAAAGAGCTCTTTAAAAGAATTAGAGAGCTCTATAATTCAATTATTGAGCTCTTTAATTCATTTATTGTGCTCATAAATACAATTAGAGTTATAATTCTTTTAAAGTAGACTAAATAATCCAGTCTCTCCGCTGCCGCTAACAGAGACTGAACCCCACTATGGTTGTTATAGAACGAAGTCGGACGAAACTGTTGCCCAACGATGTTTCCAAATTACAGACCTTTAATATTGATTTTCTTGCAGGTAAGTAAACATTAAACTAACTATCTATACCCACCTCGCGTTTTTTTCTCGCTTCGTTGTTGCATTTTTGCCAATTTTAACTCCCTACCAAACTAAATAGGCAAGGCAAAATGGGCAAAAATCCAATGTTCCACGAAGCGAGAAAAAACGCGAGGTGGGTAGAAATACTTAGTTTAATGTTTACTTAAATGTCACCTGCAAGGAAATACATATTAAGGCACGGTCCATTTGATATTCTGGGGGGGGCTTGGGTTTTTTGTCGGAGCAAGATTATTTTTTTCGCCCCGGACCGAGGCAAAATTATTTTTTTCTTGCAAAGTTGGAGCAAGGAAATTTTTTTCATAACAATTGATGTGAATATTAAGAATGTTTGTGTTTTTTCAATAGAAATTCTTTATTTTTACTTAAATTACTCCAAACATTATTTTTATGTAAAACTTGTATTCATTTCTAAACTGAGAGAGATGAAAGATTTTTACAATTTGCAATATATAGTTTTTAGTAAACAAAATGTATATAAGGTCATGTAGCATGTAAGAGGGCCTGATGCAAGTTTTTATATGTAGAAATGAAAACTAGTGAAAAACTTATTTAAATTCTCCTTCCAAGCTTGTATATAAAATTAGACACTACGGTGATACATGTATCTATTAATAGTAATAATTTATATTCATAATGTCTTTAAGCATTTTAATTGTTTTCAGTCACATGCATTCTTTTGATATTTTCAAATATGAACTTGCCATTACAGACGAAAACTATAGCGAGCGAAGCAAGCCAATCTAATTTTTTTTAATAGAAAGTAAAAACTGTGGCGAGCGAAGCGAGCCGAAGTTTTTTTAGGAATTTTAATTGAATTTTATGGTTATTCTTCAAATTGAGATTACTTGTAAGAGCAAGATTATTTTTTTCTGTCACACCATAAGCAAATTTATTTTTTTCATCAAAATTCAGAGCAAAATTATTTTTTTCGAAAAAAAACCCAAGCCCCCCAGAATATCAAATGGACCGTGCCTAAAGGTCTGTACATGGAAAAATCGTTGGGCAACAGTTTCGTCCGACTTCGTTCTGTAACAACCATAGTGGGGTTCAGTCTCTGTTAGCGGCAGAGGAGAGACTGGATTATTTAGTCTATTTTAAAGAGGCACATAAAAGAACCCTCACTGCTTCGGGTGGGTCCGTTGCATAGGTCAAAATATTAAAATTTCAACATACAGCTAACGTCTTCGGACGGTAAGCCTAGTAGAGGCAGAATCTATAACTGAACTGAACCTGCACCCACACAAAGGAGGTAAAGCAGTGCAGAGACCACAGAAAATTCTCCAACACAGGATACTCTGGATAAAGTAAACAGGGAGTACATAACATATTGCTGTTTTGTTGTTATTTATTCAGGTACAGGATTACTCCAGAAATGGCTATAATAGCTAAATATGGCTATAATAGCTATAAATGGCTATATTGGAGAAATAATTTCAAGTACTAAAAAAGTAAATTTTGGAATTTTGAGCTAGTACTCAAAATCGCAAATGTTTATGACCATCAGAACAATGTTTACTAAAGAAGTTGACATGTAAAATGTACCATCTTTGAGATTGAATGAGTCAAATTTTGATAACCTATCCTGGTCAAAACTTGAAAATTGTAAGTTTTGCATACCAACTTCTTTTGTAAACTTTGATCAGATGGTCATAAAGATTTGCGATTTTGAGTTTGAAAGAAAAATTCAAAAATTTTATTTTTTAGTACTTAAAATTATTTCTCCAATATAGCCATTTATAGCTATTATAGCCATATTTAGCTATTATAGCCATTTCTGGAGTAATCCCGGACCTGTTATGGTTGCCAGAGGTTTCGGACAAAAACCAGTTCGGACTCGAGAGGTTTCGGACAAAAACAAGTTCGGCCTCAGAGGTTTCGGCCTTCAGTTATTTTTGACTGTCAAAGGACTTCAGTGGTTTCGGACAAAAACAAGTTCGGCCTTAGAGGTTTCGGCCTCATTTATATCTACGGATACACCGTGCATGACTGGCAAGTGCAGCTCGGTGGGTCTAAAGAACCCTAAAGAACTCTAAGAACTCTAGGTTTTATATGAATGTGGGCTGGTAAATTGAGAAAATATTTTGATATTCAGATAGATGAAGGTCGTAAGAACATAAAAAAAATATAGTTTTTAGGGGTTGAGTTGTAGGAAATATCTTTAATGTAGAGTGAAAGTTTTTGGATTTTCGTATAGGCGTGCGCGTGAGACGCCATATTGGAACACGTTTACCTGTTACAGATTACAGATCACAATTAATTTTGAATGTTCGTTGACCACGCAAATAGTTCCTGATTATTTCAATCCCTCGTCTTCTTACATTTAATTTCTACGACTCTTTTTACACTAGATGATTCGTTTTTTACGTCAATGAGTCGCAGATGAGTTGAAAAAAAATATTCTAGCATGTTGATTGATACTGCATCATCCTAATCGCGGAATGCCAGTTGTGTTATGAGGCTCTAGAATTGATAAATTGTAGAACATTAGAGCCACAGATACCCCCTTTCGGGTTTAAAAAGATATTAAAAGTCTACTAAGCGACAGATTTTTGCATGAATCCATTTCTGAGCTTATTTTGATACTATCTAGCAGATATAAAAGTTTCAAGCAAAAAATGGTGGTGCAATTCGAGTATTTAATCGTCATATTAGTATAATTTACAAAGGAATATATAGGAAAAAATAATTGGGGTCTGATACCTACAGATGTTGAAAAGTAGCCTATTTCATATTTGATTTCTCACGAATTTGAATAATTCTTAAACTATTATCAATACTTCAGGAGCTGGTTTATTGCAGGAGGAGTTTAAAGACCAAAAAATAATATTGGACGATGAGTTTTACTATTATTTTGTCATGATCATTTCTTTGATTTGTATGCGGTGCGGCATAATTTGATATTGATTAAATGTTTTCTTGGTTTCTTATAAGTCTCATAATTATGATAATGATGCTAATAATCTAATAAATAACTTAAGTTTATAAAAGTTTACAAGAAAACATACAAATAATACGTCGTGTCTCCATAAATAGAATTTATATTTAGATAGACATGAGTTATAATATTTTGCTTATTCAGTATCAAAGTCGGCAAAAATATCCCGTCATTCATATATATTACACATTTTCAGGACAGTTTCAGTTTCTACGTTATAAATTACCCTTCGTCCACATTTTTGTCTATAACTTTTACAGCAGTTTAGATACGCTCATCATACCAAATTTCCAATGAATAATTTACAGTACATTAAGACCAAACTTTCAGCCATCTATCCTGTATTTTTTGTGTCCACGTATGGGCAGCTTTGCTTTCAGCTTTGTTGGTATTAGGGAAGGCAATTGACATTTCTGTACAAGTTTTATTACTTCAATTTGTACCCATTGACTGACTACTTTTAAAAAATGACATGATAATTTTACGGAAGAACGCATACACTAGTACCTTTACGTAGATAAGATACGTTACAAGTGGACGTTGGAGATTTAAATCTCAGGCGCAGAACGAGGATAAAAAAGAATGTCGGAGAAAAATCAATATTGTATCATAAAAGCGAAGAACCTTTCAAATGTTAGTGAACAAAAGAATTTTGTGCTTCTGACTGACCATGTACAGTAAGCTATTGCTCCAAAACACGAGTACAGAACTTTTAGATAGATTAAAAAACCAAAAATGGACACCGTAGAATAATGAGCACCAGGGCGCAGCGAGTTGCCGATTTTATTACCCAAATATTAGCAAAATTATACAAAACAGATAAAAAATCACTTCAGATTCTGATGGGGTTCCAGTTAGATATACATTTTACGAAGAATTTTTTTTTTTGTCTCATTTTATGTCCTGTTTGTCCGCATTCCCAGCATTGGATTTTTCCGTAATGTCTGCAGTTTTTTGCTACATGACCTCTTTCTCCACAGTTGTAGCAATGATTTGTCCGTCGTTTTTCATCGCTCTTTAAGATATTTAAGTACTCATTGTAGACGAAGAGAAGGTCGCGGGTTCCTTTATCGGATAAATGTACTCGGTCTTCCCAGAACTGTACCACATTTACATCTTTTATGGCTTTCGTTGTTTCCACTAATTTCGCTCCGTATGTTTTGCAGACATGTTGGAGTATCGCATTTATCTCTGACACGTCGCACCTCCTTCTCGGTAAAACCTCCGCGATGTAGATTTCGGTTTTTGGCGATCTCGCATGAATGTCCTTAATTATTTCAACAAAATCGTTTTCGATGGCTTCGATCTCTCTGCCGCTATCCACGTCATTTCCGCCCGCCTGTATTATAATATTTCCGTAATGCTCCACCCTCCTGTTCCCTAATTCTTTTCTTATCCTTGATACCCACGCTCCCCGTCTTGTTCTAACTTGTACTGAAGATTGAAGTCCCCTTGGATTAATCCTTTGAAGTAAAGAGCTTCCTATTATTAATGTCGCGTCCTGTTTGGATTCCATTCCCTTGTCTTGAAGAGTTTCTGAATTTCGTAGATATCGCGAGGCATTCTTTTCGTTGCGCGATTTAAGAACTTCAGCATAAGTTGGTTTCTTTTCCTGTTCCCTGGCCGTTAATTCTTGTTTCTTTCTCAAGACTACCTGTGTAACCGCATGAGCATGGCTCCCAGTCATCCGGGGATGGCTGCAAGCCATGTCCATGTCCGTCTGCGTCTCTGTCGAGGTTTTCTGTTGTTCCACTTGAATTGTACCGTCCTCGGTCTGTATTTCAGCATTGGATTTTACTTTCTGAATTTCTATTTCTTGGAGTCTTTTCTTCAATCTATTTACGCATTCGTTTAGTTTCCCAATTTGTCTCTTTAAATGTTCGATATCCTGGCTCTGGTATTCTTTGGGGGTTGATGATCTTATTTCTGCTCCCACCAGTCGCTTAATTTCTGTTTCTTCGTTAAAATTTGGTTCTTCCGAATTTTCGTCCATGAATGATACCGAAGCCTCAGTGAGAATGTCCGAATCCTTTAAAAGTTTGAGCAAACTCTCACTTATCATAGCATGTGCTGGCCCTTTAACACTTTAACGATCGTTTTTTATACAGAGTATAATTTTTTTTTCAAACAAATCAAATTCAATCTATTTGAAAAAAAAATTATACTTGTAATAACGCAATGGAATATTCAATATAGTTCTAAAACAAAATACTGTCCATAAATCTAGGGAAAAGGAGGTTTCTGATCATTCTAATAAAAAAAATCCATTTTTAACAAATTCGAAAAGTTTGAACAAAACCCATCCGTCCATTCATGAATTATCAACTCGGACCACCACTTTAAGTGTGCACCGTTCTACATCGTTATTTCTTTATTATTACTATTAATTTTTGAAATACCAAGGAATAGTTCAAAGTTGAAACGCCTATGGGCCGAACTTGTATTTGTCCGAAACCTCTTCACTGACAATTGAGGCCGAACTCGTTTTTGTCCGAAATCTCTTGTCCGAAACCTCTCGAGTCCGAACTGGTTTTTGTCCGAAACCTCTGGCAACCCCTGTTATTAGTCGCAGACTGAGTCAGAGGAAATAGGGGAAATATGTCATTGATCATTTTCATATTAAGTTGCAGTAAAAAATTACCAGCAAAGAATCTCTCTAACTTTTGTACGTCAATGAAGTGTGCAAGAATTCTCCATATGCAAAACAAAAATATTGCTTTCTTTTCTTCTTCTTTCAAAGTTCCCGCTTCAGCCAATGAAAATGCTTTTCACAAATCGCGTTGATTCGACGTTGTCCTCAAAACGTTTCATTATAAGAGCGCCTTGTACGTTGAGTATACAAGCGTACAAATGACATAGAGCAAAAAGTAAACGTGAAAGTGGAAGGAGATATTTGCTGAGTAACCGTTCCAGTCTTGTTAATGAGAGCTCCTTCTCTTTTTTATTGTGAAATTATAAGGGTAATTCAATCTGATTTACTTGCTTACTTCAAAAATTAAGAAAATGAGAACACATTTATGGAAGTCATGTTCCTAGAATTCCTCTCAGTCAAGATCACACAAATCATGACAATGGCCCAACTTGTTTCCCAAACAGTAGTCTGACTTGCAGACCTGCGACGGTGTTATCTGTTTTTTCCTCTTCGAAAAACAGATAATTAGTGTTCCTAGTATCATTCAAGATTTGGTCTCCAAAAAGCGACCTTGCTTAAATCATTGATCGCCATTTCCAAATTTTGGTCGCAAGAAGCAAATTTTTGGTCGCTATTTAAGTAAGTAAGTAAGTAAGTAAGTAAGTAAATTTTATTTAGAGTCGGTAATATATACAATACAAAAAATAACATGAGCTCTGTAGAGCTCTTAAGCCGACTATCACAGGCATGCAAACATACACAATAGCAAACAACATAGAAACTAAAACATGGGAATAGCAGTACTTAAAAGTCAGTTTGTTTTACCTGTAATAAAAGGAGAGCATATTGATAAAATATAAATCTTTCATCACATATTAATATTATGACTAATGACATTAATAATAAATAGAATGTATGCTAAAATTTAACAATGTAAATAACTAAGATTTTCTACAAATTTGGAGAATGATGAGACTAGATGTTAGCAGAAAATTAGCTATTAATTTGCGGCAGTTCCCCATCCCTCCCCTTATTAATGTTTGACCTTCCAAATATATGATCCTAAGGGACATGCATGTGCGGCCAGGCTATCCTATCCTCCACGTGCACAGCCCTATCCCCCCTTAAAAAGTGATATAAAACATACATGTCTAGGAATTACTAAACAAGCACATTCAGCAGAATGGGGTACTCCTAATGAAGCAACACAAAACAAAGCACAACCACTATCTAAATGAATCAAAGCAAGCAAGTTTAAATGAACAGCATAACATGCAAAGCAGCTAACTGACTAAATTCCTGTTATGAAGCAGCCTAGTATGAAACTCCACATGAGGGGCATCTGCATTGTTCCCCGTTCCAATTGTTTATCAAATTTTTAAATTGGTTGAATGAGGAAATTTGTCTGAGATGGTCTGGAAGGGAGTTCCAGACTTTGGCCGCCTCATAACTAAAGGAGTTTTTCCCATACCTGGTTGTTCTAGGTCTAGGAACATCTACTGTATTGGTATACCTAAAACTATATGAATGATTTTTCAGATGAACAAGGTTTTGTATGTACTCAGGACTTAGTTTATGAACTATTTTGAATGTTTCAATCGCGATTGTTCTTATCCGTCTTGTTTCAAGAGTTGGTAATTTAGATTTATCTAAAAGTTTTTCATAGTTGCTGCTGTAGTCATTATAAATGAAACAGAGTGATCTCTCTTGTATTTTTTCAATTTTCTTTGCATTCTGCTTGCTACAAAAGTGCCAAGCCAAAGGGCAGTAGCTAAAGTTAGACATGATAAAAGAATGGTAAATAGTCATTTTACTTAATTTTGATAAATTTTTGCCTATTCTTTTTAATACATTTAATTGACGAGCTGCCTTTTTACAGAGATTTGATATATGGGTATTAAAGTCTAGTCTAAAGTCGATGGTTACACCTAACAGTTTGACTTCATCTTCACACGTCAATGTTGTATCCCCTATCTGAAAATTTAAGTTACAATCTTTTGATTTTTTTCCTACAGCTAAAGCTTGGAACTTGTCAGGGTTTGCCTGCATTTTATTTTCATGAAACCATTTTATTAGAGAATTACTGTCATTTTCAAGAACAGAGACAACTTCAGATTTTGATTTGCTGCTGTATGACAGCGTGTTATCATCTGCATAATTATATAAATTTGATTTCGAAACAAAGTGGAAAATATCATTTAAGAATACATTGAAGAGTATCGGGCCAAGAATTGAGCCCTGAGGCACTCCCTTGACTATTTCTAATAGGCCTGATATGTTGGTACCTATTTTTACACATTGTTTACGATCACTCAAGTAGCTATGTAAGAGTTGAAGAGAATTTTGTGATAGGCCATAGTATTGTAGTTTTAAGAGCAGAAGATCATGGGGCAGACAGTCAAAAGCCTTTGACAGATCCATTAGTATAGCTGAAGTGTATTTATCATTGTCAAGGGCCTTTTTCCAGTCCTCAATAATGCGTAGAAGGGTTGACTGGCATCCATACCCTGCTCTAAATGCTGCAAGGAATGGATTAAAAATGTTTTCGAAGTATTTAGAAAGTTGGGAATTAATAGCATTTTCAAAAATTTTTGAAATGGCCGGAAGAACACTTACAGGTCTGTAGTTTCCTTTCTCTAGAACACTATTCTTTTTATGGATTGGGACCACCTGAGCCTTTTTTAGTACATCTGGAAAAGTAGATGTGGATATAGCTGAATTTACAAGATCTGTCAATGGTCTTATAATGACTGGTTTTGCAAGATGAAGGATTTTCGGAGATATGCCATCAAGGCCAGTTGCCTTCCTTATGTTAATTCTATTTATTTGTTTTAATACAAAAGAAGAGTCAACTGGTTCAAATTCAAGCTTTTCATGTGTTTTATCTGTCAAGTTTTCTTTTATTTTGCAGATGCTTGGATGAGATTCATCAACAGGAATAGAGTCATTTCCAATATTTTCGGCGACATTTACAAAGAAATTATTAAATGTATCACATACTTTACTTTGGTCTGTTATAATAGTATCATTTTCAAGAAGGATGGTATCTTTTTGTTGGTTAGACCCCTTGTTTGTAACGAATGGCTTAATTGTAGGCCAGAAGTCTTTGGATTTTACACCTCCTGCACATCTCTCAATGAAGTAATTATTTTCCGACTTTTTCTTAAGTTTCGTGACATAATTTCGTTGTTTTTTATAAGCCTCCCAATTTTTCGAGCTGTTTTGTTTTTGAAATTTGTTGTGTAGCTGTTTCTTTCTATATATAGCTTGTCTAAGAGTTTTGTTCATGTAGGGTACTTGGTTAGGTTTGATTTTTCTTTGTTTCATAGGAGCATGTTTATTCACAACATTCATAAATTTTTCATTGAAATTCTCATAGGCTAGATTGACATTTGTTTCTGATGCTGAGCTTAGGTCTTCATTTTGCAAATCATTCAAAAATGCATTAATTTCAAACGATTTGAAGCTCCTGCAAGTTTTCCATTTACTAGATTGTTTTGGTACATCTGTTCTCATTTTGGCTGTTATCATATTGTGGAAATCGCTTATTCCTGTTGTAAAGTTGTTTGTTTTGGAAATTTCATTTTGTTTATTTGTTAAAATTACATCTAGGAGGCTAGGTTTATTTCTGTTTGAGTAGCAAGTTGGGCCTTTTATCATGTTACTAATGTCAAAAATATCACAAACATCAAGCAAAGTGGCAGATTTTGAGGAATCTAAAAGGTCATAATTCAGATCACCAAGTGCAATAAAATTGTCATACTTTGATAAAATTCTATCAACAAAATGTGTAAAATCGGAGTAAAAATCATGGTTCGACATAGAAGGGGGTTTGTACATTCCTGAAATAAGATATTTCTTGTGATCTACATTCACCTCTAGGTTTATAGATTCAATCAAATTAAATTCAAGATCTTTCTTTCTATCCCCAGCTATGTCCGATCTCATGTACGCCATTAGGCCACCACCATTTGCATTTCTATCAGCTCTGTATAGAGTGTAATTGTCAACAGCAAATTGAGCATTAGGAAAGGAATCATCAATTTTAGTTTCTGCCAAGAAGAGAATATCAACCAAATTTCTCTGCAGTATCTCTACAATCATGTCAAATTTGTGTCTGATGCTATTGATATTTAAATAGCTGATCACCATTTTTTGAGGGTCTTTAATTTTGAGTTGTTCGAGCTCTTTGAAGATACTATAGCTCTCATCGTTTGGTACATCATCACTTGTTTTTGTTGACAAAGAAGGATAACTCTGATTCAGAAGTTGACTTGTTTCAGCTATTTGGGCATCAAAAAATGAATCGTTGAACGAAAATGGGGTTTTGTAATGACAGGAATCACAAGTATACGGATCCTCAACCGTAGATAGATAGTAGTACACAACGCTATTTGTGTATGTTTGACTTTCCAGAGACAAAAATCCAATAAAGTAAACATAAAACACAAAAGTAAAGTAAATCCAGAAAAGTTCTTCCAATCAGAGACCTTGACGGCCATATTTGTTGACTGATCGGCATGAAAAACACAAACTTGGTAGAGAACCTTGAGTTCTTACTTCCTGTAAGGTTTCGTGAAATTCTGTGCAGCGATTTCAAAGGAGAAGTCAAAAATGTTAGAAAGATAAGGAAGGACGGATGACAGACGCCGCGCCATGACAATAGCTCACTTGAGCTTAGCTCAGGTGAGCTAATAAAAACCATGCAATTAATCAAAATCGCATCTTTCACTGATATCGAAGGTCATGTCTCCATAAATAGAATTTATGTTCAGATAGACATGATAGACATAAGTTGTAATATTTCCCTTATGCAATGAATTCGGAAGACATATAATTTGTTAAAATCAATGTCAGCAAAAATATCTCGTCAATTATATATGTTACTGACAAGTTTTTTTTTTAGTAAAAGGTCATAAATGTATTTCAATGCATATATGAAAAAAAAAAATCAATGAAATTCAAATCGAATATATTATCTTAGAGCAGCGTTGTTTTGCCAGTCATGTTACATGTAAATGTCTTATGGGAAGTTGATCCTGATCCTGCTAGTATCTAATTTAAAATTTCTCATAGATCTTTCAGTGTTTACTATAGAGAATGGCAGCAGCTGAGTTAACTCCACATCTCTCAAAGATCCGAGCTCCACTCAGTGAAAATGTCTACAAAGATGAATGTGCCTTCTCCTTTGACAATCCTGTAAGTACCGGTACATGTAATCATTAAATTGTACCCTCATTTAATACTCTTTGTGTATTATGATGGGGGAAAGGGATGATATGAAATAAGTCCTTTTATTTTTGAGTTCCATTTTGAAAATGATTTATATATAAATATGATAAGTACATTAGTTCTGACACATTTAGTTTGTACTATTTAGTGTTACACCTGAAGTAAAATTATGAAGTTTCTTTGGTATGTGAAGTTAGACAAAGAGTTGGATTTCATGTCTAATGCACTCATACTTCTTTAACATTTTCCTCTGGATCACAGTTTTATTTGAATAGATTCACAGACACTTTACACATTTGCTGTCTATGCAGGGATATATCTGGAAATTGGACTAAATCAGTCAGGGGTCTAACTTATACAGTCCAAGAGAATACTGGAAACAGTAATATTACTAAAAACAATAATATAACTTAAATTGGAGTTATCTTTCTTGGAAATTTATCTCTTTATATTATTGTAAGTAGTAATACTTTTTAGATCGTCAGTTCGCTCTAATACCAGTGGATTCGGGGAGAAGTGAGGGTGATTAGGAGTTGTATCTCATTCAAATGTACACTGAAAAATCATTCAAAACATCAGGAAAATTTTTTCCTTGACATATTTGAAGAAAATGTGATATCAGAAAGAAGAAATAGTGAAAAATAGGTTCCAAATGGTCGTTATTTTCACTTTTCACTAAACAAAATTGTTCAAATATAATTAATTTGATGTTGAATGAAAGAATTGTATTATAGAAACTTTGCTTGTAGCTTTAAAACTTTGCTTTGTCTATATTATTGAAAGATGTAATATAGAGTGGCAACATTACTATTTTCAATAATATCAGGGATTATTGTTACTAGTAATATTACAGTTTTAAGTAATATTACTGTTTTTAGTATTCTCCTGGACTGTTATACAATTAGGCCATTTCTTTGTTATTTTCTGTTTTGCGTCCTAGTGCTGGTAGGTTTTGAGCCCATAGTCATAAAACAAAACAAAATTAAATTGATAAAATCTTTGCAAATTTAATGTACTATGTACAAAAATTATAGAGAAATTGTTTAATTCCTTATACATGTTAGATTATATGTGAAAATGTAAAAGTACTTCAGTGATTCAAGACATTCATTCTTTTGTTGTCTTAAATCTGTTCATATTCAAATGAAACGAGTTTCTGTCAGATTTCACATGGTACTTAAAGTACTTCACATATATGAAATTGCAACTTTCTTTCATGTGCTTGCTTGTTTTTCTCCCTGGCTGGCTGGTATGTTTTTCAATTTCAAAAGGACGCAAAACAGAATAAAAACAAGAAATGGCCAAATCATAACTTTTTGAAGTTAATTAACTTGCATCAGCTGTAACTTATACAAGTTTTGTTAATGAGTTTACTACTTAAATAAGTTAAAAATAAAAAAAAAGCGGATTTTCCTCAGAATTTTAAAATTAACTTTAACAAGTTATAACAGTGTTTATGATTTATACATGTTCTATATTCAAAGCATTGTGATTTATTGTTAAAATTCACATTCAGAAGATGCATCTAGATCTTTACTGACCTAATTTTCTTGGGAATTAGCTTGTCTGTTGCTGGTAAATAGGATTTAATGACAGAAACATTCCCCAGCGAACCCTATTTTTGAGAGCTTTGCACCAGATTCACAAAGCATGTGCTGGATAGTGAGATATACCAGGAGGTTGTCCAAATTGCCCCATTTTGGAAATGAAATTTTATCCACATAATATACATGCATGGAATTATACAAACTTGCAGGATTGTAAGCATTCAGAGACTTATGGTAACCGTAAATTACTAATTATTTGGACCCAATGGAGCAGCTGAACTGTGCAAAATTTTAGTTATATGCGCCAGATTGACCCATTTACAAATTTTGCAGTGCGCCATTAAGAAAAACGATGCACGCAAATCGCAAAGGTGCAGTCCAGATTGATTCCTACTATGCATGAAACTGTGTTCATATTTGTGAACATTTCACCCTGAAAAACTGGAACTCAAAATTATCTTTAAAAAATACCTCTCAGATGCTGCAAAATAAATCAGTTTTGATATTGAAAAATTAGATCTATAAAGTTGGATTTCTCACCTTCAACTGATATTTGAGGGAACACATATTTAGGCCTAGACTTCCAGCATGATAAAAAATTCAACATTTTCGATGAGAATTCCTGGATGAACGTGTTGAACTTGTCATATGACATTTTCAAGGTGCACCAACAGTGTAAAGAATTGATGCAATTAAGAATTTTTTTTTTAATATTTTAACTAGAAATAATTGCAAAAATATATGGGGTATCAAATTCTTTGGATTCTGTAAAAACAAGAAACATTTTTTTTTCATTAATAGGAGAGTGACAGTGGGCTGTATGTGTGTATGAACACTTTCCTAGGACTCGGAAAGAAGTGTGTGGAATGGTACCACAAAAAAACTGGTAATTCTGTGTTCCTAAACATCAAGAGGATCAGGAAAGAGGTAGGTTTCCTCTACATACCATGCATAATGTGTATGAAGTTACTGTATAATGTAAAGTCAAGATAATGACCAGGGAATGATTATTTCAGTCATACATGCTTACATATTCAGAACATTATTTGATTTATGATTTACATCGCAAGTGATGAAAAGTGATGGACTTGGGTCATCAAACCTTCTGTAAAGTTTAATTTTTGAATGAGGAATGAATGGATACTTATAACATGCTCCCTTATTGGATAAATTAATCTTGGTTACCGGTATTTAGATTATACAAAGGTTTGATCTTAATGAACTCTTGATACATTGTAGCTGAGGTTAAATTATGGAGTTCACTGTACTTGATGATTAATACCTGAATTTTTCATACTTTCATCAGTGTTCATTCTTGATTATTCAAAAATTGAGGTGAAAGGTGTTTTGAATTACATAATATAGTTTTCTCTTCAGATTCCGCAAAAAGAATCTGCTCCAACACAGGCACCAACCAAACTGGCTATAGGTATGTACCTGTATTGTTTTACTGGGGTACATGAATACATGTATTTAAGAAAGTAGCATTTCAACTATTCAGAAGCAACCAGAATTGACTCGATGTACGAGTCAATGTACATGTATGATTATGCATTAGAAAACAGGATAGAAAAATTTGATCTAAGCATTTTAAAACATACTTATAAACATATGTTTTCTTATTTTGAAACCTGGTCATTTTAAACAGCTATATTTACTCTCATTGACAAGAAAAAAAGATTGAGAAAAAAAGACTGAGAATTTTTCAACAAAAGTAAAAGTTTAAACATCACATCTATACAACATGTCCAAGGAAACATGCTACATGTATAAATAATTATTATAAATAATTGCAATTCTTCATGTATATTACATTTATATATTTTTTCAGGAGTGGAAGGGGGCTTTAATCCAGATGAAAAGCAATACGAGTTTGAGGAGACCACATCTATTGTGATCCTCCCAAGTTGGAGTGTGATCCCCCTCCCTGATCCCTCTCTGCCGGAGATGGTACAGTTCTCCGTGGCGGCCATTTTATCCGCTGACGACCCTCTAAAGGCAGGCTGAAGCGGCAGCGATGGCTAACACATGGGAGGGAGAGGAGAGAAGGGTTAGCAAGTATGTTCAGAGAGGATAAATTATCCGTATATTTCAACAACTTAAATTGTATATTATCAAAAAACATGTATGTACAGAGATAAGGAATTATTCCTAAACATGCTCTTGATGTGGGGGTTAATATGTTTATATATATGAAAGATTTGCCAGTATTAATTATATGATTTTATTGTTGCAAATTTAGTTTTACTGCACTAATCAATGGAGCAGTAAAAGGTTATTTGCAACGATAAAATACAAATTTTAATTCACCTTTTTGAAACACACATTTCATGGTATCACTAAACAGCTTTGCTAAGGATGTGACATTGTTGTAAATAATCGTTATGATTTTATGGCCGCAAATTATGTGATGTGTATGAAATTAATAATAATGAGTATTTAGAATTAATCTCAAACACACCTCTGGTCTCTTGTATCTACAATGTTACACTCATCAGCACAAAGTGTCCACATACATTGGCGTACATTAAAGGGGT
The DNA here is from genome assembly GCA_033119305.1 of Pinctada imbricata. Classification (NCBI taxonomy): domain Eukaryota; kingdom Metazoa; phylum Mollusca; class Bivalvia; order Pterioida; family Pteriidae; genus Pinctada; species Pinctada imbricata. The sequence continues at coordinate 60,453,164 of VSWD01000003.1, forward strand.
AGGACCAAGAAGCCCCTAAATTGGCCCTGTAATTTTCCTTAAAATTAAACTTGATGTGAAATACTTGATATACCACATAAAATATAATAAATGTTTCCCTCTTGTAATGAAAGGAATATATCAATTATCACCAACCACAGCACCATAGGAAGTCATCAAGTATTGTCATTTTGACATTATTGACAGAACATGGTCGAAAAGTTTGTCTTTAGTGGAGAATTTCGACGTGGCCACATGTGTCGAGAAGAATAAAACTTTTATGACAAGAGGATATAATGATTATCTTTCATTTGTAAATTTTTCATGTTTCTCGATGCATGTGGCCAATGCTAATTTTAAAGAAACATGTTGGTTTTGAAGCGATTTCACGGAAAATTGCCTTTTTTGTGGTTTTCAAAGGGCATGACGCTACTGATAAATGCATTATTTGCAAAATTTCAACACATAATTTAGTAAAGAACTTAACAAAGTATCAAATCACAAAAAAAATTCAATCAATTCAAATGTTAAGAAACAGGGCCGTATAAGGGGTTTCGTGGCCCTACCCCTTTTCTTTTCATCATCAGATTTTAACCTCCTGACTCTAGGGTTACTTTGAAATTTAGGCAATTCTTTTAAAATTTCACTATCTTTTCAGACATGCAGAAAATTTACTGCAGCTTGACAACGGGAAGAAAATTCCTCCGAGTGGATGGAAGTGTGAGATGTGTGACTTAACAACAAACCTCTGGCTGAATCTGACCGATGGATCAATCTTGTGCGGCAGAAGGTTTTTTGATGGCAGTGGAGGAAATAATCATGCAGTGGAACATTACAATGTTGTTAAATATCCCCTAGCTGTCAAACTAGGAACCATAACTCCAGATGGGGCTGGTAAGATTAAAAAAATATATTACAAATGTATATCCATAAAATCCATGTTTGATACATGTATCTTGTTGCTAAAGAACTCTATTCTATAGTCTGTAAAATTTATAAAAGTTGCAGTATGTTTAATAACATTGCATATAAAGGTTTCCAAATTTCTGTAAAAAAGTCAAAATTCGGAAAATGGACCAAAGTGAGCACCCATAAAAATTTATTGCAGATAAAGAATTTAGCGTAATCTCAGCATACATGTATGTTTAAATTAATGCTCTCATCACATTTGCTTATATACATGTACATGTATGGACCCTGTGAAAAAGTATGCACACTGGTACTGTACCAGTTCCTGGCTAATACATGATTTGAAAAATTAATGCAAAAATTTGTCAGAGTGTTTGAACACATGACATTATCCTGATTATGTTATAAAAATCATAACTTCAATCAAAGATAAATGTATCTTAAAAATGGCAATAAATATTATTGTGACATAAACTCAGACAGTGGGATTATAAAATTTCATATTTTTTTTGTGAGTGCATGTACATTTATCTAAAAGAGGTAGGGCTTGGATATTTTACATGTTAATTCTTTGTGATACGAGCTTTGACTTGATAGTATGACCTTTATCCTTAGTGACCTTGTACAATTTCTGTTTGTTCCCATCTCTTTTATACCCTATTCCACAAATAACAACGTAAGTTTAGGCATTAAATATACAAAGCACATTGTACATGTACATGTGATGTACATGTACCTCAGGTATAAATTTCAGCAATATACAGTAGGTCCAAACATGGGCATTCTTTAACTTTTTACTAACAAAAACTTCCTTATATTTATATATATATAAATCACGGTGGGTAATCTCGCAATGCAGAATAATAGGTTTTTCGATATTTTTGTGCGGCATAGATCATTTACATGTATTACAAAAAGGAGAATGTGATACAGTGTAAGAATGCCATAGCTATGAGTTGTATAGTGATTATTAGCTTTTAACAACGCATAAACATGATCGGCGTTCTACTTTCACTTTCATCTACATGAATCACGCCAATTCATTTTTCAGCTTTATAAAAAGATCATATTGTCTTATTTTGGATAAAACTCATAGCCATAACATCCTTACACTACATCACTTTCCCCTTTTTGTGATGAATAATCTTTATCACATGAAATTATAGAAAAACTAAATGTTCTGCGTTGCGAGATTACCCACCGTGTAAATGCCATGTAGACACCTTATTATAGTGTGTCATTTCTATTATTAGATGTATACTCCTATGATGAGGATGATATGGTTATAGACCCGTACCTAGACAAACATCTCGCTCATTTTGGAATCAATATCAAAGCTCTTCAAAAGGTTGGTAACTTATTGCTTCACTTATTTTAAAAAAGCGTTAAAGTATAATTATGTTAAATCTAATCAAATTCATCCTCTCGTTCATAATGGTTCATGCATAAACATATACGTCAATCTTTTACAGACAGAGAAAACTATGTTAGAGTTGGAAATTGACATCAATCAGAGGATTGGAGAATGGGACGTAATACAGGAAGCAGGAAGCAATTTAACTCCCCTGTATGGCCCTGGTTATACTGGCATGCGTAACCTTGGAAACAGTTGTTATATGAACTCAGTGATGCAAGTGGTTTTTACAGTGCCAGATTTTCAGAAAAGGTACTTGTACATGTACATATTGTTTCTGTGTATTTTGAAATCTTTTTTTTTCATTTCAATTTGATAAATAGCTGGTTGCTTACTAGTATGCAAAGACATAATTATTATTAGGATTTTTAATCTTTTTTGTTGTTGTAGATATGTAGATTGTGCCATGGACATATTTAGTAATTGTTCAGCAGATCCTTCCACGGATTTTACTGTACAGATGTAAGTACATGTTATAGATGAGCTTTTCTTAAATAGTCACTGAGCTATCCTCATATAATGTACAAAATGACAATTCAATGACCAATGGGGGTTGGATGATAAGCTACATGTGCAAACAGTATTTTAATGTCTGTCTGTCCATCTGTCTGTCATGTGGTCTTTGTTGGTCAATCGTTCGATGGTCTCCAGCCCTTCCACTTAATTGTCTTATGTCCCACATAACACCTGTCAGTGAAATTTTATATAATGTCATCATAATCATATGGCCTTTCACAATATTGCATTAGTCGTGAAAGTAGACCCTTTAGACTATATTCGCTATTTTTGAAAACCAGAGTTACTTCCCATTTGAGACAGTAACTGACGTAGACTGATTATGACGTCATCAAATTCTATGGAAACAGTCCTAAAAGTTTAGGAAATGACCGTATAAAATCAACGTTACCATACCATTTTCCGATGGTTTTACATCAGATACCTTCTGTAAGAGAAAAAAACTCTGTATTCCACAAAGACACAATAGAGATAGATTAATAAACCCTTTTCCGATAAGGTTCACTTGGTTCGGATAAGGTTCACCAGGATCGCTTTTGTCTTTCGGTGTGACGTATTATCCACTCAAGACAATGAAATGACATCATACCGCTCAAAAATGTGGCATGCACTGCTGCGCCATGACATCATTTCATATTTTGATTGGATAAAACTTCTGCTTTACATGTGAATGATAAAAATTCTTTCTCAAAGTTATCTATACTCAATCATGTCTATGTAAATTTGATGTTTTAACAGGGCTAAGCTAGGACAAGGTTTATTAACAGGAGAATATTCTAAACCCCCACCAGAAGGTGCTGATGACAAAATATTGGTAAGGCCATAGTAAGAAAATATTTTGTTTTATGTTCCCTAGAGGATACCTCTTTTGAGAATTATTAAAAAAAAACCACACACACATATTCGTATTGTGATCCAGGAAAAAATTTTTAAAATTAAATGTTTATGAAACAAAATCCTTTTGAAAGACTTTTAGACTAGATTTTCTAAATCCATCTCAATATATCACTAAATATGACTATTGACAACATTTTTTTTTTATGTATCCAGCTCACATAAAAAATTGTAATTTTGCTCTAACGATAATGCATGCGTGTGTGTGTTTGTGTTTTCTTGCCTGATGGACAGGTACCTAACAAGACCTAAAACAAAATATTTAATTACTATAGCCGAAATCTTTTTACAAAATTAACATAGTTTATCCATCTAAACATGTTAATATTTGAGCATGTAACATGTTCTTGTATATTTTTTAGCCGCCGAGTGGGATACGACCTCAGATGTTTAAGACGCTGATTGGTAAAGGTCACCCAGAATTCTCAACCAAAAGACAACAGGACGCACAGGAGTATTATTTACATTTACTCAATATATTAGAGGTAGGTACGACAAATTAAGAGAGCACATAATTATCAAATCATCAAATCATATCACCTATTTACATCTTTTAAAAATGTTGATTTTCAACATTTAGGCCAATACATTGTATTTCATCTTTTTGTTGTGATAATAATTGTTATGAAAGATGAAAAAAAAAATTACAAAGGTCATGATTACTCAATTTTCATGATTTTAGTGGATGAGAATTAAGTTTCTTTGTACATTGGATACTGTATAATGTAACTCCTTGAAATGTTGATGTTTATCATTATGTTTATTTATAAAAACGGTATGTAATTCTAAAATGATCTGCTAAATTGAACAAGTCACAGTGATATCATACATAAACTTATCTGTGCATTTTAATCAGCATACCTGTAAATTTATGCCAATTCATTAATCTAAAAAGAAATCCATTTCTGAACCATCACTTTCAACATGAACATTTTTTTTTTCATGACAGCTTAATTTATTTGTTTACAGTTTCTAAGTGAGAATATTGTCATGTACATGTATTTTAAAAGTGTTAGAATTTTTTTTCTGTAGAAAAATACTCGAGGAACGTTAAATCCATCAGACAGTTTTAAATTCAAAGTTGAGGAAAGAGTGCAGTGTACGCAGAGTGGAAAAGTTAAATATAGTAACAGACCAGAATACTGCCTAGCTCTACCTATACCTATGGAAGCCGCAACAAATAAAAGTAGGTCAATTCTCCGAGAGACAGCTTATGTGTACAAGTATGGTTATTTGTAATCCAAAAATAAATGTACACACACAAAAGTATCACAGGTTTAGAAAATTTATGGTATGTATTCTTATGCACTTAGCATAGACATAATGTGTACAAATCCAGACCTGTAAGTAATACATGTAATATAATATTTGGCATTGATCTTCAACTTTCATAGAATCTAAATATAAATCTTGCAGCAGATTTCATAGAATCTAAATATAAATCTTGCAGCAGATTTCATAGAATCTAAATATAAATCTTGCAGCAGATTTCATAGAATCTAAATAAATATAAATGTTGCAGCAGATTTCATAGAATCTAAATATAAATGTTGCAGCAGATTGAAATATTTCTTCCAGAGTGAAGGGATGATATAAATACAAAAAAACAAACACTCAACTGCACAGTGTTTACTGAGAGTATACATGTACTTGTATGTGTATATTGCATCTTCTGTTTACTCTTCAATTTCCAAATTTTAAAAGACACAAATCAAAGAACTACTTCTCAACTTTTTACTGCTATTGGCTGTTTTGTCTTCGATTTTTCTGTGCTTAAATTTGATGAAAAGGATTTATGATACAGAGGCATCAACTGTAATGTCTTTAAAGTATCCAATGTACAAATGGAGATCTCGCTGACATCTTGTCCATTTTCAAAATATTGTTAAAATTATCGCAGTAATCTTCAGCAGTGTCTCAATATTTTCCTTGGCTTAGATAGCGGTTGGCATGTTGACCTTTGACATTGGAAACCAACTTTTATGTTGCCTTTTGGTATATTTAGGTAAAGATATGCCGTAATTCTAACTATATAACAGACTTGATATTTATTTGTATAACAAATACCTTAATTACAACAGCATTTATATACATGTATTATAGATAAGATAATAGTTTTTGTGTCGCCTGCAAAGCATAGCGACACTTATTCATATTTTGAGATCATGTTAGGATGTGGAAACATTTGATCGTTGGAATAATTTACCGTGCAGTACTTTCGTGTGGCACAGAATTTTTAACATTAATTTTTTTTTTGTATTTGTAGAAGAAGTAGAAGAGTATGAAAAGAAGAAAGCTGAACTTGAATCACAAGGTCAGAAAATGTGAGTACAAAGTAGATAGGTCAACTTGATTATTTTCCAATCAAAGGAACGCTGAGGTGGATTGATACATCGTCAACTTGTCAGTCTTTTACCCTGTTTTGGGGGAATTTTTATTCCAAAACAATCAAAGATATTTGGGAAATATATTTTTGGTTCGTTTACACAAAATCTTTAAGGTAGGTTGTACCTTTGATCAATTAGTGATAGGGCTGTCATATTTCATATACTAGGTATTCCTTGTGAAAAGACATCTGTAACATTACAAAAACTGAAATGTGTATAGACAATCATATTAACTGAATCCAAAGTCTTTATTCAACCTTCCGTTATCCATTATCTATTACAGAGATCCCAAGGAGCTAGTCCGTCCCAGAATTCCACTGTTATCCTGTATAGAGTCGTTCGCAGCAACAGAATCTGTCGATGATTTCTATAGCTCAGCCATCAAAAGTAAAACTACTGCTAAAAAGTAAGTTATTATAATCTGTCTGCCTTGATTGGTCAGAATGGATGAACACATATTTGTTCTTGTCTTATGAAATATCAAACACATGTACAATGTGTTTTATTAAAGAGAATATGTTTGTCACTTGGTAGAAAGGAATCCCTAAAATGTTATTCTCGCACACTGGATAGGCTGATTCCCCTTTTCAGCAGTGCTAGAGAATTCCATTGGGCACCCCTGATCCGGCACTTTTGTTTGTTCCTTTATGACTTCACAGACAAACGGACGTACGTTATTTCATGTGCACATTCATTTAGCATGACGTTCGGTCATTCTGATGCGTAAACAAGAGGACTTTGAAGGTTTCAATGTGCGAGAAAAATAATCAAGCACCACATTTTAGTTCCGGATAGAAAAATATCAGTCTCGGGTGGGATGATCAACGTCCCAACCTTGGCTTTTGTCTCGGTTGGTACTTGATCAATCCCACCCTCGACTGGTATTTTTCTGTCCGGAACTCAAAGTGGTGCTAGATTCTATTATACTTTCTGACACCAATTCTGGGTGGTAATTTAGAACAAATCCGGGTTTTAAGAGACATGGTGCAAATATTTCAGTGTATTTTTCTACTGAAATAGAAAAATTGTTATGTTATCAATGTTCTTGATATCCAAACAATTTTCTATTATAAATGAAATGGATTTATCAAAAAAATACCGGTAACTAAAGACATTTTCCGGGGTAATATATCTTTGTGCTGTAGCTTTTTTGTTTGAAAAAAATCATAAAGGCTATTTTACAAAGTAAATTATCAGTAAATTGCTAAATTAAAACATGTACATGAACATAGACGGCGGGTGCGGCTAGTCAACAGGGGATGCTTACTCCTCCCGGGCACCTGGTCCCACCTCTAGCTTGCTAGGGGTCCGTCTATGCTCCATTTGGTGCTCTATTGTGAGTGCTATTGTGATTTTTGTCAATATCTTCTTTATTTCACTGTACATGTTCAGCATCAAAAGTATTTTTAAATCAATATTTGGCTTTTATCCTAAAGGTATATACATGTATATTTAAATTCCGTGTCCATTTGGAAGTGATTGAAAAAACATGTACATTTATTTATACATGTATATGATGGAAATTTAAGGAAGTGAGAGAATGACCAAGCCATCAAACTAAAATATGAAGTTTTCTACTTTTGTTTGCCTTGCAGTACAGTTTTAAAGGAACTGAGAAAATAATGTACATTTATATATGATGATTTTTTAATACACCAGGTCTACAAGATTAAGTACATTCCCAGATTTCCTTGTTATCCAACTGAAAAAATTCACAGTAGGAGAGGACTGGTCGCCCAAAAAACTAGGTATGTACAATGTGTATGTGTGTTACAATTGAGAGATGTAACACTTACAGTGGGGCATAGTTACAAATTGTCTTACTGTCAGTCTGTTATTTGCTGAATGCATGTGATGTTTTACATGTAAACTTTATGTACACTTTTCAAATGAAACATGTAAAGATAAAAAACTATTATTCTGTGTTTTATTTTACTTCATTGCTCTGATTGGCTGAAGCATTTTCGACTTCTCATCTGCAACTGCTGCACAGAATTTCACGAAACCTTACAGGAAGCAAGTACTCCAGGTCCTCTACCAAATTGTCCATTATCATTCTTTTGTTTGCAGCTCAGGTGAGCGATGTGGCCCCCTTGGGCCTCTTGTTTTTATATTGAATATATTAGAAGGTAACATCAGCATTAAACTACTTTCTCTGGAGTAATAAAACTTGGTTTGATCTTAGTTCATGTTTTAAATGTTCATACTTTCATACATGTACATACAGTGTAGTACAATGTAAATTCAGCCTATATAATTCTTTTTATAACAGATATATCAGTAGATATTCCAGTTGACCTTGACCTATCTTTATTAAGAGGTCAAGGTCTGCAACAAGGTGAAGAAGAATTACCACAAGAAGAAGATTCTCCAGGTAATCGATCCTAATGTTAGGATGTTATGTAGTAAAGGTTCCGTACTTGTCAACCTTACAGATTATTGTTGGCTAATTAACTTTGTACTTTTTCATGCATATTAAAAGAGGATGAACCGTACCATAATTTATCCCACCTCTTGCAATCTGATTGGTCGAGAAGAACTGAAGAATATGTTGTATTCTGCCAGTGACAGGATATTATTTTAATCCTGCTTCTGTGATGAAATATTTCTTCCAGCATTATATTTATTCCTTGGAAATTTTATCATATAATATTTTTTCCCAAGAACTTTTATTATGTATCAAAAATTCCGAAAGGAAATTTTATTATGTAATGAATTTTCCATGATCATAATAAAAATTCTCATACCATGGAAAATATATTACATAACAAAAATTCCATCTGGATTTTTTTAATGTTCATAATAAATGTTCTGATACTAGTACCATGGAAAAGGATTTCATATATGTGCATAATAATTGTCATTGGAAAAATATTGTAATGAACTTATTTACAAATAGAATTCAGAGTAAGAAATAATAAATTTTAAAAATTTGTATAGCTTGAAATGTGATTCCACAGAATTTTTGTTCTGTAATATTTATTCCTGTAAGCTAACCATGTTACTGTAATTATTGAAATGTTTGAATTATGAGAGAATATCCGTAAATCATTCATTCATGTGTTTGAAGCATATACGGAAAAATTATTATACGTGATACCCACATATAATATTTCTTCTGTTTTAAAGAGAAAGCAGTCCTTTGGGTAAGTAAAAAAGAGCAAAACATCAACAGTTTTAATAACAACGTTTCCGTCTATATAGATCTATATAGACGGAAATGTTGTTATGAAAACTATTGATGTTTTGCTCTTTTTCACTTACCCAAAAGAATGTGGAAAAAGTATTATGAACAAGGAAAAAATATTCTATAATAAAAAGTCCTAGGAATTTTCGTTATAATAATAAATCTTCCAGAAGGAAGAAATATTATGCGGAAGAAAAGTTCGTTCACACTTCAACTAAGACGCTTTACGCAGTTGTCAAGCTTTAAAATCTGTCGACATAACATACACAAACCAAAAGCCATCGGCGGGATAAATTCGTTTTACTGCGCCTCGCCCAATACAACATTTTTCATCGACCTAATATTTCTGTAAATCACTGTTTAACTAATATTATTAATATGTATTTTTCTTATACAGATGTACAGTTAGACGAGGCTGTAGTAGCACAGTTAGTAGATATGGGTTTTCCATTAGAGGGATGTAAACGAGCGGTGTTTAATACAAACAACAGCGGAGTAGAAGCAGCAATGAACTGGGTCATGGAACACATGGAAGATGCAGGTATTTATAACTTATTATTGGTTGCTTAGAACTAAGAAGTAATACTCATTTGAGATAAATCAGAAAAATAGAAAATTTTGAATAGTTTTTTATGCACCCTTCGTTGATTTGACATACAAATTTATTATAGTGTGAACTTTGTTCAAGTTTTATAGCAGTAACTATTGTACTGCAACTAACTTATCCTAATAGTAATACCAAAATTATGTAGTACATTTGTTTCATTCTATGGCATTGTACTATTGTACCTTACAGATTTCTCATTACCCTTTGTCCCCCCGGGAGCCAAGAAGTCAGGAGGAGGGAGTTTCATACCCAACGAGGAGGGAATAATGATGTTGAGTGCCATGGGGTTCACCAGAGATCAGGCCATCAAAGCTCTCAAAAATACAGTATGTACATGTACTTGTATCACTGTTTGTTGATTTCTAGTTAATTACAATTAACAATATTATACAATTATTGACTTTTGATGAGGTCAACTGGTGACTATAAAGACCTGGTCAGGTATTGGTTGAGGGAGGGCAAAGGCCAAGGTTAACCAATGCCTGACCAGGTCTGTACAGTCACAAGTAGACCGAAATCAAAAGTCAATAATTGCTTTATTAAATTATCAGGATTTTATTAACATTTGCATTGTAATGATACACGAAGTCAAAGATCTAACACTACAAAAATCAATGCACGCGCTGGTCACACACACGCTAATCCCGAATAGACCACTTTGCAGCATTAGCGGTCAACTCACTCTGAGGTACACTCTATCAAACAGCGTCTTCACCAATCAGAAATGAGCAAAATTGGCAATAATTCCTGATCATTTAATAAACATGGATATAAGAACCACTATATCCACCTATCTGTTCATCCGTTCATCATCCTTCTTGAACCTCTGCAAGGATTTTATTAGTATTTATAGATTTCGTTCTCATCAGAATTTGAGGTGTCATTTCAGCAAAAACAATAACAAAGCAACCTGAACGCTTTTGTCACAGGCACATTCAAATATAACTTACCCTATTAGGGAATACTAGGCATTGTGTTTATCTCCTACCTTTAACATGTTTAATACACACAGACCTTCTATTCATAATATCCAGATTTGAAAGAAATACTTTTTTGTTTAAATTAGGCATTTATATGTTTATGTTTTCTGTTCAGGATAACAACATAGAGAGGGCAGCAGATTGGATATTTAGTCACCCTGAGGAACTAGACACGCCCATGGAGACAGAGGAAGCTCAGGCTAGCAGCTCAGAACCTCAGTATAGGGACGGATATCCTAGTATGTACATGTACATGTATATAAGACTTGCATAACAATTGTTTGACAAACATGTATGGTCATTTCAACAATTCAGGGTCACCCATTTGTAAATTCAACGTAAAAAATGGATTGTTAATCAGAAGAATGAACAAAAAACAAAAATCATTAATCTGTTAATCTTATTACATTAAATTTTGATATTTTCTTTGATCCAAATTCTATTTCCCAAAAGTTAAAAAGATTGCTTTCATTTAGAATAGAGAAGTGACCCACAATTATTGTTGAAATAACACTTCTTATGTCACTTCTTAATTATGCCTCTATCTTTGTAATACTTTTGTAATAAATCAAACTTTAATTATGATGCCTGCAGCACAAGGACAACATATCCAGTCTGTCTGATCTATTTTTAGCACATGGAGAACTGTTTGAATCTTGCATTTACCCGGGATGAAGTCATCCTAGGTAGATATAACGTTTGAGCGTTTCCCTGAGCGGCTCTTTTAGCCAATCAGAAAAGGGGGAAATTCCCATTCATGTAACAATTCATACATGTATTATGATGAAGAATTATTGGACTACACATTTACGCTCCTAATATTACATCTCACCACCTTTTGTTCTGTTACTGATACTTACATCATACATGTGTATGGGTTTTTGTTTGGCCTAAATTTCCACCGAATATTCAATATAGGTGGTTTCCCCTTCAAAATTTGGCTTTTTTCCCCAAAAATATTAAGTATTAATTCCAAATTAGGTATTAATTCCCAATTTGAAAGTCCTAAAATTTTAATTTTGAAGTATAAATTATTTGCAATATGAATCTTCTTCAGAAATTGAATGTAGTGATAGTTTGAAAGCTGTACATTACTGAAATCTTTTCTTGAATGATTTTCAACAAGATTTTGAATCTTAAATATATGAAGTATCTTTGGTCCGAGATTTCCCAATTTATCCCAAAATTTTGCATATTTTCCCAAACAAAAGGGTAGGTGTGGCTTTTAAAATAGCAAAAAATCACTGCATGTACTTTTATACTCAATTCATATTTATACAATTGTGGTCTCCACCTTACGGGCATTTTGAATTTTATCTAAAAAGAGGGTCAAGGTCACAAAGACAAAATAAATTGTACTAATAGGAAGGTTTTGCTATAAGGAATACACATGTTATATTTGAAACCCCTATCACTAACGATTCAAAAGTTTTGCCAAAGGTTGAATTTCTTTAAAGAAGGTCAAACTTAAAGGACAAGGTCACAAATTTTTAAAAAAAGTTTGTACGAGTGGAATGTTAAATATGAAATCTCTACCGCTTACCATTCAAAAGTTTTGCCCAAGGTTAAAAAGTTTTTCAAAAGTAGGTCAAACTCCAAGGTCAAGGTCGCAAGGTAAAAAAAAATTGTACCAATGGAAAGGTCTTATAAAGAATATCCATGTGAAATATAAAAGCCCTTTCTTTTGCCATTAGGAAATTATGTTTTGTGACTGACACTACTTACATATACAGCATCATCTTCTTGCATGCAGTGACATTTATAGAGATTATTACATGATGTATTTTATTTCAAATACTTAATTTTTTCAGAGTACAAACTAGTAGCTTTCATCAGTCACATGGGAACATCAACGATGGTCGGCCATTATGTGTGTCATATAAAGAAAGAAGGCAGATGGGTTATATATAACGACGAGAAAGTAGCGCTATCTGAACACCCGCCTAAAGACCTGGCCTACCTCTACATGTATCAAAGAGTTTGATTCAAGAGGACATAACTCTGTATTGCTTAAAGCTATTTATGAGCTATTTATTTTTTTAAGAACGCTCAGATATGAGAAGACAACTCTTTCAGGCTTGTGCTCTTCACTGACTCTTACAAACTGAACAAAATTAAAAATTTTCAAGCACTCTGTTTGATTTTGAAAGTGTCTCTGTCTGTGTTGTACAAGCATGATTTGAATGACTACATCAGCAGTTAAGATTTCATTGTTGAAGAAATTGTAAAGTTGGTGCAATTGATGCTATTAAAATATTCAAAACTGTTTGTTTGTTTTCCATTAAATCCTCCGTATCAGCTGCAGTACATACTTATATCACAACTTCAGCAAAGTTTTGAGGGTATGTTGGTTTCTCAATGTCCGTCACTTTCTAAATCACTCTTGGCTCAAATGGAGGAAGTTTCACCCATAGCTTGAAGAGACCCACAGATTTTGGAATCAGAGGTCAAGGTCAATCATGGCTGATCAACAACTGTTTATCTGTATTATAACCATAGTATTTCTAGATTGGCTTTATGGATAATTTGTACATCAACTTGCTGTAACCATGACATGCTCTTACTAGAATACAATATGTATCTGCTTTTGGACCAAAAAATTAAGAAACAGTAATTGTCAATTACCATGTCTAGGCCATGGTATTTTATATGTACATGTACATTGTTAGGTTAAGGTCATGTTAATAAGATCAACACCCAGTTTAGGTCAAGGTCATGATTATGGTAGTTTTATCACCTACAGTAGTGTAGGTCAAAGTTAGGTCTGTGATACAGCAACTAAAGTAGGTCAATAACTTTATGACTGTAATCTTGTTGCTTCATTGTATATGGAAATACATACTGGGTATTGTTTAAATTAAAGTAGGTCAATAACAGTTGAATACATGTATATGGAGAGAGTGGAAGGGGGTCACCATAAGGTTATTTGAATTCGGCTACATTTGTTTCTATTCCTGTTTCTAACGTACAAAATCCTTCACTTTTTCATTCACAAACAAATAAAAGAACCGGGAACCTTTCATTTTTCCTGAAAAAAAGTCTGAATATCATTTACTAGTATCTGATTTTGCAATTTGAAACGTCTGAAAATGTTTCCTTTTTAACCTTCCTCTTTTCATAACTTGTGCATGTAGACATGCAACCTGAGCGCTTTCTTTAATGTCTCCTTTTATCTTAATGGCCCTGTGATACATTACATTATATTGGTAAAGGCATCTCATGGAACTATTTATATCATCTAGCACTATCTCGTTACACTGCAGTTTTGGTATATTGATTACGCAAAAATTCAAGTAACACTTGGATTCCATTTTCTGGTGATAAAGTTTGGGACTGAAGGGAAAGATGAACTAGAACATAGAATTCTTACTTATGAATTTGAAGACGTGTAACATATCTTTTTTTTCAAAAATCTATTTATTTTTGAGGAAGGAGTTCTCACAATTGTTGTAAATAAAAGGTGAAACATGTATGTGATGCATTTATCAACATAAATGCACCCTCCATAAGCAAAAGTGTTACATGTATATTTGTTTTTATCTAATGAATCAGTGAGTTTTAAGGAGGGGGTTGTTAGAATAACATTTTGACAAAACACCAAGTATGAAATTACATTGTCATGGATGTGTTGTCACATTTTTTGGAGATAAAGATCGGAAAGTGACATGTTCGCTTGGATTTTTTAAAGCTCGAAATCTCACTACATGTACTTCGTATTGAAAACTCAGAATTTCGCGTAATAATAAAATATTCCGGAAGAATGAAAAATGATATACATGTAAATAGGTTTAATTCTAAGTGGTATTTCCGGGATTCATCATTTGCGCTACTTTGTATAAGTGCAAGGGAAAAAATTATACGTATATATATTCAGATTCTGATAATTTTGTCCTCTTTATCGCGCCAAGTTAATATCTATACTTAATATTTTATGAAGTTTTAAGAGAGCTAAATGTTTTAGTCACGTTAGCCCAGACACAAGTATATTCTTCTTTGTTCGTAAAATCAAATAACACGAGATTTATCCATAAAAGTCAGTTTATTAAGTACGATTTAATTCGAGCTGAAAACGGATCCAATATTGAGCGCCAGCCTGACTTTTCATCATAATTTATTCATATACAGAATGTAAAATTAAAAATATAAAAAAAATAAAAAGTCTGTCTGCGCATGCTGACATACGAACAGACACTGAGATGATAACCTCGGATGTAAACTCGAATAAAATCATTTCACTAGTGTATAACAGTATGTCCAACATACCCCCGTTGGTATTGACCCTACCCTCCCTTTCGTTTTACAGTTAAAAACCGACTCAGTGGCGGATCCAGCGCCCCCTTTTCCGGGGGTCAAGGGGCGAATTTTGCCGAGTTTTACTGAAAATGGGCCAAAACATATACCTGTTTTTGGAAAATTTTGGGTCAGTGCCGGGGGGGGGGGGGAGGGGCGAACGCCCCCTTCGCACCCCCCTGAATCCGCCACTGCGACTCGAAAACTAATTTACGCGAGCCCAAAATGCCTTTAAATTTGAAAGAACAATGTCTTTAAGTTATGAAATAGGAGTATAAAAGGAATCTAGAATATTCAAGCCCAATTTGCCCCCTAGGGAATACTGTCTCACCTGAGACGTGAGCGTCCGTGGGCTTACGGTTTAGTTATCTACATGAATTTACATCGCTCTAGTAACTTTTTATTTGGTTAGATTGTGACTTATAGAAGCAAACAGTTCAAGTGGGCAATTCAGGTGCGAATTATTTAAAAGGTTATATGACAAATTCATTCGTAAACTTCCGATGAGAAATCGAATTTTCTTTAAAAACATTTTAAAGTCGGTAGATTCCGAGTCTATATATCTGAAAGGAGTCGGGACGTTTTATGACGGAAAGTATTCAATAAGTGTACTGTAAATATAAAACAACATAATAATTAATGGATTAGATCTAGTTAATCACAATAGAAGGAACCTTTTATAATCAGATTTAACATTGAATCATAAAATCGTGGTTTCCTTATGTAAAATATTCACATGCTGGATTAAGCAGTGTGAACGTGACGTCATTTTCAAGTTTTCTAACCATTGACCCGGAAGTTGATGTGATGAGGTACTGAGGATATGGACGGAGTTATCAGAGTCAAAACAAAGGGATTTCTTATAGCTATGAATTGTGTTAATACAATGCGGTGGCTAACGATTTGAGCTAAAATGTATCTGATCAAAACAAAGAAACATTTCGAGGATCAAGAAACGAAAGAACTTCAATACAAGAGGGCTAAATGTGCAGAGAGACAGACGATTAATTTCGACCTGGGACGGAGCTCAGCTGCTGAATCCGGAAAGCATCCCTCCCATTTAGGGGTGGAGGAACTGCCCGATGGGGTGTGTTTTAGACCTAAAAATGTGCTCTCTACAGACAAATCCTCAGAAACTGCTGTTAAATCTGCTGAGGTAAGAGTTAATTAACAATATATTTAAATTAGGTTACGTGGAGTTGACTGACATTTGCCACATGAAAATTGTGTCATGACCTGAATAGAAAAGAGACGCATTGTTACGTTACAAAGTGCAGTACATTACACAGTAGATCTACTTGAAATGCTATATATAAATATAATGGATTCGTTTATATTTATTCCGTCGTAGAAAAGCCAGAATTGGTCACTTCGACTTAGAAACATCTTTTATTTCCAAGGAGACAATCTTATTTTTTCAGTATTTACTATTTTTCTTTCTTTCAAATTCAGGCCAGGTTTTCTGAAACTTTGAAAGATTTTGATATTTCAGTGTTTGAATTAATCATGTAGATCTACTAGTTATTAGTTTACCATGTTAACACCACTACATTTTAGAATGTTGAAAACTTTTGAGGTAGCTTGTTGATTCATTATGTAAACAATGTAACTGTAAAGTTCATAGGTGATAGATATGCCTATGATATGTTCACCTTTAAGTATTTTATTAGATTATACCTGTACAGTATGTAACAATGAAAATACCTTTACATACATTTAATCAGATAAGTAACAATAAACAGTTTAGATTGATACCGGTCATGGAAGCCCCGTGGCCTGAGGGTCGGCTTATACCAGTACATGTTTACATAGCAGGTTATAATCATGATAATAATAGGACTAACACGATCAGGAGCTCCTCATTTAACTCATCTGTTTCTAGCTTTATGTACAAAGTGAATCATACTGGACATAAATCCGACAAAAGTAAACAAACCACAGGATGTGATATGTACTGTCCAGTTAATGGGCATCTGGTCAGTGTTGTATGGACAAAGAGTTGACCAATGCTGATCTGGAAGGGGTAGGATTTGCCCCTAAAAAAGCGTTGAAAAAAGTATGGGTCAGTGGATGTCTGGGTGACCATTTGATTCAAGGGAAGGGGGGTTGGCAATTCTTGGAAATCAAATTCTGATCCAAAAAATGCTGAAAATAAACAATCTGACCCGAAATCTGACCCACAACTCCCTCAGAATCAAATGGTTGTCCCTTTTGGGTAAGGGCTTGGATGGGCAATGATCGAACGTGGGATGAATTTTGATTTTTAATGAAGTCAAAAGAGTTAAGTATACTAGTATCTAGTGGTATACGAATTTCGATAAAATGTCTGTAGAGGACTGAGTTTCTAAAACTACAGAGATCTTGAAAAGTGTTAGTCCGAAGTATTTGACTGACGTACGAAATTTCATCCGGACTGACATAAATTCAAAGTTTTTGTACATGTTTTATTGTTTGGACTGGCACTTTTTCAAAATCACCCATAATGACTGACATTGCCCAAACAGTTTTCAACATCTCTGCTGTACAAAAATTAAGAGCCTGAAAGAAAAGGATCTGATATCTAAAAATAACTCATCAAAGAATGCACATAATAGATAGTGCCCTATTTTGGATATAATTATTTGTGAAGAAATATTTTATAGGTTTGAATACCCCCCCCCCCTCTAAAATCAATTGGATCATCCTGGATTTTTTCTTCTTTGCTATGAGGTCTCCGAGAATCTTGCGATCATTATCGGTCTCAATTAGTCACAATAGCCAATAGCAGTATATCTATGCCATCTTTCTAGTTTCATCCACTATACTCTCGTACATGTAGGTGACGATGGGAAGGGATAGATCGAATCCCTAGCTGACGTGTAGATACTCAATAAAGTTTTATCTCGTGAAATAATCAAAAGTTTAGTGTCCAAAGAATTGATTTTTCCAGTCTTTCTTAATTTTAGTCATAAAACAGAAAGATCTTTACTTAATTACTTCCTCACACGCTGCATTTTGTCATGGATAGAAAAAAAAAAAACAAGAGGCCCAAGTGGGCGTTTAAAAGCTTTATCCTTCGTAGTGATGTAACGATTATCGCCGACAATCGATTGTCGGTCGCTGAATGGCCAGCGATGTTACTAATCGATGTTGAAAATCAAACTCGATTGTCGCCGACATCGCCGATTTCCGAATTTTCCGTATTTTTCTATCCGTTTCGGTATTTTGGTTTTAGAAATCGCGCAATGCGAAAGTCATTGACGGATGCAAGTGCAGGTTACATGACCCTCCCGAGGACAAAAATAACAATAACACCTTCAAAAACTTATAATCCTCCCTGGATTACTTAGATAATTGAATTGAAATTGTGGTTCAAACACCAAATTTCCTAATTTCCTCTGTCCCGAACCCTATTTAACCCAGGCGTTTTGTGGACTATGTTCTAACTTTAATGCATCTAGTAATTTTTCATATTATATCAATCGAATTTACTTTAACATTTATATCAAACATTTATAAATATATAATACATAATAAATGAAATGTCATGGGGGGGGGGGGGGGGGGTAATCATGGCATATTATCATATGAAAATTAATTTGTCTCATCAGTGATGTTCATTATTCTTGTAGAGGCAATGTAAAGGTGTAATTAAACTCTTTAAGATGATATATACACAAAGTAGAACACTCAAATTTAATTATTTGGTCCCAATTTCAATTAATTATGGATTGAAAATTAAAAAGATAGGAATATTTCGAATTTTTCGATTATAATCGATTAAAAATCGATTATGACCTTCCGATTATTTCCGATTATCGATTATGATTTAGTTTCCGATTGCCCAACACTAATCCTTCGTGAGTTACAGTCTATTTTGAACAAACCGTATTGATCTTAGGTCGGAATATGATTTTTCCTGTAGACATGGTAGACGTTCACGCACTATATATGTATAATTTTCTGATGCTCTAAGGAATAGTTTTCCCCACTTCCTTGAGGTAAAGATTAAGTACATGTAACTTGATGTAAGTCATGAATTACTTTTGTTCTATTAATGTTAAGAAGGTCCCTTTGAAATAAATGGATCATGCAACCGATACGGAGAGGAAAGAAGGTCAGATACTGTAAAAGGCCACATCGAGTGGCCAACTTCTTAACTTCCTAACGGTAAACCCTCTTAGAACTAAAATACCACACACGCGCACTTTTGAGTACTTACATCCTGTCAAGTTTCGACGATTTTCTTTGAATCATTTCAGCGAGCAAGTCTACAAAATTTGCATCGTATATGGAAATACGAAACGTCGCATACCTTTCAAAAACTAGAGTCAGACGGAAATACAATGTACATGATATAGCTGGTTCAAATTGACATTTTCTATGAAGGGCATTAGACATTTGTTGGTTGTATTTGTCTAACATTGCAAAAGATTACTCGAAACTAAAAAAGGGAGGATGCTCATGAATGTAGCAGACCCCGTAAAAGTTTTTGAGCAATTAAAGATGCAGAAAAAGATTTAAAGACGATCATGTTTAAGAATTTATAACTTAAAATCGTATATCAGACTGAATTCATGTCATTCTTAAGTATTAATGTTTTACGCAAGAAGATTTATTAAGTAAAAATTCATAGACTTTATCTTGCTCATACTGCGTGGAAGATAAGTATGCAAAATTATTTTCTTGTCTTATGAATACAAGCTGGGGACAGGCATATACATTATTATACATGTATTATATTTGGATCCTTCACTTTGCCCTTTTGTCCGTATCAGTCGCCCCCAGTTCGTAAAACTTGCGTCATGCGATTTACCTTCCAATTACACGTACCGCATTGTACTAATGTTTATTGGCTAGAGTGGTATACTTAGATCAAAGAGGGGGATGGGGTACGTAGATCAAGGAGGGGATACATGGGGTTTGGCTCACAAGTCACCAGATTGAACAGATATTTGCTCTTGCATTGTAAACGACATCATACTTAGAAAAAAGTCCTGCTCTCTGGAGGATGTCGGTTATAGAAATAGATATATCCTCCTTATAGATAGACATTCCCAGGCGATCTAGAAACGAGCAATCCCACCCCCTCCGTCTTTATCCTACTCTATAAGGGACGGATTTGGATCGTACATTAATGAGTTGAAGTAGTTACACTGGCGTCCGAGTCCTCACTCTCAAGTGAAAATCAAAGCAATTTTAGTCCTCCTCCCAATGATCATTAGGCCAAAAGAAAAAATACCTTTGTTTCCCATCACCCGACCGACCCTATTCAAACCCGCCGACCCTAACGTTTTTTTCCCGATTTTTAGTTGCATTTAGGTATTTCTTCGCCAATATTTACGATCGTCGCGCTTAACGAAATGTGTGCCAGAAATATTAAATCTACCTATTTTGGCGAAATCTTCTGCTTTTTAACATTATCTATCACCTACCGTTTTATATTATTCTATAATTATACACTCTTAGAAATTGTAAAAATAATCTATAATTCTCTCTCGAAACGTTGCTTATTGTACGGCCCTTTCCAAAAAAAAGGCGTACTGATTTTTATAAAAACGCATTACTAGGGTTTTGATGATTTGGTAGTAATCATTAATTTACCAAGTATAACCTAAGTAAATATTTGAGGTCATGCACGTGTCGGTCGTATCATTTCACGCAAGCGTCTTTTGTAAAACATGTAACGATGTTTCCTACGGTTTATAAAATTACGCATAAACTGAAAAATCGAAGATTCAAATAAAAGATCATCAATAAGCTTGGTGAGAACAAATTCGCAAATAGTGCAGCAATTTTATATTTGTGCGCGGCTGCGCGCTTGTCGATGATTTAAAAGACCCATCTTGTTCACATTTATATTGTAAAACAACGTTTTTGTATTCGAATAACGCTAAGACGAAAAAAAAAGGCATACAGGATAAGTTTTAGCAAATCAGTCCTTAGACAGCGGATGGTTTGATATTTTATTCATAGAATATTTTTTGTACGGCGTCAACGAGATAAACTTACAATATCTTTGTTCAAGCAGATCTAACCGTATTATGCTTCTATGCCTTGACGACGGATTAAACGTCTCACTCTGACAAACCAAAGCCCTGATAATTAAGTATTTCAAGACGACTTCCTCAATAATTTAAACCCCCCCCCCCCTTGCAACGTATTAGTGAGCGTCATTCCCGTCCTTCCGTCACACTTTTCCACATAACTCGTCTTAAACTCGAGATCCAAACTGATTACTTGCTTCTGACGTTATGTTTGCGGCCAGTAAATGCTGTTTTTTCTGCACGTAAAGCGGATGTTTGCACCGTGAAATCGGCACTTACCGGTTGCAAACATAACGTCAGAAGCAAGTTCTGATGCTATTTCTATTTTCGAAAATTCAGGACAAAATGGTGACGTTTACTTTTAACGGCGAGTGTGTTCTCGTTTTATGGCCGTACACAATGAAATTTGGCGTTATTGTGACGTTGCATTTCAATATAGGGATCAATATGGAAGTAGGCCTATTGATTTTTGGGTAAGGTCAAAGGTCTACGTCCTTGGTGTAGGAAATATTCATTTGAAATATTGGTATCCAAGTGATAACTCAAGAACCTTTCCATCTAGCCAAACAAAATTTATGGGGATCTGCTAGTCAGAAATACCCGGCCAAAGCAAGCCTTTGATGACTATTTGGGTGGTGTGTGGCTTGGTTGGGTTGGCAGGCCAGCTTCCATTCTCCAAAATAATCGTCAAAGGCTGGATTTGGTATTAAGGTACACTTGTATCTCGGACTAGAAATACGTTTTTTTTTTATCAGGGGGAGAAGCCTTTTGATTTGGTGTAATTAGGTCAAAGGTCATGGTCATTGTTAGGAAAAAAACAATGAGCTCTAGATAGATAATAAAAATCCAGATTCAAGGTCACCATGCTTGGGAGGCCAGTTTTAAGAAGAGTAATATCATTTAAAAACATTTACTTCCCAAAGATTTCAGGCACAAAATGGCCTCCTTTCCCCCTTTTCTAAATCGTTAAACATCTCTGAATCTGAGTGTCAAACAGACTACACATATTTGAAGGTCATGATTCCATTTTAATCCCTTAAGATCTCTTTTGAAATATAATTATAAGCATGGATAGAAGAATAAATGATAAAAAAAAAAAAAAATCCCAAAAAAAAAAAAAAATTCCGACCAACCTACCCTAATTTTTTCAGCATGTTATGGGAAACACACATATTTTTTTTTCTTGGCCTTAGATAATGCGAAAGAATGAAAATTGGCTTCATCTACACACTTCGACAATGAAGCCGTGCCCTTACATGTACAAACAGAAGTTAGAACGGTGTCAGAGGCTAATTAATGTCACAGTCAGTCCTTGTTACACATACATATAGTATGTACTGAGGTTGGATGTCAGCCACTGTCGGCAGACTCCGTAACTCAGCTATTTATTTATCATGATGTAATGTACATTAATGATGTCTACAGCTGATCCGCCATCAATAAAAGAATCAGGTGAGCGGAATTCCACATGCTAAGCCTGGCTTATCTTTGATTCTGCTAACACTATGTCTGCAGGTTGTAAAAATATTTTCTTTCGCTTTTGAAATTCTACTTGTGTATATTGCTCAGATATATCAGATCTGTAAGTTTTTATCTTGATTCTAGCTATGTATGTGGTACATGGGACAGTTCTTTGAGAACATATTATTTTCTGATTTTTCCCTGTTAAACACACAAAGAATCGTTCTAAGCTTAGTTTCCGACTTCGAAAGTCAAGGCAAGTCTTTACTTCAGTACACAACACAAAGTTTTACCCAGTGCTAGCGCATTAATTTATATCAAAACACCAAGAATAATGTCTGTCTTTTCTGACGTTCAATTGACATGGCTTTTTATACCCCCGCAAACAACGTTTGGGGGGGGGGGGAGTGGCGGATATATAGGAATCGCCCTGTCTGTCAGTCCGTTTGTCTGTCTGTCCACACCTTGTCCGGAGCATAACTCCTTCCCCTGTGCATGGAATTCAATAATTTTTCACACAAATGTTCCTTAGGACCTAAGGGTGAGTCATGACCTTGAAACTAGGTCAAAGGTCAAGGTCAGTGACTCACAATAGACGCCATGGTTAAAACCTTGTCTTTACCAATGCATGGATTTCAATAATATTTCACATAAATTTTCATAGGCTTTGGTCTATTGGTGTGTCATGATCTTGAACCAAGGTCATAGGTCAAATATCAAGGTCACAATTGATGCTATAGCTAAAACCTTGGCTCGGGCATAACTCCTTCCCCCTGTTCATGGCTTTCAATAATGTTTCACACAAATTTTCCCAAGGACCTAAGGGTATATCATGACCTTGAACCAAGGTCATAGGTAAAAGGTCAAGGTCACAATAGACACCATTAGTAAAACCTTGTTCGGGACATATCACATCCCTATGCGTGGATTTCAATTATATTTCGCACAAATTTTCCTTAGGACCTAAGGGTATGTCATGACCTTGAACCAAGGTCAAGGTCACAATAGACGCCATTGCTAAACCTTATCCAGGGCATAACCCCTTCCCATGTACATGGATTTCTTCAATATTTAACATAAATGTTCCCTATGACCTAAGGGTGTGTCATGACCTTGAACCAAGGATATAGGTCATAGGTCAAGGTCACAATAAATAACAATATTAAAACATTTTTTTACGATTTTATTTTATCTCCCTTTCATGGATTTTAATAATATATCACCGAATTGTTTTTTAGGACCTAAGGGTGTGTCATGACCTTGAACCAAGGTCATAATACCCACTTGATGCCAGATAACTTTTCGAAGAATATTGCTGCAGATCGTATTTTCGTCCCGTTAGTGTCAAAGATCTGTCTTAACACCGAGACTGAGATGTCTATTATATAAACCTTTTATTGTTGTACATGTACATCGTACGTCCTTATTAAATGAGTAAGATTATTTTTGTGTCGCCTGCGAAGCATAGCGACTGTTAGGGGTCTGTCTGTCTGTCTGTCTGTCTGTCTGTCTGTCTGTCTGTCTGTCTGTCTGTCACACCCTATAGAATTGATTCCTGAGTGTCGCATGCATTCCTTGGAATGATTTTTATGATTGAGTATTAACATATTTTTTTTTTCTTTTGCAGTACATTGGATCGTTCTCCGTCAGTGGAACGGACCAGAATAATAAAGCGGAGTTTGTACAAAAGCAGCTGGAGGGAATGAGGGTCAGTATCTACTGTCGTAATTAAAAAAAATATATGTTATCTAAATTCTGATACTAGTATTTTTATATAAAAAAAAACCATTTATCGGTCGGCAGCGAAATTAGGCCAAAATCCCACGCTCTAAAGTTTAGCGAAATTGATTTCCATGGTACATGAAACCCTATCCATATTTTATATATACATATCACTGGGGTGTAATATCAAGGGGCTTACGAAGAAGGTGGGGGTCTACCAATAACCAACACAACTCATATACATGAAATATTTAACTAGGAACGTTATCATTTGAATGGCCTCTTTAAAAGATTAATATGCGCTATCAGAGTTAAGCCCCTTTTATCTCGGATCAAGGTAACTGACCTCTCAGTTTGAGTGTCGTATGTACATCATGTCGTCAACATCTGGGTTGAGATGAGTAGGAGATGATAGATTTTAATCTGATGATATCTAACATTTTCAGCATTAGCATGCTTAGACAATATTTTGATTAGTACCGTCAGATGGAGATTAGGAATTTATCATAAAGTGAAAGAAAAGTCAAAACTGATGTTCCATGTCAAATGGCCCCGAAAAAAAAAAGAGGGAGAGAAAGCGGGAGGGGGGGGGGGTTTGATGATGTTACCAAGTTGGAGGATTTGTCCAACAACACTGAGTTGCATCACAGCGATTTGAATCCAACTTTTAAAAATTGGTAACCTTTCAATGATAATCCGAAATAATTCCTCTTTTCCTAAGGAAACAAATATAGCAGCGATCAGTGTCTTAGAAGGATTCAAGTTGACTATTGTTCCTCCTCTCCTAACATCGTGGTATTTTATGTATGTCCTTAGATTTTCATACATACAATATTTTTCTCAAATTTTGTTTTATTGTATTTACAGGATGTGTCCAAGAGTAAGAATGTACTGTTGGTTATTTCTCTGTCCGGTATCAAAGTCTGCAGCAGCGATGGAGAAGTAAGTCACATAAATTCACTATTCAACCCCCCCCCCCTTTTTCGGGCAAAATTCACAAAAATTAAGTAAAAAGACAGACTGGTGCATACGTCGTTATTATCCCCTCACGCAACTTCGTTTTCGAAGGGATACAATAACGGCACCGTTTGTTTGTGGGTGAGTGTGGGTCCACAAAAAGCTTGGGGACACTCTAGAGGTCATAATTTACTTCCAATCTTCATAAAACATTTGCATGTAGATTGTCCATGATGATAAAAGAATAACCTTGTGGACACTATAGGTCACAGGTTACATTGTACCTCCAATCTTCATCAAACTTTACATGTAAGTGTCCATGGTTAGAAGACGACATCTATTGATTTTCAAGGTCAGAGGTCAACGATCGGCGATAATAGAAAAAACCTCATGGACACTCTAGAGGTAACAGTTTACTTCCTACTAGTATCTTCATTGAACTGTGCATGTAGATTGTTAATGTTGAGAAGACGACACCTATTGATTTTCAAGGTCAAAGGACAAAGTCATAGTGGAAGAAAATAAAGAATAACCTTTTTGATACCCTAGAGGTCACATGTTTCTTCCAATCTTCATTGAACTTTGCATGTAAGTTTCCGATGGTGAGAGGATGACACATAATGCTTTTCAAGGTCAGGGGTCAAAGGTCAAGGTCATAATTCTACTTGATAAAGAATAATGTGTCTTTTTAGATTCTTAAGCACAGTTATTTATTTATTCATTTATTTATTCATGTATTTATTCATGTATTTATTCATTACCACATTTGTGTGGATGTATATGTTTTACAGAGTGTATACATGGCCCATGCCCTGCGCCGGATTTCGTTCGCCACGTGTGATCCCGAGTTCAGTCAGTTCTCCTTCATCGCCCGGGAGCCCAAGGGCAATGTCAACCTGCTTTTCTGCCACGCCTTTATTACCAAAAGCCCAGAGGAGGTAATCTTATACATGCTAGTAGAGCAAACATACATTGAACATGTTGAATGTTATACAATCAAGAGGGACCTGTAGTTTTATCTTAAGACTTTTTCTATCTGTCTGTCTGTCTGTCTGTCTGTCAGCAATGACTTAGTTTCCCATTATATCCTTTTCTGAATTTGTAGTACTAGACTTTAGTTTGCCCTAGTAACGTACAAACCCATTCAATGGTCGACGTACTCCTGATTCAGTGATTGAAAGTTCCTTGATTACGTATGAATAACTGAAATTGGGTACAGGTACTGTACTGGTTTTGCATCTTTCATGTTTAATGGGTGTTTCGGACAGATTCTTATAAACAATAGACAAAAGTGTTACCGTAGCAAGTAGAATTTTGATTTCCCATACCATTTTATGACATTTTACCACCAGGAGGGCCTCTGTTTTCCTCAATCAAATCAACTTAAAAATTATAGGAAAAATGTAATATACCAGATACATGTACCTACAAGTATCAAGGGGATAGTAGTTAACCGTAAGGTAATGTAGTTTGTACCTATTCACAATAGCCCGCTCCCAAAGTACTAGTTAATATGTGATACCTTCAGACAACTTTATGACACTTTATGGGATAATAGAATATTTTGTTATATAAGCGTGTGTCGTATCTACCTGTACTAATAAGGGGGTGTTTTACCTGTAATTAACATCATTTCCTGACATCAATCAATCAACAGGTAAGTAGGATGTACATTCCTTGTCCATTTCCTCTTATCTGTAAACAAAGACTATCTGAGCTCTGTACGATGAGACACGACAGGTGCCCGTTATGTTTTAATGTTTTGGACATTAGAAGCTAATGGGTAAGTAAGTATTATATTATAATCATAAAAGTGCTGAGATTGATGGATTTCACTTGAAAGATGTGTGGGTGAAAATTGCTGTGGTAAGACCACACAAAGTATAGAAATAAATATTACGGACAGTGAATGGGTGAAGCCAAGGACATGTAATGAAGTGTAATTAATTAACAAACGTAAATGTCGCTGAGATCATAACGGTCTGTGATGGTGGTCCATTGTATTTTTATCAGAATCTGTATTTATGCACATGAATGATGTCGTTAATTTCGTTATTGTGGGTGCGATATGCAAACAAGATACAAGATACTTTATTACCACTTTGGACCCAGTTAAAGGCATACACATGCATTACATGTATTAAAGTGTCCAAAAATGAAAATGTAACAAACATGTACATGTTCATTTTTTCACAAACAAGATGATTTAAAGTTATACCCACTATGATTGTGCCACAATCTGTCTGTTAGCGTCTAAATTTGGACGGGATCATTGGGAGACTAAGAGTAGACTTTATAGGTACAGCTTGCGTATTATGATGAATATGTGGGATGGGGGGGGGGGGGGGGTTGCCAGTCAAATCGCCCCAACTCGTACGCCCCTGATCCAAATGGCATCTACTTTTTGGGTCGTGTAGCTTGTCCCAAGACGAGCTCGACAAGAACTCACGTGATGTGTTTTTCTTCATAATTGAAGATCATGATGATCATACCAACAGCTCCATATATATGCTGGACCAAAGCGGTTAAACCCCCCCTCCCCCGACCCCACTCCTTACCGTGTAGCTTTGCTTTGAAAATGAACAATGTGATTGATAATCGATCATTCGAACTAATATACCCCTAAAAATCAAAGCAAATTCTTAGTGCAAGACAATACAAGAACTACTATAACAAAATGATAGTATCATACAGGTCGCACTGACTACATCCCTTAGTCATATTTAGTCTGTTTACTTTATGTTATCTATTCCGTATAAGGTTTCTGCCAATTATAAGTTACAGCTTTTAGAATGCAACGAAGAGTGTGAAGATTTAACAATCCTTTGTGGTTTTACTTTAAACCCGGTGGCCTATGAAACTAGACAGATATTTACGATAATCCGTCATCTTTTTTTCTTGTGAATATCTTGGGGCTTTGAAGCATGAATGAAATTGATAAAAAGAATTTTAATCCTTTAAGAGTTAAGTTGTTTGTTAGACATTTTAAGATTTTATCGGTGTAGAAAATAACACCCACGACAAATGAGCGCTTCTTTCTTAATTGATTTTTCAAAGGAGAAACAAGGTTTTGGTATTACAATCATCCAGTAAGGTAAAATGTCTAGATTCTCATTTCCGTATTTCCTTACATGTTAATTGAATACAAAGTATGTTTATAATTATCAAGACTTGCTAATTACAAGTTCTAGTAATGTTATACATGGCTTAATCACAGACTGCATGTCTGCGGTAGACGGGCGTTAGATTATGATATATTCATTGACCGAATTTGGGGAAGAGAAAAGTTATCTCCGTCTGTTTGTTGGTCGTTTACAAGGGTGTCCGTCCGTTCGTTTGTCTCACATTCTGTTAACATATTGGAGAAGCTTGATTCAGAAAAGTTGATACGCCTAACCTATATGTACTAGTATCAGAAATTATGGCAAATCAAGTCGTGTACATGTACATGTATAGTATCCAATTCTATTATCATGGTAACAGCTTACTTGGGTTGAATTGGAAAAAAATCATGATAACTGAATTGCTTGAATATTATCATTTTGATAACTGTGTAATTATTGTTAAATTACTGGTAAATTCATAGTTTATTACTACTTTGTTTATGATTATATCAAATTTTGAAACTTAAGAGAATGCATATGAACATTTAGGAGATAGATTTCTAATAGAACGTAATTTGTTTAAAAATGTGTGAAGCTATCAAGTTTTGTTTTTTCTTTAAATGTAATAATTCTTTCTTCCCTGTTGCAGGCTGAGGAAATAAATGCAATAGTAGGGAATGCATTCAAGATGGCCTATGCTCAAGAGAAAGGGAAACAACCCACCTTTAATGAATTGATAGAACAACAACTCAAAGAACAGAAAGTCAAGTTTCAGGTAAGAACACACAAAAAAGGGAAGTATTTTAATTAATATTGACATTTTTCTACATTTTATTCAGTCTTGATATACCACTGCTTTGGTTGACCGCGGTGCACCAACTACACAGACCGACTATACTATTTCATGCATGCAGTAAAAGGAGTTTATTTCATTAAAAGCCGCAACATCTGATCTGCAAGTGAATAATAAATATAATTCCATTTGTTGTGTAGAACAGTACAGGATAGCTAATACTACACCCTTCCCCAGGGTAAAAAATCAGTGCTATGTGATGGTATAACGTAATAATACAAGCTTTCGAAATTAATTAACTGAGTAAATCGTACGTAAGATTTGTATTGAGGAGTATTGATCAATGTTTTCTGTCTATTGTTATCTCGGTAAACCCTATAGGACGAATTACTCTAAGTAAATGGATAATGTTTTCAATGCAGACGCATTTGTAAATATATATTATTGATGGTGCATGCACTCCTTGGTAAATGTAGGGCAAAACTGTTCTTTATGTCTGTGTTGAGGAAAAGCTTTATCTAGATATTGTCTGTCTGTAAGTCTGTCCGGTAGGCTCTGTCTGTAAGTCTGTCCGGTAGGTAAAATATATGCTTGCCTTTTGGAACGGTACTTTCTTCTACTTTCCTTTTGTTTATAGATGTAGATAAAAAAAATATGCAATATTTTGCATAATAAAATACAGGTAAGTATGTTTTATGAAAAAAATGAGGATTGGCTAATTTCGTGAAAAATTCTAACTGGACTACACTCAATTTCTGAGAATTTCTTTTGTATGTTTGTACATAAGGTTAAGCAGAAGTATGTATGCATCAATATAAGCTCAGATTTATGCCATCTACAGTGGAAATATTTATGTAGTGTGATATGTAATTTGATTTCATTTGTACCCTGTATACTTTGATACATAAAATTTTTACAGCAATATCAAGAAGAGGTCCAGAGAGCTTTCCAGCAGAAGTTGAAGGACATTGCCACACCGACACCATTTTCGGAGAAAGCTCAGGAGCACCTAGAGATGAGACGGCAGTCAAGTAGCGATGATTCTACGATCAGCGATAAGGGGAGAGCCGCCTGGCAAAAATAAAGTCTGGGTACGTAGAGTTGGTCGATACAGATTTTGTGATTGTCTTTAGGCAATTTAAAAGTTAATTAGGTTCAACAGAGTTCATTTTGTTTCAAACGTAAAGAAAAATGGCTTTAAATTTCATTGTTTGATCCATTCTGATCTCACAGCCCTTTATTTGCAACAGTTTGAAAACACCCAGAAGCCATAGGTGTGGTAATATACACAGAATCTATATGATATCGATATAAAGAAATAAGTATAAATACAGCAATACTTTCATAAAATTTTTAATTTAAAGAAACAAGCAAGATTTGCTGCCTACTCACTGAGACAGTTTATGTTCTATTTGCCCAGTTATGTCCCTTGTTGTGCATGATCAGAGTGTATGGCCAGCAGGATTCTTTGTTTTACTTTCAGTTCAGATAGAATGCTTATCACAATGCTTATCACATGTTAAATTGTTCATGATGATTATTTTATTAAGTTTTCAATCACTTGGTCGTCATTTCATTTACTTACTAATTTGTTAATGTGGATGAGAATATCATGTTTAACGAGACTGTGTCTAATTAGAAAATGATGAACTTCTACCCAAGGTATTTTGACTAAATTTGGATCATATAATTGCAGTATTATTTCATTTTATGGGAAAGAAAATAGAAGTTGACTGTTCAGTATTATGTAGGGGCCATCTCAAAGATAATGGCATCTTACAATGAGACCTTATGGGGTTTTAATGCAAAATAATGATTTTTCTCAAATTTTTCATATTTCTGCTGCAAGAGATTTTAATTAAATTCATGTTATTTATTTGTTGTACTTCAAATAACATTTTAAGAAAAAGAAATTGAAATTTAACCATCATCAAATTTTTCTAATTGTACTCGGCCTCGTTAAGTGTTTAATGAGTTTTGTCCATATTGGTAGATACTGTTATTAGAGTATTGAAAACAATCAAGACTTTATCACAATTATGAATATAGTAAATGTGTAAAGTTATACAATATGATTTTTTCTAACTTTTAATACTTCATTAGATTTTTCTTTTGGGGTGGGGGTGGGGGGGGGGGTCAAACAAATTAACTGAAGCTGTACAAATTCTTGTCAAATGACATAATTTTGCATTTGTTTGTTTGAAATTTTGCAATGCAATTTTATGATATTGCTGTATATAGAAATCTTTGTAATTAAAAATGATGTAATATATGAAAAAAAAAGAAAAAAAATTCTGTTAAGCAATGTCAGTTCTCCTAGTATAAGCTATTTTTTTCACTGTACTGTACCAAGATTAGATAATATACCGATTATGATGTTGTGTAGATTCACAAAAAGTTTAAGAAAAGGGTTATGGAATCAAATTTTATGCAAAATGCCTTTAGAGAACTTAAATACATGTAACTTTTTGGGGGAAGAACGTAAAATTTATGTGTAATATATGTGTGATAATGAAGTGGTGCATGATTTACCTGCAAGATACACTTTGTTATATTGCATTAATCTGAAAATATTATTTCAGTTTACTTTGCAACGAAGTCCAAGAAAGGTATTTTACTAAAGTATCCAATCAAGTATAGAAATAATAATTGAACCTGTTCTTATAGGCACTAAAGGAATTTCATTTTGTAGATTTTTTTTATTCTAATTTTCCCTCTTAAAGAATGAAATTGAAAGGATTAAAAAAAAATCTGAATGTATTGATTTTCACGGAAAAGAGTGTTTCTGTCAACATTTTGGAAGAAATCTGCAATTAGTCAATAACACCATTGAAAAATCCTGAAGACTTTGCATTTTGCATGAAGCTTATGTAAGTGTTGTGGTGTACATAGATTTTTCATGCTTTATTGTAAACCCCAATCTGAAATAATGAGAACACACCTATATGGTATTATTTATTTAAAGACAGAAGCATGGTCTTTAGATTTTTCATAAGTTCATATAAATTATTTTCTTTTACCCATCTATACACCTATATCTTGCATGTCATTCTCAGAGACTGAGGGTGTTATACTGTGTTTATTTCAAAAGGTTTTAAATTCAACATGTTCAAGGGATGTAGACTTTCAAAATTATTTTTTAAGCACAAACTTTGGACCTCTTGATATTTTAAAAGTTGTTCCAATAACTCATAAGTATACATATATGTTGTAATTTAGTGATTAAAATAAAGCTATAACTAATTTTGCTTTTCAACCTAAGCCTCTGAATGTTTCTGCTGACAAAACTTCAATTGATTTTCATCATGATGCCACAATAAATGTTTGTCTTAATCAATGACATAGCAACGGGAAAAAAAAAGAATTAAATAGATGCCAAAATATGGCAGCTGAACTGCAACTAAGACATTAAGAATTTCACTTAAAAAATTAGAGTTAAAATGGTCTAATAGCAGCAAATGAGCAGTTTGCTTTATATTGAATCATTATTCCATTCTTCCAAATATCATAGTTCTTTGTCATGACATGAAAAACTAACAAATGAATTTAATTTCAGAGTATCATTATTAAACTGTATCCAAGTGCATCATGCTATAACAAAAGTACATGAAAATTCATATTCAAGAATTACCATGCACATACCCCTATCTTTGCATTCATGAAATACACATTATTAACAAACTGCTGGAAACTAATAGTACTCCTCAGCTTGGCCAGGAGAGGAAGAAAATTATCATTTCATAGGGTCTGCAAGTCTGAAGTACATGTATAAAGCTTCTTACAATAATGTTTAACAAAGCCTACAGTCAGAATGTATCTTATACATCAAAACAACTGTTATATTGAATTTGCAAAAAGAAAAAAGGACAAAAAAAATCAGATTTATGAGTTCCAATGCAACAAGAATCTAATGACTGAAGCATGTATATAATGCAAAGAAGTTTGAGATGTAACTTCTGAATTAACTGTGGCAGGATATGAGACTTGCAGACCCTATCTGATTGAGATACCTGTTTTTACTTTCATGTACATGTAGAATAGAATATCATATTGTCTTTCAACATTGATTTTATTTTTCATCTGCTCATCTTTTTGTGTCTCAATAATACCAGGTAGTTCATTTTCTCATTGAAAAAAGAAACAAAGTCTGTTTCATCAGTAAACAAAATACCATCACATCATTCACTGTTTGTGGCCGTATTTTCATGTTGCAATCATTCTGATGTTAAATTTGTCTGACCATTAACATTTATTCAGTTATTTTAAGAATTTAGGTTTGGATGTTTCTATATAGGTACTATTAAAATTAAGGAATCAATTCTGATCAGTGTGTCATATTTACAGGCAAAGCACTTGGTGGACAAGGTGAAGCATAGATCCCCTGTAGTAGAGGGCAGCACCCCTGGGGCGAGGAGTGAGTCACCCACCCGTGCCAACCGACCTACATCTGAGAATATAAATACGAACAATCCTAGAATATCTGAAATCCTCAACTCTGGTACCAAGCGGAATTCTACTCCTGTCGTATCAACCTTCCAACAGGTGGCATCGGTGTTCCGAAGTAGCGGTGAATCGTCCAGTAGCAAAAATAAAGGTTCTCCGGTGACGGCCTTAAAGGACGCTATAGATAAAGGTTATATGACTAATGGTAAAGTGGACGCCATGGAAACAGCAAGTGCTCATGGGATACAAATCAACGACCCAGACGGATATCTACAACCCAAAACTGCCTAAAGATGGAGATAAGGTAAGAGTATTGTCATTTGAATAATTGTTATGTCTATTTTCAGGCTGGCATTACGCTGTTCCAAGTTCTTTCTTATAAAACTCCTTTTGTGTTTGTTTACTCTGAACAGGTATTCCGTAAATAGTGGAATACATGTATGTATATTCATAAAATCTAAATTTAATCATGTTAATACAAAACTTTCAATGGTTTTATCAATTTTTTATAAGAACAGTCAAACCTGTCTAAGACAGGTGGTCACTTAATACAGGTTCAAGCTGACCTGACTTTGACCAACACAATTTTCATTGTATAAGAGCAATTATACTATTAAATGAGTTGCTGCATATATCAATTAATGTATGTATTGATAAATCATATCGCACATATAGAATCACATTAGATTTTATTTATCACAGAAGATTTAATTATGAAAGATACTGATGAAAAGATTTAATGTAAAATATAATGTAGTTTAAGTCCCTTGCACCACTACAGGTTTGGAATTTGGTATGGGACAGAAAAGTCACTGTCATTGTCGAGTTAGACTGGTTGTCACTATATACATGTACAGGTTGATTTGATAGGAAAATTGCTCTGGAGGAATAAAAAAAGTCTTATGAAGCAGGAAGTCGCTAAAAAGAGGGTCACTTTAAGACAGGTTTGACTGTATTTTTTTTCTGCACACAACTTTGTATCAGCCATTGCGGTTACTTTATGTTACAAGTATTGCACCAATACTATACAATGGAAATATTGTATGAATTCATTTTATTAGTCACAGTTTCAATGACATGTACTTGAAAATTTGTAATTTGAGTGTGTTTTCTTGAAAACATTTATTTTTTGTGTGTGTGAAGAATAGTTATGTAATTTCTTCAAGCTTAGAAATAAAACTTTGAATGGTGCAATTTTCCAAAATGGGGAGATAACTCTTTCTTCCTTGTACATACATGTATATCCTCTCCACTATTCTCATGTTGTTTCATAACATGCACTGATAGGCAGCAACTTACAAGAAGTCATGCTAGATTACTCTTCATTCAAGTACATAATGGTCTTCATGAACGGAATGCTCAGTCATGTATTATGAAATTCTATGGTAATGATCACGGAGTTCTGTGATTGAAGCAAAGGGTTAACTTTATATGCCATCTATACATCAGTGCTATACAGCTGGATGAAAACTGAGTAAATACCAAAATTATTTTTTGTCAAAGATGCTTCTTTGACATTTTGGATTTTAAGACAAGTGTTTTGGTATGGTATCCTTACATGTCCTAACAATGATCAAGAAATATCTGTTTGAATGTCTGTCCTAAAAAATTGTAAATTACCTTAATGATTAGATTAAATTAACATGATTAATTTATTAGAAAATTAAAAATCAATTTTTGTGACTAAAGCCAGAGATGTTGAAAAGTGTCAGTCTGATAGAAATGTATGACAAAAATTCTCTCGGACTGGCAAAAGTGCACAGTACTTTTCATTTTTCGGACTGACGAATTAAAACTACTAAATTGTCTGACAAAAGTGAAACAGAATTCGGCATCTCTGTAAAGCTCTCCTTTTAAAAGTTCGTTTATATTTTCTGAGCTATGTGCACAATGAAATGACATTTTTTATGCTCCAAATGGAGTGTGCTACAATCAATATTCTTACATTCTTTTCCATGTAATTTAATTTCAGCCCCTACCTTAAACAAACTTCAAATTAGTATTTAAGAATAATTGTATAAGCCTAGTTAGCATAAGGTGAATAAAAATCTGCATCAGATTCTAT
The DNA here is from genome assembly GCA_033119305.1 of Pinctada imbricata. Classification (NCBI taxonomy): domain Eukaryota; kingdom Metazoa; phylum Mollusca; class Bivalvia; order Pterioida; family Pteriidae; genus Pinctada; species Pinctada imbricata. The sequence goes on from VSWD01000003.1 coordinate 60,488,898, forward strand.
ATTTAATCTTGTGATGCTTGATCAGTAATGCTGAGATCTGAGATAGATTAGAGTGACGACAGACGTGCACATGATAATTATAGATTAGAGTGACGACAGACATGCACATGATAATTATAGCCTGTCATGTCTTCTGTATGATTATATGAACCCGAAGTTGTGTTTAAAAATATTCAAGATGCACTAAGTGACATGTGGGCTATAAATGATCAATCAAATGTAACCCAGAGTGTTGAAGGTCCATACATAATGTGTCGTTGAATGATCCCACAACTATACAGGTGTATAAAGGGGTTGCCACAAAAACTGTTTAAAAATATATTGTTTGTTGGACTTGGCTGCTCCAATGGACATCAGGGTTTCTTAGCATTCTTTTTCATCTGGAAGAGTAATATTTGAGAGAATTAAACCACAACTATCAAATTATGTCCGCCTACTTTGTGTCCATGTGGATATTTAGAGATTTTTACAATTTGACAAGACAACTTTTAATGATAATCGTATATCACCATCCTCACTCTGCTGGTCTGACTGGGTACATAGATATCCCTCTGTCAATATGTTAACTGATTGTATCCTCCTCCCCTTCTCCTCCTCCTCCCCCACCTTTTTCTCCACCTCTCCTCCCTTTCCTCTACTCCACCTTCCTTCTCCCCATCTTCCTCTAGCCTGCCTCCTCCTTTCCCTTCCTTCCTCAATTTCCACCTCCTCCTCCTCCCCTTCATCCTGCTCCACCTTCATCCCCTTCTCCTCATCTCCCCCTCCTTCTCCCCCTCCTCCTTCTGTCCTCTCCATCTCCTCCTTTCCCTCCCTTCCTCCTCCACCTCCTCCTCCCAACTCCTCCCCTCCTCCTATCTTAGTTTTTCTTTAGCCTTCTCCTCCCGGTCATATGGACTGTTCCTTTGTCATTTTGTGAAATGCACTTTCTTTGTGTAGACCACAAAGATGAAAATGACATTGTATGCTCTATGTTTCCAATTACTTAGCAGACTTGATGCCAAGTCAATGTGAGGGATAGAGTGCATATGTTTCTTTTTACTTGTGGTTTTATGCAGTTTTAGATATTTACTAGTATATTTCGATCGATGCAGGTGTGGGCGCAAAGGTAACTGGAATCTGAAAAATCTGCCTAGATAAAGATCATGTTTCATTAAAATCCAGGTAGATACGCTAGAATTTCAAATCAAAACCCCATATAACATGTTAATCTAAATTGTCAAATTGTGTACTCTGCGAGGGCGACATCAGATCGGGTTGTAAAGAGATCAGCTGCGCGACTGGGGCATTTGCCATGACCTTTGACCTTGTCTATCGATTATGTCGTCCTTTTTTGCAACCTTTGACCTTGAATATTGATTCTATCGTCTTCATTATGATTTTGTACCTGTTACTCGCCGGGAAGCCAAGCTCTACCTACTGTAATTCGCGTCGATACAGGAACGTCTCTCCTTGTAATACCTTATCTAATGTAAGATCTGTCCATCTTACAGAGAAATAAGAAAATAAGATTTTAGAGATTCGATCTCCTTTCGATTACTGCAGCGAAATCCTTGCAAAAGAGACCACTAAGTCGAAGTTAGAAGAGATTCAAAAATTGTAGAATATTTTGCTCAATATTTCAGGCGACAAAAGAAAACGAAGTAACCAAATCTGCGGCCAAAAAAAAGCAAATTTATAAATTTTGTTGAATACTTATACAAAAATAAAAAATTTACTATCTCCTGTGGTTAGGTGGAAATCATAGTTTTGAAATTCCACGATCAGTCATAAGTCCAATCTTGTTTTGTGGTCTGCCAAAATCTAATTAAACTGTTGTGCCATATTCAACCAACGTTCGGAATCCAGAAATATCCCATGTATGTATAGAACAGAGACAGACCTTTATAATCATGGACCATTCCGCATGTAATCATAGTTAATAAAGTCTACAAATATCGGTTCTCTGATCTTTGATGTAGTTTGGCGGAATCTTGTTTTAGGATAACGAGTGCTAGAAAGGCTATATTAGGTGATCCAAGGTGATATCAGGGCTATAAATCGCTCTCTGAACAGAGAATCTACCTTAGGGACCTGGGTTATAAATTCCATATACCACCCCGGCCAATATTTGTTCCTGATGAATTGTTATGTAATGTGGGCAGACCCGCTCTGAGAGGTGGTGGTGACAAGAATAGTAAATAGTCTACAGGGTGTTACAAAACTTCAGTCATCACTACCAGGGGACAGCGAATAGTCTGTGAAATATGTTCTCTCATTAGTTGCCTTGACGTTCTCCGTTTGTTAATTTATTATATGCAACTTACTTTGAATACTCTGAATTCTTATCTTTGTGGAGAAAGGTGTCACTAGTCATGATTGATCAGCCAACCTGGATGAAGATTAGGTATTGAAAAGCATGGTTACATTATGTAGTTATATAGACAGACAAGCAAACAGATAGAAGCAAATAACAAAGCAAAAACCCAGTCCTACAAACAACCGGACCGACATACAAAATTTGGAAGAGAAAAAAAACGAACAAACTAGACATTTAGAATGAAAACCTATAGAAACAGTTGAACAGAAAGTGACAAGCATTTATACAGACTGATAGATAAGAGATGCTAGAAGAGAGTCAGATGGACAGAAAGATTGTACACAGATAGGTAGGCCGACAGGCATACAGACAGACAGATTGACAGAAACAGGTTGGCCGACAGGTAGACGGACAGAAAGATTGGCAGAGACGGGTAGGCCGACAGGCAGACGGACAGAAGGATTGACATAGACCGGTGGGCAGACAGGCTGTGTATAACATTCAGAAACAAAGGGATAGATCGGACGGTCACAAGAAAAAGACAGACACACAGACAGACATGCTGTTACCTTGAGCTAGACATAGGCAGACACACAGACAGACATGCTGTTAGCTTGAGCCAGACATATGCAGACACACAGACAGACATGCTGTTAGTTGGAGCCAGACATAGACAGACACATAGACGTACATGCTGTGAAATGGATTCATAGACAGACACACAGACAGGCATGCTGTGAAATGGAGCCAGACATAGACAGACACATGGACAGACATGCTGTTAGTTAGAGCCAGACATAGGCAGACACGAAGACAGACATGCTGTTAGTTTGAGCCAGACATTGACAGACACAGACAGACATGCTCTTAGCTGCATGGAGCCAGACATTTAGGCAGACATACAGACAGACATGCTGTTTGTTGTAGCCAGACATACAGACAGACATGCTGTTAGATGGAGCCAGACATAGGTAGACACACAGACAGACATGCGGTTAGCTGGAGTCAGACATTATCACATAGGCAGACATACAGACAGACAGACTGTTAGCTGGAGCCAGACATAGGCAGACACACAGACAGACATGCTGTTAGCTGGAGTCAGAGACTTTATCACATAGGCAGACACAAAGACAGACATGCTGTTAGCTGGAGCCAGACATAGACAGACACACAGACAGACATGCTGTTAGCTGGAGCCAGACATAGACAGACACACAGACAGACATTAAGTTAACCGTCATTATGAACAAAGATAACCAAGCTTCCAGGTAGAACGTATGACCCGTCGTGCTTCAGAACAAACTAATGAGGTTTCTTTCGAACGATACTGTATCATATTGCACTTTCCAAATAGAGTTTACGCAATACAAACCACTTTACAAATATGATGTGCACATCGGGGGCTTAGGAAATAGTCATAAACACATTATCAGACGTGTTTCAAATATTGATTTAGTTGAAATTTAAATTGGCCGACTTTTTCTCCTTACTTGGGCACCCGCAGCTCACCATTGTCAACTTGTTTATGCTCTCGGCTTGGCAAATTTATTTAGTGCAAATTTCATGATAAAAATTGAATTAAAGATGACATAGGTACGCAATAGACTGCAGTTTAGTCAGATCAGGTACAGGGACTTTCATGTAGATCTTTTTCTTGAAAAAGAGAGTTAAATTCACTTTGTATGGACCTTTCTGTGTGGACTATAGCTATAGATATTGAAATTTTATTGGAAAATGGATATTTATTTTTCGCAAGGTAAGGTGTTTACTCATGACTAGATTTAGTTTCTCCAAGCGAAAATAGAAATGTTTATAAACATTTTGTAATACCTGTAAACTCACTTCTATACACTAAGAAAATTTGATGTTTCTATGATAGGCTCACGGTCTGAGAAATTATCTATGGGTGAAACTCATTTGATAATTCTAATTTCAGATAAATATAAACCTAGCCGGTCAGACAGGCTTGTTCTGGATTCCCTTGCTGTTGACATTTTATATATTGTATCACAATTGGTCTTAAATGTCAAGTTTTTGACATTTGTAGGTCAGAGAGAGAGAACGAGAGAGCATAGGAACGAAAGATATGCTGAAAACACTAATGATATAATGTGAAATAAATGGTCCTAGTTCTAATAAATAGCCCATGGTCATCAATTGTCCGTTCCGACTATCCCTGGCTCCACTTGAGGTTGGAGTTCTATAGTCCAGTTTGGCCACTTGTAAGGTTGCTGACATATCGCCATCTTCAGACTGAGTCGTTGAATGATTAACCCTACTGGTCGCCTATCGTCTGCCTTTTTTCATATTGTAAGACTTCAGAACCCTTACCGAGATGATTTATCTTTCTTTGCTTGTCTCATTACCTCCCTTGATGGATTGTATACCTTGATGTGCGGATCCAGAATATAGTTTCAGAGCCGTCGTTGTCATGCTTCGGTGGGGATTAAGGTTCCTTTGTAGCGGTACCTCACCCCCCCCCTCCCCGATAAGAAATAGATTACGAAATATGCCCTCAATGATTTCCACTGGGTCGTTAAAGCGGAGAATTCATACCTCTACCCCGCCATCCTCCTCTAGGTACGCGCCTGCACCTCAGGTCTCGACACCCAGGCATGTTTCTCATGACTTGGGGAATAGCAATCGCCATGATATTGTTGCATTTGACATTGGTTGCCCAATTTAAGACTTTGTCATGGACCTAAGTTGGTGAAATTCAAATTTTCACAGCGTGATTTATTGGAATTTATGGGGCTTTTCTGAGTGAAATGCACACCTTTGCTGCGCTCAGGTGAGGAAAATCGAATTACGTAATGCTTTCAGTTTAAGGTCTACGTTTTGAAGTTTAAATTTTGCTGATGTACTTATATTTTGTAATCGTCAGGTGCGCGCTCTGTAACTTTAACTTTAATGATACCCGTCATCAGTTCTATATTCCGTGATAAGATCTTTGATCACCACCTGTGACATTCTTGATGTCGTATGTTTTATATGTCAATTCTTTATAGACTGATACAGATCTACATGCCAAGTTTCATTGCAGTTGTAGCATTCTTTAGAATACCATATACATGTATATGAATGCAGCATTTAAAATATGCTGCCAGTTTGTATCAATAGACTATTAGCAACTTCATTTCAGATATCCATGGAACCACGCCCAAAGTAATGTTTGTCTCTAATTCTCCAAATTGAGGGACGGAATGTATTTTATCTGTCTGTCCCTCTCTCTGTTTTGATTATCCCGTATAGACAAGAATAAATGAAGACTTGACACTTGTTATCTTTGTGACTTTGAACCATTAGTTAACTTCGAAGGTGAGATACGGGTCTATGTTTCATATATTTTAGAAGGTTTTGGTCAAATTTAGTGGAAATAAGCAGACTAGTGTCTGAGACGAACAAATCCTGTTCCAACACTAATACATGTATTTTAATCAATATCCTTTATTTTTCTGCAGAGTCCTCCTGCCAGCATGGTGAATCGTCCCCTACCCGCCATCCCGTCTGACTCCTCGCCATCAAAATCCTCACAACACATGAACGGACACAAAAAGCACACCAGCCCACTCCGTAACGGACATAGCCCATCCAAACACAGTTACATACATACAAGTGTGGACGATCAGGTCGTCTCTGTCACACGTCGTCACAAAGACCCGATGTCGTCTCCTCACAGGCGACCACCACGCCCAATGAGCGAAGTGTTCGATCAGCGGCACGTGACCGGAAGCCGCGATTTTCGGATCGATGATCCCGGATGTTATATGTATTCCCGCTCTCAGCATCAGTTTACTCATCACAACTTCCAGTCAAGTAGTTCTAGTCCAAACTCAGTGCCAATGCAAGGACAGGTCAAAGGTTACCGTCCTCAGGTCATCCAATGGATGGAGGACCAGTGTTAAGGTACCAGAATGACAGTCCTTTCCAAGAATCAGGATCTTACGAGAACCCCTCTGATGACATCGGTCCAAGGAGTAAAGCACCAGGGTAAGTTATTAGTGATGTTTTGTATATTTGTATAGATGGTGTCTGTCGTCTTCGAACGTGTTTTTTCCGTCTGTATGTCCAAACGTTTGTCCGTCCGTTTCATTTTGATCAAGATTCGAACAGAGCTTAGAGTAATATTCAGAAGATAATTTACACCAACTAATAAAATGGAATTTGCTGTAAAACGTAGATATTCCATATATATATATATGTAGTACGGCGTGAAAATTTTGTTGCCACATGTATAAATAGTAGCTTTGCAATAAGCTTTAATGTTTTTGTCGTTAAAATATGGAGCATTCAAGTCTTGGACAAAGCATGAGGATAATATTCAAGTATTCAGGGGCAACTTGAAAACGTTTCTGTTATACCGAATAATGATAAATCCTAGTATATACAAGACTCTATATTGTGTCATGAAAGTACGCAAGAGTCATCGATACGGGACAACCCAAAAAGAAAATGCACACTTATCAAAATAAGGTGCACATATCTTTAAAAGAGCAGACGGTCAAGGGTGAACATGGTCTAATTCCTATTGAGGTAACTGGGTTTGTAATTTTGCTTAAAATTCTCTGCAGATTTTGTCTGTCCATTCAAACAATGAGACATTGTATTTATCATACCGGGCATGTTACGGGGATTACATACTAAATGCTTTAATACAGGGCAGGTACGTCCATGTCAACATGGATAGCATGTCAACTCGTATTGTAATGGGTTTATAAACACTAGAAGTATGTGTAAATTAGTTTAGCTAAATAAGAAAATATTGATCCAAGTTGTAACATTGTTTCAGCTCGTTAAATCTAGATGCTTTAGCACAGGAATTTGGTGTGGAATTTCCGGATTATCATCAAAACAAACGTTAGTATACTGGTATTCCCATCCTCCTTCTTGTATTGGGAAAAGACGACGTATTGTTGAGTTTTGACTTTTGTTTCATATTCGGGAAATTATTTCGATCGACCAGTTGTCATCTACATGTCGGGAAAGTTGAACAAAGGTCTACCCTTGATTCAACCCTCGTTGTTCTAATAAAAAAAATCCAAAAATTATGTACATGTACATGATGATAGTTTCGAAAATAAACCAAATCAGTCAAGGCAAAGGTAGAAAATTAAGAAAATCAGTCAAGGCAAAGGTAGAAAATTAACCAAATCAGTCAAGGCAAAGGTAGAAAATTAAATGATCATGTTCTTGTGTACATTTTGTAAAATATATATGTGAATAGGCATCTGTTTGTCAGTCTGTCTGTATGTGAATCAGGGTGGGTGTGTTTTCATTTCATGTATTTTAATTAGCTGACCATCTTCACATGCTATAAGAATTTATTAAGGAAATGAGGACAATAGTTTATTTTTAAGTTATAGCTACCTATATCATGCTTTGACGTTTCTGTGAACATAATGTGGGGGGAAAACGCCACATCAGAAGTCGTCCGAGGGAAAAATTCAAAAAGAGTCACGTGCATGGTAAAGATTGACTGAAAGTATGACACAAATTTTATATTTACCCCGACTGCACATTATCTCTTGATTAAAGAGATCTCATATTTGCACTGAAAGTTTTTCTTTTCATCAATTTAAACCTACTGATTCGAATTAAAAGCAGCCATCTAAACGTGTAATTTTGTTACTTTAACTTGTAACAAGTACATTGATCAGTTACAATATTTGTCCTTATATAAATAGAAGAGCTCTCATGATATAATAACATTTTGGTGAATCAAAAATCCCGTGAATTAAGTTTCTTCCATTGGACAAATACCTATACAATACTTCGAGAGAAAATCCAATATTTGTTCAAAGACCAAAGTCCATTTGGGGACAATTATTTTATTTAATTAATAGAAAACTATAGTTACAAAGGAAGGCACTCGAATGGGCACTTGATTCTATAGGACTTTTCTTTTCATTGTGTTAATAAGAAAGTGTGAAGTGGAGAAATTTGACGATTGTGGATACAATAGGCGACCTCATAACGTGCAAAAAATGTCTGAAACCATTTTCTAAGACTTGACAAATTTATTTTGCAACGAGATGTGGTGTCATTCATTATGTTGGAATGAACGAAGGTTAAATATTTGCAGGTGAGCTCTCTCTCTATCTCTCTGTCTCTCTCTCTGCGTTTGCCAGACGCAGAAACAGCGACGTATTTCAGCAGGACGGGAATAGAGTTTGTATTTCTTTGTTTGAATTCTGTTTTTCAGAACCTAATTTGATTCATGCATAAACGTTATAACCTAGGTCATGTCGGCGAGGTCAAGGTCATAGTGCATAGAGGAGATAGTTCATCTTGACCATTTGATTACCAATACATGTACATTTTAAGGTTTGAGTAATATTTCACTGAAAATGTGCTCACAGACCGAGGTCAAAGGACAAGATTTGATCCATGTCCAAGCCAAAAATATCCTTGTAGAATTTAACACATTTTACTGAAAATCTGCTTTTCTTCGTTAAATATTTCACTTTTTCTGGAGACTATCTTTCATTTTCAATTTTCTGAATATACTAATTTGCTGACTATTGGGAAGGACGCAGTCTGACGTCATGGGAGAGGGGAGGCAGGTCGATTCGACCTGTTCTAGGTTCATTTTGGGTCTTCTCAAGCCCCCATCCACCTTCACTACTGGTACCTCCCCTAGCTACGCCCCTGTATAAATGCCAACAATAAATGACATGCAAAAGAAACCGCTGCCAAACTGATGTTACTTGCGTGCACAGCGCCATCAATTATCCATTACATGTAATTAATATTACATTGTATGTCATTATACAGGTTCATTCACATATAATCACATTTCTGTAACTTCTTTTCTAAAGAAAAAGTCCGCCTATCTTGTTTTTATACATATTATAAGTGCTGGAAGCGAATTGGAAAATGGAACCTTGTAATGCATTGACAAAATGCATGTAATGAAAATGTCAAGGTTACAAAAGCAGACAGAAATGGAAATTATATTTTCATCAGGGACGTCTAGAACTATAATATATACGTCCCTTATTTAATTTGGAAAGGGGCAAATGGCTATAGGCATATCAGAAAACCAGAAAAGTTATTTTTCAAGAGCATTTAACTTAGTAATTTTCACGGTAGATAACTCTTATCAGCCTATCGCGTATTGCCTGACAGTTCGATGAAGTTGAACGAATGTAATTTGTTGAAAGCATCATAAATTCCATTCTTTCTGTCATTCTGCATTAAGCAAGGTCGTAAAGTTCACTCAGAGAAGATGCTATCGTCACTATGGCATCGATATTGCTTGTTTTCTGTTCAAAACTCACCGAATTTCCTCTTTACGACGTAATGTCATTGCATAAACACGTCGCACCTTCTCCATTAAATTGAAATTATTGCTATGTTTTCTCCCAAAATTGAGTCATAAAAATTAATTTTTCAAGAGCAGGGAGCACATTTTCCCGTTATACAAACAAAATATCAATTCTTTAATTGTCTTTTTCTGATCTGAAACATGACACTTTGTCAGTTTAGGATTACATCGTATTGTATCAATTTGCTGATTATGACGAACGTTCTTTTTTATTTCCCTAAATATGCATGGGTACTGAGATCGTATGCATTTATTTTGTTTGTCTATTCGTCATAATTTGTTAGAATGACAAATGTTGATTTTTAAAGGGATCATTTTCTTGTAAACAGAGGGGTGTTGAACCCAAGCATCCGGATTATAGTCAAACGCTTCTTTGAGGACAACTTTTAAAGAGCATGCAGAATTTTTGATCATCTTAAATGGGATCTTTGGAATTAAATGTATATTTAAGGAAGGGGGCTATAGGATCGAGTTTGTTACTTCACGAGAGTGACTTATCCATCTTCGAAATGTCAGATGCTTTTAACTGAGTTTGCATTCATGTTTTCTTTGTAAAAGAATATTCAGAGACTTCAGATGGCCATTTTAGCCTACTCCGTTTTATAAAAATTTGCCGATGACCCTGGAAGGATCAGTTAACATCTAATGATCAGTCATTTGACGGAAAATACCCTCTTCTACCTAGGGGTTAACTAACCTGGTATTGTCCCCTCTTGACGGCCAGGGCAAGAGTATTGTCCCCTCTTTCGTGAGGGATTGGTCCAATTGGATTAGTCAACCCTCAGCGGGGACCTGATTGTAGTAATCTCCCCTTTTGTAGGGTCTTTCAAGAGTTAAATCCCCCTTATTTTTTGTCCGTTACGGATCCGAACAAGTCCCGCGTGTCGTCATCGCGTGCCTACGCCAGGAATGTTAGAAATTCAATGTTTGGATATCATTTTAATCTAAGCTTACTCGTGTTAGAAGATAGATTCTAAGTTGGCTGTGTAAATCTTTGAAAAGGCGACGAAATCACTCCGCGGTATAATGTTGCGGTTTACCCATTTAAGAATTTCCAAAAAATTTGACTTACAAATATTTATAATAGTTACGATGAGGCAAGAGGTCTTGCGATTGATATATGATAACAATTATTTTCGGTTAATTGCTCGTTCAGTGATTGCATTACTGGGTTCAGAAATATTACAAGAAACAATTTCAGAGATACATCTTTTAATATGAGATAAGACTAAGTTATTATTTCACCATATGGCGCGCGGTAATTATCACGAGAGGCAGCTGATTTAAGTTTTTATATACATAATTGTTATCTCAAACATACTTGTCGTAATTCTTTCCTTAGCATGCGTAGATCTAGGAAAAAATCAGAGGAGTTGATGGTTAAATCCCCTAAACCCAAACCTAAATCATTGATGTAAAAACATGAATTTTTTATGTAAAAAAAAATGAAGATATTTTCAGCCCCCCCCCCCCCTTCTCATATCCGTCTTACTCCCGTCCTTACTCCTCGAAAATCATTGAGACCCGCGCATGTATCCAGTATTTTGAGTCTGATCATATGCCAACAGAGTTGGAAATGCGGAAGTTCAAATTAAAAGAATAAGCATAAAGTAGGGAGTTCTGACAGAGTTACGAGCGGAAGCTATATACATAGGAAGGACTTGTATTAAGGAGGATCGAATTTCCGGTATTATTTTTGTGAAAGCTTTAAGTTTTCTTGCGATTTTGGTTATTTCAGAGGGCAAGGTTCTCACCAAAATGGTGATGATTAAAATGTGACTGACCACGGAGGATATTAAAATGTGTTGTAGCTTATTTTGAAAAAAAAAAGTCTTAATCGGTCATTCGGAGTTAGCTCGTTAGTCATTGGATGACATCGTGATTACGTTATCAATTTGGACGGCAGTGACTGACCTTTATAAATAGATTACCCAGCCTGTCATACGGGATTAAGTACTGAATTTACCCGGCTATTTAGTAATGGTACAAATTTAAACAAATTCAAAAAAGCTAATTACGACAGATTACAGCCGTTCGACATTTCAAACATTTTAACACATTCACCTATAAATCTAATCAGGGTATAACCCTTCAGTGGTTACATTAAAGTCTGAATGAAAAGACCTTAAAGTGTCTTTGAATCAACAAATGTAGTCCCTAAGTCAACATTGCGGTCCGTTGACTTGCTCGTGTTGGGTCGAGACGCGATTGAATCATAGTTTGTTATTTATTTCCTTTGATGTACACGAACATTTTTTCCGGTCAGTCGACTTTTCACCACTCCTTGTTATCAGGAAAATCTAGATAGGACAAGATTGACGAGCCCTGTTTTCACACCTAAGCCCAGGGAGACGAAATAATTAATAGCTTGGACACCGTCCGGATCATCCGGAATCCGTCTCCGGTTTCCTTCAAGGCAACATCAGTCAGTGAGAGAATTCTTTTACGAGTTTGAGAGGATATTTTGGAATTTTATAACTTTGTGGAAAGTAAATTGATAACGCACCACGACGCTCCTTGACATGCCGATTTAAAACTGAGCGAAAAAGGTGTTTTTCATAGTTTAAAAAGCTACAGATATTTTGATGTGACGTTTAAATTGGAGTAAACTTGAGAGGAGTTTTTACCTTGAGATTTTAGGATAACAATAGGCCTTGGAATGCGTAGAATTCGGGTTTATTGAATGTCATCCGTCAAAACACAATAATGTGACGAAGCCTGTTGAATGGGTCGTGATTTTTCGGTAATTATCGGCGGCACATCGAGATCAGACAAAAAACAATAGATTCGTGCACCTGTCATGTACGTCTGCATTCCTACTGTGTAATAAGGAATAATAACGCTTGTTATCGCCGCTACCTCCAGCCTAGAAAATTTTGATTTAAAAACCTCTGTTTGAACTCAACAATAGTTTCTGTTATTTAAAGTTTTTTTTTTTCCGGTTTGAACTCCACTTGAATTATTAGTTTATTACTTCTGTAGACACGGACAGGATTTGGAGTCTTCATTTTGCTCCGGGACAACGTTGAGTTGTGGTGTTATGTTTTAATTTTCTTCCATATGGTGATTTGTTTAGAAGATCGATGCTCCATACAGGTAGTTTGTAGCATGTAACATGCGTGATGTGTCAAGCTGAATAAAACAAAGTGAAGACAGCCTTATCCCGGCCCTAATCCAATTTATTGAATCAGTGATGTGATATACGTGGCCCGGGAGCTAGTGGACTGGAAACCTCTCATTATCGATACTATTTGGGACTATAATTTGTATATCATTAGAATTCATCGCACTGTGTCGATCTGCCTTCATACCAGAACGTTAGTCCTCCAACTTGCCGTACTGACGTTTTCAGTCCGTTGTTCCGTTCTTAGATGGTGAAACTTGTGGTTACCTCAGTCCCACTTCCAGCACCAAAACTGACCGAGCCTCGGTATTCCCGAAATCCTCGGGATGGGAAGCATAACATGATGTGTCCTAAAGACGCTATACTTATGGTGGAATTACCGCCCGAGAAACCGTCAAGTCAGGATTCTAAGGAAGGATTTAAGTACACCGTGGACCTGTCACCTCATGAACAGTCTAAGTTTAAGGAGTTATCTCCCCATGATGACGACACTACTCATGGCAAAATGAAAAAGGAATATTATTACGATATGAGTATATTCAAGAGATGGTTTGAGCGAAAACAGAGATCTAAAACAGCAAAACATCAGGGGTGAGTACTCAGTGCAAATGCCCAGGTCACTAGAAATTGAATTGGATAAAAATATGTCATCGAGACAACTGACGTAATATATTTGGTATAGCAGTAAAGAGAAAAATTAGCAATTGATGGTATTGAAATATTTCAGTTTGTGATGTTTTTTTTTGTAACTTTTCAAAGTTTTTCTGTCGAATCGACGATTTCCCAAGGGAAAATTCAACCTATAATATGTTGTCGTTGGTTGCAAATTAACTCTCGTTATGATCCAGAAATTTTGGGATTCAACAGAATCGCCATCCTTAGCTCACTAGAAACCTTTAGAGACATGAACATTAATTATAAAATTCTGAAGGACACAGTTCTTCCTATCCTACGTCTCTGATTGCGACCGTTAGCAGGACACGATCTTGGTTTAGTATTTTTGGAATTTATATACACTGCCATCCATAAATTAGTATACACCATTTCTGTTCATGTTGCTGTTAAAAATGAACAGTTTCGAATCCATTGCAGTATAACTCTGAAGATGAACCTTATAGAAATCATTTGTAACAAACTTGACCCAAATATTTGCATAGTTTGAAATTTTACTTTTTTTTTACATAAGAATGACAAATTGAAAAAAAATTGTACTGATGAAAAAAGTAATTTTTATTTTACATTTTTGTCATCACAATTCATAATTTAAAATTATATGAAGCCAATAATTATGATTCTTTCCAGTTCAGAATTGAAAAATTAGGATAAATTTATGAAGAATTTAGAATTATTTCCTTGTTTGTATAGTTATTTATGGATGACAGTGTATAATCAATTTGGCTTTTACACATTTCAGTGTGATAGTTTAACTTCTAAACATGTTGTCTGCAGTCCGAAACTAAACACTATTCGATTTTCCGTTGTTCTGTCCGTCTGCCATACATAAAACGAGATGGTATTGCTAGAGATAATAGAGTATCCCGAAAGACTTACTCCTTCATAATTTAAGTCCAAGAACATTTATTTACCATAAACTAGACAATTGAATCAGTGATACTAGTTAGTACAATGTAGTAGATGATGTATTGAAATCGTCGATTGAAGGTCATTATGTGATATTCAAGGTCAAATTAACCAAACTGTAGAGGCTGCAAATTTGAAACGTTGTACTTAGAAAAAATGTTGGTTATGCACATAAAAATTGTTAGACAAATTTTCGACTAGGGAGGGAATTTTCTTCTATTCAAATTATGTTCATTTGATTGTAAAAAGGTTTCCTCCCTGTAAAGTTTTCCTTTGATTTCAGCTAATGGGCCTGTGTGTATTTATTGCTTCACTAGTCACAGAATATACCGTATGCATGCAGGTTTAAAAGCACATTGAAATGGTCTGATCATTATTTCCCTCTTCATAAAACATTCATGATATCATTTTGAGTGAAAATTAGCACCTGCATTTTGTCGTTCATAGAATAAGGTACGTTTAGGATTCAATCGTTAATACATAAAGATTACTTAGAAAATCGATTAGAATTGGGTTTGGTTTTTTTTTTTTGCCATATTATTTCATGTATTCATACAGTTTCATCAAGCGAAAATTATAGGGGCATATGTTAAACGCTGTCTACTTACAAATAGTTAGAAACACCATGCACGTTTTTATGGAAGCCCTTCAATTTGATAAGTTTAATATCTGGCTATCTGCTTAGTTGCTTATATTTTCATTCTTCATTGGAAAAAAATCCAATTGCGAAAAAAAAATGCAGACTGTTTATATCAGTCAAATTTTATGGTGATAATTAAGTTCCATCGTAGAAATAATAAATTTAAAAAAAATCAACCCCCCCCCCCCAAAAAAAAGGCAAAACGATTTTTACTTATACAAAAAATGCAAACACAAATTCGAACGCTATATATGCGCAGATATTCGATATTTCTTCTTTTTTTTTTTTTTTTTTGGTCAGATGTTTACGCACATGCGTTACTTATTCGTATCTTTTACTCGATTTCTTGCGTGAAACTGGACACATTTTACAAGTATCATATGAAAATCATATATGAAAAATAAATTCAATAATTAAAGAGGGAAATACAGTAAATGCATGAGAAAGATCCCTGGTATATACCACCTTGTTTCTTCTTTTACGCATGTACGCATTGCGTATAGCCAGTTTTACCTGGAGTATTTGTAGAAGATGGTCCGTCAGCAGTCAGCTTGTGACACTTTTCAGTCCAAATTGTAAAGATCAGTTTCACCTATTGACATAACCCATTTAAAATGTGTTAAATCTTTCATTCTTGATTGTATACCAGAATTAAAAGGGGGGTTAAACGCCATATAGCCGCAAGGGACCTACAGTCTCACAAAAGAAGCAAATAAACGTCTGTGATTAATATTGAAATAGTGTAAAGAAAGCCATCAGAAATTCTTACTGAGTGAATCATCAAAGTTTTATTAATGATTACCTGTATAATGAAAAACTTTCCCGAGATCCCAACTTTGATATGGGAAGGTTTGAAATTTCAGGCTCCATTGAAAGTTTATTTAATTTTCTAAATTATAGGTGTTCTAAGTCTGAGAGGATATAGAGACCTTTAGAAAAAGTGAAACTGCATCCTGACACTGAATTACGACGCTGTGGGAAAATTGATTTCTGAAATATTCTTTACAAAAGTTTACATAATATGAAATAATAGATGTATGAGAGATTCCGTGTCAGATTTCATGATTGTGATGACAATCTGTGTGCGCGACTTCTCCAAAAATTAATTTTAGAATAGCAGAGAAAAGTCGAAAGAAGAAATGGATTTGGGTACACAAGTTGAAAAAAAAATCTGAATGGTGTTATTTCGATGTATTTGATTAGTTCTGATATACATCTAGTCATGATTACGTCCCAAACTCGTTATTTTTTCTGTTTCTCTCAAAATAATATGTGAAGGTCTTACCGAGCATGGCGTCTGGCCCTCCTGGGATTCGAAAAAGAAAAATAAGAATAAACCGAGTGTCATTGAAAGAAGCTCCCCCCTTTCCCGTTTAAAACTTTCTGCAGGCATAGAGAAATGCTGCAAGTAGGAAGCTATATGTGCAATCGTGGATTTTTTTCTTTGATAATGTATTTTTGTTTATATCATGAAATGCAATTGTAGTGATATTGAAGTAAGATGTAGATAAATTCCGTCTAGTATATATACAAATGTTTAGAATTCATCTTGGCTGAGTGTTCAGACTTCCTCTTTGCTGATTTATACAAACATTACGGTCTCTGTTTAAACAAGATAACTGAAATTCTCAAGTCTCCAGTCGCGGATTCATTTTGAGAAACTTTATTAAATTCTCAATCACGGACCATTTGATATGTTCAATATTACGCAGTCGTGATAAATCCACAAAACAGAAATATAGGAGAATGGATACTTTATTTCCAGCTGACTAGTTGTAGGCTTATAGTTTGTTAGGTATTAGAGGAGAAAATCCCCGATTTAGACAGCTTTTGTTTGAGGATTAGTTTGCGGTTGTGTTTTTGAACAAATCTTTGCTCATTTGTTCGTTTTAAAGTCATAACTTTACGGACTGTCGTATTGTTCTTATCCCAGGTGAGTCACTTTAAGAGGTAATTAGACGGCTGATTATATGATCAGATCAGACTTGTACTTTAAGCTACATCATAGTGTTTATTTATTTATTTATTTATTTATTTATTTATTTATTTATTTATTTATTTATTTATTTATTTCATCGTCCTCGACACTAAAATTCCTTCAGTTAGAATTCTAATTCTAATACATTTTGAAAAAAGCGGTCATCTTTGACCATTGTCCGGTTTGGTCTTTAATACGAATTATCCCATTGTCCGAGAACTTCGGTCCTGTCAGATTTTCTCTTTTAAGGATACTTTGATAATGCTATGCTGTAAGAAATGATATTTTTGCAGTGCGAAAAAGAATCCGGATTAAGGGTTCAGCCTGTCCCCGATTCGATTCTGAATCATCATTTACACCTATTTTAGTTTTAGAAACTTCTACAAGTCAGGATATTACATTGATTTCATGTCATGGATTGTTTTCAATTTATCAAGATGTAGTTTTAAGGATTCTTTTTCTACGGATCTTCAAGTTTTTTTCGCATAAAGTCGTCGAAAAAGTAAAATGAATAGAAGATACTATATTTGTTACGGTTAAAAGGGACGTGCATTGGGAAGGAAGAGCTTGAAACTGATCAGCATTTGTAGGTTTTCGTCGTTTCGAGGATTATTAATTGATCGTTTAGTACTTGTAACCTCAGTACGGGTCCCTCATCGAGGCCCCTCAGTGATACTGTACAGTGGATCGTTGTACCAAGTTATTGAAATGAAACCTGCAGTGAATTAAGACGTTTTATTTAAAATAGGCTTTCTTACTCCATTCTTGTCTCGAAATTCTGAAAAAAAAATATCCTGAGAATATTTTGAAAAAGAGATTTCACAGTGCACATTCGACAAATATTTGACCATTGGTCACCGAGTCCATCTACTCTCCATCCATCAGGCTTTGTCACACCGGACAGCTGGAAATTGATTGGTTAACATATGAATTATATGTAAAAATAATAAAAAGGTTCAGTCAGGACTCGAAATCTGTCATCAGCCATGCGAGGATGCATACTAAATGTTTTCAATTTTTGTTCAGTTACGACATAGATGTTGAAAAGTATATATCAAACGATTCGGATGATGAAGTTTGAATATAATGAAATCTGCATCGCAGGGCTCGTGTTTCATATTCAACTGGAATTCTTATTGTGACTAATTCAACTTGCCCGAGTTTTATAGCAAAGAGAGAAATCTGATCCTCGCGAATTGAAAGTGAGAAATGTAGAAAAACGATTCCTTTTTTGGTTAGATTTTAACGTTTTTCGAGGATTTAGAAGATAACTTTAGACAAAGCTATTAATGAGGTAGCTAATGGTACATTGGTGTATATCTTAAATTCTTAATCCACAGAACGATTTCAGATACATTTTACGAAATCTTCAAACGAGAACCTGTCATTAGTGGCACATAGACGAAAAGTATCATACAAACTCTTTGACAAAGATTTTTATGAGATCTGCTAACTGGATTGAACATAAGGATTTTCTTTCGTGTTCAGTGTATATAAAGAAACGGAAAACTTGGCTTGTATTAGCCAGAAATATGATGGATTTATTGGGCATTGTCTCCCCTGGGATCGGCCAGAGCATCATGGGAAGAAAATTAGTAATTCACAGTATATGAAAACCTTGTTTTCAGCAATTAAGCCTCTTGTGAGAATGTACAGATAATGCATTAGTGAATTTTTCATTTCTTCATTGATTAGTTCTTTTTGGATTGATCAGGCGCATAGAAGCCGATCCGATACACGAACAATTCACTCTCTGACCTATTCTGGGAGATCATAAACTTTGAATGAAGTAAGAACATTATTAATGAGGATAGAGTGTCGGAATTTAGACATATAATGATGTATGAGAATTGGATGGAAGCTTTTATGAATGAGAACTATACCAATACCAAAATATTGTGTGGTTTTTCATCACCAAGGTACAGCTTTTCTCAATTTCTCTGAGTATTTGCTTGGAATTTTTAAGTTTAATATACGTTTTCATTTATAACATCTACTATTTTTCCGGAAAAATCTTGTTTAAATTGATTATAATGTTCGCAGAACTTATCATGAAAATTTGCTCTGCGGACTCTCGTATTTAGCGTTTCACTAAAGATGGGTTTTATTTCATTGTGGTTTTGGTCGAGGTTTTTTTTTCTTCGAGGTCAAGTCGTGCGTCATGGAAGACTAGATTGTGGAAGCATGTTCTTTTTTCCACTTCGAACTCGTTATACTTTGATTGCATATAACAAAGCGAGTAACATCCCTAGTGCCACCCCTCACTTTCTTTGAAATTTTTGACTTTACAAAGAAATGTTTAGAGAACAGGAGGCATCCATATATGATGGTTGTCACTACTTTTAGATAAGTATGATCTCAAGCTTTAATCGTAACAATTTTACAATCACTGTAGCCATATTTAATATCACTACATATTTTTCAGACTGGAGTCTCTGATGGGTTTAGATAGAAGTCATATAGAAGACGAGACGTTACGCCATTCATCGTGGTATCAGGCTGGCATACCTAGGTATGTACAAGTATATTATATATAAACATCAAACCCCGTAACCCCTCAGAAAGTAGGTCGCACCGACTTAGTCTGACATTATGATTGGAGAGAAGTCATATAGAAGACGAGACGTTACGCCATCCATCGTGGTATCAGGCTGGTATACCTAGGTATGTACAAGTATATTATATATAGACATCAAACCCTGTAACTCCTCAGAAAGTAGGTCGCAATGACTTACTCTGGATCAGTATTAATGAACGTCACAGAAAGTAGGTCACACTGACTTAGTCTGGATCAGTATTAATGTACATCACAGATATCAATCCCCATAATTTCACAGAAAATAGGTCACACTGACTTAGTCTGGATAAGTATCAATGAACGTCACAGACATCAATCCCCGAAACTCCACAGAAAGTAGGTCACACTGGCTTAGTCTGGATCAGTATTAATGTACATCACAGACATCAATCCCCGTAACTCCACAGAAAGTAGGTCACACTGACTTAGTCTTGATCTGTATTAATGTACTTCACAGACATCAATCCCCGAAGCTCCACAGAAAGTAGGTCACACTGACTTAGTCTGGATCAGTATCAATGAACGTCAAAGACATCAATCCCCGTAACTCCACAGAAAGTTGGTCACACTGACTTGGTCTGGATCAGTATTGATGTACATCACAGACATCAATCCCCGTAATTCGCAGAAAGTGGGTAACACTGACTTGGTCTTGATCAGTATCAATGTACATCACAGACATCAATCCACGTAAATCCACAGGAAGTAGGTCACACTGATTTTGTCTGGATCAGTATCAATGAACGTCACAGACATCAATCCCCGTAACTCCACAGAAAGTAGGTCACACTGACTTGGTCTGGATCAGTCTTTATTTCACAAATTGATATATTCAAGAAATATAAAAAATACTACCAATCTGGTGATGTACATGTGTAGGTTATAGTGACGTAAGAGACAGGTAGAATCAGTATTTACGGTATGAGCTTCATATAAGCGCATTGACAAACTGCTTTTATTGGAGCCTGTCACGGTATCTAAAATGCTCTTTTGAAAAAAGAAATAAGGCGCTGAACCTTCAAACATAAACAGAATGAAATTTTCTGTATTCCACATATTTGCTTTAAGTATGTGCTTTCATTTATTTTTGTTTGATTTCCCTCTAATAGCAAGGAGAAAGTTTTTATAAATATTTTTGTTTGATTTCCCCCTAATTTTTATAAAGAAGACGACTATTTCACAGCAGGTATATAGATATCGTTTTATGCAACATTTTGTGACAGATCCATGCATCCTTCCAGTCATGCTCTGTCACTCAGTCTGTCAGTCTGTATGTCTATTTCTTATGTATCTGTCTAACTGTCTAACATACTTTCTATAATTTCAGGGAGATAGCTTTAGAAATTTTACAACAAGAGGAGATAGGGTCTTTTATTGTTCGTGACAGTTCCACACATCCGGGATGTTACGCTCTGTCCGTCCGTGTGCCAAAGTTTGAGAACCCCACAGGAATCTCTCATTATCTTATCCTTAAAACACAAAGAGGAGTCAAATTAAAGGTCAGTTTGAGGAAATATTTCATTTTCAAAATTCCATCTCTTGTACTCTCAAATGTTGCACTTTTTACCTCCTTTACTTGTCATGTATGTAGCTTTGTACCTTTTGTATAAAGTGAACAATAAAAAGGAACAAAACTTGGAGGAAAAAATTGGTACATAATTTTTCTTTATAATTTTACGAAAAAAATGAGAGAGAATTATTTTTAATGATGACTTACTTTCAGAGAATATTTTTTTATGATTACTTACTTTCGGAGAATATTTTTTTTTACTGCTAATGAATTAACAACTTCTAATTCCTCGATCATTGGACGCGTGTCTTCCATTCATAGTAACAGTTAATAATTTAAGATCACTAAATATTTCTTTGTTATATTTACAGGGTCTAGATAAGGAATGGCCTGATTTACTTGCCTTAGTAACACACCACACAGTGATGTCAGAAATGTTACCATGTACATTAAAATTACCGCGAAAATCCAAAAATCCCACATATAAAGAAAGTGAGGACGATCGCAAAGAGGAAGACCCGGATTATCAGAGACTTTCAGACTTTTCCTCTATGATGGCCGCCCTTAAAAACTGACCCCCGGGGGAGGTGTGTCTGAGCTACCCAACCCCCCGGGGACTAGGTCCTGGGAGGTGTATTATAGGTGTTTTATTTATTCAGATGTGATAATCAACCACAAACGGTGCAACTGTGATGTCCTAAAGCTTACCGTAATACGTTCTTGGTGGTATGGTAAGAACAAACAGGGGAGGGTTAAGTTTTAGAACTAACCCAGTTTTCCCTACTCTATCCAGCCTCTATCCAGCAGTTTCAGGGAGTATGATAGTAACAGAATTTCTAACAAAACCAAACGAGAGATGTTGAACTTTTTCTTTGTTTTGTAAATTGAAAAATGTTGAACGGTGCGTGGACGTTAAGAGGACAAAAGAGAGATAACTCTTACTATTCGTGGTGTTAGATACGGCAGGTGTGCAATAATTACTGCTTATAGTATCCCCCCCCCCCCCCCCCCAAATTGTATTATTGTTTGACTCTGAGCAAGTGTTGTTATAATATGGTTGTTGATTTGCTTGATACTTAATGTATAGTTGGCATGACTTAATGATTGTTGAGAAATTTAGAATACCATATATATATGTTTGTTTGTTTTATGAGTTTTCTTAGCAGAGATGCAAAATGTGTATTGATATGATAGAAATGATATTTTTATCATATGAAGAATTATTTGTGAACAAGTATCTCCGTTTAATTTCAATCAAATAAGATGTGGTTGGTAATTCTTTTTGACTGTTATGAAGATTTTTGCAAATAATGGAGATTTTTAGCAAACAAAAATTGTGTACAACTGCAAGTCAAATTTTAGAGGTAAAAAATCAAACTCGATGTTGTGGAATGAACTGCAAGCAATGTACACGTTCCCTTAAAAATCATTCGTAACAGGTGCCTTCATACTAATTACTTTAGGTGTATGAGATATTCCCTAGCTGTGATCAAAACTTAATTGTTTGTACACGTAGAGGAAAGGAATTTGATAGAAAATATTGTTCAGAATTTTGATATTTCAAAGTTCAGAATTTTTTGATTTTTCAAAGTTTTGACAAGTTTGCCTTAAGAAATATAATTCAGAATGGAGGAGCAGTATTCTGGTTATGTTTATGCATGAAAATAAAATGTCCACATATAAACTTATTGAACCAAGTCTTGAAATTATCTGAACTATTACACGTATTTGTCATTATTTTGTATCACGCATCATTTTATCACCCATTGAAAAATCTGGTGAGGTTGTCAACATTTAGTTTTAACAAAAGCATTCTTACAATGTTCATTTTTGTGCAAAACCTTGTAATATTGTTTGGTAGGGACAACAGCAGAAAAGTATCCCCCCCACCATTGTTTTTAAAAGACACAATGAAGACAAATATTAAATTTCATTCTTGTATAATTGATGTATTTGTTTTATTATTTTCGAGTTTTGTTCACTTTGGCAGAGCGAATAATTTTGTCATATCTATGGTAACTTGAAAATAAAGCTTGTGGTACAAATGTAGTCTAATATATCATATCACAAAAATATGTCATTCTCATCTAAAAAAATTCATGTGTATAGATGTATTTTTCAGTCATTTTACATAATTCAGTTACTAGTCATGTGACATATTTTCACCAATCAGATTGACTCTTACATAGTTCCAAGTCTCTGTAAAACAGAATCCCATTGGTCATGTTATATTTTAGTGCTATGAGATCTTCCATTGAGAATGTTTGCTTGAAATAACTGTTGTGTTTCATTATTAGAGTTTTGTTTTGCAATATTGCAAGAAAACCCTCATGCAATAAATATATAAAACCAACATTTCTTAAAACTTGTTTAATTTACAGCAATTTGAAGTGTTTTTTAAGTCCTTCATCGTTCAGTTTTCTTATGGAAATAAAATGATACGAGTATCACTATCTACGAAGATTTCAAAATGTATTTAAGGAAATACAAAATGTACATGGATTTTATCTGACACAGTAGCTAGCAAGTACTAGAAAAGCGTAATGAATTATGTGTCCCTTTTTAGGCTATTTGTCGCAATTAAGGTATTAGGTGTATAACAGCAATATCGTCGTAAAGCCAGAAATACTTCCATATCTTACATATTTTCCGATATTTGATGTTCAATTTAAGTCGCCATGAAAATGTATGGTCCCGAACATTGCCGAAGTCGTGCGTCTTCGGCCAACTTCGTGGTATTTCATTTAGGGAATAACTAGTTTCTGACATAACGTCAGTGTCTAGTTATTCCCATTCCAATACAATCTGTATTTTTGTGAATATAAGGCGAAATGTGACGTTAGCAACGTCAAAGCCTAGTGTGTTCTCGTTTTACAGCCGTAACTAAGGAGCAAAGAACCAATGAAAATCGACGTTAAAGCGACGTTGCATTAGAATAAAACTTCTAGAATTTAGAGTCATTATAAAAGTACCCTAGTCCTATCGATGTGCTTTAAATGTACAAGATCGTCAAAACTTACGTGATACTTTGTAAATATCAAAACTGTAACATTACTGAGAGCAGTTGTCCGAATTTGAGTACTAGCTTAGTCCTATAATACAAGACTTCGACCTTGTTATTTGGAGTGGGATACTTGCCGTAGGGTCATATATAATATTATAGGACTATACTTGCTGAGTTCATCAGTTTGTTAGATTACGGACAAATCTGGTCTGGATTTACCTTCCGAATGATAATGAAGATAAAGGATTTGGCTCCTTTGTCTTGACATTTTGTTCCAGAATTTGTTTCTAGTAGCTAGGATTTCAAAGCGCCCTCGGTCCAATTGAGATGAGGTCCGTCTAAAGAGCGCCCCGGGCCAATTACAAAGAAGTATATAAAAGAGTAAGAAATATCATGGATTTTACTGCTGCACTGAAACATTCAATTTTATAAAAAAAACAAAAACAAAATGTTTCTGAACGAATCCTGACAACTGCCATGTATGCATAGGTCTCTAACATCAGACGGAATGTAAAGCAGAAAACCTGAGTTAACCCGGAATAGATGCAGTGTCACGTTTACAAGTTAAAGTGACTGATCTTTTTATCTTATCGAAAATTATGTTTACCTTGAGTAAACCAGATAAAAGGGTACACCAGCTGTGGCACGGGAGGTAACTCGCACGAAATCAACTACATTTTTTCTCTTCGATCGACTTTTTCTTCCATTAACATCTATAATGCGTTCATTTAAATTCAAGAGTTTTGCGTTGATTAAGTAGAACAACAATAACATTACTTAAATTTTTATGGTACAGTCTCCTGATTTATTGCATTTACTACAGAAAATGATTTGTTGAAAAACAAATTTATTATTCAGATACTTGTAAGGGTATTTGAGATACTATAAAAGAAGGTCGGTATATATATCGGATCCACAGTAAGTACTAATGCCCGGATGAGCTTCAGTGGTCTGGAGTGCAGGCTTCAAACCTGTAGCCGATTAGCGTCGGAGTGGTTCAATTCCACCTTTCGGGCGGATTTTGTTCAAGTCATGCAGAAAATAAATACGGAGGTTTTGCCCCGGCCATGCCTTGGGACGACACTTGCCCCTCCCGAGCACCTTCGGGGATTCACGATTGTCTTGTTAGATGGAGACACCCATTTGAAACCCAATAATGTCTAATATTCCCTTGGATTTTTAAACTGCGACTGGGTATTTCCTCTTTGGTATACACGAAGCCTAGCTTTGAGGCATTTAAAAGCTAGAATTTTCAAAACCAATCAAGGGATGTACAAGCAACAAAAAATGATAATAGATGAATAGAATAAAGTAAAGAGAGGCAGTTCAGGTGCCTTCAAAATATACATGTATCTTAGCACACACAATTCGTCACACCCCCCCCCCCTTCTCATGGATGTTCCCCCATCCCCCTCGATGCTCCGTCTATAAATGTTAAGGAGGGTTTGAACACCAAGATGGCGGCGGCACAATTTGCTTTCTCGCTTCCTAGGAAAAGTACAGTCCCTTAAAACATTTGATACTTTGATTGATATGCGCATTTGAGTATCCTGATGAAGTTTGAATAATTTCCGGCGTCATTTGAAGAAATTATGGCGATTTTCGAAATTTAGGACTTTGGGAGTTTTATCCATGAGCAAACCACGACGTCATTTCGACGTAATCGGGAAAAAATGGCGTCACGAACCTTCTCATTCAAAATGCAATAAAAAGATTATTAATAAACGTATTGCATTGAAACTTAGCATGTATAAAAAAGATAATTAAAGCTTGATTACAGTGTATTCGTTGACAAATTTACGTTGCTGGAAAGCGGATGTCACTTCATTGAAAATGGATGATTTTCGAAGAAAAAAATTGAAAATATAAAGCCTTGTAATATTTTAATCCTGAATTTAATTTTTCCCATTTTATCATGAAATCATCTCTTGACATTCTTGATAATTTTGATAGTTTTTGACAAAGATTCATCCACAGGATTCCTAATAATTAACTGGCAACTACATTAAATTGGCCCGAAATTGCAATTTTTTAGCGACAGTGTCATCTTTTATTCAAGTATCCTGCCTATGTTTAAAACACAATTCAATTTATCTTTTCCATACGTAAGTGCAATATATTTATGGTTATTTTAAAAGTTAAATCAAAATTAATTTCCAATGGGTTTACGAGAACTGGAGTGACACTTTCAATATTATGACGTCATCAAGAAATTCACGAAAACGTCGACTAATGCATATTTCAAAGTCTCGTAGAAAATTTTCCTGTGGATAGAATCAAATGTAAGTTTGTATAGTCAAGGACAGACAAGATATATATAATTTCAGAAATTTTAAGAAAAATTGAATTTGGCGTCCAAGTGTTCAATACCTCCTTAAACGATTCAATAGCATCATTTTAAACCTGATAAATTTACAGCATGGATCAGACATGCACGATTCGGGTACTTATTCATTTATTTGCAGGAGAGTTTTCTAACAGCCTTTGTTATGTTACATGTAGGTTGAGATTTGTGTACCATAAAATAGATAAAATTTCCGTTGTTTTCGTGGTAATACTTGTAACACGACGTCAATAAATGTAACAAATCATTTTATTATGTAAATTTACACTGTTGCACATATATACTTCTAGAGCTATATATAACGTCTTCATTCTTTTCAGACAAGAATAATTTCTTTTGAAATCAAACGGATGCAGAATAGGTTGCATATGGGCTTTAATACTAAATAGAGTAAGGCAAGAAAATACAGTGCATTATGCATACAAATTCAATAAAAGTTTTTCAACATGTTTACAAATCTTATTGATTTTATAATAGTATATGATTGACAAATTGACCGAAAAATGAGTCCTCTTGTTATTTTTTAACGTAAGAATAGTATTCATTCAGTGTTGTTCTACGGAAGCTCGTTAGTACAAACCAAAAAAATATTTTCCAGAACCGGAAAAAAATTTTCCAAAAAAAAAAAAAAAAAAAAATTCAATAAACTAACAAGTAAATCTAATGAAAACTAAGGAATAACATTTTGAGTAATTAACTTTCTTCAGCGGTCAAAATCGTAGTATGATGACCTATGAGTAATGAGGGGAAATCCAATGTTTGTCTTGATGTCCTCAGGAATTCCGGAAATGTACTTCTGTTACGTGTCAAGAGTTTCTAGACTGAATTTGATCATACTATAAATGCGTGAAATAACATATCATATGTTGTACAACATACTAGAGTACATTTTAAAAATCAAATGGTATATTTAATATCTTCTGACAAAAATTTGAATTGAGATAAAATTTATAAAGAAAACACTATTTTATGTTCTACAATAAAAACAAACCATTTGCAATCATATATTATGACGAAATTTCTAATTGACATAATATAACATGGATATAGCACATGTATTCATGAAATAACAATCCTTCTATATGGTATTATGTACAATAATACAGCATTTTTAGTATAACATTCTGACGAAATTTCTACTCACTAAATATAACATGAATATATAGCATGTATATCATTTTTTTAATTTATGGTACAAGTTACTCATATTCTTTTTTTTTCATCAAATCTAAATGAAATGATTAAATGAATATAAAAACAAAGCATGGCTCCAGACATCACGAAAACATTCTGTTAATTCTAGCTTAGCTACGCCACTGTACATTTTCTAAGTATTTCAGAAAATAAAATTATCTACACAATTCTACATTCGAAACAAAAATACACTATTCTCTTCTAATTTAGTCTTCATTTGCAGTTTCATTAAGTCTTGCCCTTTACTGAACTCGACAATTTTTGCCTTTCTTCTGCTTGTCATTCGCCAAAGGTTTTCTTTCGTTTTCACTTTGTCTCCCGGTTGGGGTATTCAAAGAAGTACAATTCTTTTTCTCGACTAATTTTCTGTTCTCTGCATCCGATTGTTTAGGAAGTATTCCGTCCCTGGTGATTTCTGAATTTTGTGCCAGTCGAGCAGGAGTTATCTGCATCTCTTGGTTTATTTCCTCACTTTTAGATTGGAACATCTTGAGTGCAGTATCTTGGTCTATGAGAGTAGACGATATATTCTCTGAAATGGGAACTCTGTGTAGTTCATCGGACGCTATGTCCTTTTGAAAATGCCCCTCCACAATTTGTATCATTTTTGGATTGCATGATGTAGAATCAGGGTGAAGGTGAGTAGGCTCCTTTTGATAAGCAACTTTAGAGTTAGACAGTGCTTGAGCTATGCCCACTTCTGACACCAGTTGATCATGAACTGTTGAAACTGTTGGAATGACATCCTCCACTGCAGACAAATCTCCTTTTTTATTTAAATTATCTTGGTTTCGTACAGTATCATTTTGGACAAACTCTTCTTGAAGGGGAGATACTTTCTGGATGAGTTTTTCTCGAGTAGGAGATAAATTATCTACCATTTCTTCCTGCAATGGTTGAGACTTTGTCACCAACTCTTTCTGAGTGGAAACTGATGTTGGATCCGATGCTTCGTGAGTAGCACTAGCTTTGGCGACAAATTCTTCCTTAATATGAACCTCAGTTGGAACCATATCTTTCTGAGTGGGAAAAGGTATATGGACCTGTTCCTCCTGGGTGAGCAATTCTTGACAAGCGTTGTGATACGAGATATTGTCTGTCTCAGTGACTTTTTCTACCTCTCTAGAGGAAGGTGATAGTTCAGTTACCCTCATCATGGGGTTGAAAGCTGAACAACTGTCAGGAAGGCAAGGTACCGCAGATGTATTCTCTGGAGATGGACATAAGGTTACACTGTGATCGTTTGACTCCTCCTTAACAGTATACTGTATAAGATATTCCGGGTAGCTTTGATTTGTATCAAAAGTGACGAAGATTTGCGGACTGGTCACGTCATCCACACACGAATCAAACAATGAATACCCTTCTCCTGGAATAAATGGGGGACATTCAAATGACCTTTTACCTTTTGTGTAATTTCCGACCAGAACTTTCGCTCTGAGCATCAATCTTTTCCTTTCGTTTCTATTCGCCCATTGATCAGCAATATTCGAATTCAAGGTGAAATGTGCGCCTTTACCACAGCAAAACATTGCATCCGTTGCACTCATTCTGGAGTCGAAGGAGTTGGTGAAGATTTTGCTACATCTCTCCAAAGATTCTGCATGGTGAAAAAGATCTCTTTCATCAATCGTTTGATCGCCGTTTGATAACCTTGCCTTATGCGTCATAAAAAGCTTTTTCCTAAAATAATAAAATATCAATTATAGATTTCTATAAACTAGTAATAGAATATAATACAAATGTACTTGAACTCATTCCAAAAATATGGTTTTTCGAAAGAACTATGCAACAGAGTAGACATCCTTTTCATTGAACGTTCGAATAATTCATCTCTCACCCCCTACCCTTTGGTTATGTTATTAACTTTCTGACCGCCATTACCCTTTCCACCATGTAGTGATATGAATTACTTTTAGCTGTTTGCTGTTCAATTTTGACATACATCCCATCAAAATAATGAATATTTGACGTTTCTCATAGAGTTAAGTAAATACAAAATGTATGTATATGTATATTCACGTTCTATAATGTTTTGTGAAATTCAAGAATTTTTTTATTGAAGGTAAAATGAATTGCATTATATTAAATAGAATTCATTCTTGTAATATTTAATGTTAATCTTACATTGAATAGGATTTCCATAATCGACTGTTTTGGACTCTGTAAATCATGTCAACGTCATACAAGTTTTCATCTAATTTTTCGAAAAAGGACTCCTGAACTTTTCTAAATTCTAGTCCGCTTTCCAATTCCACGAGCTCATACTCCACGCCACTAATATCTAATGGCGACCAGTGGGATGGAAGATCAGTTGGTACGTCTACCATCAAGGACTGGGGACTAAAACATAAAAATACGTTATTTTCTATTATAAGTTTTAAAATATATAACAGCGAAGAATTCTTCTTGTGCTAAATTCCTTCAGATGTTAAACGTCTTTAAATTCAATAGCATCATTTAAAACCTGATAAATTTACAGCATGGACCAGACATGCACGTTTCGGGTACTAAACCCTCGTCAGTGATCCTCAGTCTAAACAATGTAATATAGCCAAAAAGTATGAAAATTATATGATTGTCCGAAAATGTACCAAAAGACGTAGCAGAATGGGTGGGATATGATGCTACAAGACCCACGTTTTTGAAATTTCAAGAAATTTTGTAACAGAAAATTTCAAATGCGTTGAAGAGACAGACGATCAACCGAAGTTGATCGAACTTGGCTACATGTGCCCTCGGGGACTCTTGGTCCACCAGCAGTGACACTCACCAAGTAGTTCAAATGTTAAACGTCTTTAAATTCAATAGCATCATTTAAAACCTGATAGATTTACAGCATGGACCAGACATGCACGTTTCGGGTACTAAACCCTCGTCAGTGATCCTCAGTCTTAACAATGTAATATAGCCAAAAAGTATGAAAATTATATGATTGTCCGAAAATGTACCAAAAGCGTAGCAGAATGGGTGGGATATGATGCTACAAGACCCACGTTTTAGAAATTTCAAGAAATTTTGTAACAGAAAATTTCAAATGCGTTGAAGAGACAGACGATCAACCGAAGTTGATCGAACTTGGCTACATGTGCCCTCGGGGACTCTTGGTCCACCAGCAGTGACACTCACCAAGTAGTTCAAATGTTAAACGTCTTTAAATTCAATAGCATCATTTAAAACCTGATAGATTTACAGCATGGACCAGACATGCACGTTTCGGGTACTAAACCCTCGTCAGTGATCCTCAGTCTAAACAATGTAATATAGCCAAAAAGTATGAAAATTATATGATTGTCCGAAAATGTACCAAAAGACGTGGCAGAATGGGTGGGAAATGATGCTACAGGACCCACGTTATAGAAATTTCAAGAAATTTTGCAAAAGAAAATTTCAAATGCGTTGAAGATACAGACGATCAACCGAAGTTGATCGAACTTGGCTACATGTGCCCTCGGGGAGTCTTGGTCCACCAGCAGTGACACTCACAAGGTAGTTCAAATGTTAATCGTCTTTAAATTCAATAGCATCATTTAAAACCTGATAAATTTACAGCATGGACCAGACATGCACGTTTCGGGTACTAAACCCTCGTCAGTGATCCTCAGTCTTAACAATGTAATATAGCCAAAAAGTATGAAAATTATATGATTGTCCGAAAATGTACCAAAAGACGTATCAGAATGGGTGGGATATGATGCTACAGGACCCACGTTTTAGAAATTTCAAGAAATTTTGTAACAAAATTTCAAATGCGTTGAAGAGACAGACGATCAACCGAGGTTGATCGAACTTGGCTACATGTGCCCTCGGGGACTCTTGGTCCACCAGCAGTGACACTCACCAAGTAGTTCAAATGTTAAACGTCTTTAAATTCAATAGCATCATTTAAAACCTGATAAATTTACAGCATGGACCAGACATGCACGTTTCGGGTACTAAACCCTCGTCAGTGATCCTCAGTCTAAACAATGTAATATAGCCAAAAAGTATGAAAATTATATGATTGTCCGAAAAAGTACCAAAAGCGTAGCAGAATGGGTGGGATATGATGCTACAGGACCCACGTTTTAGAAATTTCAAGAAATTTTGTAACAGAAAATTACAAATGCGTTGAAGAGACAGACGATCAACCGATATTTCACGAAAAGAACTTATTTTAGCTCACAGGAACCTTAGGCTCAAGCGAGCTTTTGTCATAGCGGTCCGTTTGTCCACTGTCGTCAGTCGTCGGTGTAAACTTTTCACATTTTCGACTTTCAACTAAAGGCATTTTGATGAAACCTGGTAGAAATAAAGTACTCATGGTCCCCTACAAGTGTTGTTGTTTTTCATCTGGATCCGTTGACAGAAGCCACCTAAGGCAAAAGAAGGTCAGTGTGGTATCCTCCTTTGACAAACTATTGAATTTGAAGACGTTTAACATTCTTCGAAACCGAAACACCTTTGGTCAACCACAAGCATCAGGATGATCTAACAGGTTGTGTTGCTAGTTTTGGTTCCGAAGTCTAAATTTTTGAGACTTTGTCTGATATGTCCATTTTTAATTTATTGTTATAAGGTGTGGTTTTGTGCACTCATTCACTGCATATTTGTTACAATTGATTTTGATTTATCTGATTTCTCATGTATTTTATTCTTATGTAATAATGATATACACATTGGGCTTCTTCTCTAAAACCATTGGAGGGTTTTTAATTACACTTAGTAGGAATGTTCAAAGCATTCATTGCAAGTGTAATTATTTTTCTGCTACATCTTTCAACAGGTTGCGCAATGAAAGGCAAAGTAGGCCACCGGGTGTACACTCGTTTGATAAACTTTTCACAACAGAAGCACTAATAGACAGTCGATAACATCAGGGTGATCTTGAGGAGGTTCTTAGAAGTCTTGTTAGTTTAAAATTCACTCCGAAGTCAAATTTTTGACGGGGTTTCACGTCTTTTTCGACTCTGCTAATGTGTCACTTTTTATATTTATTTAATGGTTCTCAGGTGAGCGATAGTGGTACTATTTGACCTCTTGTTTCTTGATTTCTGTTCACAGTATTTCTTCAGCACTTCAAAACAATGTTACATACAGATGCCGATACATCATAGTAACATAAGAAAACATACTACATGTACTCACAATTTATTTTTTCGTACGTTTTCCTCCGGGACGTATAATGGTCGCCTTAGTAAAGGCCTTGTCGTGCCGTTTTGTATGTTGACTTGATCCATGGCATCAAAATTGATTCTGTACTGGTATCCATTGGTATCCCTGGAGTACAGGTAAAATCTCTGACCTGATAGGTACTTCCTCTCTAAAGTACTTTGTTCCTCCGCCTACACAATGAAATACATTTTTTAAAATTCATTTTACATAATTGTCTTTTTCTTAACATTTAAGTCTTTAATTTATTAAAATGATTTAGGGGTTACCATGCGTGTGTTTTACAAAAACTGACAGGGTATCGGCAAATCCCCTGTCAGAAATTGAGTTTTACCGCGAGGCGTCAGCCGAGCGGTAAAACGGATATTTCTGACAGGGGAGTCGCCGATACCCTGTCAGTTTTTGTAAAACATCAGTATGGTAACCCTATTCTAATGCTTTGGTCAGTAAGGAGCTAGAAAACGTCTGCTTTTAACGGCGTCGCCACAGGAACGCATGACGTCATAGCAAAAACTGCAGTGAAACGTGAATCCCCTTGCAGTTTTTTCATCGCTCAACCAATCAGAATGCGCGTTACAAACGGAGTGCATTAGAATTCTCTTCTTCAGGCCTGCGTTTGTATAAAAATGATGGTTGCATATATTACCCATTTAAACAAGATTACTGATACTGAGTGAATGCGGCTTATTAATTTAGCTAGCTGTGTGAAAATGACGAACAGTGGAGCAACCATTACCTTGATTAAGAGAATTAATAGCCATTCTCTGTAACCAATTAAACAATTTCGGCACGCATGGTCTCCGATTTTCATGAAATTTCGCACATAAGTAGGGACTAATGAAAAAAGTTAGATTTTTAAATCCCAGGAAGTTCAAATTCATTATTTATAAAGATCAAGTAAGCATCTATCAAAATACAAGAAAAAAACTCTCACATAATTTATGGTTGCTATAGTAATTTGGCAATACAATCTTAAAATCAGCATTTTTTGCTGTTTTTTTTTTCGAAGCTTTTTCCTAAAAAAACGAAGCAGCCGCACACAACTCTTTTTACGTATATGATAAAGCATAGTATAAACTTTATTTCAGATTTAAATTTGTTCAGATTACTTAACATTTGATGCCCTTATCTAAAGGACTCAAAGTGGGCCTATGAGCAATTTTACACAATAATTTCCATAGCAACGCGATATTTCCTGAATATTGTTTAAAAATCTTTCTTCATGAAATGAAAGATCTACTTGAATATATTCATTAAATATCATCACTTTGAATATCAATTCAATGATCTAGTAAAAACAGGACTCTAAATATTGTCTAAAATTGCTTTCATTTTTGCGATTCGATTTCATGTTGCCATAGCAACGAACACAAACTTTGTTCCAATGTGAATGATAATGTTTTATTTGCATAAACAACTCAAAAATGTACGTAATTAATCACTGAATTTTGAGAAAATACCAAAAATACTATTTTGTTAGGGTACCTTTGTTGTTGCTATGGAAACATATAGTTAAGACCATAAACCCAGCATTCTTATTACTTAACTTGAAAGAGCAATGATAGGGTACTGATATTTCATCAGTGTTTGTTTAAGATTATGCTGCATAAATGATGTATGTGACTTCAAAAACGCCCCAAAATGCATTTTTTCAATTTTCAAAGTCCGTTTCCATGGCAACCAGATGTGATATGAAGAAAATTTTTATTAGCTTTTTACTTTTGGGTCAGACCCAACCTTATGTATAAATTTTATCAAAATCTGAGATATGCCGTGCCATGGGTCCTTCATAAAAGTGCAAATGCTTACAGAGAATAGCTATTAAGTCTTACTTTTCTGTATGGGATCCAATGACCAATGTTGCCCTTAAAATACCATCTCCACTGTGTACAAAAGGTATCGTTAGTAGGACACGCTTCTTTAATCATCTTCGCAAATGAGGTAGTGGACAATCGACGTATTTTCATTTGCCGACCTTTTTGCACCGAGAAGTCGGCAATTTTGTAAACAACACCAAAATATTCATTATCGAAGTGGATGTGTAATTTATACTGTTTCGAACCAATTTGTATCTGAAATAAAAAAGAAAATATAGCAACAAAAAACAAATTAATATATCCATTACTGCAAGTTTTCCCAACTTACCATCTTTTCTATTGTTGTTTTATCTTGATCTCTAATTATTCCATATAGGCATCAGAGAGTATAACGCAAAACCGGAATCAGAATCCATAATTGAGAAACTACAGAGACAAATAATTCAGCATCCTATTTGGACATAATGTTGTCCCACGACACTGATGGTCACATGCACACCTCACTCTATGACAAATGTGACGACTTCAATTTCAGCATTACAAACTTTCCTTTTCTGAGTAGCAACATCCCTTCATCGCCTGCTTATGGCGTGTTCATATCTCAGTTGATACGCTATGCCAGAGCAAGTACGAATTATACGGATTTTGTTCTGAGAGCTAGGCGTCTTTCAGATAAGCTTCTCAGTCAGGGATATGTTTGTGACCGACTAACATCGTCACTGAGGAAGTTCTACGGTCGATACGGGGAACTCGTCATACACTATGATGTCCCACTCTCCAGAATGGTGGATGATATTCTGTCATAGACAATTTGAACCATCCAACCCAAGATTGGATGTCTATGTCTTCCGAAATTGAAGTTGCCGGATGTGACAGTTCTACCGAATTGAAGCGGCGGGTGTTGCATGCAAGATGGATATGCTTACTCGTCCTGGGCACCTGGTCTCACTCCCATATCGGGGGTTCGCTTCTTTTCATGTGGTGTTGGTTTTTGTTTGTTTGCTTTGGTTCCTGTTTTTTTCCTGATTTTGTATGCCTTCGGTTTCTGATTTTCTGAATTATCGATTTTGTGCTGTATACAGGGATATGGTCATTATCCATATTTGTCATTGTAATCAAAACCATGAAAAGCGAAAACCATACCAACACAAAACAATGAAATCACAAAACAATGAAAACACAAATCATGCAAACACAAAACACAAAACAATAAAAATACAAAACAATAAAAATACAAAACAATGAAAATACATAACCATGAAAACAAAACCATGAAAACATAAAACCATGAAAACAAAAACCATGAAAACATAAAACTATGAAAACACAAAACCATGAAAATAAAAACTATGAAAATATAAAACTATGAAAACACAAAACTATAAAAACACAAAACCATGAAAATATAAAACCATGAAAATATAAAACCATGAAAATATAAAACTATGAAAATATAAAACTATGAAAACACAAAACTATGAAAACACAAAACCATGAAAATATAAAACCATGAAAATATAAAACCATGAAATTACAAAACCATGAAAACACAACCATGAAAATACGAAATCATTAAAGCAGAAAACCATGAAAACACAAAAGCATGAAAATACAAAACAATAAAAAAAACAAAAGCATGAAAACGCAAAACCGTTAATATGCGAAACCATGAAACATAAAACCACGAAAAATGAAAATTTGAAAACACAAAACCATGGATATTCTTAACAAAGCAAAACATAAAATATTCAGCAATTGAGCCAAAGTCAATCTACAACGGAAATGATATCAAAGAATGGAGGGGATCTCCAGCATTACTCAGTTGCAGCATCCACAGCAAAACCCCAAAACATCCCACGCAAAACTCAGAGTAGCTAGACGCGCACCGAAAGAGACGCAAGAGGGACAAGAAATAAAAATCGCATCATACAAACATCAAACACAAAAGACTACACATAACGAACGAGACAAATCGCTTCCGACTAACGACGGCCGTCTGCCATGCCAGTAGCATATGGTATGGTTACCAAGATTACGTGCGCACAACCCTCCCACTAATATGTCGCTAAGAACGCACAAATGTGGTGTAAAATAATCTCCTCAATTTAAGATGACCATACAGAAGTCCAGCTGAAATTTATCAATACGAACTTGCTAGCACCAGTCGTCACTCTAGAAATCCAGAAAGGGTGATAACCCGGTAATGTGTCATATTCAGTGTTCCTGTTCATGGTAGTTGAACATTTGTCTTACAGTTTATTGCATTTTTCGTATTGTGCATGTGGATTTTGATGTGGCTGTTGAATCTTAGTCTAGTTGGAATTCATCTCAAAACACTGATTACTAAAGACCAGGACGGCCACGAGGAAATAAATTCAACTCCGAACTAAAAATATCTCTGAAAGGGACATTGATTCTGTTTTCGAAATAGTTTGTGCTTCCGAGGTAATAAGTAAAATGCAATAGAAAAAAAAGACTACGCAAATTATATAGAATAAACATAAAGGAAGTACCTATCACTTATTCAGTCTCAAAGTCGAGAAGGCAAGGCAAAATCATTAGAACTTGTATAACATAATGTATGTTTTTATAGTATGACGGAAGTACCTCACCTCAGAGTCGACAATATCCTGCTTTCCACAGAAAGCCTTCTCAATGTTTTCATTCTCTGCCTTTGTGAAGGACATCCATTCTCCTTCTGTGTGTGCTTGCCAGAGGTAGGGCATTCTGTAGGGTGTATGTATATATCCACACGTAACCTGATCACACTTCCCAACAATGTAATCGCAGCAAAGTGTTTCTTCATTTTCCCCATCTTCCTTAGAAGTCATTCTATCGTCATCCTACAGTGTAATTTGATATGCATATGCATCAAATGAAAGTATGTTTGTTAAACTGCAATATTGACAATGCTTTTACTGGAACTACAAATTGATGTCAGTATCAGCTAAATATGCTACATGTACGAGGTATAGAAAGAGGAAAAATAAAACCTCGAAAAATGTTCATTTTCAATGTCAACAACAAAGGACATAATTCAATGCATTGTTTATTTTTCAATAAACAAATCGAGCTGGGTTGATGAAATTTAACAAAATCTTATAAAATCACAACACAACCGCTGTGGTTCGTGTTATTATCTTTGATTAACGTTTTATTCTTTCACATACCTGATGGTGCTCCTTGTTTCTTCTCTTTGTTCGACAGTTCGGTACAAGACAAAACCAATTCCCGATTTTGGTTGTGTAAGTTAAACCTACTCCCTTCTGTAGATGATTGATCGACGGAGGCCGCAACTAACTCCTTCTTTTGGCAATATGGGTCAAACCTACCCTCTTCTGTAGAAGATTGATCGCCACGAGACAAAGCTAACTCCTTCATTCGGTCGTATGCGTCAAACCTACTCCCTTCTGTACACGATGGGCCACCACGAGACAAAGCCAAGTCCTTCGTTTGGTGATGTGGGTCAAGCCTACATCCTTCTGTGTACGATTGATCACCGCAAAACAAAGCTAACTCCTTCTTTTGGTGGTATGAGTCAAACCTACTCCCTTCTATAGTCAATTGATCGCCGCGAGTCAAAGCTAACTCCTTATTTTGGTTGGAGTCAAACCTACTCTCGTTTTTGGACAATGGTGATTTCCTAAAACAGACGCAAAAGGTATCGATCCTATTTATTTTAGAGTAAAATGCTGTCAGTAACTGAGGAGACACAAAAGTGAAGGTAAAAAGATATTCTCATATTCATATAAATCATTTGATCACTTTAGATATTGAATGAATGAAAGATTACGAAATAGGCAGGGAATGGTAAATCGATGGGTAAAAGAATCATTTCAAGCCCCTTACTTGACTACCCTTTGTCCCTCTTAATGAGAATGGATAGTACCATACAGAAACAGGTAGAAAATTATTTCAAATGTCACTGTAGGTTTCCAAAGCAAAAATATATGCTATACACCAAAGTTTGCTTCAACGAGCAGAAGACAAGTATATCTTATGCGGTATGTACATCCAAAAATATGTATCATTCTTTCTATTCTTATCAATGTATTCAGTTATATGGGCTGTATTCATTGTCACAATAATTTCATATCATAACAAGGCAGACAAATACAAATATTGAAAAGGTGGGTTTCATAAAGTAATTAGCTGAAGATAATACCTTCCAATCAACGAAGCTCCTTGTAGGGGAAGTGAATGTCCGTCCATTTCTATCTCGCTGTCAGTGTCACTAAGTGAAAGATCGCTTAGGTCACCTATAAAAAGAAGAAAAAAGTATAGTATTACATGATGGAACAATTAAACAGTTGGAAAGTGGAAGTCCAAACGATATGCCAATGCGAATACTAATATTTTTAAAGAGGGCGCTACTGAAATTATTTTTGGTGGCTCCGCTGAAAGCATCACTGATGAGAATTTAATATTCGAAACACGTGTCTGGTGCATGTAAATTGGTTTGGAATTTTCTTCAAGAAGGTAGAGAGTTGGAATCCTTCGACATTATTATACATCCCAGCCTGGAAAGTCCATTCGAAAAAAAAAAGTGAAATTTTCCAGAATTAATGCAGTTTTCTTAGCATGCAATACCCAAAAAATAACATAACCATTAACAAAAAATATGAGATTACTACATTTCGTATAATGGACCTAACTGGACTCACCTCCCAAACTCTCCAGACCGTTAACACTGGAACCATCGCTGTCGTATCCTGATTGTTTATGTTTCAATCTGGCAATGCTAACCAGGCTCAGAATGCTAGAATCATCAATATTTTCCATGCCATATACTTTAAGCAGCCAAGCATTGTGTTCTGTTTTGAAGGAGTGCCCTATTTTACATCTCTTGAATGTACATTTACCTGTAACGTATTTGCGACATATGTGAAGGTAAGGGCATTTTTTCTTTCCTCTACAGTATCGTTTTGGGCAGACCTGTGGGTAACGATTGATCAAAATGTTTGAGATTTCAGCATCTTCAAATGTTACCAAGCCCAGTGTTTGCTTCACTCTCAAATTGTGTTCGTCTGAGTAGTCATGGGATCTCCAGCATCGGTTCCCTCTTCTACAGTATCCCCTCATGTAATGCTGGCAGATGTGGATTAACTCGCAATTCTTCTTAAAACATTTCTTCTGCTTTGTTGCCCCGGTATAATCAAGACAGTATGCAGCATCCCTCATGTATGGAGCTAATGAATAATATCTCCCCATTTTCTTCAAATACGTGGAACCTATGTCTTTGCTTCCTCAACCAGTTATCAACATCTTTTCCCGGTGAACACTTTTCAATGAATTCAGCATATTTGACTATTCCGTCGAATTCCTCCACGAGATATTTGAAAATGAAGTTTTCAGCTTCTTCGTATTTAAGTGGGCGTTCAGATTTAGATCTACATGTATCATCAAATTCGTCATCTGTGCACTCATCTGTTTCAGTATCTTCTACGGATTCTTTCTTTGATCTGGGCTTAACTTGGTCCATCTCTTTACCCGGAGTTATACAAGCCTTTTCCTTTGTTTTCGTTCCTTTTCTATTCCTCTTCCCTTTTGGTTTTCCTTTAGTCTAAAAGCAGATGTATTTGTGAATTTTTTAAAATTGAATTCAAGATTGTCTGGTCCAAGCTGCAAATATATCTTTTCTTATGCCTCGTTCACACGGTTGCGCAATAAATTCATTTCGCAATAACTTTATTGCGAAACAAAGTTGTTTCGCAATAAGCTTTTTTGCGTTCACACGAGACCGAAACTATTGCGCAATGAAATGCCGATGAACATGCACATGAATCATAAATAAAAGTGTACAACGAATACCTAAAGGACAAATTGTTCGAATAATTTTCGTAAAGTCAAATTTACGACTATTTTGGGAGATAGGTCATTCATTTATTTGTAATTTCTGTCTAGAGCATGACGTCATTCAATTGTGACGTCATTCTCTATAGGGGGCCCAGAAAAGCGTTCTTACATATACGAAAAATCGGAAACTCTCAAAAGAATCATAAAAATAAACACGTCGAATGGTTATATTCGTAAGTATAACAATCTCTTTCCCTTGTCATGTTGATGCGCATGCGTCAGATTTATTGCGCAACAGTTTCGCTTAGCGTTTACACGGCAGAATTTGTTGCGCAAAAAAGCTATTGCGAAACAAATCGAAAATTTATTGCGCAATAAATTTTGTCGTGTGAACGCAAAACAAATTTATTGCGCAACAAATTTAAGTTTATTGCGCAATAAACTCTCCGTGTGAACGAGGCATTAAATTATGCTATGAATTTGAAGACGTGTAATATGTCTTGTTAAAATTATTCAGTTATACAGAACAAAACCATAGAATATACCAATGGACAAAACGTTATTCACTGTTACAGTAGCCAGATCAGACAGAAAGAATAAGCATCACCTGCTTTCAATGATAATTTAGAGGTTATTGTCGTCAGGATCTTCGAATTCTTTATCGCATTTGTAAATAAATTTGCAGAAGTTGCTAATATGGTCATATGAAGTACATAAGCATTGTGTTCTGTTTTACATTTTGCGGCGTTTCCGTCATAATAGTGGTAATAGTATACATGTTGTAGTTTCTTCTAATGTAAAATTCGTATATTATTCCTACTAGGTATTCAACATTGACCTCAGGTAAGAATTTAAGATTCAGAAGATAAAAAATTCATATTGAATTCGAACGAAATAGCCGGAAATAATTTGCTGACATTTTCAGTCCGTCACTAGCATGTCGTTGACTGGGATTAAACTTTCATGTCACAAGGTACCTACATCTTTTTTCTTAGACTTTGATTGTTTTTCGTCAACCATAGAAGTTGGCTTATTAGCTGGAGGGGGAGTACCTGAAAAAGAGAGTAATATATGTTAGTAAAACGGTTTCCTCCCATTTTCACAAGAGATTATCAAGCACATGTGGTAACTGAGATACAAAACAAAGGAATCAATGTCATCAGAAAAAAAATGCTGTCACTTAGGCAGCTTACTGTGTTTTAACATTTCCTACAATCCTGTGCAAGCTTAGATAATCTTCACAGTTGTCCAAGGAAGCTTTAAATTGCTTCAAGTATAGGTTAGAAGGTAGTTGAAAGTTTCTACATAAATAAGAAGTAGGCGGAGCGTCAGCGAAGCCCCTTCTTATTCATGTAGAAACTTTAAATTCCCTTCTAACCAATTAAGGTGGCAACTAGCACGGTGGCGTAGAGGTTACGCGCCCGGTTTGCATGCCAGATAGCATGCTTAGGGTCTCGAGTTCGAACCGCGCTCAGGCCAAAAAAAAAATTTCAAGTGTATACTGTTCACCTTTTGTAAGATGCAGGATTCATGAAGACGGTTTCTTCACAGATTCTTCATAAATAAGACGAGCAATTTCAGAACTTGTGAATGGCTTAGCTCAACTGTTGCCATCTAAGAAATACATGGTTAAACTCATGTTGTCTAATAAATCTACATGTAACACTAATCATAAGGTACAAGAAATTAGAGAGTCAGACACTAAAGCCAAAATCAGATTCCAAAATCCACAGTCGAAAGTCTTACATATTCTTTAAAAATATAAAACAAAACTTTCTCACGCGAAAAGAAAGAAAACGTGGACAAACAGACGGCGACAATGTCACAGCTTCAAAGAAACACAAAGGAAAACTGTATCTGATGAATACTTTCCAGAGACCAGTGCAAGAACGGAATTCATAGAAGGTGGCGTTTTAAAAGCGATATCTTGTTAATTTCTCAATTTTTGGGTCCTATAGCATTACATCCCACCCATTCTGCTACGTATTTCGGTACATTTTTAATGTGATTTTTCACACTCTTTGGCCATATTACATTGTTTAGATTGAGGATCACTGACGAGGGTTAAGTAACCGAAACGTTGCAAATTTAGCTGCTCTTAAATGATGCTACGAATTTGAAGATGTTTTACATTTGTACTACTTGGTGAGCGTCGCTGTAGGTCGACCAGGAGTCCCCGAGGGCAGATGCAGCCAAGTTTGATCAACATCGGTTGATCGTCTGTCTCTTCAACGCATTCGACAATTTCTGTTATCAAATTTCTTGAAATGTCTAAAACGTGGGTCCTGTAGCATCATATCCCACCAATCCTGTTATGTCTTTCGGTACATTTTT
Source organism: Pinctada imbricata (assembly GCA_033119305.1). NCBI lineage: Eukaryota > Metazoa > Mollusca > Bivalvia > Pterioida > Pteriidae > Pinctada > Pinctada imbricata. Next base: position 60,531,575 of record VSWD01000003.1, read on the forward strand.
AACATAGTTTTTCACACTCTTTGGCCATATTATATTATTTAGATTGAGGATCACTGACAAGGGCTAAGTACCCGTAACGTGCATTTCTGGTCCATGCTGCAAATTTATCTGTTCTTAAGAAGGGAAGGGATCTAAGTGATGCTATTGAATTTGAAGACGTTTAATATTAGTGCAGTTAATAAATATTCAAATATCACATAAATCATGTTACATATATGATGCAAGTAAAAGTATCTAAGTAAGTAAGAACAAATACGAAGCTGGCTTGATATAGTGACTTATCATTGGACATACACAAAAGATAGGCTTGGACTCAATTTACTTTCAGAAATATCTGGCGAATGAAATAAAAACACTGGGTATTTCGACTTTTATTATGCGCAAGCTTTGCGTTTATAATTCAATTTAGGCCATATTTTCAGTCATTTAAATTTTGCGTAAGCGAACGAGACATTGTGATATGTACTTGGTTGTTTTTGTGTCCAATTGAATCCATACCTACCAGACACATGATGCATATCAAAGAACCGGCGCATGGTCTCCTTTGCAGCCTCTATTCTTGCATCTTTCTCGGAAGCTCCTACCCCGAGAAATTCCTGTCCCTCCAGCTGCACCACCACGTGGTGTTGAGGACTTGTACTGACAACTTTAAATACAACATCATGCCTCATCATTTTCAGTACAACTTCTGGTGAGTTGTTGTACGTTTTTATAGATGCATCTGAAAAAAATATTCATCATTAGCAGTGAAGGGATATTGATACAAGATCTCTGCAAAACTCAAGAAAGGCGCATATTTTTAATATGACGACAGTGAATTGATCTTAATAGTCCAGTCAATCTAGCCTAAAATGTGACCGGAAAGGGAACTAATTGCAACAGAAGGTTTTTCAACGGTTTGGACTTCTTGAATATCCATTCCATCACCATAAAAAAATCGGACATACAGGGACGATGGGAAAGTGGTGAATTTGGGACAAAAATGTGATTTTATGTGAGAAATCGCTGAAAATGGGAAAAACCCAAACGATCACTAATTTTTCGTAAAGGAGATGGTACATTAAGACCCCATATCGGCCCTGTTGTTTCCTGAGAAATTCAAATCGTGAAAATTGATCAACTGTGTTTATTTTATTTATCTACAAGATCAATAACATATATACATAAAAAGCGCTTTTCATCTTGATGCACCCCAACGAAATTATAGCTCATCAAACCAAGGAAGGATTAACAAATCCGGATTTTTCTCTAGAAATTCACATATATTTTCGAGAATTTCATATAGAGCAAGACGATCTGCTAAAAATAAAAGTAGAAAAATGAATCAATAACCTCAATATCTGTCGATTAAAGGTGAAAAATTAGTAGCAGACGCTCTTGCTCTAGTTGAAAATTAATGATTTGTCTTGCGTAGAATGTATATGGAAAATGCATGGACCACGTCGGCACGGCGTTATGACGTCATTATAATGACGTCATTTGATTGACACCGCAGGTGCATGCACTGGTGTGACATATTTAAATCAGGAATCGGTTTTCTCTTGAAATTTCGGTTTGATTTATAAACGTTTGTAGTAAAAAGAAATAGACAAAAAATAAAAAAGGCTCAACATTGATATATTTTACTATTTTACTATCATAGTTGGAAGGTGTTCACCGAGCATGTCGCATTAAATCTCCGCCGGTAAAATAACTTAAAAAAAGTAAAAAGTAAAAAAAAAAAAACCCGAGCAAGTTAACCAGAATTTAGATTTGTTGATTCAAGGATCACGAATCCACTATAACTGATAGGGTTGAAAGAAAATGCAGTCACATGCAAGGCCAAAGTAACATACATGTATTTGAGAATTCTTCCAATTTTACTTTTGTGGTAAAAAAATGTCGATTCTTTTAAAAATATGCACCCCCCCCCCTTCAATTTTTTTTTTTTTTTGTTTTTCGTCTTTGGGGTAGTGTTTCCCCGGAGATACAGCACCGCACTTTGCCAAAAAAAATTGTATCATGGATACACACCTCCAGTAAAAGTGGCTTTCTGTATTTTCTATGAGAAAAAGATAAGTTCTGACCCCAAAACTAGCAAAATTATGCAAAACAGATGAAAAATAACTGCATATTCTGATCGGATGCCGTATAGGTATACATTTTACAAAAAAAAGTTCTTGAAATTTCAATTTTCAAAATTCCACTTTTCAGGGCAGATTTTATGCCTTATTTTAACAGCTCCTTTCTGTAGACCGTCGGCAATTCAGCTATTTCCGTATAAATAAATTTGCATGTATATAAAAGGAGTCGCGAAACAGAAATTTTCAGCAAAAAACAAACAAAAAACAAAACAAAACAAAACACCCCCCGAAAAAAACTATGCGTTGCAGTAATTAGGTTTGTAAATGACCGCCCACGGAGATCAAGCCCATATATAGAAGGCTTCGCTTCGCATTCTATTGGCATGATCAACCCGACAAATCTCTGTAGACGGTCAAGATCATGGGCGGATCCAGGATTTTATTTCATGATTGGTCCGTAAGTCCGAATTTTTCTGAATAGGAAAAAAAAGGGGGGGGGGGGGGTTACACACCAGACAATTAAGTCATTGATTAATGACTGTCAGTTTTATTTTTCATTACATGTATAAATAAAACAGATGACTGGCAGGCTAAACAGCGAGCAAAATGCTTAAATTCTTTAATTTTTACATCATAGTACTAAAATCTTGAATTTTCACATCATTGTACTTGATTAATGATATGTAAATACAAAAAATTGCGAGCGATAGCGAGACGTTGAATTGTTTGTGTTTTTTTTTTTTTTTCAGAACAAGTCCTCTATTCGTGTCTTTTTCAGTTTCATTACTCCTAGTGCCCCTGTTTATTGACCAAAGTGAAATGTATATGGGCTTTTGAGGAAAGCGCAGCATCTTTTGAAAATAACGTGTGTGCCGTACTTTTTTATCTAAAAGGGTTCCGAATCCCTCTCTCCCCACCCCACCACCACCAACATCACCAACGTTTTCCGCGTTTAAATTATGAAATAGCATATCGATTTTATATAAAAAAAATATGCCAGCGATTCGATACAAATGTAAAACAATGACAAACTGTTCATTTTGTGAACCATGTTAATTTTTGGGTGTTTAGGTGAAAGAAAAACCAAAGCAAACCAAACCAAATACACACTGTTTTGGAAAAGTACATCACCCTGATATACATTAGTTATTATGTATATAAAATTATTAAATCAGTAAATGAAATTGAACAGTATAGCCATAAGAAAAATATAGTCTGCGTCTGTCTTTTGGTAGCTTTCTCGCAATCTTGTGACTTCTCGTAAATACATCAATAAATCGAAATTTACTCACAGGGACTATAAGGGGGGGGGGGGGGGGCTCGTATTTATATTGTATTCCCTGTGTATTGTAGCCCCTGTTATTCACCGTTATTTTATCGAATTCTTTCAGTGGCGCCATCTACATGTATCACAGTTTCTTGCAACGGCTTTGATAACTGTATACGCAAGATTTATTCTATTGATTTGTTCCATTTTATGTTTTATTCGTATATTCCTAATTCATTAATTGCAGCTAGATATATTAATATACATTTATTAATCAAACTAAGGTTCATTTTAAATTAATGCTTATTGACGTATTTAGATGGGTGTTTTGGGCGTCACCACCACCAAAAAACAAAAACAAAACAAAACAAAACAAAACAAAACTAAACAAAAAAAAAAAAAAAAAAAAAAAAAAAAAAAAATCGGTAAGTAAGGTACATTAGGTGGGCTTATACTTGAGTTTTGATTTCGAAAGTTCGAAAAAAATATTTTCTCGCTCCCGGCCGCTCGCCACGTAACTGTTTGTTGTTTGCGTATCAAATTGCTCTAAAAGAAACTCCGGCTTTTTCTGATAATTATACTAAGTAAGTCAACATACCCTTAATTACAGAAAGGGGTGTGTAACCCCCCCCCCCTAAAAATCGCTGGCTTGCTTTTCTCATCAGATAATTTTCGATCATAAAATATAGCTTTTCATAACAATCCAATAACCATGATAAAGATTTCAAATGGCTATTTCAATACTGCCTTCATCAAGCAAAACGGTCAATCGCCGCAAAATAATTTTTCGCCCCCTTCAGGAACGCCCTGGACCCCTTGGACAGGGACCCTAGTCGCTCTCCCAGACTCATTGACTTTCTGATATTCACTACATCCTCCATCTCAAATTTAAGCTGTAATATCTCTGTCTTTTCGTTTGTTTGAAGGACTGTGTATAATATATGCACGGATATGATTTTTAAAAACATCGTAATTCCCTTAAATTCTAGAATCAGTTATTGCATTAAAATGAGGCAGTCTCCAAGAATAACCCTGAAGTTAAAATACGACGTACAATACTTTATCAATCGCAGATTTTCGAGGATTCATGAAATCGTTTCATGGCAAAAACTTGAGCAAAACAATCATTATGAATAATGTAAGTATACAGAAATTTGTTATCTGACAACGTTATATCCCGACGTGATCATAACGTCACATGACGACAAAGTCAGTGAAACAGAAAGCTTACCTACGTGTTTTCAAATTGCTATAAAATCGCAACGGAATATCCGATTCTCAAAATTTAAACTGATTTACATTCTGTAAATCTTGTATTTTCATTGTTCAAAGTTTGCTTCATTTCTCAGATAGGGCCGATTTTGGCCCATAACGTACCTTCTCCTTTTATGAAAAGTCAAAGTTATTATTCCAAGAGTTAATCAGTAAAGATGTTTCAATATTTCACGATAAAAAAAATCAACACAGCGCATGCGCAAGACTGTAACATGCCCTGATAAGGGCGGGAAATCCTAAGAAGTTGTAATATATATTAGAAATTTATTCATTATATCGTGTTCAGTAATTCAAAGCGGTTTCAATAAATAAAATAAATATGACATTGCTATTAGTAATTTCTGTATAAAATAAATCTGACTGATTTAGGTCACATTGGCTCTAACGTTAAAGTAAAAAAAAAGGGAGGTGGTATCAATTATGTAAGGTAATCATTATTTTTTTTCTAAGATGTGCATGCAGATTTGAAGTAAGTGTAAGACAAGAATATTGGTTCACATATCAAATTAAAAGTGTGTCTTATTTAATAAATAGAAATTCAAATATTCTGAGGAGATAATACGGGAAGAGAAAAAAAAGGGGGGGGGGTGTGATTAATCATAAGAAAAGAGTAATTAATTTGTTACTGTGAACTGAAATCAAAGGCGATGCTTTGTTTTTTATTTGAATTACAAAATAAAATACGAAAACTTCGGAAGAAAAAAGGGGGGTGTTAAACATATTTCTCTTCATTCAAACGTCAGTCAATCAATCGCATGTCAGTGGCGGATTACACAGCGGAGAAAGGACTGTTGTTTTCCGACGCTTGTTTTATTGAATCACTGGCAAAGCTAGACCCCTTTTTAGCGATCAAGATAATGAATAATGATATAATGATATGTTCTGAAAATAAGAAAATTTGACGATTTTTCGGTAAGTATATAAAAATGATCGCTAATTGGCTTTCTCCAATTTTCAAGACTTACATGATCATTTCCAATAATTCATAAATTCTATATATTCATATAAATATTTTTCATACATTAATATAAAAAAACACTTTAGTAAGCTAAATAAAAATGAACAGCTCTAGTACTCAGCTCTAGGTTTTTTTTTTTTTGCACTTGACAGCATTCCCGATAAAGCGGGGGAGGCATTTCAAATGACTTATATTCCTAAGCTCACTATTCGTTACCCCCCCCCCCCCTCTTCCCCTCTTCTCGGGGAAACTTGGTCCCCGAAGCTTACTCATTTGCGTGAGTTCTCTTTGGGATATCCACGGCTTTCCTCTGTCACAACATGTTTCAGCTGCTACTTCTCCTAACCCAACATGGACGGCAACTGACTGAGCAGAAGTACCTTCGGGCAACATATATATGGTCCGAAACCTGGACACATGAACCACCGAGTCAACTGACCCAAAGCTACTTCGCTGCCACTAAATTGTAACGTGAAGCTAGCCTGCCGGGGAGGCAGTTCAACTGGCTTACATTCCTAAGCTCGCTATTCGTTACACTATCATTAAACTATGCTTTTAAACACCCCCCCCCGCAACCTAAAGTATAGAAATATAGAATGGTACAGAGGTGAGTGATAACACTATGGACCTAGAATCAAACTAAAGATTAATCTTTTATGATGGATTGTTTTGTCACAATCTAACTGAAATTCAGCTCTCTTTATTTCGTAAACTATGTAGTGATCGAAATACTAGTAATGGGAGCTGGATTCTAATTAGGTTGGTTTAGTCCCCGACATTCACTCACTACAAGCTAGGGTGCAATCAAGACCATGCTTCCTGTATAAACATTTTGTGTGTGTCAGTCATTATTGCATTTGCATAGAATAAAACGGTCAATAGGTTCGATTGTGCAACTGGTTTTATATACAGTATTTACTACAATACTACAATATTACATTTGTAATGGGTTCCGATCGTCCATTGCAAATCTTCAATATCCAGGGACGTATCAGAGGTTCAGTCTGTAAATAACGTATGTTATGATGACTAAAAAAAACGGTTGGTTGTGTTAGCGGCTACCTTGTACACTGTATGCAAACTTTCTAGCCGGGGTCAGTGAGACCCCCTTGCACCCCATTCGGTACTTTTTGCACGGGTACCAAATTGTTCGTAGGGGTCTTCAGAAACTTTTTTTTCAGAATGTACCGTACTCGAACGTAATTGTCAATATGAAATATATGTTCTTTGGTACCAATTTTATTGTATTAGACACGTGTTTCGGATATTGAATCCTTGTCAGTAGTACTTCATTTCAAACAGTTTAAATAAAGTCAAAGTGAATTTTCCTTGCGCCATGTATGATATAGACTTTTAATTTCCTCTTGCCAAAATGAACCAATTTACACATGTAGCCATGTGTTTTTCGACAGTTTCCATGGCAAGCCCCTGATAAAGTAAAGTATGTAACGAGGAAAGATTGCTCAACTGCATGTTCAAGTTTCATTTCAAGAAATAACTATAAAGTCTCCTAACTTCATTGAAATATGATTTGGATTTTTTTAAAAGCTTAGAAATTGACTTTTGTAAAGAAAATTATTTTTCTTTTAATTTTTGAGATGAGCTTATACATTGTATCTGTATACTGATTATAAAATATCTGAATCATAAAATCGATTATTTTAACATGTTTGATTTTGAATGCACTTTCGTGTTATAAATATTTCTCAAACATCATATATGCGTATTTTCATTGTTTTGGGGCAACATCGTATTTGTTCTTGGGGGTATTTTATAGTTATAAGAGATTTCTCGGTATCATCTATGAGAAAAGTCACTGTTATCGATACAAAACCGTATTTGCAGATGTGTTTCCATGCATGGTTTTGATATCGATTTACACGTAAAAACTCAGATGACTTTTCCTACTATTTTTGGGTAAAATGCATGTCGATTTTCATAAAAAAAAATACTGCATGACTTCTGACTGAGAAACTATTTTATTAAATTTTTATTAAATTCTTTATATTTGGAGCAATATGGGATTTGAAGCTAAGTTAAAAGTACATCAAATTGGTTAATATGACAACTTGACTATTCCGCTACCAATGTCTGAACTTCAGGGTCCTGTGTCACAGAAGCCGATTCCAATGCATGAAAAGCAAAATCCAAGCGTATGAATTTAAGGTGTCTATGAAAATTTAGAACCAAAATTGTGATGCATTTGAACTCCTAGTCTTAACTTGAGCGGACAGATGATAATTGTTGCTTGTATATGTATTATTGTTTGCCCAACTAATACAATTTCAACATTTTCTCCATCGATCTCACTATTCACACAGTTTAAATTAACCCTTCCAACGGAATTCATCAAAGAAATAAAGTGAAAACTGAATCAAATATTGAAATAGAACTTAAAGATAAACATGAAAAGATAAAATCATACAAAATCATTCTAAAATCAACACAAAAGACACGATTATATACATAACGCATAACATTATTACACCGCAATAAATTGTAACCCTTACAGTCTTCCATACATTGAAATTTCGTCGTAAAGATAGTCCCCTTTCTTGTCTCCAACACACAAGTTTTGTAACTTAATGATTTTATAAATATTTTGTGACCTAACTTATGTCTTTACTGATCAACCGGTCACTAAATTCTACGATATTACATTAAAACTTTTAAATTTTTCGTCAGAGGAAATTCGACCTGAAATCGGTAAACATTTCTACGCGCAGTGGGAAATTCGGTTAAACATGACTTCAAATAATTAAAACTTATTTGCAATACCAAATAAACAAGTTTTTGATTCATTGTTTACTCTTGAATGTCATTTCAATGATCAAAATTAAGTTTGAAAAAATATTCGAGCTCGGTATAACTGTTTAAAGGTTGCGTACGGTGCGCCATTGGCACAATTAGTAAATGATAGTTTTCTTCATTTTTTTGTCGGCCGAAAAACTATATTTCCCATGGTCCGATTTTGTCCGATTTTTTGTGTGATATTAACCACCCTTAGAACTGACGATTGCAGTAAAGAAAGCTTCTGTTGCAATTAGTTCTATTTGAAATGCTAGATTGACTGGACTAGACTTGTTATCTGTTTTTTCTTCCAATTTTATGTACGTTCATAACATTACCCGTGCTCTCAAAATCGAACGCTTCATTTTTTCCTCCATTTTTCTCATGACGAGCCCCTGTGCCAAATATTAACATTTTGACTTTGTGGCATTGTATCCTTGCATTACAGTATATATGATAGTCTTTTAAAACAGATATTCGGTCTTATTTTCAATGAACCTTCTAATGATTTTGCCTTGCGCCTTCTCGACTTTGAGACTAAATAACTGATAGGTACAATCACATTTTCAAATCGCTATATATTTTCAAATCAAACACATGGCTACAAATCAAAATAAGAAATTACACTTGCACTTGTAAACTACATCTAAAATCTGCGATTCTTACAGATGATAGCGGGGCTCTCATGAAGGGGGCCCTATCAGGCAGGTCGGAGGGGAGGATTTAACCTATAATTTTTGATTTGACTTTCATCAATAATTGAATGCTCTTAACATACCATCATTGACAAGACATATTATAAAGAATGTTTTAAGGTTTCCTTTTTCGACTGAATCAAGTTCTTATATTCATATAAGATTTACCCAGTAGAGAACAAGCCTTCGCTATCTCGTTTACTGAAGTGTTTACAATGTTGCAATATAAGAAGGCAAGTGGCTATGATATAAACAAAGCGTTCTGAGAAGATATTTACACCTCGATCATCAAAATACCATCTTCTTTTTGTCAGATTTAATACTTTTAAATCCGTGTATTTTAACAATATTTGTGTGCTCTTTCAGGAATTTTTCTTGTTGGATTAATTACTATTATTTCTTGCTATGTTTATATTCTCAATGTTCTTTAATTTTTTCTTCTATTCATATCTCGGCAAGCCATACAAATGTTTACATAATTATCTAACTAGTGTATTAAGATCAGCCTCTTAACTCAACTCTCGCCGTCATTATATTTTCTGAAGGGACAATTGTTAACTTAGGGTCAGAGTTGATACTTTTAATAGACTTGAGGAAAAAGAAATGAATATTTTAACTTTTCAGACCAAAATATCAAAATGTGCCCATCTCGTATTGTTCGGCTTACAAACGTCCTTTTTTCGATATTTTAACATCTTCGTATTTTTGAAGAATTCCGTATGATAACTTCACATTTCTCTGAAATGCATGAAATTTCAAGAATTAATTCCCGTATTCTTCGGGATTCTTATAGCTTGTGTATGAATTGAAAGCTGATAATAGAAATTCTTTAAAATAAAAAAAAAATTGTTCTTTTAAAATGAAATAAAAAAATCATTTGAAATAATAAAAATCTTTGAAATGAAAAAATAAAAGTCCTCAGGGCAGAAATTTCTCTCTCATTAACAACAATTTCTAATTTTTATGTAAAGCTAGAAGGTCTACAGTTGCATATTTTTTTCTACGCATAGAGCCATTGTATTGCTTCATCCTAAAGCAGTCAAACCAATATATAGCCGATTTAGTTTTTTTTTTTTAAATGGCTGTTTCTTGAAATAGCACAATAATATATGCAAAAATTCAATTTTTACCCCAAAACAATGAGGTTGAAATCTGTATTGTCACTTTTTAAAAGAGTATGATAAATAGTATATGGACTGATGTTTTAATTTTGATAGTAGAACTCATTCCCTTTCCTTCATACGAAAATGAAAATTGTTCCTCTATTTTCCGCGATTTTTCATTAAAGAACATCATTTTCCCCCAAAATGACCATTCAGGTATGAAAATTTGAAGGAGAATTTTATCTTAATAATGCAACAAACTGAGGTAATGTCATTTATCGTTTATGTTGGATTGAAATATTACGTGATATGAATTATATCCGAAATGGAAGTAAACGGATGTGACAATTCTACTGAATTATAGCGACGAGTGTTGCATGCAAGTAGGAGATACTGACTCTTCCTGGGCACCTGGTCTCACTCCTATATTGGGAGTTCGCTTATTTTCATATGATGGAGGTTTTCCTTTATTTGCTTTGGTTTTATTCTGATTTTGTATGCCTTCGGTTTATGATTTTCTGAATAATCGAATTTGTACTATGTTTTAGGGTATTATCATTATCCATATTTGTCATGAAAATAGAGTAACCTCCCTGTAGTTGCAAATCTAACCTTAAAGAAATACTATTGTAAAGAAACATTTTTCTCATAAAAAATGAAATTTATATCAATTTCAATTTTAAATCGGTAATCCTTTCCTACTTAAAATCTATACCGAATACTCATAGAAAGAATCGTTATTTGAGTCTAATTGATTTTATTTTGTATGATGCGATACTTTATCAACTTAATATAATTAGGAATGGATTAGAATAATCTGTCTTTCCTGGTTTTTCCCCTAAATTAAGTGAGATTATTTAATTTGATAAACACAATCAATCATTTGAATTTGTTTAAAATTTCATATTCAATTTTAACTGTTTACGTTTCTGTCTTATTATGCTAATCGGTTAATGTAACCATGGGAATTTCGTCCTATGGTATCTATATTTCACAGCTCATTCGGTATGCTAGAGCATGTACTGATGTTTTGGATTTTCAAATTTACAAATTACCAAGAAACATTTAGGACAAGGTTTTCGCTTTCACAAACTAGTAAAGACTTTCTGGAAATTTTACAAAAATTATTGTCAACTTCTTCTGAAATTCGGACCAATACAGGTAACAGAGTATATTACTTTGGGTATTTCACAACCTACATTTTATGGTGACATTATTAACAAGATAAGAAGGATCAAAGATAGACAGCATCACTATCGAAAATGCGTCAGAATCATCAAACGCCTTTTATACCGTGGATATGATCCTAATGTCACCAGACGGACACTAGGCTTGGTACTTGGCCAATCTACAGTCTTGTACAAGCGCATTCTTAAAACTTGCACTCTGACTGACTGTGACGACGGGACTCCATGACGGGCCCTGTCCAAACCTCTTTAGAGAAGACAGGGCCCCGACCACCTGTCCTCTCTGAATGTCAGTCGGACTCCTCGGGTGATAACATACATCAGCTCGCGACGGCAGAGCACGGATTGTATTACGTAAGCCCTCTTTTTATATCCATTTACATATTCATCTGTGTTGCTTGGGCCCCTGCGTTTTGCGGTCTTGTTTGTGTGTGGTCATCTGACAGTGAGGAGGTTGTTTTACACCACAGTTGTACGTTCTTCGAGACCTCTGGGTAATCGGAAAAGTGGGAGGGTTGTGCGCACGTAATCCAGGATAACCATACCTTCTGCTATCTCCGTGGCGGATGGCCGTCCTAAGTCGGCACCGCGGTTGCCCATTGGTCTCGTTGGTTTATGTGTAGTCCTTTGTGTTTGATGTTTCTGTGTTGTGCGCTGACGTTCCTTGTCCCTTACCCGTCTCTTTCTGTGCTTGTCTGCTTTGTGTTTTTTGCATTGGGTGTTTTGGGGTTTTGCTGTGGGTGCTACAACCTGGTGTTGTTGGAGATCCCCTCCTTTGTTTCAAATGAGTTTAAGAAGATCTTGACGATAATATCAACAGCACTCACAATAGAGCACAACATTGAGCATCGACGCATCAAGATAGAGGTGGGACCAGGTGCCCGGAAGGAATAATCACCCCCTGTTGCTAGATCCGCCTAAATGTTTTAGCACGACAATGGAAAAAAAATTAATCAATGCGCTGTCTGACGTTATGTCTATATAGAAAGTGTTATGGCGACAATGTCAGGGAAAAATATTCAAAACACTTACCGTCAAATCCCTCACGGGAACTTGTTTACTAGCTCCACACGACAATGGGCATAAGTGTGACGCAAATGAGTTAAAGAAGATCCTGACAATAATCTCCACAGCACTTACAATAGAGCACAAAATTGAGCATCGATGCTATAAGCAAGCTAGAGGTGGGACCAGGTGCCCGGGAGGAATAAGCATCCCCTGTTTGGTTAGCCGCAACCGTGGTCGATGTTCACGCACAAAAAAAAAGAATTTCTAAAATACAAACACTGTCTGAGGTTATGTTTATATAGAAAGTGCAATTGTGACGATGTCAGAGAAAAATATTCAAAACACTTACTGTCAATGAGCTAATGTCGTAATGAAGATCCTGACGACAATCTCAACAGCATTCACAATTGAGCATCAAATGGAGCATCGACGGACCCCCAGCAAGCTAGAGGTGGGATCAGGTGCCCGGGAGGAGTAAGCATCCCCTGTTGGCTAGCCGCACCCGCCGTCGATGTTCAAGTATCATTTTCAAACTTTTATATATCTGACTAATTTATCAATACATTAAACAACAAACAAATCTTCTAAGAAAATGAAATACGTAATCAATGTGAATCACGTATAAATCAGTGCCGTAAACATAGTTATCAGAATTCATGTTTTCATACCCGTGTTCAAGGTCAAGCGGCATATTCTATTTGTCTTCATTCCGCGATTTTCGTTGAAAAAATCCATGTACAACACCGAGTAAGACTTTGTACTGTGACTAAAATCTAAGACACTTTTAATCCTCTACATTAATATTAATAATTGAACACTGTGAAGTGCAAATAATCCTTTCCCCCTCAAAACAGATAAGATTATTGACCTTCATAAACAAGACAAATAGCAGAAATGTATTAGCTACCTCTTTCCAATATAGAGCATTTTAACTTTTAATAATCAAGGTCTTATTGTAATAATTGTAAGTCTTATCTCGAGTTCAGTTCATCATTGTGTTAGAAATTGAGCTAAGTGAGGTTTTCAGTAATGTCTGCTTAGTCCATCAAAAATATTTTCTTCTGTTTTAGAGCGACACGCCTTAGTTCAAATCCATTATATCTGCACAGATAGAAAAAAATAATCTTAATTTTGTCAAAGAACTTTTGCATTTTTATTAAAAAGGAAACGTGTGAGACGGGCGAATTTACACTCTAACCTTTGAAAAAAAATACCACACACACGAAAGGGAATATTTTGTATAAACAACATAACAGTTAAAATGAACTTTATCAAGTTGAATTTTAATACAAATCATGATTTTTTCATAAAATGTTTTAAATATACACAAGTCTTTCAATCCTTTATTTTTTTGTTCTTTTCATTTCCTTTTCTTTTGTTTGGATTGCAGGGTGAGAAGATTTTAAAATCTAGTAAACATTTGTTTAAAGTTGATTTCAATTTAAATTGAATCAATTTGAATAAGTGACTACTTCATGTCATTATATACATCCGTTGCCGTGGCCTAACGTTGTTCAAGTATGCTTTTCCTCCGTGTTTTTCTCGTTTATTTGCCACTACGCCCGCTTCTGAGAAAACGAATTGCGCAATAATTATGGATCATGCATTGGGAAAAACATGACTATAAATACTTTTAGCAGCATTTATTTTTCTTGTCCGATTTCAAGATCAAGAGGCATGTTCATCTTTATTTTAATTTTGTCAAAATAAAAAAAGTTTAACAAACATTGCAATATGTTTTTATTTGATTTGAATTTTATCCTTAACTTTAAATCGGATAAAGAAGATCCTGACGACAATCTCAACAGCAACCGCAATAGAGCACCAAATTGAGCATCGACGGACCCCTTGCAAGCTAGAGGTGGGACCAGGTGTCCGGGAGGAGTAAGCATTCCCTGTTTGACTAGCCGCACGCGCGAAATTTAAAACAATATATACAAGTTCTATGGCGAACATGTCAGGAGAAAACATTTGAAACATTAAATGACAAACTCCTTACGGGGGAACATTTTTACGAGCTCCACACAGCAAAGGGCATATGTGAGACACAAATAAGATCAAGAGAATCCGGACGACAATCTCATCAATACTCACAATAGAGCAAGTTGAGCATCGACGGATCCCTAGCAAGCTAGAGGTGGGACCAGTAAAGTGTCTTATCTTTTTACTGTATCGCAGTTAACTTACGTGGTTCAAATAATTATTCCGCCTCCTTTAATTAATTAATTCATTAATTGGGGAAACCATAGTTGTCAACATTTATATACATAAGAATAATAAATCATGATAATCATATCATAACTCTAATCAGATACATGTACATGTCAGAGAGTTTTGAAAACCGCACCTCTTCAAGAGCAAAAAGAACGTCAAGGCTGTTCATATTTTTTTTTCAAAATATTCATATAACACCTTTCGCATTAGTTTTTAAATATTATGAAAGAAGAAGTATATCTTTTATATTTCGACACACAAAATGTTGTTTTTATCTGAATAGCTTCTATTACGCATGACCTATGGAAACAAATTTAATGGGCAGATCTAGGATTTTTCAAGGAGATACAGCCCATGGTATTGAAAAGAATTTGTAAGAAAAGATGAGGAAAATAACGTTATTTGGAAAATTTCAGTGGGTTCTGGCCATAATAAATATAATCTAGACCTGGATTTTTAGTTTTCCTAAAGAATCCCCGTACATCTATCCCTTCTCTTCTACTGAGTATAATTGGAAACAAAAGGACAGGTTGTATTTGTTGATCCGATGTGTATTTTCATTTGCTTTGAAAATGTCCTTTCAGAAATACATTGCAACTGAATTGTCAAAGGTTCAAATGATGCGAAGATTTGAAGAAATGATGCGAAGATTTGAAGAAATAAACATTTCTCTGCATCATTTCTTCGTATCTTCACATCATTACTTCAATTCTTCGCATCATTACTATAATTCTTCGCATCGTACCTATAATTCTTCGAATCATTACTATAATTCTTCGCATCATTACTATAATTCTTCGCATCATTACTATAATTCTTCGCATCATTACTATAATTCTTCGCATCATTACTATAATTCTTCGCATCATTACTATAATTCTTCGCATCATTACTATAATTCTTCGCATCATTACTATAATTCTTCGCATCATCACTTCAAATCTTCGTATCATTACTTCAAATCTTCGCATCATTACTATAATTCTTCGCATCATTACTATAATTCTTCGCATCATTACTATAATTCTTCGCATCATTACTATAATTCTTCGCATCATTACTATAATTCTTCGCATCATTACTTTACTTCTTCGCATCATTGCTATAATTCTTCGCATCATTACTATAATTCTTCGCATCATTACTTCACTTCTTCGCATCATTACTAAAATTCTTCGCATCATTACTTTAATTCTTCGCATCATTACTATAATTCTTCGCATCATTACTATAATTCTTAGCATCATTACTATAATTCTTCGTATCATTACTATAATTCTTCGCATCATTACTATAATTCTTCGCATAATTACTTCACTTCTTCGCATCATTACTATAATTCTTCGAATCATTACTATAATTCTTCGCATCATTACTATAATTCTTCGCATCATTACTATAATTCTTCGCATCATTACTATAATTCTTCGCATCATTACTATAATTCTTTGCATCATTACTATAATTCTTCGCATCATTACTATAATTCTTCGCATCATTACTATAATTCTTCGCATCATCACTTCAAATCTTCGTATCATCACTTCAAATCTTCGTATCATTGCTTCAAATCTTCGCATCATTACTATAATTCTTCGCATCATTACTATATTCGACAGAAATATCACATCCAGTTACTTCCATTTCGAAAGATACAAGTATATAAATCATACAGTTTAAAATTATTAAATGGTGATTCAATGGGGGTATTTTACAACTTTTCATATGTTTGCATCAAATGAAAGTTTTCATCATTTAAAGTATTTTAACATATTACCACCAGATTAGGTATCTAACCACTGTCTTATTCAAACAGGCATAAATATTTTTAAACAAGTGAGTTAAAGAATATCCTGACGATAATCTCAAAAGCAAGTATGACACAAGAAAGGTACTTAAATCATCAAACCACCCGAAAGAACATAAATATGGAGTGATGAATGACAAATATGGATAATGACCATATCCCTGTGTAAAGCACAAAATCGATAATTACGAAAATCAGAAACCGAAGGCATACAAAATCAGGACAAAACAGGAACCAAAGCAAACAAACAAAAACCTCCACCATATGAAAAGAAGCAAACTCCCGATATGGAAGTGAGACCAGGTGCCCAGGAAGAGTAAGCATCTCCTGCTTGCATGCAACACCCACTGCTTCGATTCGGTAGAACTGTCACATCCGGTAACTTCCATTTCGGAAGACATAGAGTACAATCTTGGGTTGGATGGTTCAAATGGTCTATGACAGAATATCATCCACCATTCTGGAGAGTGGGACATCATCGTGTATGACGAGTTCCCCGTATCGACCGTAGAACTTCCTCAGTGACGATGTTAGTCGGTCACAAACATATCCCTGACTGAGAAGCTTATCTGAAAGACGCCTAGCTCTCAGAACAAAATCCGTATAATTCGTACTTGATCTGGCAAAGCGTATCAACTGAGATATGAACACGCCATAAGCAGGCGATGAAGGGATGTTGCTACTCAGAAAAGGAAAGTTTGTAATGCTGAAATTGAAGTCGTCACGTTTGTCATAGAGTGAGGTTTCATGTGACCATCAGTGTCGTAGGACAACATTATGTCCAAATAGGATGCTGAATTATTTGTCTCTGTAGTTTCTTTGACTTCAAGCTCTGAAGGATAGATACTGCTCAGGTAATCCGCGAATTTTGGATCATTGGTGGACAACACATCGCCTATGTATCTGTAAGTGAAGTTGAAGTCAGAAGTATCTTTTCCCTTCAGAGACCAGATATTGAATGAAATCAGCTCCGTATGAGTAAAGAAAAATGTCGGAAAGGAGTGGGGCACAATTGGTCCCCATTGGAATTCCGACAATTTGCTGGAAGACCTTTCCTTCAAACACCACAAAAATGTTGTCGATCAGAAAGTTTAGCATCTGAATAATATCTGTTTCAGTGTACTTATTTTCATAATCGGACTTTTCTTTTACAAAGTAGGTTTTGTCATAGTTAACAACAATAAATTTGTATTTGCGATTACCGTTCTTACTTGTAAACGCATTACTTATAATTTTTGCGAGTCTTTCTTTTAATTTAGAATGTGGAATTGTAGTGTAAAGTGTCGAAAAATCAAAGGCTTTGATCGAATGGACTCTACTAAAATGAGTGAATTCTTTAAGATCCACATCTGGTTGATACCACTGCGAGAATATACTGTCGAACAATATTTTTTAAGCCCAGATTTGATTCCAGATAAAACTTTGGTATGTAAGATCTATACAGATTTGGTAGAACATTTTGAGGAACCAGCGGTGAAACGTTGTTTGTACGGATTCTTATGCATTTTAGGTATGCAGTATAAGTATGGCAAATCTAAATCTAAATTGTTCATGTCGAAGCCAAATGAAGCAAGAGCTGATTTGTGGTTATCTATTATTTCAGAGGCAGAAAGGTTTGTTGGGGTGTAAGTGGGATTTCCAAGTATCGAATTTAAACCCAACTCTTTAACTAGACTGTCGAAACTTTTTGCAAGTAAATGTGTAATTATTTGAGGCTTTGTCCGCTGATGTGATGACATAATGTTCTTGGAGGTAGGTAAGCTCTGTGATAACATCAGGGTTTTTTAATATAGACTTGAATCTGGTGTTCACAATTGATTTTAATCGGTCAATTCTAGATAAAAGTAACCCTCTGATTGATTTTATCCATTCGGAAAGGGTGTCGAGCTGTACATCCTCTTTCTTTGCCCAACGTCTTGCATATTCCTCACAAGAATCCATGATAATTTTGAAATTTTGGTTCCATGTAAAGGACATACTTTCTCTGTATTTTGGACCCTTTTTTAACAATTCTCTCAACTTGTCGTTCTTGACTATACTAAGGTCACCAGTAATAACGTGTCCACAAGGAGAGTAGTTGAAATCCGATGAAGAACATTGGCAGGGAAGTGGATGTAGTGAGGGATTACTTAAATCAATACACTGCAGGAATCGTTTGTAATTGTAAATTTTAGATGCAACTGTTTGTGTGTAGCTATAGGAAATACAAGGAGTTTCTTTGCTTTTGAAATATGGTGGGATTTTTTCTGTGACAGTTTAATGATTCAAAATTTGACCAAGATTCAAGCTACCAATACCTTTGTTTGCAAATCTTACTTTAATAAAAGGGCGGTTTGTTTTCTCCTCTGATTTATCTGATCTAACTGCTTGAAATAAACGAAAAGTAGAAATGTCCAAGATGACTCCTTGTAGTCTGTATTCTGGGGAACGTGTATCGGTATATGTGAGGTCCTTCGTATAATCGTAGATTTCGTGTAACTTCCGTAAAGGAACAGAGTATAATTTGGTACGAATATAATGCAGGCCTAGAGGCTCTTTTAAAATGGAACCAAGTCATCGAAGGAGAAACTATGTATCTCAGGCCTATCATATTTTTGAATGCCATGACTTCGAGGTCTTCTTTGTGGTCTGTTGAATAAGCTAGTCACATTTACCGATTGACAACCGGGACTTGTTAAGTTTCCTATAGTGTTGATGTTATCGTTGCACCCATAGGGCGCTGCAGTGTTAAGATTTTTTATCCAGAACTCTTCTCTGTTGCGACGGAAATGTAAAGATGCATATTTTACTGCTTTACTAGATTATAATTCTCAAAATTCAATCCTGAACCTATATGACATTTAAAATTCAAAAGACAACTTCTATCAATTGCTCAGCTACAATTTTGTCTAGAAATATGACGTCAGCACTAACGGCCAAAAAATAACACGTAGCAAACTATTCTGAAACTGTTTTAAACAGGAATGATGTAAATTTATTTTGGTCTATCAAATATTCAGGAGATGTGAATGACAAAATGAAATCTAGAAATTTTCAAGCCAATACGATTTCTTCATGGGCCTTTTCAAATATGTACACCACGCCTCATAACGACAAGATTAATGATCACTTGTCCAAACGTATTAGATGGTGCTTTAATCGAGAGGGGAAAACTTATATTTGTACGTCTGAAACAAATGGTTTCGGTTTCTTTTCCGCTACAGAAGACATATTATACAAGTCATTGACATGTAGTGACCGTTGCAGTGCCTTGTCCTTCCTCTTGGACAATATTTATGTAAGGTTTGGTGAGAATCTCTACATGCAGGTTGTAAGGATGCCTATGGGTACAAAATTATGATCAACTTCTTTTGAAATTCGGACTCATACAAGCAACAGAGTATATTACTTTAGGTATTTCACAAACTGCATTTTATGGTGACATAATTAACAAAATAAGAAGAAAAAAGGTAGACAGCATAACAAACGAAAATGCATCAAAGTCATCAAACGCCTTTAATGCCGTGGATATGAACATAATGTCACCAGAAGGATACTAGGCTTGGTGCTTGACCAATCTACAGTCTTGCACGAGCGCATTCCTATGACTTGCATTCTGACTTACTGTGACGACGGGACTCCATGACGGGCCCTGTCCAAACCCCTTTGGAGAAGACAGGGCCCCGACAACCTGTCCTCTCTGAATATCAGACGGACTCCTCGTGTGATAACATACATGAGCTCGCGGCGGCAGAGCATGGATTGTATTACGTTCGCCCTCTTTTGATATCCATTTACATATTCATCCATGTTGCTTGGGCCCCTGCGTTTTGCTCTATTGTTTATGTGTGGTCTATTGATAGTGAGGGGATTGTTTTACACCAGAATTTTACGTTCTTCGAGACCTATGGGTATTTGAAAAAGTGGGAGGGTTGTACGCACGTAATCCAGGATAACCACACCTTTTGCCATTTCCGTGGCAGATGGCCGTCCTAAGTCGGCACCGGTTGCCAATTTGTCTCGTTGGATTATGTGTAGTCCTTTGTGTTGGATATTTCTGTGTTGTGCGCTGACGTTCCTTGTCCCTTTTGCGTCTAATTTCTATTCTTGTCTGCTCTGTGTTTTTGCATTGAGTGATTTGGAGTTTTGCTGTGGGTGTTGTAACCTGGTGTTGTTGGAGATCCCCTCCTTTGTCATCTGATTGTCAGGAGCTTCTTTAACATCATAATTGTGCGTTCTTCGAGACGTCTGGTTTATTTGAAAAGTGGGAGGGTTGTGCGCACGTAATCCAGGATAACCACACCTTCTGCTATTTCCGTGGCAGATGGCCGTTCTAAGTCGGCAACGGTTGCCCATTGGTCTCGTTGGTTTATGTGTAGTCCTTTGTGTTTGATGTTTTTGTGTTGTGCGTTGACTATCGTTTGTTTATGTGTGGTCTTTTGTTTGCAATGTTTCTATGGTGTGAGTTGGTGTCCCTTGTCCCTTTTGCGTCTTTGTGGGTGTCTGCATTGTGTTTTTGCATTGGGTGTTTTGGGGTTTTGCTGTGGGTGTTGGAACCGAGTGTTGTTGGTGATCCCCTCCTTTCTTAAATTCAAAGTTGTGAGTGAATTATTTTAATGAATACCGCAACAAAACAGAAAGGTTTCGCAGGAACAGAGAAAATAAGAAATGTTAAAACAGAAAAAAAGTAAGTCAAATAATTTCATTCAACTTTGAAGAATAGTAAGAGCTCTTGGAAAAAATGATAATAAAAATCCTATAGTGCCAGAATACCAGCAAAAAATTGCCGCATGTAAGAGAGAACTAATCAAATTAGAAAGAAAATTTACAGAAAACGGAAAAGATAAATGAGGTAAACACAATGGTATGAAACAATTTTGGAAGTTACTTCATCTCTAGCTTGCTAGGGGTCCGTCGATGCTCCATTTGTTGCTCTATTGTGAGTGCTGTTGATATTGTTTTCATGATATTCTTTATCTCATTAATGCTATAAGAAATAAATAGAATATCCATAAATGATTTCAAATGATTTATTATTATATTAAAAAAAGCAATCGAAGGAAAGTTTGTGTCGCCTGCAGAAGCGGCTTCTTTCTTTAAAAAGTGGATCAAATATATAGGTCAAGGTCATTTAGTCAAAAATGTTAACAAGGTCTTGTTACAAGGAATACACAAGTGAAATATTAATTTAAGCCCTTTCACTTACTAATCAAAAGATATAGCCTATCTTAACTTTTTAAAAGAGTAGGTCAAATATCTAGGTGAAAGTCACGAGGTAAAATTATGGTATGTGTAGCAAAGTCTTGTTACAAGGAATAAACATGTGAAATATCAAAGCCTTGTAACTTACCAATCAAAGATATAGTCAATCTTATTTCCTTGAAAAAGTAGGTCAGAAATCTAGGTCAAGGTCACTAGGTAAAAAATTATGGTATATGTAGAAAGTTCTTGTCAAAAGGAATACACTTGTGAAATATCAAAGCCCTATCACTTACCAATAAAAGTTATGGGCTGTGAAACCCTAAGTGACAGACAGACGGACTGACAGACAGACAGACAGACAACGGACAAAGTGATCCCTAAGTGTCGCTATGCTTCGCAGGCGACACAAATATGAACACTCAACTATCCCTACCTCAATTGACCACTACCTTGAGAACCATCACAAAAATATATCACAGACAAAGGAATTATTTACATATCAAGGAGGAAGATGATACGCCTTTTTACCACCCTTTCCTAGAAGTAAAATAAAACATAGCGAAACTGAATAATAATGAAAGTGAAGGATCTTATTTGAAATGGATCTCCTAAATTAATTTCCAACGTCCTTTTCCCAACCATTGTTAAACTATTTTAAATAAATTGTTAAATAAACAAAATCCTTAAAAATCCTTAAAAATGGAATTATGTCTTCCGTCGTCGGGGAGAAACCTTATTGTTTTTGCCGTCGCACTCGTCTGTCTGTCCGCCTGTCACGCATCGTGTCCGGGCTATATCTCCTGTTTGCACGATAACTTTCATATTTTAGTATATTCAAGTTCAAGTTCTTTATTTACCGTAAGCCACACAGCTCATAGGTTACACAATATATACAATTTATATATAATATACAATAAATGAACACAGGATAATAAAGTGAGTGTGTTCGTCTAAGCAATATGATATACTAGTATGACACAGAGTAGGGATTTCAGTCACGTGATCTTTCAAGCTGACAAATCGATCTATCGGTTACCGCACTAAACTTACCTTAAGATTTCTACAATGATTTTTGTTAAAAATATATGATTCTATATTTAAACGTTAAAATGATACTTATTCTTTATATAAATATTGTATGTTTTATGAAAATATGAACAAAAGCGGTGAAATTATCGATTTTTTGGACGACAACCTCTCGCTTCAAATATCTATGGCACGAGGAACGGCTAATGGGGAATTTGAGGGTCGTTCTGTATGGCGGCTATTTCAGCTTATTTATAAATATTTATTACATTAAATTCATGTATGGTTAGATAGATTGGACTCTCCGATTGATAACCGAAGTTGCGCAAAAGTTGAACTCCAAATATAACGAAAGTTGTGTCATATTTAAGTTTTCAGGGGAATATGTATTACTTTTGATGTCATCCTTTCTATTTTGCGCACTTAAATATTAAAAGTTTGAACATTTCCGATTATTTTGATATAAAGAGCACCAAATTTCATTATCGTTTACATAGCTGCATTCCGATTTTCCCGCCTCGACCCCCTTGATTATTTACCCGCGTGATAATGTCATTCACGTCGATTTCACACAAGTTAATCAAGAAAGTGTTCGATTTCTTTTATATTTACTTTAAAAGGGAAGCGTAAAAAGGAACAGGGAAATATATATACATCAAACTTCCAGTTACGATTATATGAAATGATCAAATTTTTTTTTAAACTATCATACGTACTCTAAAGGATTCGCTCGTGTGTGTTCTTTGTGGATTTTTTTTTGGGGGGGGGGGGGGGGGGGCTTATTTACGCAAAAGCTGTCTTACTGGTGGAGTCGTTAGATCGCATGTTGGAATTTTTTTTTCCTATTTTTTTTTTTATTTATTCTTCCTCCTTTATATATTTTTTTCAAATTAGGCTTTATTTCACAGAAGAACAAATGTATATCTTTATCGACATTAAGATACATGAAAATCATTTTTTTTTGCCATGGCAACCGAAATGAAGTGCTTTACAAGCAATGATAACACATTTTTGGTATTTCTTAAAATATTATTTCGATTATATTTCAAGTCAAACACGTGAAAATTAAGTTTATAAATCTTAAGATTTTCAAAATTTGTATATCTAAATCGATGTTGGTCATTTTGTTTTAAAATGGTTACCATGGCAACACAACTAAATTATCATTGTAGTATAAAACGAATAGCTGAAGTCTTTACAAACAAAATGATGTGCAAATCATTCAAATAGCAGTAAGATTATTCAAGTTATAGCTATTTCAATACGCTGACTGACCACTTCAAGTTGAATTTGAATGGTGCCACATCATGAGAATTTTTATATTGAATACAATAGGAAAGTGTGTCACAAAATTGACACCAATCGTCAAGCTTTCAACTTCATTATCTCTGTACTCGATCAACCGATTTTAATAATTTTTTCTGTGAAATGTTTCTTTTACACAGAGCAATGTAATAATCTAATAATACATGGATCTTAATAATTAATGAAATTTAAGGTAAAATCTCTACACAGAGTGTGATATATGAAATATATGATAAAAAAGTATAATATACGATGATTTAACATGGAACGTAAAAAGTAGACATAAATCATATTCATAATAATTCTGTCCTAATTCTATTTGCATAATAAAGTTGTATATAAGATAATAATAATAATGGTGTTGCTTATGACATAAAGGTTTCACATCACCTTGACTCAAGCTCATGTGACCAAGGTCAAGGTCACTTAGTACTGTACATACATCCCTGTATGGCCTAAGGTACATCTTTAATCAAATTGTTCATACTTTCTTGTCTGGGCTATATCTCTAGAACAATGTTCAGTATCACTTTTATCTTTTAGTATGTCGTTGCTTATGACTCAAAAAGGAGCAGGTTCGAAACATGGAAGATCGCCCCTAATCTTATTTTAGATTTCGATTGTATTTCGCTTCAAGGAAGTTAAATGTGTGGTTGTTTGGAATACCAAAAACATATTTTAATTAACGTGCAATACACCGAAAGATATGGATTCAAAATCGGCTAAAAGTCGAAAAATGCTAAAAAAAAAAATCGTAATACATTGGCATAATTTGATTAATATTTATGGGAAAAAAGTAGGTCGCCAGTCCTCACCCCCCAAAAAGAAATTGATATAAAAAAGTTAAATTTGCAATTTATCTTTTGATCTACATAAAATTCATGTTGGGTGAATATTGGCTCATATACTAATTTTAAAGATTTATGCCAAAAACATGGCGAGTTTCTTTTTGTTCGGTCATGCAAAGCAAATGACGTCAAAATGTGACATCATAACTAAATCACGTGACGTTTTGGCAATTAAAATTATTTACTTTCAATTTTGGGAGGTCTCTGAGATTATTTAAAGGGATACTGAATAATAATTTTCATAAAATTATTTTTCGCAAAAATTCAGGGCCGATTTTGGGAAGTAAGTGATAGTACCCCTTTCATATCATTCTGACTCAAAGTCATGTAAGCAAGGCCAATGTCATTTAGTACCCTTTTTAATGAAAATCTAAATACTATCCTGTCCGGGCTATATCCCTTGATCTGTTTTCTGAATAACTTTCATATTTTAGTATGTTTTTGCTTATGACCTAAAGGTTTCATGTCTCTTTGACCTGAGGTCATGTGACTAAGGTCAAGGT
Organism: Pinctada imbricata; assembly: GCA_033119305.1. Lineage (NCBI taxonomy): Eukaryota > Metazoa > Mollusca > Bivalvia > Pterioida > Pteriidae > Pinctada > Pinctada imbricata. Next base: position 60,556,805 of record VSWD01000003.1, read on the forward strand.
CACTTCGTACATTTTTAATGAAATTGAACAAGTTATCCTGTCTAGGCTATATTTTTTGAATCGTATATTTGATAATTATGATACCTTTGTATGCTGTTGTTCATGATCGAAGGATTTCTTATCACCTTGATCCAAGGTAAAGATCATTTAGTTCTTTTTATAGAACTAAACATGCTTATCCTGTCTGGGCTATATCTCTTGATCCGTTTTTACAATTGCTTTCATATTTTAGTATATTGTTTCTCAAGACTAAATGTTTCTTATCACATTGTCCCTATGTCACATCACCAAAGTCACTTACTTTAGTAATGAAATTGTAAATGCTAATCGTGGCAAATGGCAGTCCAAAGTCGACACCGCTCACCCATTAGTCTCGTTGGTTTAAGTGTAGTCTTTTGTTTTTGATGTTTATTTTGGGTGCGGCTAGCCAACAGGGGATGCTTACTCCTCCCGGGCACCTGGTCCCATCTCTAGCTTGCTAGGGGTCCGTCGATGCTCAATTTGGTGCTGTATTGTGAGTGCTGTTGAGGTTGTCGTCAGGATCTTCTTTAACTCATTTGTGTCACACTTATGCCCTTTGCCGTGTGGAGCTCGTAAAAAAGTTCCCCGCGAGGGGTTTGACAGTAAGTGTTTTGAACATTTTCCCTGACATGGTCGCCATAACACTTTCTATATAGATATAACCTCAGACAGTGCAATGCATGTATTTTATATAGTTTTTATTTTCGTGATGAACATCGACGGCTTGTGCGGCTAGCCAACAGGGGATGCTTACTCCTCGTCCCACCTCTAGCTTGCTAGGGGTCCGTCGATGCTCAATTTGGTGCTCTATTGTGAGTGCTGTTGAGATTGTCGTCAGGATCTTCTTTAACTCATTTATATGTCGTATGTTTCTTTTGCGCCTCTTAGTATGCTCGTCTTTTGTGTTTTTGCATCACCCATAACCAAGATCAAGTGACTATAGTCAAGGTCACCCAGTATGCTCATAATGAAATTGTATATTCTGATCATGTTCGGGCTTAACATCATAAAACAATACAACGAATCACTTTCATGTCTTAGTCTTAGTATGATGTTGTCCATGACTCAAAGATATCACATCATCTTGAACCAAATGAGCTAAAGAAGATCCTGACGATAATCTCAACAGCACTCACAATAGAGCACAAAATTAAGCATCGACTGACCCCTAGCAAGCTAGAGGTGAGACCAGGTGCCCGGGAGGAGTAAGTATCCCCTGTTTGGCTAGCTGCACCCGCCGTCGATGTTCACACACGAAAATGAAAACAAAATTTACAAAACATGCACTGTCTGAGGTTATGTCTACATAGAAAGTGCTATTGCACCACGACAGCGATAAATATTCAAAACACTTACGGTAGAACCCCTCACATGGAACCCTTTACGAGCTCCGAGGTCATTTGACCAAGGTCAAAGTAACGTAAAGGGATTGGGTTGGGGAGAAATCTGTTTTTTAGGAAAAATCATTTTCTTTTAATAATGCCTGGTTTTTGGAAAGTCTCCTTAATATACACATCTGGAGACTCTTTGGATACAAATACCTATTGAGGTTTTTAGCTTTTACAGATGCCTTGGTACACTGTTCAACGGAATATTACAAATTAGATCAAATAACTATTTAAAATGCAAAAAAAAACCCTCTTAAGTCTATTGCAGTAAGTATTTCGCAATAACTTTAGATCAACAGGCAATATTTTCGTATCAAAAACTCTTATAAATAAATATGATCATAAAGGAAAGTGAAACTTGTATGCGTGCTTTATTGATTTTCCCAAAGCTTTTGATATTGTCTATAGACTTTCCCTCTTATCTGAAGTCTTAAAAAGGAATTGTTGGGAACGTTTATCGTATCGTTATTTCCAACCAGCTCTGTTGCAGCACCCAAAACAAATCACGAAAACACCTGATGCGAGAACAGAGAAGATGGCCACAGCAAGAAACGTAAAAGAGACATACGACATACAGACATTAAACACAGAAGACTACATATAAACCAACGAAAGCAATGGGTAATCAGACGGTCATCTGTCACGTTAGTAGCAAATGTCATTTTACAACAATTTCGACACATAAGGTGTTGCCTTCAACATTATGTAAGGTGTACTGACGACGCTTGATTTTTTTTTTGGTAAATGTCCTAGATTGTTCGTGTTTGTTCTGGATTTTTTTTTGTGTTCCTTTCGAGTGATATCGGCGAAATTTTTTAAGCAATCGACGGACATGTAGATCATCGTCAGATACGTGTCTTTGTATTACTCATTGTAGATGTATTATTAGACTTATAAGACTTAATCAGTACATAAAGTGATTTTCATTAATTTGACAGCTTTTCGTAAACTTTTATTTTCCCGTCGTTTAAATAAACTAGTTTTAAATTTCTTTACATGGATAGTTTGTACCTGTTCAACAGTGCAAACCATATTTTCCTAGAGCTTTGAAATGGCAATACAAAGCAGAAAACCAAAATTAAAAAAAGATGTCCTGAATTTTGTATTTTGTCTTGGCTTTATCATATAATGTCTTTGCTGTCCTGGCTTTTGTTTATTTTTGAAGCAATTAAATGAATTTTTAACTTCTTTTAAGCTAACATAAGCGAAGCTCATATTGACAAAACACGCTGTATGTCGTTCGTCCATCCGTCCGTCGTCCGGTATAAACTTTACATTTTTAACTTCTCCTCTAGAACCTCTGCATAGAATGTTAAACGTCTTCAAATCCAATATCATCATTTAAGAACAGATAAATTTCCAGCATGGACAAGGTATTAATTTAGGCACGTAACCTCGTCAGTGATCCTCAATTTTAACAACGTTATATGGCCAAAAAGTGTGAAAGTTATTGTGTCCAAAAATGTACCGAAATAAGTTCGATTTCCATGTTCACCTTCTTTGTCGTTACAGAGTTATAGTGCTTATATATTTTGGTGTTATGAAAATACATTCCAGAGCGCGTATCTTTCTGCGTTAGCGTAGGTTTTTTCAAGTTAAGCAATGTATTATACACATTGAAAAGACACCATAAACCCCCAACACCCTCGGGTGAATTTCGAATGAAAAATCCGCGTTGCCAGGCGCAAGCAAGTACGCAGATGCTTTCATGTCGTTATGTAAAAGGATTACTAATGTCAAAAAGTGTACAAACTGAAAGGTTCGTTTCTACTGTAGAAAATGCTGTGGACAAATGTAAGACACATTGACCTCCGAAACTTAACCCACATCAGGGCTTCGTCCGAGATCCATTTCGGGCCTGGTGGCAATCCCAAAACCCAGTTTTAAAACGTGCTTTCAAATGAAAAGTACTCTAGGTGCGGGCCTGACTAGTTGTCAAAGAGCCACAATTCTAAGTGAGGTCTAGTTCTAAATTGGAGGTTTATATAATGGACAGGTTGTTAATACTTATTGGGTTCAAGGCTGGGGTTGAGTTATGAAAATATATAGTACAAGTCGTGAGGAAATATCTTAAATAAGGCAAATTAAGTTTTTTGCTTTGGTAGGGAGAGATGCAGCCTTTCAACTAATGCGACTTGGATCTGATGTAGTGTTCATTTCTAGTTTTCTAAGAAAACGTGATAGAAGGTAAATATATATCATTCAAGAAAGTAGAGAAAAACATCCACATTTTCAATACAAATTATTTTATATCGAGGTCTGAAAAAAGGTTTGACGCTTGCTTTGCTCAGCCTCAGTTCTCGCGGATAAATTTCATTTTTATATTAGTCAATAATCAGAATCTTTCTCCATACATGTTAAGGTCAGAGCTGCTACTTTTAATAGAAATGAGAAAATTGAAATGTCCACATGTAGAGGATCATCTCGAACTATATAGACCAAATATATCAAAATTTGCCCTTCTCGTTTTTTGGCTGTTAATGTGTGGCCTATTTAAACATTTTCGTCTTTTTAGTGAATACCACTTTACATACCTCTGCAATGCATGAAATTTCTAAAGTTCATATACATCCTCATTTTTCTGGATTCGTATAGCTTGTGTATAAAGTTAAGGCTATTTTAAGAAAATATGCTACAATGAACAACTCAAAGGAAAGTATTTTTTACAAATACGACGTTGATGGTTACCATGGAAACAACACGTTTATTTTCTATTAATTGCTAGAAGGTCTACAGTTACACATATTTTTTCTACGTATAGAGCTACATGTTTAGTGCTGTATATCAATTGATATTGAAATATTGATGAGCATCGATATTTCTATATTTTCATATCGTATAGATACACAAATGCTTAGTATCGATAATTTCGATACATGTGATAAAAAACTTCGTTTCTGGTTCTTACTTTTATATTTCTTCTGACTCTTCTCTTATTACATCAAGGTTTACACATACGAGATCTGATAAAGCTTCTATCTTAACTAGATACCAATAAATTAGGTTTTGGACGTAGGGAGAATTTTCCAACGTTAGAGTACCTTTGACTCTGTATTTTTCTGCGTCTGCGATGTTCGAACAAAATAGGGTGTTTAGCAAAAATGTAAGTATAAAACATGACCGTCTTAGCTTTGATGTTCGTGGGAGTATAATTGTACACTTGCCATCTTCTTCTTCTTGTCTTCTTTTTTTGTATTGGAATTAACGGGAAAAATGCATATGGTTTATTTTATTTTTGTTCATGGGAGTATAATTCATGATTAACGGAATATGCACTTAACCATCCAAAATTTCTTGAAATTTTATACATGGGTTCGCTACAGCCGCCAGAGCACGGATTGCATTACGTACGCCCTCTTTTTATATCCATTTACATATTCATCTGTGTTGCTTGGGCCCTTCGGTTGTGCGGTCATTGTGTGCGGTCATCTGACAGTGAGGAGGTTTTTTTTTACACCGAAATTGTTCGTTCTTCGAGACCTCCGGGTTATCGGAAAAGTGGGAGGGTTGTGCGCATGTTATTCAGGATAATCACACCTTGTGCTATTTTCGTGGCAGATGGCCGTCCTAATTTGGCACAGGTTGCCAATTGGTGCCGTTGGTTTATGTGTAGTCCTTTGTGTTTGGTGTTTCTGTGTTGTACGTTGACGTTTCCTGTCCCTTTACGTCTCTTTCTGTGCGTGTCTGCTCTATGTTTTTGATAAGTTTCGATACATTGCTAATTCTAGCAACTGCTCAAAAACAATTTTGTCTAGAAATCTGACGTCAGCACTCACGGCTATAAAGGAACACGTGGCAAAATACTGCGAAACTGTCATGAACAGGAATGGCGTAAACTTGTTTTGGTCTATTAAAAATTCAGGGGATGTGATTGACAAAATGAAATCAAGAAATTTTGAAGCAAATTCGATATCTTCATACTACTTTTCTAATATGTACACCACGCTTCCTCACGACAAAATAAATGCTCGACTGTCCAAACTCATTAAATGGTGTTTTGATCGAGAGGGGAAAACTTACATTTGTACTTCTGAATCGAAGGGTTTCTTTTCCGCCACAGATTACAAATCATACAAATCATGTACATGTGGTGACCTGTGTATTGCCTTGTCCTTCCTTTTGGAAAATATCTATGTAAGATTTGGTGAGAAACTCTACAAGCAGGTTGTAGGGATTCCAATGGGTACTAATTGTGCGCCTCTTGTGGCAGATTTATTTTTATACACGTATGTGTGTCATTGGTACTTCTAGGTACCTGGATGATATTCTTACTATCTACAATCCTGTTTTTGAAAAGTATAAAAATGTTATTTATCCACACGAATTGATTATAAACAAGGCAAACGTTTCAAACACAGAAACACCATTTTTGGACCTAAATATCAAAATTGTTAACGGAGAGATCCATACAAGTATGTATGACAAAAGAGATGGTTTTGGATTTAATATAGTAAAAAGTTTCCCCTGGCTTGACGGTGATGTTCCTAGATTACCGTCCTATGGTATCTATATTTCACAGCTCATCCGGTATGCTAGAGCATGTACTGATGTTTTGGATTTTCATAGTAGAAATTTACAAATTACCAAGAAACTTTTAGGACAAGGTTTTCGCTTTCACAAACTAGTAAAGAAGTTCTGGAGGTTTTACAAAAATTATTGTCAACTTCTTCTGAAATTCGGACCAATACAGGCAACAGAGTATATTACTTTTGGTATTTTAGAACCTGTATTTTATGGTGACATTATTAAAAAGATAAGAAGGATCAAAGATAGACAACATCACTATCGAAGATGCGTCAGAATCATCAAACGCCTTTTATACCGTTGATATGATCCTAATGTCACCAGACGGACACTAGGCTTGGTACTTGACCAATCTACAGTCTTGTACAAGCGCATTCTTAAAACTTGCACTCTGACTGACTGTGACGACGGGACTCCATGACGGGCCCTGTCCAAACCTATTTAGAGAAGACAGGGCCCCGACCACCTGTCCTCTCTGAATGTCAGTCGGACTCCTCGGGTGATAACATACATGAGCTCGCGGCGACAGAGCACGGATTGTATTACGTACGCCCTCTTTTTATATCCATTTACATATTCATCTGTGTTGCTTGGGCCCCTGCGTTTTGCGGTCTTGTTTGTGTGTGGTCATCTGACAGTGAGGAGGTTGTTTAACACCACAATTGTACGTTCTTCGAGACCTCTGTGTAATCGGAAAAGTGGGAGGGTTGCGTGCACGTAATCCAGGATAACCACATCTTCTGCTATTTCCGTGGCAGATGGCCGTCCTAAGTCGGCACCGGTTGCCCATTGGCCTCGTTGGTTTATGTGTAGTCCTTTGTGTTTGATGTTTCTGTGTTGTGCGTTGACGTTCATTGTCCCTTATACGTCCCTTTCCGTGCTTGTCTGCTTTGTGTTTTTGCATTGGGTGTTTTGGGGTTTTGCTGTATGTGCTACAACCTGGTGTTGTTGGAGATCCCCTCCTTTGTTTTGCACTGGGTGTTTGGGGTTTTGCTGCGGGTGCTGCAACATGGAGTTGTTGGAGATCCCGATCTTTGTTTGGAAGACAAAGAAGCACTATGTATACCAGCCATTGTCATCTTTTTCTTCCATTTTTTGTATTGGAAATAACTCGAAAAATTCATTTGTTCTTTACTTTTGTTCTATTTAATAAAGTTTTCATGGACTGAAACATGCAAACTCCATTTGTTGATCCATTATTATGATTTATTTGAGAAAAAATGAAAAAATTTAAGCATTGAAGCAAAACGTATCGTATTGTATTGAAACAATTATATCAATATACAGCACTAATGATGTTGCTTGATCCTAAAAGGTCAAACAAATATATACCCCAATTAGTTTTTGGCAAATGACATATGACGTGCACTCTCTGTAAAGTAAATAGTGAAATTAATTTGGGCTGCTTATAAAAAGTATTTGGCTGGAAGCATCACTGATGAGAATTTAATATTCGAAACACGTGTCTGGTTCATGAATCATCGAATTTGACAGGTTCCCATGGCGTTATTGCGACGGGCATGCAATCGGGAGACGCTAACTCTCTACGGGCACCTGGTCTGAATTGGGAATGTTATTTAAAATTACGATGTTCGCAAATTTTCCAATGAGAATTCTCATTATTTTGCCTTGCCTAGTCGATCTTTTAGACTGAATATTTGATAGGTACTTCTTGGATGCTTATATGGAATAATGTAACAGACTGAGCTTGTATCATTTATCGTTTTTGTCGGTTTCAAATATTACGCGATATGAAAGTTCCCCGCGAGGGGATTGACAGTATGTGTTTTGAATATTTTTCCCTGACACTGTCGCCATAGCACTTTCTATATAGACAGAAACCTCAGACAGTACATTTATTAGATATATTTTTCGTGCGTGAACATCGGCGGCGGGTGCGGCTGACCAACAGGGGATGCTAACTCCTCCCGGGCACCTGGCCCCACCTCTAGCTGGCTAGGGGTTCGTTGATGCTCAATTTGGTTTTCTTTTGTGAATGCTTTTGGGATTATCGCCAGGATCTTCTTTGGCTCATGAAAATAGAGTTATCTCCCTGTAGTCGCAACCCTAACATTGAATCTTAATTAACATCTAAATGAAACATCTAAATTATTTCGATGAAAGGTTTGGTGACGTCTTGGTTTGAGTTATTTTTAAAGCGAAGCGACTAGCAAATTATGTAATATAAACTTCCTCGCCTTTGTCGGTGCATACAACACACAGAAGATTCCATTGTCATCATGTCGGAGGTAAGAATATATTTTGAAACATAATTTTGTCTGCCATCTTTTATTTAATGAATTAATTAATTTCCACTTGTTAATCTGTTTAATGATATAATGAATAAACCAAAACGTATAGGCCCACTTACACTCCTCCGATCGGACCTATAATATAGTTGATTCTTATAAAGTTGTCAACGCTATGTCGGGCTTTCAATTTTACCAAATTCGAAACCCCTGATAAAATGTTCCAAGTCAAATGGTAATCAAGACCATCATATCGTTATTTTGCACGCTTCCTCGACTTATTTCGCCCCAAAATACCTGCATGTATTGCTGTAAGTACATTAGCATTAATTTAATCTTAAATTACTAGCCTGTCTCTATTGTTCTTTATATCATCAGATACGGAGAATCTTAGCTCAAAATACCGTTCTTTTTTGCATGTGAATATTTCGTTTTGCAGGCAACCTTGCATAGTGTATCGCAATGTTTCACAGTTTTAATTTTATCAATTGTAAATTAGCCAAAAAAATAAATGTCACGATTTCTTATTATACTATGGGATATCTCAGATATTTTAATTATTCTAAAGATTTCCTTAGCAGGTTCTTTGCCAGGAACTTAAGTTCATGTTAAGACTTTTGCTGTTCATTATTTCATATTATGTGGATGTTAAACGTCTTCAAATCAAGTCAGTTCGTCATAAAAAATGTCCGAATTTTATTTTGTAAGTAAGGGATATCTTTAAATATTTTGAAAAGTTGCATATCAGGGTCTTTGGCAGAAAGTTAATGTCATATTTAGACTTTAGCTGTTCATTATTTCATATTGTTTGGATTTCATCTTTTTATACCTCGAACATCACTTATGATGCATAATCTGTTGATATACGCATATAGTACAGTAGCCTTCTAGACATACAAATCCTGAACATCGCGTACAAGTTAAATTTCTGCTTAATTCGTGGAAATTAAATAAATCACGTGTATCCGCATGATTCGTACCATCTAGTGTCATGGCACAGCTTTTGCTAATACCCTGCATACTGATCGTGAGAATTGCGCTTAATCCTGCACTATATCTGCAAGATCCAGTTAGAAATTACAAACTAATAGCAAATATTTTTACGATGTGCACAGTAACTAATTAATCCATTGTTTCCTTTTCATATCTATTTATTTGAACGTATTAATATGTATAAATTTTTGTTTACAGAATAATTAATAAAATAATAAAAGGCCGAAATGTATTCAGAGAATATAGTCCTCGCCCTTCCTACTAAGCTTTCTCCTTATCGTCTCATTAAAAGTAAGGAGAGATAACTTGAAGGAAGACTTGAGAGTATTTACTTTCCATTAGAGACAGATCAGGATCATCTAAGAAACAACCGGGGTCAAGGTTACTGACCTAAAGAAGTCTTTAGTCTCATAACTGGCTGAACATACATTGGGCGTTTGTGATTCGATCTTTGTCTTTTTCAGAGAATTAACCTGTACGCTAATAAAACGTCTCTTTTTCACAGCAGACGGTTCCATTATAATTACAACATACGTCATCATAAGTTCATGGATAAACGGCATATCTGCAAACTAACTTTCTGAAATAAAATGAATCTAAAATTAAAAGAAAAATCTTGTAATCTAGCCAACAGGGGATGCTTACTCCTCCCGGGCACCTGGTCCCACCTCTAGCTTGCTAGGGGTCCGTCGATGCTTAATTTCGTGCTCTATTGTGAGTGTTGTTGAGATTATCGTCAGGATCTTCTTTAACTCATTTGTGTCACACTTATGCCCTTTGCAGTGTGGAGCTCGTAAAAAAGTTCCCCGCGAGGGGTTTGACAGTAAGTGTTTTGAATATAATTCCCTGACATTGTCGCCATAGCACTTTCTATATAGACATAACGTCAGACAGTGCATAAATTATATACATTTTCATTTCCATGCTTCATTAACATCGACTGCGGGTGGGTGCGGCTAGCCAACAGGGGATGCTTACTCCTCCCGGGCACCTGGTCCCACCTCTAGCTTGCTAGGGGTCCGTCGATGCTTAATTTCGTGCTCTATTGTGAGTGTTGTTGAGATTATCGTCAGGATCTTCTTTAACTCATTTGTACTCAGTGTTTTTGGGGGGCTTGTGATATTTCAAAGTCCCATGGAAATCGCCATTGAAATTCATGACTAAATTGGAATTCAGACATATGAACAAAAGTTGCCTGAATGTGGATTAAATCCTCTTCATTTCGTCTATTTCACCCAGACCTGTGACATACGAACAAATATAGCTTCTGTTGTTTTAAAACACCTTGACAAACGTAGGATAACACACTGGTGTTAATAACAGTATTTCTATGATATACGTTTAACACGTGATCATGTAAGGCCGGGTTTCTCAACCGATTGGTATTTAATATGTTTACCTCAGTGAAGTAGCATAGTGTGGAGCAGTTGAAATCGTTCCCCGTGCCTTGATGTTTGTTAAACGTATTAATTACTTCTTTCCAGCTTTGTTTTGGCCCTTCATCAATGCGACATCATACATATGTTTGGCTTTTTGGAAGACTTGCCATTTCATCGAGAATATCATCGAAATTAAAGGAGGTTAGCATCTTAACAGCAAACCCTCCAATGCTTTTTTGAACATAGATTTTATTTGCATATGCTACTGAATCGACCCTACAGCAAAATTTGGAACCGCGCACTCTCTATAAAGTAATTGCAGATATTTGAGTTCTAAAACCAATGCCAGAAAGCGCTAGTGAAATGAATTGGACTGCTTATGAAAAGCACTTTGGCTGGAAGCATCACTAATGAAAATTTAATATTCGAAACATGTATTTGGTGCATGAAAATTGGTTTGAAATATTCTTCAAGGAGGTATTAAGTTTGAACATTTCCGTATAATTATTGTATTCTGTAGCGGAGAAGAAACCCTTTGATTCGCATGAACACATGTATAATTACCCCTCTCGATCAAAACACCATTTTATGAGTTTGGACAACCGGACGTTATTTTGTTGTGAGGAAGAGTGGTGTACATCTTAGGAAATCAGTTTTGAAGATTTTGAATCAATTCGTTTTCATATTACTGTTTAATGTGTAATGTCTGTGGTGTTTGATAAAAGGAATCAAAACATCCGGCCTGAGGACCATTTGTTTTAAAGATCACGCAATTGAATTAAAAGAAAAGCATATCTAGCCCCTAGCTCCCCCTAAAAACCCTGAAATAATTTCAGTTCTAATGAATTCTGATCGGGAACGCAGAAACCCCTCTTGGCTTTTCATACAAATTATGGACATGTAGTGACCTATGTCATGCCTTGTCATTCCACTTAGAAACATTAATAAATCTTTTCAAGTAGAAAAGGGAAGGTTATCCAGCATGACCAAACTGCACTCAGCGAATCAAACCCACAAGAAAGTGACACATAAAGTAAACACTGTTTTGGATCAAAATTGTAAATGCAGAGATTCATACGTTCCTGTCTTGTTTGTTTTGTTTCTAGACTACCACCATACGTTATTTACATTTTTCATCTTATTCGGTAGGCTAGAGCATGTAATAATGTTTTGGATTTTCATAGTAGATATTTGCCTATAACAAGGATATACTTTGTTCAAGGTTTTCGCTTTCAAAAGTAGAAATTTTACAAAAAAAATACTGTGAGCTTCTTTTTGAAATTCAGATCTATACAAGCCATAAAGTAGATTTCTTTTGGTATTTAAAACAAATTCTCCCTGACTAAGGAACAAAGTAAGAAGGATCTATGGTAGGAAATTGTCATCGAAAATGCGTCAGAATCATACCTTTACTATGATCCTATGGTCACCACTTGGCATGCTACTTGACAAATCGACAGCCTTGCTTTTGCAGAATTCTAGCAGAATTGCACTCCGACTGACTATGACGAAAGCACTATAGTATGCGCCTTATCGAAACCTTGGTATAGATGAAAGGTCGGTCGGACTACCGGATGGTAATAACGTTAGACGTCTTCAAAGTCAATATCATCATTTAAGAACAGATAGATTTTTAGCATGGACCGGGAATGCACCTTTTCCTCAGCTTCTACCAATATCAACATCTTTTTAATTCGCCCAAACACGAAAAGGAAATACAGGTCACACGGGAAAAGACGAAACAGACAAAAAAGAAAACGATCCAGAATATACCGCTCTCTCAACGATTTACTTACTATAGCACGCAATGGCGGAAGACATGAGCTGTTACATGCTCTGTCGTCAATACCAGTTATGCACTTGAAATCTATCTTGGATAAAGCAGAGGTTGCATTCCTAAGAAACACTGACTGATTCAGACTTAATATCATTGTCTCATTCGCTCAGTATAAACTTTATCCTATTGTGAAAAACACCTCACCGAAAAGACGATTCATAAAAATCCCGTTTATTAACAAAGGTTTTGATCTTCTAAACATCTCTAATATTTTTCGGGATCATCGCGTACAAAGTACCATTCCTCAATATTTTGAAAATTTAGAGCCACCTCTTATTTGTTATAAGTACAAGAAACCTATTCGAAACTTTGTTTTTAACTATAATAAAGTTACAACGGATCCTGGCATACTTGAATCGTGTCCTGCTTCTTGAGAATGTGCAATTGGACATTTCTACTTTTCGTTTATTTCAAGCAGTTAGATCAGATAAATCAGAGGAGAAAACAAACCGCCCTTTCATTAAAGTAAGATTTGCAAACAAAGGTATTGATAACTTGAATCTTGGTCAAATTTTGAATCACAAAACTGTCACAGAAAAAATTCCACCATATTTCAAAAGAAAAGAAACTCCTTGTATTTCCTATAGCTACACACCAACAGTTGCATCTAAAATTTACAATTACAAACGATTCCTGCAGTGTATTGATTTAAGTAATCCCTCACTACATCCACTTCCCTGCGAATGTTCTTCATCGGATTTCAACTACTCTCCTTGTGGACACGTTATTACTGGTGACCTTAGTATAGTCAAGAACGACAAGTTGAGAGAATTGTTAAAAAAGGGTCCCAAATACAGAGAAAGTATGTCCTTTACATGGAACCAAAATGTCAAAATTATCATGGACTCTTGTGAGGAATATGCAAGACGTTGGGCAAAGAAAGAGGATGTACAGCTCGACACCCTTTCCGAATGGATAAAATCAATCAGAGGGTTACTTTTATCTAGAATTAACCGATTAAAATCAACTGTGAACACCAGATTCGTGTCTATATTTAAAGACCCTGGTGTTATCACAGAGCTCACCTACCTCCAAGAACATTATGTCATCACACCAGCGGACAAAGCCTCAAATAATTACACATTTACTTGCAAAAAGTTCTATTTCGACAGTCTAGTTAAAGAGTTGGGTTTAAATTCGACACCTGGAAATCCCACTTACACCCCAACAAACCTTTCTGCCTCTGAAATAATAGATAACCACAAATCAGCTCTTACTTCCTTTGGCTTCGACACTACCAAATTAGATTTAGATTTACCATACTTGTACTGCATACCTAAAATGCATAAGAATCCGTACAAACAACGTTTCATCGCTGGTTCCTCAAAATGTTCTACCAAATCTGTATCGATCTTACTCACCAAAGTTTTATCTGAAATCAAATCTGGGCTTCAAAAATATTGTTCGACAGTGTATTCTCGCAGTGGTATCAACCAGATGTGGATTTTAAATAATTCGAAGGAACTTTTAGAACATCTGAAATCCACTCATTTTAGTAGAGTCCATTCGATCAAAGCCTTTGATTTTTCGACACTTTACACTACAATTCCACATTCTAAATTGAAAGCAAGACTCACAAAAATTATAAGTAATGCGTTTACAAGTAAGAACGGTAATCGCAAATACAAATTTATTGTTGTTAACTATGACAAAACCTACTTTGTAAAAGAAAAGTCCGATTCTGAAAATAAGTACACTGAAACAGACATTATTCAGATGTTAAACTTTCTGATCGACAACATTTTTGTGGTGTTTGGAGGAAAGGTCTTCCAGCAAATTGTCGGAATTCCAATGGGGACCAATTGTGCCCCACTCCTTGCCGACATTTTCCTTTACTCGTACGAAGCTGAATTCATTCAATCTTTGGTCTCTGAAGGGAAAAGATACTTAGCTTCGGACTTTAACTTCACTTACAGATACATAGACGATGTGTTGTCCATCAATAATCCAAAATTCGCAGATTACCTGAGCAGCATCTATCCTTCGGAGCTTGAAGTCAAAGAAACCACAGAGACAAATAATTCAGCATCCTATTTGGACATAATGTTGTCCTACGACACTGATGGTCACATGAACACCTCACTCTATGACAAACGTGACGTCTTCAATTTCAGCATTACAAACTTTCCTTTTCTGAGTAGCAACATCCCTTCATCGCCTGCTTATGGCGTGTTCATATCTCAGTTGATACGCTATGCCAGAGCAAGTACCAAATATACGGATTTTGTTCTGAGAGCTAGGCGTCTTTCAGATAAGCTTCTCAGTCAGGGATATGTTTGTGACCGACTAACATCGTCACTGAGAAAGTTCTACGGTCGATATGGAGAACTCGTCATACACTATGATGTTCCACTCTCAAGAATGGTGGATGATATTCTGTCATAGACCATTTGAACCATCCAACCAAAGATTGTACTCTATATCTTCCAAAATGGAAGTAACCGGATGTGACAGTTCTACCGAATTGAAGCGACGGGTGTTGCATGCAAGCAGGAGATGCTTACTCTTCCTGGGCACCTGGTCTCACTCCCATATCGGGAGTTCGCTTCTTTTCATATGGTGGAGGTTTTTGTTTGTTTGCTTTGGTTCCTGTTTTGTCCTGATTTTGTATGCCTTCGGTTTCTGATTTTTGAATTATCGATTTTGTGCTGTATACAGGGATATGGTCATTATCCATTTTTGTCATTCTAAATATCTCTACAAACCAGCTGGCCATGTTGTTACAGGTGACTTTTCAATTATCCAAGACAGACAGCTCCGTGGTCTTCTTAAAAAAGGACCTAAGTATAGAATCCCATCCAAGATAGATTTTGTCAAATGCCGTGAAGTGCTTACGGAAGCCTTAGATAATTATACGAAAAGATGGTGTAAATCAGAAGGAGTCGAACCGCATGCTCTGAATGACTGGAAAAACCTCATTTTAGATATAACGGATATTCGAATAGATAACTTCCATAAAAACCCTCATCTTTTTCAAAATCCACGTTCCAAATCAGAAAGATATTTCAAATCCAAACTAAGTAAATTACATGAAAAATATGTCTTTGCTCCAGCTGATAAAGCAGCCAACAACACCATTATCATTTGAAAACGTTACTACATATCAACTTTGATTTCGGAACTTTCGTCTACTAATACATATATCAAAAGCAATGAAAGTGCATCTAACATTTTAGACAAGCATAACAGTGAACTGTCTTCATTCAATATCTCTATTTCTAAATTGGATCTCCCAACACTATATTGCATACCGAAACTGCACAAGTCTCCTTACAAATTTCGATTTATTGCTAATCCTAGTAACTGCTCCACTACAATTTTGTCTAGAAATCTGACGTCAGCACTTACTGCTATTAAAGAACACATAACTAGATATTGTGAAACGGTTCTAAACAGGAACGATGTAAATTTATTTTGGTCTATTAAGAATTCAGGGGATGTGATTGAAAAAATGAAATCTGTAAATTTCCAAGCCAATACGATTTCTTCATACGACTTCTCTAATATGTACACCACACTTCCTCATGACAAAATTAATGATCGATTATCTAATCTCATTAAATGGTGTTTTGATCGAGAGCGAAAAACTTACATTTGTACATCTGAATCGAAGGGTTTCTTTTCCTCGACAGACTACAAATCATACAAATCATGGACATGTAGTGACCTGTGTAATGCCTTGTCCTTCCTCTTGGACAATATTTATGTTAGATTTGGTGAGGATCTATACAAGCAGGTTGTAGGAATTCCTATGGGTACTAACTGTGCGCCTCTTGTTGCAGATTTATTTTTATACACTTATGAAAAAGAATTTATCCAAAATCTTCAAAAGCAAAGAAAAGTTGATGAGCTGAAATGTTTCAATAATACTTCTAGGTATCTGGATGATATTCTAACCATTGACAATCCTGCTTTTGAATTATATAAGAATGAAATTTATCCACAAGAATTAACCCTTAACAAGGCAAACCTTTCAAATACAGAAACACCCTTTTTGGACCTAAATATCAAAATTGTAAACGGAAAGATTCATACAAGTGTATATGACAAAAGGGATGATTTTGGATTCAACATAGTAAATTTCCCTTGGCTTGACGGTGATGTTCCAAGATTACCGTCATATGGCATTTACATATCACAGCTCATCCGGTACGCTAGAGCATGTACTGATATTTTGGATTTTCACAGTAGAAATTTACAAATTATCAAAAAACTTTTAGGTCAAGGTTTCCGATTTCATAAACTAGTTAAGACTTTCTGGAAATTTTACAAGAATTACAGTCAACTTCTTTTAAAATTCGGATCTATACATGCAACGGAGTACATTACTATGGGTTATAAAACAACCTGTCTTTTATGGTGATATGATAAACAAAATAAAAAGGATCAAAGGTAGGCAGCATAACCATCGAAAATGCGTCAGAATCATCAAACGCCTTTTATATCGTGGATATGATCCTAATGTCACCAGACGGACACAAGGCTTGGTACTTGACCAATCTACAGTCTTGTACAAGCGCATCCTTAAGACTTGCACTCTGACTGACTGTGACGACGGGACTCCATGACGGGCCCTGTCCAAACCTTTTTTGAGAAGACAGGGCCCCGACCACCTGTCCTCTCTGAATGTCAGTCGGACTCCTCGGGTGATTACATACATGAGCTCGCTACAGCCGGCAGAGCACGGACTGTATTACGCATGCCCTCTTTTTATATCCATTTACATATTCATCTGTGTCTCTGGGGCCTCTGCGTTTCGCGGTCTTGTTTGTGTGATGTCATCTTACAGTGAGGAGGTTGTTTTACACCACAATTGTACGTTCTTCGAGACCTCTGGGTAATTGGAGAAGTGAGAGGGTTGTGCGCACGTAACCCAGGATAACCACACCATTTGCTACTTGCGTGACAGATGGCCGTCCAAAGTCGGCACCGGTTACCCATTGGTCTCGTCGGTTTATGTGTAGTCTTTTGTGTTTGATGTTTACATGTCGTATGTCTCTTTTCCGTCTCATGCTGTACTCGTCTTTTGTGTTTTTGCGTCGGGTGTTTTGGTGTTTTACTGTTGATGCTGCAAAGGGGTCTTGTTGGAGATCTCCTCCCTTCTTTTTAGGTTCTTAAAAAACTTACTTGCATGGAAATTGATTTGGAATTTTCTTCAAGAAGGCATAGAGTTGGAACCCTTGGACATTATTTTGAAGAGACTGGTGAAAAGATGATTGCAACTTTCGTAACTTTAGTGCATGTATTTTATACATTCTTTTCATTTACGTGCATGAACTCTGACGGCGGATATGGCTAGCTAACAGGGGATGCTTACTCCTCCCGGGCACCTGGTCCCACCTCTGGCTTGCTAGGGGTCCGTCGATGCTCAGTTTGGTGCTCTATTGTGACTCTTTGACTCATTTAGATGCACACGTATAGTCCCCGGATAGCGCTTTTGAGAGCTTGCCATGTTAAGATATTTCTTTAAGTGTTTATAAGTGTTTATGGGCGGAACAGGAAAAGCTAAATAAAGGGAGAACGCAAAGTAAGAAAGATATGACGCCCAAGGAAGGAGATTACATAATATATTTATCGTTTTCAAAACACACTTAGTTATCCTTGTCCTTTACTTTATCCGATCAAGAATTAATCGTCGCGTTGTAAATAATAACTTAAGATACTTCAACACGTCAAAAATGATGAGAATACTTAAATTAGTTTCGAAATAATTGAAGTGGAGCTAACAAAAAATTTTAATGAGCATTGAATTAAAACGCAACATCACATTCTCCTGATTTTTTCTTAAAAATATTTTTCTTGTGTATCTTGAGGCATTATATTTTATCTAGCAAAGAATAGACAATGAGACTTCTAAGTATGCATATTTAAAATGTATCTACACTATTGAAGAATATGTTCTCTTTTTTAAATTTCATTGTACTTTATGTGCAATGCATTAAGTGATGCTAGTTATACTCGAGGTCGCAAGAAGAGAAAATCGTAGTTATATTATGGATATACAAACACCATTACTTAAAATTCTATGTCATTGAATGATTTTTGTTGACACATAGTACAATGCTCCGTCTACAAAATATAAAAAAAACCCAGTCAAATAGGTATTCGGAGGAACGACGTTGCTAAGGCTACCATCCCCTGAACAATTCTTGGCCTCACAAGTTAAGAAATAAATCCCAACTCTACGAAAATTTACGAGAGAAATTATTCGAATAGTTAAATAATTTAAAGTAATTATATGTGCCTCTGTATATAGTGTTATTTTATGAGTCTCTGTATTATTTTTGATATTCCGCTCTTGTGCGAAACGTTGACCATTTCATACAATGTACAGTACTAGGGCTGATTGATATTTTGTGAGCCTCGTATTGAAGAATTCGAATTTTATCAGACATTTTGCATAATTTTTATGCATAATCCCCTTCAATATATTGTAGTAGTGGAAGAGTGGTGGTTCTTGTAAATCAGACAAATCAATGTGTCTTTATTCATTACAAAAGAATCTTTATCAAACAAACCCAAAATATAATTCGTAGTCGTCGCAAAATCCAAATCAAGTTCTAAGTCAAATCAAATGCCAAATTAACCAAATTAAATTGTAACCAATATATAATCTTCTAAACTTTCAAGTCAAATATCAAATTAAACAAAGGAAATAAATTTACAAAATAAATTGTAATTAATTATCAAATATCAATGTTTAATGTCAAGTCAGACCAATCAAAGATACAAAATGATCCTATTTCCTAAGAGTCTGGCAGAACACTGCATTGGGTTCGCTAAGCGCTCGCTTTCTATACTGCTTGATCACATGACAGTAACCGAACTATGAGTTGTAACTATTAATTTGATTGACTGAAGATGAAAGTTGTTGTTTATGTATCTATAAATAGCGTAAGGTAAAAAAAAAATAAAAATATATCCATGTTGAGGATAAAGATCCGTTCTGCAACATTATATATACGTTTGTCACCGATGTTTAAGGGCCTCAATGGACATTTTTCAAGTTGACGTACTTCCGAACTTCGAACATTGGGGATCATATTAAAGAAATCAAGTACAATTAAGAAAAGGAAAAATTCAACACATAACAGACGAAATTACGCTTGAGAGCTTTAAATATGTATATTTTCGTCTATTTTCGACTTAATTTCGTCTATTGTTTGATGATAATTTACTTTTGAATTGCACTTGATTTTGGAAAGGGTTAAGGAAGAGGGTTAGGGAAGGGTTAGGGAAGAAGGTAAGGGAAAAGGATAAGGATAAGGGTAAGGGGAGAGTGCGAAGTACGTTAGCTTGAAAAATGCACGATCCCGGCGTTCATTTATTTTTTTTTTATCCTTTTGTACTTCCCCACATGGTATTGACGGCACGCCCGAAATGGACATTTCAAGACTCACTGCATTCATGAAAGTTGATTTTATTTTGGGATTCAATCGATATAGACAGCTTATTCTATGCTTTTAACAATTTGAAAATAGATTTTGATATTTGAACTGGTCATATGCAGAAGAATATTTTTAACATTAGACCAAAGTTACGTGTACGATACGCAATCGCAATTAAGTTACACGAACGATTTGTAAGTCAAAAAGAAGAATATCGAATCATTTTCATCGATGACAACATTGAGGAGGCGTAGATGTATTGGACCAATCAAATTTGTATACATAGATACACAATTGAAACGGGAAAATGTGTAACTTAAACACAAACGTTGTTTTGAAACATGTATGTATGGAAAACATAAATATATATACAAAAAATTAAGAGTATATTTGATAACTTGTATGCCCCAGTTAATCGATGTACGAAACGTATGCATACAAGGGGGGGGGGGACGCATGCTTGTCGTTCTGGTAATAATGATGTAAACATACCCCTGTGCAGTTCTACAGGAAAAAAATCCCTTTAAAAGTATATTTTTTAAAGATGGGAGATAAAATAGATTATACAAATGCATGTATGGCGTCTTCCACCCAGCATTTTGTTTTTGTAAAACAAGATATATTGAGAAAACTACAATGAAATATATGGGGAAAAAAGCAATACAGGGATGCAAAGCTGACACTTATAGTCAACTTGGCCTTGGAATAATTAAAGATTACATATAGTCGACGACTGTCTTATTTCAAAATTAATTTGATGCCAAATATATAAAGTTAATAATGTCTATGATTTTCATGGTATCTTTGTTCTCCCGGCGATTTATGTTATGGATCAATAGTTTTCTTGCTTCTATATAGAATATTGTGGTGTTCAAAACAAACATTATAATATGTAGGTCATTTAAGTAACATACTTCCAATGGAAATCTTTATGATGTGTTTTTGGAATGAAGGTGGACTGTATTCTAAACTAAATAACAACATTTAATAATGACCCAATTTTCATATAAGAAGTTAACAAGAATAATAATACAAATAAGTAGTACAATGATAACTCTTATAATACAAGTAAGTAAGTTTCTTCTTAACTTACATCTGAATCAAAGGGATTCGTCTCCTCGACAGACTACAAATCATACAAATCATGGACATGTAGTGACCTGTGTGATGCCTTGTCCTTCCTCTTGGACAATATTATATTTGAAGACGTTTAACATTATATTAGATTTGGTGAGGATTTATACAAGCGGGTTGTAGATATCCCTATGGGTACTAATTGTGCGCCTTTTGTTGCAGATTTATTTTTGAATTTTTAAAAATTTCTTGCAATTTCTGAAATGTGGGTCCTGTAGCATCATATCCCACCCATTTTGCCACGTCTTTCTGTACATCTTTGGAGAAAATAGTTTTCACTTTTGGTCATATAACATTGTTTAGACTGAGGATCACTGACGAGGGTTAAGTAGCCGAAACGTACATGCCTGGCCCATGCTGTAAATTCATCTAGTATTCTTAAATAATGCTATTGAATTTGAAGACTTTTAACATTATTCACTTACGAAAAAGAATCTATCAAAAATCTTCAAAAGCAAAGAAATTTGATGAACTGAAATATTTCAATAATATTTCTAGGTATCTGGATGATGTTGTAACTATTGACAATCCTGCTTTTGAATTCTATAAGAATGAAATTTATCCACAAGAATTAACACTTGACAAGGCAAACGTTACTAATACAGAAAAACCATTTTTTGACCTAATATCAAAATTGAAAACGGAAAGATTCATGCAAGTGTATATGACAAAAGAGATGATTTTGGATTCAACATAGTAAATTACCCCTGGATTGACGGTGATGTTCCAAGACTACCGTCATACGGCATTTACATATCACAACTTATCTGGTACGCTAGAGCATGTACTAAAATTTTTATTTTCACAGTAACAATAAACAAATTAACAAGAAACTTTTAGGTCAAGTTTTCCGCTTTCATAAACTAGTTAAGACTTTCTGGAAATTTTACAAAAATTACAGTCAACTTCTTTTAAATTCGGATCTATACATGCAACAGAGTACATTGTATTCATTAATACATTAGTATTACACAACTTGTCTTTTATGGTGATATGATAAACAAAAGTAGAAGGATCAAAGGTAGACAACATAACCATCGAAAATGCGTCAGAATCATCAAACGCCTTTTATACCGTGGATATGATCCTAATGTCATCAGACGGACACTAGGCTTTGTACTTGACCGATCTAAAGTCTTGTACAAGCGCATCCTTGAGACTTGCACTCTGAATGACTATGACGACGGGACTCCATTACGGACCCTGTCCAAATTTCTTCAGAGAAGACAGGGCCCCGACCACCTGTCCTCTCTGAATGTCAGTCGGACTCCTCGGGTGATAACATACATGAGCTCGCGTCAGTCGGCAGAGCATGGAGTGTATTACCTACGCCCTCTTTTTATATCCATTTAAAGATGTGTGTTGTTTGGGCCCTGCGTTTTTCGGTCTTGTTTGTGTGTGGTCATCTAACAGTGAAGAGGCTGTTTTAGACAACAATTGAACGTTCTTCGAGACCTCTTGAAGAAATGAGAGGATTGTTCGCACGTAATCAAGGATAACCACTCCATTTGCTACCTGTGTTGCAATTGACCGTCCAAAGTTGGCACCGGTTACCTATTGGTCTCGTTGGTTTATGTGTAGCCTTTTTTGTTTGATGTTTATATGTTCGTCCTGAGTATGCTCGACTTTGTGTTTTCGCATCAGGTGTTTTGCTGTTTTGCTTTTGGTGCTGCAGCAGGGTCTTTTTGAGATCCCCTACCTTTTTTTATGACCCCATTTAAGATATTCCTTCATCAATATCTCCTGGGATAGTATGATAAATTAAAAATAAATTATTTGACGCAGAAAAATATATTAAATAATGATTACAATTTCTTTCATTACCCATTGAATATTCTAAAAGCCGTGAGGATCTTATGTCGAAATAGCCATCGGGGAAAGATTATATACACAGTATGCTCAAGTTTCTTTTTTTCAAATAAAAGGGAAAACACATTTTTGGTTTTAGTTATGTTTGTTTATTTGGTTTCTGACGAGCTCTTATGCCCTGGTCTAGACTTGTTCATTTTCAATGAGTACAATCAGAGCGACCAATGTTAACATTCGAGTTGCGGCTGGCGGAGAAGAAAGCTCGAAACGACAAAGAAAGACAGTAATATTACTGCAATGATAATAAGTAGTCGCAATCATATTGTTCAGTTGTTTTAGATAATAAATCGGAGCTTAAAGTCAAAGAAACGACAGAGACAAATAATTCAGCATCCTATTTGGACACAATGTTGTCCTACGACACTGATGGTTACATGAACACCTCACTCTACAAAAAACGTGACGACTTCAATTTCAGCATCACAAACTCTCCAACATCCCTTCATCGCTTGTTTATGGCGTGTTCATATCTCAGTTGATACGTTATGCCAGAGCAAGTACTTAATATACAGATTTTATTCTGAGAGCTAGGCGTCTTTCAGATAAGCTTCTCTGTCAGGGATATGTTTGTGACCGACTGACATCGTCACTGAGGAAGTTCTACGGTCGATATGGCAAATTCATCATACACTATGATGTCTCACTCTTCAGAATGTTGGCTGATATTCTGTCATAGACCATTTGAACCATCCAACCAAAGATTATTCTCTATATCTTCCTGAATGGAAGTAATTGCGTTGGATCCTGTTTTATTCTGATTTTGTATACATTCGGTTAATGATTTTCTGAATTTTCGATTTGTGCTTTATACAGGGATATTGTCATTATCCATATTTGTCATCGTTGCTGGGTGATCGCTTCGTAGTAATCTTTACTCTGATACTTTAAATTTGAGTTTCCTCATTTGCATCACTTAGTTCAAGTTTGTGAACCTTGAAGCTGGGATCAAGGTTCAAGAGATTGTCGTTGCATGCAAACAAGTCGGCTATACAAACTGTTCGTTTTCGACAAGTATTTCATTTCTTGATTGATTAATAAACCCTTGGTCACCGTAGTATTACACAATTATATGTTACATTCTCCTGGGCCTGAACCACGACTTGTACGTCTTCTCTAGTAAACTTGATTTACTTCTTATGATATTCTATTTTTCAATTAAAAGATAAACTTGATATAAATTAAGGTCCTTTAGAAATTTTCATCATACTTATTTACTTATTTATTTCAGGGAGAAGCGCTGCTTGTCGGAATTCCAAAATTTCAAGATAAGAAGTTGAAGGAACTTCCGGAAGTAGTTGAAGACGTACAGAATTTAAAGAAATCGCTCGAGAACCTAAGTTGTTTCAATTGCACATCACTCCAGACAGACGTCACTGTGGATAGTTTTGAAGTAGCTCTTCAAAAAGGTAAACATGGTTAATAATTCTAAGAAAAGGCACAACTCCAGAAAATCAGTGTAAAAAGAAAAGAAAAGAAATCTTACTTCAAATTTCCAACATCATAATTGTAAACCAGAATTTACAATAATGCATCAATTCTGACTAGAAGAGTGTCACAATTTCAGACATTATCGAGAAGGGAGGTGATCTCCAACAAGACCCTGTTGCAGCACCAAAAGCAAGACACCGATGACAAATATGGAAAAAACCATATCCCTATCAAAAACAAAATCGTTAACAAAAAATCATCAAACCAAAGCCATACAAAACCAGGATGAAAAAACAGACCTAAGGCAAAGGAACAGAAATAATAATAAGGAAAATAATAATTGTACCATATGAAAAGAAGTAAACTCCTTGCGAAGGAGTGCGATCAGGTGCCCAGGAAGAGTGAGCATCTCCTGCTTGCATGCAACACCCGCCAATTCGCTGGGAAGTTCACAATTCGTTTGAAAGGTCACAATCGGTAACTCCCAAAAAGGAAGACAAACTTATAGATTGGCATGTCATGGCACAAAGTTCTACATCAGAATACCATTTATGACTCTGGACAAGGGGACGTCATAGTTTGCTACCATGTCCCAATATCAACCATAAAACTTCCTCAGTGTTAGTCGGTCACAACTGAAAGCCGTCTAGCTCTTAGGACATAATCTGAGTACTTGGGGCTTGACCGAGCATAATATATTAACTAAGAAATGAAAACGCCATATGCTGGTGAAGACGGGATGTTGCTACTCAGAAAAGGAAAATTTGTGATATTGAAATTGAAGTCGTCACGTTTGTCATAGAGTGAAGTGTGCATATTACTATGGGCTTCAAAAGACAACATGACATCCAAATACTCCATTCTTAACGAATATTCATAAGCGCCGCCTAAGAATCGAAAACGAGGCTACCGGTGGTATCCAGTATAAACAATATGGCGTCGTCTTTACTAAATAGCAAGTGCGCGGTTTTAAAAAAGGCGAAAACGTCGTTAACAGTGCATGGCTATTGGGATTTTTTTCGATAAATTCTTCTTTTTAATTTTTTCAAACATATATGTGATTGTTACATGTGAACAAACGCAAACGTTGCCTACAGTTCTGTGTGATGTATATCCCCTATCATAGTTAAACTTTTTTTATAATGAGTAAATTATTTGTACCGTCATTGGATCAATAATTCAGTAATTTAGGACAGATCCGGCATCTTTATCTGCATGATCCCCCCCGGTTTTTTTTGGGGGGGGGGGGGGGTTTCAACGGCATGTGCATTTGTAAAAAGCTACAGATCCGGAAAAAATCACCTAAATAAAAACAACAGCAAGGAACACAAAACGAAGCAAAACCAACAAATAAATAAACCGCAACAAAACCGAAATAATAATTTAAAAAAAAACGCCAACATATAATAGCTCCTTCCTTGCCGCTGTAACAACGTCGGAGTATCCTCATAAATAATCAAACCTAATATTGAAAACGTGACTTCTATCTAAATTGCACCTTTCTAAAACTCGGGGGTCTTCACATTTAGGTTACATCTAGTTTAAGTTACTTTTTTTTGTGATATAAAGCCTAAATTCTGAAATAAATACATTTCAAAATTCTTCGTTTCTCTACTAATTTGCATCCTAAAATTCAAGTTCTCTGTGAGATGTGCAGAGCTTAGATAACGAAATGACGCATTTTTGATATGTAGGAATCTACTCTGATCAAGAGAGAGAGGAGAGGTAAAAATATAAGGGAGCAGATAATTTCTCGAGGGAGGGGGCAGCAAGACTTTTACCGGTCAAAATTTTCTTTTGAGCATATTCTATTATTTTTTTTTTTCGGTAAATGATCCAGATTATTCGCTTTGCGCCTGCCCGTTGTATCAGATTTTTTAAAAATGTCTTTTTTGGTCAAAATTCCAAGCCAGATTTTTCTTTTATAAATCTTCAAGTCCCCCTCATAAGGGAACGACCCTTTGATCTTGAGGGGGGGGACTGGCAAATTTGTTTGGGTCAGATTATTTATTTTCAACGCAGGGCCGGCTTGATTATTTATTTTCCAGTTACTCAAGGTCAGAATATTTATTTTCAACCTGTAACAAACCTGACAAGCAAAAAAAAAAACCAACCAAACAACCCCCCCCCCCCCAAAAAAAAACCGACCAAGAATACACAAACACACACCCTGGTAATGACTTATGGCAACTAGATTTACCATCAATTAAATCTATATACATATGAATGTACATGTATCACCTTCAAGGCTTCATATTCTAAACTGAGTTTTCCAGCACACTGGGTATGCCAAGAAAGTTTTTGCCATGTAAAGTACAAAAGTAGGTACTTGACGTGTAATGTACTATAGGCATTCCGATAAGATTTGAAGCTTATCAAATATGCATTTTCGTTTTATACTTGCATTGTAATACTGTGTAAATATCTAAATAGCACCTGATATAAAATTTTGTGGAAGGTCGCCCTTCTGCGAGTCTGAATTTTTTTGTTTTGTTTTACATGAAAAAAGGTTTAGTTGACGTTTTACCAAACTCTTGAACAAATATCAAGGTCATTATTAAGATTAATTTTTGTCAAAATATTTCTTTTAAAAATGTGAAAATGTGCTGTGACTCTGGATTGATTTAAAACACATGGATTTATCGAGCTTGCTTGATGTTCTATGGGTTAGAACATCGAGCAACCGTAAGCGCGTTGGTGTTCAGACTCTTCTTTTTGTACATTTCTGCAAAATGTTTGTTAAGAGAATATTCGTGATGACTGCTGAATAAGAGCTGTTTTGAGCTAAAAATGCGTTCAACACTACTTTGTATTTGCCATGAATTATTTCTTGTTAAGCATCTGGGACAAAATTCTTTTTCTGACAGAGAATATAGGTGCAATGTGTAATATGAATCCTTTTTATAACTTAAAAATTGTTACGTCAAAAGTTGTGCACGTGATAAGAAATATTGCCTTGGAAACAAGCAAATTGAAAATTATAGAATAAGCCCCCCGTTTGGATGTTTATCACAAAATTATGTCAAATTCCACGACAAACAAAAATTGGGTATCAAAATTATGAAGGAATATGAAAACCCCTTCATAAACATTTAAAAAATTATGCTCAAGGTAATTTTATGACTGACAAACATACAGATAGACTGACCCCATAAAGTGCCCACACACTTTTCCAAAAGCAGGGTGAGGTGAACAAACTCATTGCCTCCTCCTCTTTTGATTATTATTATTATACATACAAAACTAGTGAATATCAGCTGTGACATGAGTTTATCCACAAGATGAAATGATTTAACAATTTAGGGAGCAACTGCTTGATTTTCATCTCTAAATCAACATTAATTGTATGTAACTGATTTTTTTTCTCTGGTCTTTTTGATAAAAAAATTGAGCCGGATTTTATTTTTTTAAAAGTCAATCCCCCAAAAGGTCAAAACAGTTGCTCCTATTGCCAGTACATTTCAATAATTGTACCAGACTATATAGTGTGTGTGCCTTGAAGTCAATGTGTTTTTATTATATTTATCAAATAACCTTTGATATTTCTCGACAATTATGTAAGTATATGGAACAGTAAAGCAAGGCTAATTGTAATGTTTATTTATTATCTAAGTAATACAATGTTTGATAATAAGAACTTTCATAACATTACATAAGTTCTACTAATGTACATGTACTAGTATATATCTCTGGCTAGGCGCAGCAGAACTAAATGGTGGTGGATCATTCATAAATGTCATGGTAAGGTATGCCAATAGTCACATCCCACAAGTATAAAGAAGATTCAAAGCTTCACGCAGGTAGTATGACCTGCAATAAATCAAAGAAAATACTAAATAGTCCATACACAAATTCTTCACTTTTATCTTACATGTCTTTTTTTACAGTGAATCATTTTCAAATTAATACTTGTATATATAGTAACATTTTGAAATGTGAAATGAGAAAAGCAAATCTTACAGAATATAAAAGTGCATGAAACATCTCAAACGATTCGATTTAAAATTTATTCTAAATAATAATACTCTGAAGTTACACTGTACATTATACCTAGTACTAATTATCTAAACACATTAAACTTTGATTTATATCCTACCTTTATCATAAATGAAGTTGGAACCCTTTTTCTCCTTAAATGCAAGAAACTTCCTACAAGGGCTTAGGCTTTACGCATTGATCAGTCATCTCTAGTTTTCATATTGTCTGTACACTGTAAGAATAACATTTCAGATTTAGAATATACATGTATAGTAAATTCTTTGTACATGTACGTGTACTTGCATGTTGAAGGAAATATGTTCAAGAAAGAAAAGAATTTTTGGCTTAAGTATACAAGCCCAGATTTAGATTGGAGAATGGTAAGAGTGGTCAGGAAAGCCCTTGCCAAAAAACCTTATTTTTTATTTTCTTTTTTAAATTTCATCAAGATTGGAATCATTCTACTGGAAATATTCTAGATCCCCGATGTTACATATTGTTAAATAAAAGTTTTAGTAACTCTATCATCAATTTGTAATTAAATAATATTTTGGGAAGAGGGGTAAAATACATATAATTGACCCCTCCCCCCTTTTTACTTTTGTGTGTGTGTGGGGGGGGGGGGGGGGTCCTGGCTTGCAAGTGTTAAGTGAGAGTTTCGACATTTCAATTGATTTGAATATTATTACAATAGCAAGAAGCTAAGCTGCTTACCTGGTCTTCATTCATTCGACAGCGGTGTCAGCTGAATGTGCACATGACATGTTGATCATGTCGTGTCGCATTGACATTGCACAAGTTTGCTAGTTCGGCAGTGGAGAATCTACGGTCCCTCTGCGTATTTTGCCTAAATTAACTTCAGTCTCTTATTTTAATGTTTCATTGATAATTTCCTCCACTATATGGAATGAAACGTAACGGGAATACATCGTCATAGAGATGCAATATACACGTGCGTATGCCAAAGTCGCCATATTTGTTGTGCTTCGTAACGAACCGCCGGTAGCCTCGCTTTCGATTTGATATGAATATTCATGAGGATCTCATTAAGAAAGGAGTATAGGACGCTGCATTATTGGTCTCTGACGTTTCTTTAACTTCAAGTTCAACGGGATAGATTGCGCCAAGGTAATCTGCTAATTTTTGATAATTGATGAACAGTAGATTATCAATGTATCTGTACGTGAAGTTGAAGTTAAGAGGTTCAGAGGTCCGTCGATGCTCGGTTTGGTGTCCTATTGTGAGTTCTGTTGAGATAATCGTCAGGATCTTCTTTAACTCATTTGTGTCACACTTATGCCCTTTGCCGTGTGGAGCTCGTAAAAAAGTTCCCCATGAGGGGTTTGACAGTAAGTGTTTTGAATATTTTTCCCTGACATGGTCACCATAGCACTTTCTATATAGACATAACCTCAGACAGTGCATGTATTGTTTATATTTATTGTTTTCATTTCGTACATTAACATCGACGGCGGGTGAGGCTAGCCAACAGGGGACGCTTACTCCTCCCGGGCACTTGGTCCCACCCCTAGCTTGCTAGGGGTTCGTCGATGCTCGGTTTTGTCTTCTGTTGTTAGTGCTGTTGAGATTATCGTCAGGATCTTCTTTAACTCACTGTTTTTGTCCTCAGAGATCAATGATTGAATAAATTCAGCTTCGTATGAGTATGAAAATATGTCAGCAAGGAGCGGGGCACAGTTGGTTCCCATTGGAATGCCTACAATTTGTTGGAAGACCTTACCTCCAAAGACCACAATAATTTTTTTGATCAGGAAATTCTTAATGACATCTGATTCGGTATACTTTGTTTTTGACTCGGATTTCTCTTGTACAAAACAAGATTTGTCGTAATTTACGACGACGAATGTATATTAAGGATTTCTGGTTTTACTCGTAAATGCATTGCTAATAATTTGTGACAGTCTCTCTTTCAATTTAGTATGTGGAATTGTGATGTAAAGTGTCGAAAAATTATAAAATTATATAGAGTGTACTCTTTTTAAATGTGTTGATTTGAGGTCTTTTAAAAGCTTTCTCGAATTTTTTAAGATCCACATTTGGTTTATACCGCTTCGCGAATACACGATTGAACAATACATTTGAAGACCTGTCTTAATTTCAGATAAAAAGGTGAGTAAGATCGATACAGATCTGTACGCGAATGCACGGTTGAGCAATACGTTTGAAGGCCTGTCTTAATTTCAGATAAAAAGGTGAGTAAGATCGATACAGAACTGGTCGAACATTTTGAGGAACCAGTAATGAAACGTTGTGTATTCGGATTTTTGTGCAATTTTGGTATACAATATAGGTACGGTAAATCTAGATCCAATTTGTTGGTGTCAAGACCGAAAGAAGCAAGTGCTGATATGTGATTTTCAATTACTTCTGAAGCCGAAAACTTTGTTGGAGCATAGGTTGGATTTCCAAAAGTCGAATTTAGTCCAAATTCTTTGACAAGGCTTCCTTAATAATAATTTTTACACGTGAATGTGTAATTATTAGAGGCTTCATCTGCCTTATCTGTTAAATTACCCTATGCGAAAATACAAAGACGAGCATACTAAGAGTCGAAAAAGAGACATATGACATATAAACATCAAACACATAATACAACACATAAACCAACGAGACCAATGGGCAACTGGTGCTTACTTTGGACGGCCATTTAAAGAAGATCCTTATGATAATCGCAACATCACTCACAATAGACCAGCAAATTGAGCATCGACGGACCCATAGGAAGCTAGAGGTTGGACCAGGTGCCCGGGAGGAGTAAGCATCCCATGTTGGCTAGCCGCACCCGCCGTCGATGTTCAAGCAAGAAAATGAAAACAATATATTTAATACATGCACTGTCTGGTTCATTGTCTATATAGAAAGCGCTATGGCGACCATGGCAGGATAAAAAAAATTGCAAAACACTTACTGTCAAACCCCTCGCGGGGGACTTTTTTACAAGTATCAAATTGAGTAGTTATTCTGGATTACGTGCACACAACCCTTTCACTTTTCCAATTACCCAGAGGTCTCGAAGAACGTACAATTGTGGTGTAAAACAGCCTCTTCACCGTTAGATGACAACACACAAACAAGACGGCAGAACGCAGGGGCCCACGCAACCCAGATGAATATGTAAATGGATATAAAAAGAGGGCCTACGTATGTAATACAGGCCGTGCTCTGGCGGCTGTAGCGAGCTCATGTATGTTATTATTCGAGGAGACCGACTGACATTTAGAGAGGACAGATGGTCGAGGCCCTGTCTTCTCTAAAGCGGTTTTGACAGGGTCCGTCTGGAGTCCCGTCGTCACAGTCAGTCAGATTGCAAGTCTCAAAACTGTACATTTGTTAAGTACAAATTCACATTCAACTTTTTTTCTTTGACGCATCAAGCTTATACTAAGAAAGAGCCGATAAAAAAGACGATATAATATTCTTAATTTGACATTTTTTTCAAATTGACGTACTTCGGACTTCGCACTACGGACTTCGCACTTAAGGGGTCATATATAAGTAATCAGGTGCGATTAGAAAGCAAAATCTGAACACACAATTGACGAACAGACACATAAAAACAAATAAATTCTTCACATAAAGTATTATAAGATCACTGGAATAATATCAATATTTTGCTTTATTGGCACCTCCCCTTCGAAGTACGAAGTCCGCTGTGCGAACCGCGAACATGAAAAATATTTAATTAAATTATGCTATTGAATTTGAAGACGTTAAATATCAAGGAGTTAAAGAAGATTCTGACAACAATATATAAGGTATACATGAAGAAGAAATACTTGTATGATCAAGGTTGAAAAATTGTTATTGTATTTATTCAATGTTTTTGGAAATTTTAGTAATCAATGATGTGATAGGAAGAAGGAGGAAATACCTTGTCGTTTCAATAACAAGTCATGGACTTGAGCGTGTTGATTCTGCTCCCGATGAAGATTCAACAAGAAAACAATATATAAGCTTCAATGACCGTGAATTAACCATACAGAGCATCCTAGATCATATGAGAGAGAAGGAGCTGAAAGATGTTTTGAAGTTATTAATAATTTCAGTATGTATATTATCATTTTACATAGAAGTTTCTATACGAAGTACATGTTATGACAAAGTATACACAGACAAAAATGTCACGCATGAAATTCTTGCGATTTAACTTTCGCATAATCTATTTTCGCATCATTTTCATGCGCCTTCCGATTTTCAGGTTCATCCGATTTATCGTTACAGAGTTATGGGTCTTAGAATTTTAAAATACTGTGAAAATATACTACAATATTTAAAAATTCTTTTAAAATCTATTTTTGGATGAAATGTTTTGAAAATTTGTATACTTGAAGAAGAAAGGATGTTCTTTGACATATGTAACGGTTTAAAAAAAATAAATTTGTCGCATAATCGAGAAATTATGTATAAAGAGGGGAATAGGGGGTTATATACACATACTTGTTAAGCTGAAGACAAAAATAGGTGCATGGAACGCAATAACTTGAATATGCGTCAACGGATTTTCATGATATGTATACCTTGTGATCAAACTGTAAAGAGAAAGCCGCCTTTCGATTTTCAGGTTCATCCAATTTGTCGTTACGGAGTTATGGAACATAGAATTTTAGAATACTGTGAAAATATACTAAAATATCTATAAATTCTTTAAAAATCTATTTTTGGATGAAATGTTTGAACATTTGTATACTTTAAGAAAGAAGGATGTTCTTTGACATATGTTACGAGTTTTTATTTATTATTTTTTTTTTTTGGTCGCATAATCGAGAAATTATGTTTAATTTTTTTTTGGGGGGGGGGTACATACACATACATGTTAAGCTAAGGGCAAAATATAGGTGCATGGAACGCAATAACTTGAATATGCATCTACGGATTCTCATGATATGTATACATAGTTTCTAAGAGAAAGCCGCATTTCGATTTTCAGGTTCATCCGATTTGTCGTTACGGAGTTATGGGACTTAGAATTTTAAAATACTGTGAAAATATACTAAAACAGTTAAAAATTCTTTTAAAATCTATTTATGGGTGAAATGTTTTGAACATTTGTATACTTTAAGAAGAAAGGATGTTTTCTGACATATGTAACAGGTTTTTACATTTTTTGTTGCATAATCGAGAAATTATGTGTAATGGGAGGGGGGTACATGCACATACATGTTAAGCTGAGGGCAAAATATAGGTGCATGGAACGCAATAACTCGAATATACGTCAACGTATTTTCATGATATGAGTACAATGTGGTCAGACTTTGAAGAGGAAGCCGATTTGTCCTTATGGAGTTATGGGACTTAGATATTTTGGTGTTTTGAAAAAAAAAATCCCAACTGGCGTATCTTGCTGCGTGAGCGTATGCTTTATTAAAATTTTAGCTCTTTTTTCCGAAATGTATGTCTATGAGGGTTGTTGGGGATCCTGATGTTGCGAACATGCCCCTTGTTATTTAAACTATAATGCTCATGAGAAATATCCTTTAAGTCATTGGCTGGGATTCATTATACCCCTCACCACTTCCCCCTCCCCCCTTTCACCCACTCATTGAATTGTCCTTGGGTGATATGAAATTCTCTGAATCAGGTACCCAGTTCATGAAACGTTTTGGCCTTAAGTCTGTCTGTCATCACAAATTCTGTAGATTGTGCCAGAAAAATTATTCTTCACGATTTCACCTTATACAAATTTCGCATAAATATCGTGCGAAATGCATGCGATTTTATGAATGGTATTAGTACGTTTCTTTTCGCATGTATACCGTGCGATTTTGTTTTTTCTAAATGTAATACACACGATATTCGTATAAGATTAATATGATTTTTATATGAATTTCATGCAATTTTATTTCCCGCATGAAAATTGCACGATTTTGATGAAGGATTCGCACGATGATTTTTGGTTCAACTCCCAAGTTCAGTGTTGATGCGTTTTTGATGACTTTTCCGACTTCGTCAGAAACGCTCATTTTTGACTTAAAATTACTCTATGAATATGTGATTTTGTGCACCCATTTACTGCATATCTGTCACATTTTAATTGTTCAGTGGTTTGGTATTAACTTTGAGTGAACTAACCGTAATTCAGTCTCAAAGTCGAGAAGGGAAATTTTATAGTTATGCCAATTGGCCAAACATATGATTACTCTATGATTACAATTAAAGAACAGAATTTCATTGATGGATTTAAGCCTATGCTAAACAGAACTTGATCATTTACGCCCACATCCTTTAAAATATGCTCACTTAACCAATTTATCCGATTAATCCTCGGAAGAACTGATAGTATCATTTGATAACATTTCCCTTTAAGTAAGCATACCTTGCCAAGGAGTGCATAGTACTTAATCTTATTTACTTATCATGCGTTTTGATATATATTTTAAAATTTTTGTTTCGTACATTATTGTCTGGAAAGGATATGATACGACCGAAACACGTGTAACAATAAAATATGTGAAACTAATACTGTAAACTTGGAAATTTTCGCGTGGGGGTAATTTTCGTGAATCGAGGGATTTCGCGAAAATTCCCCCACGCGAAAATATTCCCGCTGTATTTTTGATATAGGAAAGAAATTTTTATCGCGAATATTTCCCCCACGCGAAGCGTCTTGATGTTATAATCACGAACCCCCCCCCCCCCCCCCCCCCCGGCGAAAATAACCACGGTTACAGTACATAATTTCTCTGTGACTTAAACCTTATTTGTATTATATCTATAAAGACTCGTATACCATTTTAGCATGTTTAGATTATCTTACAAAGGAAATTCGGTTAATCGAATTAAGGAACTAACGTCTGCTCAAATGAGTGAAACTAGCGGAAGTTACGTGCGTCTTTTAAGGAGGTAATGAACACCTGGACGCCAAATTCAATTTTTTCTAAACATTTTGGAAATTATGTTTTTCTTGTCTGTCATTGACTATACAAACTTACATTTGATTCTATCCACAGGAAAATTTTCTATGAGACTTTGAAATATGCATTAATAGACCCTGTAGTGAATTTCTCGATGACGTCATAATATTGAAAGTGTCATTCCAGTTCTCGTAAAGCTATTAGAAATTAATTTTGATTTAACTTCCAAAATATTCATAAATGTTTTGCAGTTACATATGGAAAAGATAAGATTTATTGTGTTTTAAACACAGGCGGGATACTTGAACAAAAGACGACACTTTCGCCAAAAAAAAAATACAATTTCGAGCCAATTTACTGTAGTTGCTAGTTAATTATTAGAAATCCTGTGGATGAATCTTTGTCAAAATCTATCACAATTATCAGGAATGTCCAGAGATGATTTCATGATCAAATGGGAATTATTGAATTTAAAGGAGTTATATTTTCCAATTTTTTCTTCCAAAATCGTCCATTTTCAATGAAGTGACATCCGCTTTCCTGTAACGTAAATTTGTTAACGAATATACCGTGATGAAGATTGAATTTTCTATTTTATACATGTTAAGTTTCAATGCAATACGTTCATTCATTATGTTTTTATTGGATTTTGAATGCGAAGGTTTGTTACGCCATTTTTCCCGATAGCCTCGACATGACGTCGTGGTTTGCTCATGGATAAAACTCCAAAAGTCCTGAATTTCGAAAATCGCCATAATTTCTTCAAAATGGCGCCGAAAATTATTCAAACTTCATCAGGATACTCAAATGCGTATATCAATCAGAGTATCAAATGTTTTAAGGGAGTTAAGACTGTACTTTTACTAGGAAGCGAGAAAACAAATAATGCCACCGCCATCTTGTTGTTCAAATCCTCCTAAATTATAAAAAAGGAGCATCCCGTCAGTGATTTTTTGTTCGTTATTATGGACATATTTTTCTTAATGATGCTAAAAGTGTATACATTTATCTGGTATCAATGGGGATTTCCATCTAGCCGGTGTTGAGCGTTAAGTAAAGTTATGAACTTGCGCTTAACTTACAGCAAAACACGTGACGTAATCCAGAAGGAAGTCCTTTGAAAGTACATTGTTATATTTGAACCACGGTTACCATGGTAACGGGATCCATCTGTTTGACACCCTCATATATATGAAAAATAAAACATATTATGGCATTATAATGCCATGGAAACCATGGTCAAAACTGACTTAATGACTACAAGAACTTTTCTTTGTAAGTTCGACTCTAAAAAGAAAAACTATTTTTTGGGATAAGGCGATAAAGCAGTTGTTTATATTCAGTCAAAATATGTGAATAATAAGCAAAAATAACGTTTTTTTTATGGTCATTTAGGCCTGTTTTTGACTACTTTGAAGTTTGAAAACCATAATTTGGCACATGTAATGGTTATTTTATGTCACTTTGACAAAATAAACGTCCATAACTGGTAAAATCAAGAAATAAAATTTTGGTGAAACTTAACATTTTGTCAAGAAAACTTAGTTTAAACTTAATAATTGGTACCTTGTCTGGACAAGACATTCTTTATCGGTATCTCGTTGCATAAATAAATTACTATAAACATCAAAGAAGTACGTATTAGTTATCAAGTAAAAAAGTTGAAAACTCATTAAAATTTCCATGGAAACGGTTGCGAACTAATTTAGTATTTATCGATGACACAATTCATAAGCGATTATATACGCATATGTGTAAAAGACTACGCGATATGTCCAAATCTTTTGAAAGTGTTCTGTTACCAACTCAAGTATACTTTTCTTAGCTTTGTGAGATTTTAAGGCATATCATTCTTGACTGCTTATTTTGATTTATAAGTTCTGCATCTAACATATCGATGTCTTTATGGTAGAATTTTAAATCATTTTATCATCTAACATCAGTATCGACTGGTTAATCATCAGCCTTACAATCTTTGAAATTTCGATTGAGGTTTTAGGTTATAGAAAATTGACTTTTTTGTCAAATTCTTTAATCTTAAAATATGATGTCATAACTCTAATAACTCTTTGCTGTTGTAGGCTTGTAGATCAAGACCAGATGCTGAGTCAGTATTCGATGATATCGATCAAGGAGTGAAAATGCAAATTTGTGAAGAGCCAGATGATCGGGACGCTGGTCTAAACAGATGCTGTGGTCAATATGGTATAGATTCGCGAATGTCCTTCTTTGTATTTTCCAATTCATACATGTACCTAAAATAACTTTGACCTTAAAACATTCCTGTAAAACGGTCAAAGTTAGACAAACTTTCAGATAGGACCAAGCCTTTTATACCGAACCCCCTTTTGACTTCACAATGTTATCCTTCAAATTGACGTCGTAGTGTAAAGAGACAATGACGTCCAAACACTCTATGGAAGGTATAAAAATAGGACATCGGTCGGGTAATTTCGTTACCTATAGTCTTCTGGTGACCTGATGCGGGATGAAACCAGGTGGCTAATTCATATACCGAGCGAGGCGAAGCCGAATCCGGTATAAGACCTAGTGACCTGGTATAAGCCTGTACCAGGTCAACAAATGACTAGGTAACTATAGCAAGATTGATTTTAATCCCTTCATTGTCATGTTCCCTGTCAAGATTGTGATTGATTGTTTATAACTCGTCTCAGTTTCTATAGTTAACAATTAAAATAAGGCAAAGAAATTCTAATTCTAATGCACTCCGTTTGTAATGTGCATTCTGATCGGCTGAGCGATTAAAAAACTGCAAGGGGATTTACGTTTCACTGCAGTTTTTGTTATGACGTCATGCGTTGCTTTGACGACGTCGTTTTCTAACTTTTTACTGACCAAAGCATTAGAATAGGGTTACCATACTGATATTTTACAAAAACTGGCAGGGTATCGGCGAATCCTCTGTCAGAAATATCCGTTTGACCACTCGGCTAACGCCTCGAGGTAAAACTCAATTTTTGACAGGGGATTCGCCGATACCCTGTCAGTTTTTGTGAAACACACGTATGGTAACGCGAGAAATATGAAGAATACATGTAATTCTTTGTTATTGTCCAGATGATATTGAAAGATTTTGCTTCAATGAGGAAGTTCTACGGTCGATATGGAGAATTCGTCATACACTATAATATACCACTCTCCAGAATGGTGGATGACA
The DNA here is from genome assembly GCA_033119305.1 of Pinctada imbricata. Classification (NCBI taxonomy): domain Eukaryota; kingdom Metazoa; phylum Mollusca; class Bivalvia; order Pterioida; family Pteriidae; genus Pinctada; species Pinctada imbricata. The sequence continues at coordinate 60,595,043 of VSWD01000003.1, forward strand.
TTCTGATGACATTCTGTCATAGACCATTTGAACCATCCAACCACCGAATATTCTTATGTCTTCCGAAATGGAAGTAACCGGATGTGACAGTTCTACCGAACTGAAACGACGGATGTTAAAATGCAAGCAGAAGATGCTGACTCTTCCTGGGCACCTGGTCTCACTCCCATATTGGGAGTTCGCTTCTTTCCATGTGATGGATGTTTTTGTTTGTTTGCTTTTGTTCCTTTTTTTATCCTGATTTTGTATGCCTTCGGTTAATGATTTTCTGAATTATCGATTTTGTAGTGTGTATTGGGATATGGTCATTGTCCATATTTGTCATTCAAAACTATAACAGATGTTCGAATTTTATTTGTTCTTTTTCAAACATGAAATCAAGTTGACTGGTTTCTTATTAGTTGAGATATATGAATTCCGTACGATGGCAATATGAGAAAGTCGCCATCAAGCAAAGAAAAACTTAGTATGTTGTGAAAAAACTGATAAATTCAGTCTTCATTGTTTTAAGGAGGGTTTGAACACCAAGATGGCGGCGGCATTATATATGTTTTCTCGCTTCCTAGGAAAATTACAGTCTTAACTTCCTTAAAAAAATTGATACTCTTATTGATATACGATTTTGAGTATCCTGATGAAGTTTGAATAATTTCCGGCGTCATTTGAAGAAATTATGGCGATTTTCGAAATTTAGGACTTTGGGAGTTTTATCCATGAGCAAACCACGACGTCATTTCGACGTTATCGGCAAAAATGGCGTCATAAACCCTCGCATTCAAAATGCAATAAATATATTATTACTAAAGGTATCGCTTTGAAACTTAGTATGTATAAAATAGAAAATTAAATCTTCATCGCAGTGTATTCGTTGACAAATTTACGTTACAGGAAAGCAGATGTCACTTCATTGAAAATGGACGATTTTGGGAAGAAAAAAAAATTGGAAAATATAAAGCCTTAAAATATTTTAATCCTAAATTCAATTTTTCCCATTTAATCATGAAATCATCTCTGGACATTCTTGATAATTGTTGATAGTTTTTGACATAGATTCATCCACAGCAATCCTAATAATTAACTAACAACTGCTGTCAATTGGCCCGAAATTGTAATTTTTTTAGCGACAGTGTCATCTTGTATTCAAGTATCCTGCCTGTGTTCAAAGCACAATTCATTTTATCTGTTCCATATGTAATTGCAATATATTTATGTATATTTCGGAAGTTTTAAATCAAAATTATAATAAATCAAAATTAATTTCCAATAGCTTTACGAGAACTGGAATGACACTTTCAATATTATGACGTCATCAAGAAATTCACAAAAACGTCGATTAATGCATATTTCAAAGTCTTGTAGAAAATTTTCCTGTGGATAGAATGAAATGTAATCAAATGTAATCAAATCCTGCTACGTCGTTTGGTACACTTTTTCGACATAGTAACTTTCATACTTTTTTGGCATATTACATTGTTTAGATTTAGGATCACTGATGAGGGTTAAGTACCCGAAACGTGCATGTCTGGTCCACGTTGCCAATTTATCTGTTCTTAAATGATGCTATTCAATTTGAAGACGTTTACATTTATACCACTTGGTGAGTGTAACTGCTGGTGGACCAGGAGTCCCCGAGGGCACATGTAGCCAAGTTCGATCAATTTCGGTTGATCGTTTCTTCAACGCATTCTAAATTTCTGATATCAAAATTTTTTAAATTTCTAAAAAGTGGGTCCTTTTTCATCATATCCCACCCATCCTGCTACGTCTTTCGGTACACTTTTTCGACATAGTAACTTTCATACTTTTTTTGGCATATTACATTGTTTAGATTTAGGATCACTGATGAGGGTTAAGTACCCGAAACGTGCATGTCTGGTCCACGTTGCCAATTTATCTGTTCTTAAATGATGCTATTCAATTTGAAGACGTTTACATTTATACCACCAGGAGTCCCCGAGGGCACATGTAGCCAAGTTCGATCAATTTCGGTTGATCGTTTCCACAACGCATTCTCAATTTCTGTTATCAGAAACATTCGAAAATTTCTGTTATCAAAATTTCTTGAAATTTCTAAAAAGTGGGTCCTTTTGCATCATATTCCACCCATCCTGCTACGTCTTTTGGTACACTTTTTCGACGTAGTAACTTTCATACTTTTTTGGCATATTACATTGTTTAGATTTAGGATCACTGATGAGGGTTAAGTACCCGAAACGTGCATGTCTGGTCCACGTTGCCAATTTATCTGTTCTTAAATGATGCTATTCAATTTGAAGACGTTTACATTTGTATAGTCTAGGACAGACAAGAATTATATAATTTCAGAAGGTTTTAGAAAAATTGAATTTGGCGTCCTAGTGTTCAATACCTCATTAAGGAGGGTTTGAACACCAAGATGGCGGCGGCATTACTATTATTTGTTTTCTCACTACCTAGAAAAACTACAGTCTTATCTTCCTTTAAACATTTGATACGTTGTTTGATATACGCATTTGAGTATCCTGGTGAAGTTTCCGGCGTCATTTAAAGAAATTATGGCGATTTTCGAAATTAAGGACTTTGGTAGTTTTATCAATGAGCAAACCACGACGTCATTTCGACGTTATAAGGGAAAATTGCGTCACAAACCTTCGCATTCAAAATGCAATAATTAAAAAAAACATTAATACCAAACGTATTGCATTGAAACTTTGTATGTATGAAAAAAGAAAATAAATCTTCATCACAGTGATTTCGTTGACAAATCAACATCACAGGAAAGCGATGTCACTTCATTGAAAATGGACGATTTTCGAAATAAAAACTGGAAAATATAAAGCTTCGAAATATTTTAATCCAAAATTCAATTTTTCTCATTTAATCATGAAATCATCTCTGGACATTGTTGATAATTTTGTTAGCTTTTGAAAAAGATTCATCCACACGATTCCTAATAATTGACTATCAACTACAGTCAATTGGCTTGAAATCGCAAATTTTTTAGCGACAGTGTCATCTTTTATTCCAGTATCCTGCCTTTGTTTAAAACACAATTAATCTGATCTTTTCCATATGTAAGTGCAATACATTTATAAAGGTTTTGGAAGTTAAATCAAAATTTCTTTCCAATAGCTTAACGAGAACTGGAATGAAACTTTTAATATTATGACGTCATCAAGAAATTAATGAAAACGTCGATTTATGCATATTTCAAAGTATCGTAGAAAATTTTCCTGTGGATAGAATCAAATGTAAGTTTGCATAATCAAGGACAGACAAAAAATATATAATTTCATAAATTTTGAGAAAAATTGAATTCGACGTCCAAGTGTTCAATACCTCCTTAAATCAAAAATTTATAAAGGATAACACAAACAACAAGATATATATGTAAGTGTGCATGATACCAACCTCTTTTTTTATAAACATCAAATGATCGCAAAATGTGGTTTTCTTTTAAAAATTCAAGGAAGATGTGTGATCCTAGGCAACTCTAAGCACAAAAGTGGTTCCCTCGTAGACACTGCTGAACAACAAAATGTTGACATCACAAACAGCGAAAAACAAAAAGATGATGTCATCCCCAACAGAGTATACCCGGTTTCTGTAAATCTACCACTGAACTGTGTTCTATGGTATGCTTCGCCCTCAGGTAAAACATATGTTTTATTTTTAACGTTAGAATTTTTTCACGCATCTTTGATAATAAAAAATTGAAATGAATGGTTTAGGTATATTTTCTTGTTTTATAATTGTATTTATTCAAGTATACCTCTTTCTTTCAATAATTCTTTCCGCTCATTGCAACAAAGTTCATAGCATTATATCCATCATGGCAACAAGGATTTACGCTCATGGCAACAGAGTTCATAGCATTTCATCCATGGATTGAACATAGTAAATTTCCCCTAGCTTAATGGGTTCATTCCTCATATTTACTACTGGCCATGTGTCACTGCTGGTGGACAAATTGTCCCCTAGGGCACTTGTCGGGCAGTCGTTTGCTTAAATGGATACTTATACCTTTACATCAAAGTTTTCAGTTTACTGCTGCTGTCACGGTTAGTATTAATTTATAAAAGAAAGGAAGCTTAAGGGAACTCCAACAACACATAGTTGCAGCACCAACAGCAAACCCCAATTAAGACGCAAGACTCAATGAAGACAAAAAAGACACGCACAGAAAGAGACGCAATGGTACAAGAAACGCCAAATTACAGGGAAACATCAAACCCATATGACTACACACAAACCAACGAGACCAATGGCTACCAAGTTAGTAGCAGACGGTGTTGTCATCCTTGATTACGTGCGCAACCCCCCCCCCCGCACTTTTCCAACTACCAAGAACTCTCGAAGAACGCACAATTGTGGTGTAAAATAAACTCCCATCGTAAGATGAACATACAAACAGACAGCATAACGTACTGGCCCAAGAAACACAAATGAATATGTAAATGGATATAAAAAAAACTGAAGGCATACGAAATACAGTCCTTGCTCTTCCGGCTGTAGCGAGCTGATGCATGTGATCACCCGAGGAGTACGACTAATATTCAGAGAGGACAGATGGTCGTGGCACTGTCTTGTCTAAAGAGGTATGGACAGGGCCCGTCATGGAGTCAAGTCGTTATAGTCAGGCAGATGGCAATTCTTGAGAATGCGCTGGTACAAGTCTGTAGATTTGTCCAGTACTAAGCCAAGTGTCCGTCTCGTGACAGAATGATTATATCCAAGGTATAAAATGCGTTTGATGATTCTAACACAATGCCGATGGTAATTCTGTCTACCTTTGACCCTTCATATTTTGTTGATCATCATTAAATGCAGGTTGCGAAACACCCAAAGTAGTATTCTCTGTTGCTTGAATTCGTCCGAATTTAAAAAAAAACCAACTTTACAGCATTTTTTATAACATTTCCAGAAAGTCTTTTCTAGTTTGTGAAAGCAATACCCTTGACCTTAAATTTCCTGGTAATTTGTTTCTGCTATGAAACCCCAAAACGTGAGTACATGCTCTAGCATACTGGATGAGCTGCGAAATGTAGTTACAATATGACGTTAATCTATGAACATCACCGTCAAGCCAGGGGAAATTTACTATGTTGAATCCAAAATTATCTCTTTTGTCATACACACTTGTATGAATCTCTCCATTAACAATTTGATATTTAGTTCCAAACATCGTCACTGAGGAAGTTCTACGGTCGATATGGGGAACTCGTCATACACTATGATGTCCCACTCTCCAGAATGGTGGATGATATTCTGTCATAGACCATTTGAACCATCCAACCAAAGATTGCACTCTATGTCTTCCAAAATGGAAGTTACCGGATGTGACAGTTCTACCGAATTGAAGCGGCGGGTGTTGCATGCAAGCAGGAGATGTTTACTCTCCATGGGCACCTGGTCTCACTCCAATATCGGGAGTTCGCTTCTTTTCAGATGGTTGAGGTTTTTGTTTGTGTGCTTCGGTTACAGTTTTATCCTGATTTTGTATGCCTTAATTCGGTTTCTGATTTTCTGAATTATTGATTTTGTGCTGTATACAGGGATATGGTCATTATCTATATTTGTCATGGTGGTTCTGTATCCGTAACGTTGCCTTGTTTAGAGTCAGTTCTTGTGGATAGATATAATTATACTTTTACATTGTTTCCATTAAAGAACACTGACAAGGTTTGAGTAACGTGCATGTCTGGTCCACGCTGCAAATTGATCTGTTCTTAAATCATGCAATGAATTTGAAGACGTCTTGCAATTATGTATTCCTCATGATTATTGAGAATTATAATCTCAGTAGCGTATTTTCCATATAGGCTAAAAAGGAGAGAGAGAGAGAGAGAGAGAGAGAGAGAGAGAGAGAGAGAGAGAGAGAGAGAGAGAGAATTATTTTCAACCTATAAACGTATCATTTGATATATGTACATGTATATCCGCTCGTCACCAATAAAATACGGAAGCGTTCCAACTCTATATCTTCATGAAGAAAATTTCGAACGAATTTTTCTTCACCAGACACGTGTTTCGAATTCTAATCAATGATGCTTCCAGCGGAGCGGCCAAAATCTATTTCAGTAGCGCCCTCTTTCATGTTTTTAATTTAGAATTGTACATTTACTTTACAGAAAGTACGCGGCTCTTAATTTCCTGTAGGGTTCAGTGGCGGATTTAGAGGGAGGCCCAGCCCCCCCCCCTTTTTCACCAAAGTTATTGATTCAGAGTACTCTTTTAATGCTTATTCTCTTTACTTTTGGGGAAATGTTCGGCTCGCTTCGCTCGCCGCACTAATTTTTTCATTAGTTGTTAATTTTTTCGTCTTCACTTTGTCTTCAACTTTCTTTGTTATCGTGTTTGAACGGATTCATTAGTCATAAACAAAATATATTCAAAAATTCAAAATCAAATTGACACTTAAATAATTACCATATGCTTCATTTTCATGGGTCGATCTAACCAGGTTGTAGAGTTGTAATGCCCTAATCCTCCCAACCTTCCCAAATTGGTCAAACAAAAATGGAGCATGGAAAATGAGAGAGAGATTGTATTCTTATGACAAAATGTAACCATCTATTCAAAAATTTTACGGCTCGCTCCGCTCGCCAATATAGAATAAAGTTGTTTATATATACTTGAACGGATGACTTCATTTAAAAACAAATGCAAACTTCATATCTTAAAAAAAATTCTGGCGAGCGTAACTCCCCTCCCCACCCCATTTCTTAATTAGATCAGTAATCTTGAGGTTCACGTTTTTCGTCTCGACCTTTTCTTTTTTTTTTTTTTTTTTTGCTTGTCAGTTTTTCCGTGAACAATTTTCTTCGAGCTGAAACCTTGGGCCCCCCTTTTATGAAATCCTAGATCCGCCATTGAGGTCGATTCAGTAGCATATCCAACTAATATCTAGTATGTTCAAAATAGCATTGGAAGGATGGTGCTAAGATGTTAACCTCGTTTAATTTCGATGATAGTTTTGAATGGGATGACAAGTTTCCTAAATAGCAAAAGATATATATGATGTTAAATTGATAAAGACCAAAACGAAGCTTCTTTAAGGCGACAGAGCTGGAAAGAAGTAATTAATACACTTCTAAACATCTTGTCACGGGGATCGATTTTAACTGCTCTACACTGCAACAAGAAATAAGTGTTTATAATAATGATAATACGGAAGTGTTCCAACTCTATATCTTCACAAAACACCAAAATACAATTATCACTATAATAAGGTGCTCTTGTGACCCAATGGTACCGTATTCAATTGTGGTTTTTGAATAATGTCTATAAGATTAGATATTCATTTCTATTTGTATTTCGATGTACAAATGAAAAATATGGACAAGAACCATATCCCAATCCAAAAACCTTCAAATTCCTAAATTCTTTTGTTATTCATCGGTCATTTTATTTCATAAAGACCGCGTACGATTCCAACTAAATGAAGTTTTATGAGCGTTCAGTGAAGTGTGAGGGTCAATAAAAACAATGAGGTGCGGGGAAAAGAAAATTATTTCAGTAGCGGGTTTGAATTGTTTTGATAATATGAATATTCGTCCATAGTAAAGAAAATATTCTGTTTTGCGTCAGCTGAAGACAATCTTAGGAGGTATACGGATTTTACGATTCCCGAATTCGGAAAAGCTAAAAATGCCATTTCAAATAAATCTAGCTCCCTATAGCGATTCTTGAGACTTGAAGAACGAAACAAAATCTATATCTTCTTCAATATTATGTGTACATTAAGGTATTTGGTTGAAAAAAAAAAGAAAATTATCTTCAATTATTAGTCATAAAACTTTCCTCATATCTATTTGCAACATTTAAACATTTAAATGGGAATGGAACTCGTAGTATATCTCATATTTTCAATTGTACCTTTCAGAAAATTATCGGGATGTAAAACAAACATTTTTATAACTATGGCCTACTATGGCCTTAACACCGTTGCATTTTTCCACCAGATAATTTGTCTAGTCAATTTCATTTTGAAAAGCAGGGGTGTATTAAACTTTTTGATACTAATTTTTGTAAAAATTGAAGAAAATCTGCCGTTTGTAAGTCGGATAAAGACCGATCGAGTCGAGGTCGTCTGTATGAAGTAATAGCATAGGTTAGATGCCCTCGGAGAGAACAGGGTGGTGTTTAAAGACCCTGTTCTCTCCTTGGGCATCTAACCTTCATACAGACTTTATCCTAAACGTAAAGAACAAAATGGAAAATTTGAAAATCATCGAAAATTATATTATCCTTTTCACAGAGCAAAAATTTGAAATATACCTGGACTCGTGTAAGGAATACCGGTATGCAAGATATTGGTCAAAAGAAAGAGCATTATGTACGGCTCGACAACCTTTATGAATGGATAAAATCCATCGGAGTGTTTTTATCTAAAATTCACTGTTTACAATCAACTGTGTACACAAGATTCGAATTTATCTAAAAAAAAAACCCTGATGTTATCTGTAACCATATGGCCTCTCCCCCACAATATTATGGTGAATTATTGTTTTATGTTGGGGAATTTGCACATTGTAGAAAGAGGAATAACTCTAAACTGAATCGATGCATTTATCAGAACACGAAAGTAAATTTATTCCCTTACATGAAAGAGGGATGATGTTAATATTAATTCACATAAAGATAATTTTGAATCAAGATTAGAAGCAGATTCAAGAAATATCAGTTAATAAGTTTATCTTAAGATTTTTAAGGGAAATATTTCATCAACGTTAACATGTTTAATTGTAATATTGATTTTTCAATACTGGGAAAGTCCAGAGATTGATAAGAACTTAATTACAAATTGGTTTTATCTATGAGTTGGAGAAATAATTATCAATTATACACGTGAAGTACCAGCATATTGAGTTTATCTACCTACAATCCCTCATAATTTCAGATGTTTTTGAAGAGTTTTAGACAACCTTATCTTTGAGGGATGAACACGAAATTATCAAGAAATATGTCCATCATATTGTGCAATTTCCCTCCCTTGTTTAAATACAATCTTTCATTTTTCAATTGTTAGATTACTTTCTCGCATGCAATGGATTCTGTCAAATTATGTTTCGTGAAATAAACTTTGTTAAAATTCCAAAGATGTTTTCTGTCAACAAGAAAGAACTGCACATTTATTAATCACACAACGCGAAGTACGAATTATGGCTTGTAAGCCCGCATCGGCTTACATATCACAGAGCTTACCTACCTCCAAGAACATTATGTCATCACAACAGCAGACAAATTATTCGACGACTGGAAATCCAAGAAAGGAGAGGATCTCCAACGATACTCGATAGCAGCATCGATGGCAATACCCAAAAACACCCAATGCAAAAACACAAAGCAGATACGCACTATAAAAGACGCAAAAGAGTTAAAGAAGATCCTGACGATAATCTCAACAGAACTCACAATAGAGCGGAAAATTGAGCATCGACGGACCCCTAGCAAGCAACAGGTGGGTCCAGATACCCAGAAGGAGTAAGCATCCCCTGTTTGGCTAAAATAAAATGTATAAAAATCCTTAAAAACAACATTTCATCATTGGTTCCTCAAAATGTTCAACCAAAGCTGTATCCATCTTACTCAACAAAATTTTATCTTAAATCAATTGTTAAACGTCTCTAAATTCAAAAGCATCATTTAAGAACAGATACATTTTCAGCATGGACTAGACATGCACGTTTCGGGTACTTAACCCTCGTCAGTGATCCTAGTTCTAAACAATGTAATATGGCCAAAAGGTTTGAAAGTTATTATAATAAAAAACATTTCCGAAAGACGTAGTAGGATGGATGGGATATGATGACAAATATGGATAATGACCATATCCCTGTATACAGCACAAAATCGATAATTCAGAAAATCAGAAACCGAGGTCATACAAAATCAGGGTAAAACAGAAACCAAAGCAAACAAACAAAAACCTCCACCGCATGAAAAGAAGCGGACTCCCGATATGAGAGTGAGACCACGTGTCCAGGTTGCATGCAACACCCGCCACTTCAATTCGGTAGAACTGTCACATTCGGTAACTTCCATTTCGGAAGACATAGAGTACAATCTTTGTTGGATGGTTCAAATGGTCTATGACAGAATATCACCCACCATTCTGGATAGTGGGACATCATAGTGTATGACGAGTTCCCCATATCGACCGTAGAACTTCCTCAGTGACGATGTTAGTCGGTCACAAACATACCCCTGGCTGAGAAGCTTATCTGAAAGACGCCTAGATCTCAGAACAAAATCCGTATATTTGGTACTTGCTCTGGCATAGCGTATCAACTGAGATATGAACAAGCCATAAGCAGGCGATGAAGGGATGTTGCTACTCAGAAAAGGAAAGTTTGTAATGCTGAAATTGAAGTCGTCACGTTTGTCATAGAGTGAGGTGTTCAAGTGACCATCAGTGTCGTAGGACAACATTATGTCCAAATAGGATACTGAATTATTTGTCTCTGTAGTTTCTTTGACTTCAAGCTCCGAAGGATAGAGGCTGCTCAGGTAATCTGCGAATTTGGATTATTGATGGACAACATTGTCATCGTCTATGTATCTGTAAGTGAAGTTGAAGTCAGAAGCTAAGTATCTTTTCCCTTCAGAGACAAAAGATTCAGCTTCGTACGAGTAAAGAAAATGTCGGCAAGGAGTGGGGCACAATTGGTCCCCATTGGAATTCTGACAATCTGCTGGAAGACCTTTCCTCCAAACACAACAAAAAGGTTGTCGATCAGAAAGTTTAACATCTGAATAATATCAGTTTCAGTGTACTTATTTTCAGAATCGGACTTTTCCTGTACAAAGTAGGTTTTGTCATAGTTAACAACGATAAATTTGTATTTGCGATTACCGTTTTTACTTGTAAACGCATTACTTATAATTTTTGCGATCGATACAGATTTGGTAGAACATTTTGAGGAACCAGCTATGAAACGAAGCAGGAGATGCTTACTCTTCCTGAGCACCTGTTCTCACTCCCATATCGGGAATTCGCTTCTTTTCATGTGGTGCAGGTTTTTGTTTGTTTGCTTTGGTTCTTGTTTTTTCCTTATTTTGTATGCCTTCAGTTTCTGATTTTCTGAATTATCGATTTTGTGCTGTATACAGGGATATGGTCATTATCCATATTTGTCATTGTACGGATTCTTATGCATTTTAGGTATGCAGTATAAGTATGACAGTTCTAAATCTAAATTGTTAGTGTCAAAGCCAAAGGAAGCAAAAGCTGATTTGTGGTTATCTATTATTTCAGAGGCAGAAAGGTTTGTTGTGGTGTAAGTGGGATTTCCAGGTGTCGAATTTAAACCCAACTCTTTAACTAGACCGTCGAAATAGTACTTTTTGCAAGAAAATGTGTAATTATTTGAGGCTTTGTCCGCTGGTGTGATGACATAATGTTCTTGGAGGTAGGAAAGCTCTGTGATAACATCAGGGTCTTTAAATATAGACTCGAATCTGGTGTTCAAAGTTGATTTTAATCGGTTAATTCTAGATAAAAATATCCCTCTGATGGATTGTATCCATTCGGAAAGGGTGTCGAGCTGTACATCCTCTTTCTTTGCCCAACGTCTTGCATATTCCTCACAAGAGTCCATGATACTTTTGACATTTTGGTTCCATGTAAAGGACATACTTTCTCTGTATTTGGGACTTTTTTTAACAATTCTCTTTACTTGTCGTTCTTGACTATACTAAGATCACCAGTAATAACGTGTCCACAAGGAGAGTAGTTGAAATCCGATGACGAACATTCGCAAGGAAATGGATGTAGTGAGGGATTACTTAAATCAATACACTGCAAGAATCGTTTGTAATTGTAAGTTTTAGATTCAACTGTTGGCGTGTAGCTATAGAAAATACAAGGAGTTTCTTTTCTTTTGTAATATGGTGGGATTTTTTCTGTGACAGTTTTGTGATTCAAAATTCAAGATTCAAATCTTACTTCAATGAAAGGACGGTTTGTTTTCTTCTCTGTTTTATCTGATCTAACTGCTTGAAATATACGAAAAGTAGAAATGTCCAAGATGACTCCTTGTAGTCTGTATTCATGGGAACGTGTATCGGTAAATGTGAGGTCCTTTGTATGTAAATATCGTGTAACTTCCGTAAAGGAACAGAGTATAATTTGGTACGAATATAATGCAGGCCTAGATGCTCATTCAAAAATGGGACCAAGTCATCGAAGGAGAAACTATGTATCTCAGGCCTATTATATTTACGAATGCCATGACTTCGAGGTCTTCGTTGTGGTCTGTTGAATAAGCTAGTCACATTCACCGATTGACAACCTGGACTTGTTAAGTTTCATATGCTTCTGATATTATCGTTGCACCCATAGGGCGCTGCAGTGTCAAGATTTTTAATCCAGAACTCTTCTCTGTTGCGACGGAAAGGTGTGCTCAAATTGGGATTGTTTGTTGTTGATTGTTTGAGTTTGGGATGCTACAGGACCCACGTTTTAGAAATTTCAACAAATTTTGATAACAGAAATTTTTGAATGCGTTGAAGAAACGATCAACCGAAGTTGATCGAACTTGGCATCATGTGCCTTCGGGGACTCCTGGTCCACCAGCAGTGACACTCATCAAGTGGTACAAATGTTAAACGTCTTCAAATACAAAAGCATCATTCAAAAACAGATAAATCTGGACTACAAATATATTGTTCGACAGCTTATTCTAAAGAGTCTATTCGATCGAAGACTTTAAATTTTCGACACTTTGCACAGCAATTCCACATGCTTAATTGAAAGATTCTCAAAAATTATACGTAATGCGTTTTAATGCAAATATAATGTCATCAAAATTAACCTTAACAGAACCTACTTTGTTAAAGAAAAGTCCGTTTCTAAAAATAAGTACATTGAAAAAAATATTACTCAGATATCAAACTTCCTGAAAGACAACATTTTTATTGAAGGAAAGGTCTTCCAACTTATTGTCGGAATTCCAATGAGAACAAGTTGTGTCCAAATCCTTGCCGACATCTTTCTTTCCCTTGTACGAAGCTAAGTTTATTCAATTTTCGGTCTCTGAAGGGAAAAGATACTTAGCTTCTGACTTTAACTTCACATAGACGGTGTGCTGTTTATCAATAATACAAAATTTGCGGAATACCCAAACAGAATCTATAATTCGCTGTTCCAAGTAAAAATACTACAGAGGAATAATTCAGCATCATATTTGATATAATGGTGTTCTACAAAAGTGATGGTCCCATGAACACCTCGTTCTTTGACAAACTTTAGTTTAGCATCACAAACTTTTCTTTTCTGAGTATCAACATCCCTTCATCACCTGCTCATGTCTATATTGATCAGTTTTGCTAGAGCAAATGAGTTAAAGGAGATGTACAAATGTACCAAAAGTACCAAATTTACAAAATGTACAAATGTACCAAAAGTACCAAATGTAAAAATTGTTCTTAGACCTAGGCATCTTTCAGACAAGTTTCTCAGTCAGGAGACGTTTGTGACCGACTTACATTAAGCTGTCTCTAGACAGTGATATTCCGTATGCTCTTAGTAAAACACATTCACAACCCAGTAGTAATGAGTTAAAAAAGATCCTTACGAAAATCTCAATAGCACTCACAATAGAGCAGCAGATTGAGCATCGACGGACCCCTAGCAAGCTAGAGGTGGAACTAGGTGCCCGGGAGGAGTAAGCATCCCCTGTTGGCTAGCCGCACCCGCTTAGTCAACTTTATTGCGCATCAACAGGTAGGATACTAGAAAAACAAACACTGAAAATTGTCTTAGCAAAATGGACACATTCTAGTAGGAATGTTCATGAAATGGCATCAGATGCAAATCAAACTATCATAGAGAAAATTGCGTTTTCTGACTTGAAAATAATGATCAGCACGTGAGTTGAAAATGACGAGTGTGAAAACATCTTGTAACCTCATAAAATGATACAATCATGTAAGTATCAAGTAAAGGTATAAAAATGATTGTTGAATCACATTGTGGTGCACCATCAAAGGCACGACATGTGGAATAATAAGAAAAAGGAAGGGGGAAACAACCTGTCCAACTTTCGTCTCATCGACGTTCTCTGATCAATTCTAACTTACGGACCGAAAGTGACAAAAATAGCAAAACGAAAATCATACACTGTATGGCTCTACCTACATTTACCAAAAGAATATACAATGTCGTCACTGAGGAAGTTCTACGGTCGATACGACAATATGATATTCCATTGTCCAGAATGGTGGATGATATTCTTTCTTAGATTTTCTTAGATCATTTCAACCATCCAACTACAGAATATAATTGTATCTTTCGAAATGGAAGTAACCGGGTACTGCATGCAAACAGGATATCAACCATCCAACCACAGAAAATACTTGTATCTTTCGATTTTGGATTGATTTTGGATTCAACATAGTAAATTTCTCATGGCTTGACGGTGATGTTCCAAGATTATCGTCATACGGCATTTACATATCACAGCTCATCCGGGTTTCTGGAGCATGTACTGATATTTTGGATTTTCACAGTTCATAAACTAGTTAAGACTTTCTGGAATTTTTACAAAAAATTACAATCAACTTCTTTTAAAATTCGGATCTATACACGCAACAGAGTACATTACTTTGGGTATTACACAACCTGTCTTTTATGGTGATATGATAATCAAAATTAGAATGATCAAAGGTAGGCAACATAATCATCGAAAATGCGTCAGAATTATCAAACGCCTTTTACACCGTAGATATGATCCTAAAGTCACCAGACCGACACTAGGCTTTGTACTTGACCAATCAACAGTCATGTACCAGCGCATCCTAGAGAGTTGCACTCTGACTGACTGTGACGACGGGACTCCATGACGGGCCCTGTCCAAACCTCTTTAGAGAAGACAGGGCCCCGACCACCTGTCCTCTCTGAATGTCAGTCGGACTCCTCGGGTGATGACATACATGGCCTCGCTACAGCCGACAGAGCACGGACTGTATTACGCGCGGCTCTTTTTATATCTATTTATATATTCATCTGTGTTGGTGGGGCCTCTACGTTTTGCGGTCTTGTTTGTGTGATGTCATCTTACAGTGAGGAGGTTGTTTTACACCATTATTGTACGTTCTTCGAGACCTCTGGGTACTTGGTTAAGTGAGAGTTTTTTGCGCACGTAATCAAGGATAACCACACAATTTGCTACTTGCGTGGGAAATGGCCGTCCAAAGTCGGCAACGGTTGCTCATAGGTCTCTTCGGTTTATGTGTAGTCTTTTTCTGTGTGATGTTTACACGTCGTATGTCTCTTTTCCGTCTCATACTATGCTCGTCTTTTGTGTTTTTGCATCGGGTGTTTTTGTGTTTTGCTGTTGATGCAGCAACAGGGTCTTGTTGGAGATCCCTTGCCTTTTTTCGACATTGAATTAACCGGGTATTGTATGCAAACGGGATATGTTTACTCTTCCGGGGCACTTGATCTCTCTCCCATATTGGGATTTGTTTTCATTTAAATTTAAAGTGGTTTAATGTTTTGTTTGTTTGATTTGGTTCCCGTTTTATCTTGATTTTTATGCCTTCGGTATATAATTTTCTTAATTATCGATATTTACATTTGGATATGGTCATATTCCATATTTGTCATCGATCTTATCTGTTTAATATTAAATGTAGCAACTAGTCTAATCGAATAAAAATTACTTTACACAACTAACAATGTATTGAAGAATATAAATCTAACCAAGATATAAATGTTATTTTCAGGGAAAATTGCGACTATTGATCAATTCATAGGATCTGATTTTATTCATGAAATCTCCTCCAAACTGGATGAGATCCAAATGTTGGAACAACGGGATATTACAGATATAAAGTGTGATGTCCATCATTCTATGGCTACAATGGAAAACATAACTGTTGACGTTGTAACTAAGGATTGCGCAGAGGTGGTCAATTCGAAAAATGTACCATGCTTTATGCACACTCTGTCTAAATCGTTTGCTTTTGTGAAGGCATATGACGAATCTGCAGTTTTTCATGATCTCTAATTAACAAATTTATTGTTTCTACATAATGCATTTCTAGAGAATACGTTTATGTCTTTCTTATTTCTGTTTTGATTCTCTTTTTATTAAACTCTATAGAACTTCACTTTTAAGAAAATGACTATAAGTATTTGGAATTAAAATCTGTTCGAAACAAAATTCGTGGTCATTTCTTTAGTTACGTACACCAATGTTGCATCTTGATTAAAAAGTGTATAATCAATTTATATAGAGCAAAATTACAGATAATCATGAAGATGTTAATTGTGAAATGGATCGGCAAAGAAAGATATTGTACAGCTTTACAGAATAGCTAGCTAAGTGTTTTATGTAGCAAAATTCCATTTATCTTCCTAAAACAACATGTGTATTGAAACACTAAAACCAAAAATTATTTGATTATACATTGTCATAAGGCGGGAGGATACTTATTTCGTGAATGAACACTCTGATTCAAACAAAAAGTATATCGAAGACAATATCATCCGGACAAATGAATTTTTGATTGACATCATTTTTGTGGTGGTCAGAGGAACAGTATTCCAGGAAATATAGCTGGCTCCCCATGGGTACCAATTGCGCCCCACTGTTGACGGACTTATTTTTATATTCAAACGAAGCGGTTTCTTTCACTATGAGAGTACCAATGATCGTACTGATATATTACTTACATGTACACCGTTAGTCACAGGAGTCTAAGATCTAACCCCCAATATAAATTGTGATCGGGAAATTTGCCGTTTTGTATCCTATCAGTTATTCAGTCTCGAAGTCGAAAAGACAAGACAAAATTAAAAGAATTTGGAAGCTGAAATAATCATGCTTGCCATACAGTGGGGTGTTCAAATGGCCGTTTGCATCGAAAGATAGATATATATCGAGGTACGAAGCGGATCTGTCGCTCTTTGTTGTTACCTTGATTTCTAATTCATTTTCTGTTAATTTGAGCATGACATCGCTGGCGTTCTCCAGGGACTCAGTATTAAAGAACGGCGACATCCGTCACGCTTGAATAAACATAGAAAGAACTCCCAAACTAAAAGTATTTTCTTTCATTGTGAGCATAGTTTTAGTCGTAAGGACATTTATCTTACACTACTAGTCACGAGAGTTTTAGACCCCCCCCCCCGATATAAATCGTACAAAAAGTAGACAAAACTTCAATTTTTCGATTTCTGAAGTGAGCTGCGCGGACAATAGTCACTATATGTTACGTGCGACTGCGATATAACATTTTTTTACAGTAATCGCTACTATTTTCTTCTGGGTTTTTATGCATTATGGGTAATTTACTGTGTTTCTAGAGTTTTCTCCTGAAAACTCTATCCGTTTTAGTGCCTTTATAAAAAAAGAGTATCAATATGTGTTTATAATATCTACTGTAATTACAAAGACATCATACAGCCAGACTCGTCCCAAAAATTACCAGGACCCTACACTCTTGACCATCTCCATTTTAATTCAAAACTAATTCCTGATTCATAAAGTTTATATGTAAGCAAGATTGAAGAGTGTTTCGGCGGTTTTAATATCAGAAATAAAAATTCAAAGCCTAAGGCCCGCCTCGTCAGGGATCCACCTTAGTGATTATTATCTGGCCGTGGTAGATGTTGTTATGCTTGCTGTATGAAATTAGCGGCTTCCTTGCATGAAAATTCGTCAGTCATATCAATCCTGTATTTCAAAATCCTTTTCTTGATACCCTTGATGAAAGGATTATATTAAGTATCCTTGACTAAAGGTGTTTTATTTACATTTGAAGCGTCAATTCTCTCCGAAATAAAAATGTTTTCCGAATTCTAGAATGTATTTCAATATCAGAGTAGCCTCACAGATATACAACTTCCTATTAATTGTTTGTAAATTATTTCTTTGTTGGTGTTCCGTAAGTGTCTGTAACATAGAATCATGCGTGGAAACGGTTTGGGAAAATTCAATATTGAACAATTATATGAGAAAGGTATTAAAGCTATGTATGGTGCTTTAGCAAAATGTAGAGATCATAATTTATCTATAGACTGTAAATTAGATATATTTGATAAGGCAATAAAACCTATTATATTGTATGGATGTGAAGTTTGGGGTCATTGTAATTATGATAAACTTGAAACTCTTCATTTGAAATTTTGCAAACATTTATTGAAATTACGTAAATCAACACCTAGCAACATGGTGTATAGTGAACTTGGCCGTTATCCACTTGAAATAAATGTAAAAGTAAGAATGGTAACGTTTTGGGCCAAACTATTGTATTGTACTCAGAATAAACTAAGTAGTAAATTTTGTAATATTGTTTCATTTTATAATACACCATGGTTTATCAATGTGAAGAAAATATTAGATGATTGTGGATTGTCTTATGTCTGGCAATACAGAAATTTTAAAAGTATACAGTGGTTAAAAAATATTGTTTTTCATACTCTGAAAGATCAATTTGTACAGAAATGGAGAAGCGAAGTATTTTGTTCAGCAAAAGCAATTAATTATAGAATTTTCAAGCATGATTTGAATATTGAAAAATATTTGATTGAGTTACCTTTTAAGTCAGCAATAAATTTGTGTAAATTTAGAACTTGTAATACCAAATTACCCATTGAAGTTGGAAGATGGAATAATGTAGCAAGAGAATTAAGAATTTGTAATCTATGTCAAAAAAATGAGATTGGTGATGAATTTCATTACATATTTAACTGTACTGATAGTGTCATAAATTCAAGCAGAAATATTTATTTACCTAATTACTATTGTCATCATCCAAATATAATTAAATTTGATAGTTTGTTTAACTCTAATGATAGAAATATACTTCTTAATTTGTCAAAGTTTATACAGAAAATTATAGAGAGAGTCAGCTCTCCAGGTTAGATATTCACAGCATGTGTACATTGACATTGTAATTGTATTTCATATATCTTTATTGTAACATTCTCTACACTATTTGTTTATGAGAATAAACTATTGTCATTGTCATTGTCATTGGACCTTTATATAATTATGTTGATTGTTTTCCAACGATGAACAATAAAAAGTTATCACAGTTAATGTCGATTTACAAATTTGTGTATAATCGGACGTCCAGGTGGCAATTGTCTAAGACTGCAGAGGTTATTTGAGACCGCCATATATAATTAGGATTTTCACTCTTCAATCTTATGTATCCTAGGGAGCAAGTATGTACTCACATATTGTAACTTAGCTATAATGTATCGTCATCGAAATTTCACTTTTTGTAAATGTATGTTACTTTGTCCTGTATTTTATCATTAAATGTTGATACGTCTGGTATGCATATTTCTAATGATTTTGTAGTTTTACGTTGTTTTCTCCTGAATCCGGCATATTATGTTTATTATTTCCGTTAAAACTGCGTGTCGTAGTGGCACACTGCAAGGGTATAATCATGCATATAAGACAAATTTCCCGTCGTTGCAGTTTTACAAAAGAAAACTGGGAACAACGCTCATAAAAGAGCTGAGAAAAGTCCGTCATATAAATCGCTAGGCGAGATATAGAGGACAAATTTACATATATAGGAAAATGTCAAAGAACAGGTACAACGCTCATTATTGAGCTGAGAGTATGCCGTCATATAAATCGCTAGGCGAAATATTGAGGGCAAATATTCATATATAAGAAAGTTTCCAAGAACTGGTACAACGCTCATGTCAAGAGCTGAGAATATCCCGTCATATAAATCGCTAGGCGAAGTATAGAGGGCAAATAATTTCAGCAACTGTTAGGCCAATAATCCAAAAGTCAAAAAAAAAATTGTAATTACAAAGACATCATACAGCCAGACTCGTCCCAAAAATTACCAGGACCCTACACTCTTGACCATCTCCATTTTAATTCAAAACTAATTCCTGATTCATAAAGTTTATATGTAAGCAAGATTGAAGAGTGTTTCGGCGGTTTTAATATCAGAAATAAAAATTCAAAGCCTAAGGCCCGCCTCGTCAGGGATCCACCTTAGTGATTATTATCTGGCCGTGGTAGATGTTGTTATGCTTGCTGTATGAAATTAGCGGCTTCCTTGCATGAAAATTCGTCAGTCATATCAATCCTGTATTTCAAAATCCTTTTCTTGATACCCTTGATGAAAGGATTATATTAAGTATCCTTGACTAAAGGTGTTTTATTTACATTTGAAGCGTCAATTCTCTCCGAAATAAAAATGTTTTCCGAATTCTAGAATGTATTTCAATATCAGAGTAGCCTCACAGATATACAACTTCCTATTAATTGTTTGTAAATTATTTCTTTGTTGGTGTTCCGTAAGTGTCTGTAACATAGAATCATGCGTGGACCTTTATATAATTATGTTGATTGTTTTCCAACGATGAACAATAAAAAGTTATCACAGTTAATGCCGATTTACAAATTTGTGTATAATCGGACGTCCAGGTGGCAATTGTCTAAGACTGCAGAGGTTATTTGAGACCGCCATATATAATTAGGATTTTCACTCTTCAATCTTATGTATCCTAGGGAGCAAGTATGTACTCACATATTGTAACTTAGCTATAATGTATCGTCATCGAAATTTCACTTTTTGTAAATGTATGTTACTTTGTCCTGTATTCTATCATTAAATGTTGATACGTCTGGTATGCATATTTCTAATGATTTTGTAGTTTTACGTTGTTTTCTCCTGAATCCGGCATATTATGTTTATTATTTCCGTGCGTGTCGCAGTGGCACACTGCAAGGGTATAATCATGCATATAAGACAAATTTCCCGTCGTTGCAGTTTTACAAAAGAAAACTGGGAACAACGCTCATAAAAGAGCTGCGCAGCTACGTTAAGGCACTCCTCAGAAATGACGTCTTCAAATATGGCGCGAAATGACGTCAACATCAAATTTTGACGTCATCAACACGGAGTCCATTGTCGTTTGCAACTTTTGATACTTTTTATTGTCATTTATCATCGAGTTAGATCTTTATACATGATTGAATTTTTTGCTGAATATGTTATAACTTTTATCTATAGTAAAAATACTTCAATGGAATAACGTACTATACAAATATTTGATGAAAATGCTTGCCTAGCAACCACGTGCGGATGTTACTCAAAGTCTTAGAAAAGCTTGAAGCCTTTATGGATTCTTTTTTAAAATAGATGATTCGTTTTTTTAAACTGACGTTAAACTAACTGAGGATACAGCCTTTCAATCTAAACAAAGTGAAAGCAAGGAAATAATAATGATAAGATCATAATAAATTCTCTATATTATATTATATATTATTCTCTATAGGCCAAATTTAAAGACGAGAGAGAAAATACTAACGACGACAATTTGAAAAAAGGGCTTAAAAATTAAAATGCTGGAAGTTACTAAGTAAGATGGCGTGCGTAACATTCAGATTGGACTTTGTCGACTATAAATAATTGAACGACATGCATTTTCTTCGTGGTACTATACACTGATTCTCAGGAATAATGTGCAATTCGATAAATAACATGTCGCCGTGTGATTTATAGAGAAATAAAAGAAAGAAGCACAAAATTACTATCATTGTTTCAAAAGCCTACCTAGATGTATCAAAATCTGTTACCATCATTTGCGAAAGACATATAACTTAATGAGATACTAAGCTCCAAAATAGCAAAAACGATACATACGTTACTGTCGCCGGCAATTACCAATGTGAAGTACATAAATTATCTTTACATATATGTTAAGTTAGTCTACAATGTGCATTCATATGCCTTCATTGCAGCGCCGTCCTCCAAATTATCGACGAAACTATAGCACTCAAGTTGGTTTTCGTTCTATTTTATTCATAAAATAGCATGTCGCCGATGTATCGATACCTACGTAACAACAATACAATAACCGTTTTATATAGCACATGGTTAGACATAATCATGACGTGTATAAATTTAAAATAATGGGGAAAGGGTACAATTACATATTATTCTGAAGCTTTTTATAATTTTTCATGTTTTGTAAAGAAAAGTCGCATTTTCATTCATAACAATGGTTGGTTGCTTTTTAGGCGATACTTACGTTACGCTTACTTAAATCATTCAGTGCAGACATCATGGAATAGTGCCTTTAACATATCGTTGCTTTACAATAGAAGACTTGATATTACCGAATATCTAATGATTTTGTTTCTTTACAAGTATATACTGCTTGATCAAATACTTGAATAATACCTACGTAACGGATACATACATAACGCGAATGTCATATATTTAATAATTTAATGTTCGTCATACCCAATTATGGGTATCATTTGTTAGTAAACATTGGATTATGACCTTAGAAGCCGATTGCAGGGAAGATTCAAAGGCTACAGCTGTTGTACTGATTCAATGGCTGTTTTGTAGATTGTGCTCTAAAAGGGAGCTGGCTCATGTTTATTTCTATACGATATTTCATCGAATAGTATGTCATCCTATAATACATATTCATACCTGTTAAGGTAAACATAATGTATACATACTCACATTAGTAAGTAAACACAAAATACGATAAAACATCATGATACCTACGTAACATGCCGTTACGTATGTATCTAAATTGGCTCAGCTCAAGTTTCAGTCGAGTTGCATTCAATAGAACAACAATTTGTCTCTTTTTTTCGAAGGTATATATAATTTTACAGACTGCATAATTGATACCGCGCCATTTCTTTTTTAATTTCATTAATTCATTTGAAATATAGATATATCTATAACTGAATTAAAACTAATGTAATTTTTTTAAACATGATTTTTTTTTTTTTTTGAAAATCGATATGTAGCTAACAGAGTTTATAAATGTCATGATGAAAATGAAGTAGAATTTGACAGACAAATCCGTAGATGCATGATTTTAAACGTGGTTGAAGATAGCTTTCAAATACCTTACCAAATCCTGGGTAGTTGATTGTAACGCACGTTACGTATGTATCGATCACTTCTTATGCTCTTTCATTTATTTTAGATGCTTTTTACAGTAGTCAAAAGACGGAGAATAATTTAGAAATGCCATAAAGAGAGATAGAGAGAACGAGTCTAAGATTTTGGTTCAAATGAGTTAAAGATTTTGTAATATCTAGCTTATACATACGGCATCAGACGTAAATTTCACACTATTTCGACTTCTCTTGCTTAAATTTGATTAGGCTTGAAATGTGTAAAGTGCCAATGATCCTCTAGAAATTCCATATAGGAGAATAACAGACAATTTTTATTTAAGAATCATGTACGAAATTAAGTAGAGATGCTTTCGACCAGCAAATATGATAATAGTGAATAAAATGATACATACGTAACAGTTTTCACCATTGAGCAAAATATTGATTATGAGCATAATATGCTATTTATTGTGTTTCACCGTCACCGGCACTGTCAAGTGCATTCAGAGTTGACAAATAAACTCAAAAGTTGCAAGTTTTTCTAAAATTAAGAAGCTGCTGTAATAATTGATACTTACGTGACGTTTTCCTATGTACCAACTGTACACTTCTTTTTGCGAATTGTAATACTAGGATACTTTATTAACTTTTTCATATATTTTCATTGATATGCTTGCTAAACAAAAGAGTCACGAAGAAAGCTTTTGTCCTTAAAATATTTATTTAGGGGAAAGAGAAGATAACGCTGTTTGAGGCCATAAAATTTGTTCCAAAGTAATGATTGCTTATCAAGTAGTAAAATCAAACAAACAACAAAGTAGAAGATGAGCCGAGTTTACAAAATACATATATGACCTATATCTGAAAATATAAATTGAATTTATTCGGATCTAGTCAACGCTAATGGAAAAAAATGAGCGTAAACAAAACTGTTACGTAGATATCATGTTGAAAATTAGATGAATAATACCCTATATAATAAAGCAATGTTCTCATATAATTTCTACAGTGGTGTTACTGATTTTTTCGATATAGTACCAGTTATATTGTATCAATTGTATGAGCACAACAGATATGCTTAACTCCAAAAATAATTTTTCGTCTTGTTCTATCTACCATTTGCACCTTATTCCTGAGAATCAGTGGGTATTCTTATAGATTGTAATTAGAATGAAAAAAAAAATTAATGATATAAAATTTTCACGTCTCCCTGTTTGTTTTTTTTTTCTCTCTCTCTCTCTTAGACAACGTAAATTGAATATCACAAGCTAAAATAAAAATTATAATTTATATGTTAGTAACGAAATGTTACAGAATTAATCCTCTCTTTCCTGATATCACACATTTTATCTGTACTGTACAAAGCTCTTTTAATAAGTACAAGCATATTCGATATATGGAAACAATGCCTATTGATATCATGGTGTCTCTCACTGAGTAAACAATTAAAAAAGCAAGAACTTTGTAAAAATTTTGAAAAATAAAACGATCTATTCTCCAGGATCGAACTCGCGATCATGGATTTGCAGTCCTGCGTCATCACCACTACGCTATCGCACCGTTGCGTCACAACGATAAAATTGTAAAATAGATTTCACTGATTGCCAAAGATTTAATCTTTTCACTTTTTTGATTGAAATACGATGAAATTTTCCTCAATTAAACAACATAGTATTTATTTCATCTTCTCAGGTAAACATTTGTGTATAAAGGCCTCAAAACTATGAGAACGAAATCGGCGAAGTCGACCTTGATTGTTATAAATTACGAGTTGCTTCCCTTCGCTAGTCACATATACGTTTGAAAAAGATATCGTCGTAGGGTGATGGTATAAAATTGCATGGCGCAGGCTGAAATTACAATGCTATGTGTTGGGGTCGCATTAAACTAGTCCGATAGATGGTTGTCCTCCATGATCTAAGTAGGCACTTTGTCGATTCTATCTATGACTATTTAGATATATGACAATACTGGGAGTTTAGTGCTATTCTAGTCATTTTTTAGATAAAAATCGTCTTTTACTCCAAAAATATAAAAAAGAAGAAAAGTGCGCACTTGAACTCATAAATGGCAATACCTACAAGGTATTTTGGTAGTAAGCATAGGACTGTAACTGCTGGAATGGCGTTGCGCCAGCTCGTTTTTTACAATTCATTGTTTGCATGTTATAAATAGTTGTCACGTGACTTGTGATGTGGCACATGACATCACTAATGGCTGAATGTGCAGTACAAGCTTAGTGTTAAGGTAACGCTAAACACAAATTTGGACTTACAGATTTAATCAGATTTTTTCGCTTATTTTCAAGATACATATACAATGTTATACATCAAATTGATTGTCATGAAAAGCTGCATACAATCATGGTATCAACTTCTCTCCACAGAGTGTTGGCTTGGAGTAATGTTATTTTTTTCACTTCTTCCATTTCACACAGTTCAGCAAGGTTAAGATAACAGCTTTCACCTAAACAATGCAGAATTATTGATGGTTAAAGTTAGGTCTAGTGCAAGCTAGATGTGAGTTTTTAATATATTCAAACAAAGTGTTATAATCTGGCCTGAAATTATTGATATAAAAATCTTAAAATGTCGGCCATATTGGGGACTACTTTCATGTTGTAAAAAGTATGGTGTCCTTGCAGTGCCAACAATTTATTAGTCCCCTACCGGCAACGCCGAAGGGGACTCTTAGTTTCCTCTCGGTCTGTCTGTCCGTCCGTCAGTCTGTCCGTCTGTCTGTCCGTCTGTCCGAATATCAGTTTTCCAGACTTTTTTCTGCAACGGATGGAGATATTGAGATGAAATTTGATACACAGCTTGGTCTTGGATAGTTACAGAGCAAGTTTGACTTTCGTCACGCTTGACCTATTTTTCGTGGAGTTATGCCCCTTGATGACTTTGAAAATTCAGTTTTTGTCAGTTTTCCGGACTTTTTTCTGCAACGGATGGAGATATTCAGATGAAATTTGATACACAGCTTGGTCTTTGATAGTTACAGAGCAAGTTTGACTTTCGTCACGCTTGACCTATTTTTCGAGGAGTTATGCCCCCTGATGACTTGGAAAATTCTGTTTTGGTCAGTTTTCCGGACTTTTTTCTGCAAAGATGGAGATATTTAGATGAAATTTGATACACAGCTTGGTCTTGGATAGTTACAGAGCAAGTTTGACTTTCGTCACGCTTAACCTTTTTTTCAAGGAGTTATGCCCCTTGATGACTTGGAAAATTCAGTTTTTGTCAGTTTTCCGGACTTTTTTCTGCAACGGATGGAGATATTCAGATGAAATTTGATACACAGCTTGGTCTTGGATAGTTACAGAGCAAGTTCGACTTTCGTCACGCTTGACCTATTTTTCGTAGAGTTATGCCCCTTGATGACTTTGAAAATTCTGTTTTTGTCAGTTTTCCGGACTGTTTTCTGCAACGGATGGAGATATTCAGATGAAATTTGATACACAGCTTGGTCTTTGATAGTTACAGAGCAAGTTTGACTTTCGTCACGCTTGACCTATTTTTCGAGGAGTTTTGCCCCCTGATGACTTGGAAAATTCTGTTTTGGTCAGTTTTCCGGACTTTTTTCTGCAAAGATGGAGATATTTAGATGAAATTTGATACACAGCTTGGTCTTGGATAGTTACAGAGCAAGTTTGACTTTCGTCACGCTTAACCTTTTTTTTCGAGGAGTTATGCCCCTTGATGACTTTGAAAATTCAGTTTTTGTCAGTTGTCCGGACTTTTTTCTGCAACGGATGGAGATATTCAGATGAAATTTGATACACAGCTTGGTCTTTGATAGTTACAGAGCAAGTTTGACTTTCGTCACGCTTGACCTATTTTTCGAGGAGTTATGCCCCCTGATGACTTGGAAAATTCTGTTTTGGTCAGTTTTCCGGACTTTTTTCTGCAACAGATGGAGATATTCAGATGAAATTTGATACACAGCTTGGTCTTGGATAGTTACAGAGCAAGTTTGACTTTTGTCACGCTTGACCTATTCTTCGAGGAGTTATGCCCCTTGATGTCTTGGAAAATTCAGTTTTTGTCAGTTTTCCGGACTTTTTTCTGCAACAGATGGAGATATTCAGATGAAATTTAATACACAGCTTGGTCTTGGATAGTTACAGAGCAAGTTTGACATTCGTCACCCTTAACCTTTTTTTCGAGGAGTTATGTCCCTTGATGACTAGGAAAATTCAGTTTTGTCAGTTTTCCGGACTTTTGTCTGCGACATATAGAAATATTCAGGTGAAAATTTGATACATAGCTTGGTCTTGGATAGTTACAGAGCAAGTTTAACTTTCGTCACGCTTGACCTATTTTTCGAGGAGTTATGTCCCTTGATGACTTGGAAAATTCAATTTTTGTCAGTTTTCCGGACTTTTTCCTGCAACAAAGAAAGATATTCAGGTGAAATTTGATACTCAGCTTAGTCTTGGATAGTTACAGGGCAAATTCGACTTTTGTCACGCTTGACCTATTTTTCGAGGAGTTATGCCCCTTGATGACTTGCACAATTCAGTTTTGTCAGTTTTCCAGACTTTTTTCTGCAACAAATAGTGATATTCAGGTAAAATTTGACACTCAGCTTAGTCTTGCATAGTTACAGAGCAAGTTCAACTTTCGTCACGCTTGACCTCTTTTTCGAATCGATAAAGCAGATAAAACCTCAGAACTGAGCTACACAGACAGTAAGTTTAATTAAAACTCATGTTTAATTGAAGAGTAATTCATAGGCAGAGTTGCAGGACATAAATATATGCCGCCGGTAGGGGACTTATATCGCTCAGCGATCATAACATTTTTTGAATTTATGATCCAACAGTTAAATCATAGTTACCTGACATTGTACATGTATATTGATAACGAGACTAGCATAAAAGTATACATGTGTATACTAAAATGAATAATAATGATATTCAAATATAAGAGAAGACGAAAGGGGGGGGGGTCCTTAATAAAAATCACCAAGTTGAAATGAATCACTAATATCAACAAATGTTTTATTATGTACTGTATAGAAGGTACTATTTCCAGGAAACTCACTTTATTTAACATTTAATTTTTTTCCAAGCAAATATAAAATGTAATATATGGTGACAATGTGAATTTTCTATTACTGTTTTCAGGAAACATTCATACAAAATAAAAAAACACTAAATAAAGATGAGCTTTTTTTATTTATCACATTCCATTTTTTCATTAAAATGCAAACACACTGTATGTTTATATATACTCATGATCACCCCCCCCCCCAAATAAAAAAACAAAAAAAAAGCAAATCACAATTTAGACACAAGCTGTTGATTACTTTGCTTTATACTTACTCATATTCTATCTTTCATCTGGAAATATCTGTAATAAAGCTGAATGTGCAGCCATTCTTCATCACTCAGGAAAAAAACTGAAACATTGATGAAATTTGTAAGCAAATGTCAAATTCTAAGAAAAGTTTACATTTCTCCTAACTTCTTGTGACATTTTATTTTAAGCTATATTATATACAAATTTATCTCCTTCATTTTAGATATACATGTAACAATTATTAAAATTATTTCACAGTAGACTTTATCAAAATTTACCTATTTACCTAGTTAAATGCACGAGTCTGAATCTATTCCCATCTAAACTACATACAACATGTACAAACAATATTTTCACTAAAATGCTAGGTTGTTGAAAAAAATGTTTGTGTATAATATTTAAGAAATAACAACTAGCTAGCCGTGGTCTGTTGTCCAGTAATTCCCCTAGTAGCATGAACCAATCAAATCATCACCTCGCAGCGAGGTGATAATTTGATTGGTTCATGCAACTCAGGAAATTACTGGACAACAAATCACAGCTATCTAGTTGTTATTTCTATTCTTATATTGTTCTGCACAGGCTCTATAGCACGCGCACGTGCATGGGTGGAGCTTAGCGAACTGGAAGTTTGTTGGAGATTTTACATCAGGCGAGTTCTATGGTACATAAAGGGAGAAAATCTCAAGTCATGTTAGAATTTTATTTCTATAGCACCACTTCTTTCTGAAGTATAAGGGAAAAATTTTAAAGTGTTAAACTTCTTATCACTTATAATGTAATTTGTGTGAATAAATCACATACTGAATGTACGTTAGGTATTCGAGAGAAGTCCATTCTACAACCATAGCTGTTCATTCATCCTCAGAAATACACAAGAATTCTGTACAGGAATCAACTGCAAAGGAAAAAAATTTCATAAGTCCCTAATAACAAAAGTATTAAACATATATATGCATTTATATATAAATATGATGATATGTAAGCCTACTGTCGAATTGTTATAAATTCATCATCAATTTATCAATGGGTATTGACTGCTTTATATTGAATGTATGAATATTTTGATCTTCATGTATGATTGCCCTTATTGCAAGATTACACAAAACTGAAAAAGTTCACGTGATCAGTAATGAGCTAGACGTACGTTTTTGAGCTCCGCAGTTTTGGATAAATTCATGCGAAATTTCGACTTTTTAGCGGAAAAAAAATATATGAGGATGTAGAGGATTTTACGCTGATAAAGACCATGTCTTTTGTTTGATGAAATTTTGGCGCATTTTGGATTTATTTAAGTGAGAAACTTCAGATTTATGCTGTTTTGGATTTATTGAATATCGCTCAATACGTGTCACCTATCATTATGTCCCAGGACAAATCTACGGACAGCGATACGCAAGAGGTGTCAATCGATCGACCATTACCTAACACCGAGAGCAATGAGAAAAAGAAAAAAATGGTTCAATTAAACTTAGAAGCAGTGTCCCAAAGTGTCAAAAACACTGTAATATCGTCAAAACCGGCTTCTAAAAAACATAGAGTTAGTAGTTCCGACATGTCTACGGACTCCGATATTGCTGACGAAATTAGATCAATCCACAGTGATTTAGATGAAATAATGAAAAATATGGTCACAAAATCCGCTCTCGAGGAAATAGTCAAGAAAACTGTGAAAGATACGATACTTGTATTGAAAGGAGAAATTAATGCCGAAATAATGTCTGAAATTTCTGAGGAAATAAAAGCCGAAATGAAGGAAAATTTAGTACAGGAAGTAAAAGAGGAATTTCTTGAAAATTTAGATTCCACCAAAAAGGAAATGCTAGACAAAAGTGCCTTGAATTCTGAGAAAATTGACGGAATAAACTTAGACATAAACTCAGTCCGCGAAACTATGTCATCTCAGGCAGCGGAATTGCGTCAAATGAAAAAAGATCTTACATTATGCTATAGTGAGGCACGCAAAGCTCTCAATCTTGCGAATCATAATCATCAATATTCGCAAAAAAACAATATCAAGATTGTGGGTTGGAAAGAAGCGAGAGATGAGCGTTTAAGGCCCGAATTCTGCAAAATTCTGAATGAAAAAACTGACGTAAACGTAGATCCATCTGACATACTTGCAATACATCGGGTTCCCTCGAAAGTACCGGGTCCTAAGCCGGTAATAGTGAAATTTATAAACTCGGAAATTAAAACCGCCGTCATCAGAAAGAGAAAGACTCTCAAAAGTGTTTTTTCTATGCATGACCACATCACTCCCATGAATGCAAAACTGATTGGTGACCTTCATGAGAACCCTCGAGTGCACTCCGCCTGGTATTTTAACTGTAAAGTTTACGCTTTGGATACTAACGGGGATCGCCACACGTTCGAATGCACGGATAACATTGACCTTAAACTGAGATCCGTCCGTGTTTAAAACCTCACCCCTTTGTGAACTATGCAGTGATCCATTGACCCATATTATTCGGACGCCCCCGTCATTTAAATGGACTATCCCAAAACAGCTGAGTGATCATGTGACTCTTTCAGTTTCATTTTAGTTTCGCTTTCTCTTCACGAACTCGTTTTTCTTGCATATCTTTTGTGTGAAAGGATTTACATGTTGCATTTCGCCTTACCGGTAAGAGAGTTTTTCTATTTCCCTCCCCCCTGTGTGTATGGTGTGCGGCTGTTGAGTATAGGTGCTCATTGTTTTGTGATAAGATATCTTGATCTTGTTTTGCAAACATGCCAGACATAATCAGAATTGCTTCTATAAATTGCCAAGGTTTAGGATGTACTTTAAAAAGAAAGGATGTACTTAACTATTATAAAAGTAAAGATTATAATATCCTCTGCTTACAGGACACACATTTTGTTCCCGAACTAGAGCCTTATATCGAGACTCAATGGGGATACCGATGTATTTTTAATTCATTCAGATCAAATTCAAGAGGGGTTGCCATATTGATTCAAAATAATTTTGAATTTAAATTACATAAGGAAAAAAAGGATTTAAATGGAAATTTACTTGCTTTAGATATTAGTATTAATGATAACAAAGTCACATTAATTAATCTGTATGGGCCAAACTCTGATAACCCAGATTTTTTTGAAAATGTTGAAGAAATTATCAAAGACTTTGACAACCTGTATACTATTATATGTGGTGATTTTAATATTGCATTAAACTATAATTTAGATACTTTTAATTATTCACATATAAACAACCCTCGTGCCCGAGACAAGGTTTTGCAAATCATAGGTGAACTAGATCTGTACGACTATTTTAGAGTACTTTATCCTGACAAAAAACTTTTTACATGGCATAAACATAATCCAATTAAACATGCAAGGTTGGATTTCTTTTTAACATCAGAAAACTTATCTAATATTATAGAAGATATAAGCATGAAATCTGGATACAGATCTGATCATTCGATTGTTGTATTAGAGCTTAAGTTTGATAATTTTGTGAGGGGGTCAGGCACTTGGAAATTTAACAATAAACTACTAGGTGATAAAGAATTCATTGATAAAGTTAAAACTACTATCTGTAATACAAAAAAACAATATGCTAACATTATATATAACAAAGAAACTATTCAGGACATTCCCGAGAATGCGTTATGCCTAAACATTGATGACAGTTTATTTTTTGAAATACTTTTAATGGAAATCCGAGGCACTTCTATTTCACATGCATCTTACAGGAAAAAGGAAAGAAATTTATTAGAAAAAAATCTTATTGATCAAATAAATGAGCTAGAATCAAAACAAATAGATGCAGAAACAGACCTAGAATTACTTAAAGAAAAAAAGAATTTACTAGAAATAACACGTAAAGAAAAGT
This sequence comes from Pinctada imbricata, assembly GCA_033119305.1. Taxonomy (NCBI): domain Eukaryota; kingdom Metazoa; phylum Mollusca; class Bivalvia; order Pterioida; family Pteriidae; genus Pinctada; species Pinctada imbricata. Next base: position 60,627,028 of record VSWD01000003.1, read on the forward strand.
TACAAGGACATATGATTAGGTCAAAAGCAAAATGGGTTGAGGAAGGTGAGAAGCCTTCGCAGTATTTTTGTGGCTTAGAATCAAGAAATTATACAAACAAAACTATACATAAATTGGAAATAAATGGTGAAAATGTAAATAATCAAAAAGAAATTTTGAAAGAATGTAAAAAGTTCTATGAAAAACTATATTCTGATAATGAAGAAAACATTGACAATATTGATCTGAATATCCTTCTAGACTCGTATGAAATTTCGAAACTTAGCAATTCTGAGGCATTACTTCTTGAAGAACCTATTTCTGAAACAGAGGTACTCAGTGTCATAAAAGGTATGCAGAATGGCAAGTCCCCAGGCTCCTCGGGCTTCACAACAGAGTTTTACAAATTTTTCTGGTCTGATTTAAAACATTTTATAATTAGGTCCATAAATGATGTATTTGATAAAAAGTCACTGCCAATCTCCCAACGTTTAGGTATAATTACATGTATTCCAAAGAAAGATAAAGCTAGACACTTCTTGAAAAACTGGCGTCCCATTACCTTGTTAAATGTATTCTATAAAATTATATCTGGTATTATTAGCAAAAGAATAAAGTCAACACTTGATAAACTTATTTCAAATTCTCAGACTGGTTTCATGAGTGGACGTTACATAGGAGAGAACACAAGACTGATTTATGATCTAATATCTTATACAGAAACAAAAAATATTCCGGGGTTACTAGTTTTAATAGATTTTGAAAAAGCCTTTGATTCTGTTAGTTGGTCTTTTATTTATAAAGTTCTTAGATTTTTCGGATTTCAAGATTACATTATTAATTGGATCAAAATTCTTAATACAGATATAAAGGCATCAATTATCCAATCTGGTTTTCTCTCTGAGCAACTACCTATACATCGTGGTTGTAGGCAAGGGGACCCTGTTGCTCCTTATATATTTCTTCTTGCGGCAGAAATCTTGGCAATTCTTATTAAAAATAATAATAGTATTAAAGGCATCATAATTAATAATGAAGAACATAAAATATCCCAGTATGCGGATGATACTTCCTTGATCTTGGATGGCTCACAGTCTTCTCTTTTCGCTGCTTTAGATACCTTAGAATTATATGCAAAAATCTCTGGTTTAAATATAAATAGTTCTAAAACTAAGACCATTTGGATTGGGTCAAAAAAAATCAGCAAAGAGGTGTACCATCATACTAGATGGAAGCTTCAATGGGGCTCAACTCAATTTTCTCTTCTTGGTATTGAATTTTCAGTAAATTTGGATGAAATAGTCTCTATTAATTATGATTTTCAGCTTCCTAAGATAAAATCCCTCTTAAATAGTTGGAACAGACGTATTTTAACACCTATTGGTAAAATTTCTGTTGTTAAAACACTTATAATTCCAAAACTAATTCATTTGTTTATTGCACTACCAAATCCTGATCCTAAATACATAAAAACTTTGAATAAAGACTTGTATAAATTCATTTGGGGATCTAACAGTAACAGAATTAAAAAAGTAGTTACAACACAAGAATATGAAAAAGGTGGTCTTAAAATGATTGACCTAGATCATTTCATTTTATCATTAAAATGTACATGGTTAAAAAGAGTTTTGACAGGTGGACAATCTTGGATTCATATTTTCAAGGCAAATTTTGGAAATGATATTGAAAAGTTTTTGTATGATTTTGGAGACGATTATATTACACAACTCATTAATAATAGTAGTAACAATTTCTGGAAAGATACTTTTCTAGCTTGGCAGAATATTTTGAGAAACCAATTACAAAATAAAGAATTTTATTCAGATGAAGAATTCTTACTATTACCAGTTTGGTATAATTCATTAATAAAAATAAATAAAGTTTCTATCTATAAAGAACATTGGTACAAGAAAGGAGTAAGGACAATCAAAGATTTTCTAGATGGTAACAGAATTCTGTCAAAATACGAGTTTGAAACAAGATTTGGAATCTCTGGAATTTGCATATTAACATATAATGGAATATACAGCATCTTAACAAAATTATTTAGGTCAAGACAGATAACTCTTACTAACGATAAGTCAACATTTGCACCTTTCATCCCTCCTCTGTATAATATACTTGTAAAAAACGCAAAGTGCAATAAACCTATTTATAAATTACTAAATGATAGAGATATTATTCCTACTGCATTTAATAAATGGAACAATACATTTAACTTTAATATAAATCCAAGAGATGTTTTCGATATATGTTTTAACACTTCAAAAGATACTTCTATCCAATGGTTACAGTATAGGATCATAAACAGAATTTTACCTGTTAGAAAATATTTGAAGAAAATTAAAGCCGTAAATAATGATATTTGTTTTTTCTGTGATCATGATATTGAATCTATAGAACACGTGTTTTTCTATTGTGAAATAGCTTCGTCAATTTGGGATAATTTGGAATATATAATTTTTAATGTTACTAATCATGTAGTTCATTTTAACGTTAAAGATGTTCTATTTGGAAAAGTGCATGATGAATATGCCTATGTTCTTAATTTCATTATTCTCTTCACTAAACAATTCTTATACAAAAACTTGAAGAAGCACAGTCATCCATCTATGATGAGTTTATTGAACTATTTGAAATTTAATTATCAGATTCATCTTTATATAGCTCGTAAAAATAAATGTATAGAAAAATTTGAAGCTCATTGGAATACTTGGAAAGATCTTTTTGATATATAATTTATAATCTGTTTATCATGTTTACCCTTTTTTTTGACTCAAAACATTCTCATAACTATTGTAATTTAAGTATCATTCATTATAATTATACATATATTATATTTGTCTGTGTTGTGTAGTGTGAAAGTGTGAGTGAATGTGGCTCCCATCCCCTCTTTCCCCCATCCTTTTCATCTATCATAAAAAACAGGTTTCATCATGATACTATCATCTTTATACTATATTTATCTATTGAAATGATGTACCGACAAAAAATAAAAAAAAAAAAAAAAAAAAAGATTACACAAAACTTATAAATCATTTTGAAGTTATAATAATTAAAAATAAGAGCAAGGCAACTCTGCTTTAAATGACAGCATATTTAGAATATATAATATTAATTGGCTCCAGACAGTAATTGAAACCAAAATCAAAACAATGTATATATTGTAAGACCATATTACAAGTCTTAAGTCGTATTAAGAACTTTCTAATAATGCATATCATGTATTAATCAATAAAATGTCTGTAAAATGCTGTTGTAATGATTTTTTTTTCTAACATTCTAACTTTCACATTTGTTAATTGAATTTTAAAAATTGTTCCAAATGTATCAAAAAGTTGTTGAAAGTCTTAATACAAGATTTCAAGTATAATACTGTAAGATACACACCACATCTCCTTAAACCACATAATGTTTGCAGGTATCCATGTCAATCTTAGACTGTATGTAGCAGTAGTACATTTTCCTTTCCATACCAAATATATTGAAAGGCCTTTTTGGTTCACGATTCTTTCCACTCCACGTAGAACATATTGAATTCCTAAAAAAGATAAAGCAAATTTGTATTCAAAATGCAATTCAAAATATTTCTTCAAACAGATTTATCCAATATGGTTTTCATCATAAAAATTTTGAGACATTTTCAAATTTTGGGCATAGATATGATGTATGCAAAAAAATATACAAAGTAACTATGAAGTGATGTCATATTCATTGAATTTGATGGCAATCATACTCAGTTACATCATATAATTAAAAAAAATCTGGTGTAGCCAAATGCACGGAGCTACTGAAAATTAGCAACGCAAATATCTGTCTTTTAATAGGCTAGTGGTATAAAAAGTAATATATTGGAGTCGATGAATTATATGGTGTGTCAAAATTTTATGCACAATTAAAGTTTTTTTTTGTACTTTACTGTAAAAAGGCAGCAAGTGTGAACAGAAGTATTTGATGAATTGTTTCTGGTAGTTGAATTAATATGGTATACTGTATAGAGGTGTAGATTACAGATCACAATTAATTTTGAATGTTCGTTGACCACGCAAATAGTTCCTGACTATTTCAATCCCTCGTCTTCTTACATTTAATTTCTACGACTCTTTTTACACTAGATGATTCGTTTTTTACGTCAATGAGTCGCAGATGAGTTGAAAAAAAATATTCTAGCATGTTGAATGATACTGCATCATCCTAATCGCGGAATGCCAGATGTGTTATGAGGCTCTAGAATTGATAGATTGTAGAACATTAGAGCCACAGATACCCCCTTTCGGGTTTAAAAAGATATTAAAAGTCTACTAAGCGACAGATTTTTGCATGAATCCATTTCTGAGCTTATTTTGATACTATCTAGCAGATATAAAAGTTTCAAGCAAAAAATGGTGGTGCGATTCGAGTATTTAATCGTCATATTAGTATAATTTACAAAGGATTATATAGGAAAAAATAATTGGGGTCTGATACCTATAAGCGCGCGTAGTGATATCACGTGTGTAACTAATTAGAGACCAGACGAGAGGAAAAGGAGAAAATATGATACATGTAGGATGAAAATATCATGTTCACGATACTGCTAGATGCCAATTCTTGTGTTATCAAGGCTGACCTGGCGAAAATCGGGGGGGGGGGGGGGGAGCGAACATGGGAAAGGAGGCCGAGGTAAGGACATAGTGTGATTTTTTTTTCATTACTGCGACATGCTTGCATTAGCTGTGTGTCATGTTGTTACTTTTACCATAAATATATTTGATCTCATCCAATAGCCAAGCATTGCCTGGCTCCATCCCCCCCCCCCCCGCTTAAAAATAGGAAATCGGGGAAGGGGGGGGGGCTCCGTTTTTCGATCTCCGCTCGTAGTTCACATGTACAACTGAACTTCATTTGCTGGAATAATGTTTTTATATGACATCTCATGCGTTCTGCACTAAAAATATCATTGAAATCGTAAAAGAATAAGTTTTCTGATGTTTTAAACGTTAATTTTTAATTTTTTGTCGATACACTAAGAGGGCCTAACGAAAATTCATATAAATTCGAAAACGGTACATATGCACTTTTTAGCACCATAAATTATGAGAATTCAGCCTTTTGAAAGAGTCACATTTCATTTTTTATACATATCTGTAGAATTGTGGAAATAACAGAAATTTGAAAATAGCGTAATTGAAAATAATTCTTATCAAAAACTTGATTTTGGGGACATCAATAGACTACCTGTAAAATGCTACTATTTGAATAATAATGAAAGTATTGAGCTGAAACTTGATAGATAGCATCAGAAGATACCAAGGAAGAGTTCTGAAGCAAAAGTTTGACTTTCAATTAAAATTTTTGAGAGTTTTAGATTACAGATCACAATTAATTTTGAATGTTCGTTGACCACGCAAATAGTTCCTGACTATTTCAATCCCTCGTCTTCTTACATTTAATTTCTACGACTCTTTTTACACTAGATGATTCGTTTTTTACGTCAATGAGTCGCAGATGAGTTGAAAAAAAATATTCTAGCATGTTGAATGATACTGCATCATCCTAATCGCGGAATGCCAGATGTGTTATGAGGCTCTAGAATTGATAGATTGTAGAACATTAGAGCCACAGATACCCCCTTTCGGGTTTAAAAAGATATTAAAAGTCTACTAAGCGACAGATTTTTGCATGAATCCATTTCTGAGCTTATTTTGATACTATCTAGCAGATATAAAAGTTTCAAGCAAAAAATGGTGGTGCGATTCGAGTATTTAATCGTCATATTAGTATAATTTACAAAGGATTATATAGGAAAAAATAATTGGGGTCTGATACCTGTAACAATTCCTAAAAGGTTCCATACTGTTTGATAATTTTGCTCGATTCCAAGGTTCATACGGAAATTCTATACCAAAATTCCATTACTTTTTCATGACTCAAAACGCATTTTCAGTGACTTTGTAGACAGACAAGCGACTAATTCATTGACCATTAATTATATGAAACAAATTAAACTAAACAATTCAATCTAGTCATCTTCAGTAATCATGCATTTTGTGGCATGGTGGAACTTCTTGAATCAAGCGACTGAGACGAGTCAACAAAAATTTTAGGGTAGGGCTGTCACGATACACTAAGCTCATGATATGATATGTATCAAGATATTTACTCACGATACGATTCATATCAGGATACTACATTTTTAATGTAGATATGGAGGCATTTCTGTAATTCGTCAGATATTTTATTAAAACAACAAATTAAGATCATTCATAACTTGAATGATTTGAGAATATATTGTATTGACTAGAAACAAAGTACAAAACTCAGAAGTTATCTTTGACGACTCTGCGTTCAGCATCGCAATGTTGAATTTTTAAAGATAAAACTAAATGCTGAAAATGAACCGTAAGTCAACGATACAGCCTCTTCTTGTATTGTGTATCGAACCGTAATCAAGAACAGCGGTGAATCGAGAACCTGGCAGTGAATCGAGAACCGCGGTGAATCGTGACAGCCCTATATTAGGGTAGATCTATTATATTAATTAAGTTAATACTTTTTATGCCCCCGGAATCAAAGATTCGGGGGCATATAGTTTTTGGCCTGTCCGCCTGTTTGTCTGTCTGTTTGTCCGAAAAACTTTAACATTGGACATAACTTTTGAATGGGAAGTGATAGGGCTTTCATATTTCACATGTGTATTCCTTGTGACAAGACCTTTCCATTGATACCAAAATTTTTGACCTCGTGACCTTGACCTTTGACCTTTTAACCCAGTGACCTCACATACATGTACTTAACAGAAAATAGTGTTCATACTAACAAAGATGCCACCGGGGGCATTCGTGTTTCACAAACACAGGCTTTATTATCTGTAATTTTGAACGGCTAATTTTTTAAATCTCTTGATAACCAGGTGAAAATAAACTCGACCTGGTCAGGTCACTTTGCTATGATAATAAAATAATCATACAAGAAATTTGAAGGGATATTCAAACATCGTCTTGGTGACAAGAAACCAATGAAAGTGAAATCAAAGAACTAATGCTAAATTCATGATACATGTAAATGAAACTTTTGTTGAGGAAAAGAGCAAAGACATCAAAATGATGTCAAGCAAAATTAGATATAAACTTAAGCATTTATATGAATTTGCATTCCTAAAATGGGTTACCTCATGAGGAGTAATCTTTGTAATTTTGAGTAAAACAGACTTTGTTATGCTTATCAGCTTAACGTATGAAGAAATATAGATTTTCCCTGCTTCAACATTGTAGCAAATCTTTATAAATCACATGTTTGCCTATGTCATTGGTATAGAATAGATTCATTCAAACGCTGAAGTGACAAAGAATTAACATACATATGTCTATTCGCTTGCTGACAAATTTGCAAAAAGTTATTTCGCATGGTAATTCATTTAAGACATAAAATTTAGCAGCAAAAGAGTAGAATGTAATTTTAAGTAAATTGCAAAATAATTCAGTGATGCTGAAAAGTACCAGTCGGAAGGATTTCACCGGCAAAATTACATTCATACTGGCAAAAGGTTTAAAGTTTTGCTACACAATACACATGTACTTTGTTAGGACTGGCATCATTTTCAAAATGACTGGCATGCCTTAAAAGTTTTCAACATCTCTGAAAATTACACCAAAAATGCAAAGGAAAACAGGTCTCGACTTAATATAACTTCAAGTTTTTGCCTGTCACACACAATATTTCTTATCAGTAGATTGTGTGTGCATTTGTTAATACATGTATACCTATAATATATTATGAAATATTGTGAATGGGCCATTTTCCATTATTTTTTTTACCATTTTAATGGGCCATTTCTTAATATAAGAAAGTACTCGGAATCAATATGTGCCATCTATAAATGGGACTATCATAGTCTTTGCGCATGGTCTCTGTCCTTCCCAATCACTGTTGAGATCACAATCTGCTTGCATCGTATATAGGCAGGAATATTGAAGCCTTCACACAAACATGAACTATACCAATAAGAAATAACATGTAAGATACTGGCGAAATATTGAAACCATTTGTAAGTAGGCATTGTAGAAAATTGCAGGAAAAGAAGGTAATGGTACGAATTGACATACTGCTGTTCACACTTGCTGTGTTTTAACAGTTATACAAATATTAAGCAGAAAACAATTGTTTTCTATGTGAAAGAGTATACCAAAGATCCAAGAGCAAATGTGAGTACTGTTCAGGTACAAAATATCTGAGTATGAGGTATCAATGTTGTTATAAACACTATTTACATCTAAAATACCATACACATGTGTGAATGACCATTTTTGGCTTCCATACAACACTTTGACAAAAACTTGACAGAAATGTCAATTATTTCAAAATAATTGTTGTTGCATCTTATGTCAATTGCAAATATTGGATACATTTCGGTATATTTTTGTATTAATATTTTTAAAAAATAGAATTTTTTGTCGATGTTTTCACCATGTGACGTCATAACTTTTAGGCAAAATTGATCGAGTGAATTTAAGTTTTAGAAGGGCAAAATCTTGTCCGATCTCTTTCAGACGTGCGTCAATAAATTCTTATAGCCACCAAATATTGTCTTACGTCTGAACAAAGCAGATTTTCTCTCGATTGTTTATTTTCTCTTTCGTGCCAACTGCAGACCTTCGAACGTAAAGAGGGGAAATACTTCCAACGAAAAGTAGTTCGATATAATGACGACAAACCTTTATATATAATCTCTCCTATGTGCTTTTGTACAATAGATATAGTAATTTATATTATGTCTACGAAAGTAAGAGACTGTTTTATCAACATTCATATAAGTTTCTCAAACGTAAAAATTCGCGCAGGAATTTGACGTACTTTCATTTTGATCGAAGAGGGAAGACCGAAATTATACAGTTGAAATAGTACATTCAAATGGCTAGAAATAAACAGGTACCACATGTTTTAAAAAATATATGGGTCTCTTACTTGAATACTTTCAGAAATATGGGCTGTCACCCATTAGATCATGCATTAAATTGAGATGAAATTGGCTACTCACCAAATCAAATATGGCGACCTCCATCTCGACAAAGTGACATACAAACGGCCTCCATTCAGAACTGTACAAAAGTGGCGCGCAATTTCAAATCCCGCATGCACTAGTATCAAAACACATTTTTCTGTTGCCAAAGTTTCAATTTTTATTTTTCAAGTATATAACAGCTGAACTGTTTGAAAAATTGGGTAGGAAAACAATAATTTTCATAAATTATATGGAGTATTGGTTAAAACATGGGCTGGTCACGGAGAGGCCATTACTGTAAATGTATAGTGTGTACTTATATTAGTGTTGTATAATCGGAAAAATTTCATAATCGATTATCGGTTTATAATCGGAGAGGATTTTAATCGATTATTTCGATTTAATCGGAAATAATTCTTTCTAGTTTTTACAGTAGTAATGAATAAACTTCACTAAATGTTATGCATATATACATTAGCAAAATGTCTAGAAAGAACTCCAACCAAAGAATGATAAAATCCTGTCTAGTGAATGAAATATTCTGTCAAGATTACAACAGTAATGGAGTCAAAATAAATATGTGATAGTAATAGTCGACAACTTTATACGGTAGATGCAGGGATGGGGGCAAGAGGGGGGGGGGTTGCTGTTCCATACGACCCAAGAATTAATTTCAGATTTTGCTCATTCAAGGAATCAAGCAATATCTTCGTGGAGTTTAGGCTAGCAGTACTGTGAAATTCACTGACCTTGTCCTTCTTACAAAGCTAAGGAGTTCGACGTAAAAACTAAAAAAGTTTTTTTTCTAGACGAGTATATATTGACGTGTATCGCAGGCCAATATCGCATCTGACGTTGAAGTTTTCTATAAGAGTACTTGTCATTACTATTGAATTCAATGAGAATCATAATTCCATCCATTGTATGCCTTAGAGAGTGTATCCTTTTCAAATTATTTACGCTACGCCCGGAACTTTAACCGTAGAAACGATTGTTGATCTACTTTCATTTTATTCGTACTTGTCATACGCGAATTTGACCGAAAACTATGTCATTCTTTCCCATGTTGATTATTTCCGATTATAATCGATTCTTCAAAACATAATCGATTAATCGAAATCGAGGGGTATTAGCGATGATGTCGCCAATGTCGGCGATAATCGTTACAACACTAACTTATATGTAGTTACATGCAAAGTTTGAAAGTAACAGGCACAGGGAGAACAGGGGGTACTTGCTCTGGCATAGCGTATCAACTGAGATATGAACACGCCATAAGCAGGCGACGAAGGGATGTTGCTACTCAGAAAAGGAAAGTTTGTAATGCTGAAATTGAAGTCGTCACGTTTGTCATAGAGTGAGGTGTTCATGTGACCATCAGTGTCGTAGGACAACATTATGTCCAAATAGGATGCTGAATTATTTGTCTCTGTAGTTTCTTTGACTTCAAGCTCTGAAGGATAGATTCTGCTCAGGTAGTCTGCGAATTTCGGATTATTGATGGACAACACATCGTCTATGTATCTATAAGTGAAGTTGAAGTCAGAAGCTAAGTATCTTTTCCCTTCAGAGACCAAAGATTGAATGAATTCAGCTCAGTAAAGGAAAATGTCGGCAAGGAGTGGGGCACAATTGGTCCCCATTGGAATTCCGACAATTTGCTGAAAGACCTTTCCTCCAAACACCACAAAAATGTTGTCGATCAAAAAGTTTAACATCTGAATAATATCTGTTTCAGTGTACTTATTTTCAGAATCGGACTTTTCTTTTACAAAGTAGGTTTTGTCATAGTTCACAACAATAAATTTGTATTTGCGATTACCGTTCTTACTTGTAAACGCATTACTTATAATTTTTGCGAGTCTTTCTTTCAATTTAGAATGTGGAATTGTAGTGTAAAGTGTCGAAAAATCAAAGGCTTTGATCGAATGAACTTTACTAAAATGAGTGGATTTCAGATGTTCTAAAAGTTCCTTCGAATTCTTTAAAATCCACATCTGGTTGATACCACTGCGAGAATATACTGTCGAACAATATTTTTGAAGCCCAGATTTGATTTCAGATAAAACTTTGGTGAGTAAGATCGATACAGATTTGGTAGAACATTTTGAGGAACCAGCGATGAAACGTTGTTTGTACGGGTTCTTATGCATTTTAGGTATGCAGTATAAGTATGGTAAATCTAAATCTAAATTGTTAGTTTGGAAGCCAAAGGAAGAAAGAGCTGATTTGTGGTTATCTATTATTTCAGAGGCAGAAAGGTTTGTTGGGATGTAAGTGGGATTTCCAGGTGTCGAATTTCTACCCAACTCTTTAACTAGACTTTCGAAATAGAACTCTTTGCAAGTAAATGTGTAATTATTTGAGGCTTTGTCCGCTGGTGTGATGACATAATGTTCTTGGAGGTAGGTAAGCTCTGTGATAACATCTGGGTCTTTAAATATAGACTCGAATCTGGTGCTCATAGTTGATTTTAATCGGTTAATTCTAGATAAAAGTAACCCTCTGATGGATTTTATCCATTCGGAAAGTGTGTCGAGTTGTACATCCTCTTTCTTTGCCCAACGTCTTGCATATTCAGACAGACAGCTCCGTGGTCTTCTTAAAAAAGGACCTAAGTATAGAATCCCATCCAAGATAGATTTTGTCAAATGCCGTGAAGTGCTTACGGAAGCCTTATATAATTATACGAAAAGATGGTGTAAATCAGAAGGAGTCGAACCGCATGCTCTGAATTACTGGAAAAACCTCATTTTAGATATTACGGATATTCGAATAGATAACTTCCATAAAAACCCTCATCTTTTTCAAAATCCACGTTCCAAATCAGAAAGATATTTCAAATCCAAACTAAGTAAATTACATGAAAAATATGTCTTTGCACCAGCTGATAAAGCAGCCAACAACACCATTATCATTTGAAAACGTTACTACATATCAACTTTGATTTCGGAACTTTCGTCTACTAATACATATATCAAAAGCAATGAAAGTGCATCTAACATTTTAGGAAAGCATAACAGTGAACTGTCTTCATTCAATATCTCTATTTCTAAATTGGATCTCCCAACACTATATTGCATACCGAAACTGCACAAGTCTCCTAACAAATTTCGATTTATTGCTAATTAAGGATTCCGACTATTCCGTCGGAATCCTTTCTGTTATTGCAATGTCTTTTCTTTATTCTTATTATTATTCTTATTATTATTATTATTATTATTATTTTTATTCTTACCCCCTCATCATTTCCAGACACTTTATTCAAAGGTCTTTTAACACAGAGCAAAAAGGATGGTATCATTAGAAAGAGCATACCAAGATCTTCTTTAACTATTTTTTGTTTGTCGATAAGCTCACCAATGCCCCCGTTAGAGGCCATCAAAGGTCAAATCTTTAAACTCTAATAACTTCTAAATTAACCGCACGATTTGAAAGAAACTTATTTAAATTGTTCTTCGGAAAATTTGCAAACTTTTGTACACTGACATGCTCGATAAAATATTTACGGTTTTCGCGCTATTCCAAGTTGCAAATAGAACTTTAAATTGGCACAGTGCCAATTTCTACAGTTTTTGAGATTTTGACTTGAAACTCATATGGTAGATTACTTTTGGGTAGGCATTTAATGTTGACCTAGTTTCAAGGTCAAATTCCCAATCTCAAGGTCACATCAAACTTTTGCCTATAGAACAAGGACTGTTTGACCCTCAGAGTTGAAACTTATATTATAGATTAATTTTGGGTAGTCATTTAATGTTGACCTACTTTCAAGGTCAAATTTTCATTTTCTAGGTCACAACAAAATTTTGATCATAAACCAAAGTTTAATGACCCTTGGAGTTCATACATACATACATACATACATACATACATACATACATACATACATTGTACAAAGCCCTTTCACCTTGACCTTGACCCAAGGCTATCTGCTTTATTTCAAGGTCACAACAAATCTTTTAGGATCAAACATTTACCTTTCATTATACAAGGATGGAAATTGATGAAAATAATCTGTACTTTATAGACTTTTTTTACTTGACCTTGGTTCAAGATTAAATTTTCATGCTCAAGGTCACAAAACGTTTTTGCCTATAGAACAAACTCTTTTTAGCCAAGGTGTTCAAACTTCACACAAATCTCTCATAAAGATCTGTAATATTTGTCTTTTTTCTGAGATCAAGTTTTTACTTTCAAGGTAGAAGAAATTTGTGGTTTTTCCCCTTCAGTATGTGACCTTTTGGTCGAGGTCAAATTATCATTTTTAAGGTAAATACAAACTTTTCCAATAAAACATCAATTTGGCAGATTTCTGTTATTGGTTACTTTGTACCGTAAATACATCAGAGGTCCCCTAACAAACTATGTGCTTCGAGAAAAAAAATTAAAAGGATTTCATCACATCTTTAAAAGTATTGACACATCACCACAATAAGGGTCAATCCACTGTACCCCATACATATTTACAAGTTTTATAATATACAAAAAAAAATGTAATATTATTTTATCACAGCTTTGAAAATATTGACACATCACCATAAAAAGGGTAAATTCGCTATACTCATACATATTTACAAGTTTTATATTATAAATCAATTTGTTTGTTTTTATGATTTTTTTTTTGTAAACGTTGGACTCATCGTTAAAAGAGATCTGAGGATTAAATCACCCCTATAAATAGGAAATTACACATTAATAGAACGTCGCCTTGCACTGAATAAAAGGAGACTATATATATATAGACTCTGATGCATCTTCATGAAAATGAAAATATTCCGTTCGTTTTGAGAATCCTAATATTTAAATATCAGAATACATGGGCAGATCTGGATTTTTTTTCAGGTGATCCAGTACGTCGGGGAGGTGACCAGCCTATGATTTTGAAAGAAAAAAAAATGCTTAAAACGGTGAAACCCCCCCCCCCCCCACCAAGAATATCAACCTGGTCATGTGTGTCATTTAGGAAAACCCCATACCTTTCTATAGACAAAACCATACTATAAATAGATATTACGGTCTTCAATTATGCAGTCTCCGCCTTTCATTATTTCATTCTATTGTTTCTCGTTGTGAAATAAACATGTATACAGTGATGATTCGTTAGTCCGGACGAATTGGTTCCCGAGGAATTCGTCCGGATTAACGAATTTCCGGATTACTGAATCATGTTAAAAATGTCAAAACTTGAGCGCGAAATTCCGAATGAAAGGGGGAGGGTCGGCCGTTTTTTGTGCGTGTGTGTACGGTTAAATTGTCTTGTAAACAAATATTTTCTCATCATAGATAATTTGATTAAATGTTTATTTCTTGAAAATAATGGATCACTTAATCTCTAGATATGTCTTTAAAGCATGAGCGCTAAGAGTAGAAAAGGGGGTGGTTCGTGCGCCGCGGGATTTGTCTTCGCTATTAAGATCGTCTTGAAGTCAATACTTTTCTCATCATTGAAAATAAATATACGAGTACTTTTATTTCTTTATAATTCTAATCAAATTAATTGAAATGAATAGAGCACAATGCACAAGAATAAAGATAAAACGAAAGTGGAAGGAGGCCTCCGTTTTATTACGCTGAGATCAATATAGAGCGTTACTTTAACCTTTAAAATAAGAATAAAATTTTATCTAAACATCGATGCTCCGCGGGCGCCTATAGTACCAATACCTACAGAAACGCACAACTTTTCTTCTTGAAAATACGGAAATCATCGTCTGTCAAGAGCGGTTGACGGCCGTTTTCTATTCTATTTTAACTAAGAACAAGCCCTTAATATCTCAGCTAACGCTAACATTCAGTTCACTCTCATCTTCATCGTGATACAAACATTAAAATTATAAATATAAACTTTAATTTGAAATGATTTTAGGGCGCGCATCTGTTCAAATTAATGATCGAACGCTACAAGCTGAAAAATATCACAATAAGAATTAAGAAAGTGACTAAAAGAAGCGAACAATTAAGTCTTTAAATGCATAGATTTGATAACCACGTAAGTACGCGTACCCAAAGCCGTGACTAGTGCTGCGTATCCCATCGCCTAATTAATTAATCTGCCGGTTTTCAGGTAAATTTCTCCAGGTAAAGATTAATTGTTATGAAAACATGTCCCTGTAGATTTCTCCAGGTAAAAATTCGTTGTTATGAAAACACGTCCGTGTAGATTTCTCCAGGTAAAAATTAATTGTTATGAAAACACGTCCGTAGTTGCCTATATTGTCCGGACTAACGGGACAAAATAACAGATTATCCGCACGTCCGTTCCCGAAAACTACCGTCCGGATCCGGAACGCGGATTTCCGGATTATCGGATCATTTGTGCACTATGCACGTTTGTTCCCTGAGAAATCGTCCGGAGTAACGAATTTTCCGGAGTAACGAATTCCGGACTAACGAATCATCACTGTACACATTTTTATTACATGAGCTGCCAGGCGAAATGATGCTAATGAGTTTGAAGACGTTTTTTAAAACATAGATGGTCTCTGCCAGGGTTGTGTAGTTGTTTTCAATCATTGAAGTGGATCTCAAAGACCTGCTTAGTCATGACGTTGTTCTAGTCCCTACGTCGATGTTGAAAAGATGACTTCGGTATTGCAACTTCCAAACTTTGCAATGTATTTTTTAAAAGACAGTGCAGCCATGTATTTTATATATTCTTTTCATTTTCGTGCGTGAACATCGACGGCGGGTGCGGCTAGCCAAACAGGGGATGCTTAATCCTCCCGGGCACCTGGTCCCACCTCTAGCTTGCTAGGGGTCCTTCGATGCTTAATTTTTGTGCTCTATTGTGAGTGCTGTTGAGATATCGTCAGGATCTTCTTTAACTCATTCGAAATATGTTCTTGAAATAATCTCCAGGTTATTCATTCGACAAGAATGCCTAGGAGCTGACGATCGATTGATGTATGCAGGACCCTCGTTCATGCAGAATTAATACCTTGAATGTTTCTGGTCATATATTTCTAAAAAAAACTAAACACTTCAGATGTTCAATGATAAGTGTTCAAACTATTTACCTTCTTGAAGAAAGTTTAAAACCAATTTTGATGCACCAGACACGTGTATCGGATAGAAAAATCCTCATCAGTGATGCTTTCAACTAAAGTGACGTCATGGCACAGCGAAAATCCTCTGCAGCAGCGCCCCTGGCCATATTTTCTGAACTTAAAATTGCTATCACTTTGCAGAGAGCAAATTTAAATGATATTCAATTGACCCCTACTTACCATCAAAATGACATAAAAGATTCAATCAGGAAAGCTACATCTCAGGAAACGAAGTGCAACAGATAGATATTACATGTACTTGCAAGTTGATCGAGAAAGCAATCCAATTGATTAATAACTCGTATTCTATACATTCTGAAGATTAAGGTATTGAGAATAGATCATGATGATGGGTATCATCAACATATGATGGTATTGGGGAGACAAAGGTTGTTCTGTGGGAAGTTTATGAAGTGGTGTTCCGTGTCAAATTTCAAAGAAGTTAATTCAGATATTGAAAAGATGGTGACTGTGACCATGATATTCATAAAGAATTACTATGGTTTAGAGAATCTAGACAGCATATCTGATGTCAGGTCCAGTGTACGATTGAATGAAATGCGCTGTAAGAGTTCAAAACTATAAGATAACCATTGTCACCAACAGTAAATTGAATAATTTCGATAACATGTCAAGAAAAACTAAATATTTTAGCCATGCATAAGGAAACATTGGATCTGCTGAAAGAATTAAATTTTTAAAAAAATGTTGAGACCTATTGTGATTATATTTTGCCAATCGCGTCTGTGCCTCTATCTGCAATCCTGATGATTTGTTGCAGTCGCACATGAAATCTGAGTTGTGTAACAAACAGATGTGACAAATTCTGTGCTCATATTTCTTTTATTCTGTAAATGTTTTGGAGTAGAGAATTGTCAGAGTACGGTGCAAAGGAGGCATTTTGATCAACCATGTAAGAAGGGTTCTTTGCTGTTCGAAGTAGTTGCACACAAGTATTACAATTGCATGTTGATGAAACAACAAGACAATAAGAAAGGAGGTGGTCTCCAACAAAACTGGGTTGCAGCTTCAATATCAACACATCAAAGCACCTCAAGTAAAAACACAGAGAAGACACATGCGCACAGCAAGAAAAACCAGAGAATCTAGAGTAGAAAAAAAGGTAATAAGAGAGTGCAAATCTTAAACTATCAATATGCAATCATTTTGATACGAAAATTGTTGTTCTAGAATCTCTTTAAACCGATTAAATTTTTACAATTTAAAACCTTTTTTTCAGCAAAAAAAAAAAAAAAAAAAAAAAAAAAAAAAAAAAAAAAAAAACAGCAACAAACAACAACAAAACAAAACAAGAAGATTCCATTTGCTTGAGTGGTATTGAGTGATATAATTTTTCTTGTCGTTGTTCTACCTACAGCATGACAAAAGCATTGCAATATCCCGATTTTCAGCAATTTTTCATTCAAAATGCATTATTTTCCCCATTTTCATACTTTCAAATTGCTAATCTGATATTTAAAATGAAAAGCAATACATTTATTGTGCGTTTGGTACCAAAATTGTTATTTTATCTACAGTATAAAAAAAGATATGACATTTTCCCAATTTTCAACGATTTTTCATCGAAAATCCTTAATTTTCCCCATTTTATGGACGAGTAGATTAATAAACTGAGCTTGAGACTTAAAGACAATGGCATTGCTGTTCTTTAGATACCAAATCTGTTGTTCTAGCTACAACATGGACAAAGTAATTGCGTTTTTCCAATTTTCAACGGTTTTTCTTTGAAAAATCACACTTTTTCCCAAAAATTTCGAAATGCCCAAGGATGCCAGAGTGGCATCCGCCGGATTATCAAAGTAGAGGGTATTAACATCACTTTCATGCAAAAACATTTTGTGCGTAACATTTTTTGGGTTCCCCCCAAAATAGCCATTTGGCAACTAGACTAATAAGACTATCAATTAGTTATACAATATTGTCAGACAGGGAACACTTTAATTTCTTTCTTTTTCTCCTCTTATTCAATGTTGGGGTGGGGGGGTGGATGGGTTTGTAATTGTCACTTCAAAAGTGCAGATGTTCCCTGTATGTTGATAACGGGAAAAACCTATTCATTATTTGAAAAAAGATCAGGAGGTGTCAGCAGCCGAGTGTTATATACCGTATACTGGTCGGTGCTTTTCAAGCTTTACAAGTATTTGATTTGAAAATTACTTGAGCAACATTTGAAGTCTTCCTGCTCGGTCATGCTATATCTTAAGGGATATGGACAAAACTTTATCGGCGATATTGGATTTTACGTGAAGCATACTTGAAAATCTGCCGTTCTGCAGAAATCAGACTCCAAATTTAACCATTTTACTACTAAGTTTTCTGTGCATAAATATTTTCATTTTCCAATCTTTCTGAGTAAAAACTGCATCAATATTTTTCACGACGACCATATGAACTAAGTGCACCGAACTGCGCAGCTACAGTTCTGCAGAATTCATGATTTATACTAAAACCTAACTTAAACGTTACTATGATCATATGATCTACAATCATTTGTTCTCCAATTTTGATAATACTTTCTCAAATACCGGGTATCTTCATTTTACACGCGGGGGCTAGTAGCCATATAACCATAGAAAGGAATCCAGGGGCGGATCCCTGGAATGTTGCACATTTGTAATTTGTCACCAATAATACACAAGACTATCCCGCTTTTCTAAGGTATATCATGTAAATAATTAATAAATCAATAGCAAACAGGCGAAATTCTAGTGAATTGTCCAAGAAACTTTAAAATCTTTTATTTTTTCTACTTATGTTTGGGCGGATCGGCACGTGAAAATGGCTACCTGTAAAAGAACCCCGTATTGTATAAACACGAGGTTTATAAGATTATGAGACTGAAGGACAAATGTTTGTAGATATAGATGTATTGTTTAAGGTAAGTTATAGTAATATTCATGAATTCTTCTGAGGTGCAGCTGTGCAGTTCGGTGCATGAAATTGAAAGTTTTCTAATGTTGAAATATTAGTGTAATTTTCCTTATCCTGACCGCGTCACGTGTTGATGTGACCTAGTTCTGCCCTAGGTACAGTAACAGACGTTCCTATCTACGACTCGCCGTTTTTCTGATTTGATTGTAATTCATCAGACATCATAGTTCCTTATAAAACATAATATCCATAAAACTATGATTTTGTATACATGTATATATATTTTGCCTATGTTTGCTTTATGTTATTTGTTTTACCTACCCATACCCCAGCCTCATTTGCGTTTATATATTTAAACACTTTGCATATTTATTTGGATGCACGAAATCCCATTCAATTTTCCTTTTCATATATCAAATATAGTACAAAATACCATTTAATTCGATATATACTCCCACATTATAAAGAGCTAGTATATATGTATATGTTAAGAGAGAGCATTTCTTTTTTTTTTTTTTTTTGAAAATCAAGCGCACTATACAAGCTTTTTGCTTGGGTCTCTAAAACTTAAAAAAAAGGAGACTGTCATACAAATATACAGCATATATAGAATTGTTTTTGGTTGTATATTTGGTTTCTCTCTCTCTCTCTCTCTCTCTCTCTCTCCTCTCTCTCTCTCTCTCTCTCTCTGTATTTTTGAAGACATTATGAACTAATTGGCAGACGATTTTCCCTATTTGCAGATATCAGAAATATAAACTATATTTATAAATATTCATTAGTCTATTAATGTAAATATAACTTTGAATCTTCTTTCTAGTCATTGGCCCAGAATTATTTTTTTTTTTTCTTTATTTCTTTAACTGACACTATTTAATATTGTAGACAGTACTTTAGTATCATGACGTATAGATACATTTGTAAATATTCATTAGTCTATTAAAGTAAATATAACTTTGAATCTTCTTTCTAGTCATTGGCCCAGAATTATTATTATTTTTTCTTTATTTCTTTAACTGACACTATTCAATATTGTAGACGGTACTTTAGTATGATGACGTATAGATAAAGTTAAAAACTTACAAATGTACGTACCGTCCTCTAGATATATATACTACCACTTTCGAGGTTTACACTTTCATGTTTCATTTATGGTTTTGTGTATATACCTATGTTTTTTCAATGTGATCCTTCCAATTTTATCAGTTGTTGTAGAGATTTATGTACCTAAATTTTTACCATTGTTCCGTCCTATCCTGGCTCTGTGTTACGACATTAAAGATAGTTCAGTAACCTGATGAACGTAGCTCTCATGGAGTACAGAGCCAGGATAGGAACTTTTAACAATAGATCTTATAGTCTCAAATCTTCATTGTTTATCGACATCAGTCACATTATGAGTTTAGTTTTCAATATTACATTCATTACCATGATTTGTATATTACTATTTGTTTGCGGTGATATTGAACTAAATCCTGGCCCCTATAACCATTCAGACATCCCCTTATCTGATTCTAGTAGTGAAAACTTTTCGAATGAAAGTTCCTCTTTCGATTCTGAATTGAAAAATTGCATATCCATTATACACTTAAATATACAAAGCCTGAAGCCAAAACTTGATATTATAAATGCTAATTTACAGGAATTCGATATCTTATGTTTCAGCGAAAGCTGGTTATCTCCAAATATTCCTGATTCTGATTTAATGTTACACGATTTCGGTATCCCTTATAGAAATGACAGATCAGACCGGGCGGGTGGGGGTGTGATTGTTTATTGTAAGAACCATTTGGTCTCCAAACGACGTATAGATTTAGAAATTCGGGGTTTAGAATGTGTTTGGATAGAGGTATCAACCAATAAAGAAAAATATTTAATAGGAACATTTTACAGACCTCCAAATTCTAGTATTCAAATATGGAATCTTATTGATCATTCGATAGAACTAGCTATTGATTCTAAATGTAAAAATATCTTGATCACAGGTGATTTTAATGAAAATCAAATAAATTCTACAATTGACTCTAAGATTAATCACATCTGTAATACTTTTAATCTTGCTCAACTAATTAAAGATCCGACCTCTATCTCAGAAAACTCTAGCACTCTGATTGATCTCTTTCTCACGAATAATAAAGATATGATAATACATAGTAGTGTAATAGAGCCCTTCTTAGACGTAAATATTAGATACCATTGTCCTATCATTGCAATTCTAAAACACGATACCTATAAATACCACTCATTTAAACGAAAAATTTGGTTATATGACAAAGGAAATTTTGATGATTATAGGAATAAATTGTCTCAAGTTGACTGGGATGCAGTTATCAATCCTTCTGATCCTTTAGAAAACTCTGTACTTAAATTAACGACTAAAATATTAGATGTAGCTGCTGAATGCATTCCGACACGAGTCATTACAGTAAGAAAACACGAGCTACCGTGGATTACAAATGAAATAAGGAAACATATGAGAATAAGAGATAGATTTAGAAAAAAAGCCAAAAAGTTAAATTCTCCTTACTACTTTTCCAAATTCAAATTTCATCGAAATAAAGTAATCGACCTTCTCAGATCTGCGAAACGTGCTTATCATGAATCTATATGTTATAAAATAAAACAAAACAAATTTTGCAATAAGGATTGGTGGAAACTGGTCAACCAACTTTCTTTTGTTCAAATATAAGTAATGAAATTAAAGTCTTAGTAACTGACGATAATAACATACTTTCCGATGATCACGAGAAAGCCGAACATTTTAATTCATTTTTTGCTTCGCAATCAAAAGTCGATGATTCGAATAAAGATATATCAAATGACAATACATATCCTTCCGTTCAACCTAAACTCGACAAAATAGATATTAATGAAACCGACGTTTCTGATATTCTTAACTTATTAGACATCTCTAAAGCTGTTGGGAATGATCTTCTTGGACCTAGATTATTGAGGGAGGGATCTACTGAATTATCTTCACCATTATGTAAATTATTTAACTTGTCACTTTATCTTAAGGTATACCCAGACTGCTGGAAAACCGCAAATGTAGTACCCGTCTTTAAAAGGGGCGACCCACAAAAAGTAAATAATTATCGACCCATCTCCTTGCTTCCTGTAATCAGTAAAGTCTTTGAAAAATGTATTTACAAATACATTCATAATTTTATTGTTGAAAATGATTTATTATCTGAGCACCAATCAGGATTTCGGGAGGGTGAATCTACTATTAATCAACTTCTATATATCACACATGAATTTTCAAATGCTTTAGATGAGGGGAAGGAAATTCGGGTAGTATTCTTTGACGTAAGTAAGGCTTTTGACAGAGTTTGGCACAGGGGATTACTTTATAAGATAGAACAATTTGGAATTAAGGGCGATTTATTGGAATGGATCAAAAGCTATTTATTCAAAAGAAATCAGAGAGTAGTTATTAACGGAAAGGAATCGGAAATTATTTACATTACGGCTGGTGTTCCGCAGGGGTCAATATTAGGTCCACTTTTCTTTATTATCTTTATCAACGACATAGTGAATGACATTGGATGTACGATAAAACTCTTCGCGGACGATACTACTATATATTATTGTCGAGAATGCAAATTTAGCTGCTATTGATTTAAATGAAAATTTAGAAAAGGTTAATTCATGGTCTAAGCAATGGTTAGTCACCTTTAACCCCCAAAAGACCGAAAGTCTCATCATATCTAGAAAACATTCTCATCAACATGCTCATCCTCCTCTCACATTCGACAATGTTCCTATAACTGAAGTTTCATGTCATAAGCATTTGGGTTTGATTTTCAATAATAAGTGCCACTGGGGGGAACATATTGAAAGTATAGCTAAAAAGGCCAGTGTGAAATTAAACGTATTGAGATCTTTAAAGTTTGACCTTGACAGACGGACCTTACAATGTATGTACTTTTCATTTATTAGACCCATTCTCGAATATGGAGATATCATTTTTGATAATTGCCCAAATTATTGCCAAGAAATTCTTGAAAAAATAAATATTGAAGCTGGTAGAATTGTCACTGGAGCTACAAAACTCGTAAGTCTCCACAATCTCTATAAAGAAACTGGGTGGATTACGCTTAAAAAACGCAGAGAGAAACACAAATTAGTTCAGTTTTATAAAATCAAGAATCATCTAGCTCCGAAATATCTTTTTGACCTACTGCCACCTCAACATGACCAACAACATTCATATCCTACGAGAAATGCTAATAATTTTGTAATGCCTAATTGTTCTACTACTTACCACCGTAACAGCTTCTTCCCATCTACAGTGCCTATTTGGAATAGTCTCCCGAATAATATAAAAGAATCCACATCTATTAATTCCTTTAAAAATGAATTGAATAAATACTATGATCCACAAGCTGTCCCACGTTTTTATTATTTAGGTACCAGGAAAGGTCAAATACTTCACGCACGATTACGCATGAGTTGCAGTAGCCTTAAACATCATCTCTTCCTAAAAAATATTGAAAGCGATCCCTATTGTACTTGTGGTGCTGTCGAAAGTACCTCTCATTACTTACTTCACTGTCAGAAATACCATGATCTTAGAAATAACCTGCATGTTGAAATCAATCTGCCCTTAACCTGTAATTTATTGTTATACGGTGATGTAGAAAAAAGCTTTGAATTCAATGAAAAAGTATTCATTAGTGTACAAAACTATATTATACAATCTCGACGTTTCACCAATTAAAACTAGTTAGCTTTATTTATTCCGTATACTACATAAGTCATTTTACTCTATTTCATATACATGTAGAACTCTTGTGTTTATATATATTATATGTATACATTTATAAGTAACAAGTCTCTCTAAACTACTAGATATAGCATTGTTTTTGTGGAAGGATCACATTTACTTTTTTTTCGCATTTTTTTTTCTTTCTCTCTTTTTTTTTTTTCACCATCATCATCTTCCCACCTCTTGTTCTAAAATCTTATTGGCTTGAATTATTTATATACATTATTACACTATTTTTTCCTTTTGTGTTTCATTGATTCTTATTTTTTTTTTCTCCTTCTAGCATTTCATTAATTCTTAAATTTTCATTCATCTTTATATACTTTCCTTAATTAAGACAAGCTTAATTACTGTATAAATGACTGCCTATCTATATATGCATATCGGGAGATGAATTTATACAAGCGTTGCGCTTTTTTTCAGATCCCCTCATTCATTCTTGTCATTTATATATACATGCAATTTTCAATGAATAAATATGTTTAAACTAAACTAATTTTCCTTAGAAAAGATGGGAAAATGTAGCTATTGAGGTAGAGAATACTTGGGATTAAGATAGTTAAAGTTTGAGCCTTTGCTCGGTGTAAGGAAAAAAGTTTCAATAATACACTGCATAAAATCCAATATGGCGAATAACAGTTTGTCCCTTAAACTTTCCGCACTAGTACTGGAGTATTCATTAGATGAAATTGTCCTTTGTATTTCGTTTTTATTGTGCTGTCCTATGTATGGTCTCAATTTCTCTTTTTTCTTATCATATAAAATAAATTCTGTTCACGAGAATTGTTCACGTGTTGATTACATGTATATGTATGATTTTTGGACTTTTTTCGAGAATTTCTGTTCCTTTTATTTGTGCTTTACTTTCATTCGTTGACTGTTACGTGGTAGACGATTAAGTATTGGATATACACCGAAAACAATTCATTCTTAAAGATAGTGGACAGTTTGAGGCCCGCAGGGCAGAAAGTTTTTAATCTGCACCTCCAGCAAACCCATTCTAACTCAGTTCTGACATACAATTTGTAGCTATAGGTTAGTAGGTTACTTTCATTGAAGTGTATGCAGTGTATTTTTAATCAATATATCTCACATGCGCGAGGCGAGTTACATTTATCACGGTGGGCAATCTCGCAACGCAGAACAATCGGTTTTTCTACATTTTTGTGCAATATAGATCATTTATAACAAAAAGGGGAATGTGATGCAGGGTAAGAATGTCTTAGGTATGAGATGTATCCAAAATAAGGTGACTATTAGCTTTTAATAACGCATAAAAACGATCGGCATTCTACTCTCATTTTCATCTTCACGAATCACGCCGATCGTTTTTTGAGATTTATAAAAAGAAATTATTCTCTTATTTCGGATAAAACTTACAGCTATGGCATCGTTACACTGCATCACATTCCCCTTTTTGAGATGAACAACCTATATCACACGAAATTATAGAAAACCTGATTGTTCTGCGTTGCGAGATTACCCACCGTGACGTATGCGCTTGTTTGGGTATTTCCAAAATGTCGGAGGATGCTGTAGTATATATTAGAGGATGCAGTCCGGACGTAGTCCTCTTGAAGATAACACGTGTAAATAAATAGGAAAAATACTGGTTTCCAATGTTAATTCTGTACATGGGCGGATCCAGGATTTTTTTTCCAGGAGGGGTCCTAAAATTCATTAGTCCTAAATTTATTGAAAAGCAAAAAAAAAAAAAAAAAATAATAATAATTATTGAATTTCCACTACGTTTCGTTTATGTAAAATAGTCTGGCGAGCGGTAGCGAGCCAGCGAAAATTTTCTAAAGTTGAAATAAAAAGGTCGGACAATAATACCATTTGCATCATCTATTCCTGTATTTATCAGTTAATTGCCTGTTTAGGTATAATTGCAAAGGTAAGCATAATTTAAAATTGACATATATGTAATCAAATCTGGCGAGCGATAGCGAGCTAGGGAAAATTTTTAAAATGTAGTCGAAAAAATTAATTAAAATGCAAGATTCTCAATACAAATTCATGTTGTTTTTCAAATATTATGACAACAAATGGGGAATCGGGACTTATTCTTATGAAATATGTATATTTAAAAGTTTTATCAAACTATGCTTCGAGAAAATTCCAGGGGGGTCCGGACCCCCCCCCCCCCCCGACCCCTCCTCTGGATCCGCGCTTGCTATACAAATTCTGTATAACCTACAAACTCAGTCAGCCATGTATATTCGGAATCATCATCGGTGACTTCCGGTCTACATGGACGGAGGATTATTGGACAACCTGTTTTCAGCGGTATATACGAAGTCAATAATTTAATTGAATCCATTGAATCATGCTTTACTTACTTAATAATATCATCATCAAGTGCATTTATCGTACATGTAATGCGTGTTAGCGCATTTCGTGCGATAAATGCACTTGCTGTGTGTTGTATACCCGTAACAACACACAAATTATGACATTTATTCTATATATATGCACCATAGTTGTCTATTCATTCTTGTTTTCTGAAATCGTGATTTCTAGGTAAAAGGGTGACGTTAAAATTCAGGTCACCGCAGGCTCAGTTTGCATGTTAGAACCGCCGTCGCGGCATGCTTCTTTAGAGTCATTCTCTGTAAGCATCAAAGTGGGTCGGAAATCGCATGTCTCAGATTTGGATGATTTTCACTATGTAAGCCAAGTTTGACCCCCTGACAATGAAAATGACATTGGTTTGTGTATATGGCCATCCGTTGTCATGGTAACCATACCACCCCATTTTGGCCAGAAAATGGGCTTTTGCAAGCTCAAAATGAGCAACTTTCATGTCTGTTTTTCACAATGATAGTCCATAGGTGGATTATATTTTGACTTATGATGTAAAACTACTTACATTGATCTTTGATATGGGACATCAACTTTTGGTCGAATTGTGGGAGAAAAGTATTATTTTTTATTGCAAACTGTCCATATTTTGACATTTTCCAAAAATACAAAAATACACCATTTTTGGCGATTCATAGAAAAATAACGCAGCATAAGTTAAATAGTGGAATAGGCCCTTATGAATCATTGATCCATTATGAGAAAAATAAAAAAAATCCAGAGATGTTATTTTTGTTTAAAGAAAATAAATTCAATTTAAAAATGGTTACCATGGCAACATCTGCATTTTACATGATATATGTTTTATATTAATTATCTCAATTCACATACAAGATAAACAACCAATTATGGTATATTAAGCAAGTTCATAATCTTTCTGACATTTTAATATCACATATGTTGGCATTTCATCATTGGTTGCCATGGTAACCACGTCCAAAAGGTACAATCTTCACTTTTTATTCAAAATTTCCGTTGTTTTTTGGTGTTTTTGTACATTTGAATTAGATTAAAGAGACAATTTCTACGTTTTCCTATGAATTCTATTACATTTCCAAAATTCATTGAAATTCGAGAGACATGTTAGAAAAAAAATGCAAGAAAGTCTCCATAGCAACGCACACTATTCTATAGGATACAAAGCTAAAGCAAAGTCATGATATGTTTTACATAAGTATCTCAAATCATGAAAAAAATAAGCAACCATTTTCGGTGTATTAAGCAAGTTAGCAGTTACTGTTTCATTTTTCCAGAATTATTGAATGTTTTAGAAATATATAGAA
Source organism: Pinctada imbricata (assembly GCA_033119305.1). Taxonomy (NCBI): domain Eukaryota; kingdom Metazoa; phylum Mollusca; class Bivalvia; order Pterioida; family Pteriidae; genus Pinctada; species Pinctada imbricata. Next base: position 60,654,346 of record VSWD01000003.1, read on the forward strand.
AACATGCAAGGAAATCTCCATAGCAACACACACAATCATATATGATACACAACCAAAACAAAGCAGTAATATATGTATTACATTAAGTATCTCAAATCATTGAAGAGATAAACAACCACTTATGGTATATTCAGCAATTTTACAGTATCTGTGATAGTCTTTTGTTCAATAATGTTGGTATTATGTAATTGGTTGCCATGGTAACCATGCAAAAAAGATACAATATAAGCTTTTTCTGCCAATTTTCAATTGTTTTGGACTGTAGTGGTACATTTAAATAGAATTGAAGAAACAGTTCCTATGTATTCCTATACCTTATTGTCCATTCACTAACATCATTGGATTCCTTGAGAATAATGTATAAAAAATGCAAGAAATCTCCTTAGCAACGCATAAAATTATAGTTGATATAAATCCAAAAGAAATACATGATATATGTTTTACATCCAAATTCTCAAATTATGAAAAAGATTAAAAATCAACTTTGGTTTATTAAGCAAATTAGCAGTTTTGTGACATTTTAATATCAATGATGTTGATATTCAATCATCGGTTGCCATGGCAACCACACCAAAAAAAGGTACAATTTTCCCTTTTATGCAAATTTTTCATTCTTCTTTTTTTTTTCTTATTGTTTTTGTATATTTTAATTAAATTACAGAAACCATTCCTGTGTTTTCCAATAAATGATATTCCATTTTCCATTGTGCAAATTCCTAGTTGTTAAAGATAAGATGAGCTTTATTTTGAGTCGGCATGTCAAAGTAACAAGTGCAACATAAGCTCTTATGAGCTTTTAGACTGACATATTTTTTTCAGTGTTTTGGTGAAAAACTTTTATTTTCGGTCTTTTTCTCTAAAATTTAAAGGAAAAAAATATTTTTGAAACTTGATAGATAAAATATGAAGCCTTCAAAAGAAATTCAGGGGGGAAATCATGAAATGATATGGGAAATAGCTGTATTTTCAATATAAAAATCACGAAAAAACTTCATAAATTAATTTGTTAAAGATGTACAGAATTGTATCTTTGTATAAACTTCATTTTTAATGATGATTCACAGTCAATTAAATCAATTTGGGAAGTCAAGCTGTCTATATTTTTGAAATGGTTTCCAAAGCAACCGTGCTTTATAAGATCTGATTTGCTGATTTTCTGCAATTTCTAACTATTTAAGGCCCTGTTTGATAATGTGGGAGCCCTATAGGAATCACGTATTCCGTCTGTCCGACGCGATAACTCAAGTAAATAGTGTACATCTTTCAGATAAAGGATCATGAGAGAAACATGCTTATAAATTTTTAAACCTCATGGTCTAATGTCCAGGTCAATCTTTGGCAAAATTCAATAAAATATCATTAATTTGGTTCTGACCCGGAAAGTTCTGACCCGAAAAGTTTTCAAGGTACAGCTTTCACATTTCATACACAAATTAAAGATCATTTGTGAAATATGCGTATAAATTTTGACCCTTCAAGGTCAAACTTGGCAATTTCAATAAATAAATATAATATACATACATGTATAAACAATTCTTAGTTGAACATGCCTATTTTAAATTTTAAACCTTCAAGGTCAAGTCAAGGTCAAACTTAGGTAAATCTTTATTAAATATCAATGCAATAACTGAAGACGCACGTATATAAGGAAGTTTTTTCATGCTTCATATCCTGGTTTAGAACTATGATAGAAACACACCCAGAAATTCCAAACTATAACAGAATGAAGTCAAAGAAGCTAGGCCAATCTTTAGCAGATCTAGTAAGATCATTATTTTGATATGAACCGATGACTCCAGCTTCCAAGGTATACATGTAGCTTTTCAACTTAGACTTTTGAAATTCGACATACTGATGAAGAATAATGAGAAGAGCATGCCTTTAGGTATTCAACTCTCATTATTTTCATAAAATGTACTTATTTTATGCAACAGAGTATTCATTGGTGAGATATTAAAAATCCCGAAATTTCAAAAGCTTTATACGAAATTCTGGCTTTGTATTAGTAAAAATTGTGTGTTTTGCCATAGAGACTTGTTGCATTTCTTCTACATATTTCTCCAGAAGTTCAATTACTTTTAAGGAAAATTAATTATAGGAAAACATAGGAATTGTCTCCTTAATTTAGATCAAATATACAAAAACAATAAAAAAAAAATGAACGGAAAATTTGCTAAATAAGTGAAAATTGCACCTTTTTTGCATGGTTGCCGTGGCAACCGATGACAAAATATCAAGATTTTATTGATATTAAAATGTCACCAAAACTGTGAACTTGCTTTCTACATCAGAATTGACTGTTTATCTCTTTCATAATTTGAGCAACTGAATGTAGAACATAAAGCATGGCATTGTTTTAGTTGTGTATCATTTCTAATTGATTGCATTGCTATGGAGATTTATTACATTTACTGAACATTTCTCAAAAAAAAAATTCAGAAATATAAATATCAAGTATAGGAAAATATCGGAACTGTCTTTTTAATTCAAATGTACATAAGCATCGAAAAAGTAAAGAATATATCTTTTTTGCATGCTTTATATACCACAATTGGTTGTTTATCTTTCCCATGACTTGCGATACTTAATGTAAAACATATATCATGGCCTAAATACAGCTGTGTATCTGTAATAATTGCATGCGTTGCTATGGAAACATTCTTGCGTTTTTCTATATATTTTTCCAGAATTTCAATGATTTTGGGAAAATGGAATGTTATTCACAGGAAAACATAGACATTACCACTTAGATTTACTTCAGCTTTTCAAAAACTCTAAAAAAAAAATGACGGAAAATTTGAATAAAAAGTGAGAATGGTACCTTTTAGAGCATGGTTACCATAGCAACCAATGATAAAATATCAATATATTTCATATCTAAATGTCACAAAAAGTGTGAACTGGCTTAATATTCCACACTTGGTTGTTTATCTCTCCCATGACCTGAGATACTTAATGTAAAACATATATCATGGCCTCGTTACAGCTCTGTATCTGTAACCATTTTGTGCGTTGCTAAGGAGGCATTCTTGCGTTTTTTCTACATATTTCTCCAGAATTTCGATGATTTTCGGAAATGGAATATTATTCAAAGGAAAACATAGGAATTACCACTTTAATTTACTCAAACTGTACAAAAATTCTGAAAAAAAAGACCGAAAATTTGAATAAAAAGTGAAAATGATACATTTCAGGGCATGGTTACCATAGCAACAAGTGATAAAATACATATATACTTTATATATAGATGTCACAAAAAGTGTGACCTTGCCTCATATACCACAATTGGTTGTTTATCTCTCCCATGATTCGAGATACTTATTGTAAAAATCATATAACATGGCTTTGTTTAAGCTCTGTATCTGCAACGATTGTGTGCGTTGCTATGGAGAAGTTCTTGTGTTTTTTCTGTATATTTCTCCAGAATTTCAATGATTTTGGGAAAATGGAATATCATTCAAAGGAAAACATAGAAATTATCTATTTAATTTAATTCAAATGTACAAAAACTCCTAAAAACGACGGAAAATTTGAATAAAAAGTAAGAATTGTACCTTTTCGGCCAGGTTACCATAGCAACCAATGATAAGATACCAATATAGTGGATATTAAAATGTCACAAAAAGTGTGTGAACTTGCTTAATTTACCATTTTTGATCGTTTATCTTGTCCATAAATTAAGGTACTTGATGAAAAACATATATCATGTAAAATGCAGATGTTGCCATGGTAACCATTTTTAAATTGAATTTATTTTCTTTAAACAAAAATAACATCTCTGGATTTTTTATATTTTTCTCAAAATGGATCAATGATTCATTACGGCCTGTTCCACTATTTAACTTATGCTGCGTTATTTTTCTATGAATCGCCAAAAATGGTGTATTTTTGTATTTTTGGAAAATGTCAAAATATGGACAGTTTGCAATAAAAAATAATACTTTCCCCCCATATTTCCACCAAAAAGTAATGTCTCATATCAAACATATATGTAAGTAGTTTTTCATCATATGTCAAAATATAACCCACCTATAGACTATCATTGTGAAAAACGGACATGAAAGTTGCTAATTTCGAGCTTGCAAAAGCCCATTTTCTGGCCAAAATGGGGTGGTATGGTTACCATGGCAACGGATGGCCATATACAAAAACCAATGTCATTTTCATTGTCAGGGGGTCAAACTTAGCTTACATAGTGAAAATCATCAAAATCTGAGATATGCGATTTCCGAGTTTTCTGAGAATTCTTTGATGCTTACAGAGAATGACTCTTTAGATCTTCTGCATTGTGACGTCACGGGTGTTAATACACGAATTGCATCACGTTTCTTTCAATAGAAACATCTCAGGGAATTACATTGGTTGTGCATATATATGTGAAAAATACTGAAATTTTATGTAGAGAAGGTTAAAAGTATCTCCCTCATCACATAAAAACTTAAAAGGCTTAATTCCTGAAGAAATATTCATTGAAATTAACGTTTAATACACCATATTCTCTTCTTGGGGTATGACTTTTTTTTTATTTCTCCTTTTTATTTCGTTTTCATTTATTCATTTATTTTCATATTTATTTGTTTATCTATCACTGGTATTATTTTCAATTTTTGAAGTAGTAATTTTTCAATGTCACCCTGCGTCCTCACTATGGCGTTGCCATAATTCATATTACGTTGAGCATTGACAATGAATGGCAGTAAAATGTAAGTTCATATTCTGTTTTTAAATTTAGCAATTTAAGTGAAGTTGAAAACAATAAAATCTAAAGACAACTATAAGACTGGTGTGTAAATAAAAATGAAATCGATTTCTCGCAATGTGAAATCGAAAGCGAAACTACTTTGTCTGCACGTCTGTTTATCTGTTAAATCGGATTTAACACCCCCACCCCCCACAGCTTGCCACTCTGGATCCGCCCCTGAATCCACGAGAAGGGACTCACTGTACAGAGTGCATGCATTTACAGAAGCAGTTTGCCTAAAACAACAAGCACATGCCCCCCCCCCCCCCCCCCACTTTGTAAAGTGGGGGGGGCACAACCCCTTTCCCTTTTCCCTTTTTTTTTTCCTGTTAGAAATTTTTGGATGTTGTGCCCCCCCCCCCCCCCCCCCCCCCCCCCCACTTTTTCAGGCAGAGCTACGCCATAGATCAATTTAAAGACATAAAACTTGTATATATACATTGATATAGAGTGTTCCCAAACAGCCATGTATTTCCTCTAAATTTGCTATAATTACCTCCCCCCTTGGATTGCGACTCTTGAACTTTATCCGTCTCTGCTACCGGTATGTTAAAATTCTATGAAGTTTTCAATCCTATAATTTCTTGATAAGAATTGCAAACAATAAGATATTTTTAAAGAAAAGTCAAAAAGTAAGTTATGAATGTATTCTGAAAACTAATTTATATATCTTTCAAATGTCAACGTTTTGCATGGTAGAAATGAATTAAACGAAAGTCCGAGAGTTGTAATCCAATATAAAGGCATACATGTACTTGGAAATCTGGGAGTCTATAATATAGATACCAAATGTTGCTACTTTCTGTAAACGAGTGGAGAGTATCAATCTTATTAACAGTTTTGCAAGTAAAATCGCGTCTATTCGGTTTCCAAAAAGAGTCAAGTTACACTGAAATTATTATTGAAATGACATAAATTATGCACAACATGAATATGGAGGGGGATTTGAATCACAATGCTATTTGACTTGCTTACATGCTTCATATTATTTTGCTTCATTCAATGTTTGATTGTTCTTTGTTCATTTGTCTTGCTTTCATTTCAAATTGACTTTATTGCAGTTGTCTTTGCTCTTTATGCAATGTTGCTTCCTTGCATTTTACATTTGTCCTTCGTCAATGCAAAATTGTCGTTATACCATGCGTTATGACATCTTTCATTGTGCCATCATTCTTTCGTCCTAATGTCATGGTTGCTTCGTCAATTGCTAACCTTAATTTTGATACCAGGTGGCGCTCCGTTAGTGTCCGTTCCTTGAAATGAACTTTGAGACGTCCCCTGCTGCAGTACTTAAAAAAATGAGTTATAAATAGCGCAAAAAAGCAAAAGCCGATTGAAATATTTGAACAAAAAAGTAATCATTTTAAAAATTATAAATATTTTGGCCTTTTCTGGGTTTTTTTTTTTTTTTTTTTCGTTGTTTTGTTTTCTAATTATTTATACAGTAATTGCCATTTGCGGATTTGAAAGTTTACCAACAGTTAGCGGGCCGGATTGCAGTTATATTCTTTAAAGCTTGGGTTCGAATCCCATCGGCTACAAAATTGTTCTTCTGAATTGTGAATGGAAAAAGTCAGTTTTATCTGAGATATCGTGGGAAAGGCGGTATTTCATATCGAAAAATTCTAGATAAATTGAAACTGCCGTGCGTCCTACACTGAGCCCAGATCTTTATCAACACCCCCCGGTCCCATTGATTCGGTCATTAATGCAGTTTCTAGTCTCCTTTCATAATTTTGAACTTTAAAATTTACCTTTTGACATCTTTGTATGCCAAAATTACTTCCAGCTGTTGTCGAGGGCTATGCCTGTTCAGGAACGTGGCACAAAAACATGTCATTCACAGCCTTTTTCAACAATGGCCTAACTTTAAACCTTTATTATGTTCCTATACTCCGTGTTAGGAGAGCAACGAAGGTCTAATTTTGATTAGATTGCACTATGGCAAACATGTCAGATTCTTTTTGTTCAGTGGCGGATCCAGCGCCCCCTTTGCCGGGGGTCAAGGGGCAAATTTTGCCGGTTTCACTGAAAATGGATCAAAATATATGTATGGGACGTCATTTTACTATTTATTCCCTATTTTTTGATATCACAAATTTATTTTTGATATCACAAAATCGATTATTTGATATCAAAAAATCGAATTTGTGATATCAATAATTGTAATTTTTGATATCACAAAATTGAGTTTTTGATATGAAATAATCGAATTGTGATATCACAAATTCGAATTTGTGATATCAAAAAATCGATTTTGTGATATCACGAAATAGAATTTGTGATAACAAAAAAATCAATTTTGTGATATCACAAAATTTGACGTTATTTGTGATATCAAAAATCGATTTTGTGATATCAGAAATTCTATTTTTTGATATCAAAAATTCAGTTTGTATTAGCCGTTTTACTATATAATTGCTATTTTTCATATCAAAAAAAATGAATTTGTGATATCACAAAGTAGATTTTTTTTATATCACAAATTCGAATTTTTGATATCACAAATTCCGTCATATTTTGTGATATCAAAAAATCGATTTTTGATATCACCAATACCATTTTGTGATAATACAAAATTGAATTTTTGATATCACAAATTCGAATTTGTGATATCAAAAATTTGATTATTTGATATCACAAAATAGAATTTGTGATATCAAAAAATCGATTTTTTGATATAAAAAATATGACAGAATTTCTGATATCAAAAAATTGAATTTGTGATTACACAAATTCGAATCTGTGATATCAAAAAATAGGGAATAAATAGTAAAACGGAGCCTCATATATATGTACCTGTTGCATGCCGGGAAAATATTGGATCCGTGCAGGAAGGGAGGATGCCCCTTCCGCACCCCTAAATCTGCCATTGTTGTTCGACCCAAGATCAAGGTTAAGATTGAAATGCAAGCTTTTGATGCTTGCAAGGATTGAACATTGACCTTCATAGGTCCATTTTTCAAAGTCAATTATTATGGAAGTTTTATCTTTTATGCAAGAATCACCCGATTTATGGTACAGAACGACATTGACGGTCGTATCTTTAATTGAATTTTTTAAAAGGCAATTAATCAAAATTATGACTTTTCATAGATGACTGACTTGCAAGCGACGATGGCGAGCCAACGAAGCTTTTGAAGAGTTTTGTAATGAAAAAAAGTTTTTTTATTTCCAAAACACTAACCCCCCCCCCCCGAAAAAAAGGAAAACTGAAAAAAAAATCAAAAAATAAGAACTTGCATAAAAAATATTTTATTTTTATAGTACCCCAATATTTTCTACATCCTCTACTGGGCAGATGGACAACATGGACATTTTACATAATCCCCTCCTTTCTTTTATACTTAAAATTGACAAAATGAAAAAAGTGTATCCTTCGCCGGGATTCGAACTCACTCGGAGAGGTATCAAAATAACACTTAAAGTCATATGTGATAACCACTACACCACAAAGATTCCTCCTTCGCATAGTGTTAAAAGTTACGAAGATCTGATGCATACAAAAGCAAATATTTATTAATTTATTATAGCATATTTTTCAAATATTTATACAGCATCATCAATCTACTTCTGTCCTCTCATGCGATGATATAACTTATTTTTCGAACGATACTGTAGTAGAATGTAAAAGAGATTTCAAAGACGGGGATGTCTCAAAGTTCTTTAAAGGAACGGGCACTTGCGGTCGCGCGAAGCCCCATCTCGTATCAAAATTGAAGTTAGCATTGACGAAGCAATCATAGCATTAGGACGAAAGAAGGATGCAGAATGAAAGGTGTCATAACGCATGGCATAACGACAATTATGCATTGACGAAGAACAAATGTAAAATGCACGGAAGCAAAATTACACAAAGAAGAAAGATTAAAATGAAATTTGAAATGAAAGCAACACGAATGAACTTGAAATAATCAAACATTGAATGAAGCAATATAGCATGCCAAGTTCGATCAATTTGAGTTGATCGTTTCTTCAACGCATTCTAAAATTAATTTCTGTTATCAAAATTTCTTGAAATTTCTAAAAAGTGGGTCCTGCAGCATCATATCCCACCCGTCCTGATACGTCTTTCGGTACACTTTTTCGACATAGTAACTTTCATACTTTTGGGCATATTACATTGTTTAGATTTGAGGATCACTGACGAGGGTTAAGTACCCGAAACGTGCATGTCTGATCCATGCTGCCAATTTATCTGTTCTTAAATGATGCTATTCAATTTGAAGACGTTTAACATTTATACCACTTGGTGAGTGTCACTGCTGGTGGACCAGGAGTCCCCGAGGGCACATGTAGCCAAGTTCGATCAATTTCGGTTGATCGTTTCTTCAACGCATTCTAAAATTTCTGTTATCAAAATTTCTTGAAATTTCTAAAAAGTGGGTCCTGCAGCATCATATCCCACCCATCCTGATACGTCTTTCGGTATGCTTTTTCGACATAGTAACTTTCGTACTTTTTGGCATATTACATTGTTTAGATTTGAGGATCACTGACGAGGGTTAAGTACCCGAAACGTGCATGTCTGACTAATGCTGCCAATTTATCTGTTCTTAACGTATCCAATGTACAAATGAAGATCTCGCGGACGTCTCGTCCATTTAAACTGTGTTAAAATTATCTCGGTAATCTTCGCCAGTGTCTCGGTAGTTTCCGTGGCTTGATTGACGGACGGCATGTTGACCTTTGATGATAGAAACCATTTTTTTTTTGTTGTATTGGGTATATTTAGGTAAAAATATGCCATGATTCTAACTATATGACAAATATGGATAATATATATATAATATATATATATATAATATATATATATATAATATATATATATATATCATATATATAATATACTTGATATTTATTTGTACAACGGATACCTTAACTTATGCTATTCAATTTGAAGACGTTTACATTTATACCACTTGGTGAGTGTCACTGCTGGTGGACCAGGAGTCCTCGAGGGCACATGTAGCCAAGTTCGATCAATTTCGGTTGATCGTTTCTTCAACGCATTCTAAAATTTTTGTTATCAGAATTTCTTGAAATTTCTAAAAAGTGGGTCCTGCAGCATCATATCCCACCCATCCTGATACGTCTTTCGGTACGCTTTTTCGACATAGTAACTTTCATACTTTTTGGCATATTACATTGTTTAGATTTGAGGATCACTGACGAGAGTTAAGTACCCGAAACGTGCATGTCTGATCCATGCTGCCAATTTATCTGTTCTTAAATGATGCTATTCAATTTGAAGAATTTTAACATTGATACCACTTGGTAAGTGTCACTGCTGGTGAACCAGGAGTCCCCGAGGGCACATGTAGCCAAGTTGGATCAATTTCGGTTGATCGTTTCTTCAACGCATTCTAAAATTTCTGTTATCAAAATTTCTTGAAATTTCTAAAAAGTGGGTCCTGCAGCATCATATCCCACCCATCCTGATACGTATTTCGGTGCGCTTTTTCGACATAGTAACTTTCATACTTTTTGGCATATTACATTGTTTAGATTTGACGATCACTGACGAGGGTTAAGTACCCGAAACGTGCATGTCTGATCCATGCTGCCAATTTATCTGTTCTTAAATGATGCTATTCAATTTGAAGACGTTTAACATGAAGCATGTAAGCAGGTCAAATAACATTGTGACCCTAATCGCCTTCCACACTTGTACATCTAGACTGTCACTTAATTTCACAAGTTTTCATGGTGGTGGGTGGTGTTTGCAAACAGCTGCTAGAGACGCTGACTCTCCAAGGGCACCTGGTCTCACTTCGGAGTGTTATTCATTCCGAGGTTTGCAACCATTCCAATGGAAGTTCTTATGATTTTCCTTGCCTTTTAAGTAATGTCTGTCTTACCTTTGGTGTTCATGGGTGTATAAATCTGAGACGTGCAAATTCCGTGTATCCTAAATATCGGTCATTCTTATTTGCATGCACATCGCACATTTTGCCTGTAACATCGTCAAATGTATTTTAAGGTTGGTAAATTCTCCCTACATGCAAAACTTGAACGTGAGGTCACAATAGCAACCCAAGTTATTGAAATATAATAATACTTCCCTAATGGGCGTTTAACATGAGGAATCTACTAGTATTGTAAATATTCGACTTTGAGATTAAAGCAATGAAAAGTACTTCTTTGATATATAAACATTATCAATGAAATGGTATGATTTATTTAAGCATCCCCCTTTCCATCTCTGTTCATTAGTTTCCTTTTTATTTATTTATTTACTTCATTTTGTATCATTATGGTTAACGTCCTTCGTGTAACAACAGATGTATTTTAAATTCATCTTTTTGCATGGTCATTAAATGTTTACAATGTCATCTTTATGGGTTAATAATTGATAATATGCAATGGCATTTTGAATTACCGATTTCCACAATACAATTCAGAACTGAAAATTAGTCCTTGTTTTTAGTTTTTATGAGAATTTTTTTCATGCTGCATGTCTTAATCGGTGTGTCGTTTGCGTTCAGTTACCGGCACGTATTCAATCCTGTCTTGATATAACGTGCCATTATCAAAGTGCGATTTTATTTCCCCTCTATTATGAATACGTTCGTTCTCTTCTATCAGTAAGAGTTAACTTTGCTTTTTACGTAATTCCTCCTATGCATAAGTAGAAGCCCATTACGGTTAAATCTTAGGAGTACGAATGTAAACGTCTTCAAATTGAATAGTATCATTTAAGAACAGATAAATTGGCAACGTGGACCAGACATGCACGTTTCGGGTACTTAACCCTCATCAGTGATCCTAAATCTAAACAATGTTATATGCCAAAAAAGTATGAAAATTACTATGTCGAAAAAGTGTACCGAAAGACGTAGCAGGATGGGTGGGATATGATGCTACAGAACCCACTTTTTAGAAATTTCAAGAAATTTGGATAACAGAAATTTCGAATGCGTTGAAGAAACGATCAACCGAAATTGATCGAACTTGGCTACATGTGCCCTCGGGGACTCCTGGTCCACCAGCAGTGACACTCACCAAGTGGTATAAATGTAAACGTCTTCAAATTGAATAGCATCATTTAAGAACAGATAAATTGGCAACGTGGACCAGACATGCACGTTTCGGGTACTTAACCCTCATCAGTGATCCTAAATCTAAACAATGTTATATGCCAAAAAAGTATGAAAATTACTATGTCGAAAAAGTGTACCGAAAGACGCAGCAATATGGGTGGGATATGATGCTACAGAACCCAGTCTTTAGAAATTTCAAGAAATTTGAATAACAGAAATTTAGAATTTGTTGAAGAAACGATCAACCGAAATTGATCGAACTTGGCTACATGTGCCCTCGGGGACTCCTGGTCTACCAGCAGTGACACTCACCAAGTGGTATAAATGTAAACGTCTTCAAATTGAATAGCATCATTTAAGAACAGATAAATTGGCAACGTGGACCAGACATGCACGTTTCGGGTACTTAACCCTCATCAGTGATCCTAAATCTAAACAATGTTATATGCCAAAAAAAGTAAGGAAAAGTTACTATGTCGAAAAAGTGTACCGAAAGACGTAGCAGGATGGGTGGGATATGATGCTACAGAACCCACTTTTTAGAAATTTCAAGAAATTTGGAGAACAGAAATTTAGAATGCGTTGAAGAAACGATCAACCGAAATTGATCGAACTTGGCTACATGTGCCCTCGGGACTCCTGGTCCACCAGCAGTGACACTCACCAAGTGGTATAAATGTAAACGTCTTCAAATTGAATAGCATCATTTAAGAACAGATAAATTGGCAACGTGGACCAGACATGCACGTTTCGGGTACTTACCCTCATCAGTGATCCTAAATCTAAACAATGTATATGCCAAAAAAGTATGAAAGTTACTATGTCGAAAAAGTGTACCGAAAGACGTAGCAGGATGGGTGGGATATGATGCTACAGGAACCCACTTTTAGAAATTTCAAGAAATTTTGATAACAGAAATTTAGAATGCGTTGAAGAAACGATCAACCGAAATTGATCGAACTTGGCTACATGTGCCCTCGGGGACTCCTGGTCCACCAGCAGTGACACTCACCAAGTGGTATAAATGTAAACGTCTTCAAATTGAATAGCATCATTTAAGAACAGATAAATTGGCAACGTGGACCAGACATGCACGTTTCGGGTACTTAACCCTCATCAGTGATCCTAAATCTAAACAATGTATATGCCAAAAAAGTATGAAAAGTTACTATGTCGAAAAAGTGTACCGAAAGACGTAGCAGGATGGGTGGGATATGATGCTACAGGAACCCACTTTTTAGAAATTTCAAGAAATTTTGATAACAGAAATTTAGAATGCGTTGAAGAAACGATCAACCGAAATTGATCGAACTTGGCTACATGTGCCCTCGGGACTCCTGGTCCACCAGCAGTGACACTCACCAAGTGGTATAAATGTAAACGTCTTCAAATTGAATAGCATCATTTAAGAACAGATAAATTGGCAACGTGGACCAGACATGCACGTTTCGGGTACTTAACCCTCATCAGTGATCCTAAATCTAAACAATGTTATATGCCAAAAAAGTATGAAAGTTACTATGTCGAAAAAGTGTACCGAAAGACGTAGCAGGATGGGTGGGATATGATGCTACAGGACCCACTTTTTAGAAATTTCAAGAAATTTTGATAACAGAAATTTAGAATGCGTTGAGAAAACGATCAACCGAAATTGATCGAACTTGGCTACATGTGCCCTCGGGGACTCCTGGTCCACCAGCAGTGACACTCACCAAGTGGTATAAATGTAAACGTCTTCAAATTGAATAGCATCATTTAAGAACAGATAAATTGGCAACGTGGACCAGACATGCACGTTTCGGGTACTTAACCCTCATCAGTGATCCTAAATCTAAACAATGTTATATGCCAAAAAAGTATGAAAGTTACTATGTCGAAAAAGTGTACCGAAAGACGTAGCAGGATGGGTGGGATATGATGCTACAGGACCCACTTTTTAGAAATTTCAAGAAATTTTGATAACAGAAATTTAGAATGCGTTGAAGAAACGATCAACCGAAATTGATCGAACTTGGCTACATGTGCCCTCGGGGACTCCTGGTCCACCAGCAGTGACACTCACCAAGTGGTATAAATGTAAACGTCTTCAAATTGAATAGCATCATTTAAGAACAGATAAATTGGCAACGTGGACCAGACATGCACGTTTCGGGTACTTAACCCTCATCAGTGATCCTAAATCTAAACAATGTAATATGCCAAAAAAGTATGAAAGTTACTATGTCGAAAAAGTGTACCGAAAGACGTAGCAGGATGGGTGGGATATGATGCTACAGGACCCACTTTTTAGAAATTTCAAGAAATTTTGATAACAGAAATTTAGAATGCGTTGAAGAAACGATCAACCGAAATTGATCGAACTTGGCTACATGTGCCCTCGGGGACTCCTGGTCCACCAGCAGTGACACTCACCAAGTGGTATAAATGTAAACGTCTTCAAATTGAATAGCATCATTTAAGAACAGATAAATTGGCAACGTGGACCAGACATGCACGTTTCGGGTACTTAACCCTCATCAGTGATCCTAAATCTAAACAATTTATGCCAAAAAAGTATGAAAGTTACTATGTCGAAAAAGTGTACCGAAAGACGTAGCAGGATGGGTGGGATATGATGCTACAGAACCCACTTTTTAGAAATTTCAAGAAATTTTGATAACAGAAATTTAGAATGCGTTGAAGAAACGATCAACCGAAATTGATCGAACTTGGCTACATGTGCCCTCGGGGACTCCTGGTCCACCAGCAGTGACACTCACCAAGTGGTATAAATGTAAACGTCTTCAAATTGAATAGCATCATTTAAGAACAGATAAATTGGCAACGTGGACCAGACATGCACGTTTCGGGTACTTAACCCTCATCAGTGATCCTAAATCTAAACAATGTTATATGCCAAAAAAGTATGAAAGTTACTATGTCGAAAAAGTGTACCGAAAGACGTAGCAGGATGGGTGGGATATGATGCTATGGAACCCACGTTTTAGAAATTTCAAGAAATTTTGATAACAGAAATTTAGAATGCGTTGAAGAAACGATCAACCGAAATTGATCGAACTTGGCTACATGTGCCCTCGGGGACTCCTGGTCCACCAGCAGTGACACTCACCAAGTGGTATAAATGTAAACGTCTTCAAATTGAATAGCATCATTTAAGAACAGATAAATTGGCAACGTGGACCAGACATGCACGTTTCGGGTACTTAACCCTCATCAGTGATCCTAAATCTAAACAATGTTATATGCCAAAAAAGTATGAAAAGTTACTATGTCGAAAAAGCGTACCGAAAGACGTAGCAGGATGGGTGGGATATGATGCTACAGAACCCACTTTTTAGAAATTTCAAGAAATTTTGATAACAGAAATTTAGAATGCGTTGAAGAAACGATCAACCGAAATTGATCGAACTTGGCTACATGTGCCCTCGGGGACTCCTGGTCCACCAGCAGTGACACTCACCAAGTGGTATAAATGTAAACGTCTTCAAATTGAATAGCATCATTTAATAACAGATAAATTGGCAACGTGGACCAGACATGCACGTTTCGGGTACTTAACCCTCATCAGTGATCCTAAATCTAAACAATGTTATATGCCAAAAAAGTATGAAAAGTTACTATGTCGAAAAAGTGTACCGAAAGACGTAGCAGGATGGGTGGGATATGATGCTACAGAACCCACTTTTTAGAAATTTCAAGAAATTTTGATAACAGAAATTTAGAATGCGTTGAAGAAACGATCAACCGAAATTGATCGAACTTGGCTACATGTGCCCTCGGGGACTCCTGGTCCACCAGCAGTGACACTCACCAAGTGGTATAAATGTAAACGTCTTCAAATTGAATAGCATCATTTAAGAACAGATAAATTGGCAACGTGGACCAGACATGCACGTTTCGGGTACTTAACCCTCATCAGTGATCCTAAATCTAAACAATGTTATATGCCAAAAAAGTATGAAAGTTACTATGTCGAAAAAGTGTACCGAAAGACGTAGCAGGATGGGTGGGATATGATGCTACAGGACCCACTTTTTAGAAATTTCAAGAAATTTTGATAACAGAAATTTAGAATGCGTTGAAGAAACGATCAACCGAAATTGATCGAACTTGGCTACATGTGCCCTCGGGGACTCCTGGTCCACCAGCAGTGACACTCACCAAGTGGTATAAATGTAAACGTCTTCAAATTGAATAGCATCATTTAAGAACAGATAAATTGGCAACGTGGACCAGACATGCACGTTTCGGGTACTTAACCCTCATCAGTGATCCTAAATCTAAACAATGTTATATGCCAAAAAAGTATGAAAGTTACTATGTCGAAAAAGTGTACCGAAAGACGTAGCAGGATGGGTGGGATATGATGCTACAGGAACCCACTTTTTAGAAATTTCAAGAAATTTTGATAACAGAAATTTAGAATGCGTTGAAGAAACGATCAACCGAAATTGATCGAACTTGGCTACATGTGCCCTCGGGGACTCCTGGTCCACCAGCAGTGACACTCACCAAGTGGTATAAATGTAAACGTCTTCAAATTGAATAGCATCATTTAAGAACAGATAAATTGGCAACGTGGACCAGACATGCACGTTTCGGGTACTTAACCCTCATCAGTGATCCTAAATCTAAACAATGTTATATGCCAAAAAAGTATGAAAGTTACTATGTCGAAAAAGTGTACCGAAAGACGTAGCAGGATGGGTGGGATATGATGCTACAGGACCCACTTTTTAGAAATTTCAAGAAATTTTGATAACAGAAATTTAGAATGCGTTGAAGAAACGATCAACCGAAATTGATCGAACTTGGCTACATGTGCCCTCGGGGACTCCTGGTCCACCAGCAGTGACACTCACCAAGTGGTATAAATGTAAACGTCTTCAAATTGAATAGCATCATTTAAGAACAGATAAATTGGCAACGTGGACCAGACATGCACGTTTCGGGTACTTAACCCTCATCAGTGATCCTAAATCTAAACAATGTTATATGCCAAAAAAGTATGAAAAGTTACTATGTCGAAAAAGTGTACCGAAAGACGTAGCAGGATGGGTGGGATATGATGCTACAGGAACCCACTTTTTAGAAATTTCAAGAAATTTTGATAACAGAAATTTAGAATGCGTTGAAGAAACGATCAACCGAAATTGATCGAACTTGGCTACATGTGCCCTCGGGGACTCCTGGTCCACCAGCAGTGACACTCACCAAGTGGTATAAATGTAAACGTCTTCAAATTGAATAGCATCATTTAAGAACAGATAAATTGGCAACGTGGACCAGACATGCACGTTTCGGGTACTTAACCCTCATCAGTGATCCTAAATCTAAACAATGTTATATGCCAAAAAAGTATGAAAGTTACTATGTCGAAAAAGTGTACCGAAAGACGTAGCAGGATGGGTGGGATATGATGCTACAGGACCCACTTTTTAGAAATTTCAAGAAATTTTGATAACAGAAATTTAGAATGCGTTGAAGAAACGATCAACCGAAATTGATCGAACTTGGCTACATGTGCCCTCGGGGACTCCTGGTCCACCAGCAGTGACACTCACCAAGTGGTATAAATGTAAACGTCTTCAAATTGAATAGCATCATTTAAGAACAGATAAATTGGCAACGTGGACCAGACATGCACGTTTCGGGTACTTAACCCTCATCAGTGATCCTAAATCTAAACAATGTTATATGCCAAAAAAGTATGAAAGTTACTATGTCGAAAAAGTGTACCGAAAGACGTAGCAGGATGGGTGGGATATGATGCTACAGGAACCCACTTTTTAGAAATTTCAAGAAATTTTGATAACAGAAATTTAGAATGCGTTGAAGAAACGATCAACCGAAATTGATCGAACTTGGCTACATGTGCCCTCGGGGACTCCTGGTCCACCAGCAGTGACACTCACCAAGTGGTATAAATGTAAACGTCTTCAAATTGAATAGCATCATTTAAGAACAGATAAATTGGCAACGTGGACCAGACATGCACGTTTCGGGTACTTAACCCTCATCAGTGATCCTAAATCTAAACAATGTTATATGCCAAAAAAGTATGAAAATTACTATGTCGAAAAAGTGTACCGAAAGACGTAGCAGGATGGGTGGGATATGATGCTACAGAACCCACTTTTTAGAAATTTCAAGAAATTTTGATAACAGAAATTTAGAATGCGTTGAAGAAACGATCAACCGAAATTGATCGAACTTGGCTACATGTGCCCTCGGGGACTCCTGGTCCACCAGCAGTGACACTCACCAAGTGGTATAAATGTAAACGTCTTCAAATTGAATAGCATCATTTAAGAACAGATAAATTGGCAACGTGGACCAGACATGCACGTTTCGGGTACTTAACCCTCATCAGTGATCCTAAATCTAAACAATGTTATATGCCAAAAAAGTATGAAAATTACTATGTCGAAAAAGTGTACCGAAAGACGTAGCAGGATGGGTGGGATATGATGCTACAGAACCCACTTTTTAGAAATTTCAAGAAATTTTGATAACAGAAATTTAGAATGCGTTGAAGAAACGATCAACCGAAATTGATCGAACTTGGCTACATGTGCCCTCGGGGACTCCTGGTCCACCAGCAGTGACACTCACCAAGTGGTATAAATGTAAACGTCTTCAAATTGAATAGCATCATTTAAGAACAGATAAATTGGCAACGTGGACCAGACATGCACGTTTCGGGTACTTAACCCTCATCAGTGATCCTAAATCTAAACAATGTTATATGCCAAAAAAGTATGAAAAGTTACTATGTCGAAAAAGTGTACCGAAAGACGTAGCAGGATGGGTGGGATATGATGCTACAGAACCCACTTTTTAGAAATTTCAAGAAATTTTGATAACAGAAATTTAGAATGCGTTGAAGAAACGATCAACCGAAATTGATCGAACTTGGCTACATGTGCCCTCGGGGACTCCTGGTCCACCAGCAGTGACACTCACCAAGTGGTATAAATGTAAACGTCTTCAAATTGAATAGCATCATTTAAGAACAGATAAATTGGCAACGTGGACCAGACATGCACGTTTCGGGTACTTAACCCTCATCAGTGATCCTAAATCTAAACAATGTTATATGCCAAAAAAGTATGAAAGTTACTATGTCGAAAAAGTGTACCGAAAGACGTAGCAGGATGGGTGGGATATGATGCTACAGGACCCACTTTTTAGAAATTTCAAGAAATTTTGATAACAGAAATTTAGAATGCGTTGAAGAAACGATCAACCGAAATTGATCGAACTTGGCTACATGTGCCCTCGGGGACTCCTGGTCCACCAGCAGTGACACTCACCAAGTGGTATAAATGTAAACGTCTTCAAATTGAATAGCATCATTTAAGAACAGATAAATTGGCAACGTGGACCAGACATGCACGTTTCGGGTACTTAACCCTCATCAGTGATCCTAAATCTAAACAATGTTATATGCCAAAAAAGTATGAAAAGTTACTATGTCGAAAAAGTGTACCGAAAGACGTAGCAGGATGGGTGGGATATGATGCTACAGGAACCCACTTTTTAGAAATTTCAAGAAATTTGGATAACAGAAATTTAGAATGCGTTGAAGAAACGATCAACCGAAATTGATCGAACTTGGCTACATGTGCCCTCGGGGACTCCTGGTCCACCAGCAGTGACACTCACCAAGTGGTATAAATGTAAACGTCTTCAAATTGAATAGCATCATTTAAGAACAGATAAATTGGCAACGTGGACCAGACATGCACGTTTCGGGTACTTAACCCTCATCAGTGATCCTAAATCTAAACAATGTTATATGCCAAAAAAGTATGAAAATTACTATGTCGAAAAAGTGTACCGAAAGACGTAGCAGGATGGGTGGGATATGATGCTACAGAACCCACTTTTTAGAAATTTCAAGAAATTTGGATAACAGAAATTTAGAATGCGTTGAAGAAACGATCAACCGAAATTGATCGAACTTGGCTACATGTGCCCTCGGGGACTCCTGGTCCACCAGCAGTGACACTCACCAAGTGGTATAAATGTAAACGTCTTCAAATTGAATAGCATCATTTAAGAACAGATAAATTGGCAACGTGGACCAGACATGCACGTTTCGGGTACTTAACCCTCATCAGTGATCCTAAATCTAAACAATGTTATATGCCAAAAAAGTATGAAAATTACTATGTCGAAAAAGTGTACCGAAAGACGTAGCAGGATGGGTGGGATATGATGCTAAAGAACCCACTTTTTAGAAATTTCAAGAAATTTGGATAACAGAAATTTAGAATGCGTTGAAGAAACGATCAACCGAAATTGATCGAACTTGGCTACATGTGCCCTCGGGCACTCCTGGTCCACCAGCAGTGACACTCACCAAGTGGTATAAATGTCAACGTCTTCAAATTGAATAGCATCATTTAAGAACAGATAAATTGGCAACGTGGAACAGACATGCACGTTTCGGGTACTTAACCCTCATCAGTGATCCTAAATCTAAACAATGTTATATGCCAAAAAAGTATGAAAATTACTATGTCGAAAAAGTGTACCGAAAGACGTAGCAGGATGGGTGGGATTTGATGCTACAGAACCCACTTTTTAGAAATTTCAAGAAATTTGGATAACAGAAATTTAGAATGCGTTAAAGAAACGATCAACCGAAATTGATCGAACTTGGCTACATGTGCCCTCGGGGACTCCTGGTCCACCAACAGTGACACTCACCAAGTGGTATAAATGTAAACGTCTTCAAATTGAATAGCATCATTTAAGAACAGATAAATTTGCAACGTGGGCCAGACATGCACGTTTCGGGTACTTAACCCTCATCAGTGATCCTAAATCTAAACAATGTTATATGCCAAAAAAGTATGAAAAATACTATGCCGAAAAAGTGTACCGAATACTACAGAACCCACTTTTTAGAAATTTCAAGAAATTTGGAGAACAGAAATTTAGAATGCGTTGAAGAAACGATCAACCGAAATTGATCGAACTTGGCTACATGAAGGACGGAATAAAAGTAATTCACTCGTAATCTTATCTTGATCGTTTATGTTATAAGTCATACATCACGTGACTTATGTTGGTGAAACCACGAACACAAAATGGAGGCATATCGCTCGTTTGAAGGAAAGAAAACAGGTACTGTGATGGTTGATTTGATTCAATTTAATTTTTTCATAGCCAATGTCCTTGTAAAAAAATGATATTTTGATTACTCTTTCTTAGTCAATCAAGAAATCATTGTACTTTTTACGAACATTCTGACAAAAGGAAACTCGTTTGAAGGAAAGAAAACAGGCATTGTGATGGTTGATTTGATTCAATTTATTTTTTTCATATCCAATGTCCTTGTAAAAAATGATACTTTGATTACTCTTTCTTAGTCAATCAAGAAATCATTGTACTTTTTACAAACATTCTGACAAAAGGAAACTCGTTTGAAGGAAAGAAAACAGGCATTGTGATGGTTGATTTGATTCAATTTATTTTTTTCATAGCCAATATCCTTGTTAAAATGATACTTTGATTACTCTTTCTTAGTCAATCAAGAAATCATTGTACTTTTTACAAACATTTTGACAAAAGGAACCTCGTTTGAAGGAAAGAAAACAGGTACTGTGATGGTTGATTTGATTCAATTTATTTTTTCATAGCCAATGTCCTTGTAAAAAATGATATTTTGATTACTCTTTCTTAGTCAATCAAGAAATCATTGTACTTTTTACAAACATTCTGACAAAAGGAACCTCGTTTGAAGGAAAGAAAACAGATACTGTGATGGTTGATTTGATTCAATTTATTTTTTTCATAGCCAATGTCCTTGTAAAAAATGATATTTTGATTACTCTTTCTTAGTCAATCAAGAAATCATTGTACTTTTTACAAACATTCTGACAAAAGGAACCTCGTTTGAAGGAAAGAAAACAGGTACTGTGATGGTTGATTTGATTCAATTTATTTTTTTCATAGCCAATGTCATTGTAAAAAATGATATTTTGATTACTCTTTCTTAGTCAATCAAGAAATCATTGTACGTTTTGGCCGGATTGCAAAGCAATTCCGGTCTATAGATTGACGATGTCCGTCTGTCCGTCCGTCCGTCTGTCCGTCTGCCGTCAACATTTTGGTTAAAGTTTCTGGTTGAGGCAAAATCTAAGGAACTATATGCAGTAGAAACTTTATATTATACATGAAGGTTGCCCATGACAAGACCTTTCAATTTATGCCGTAACATTTGACCTAGTGACCTTGACCTTGGACTTTGACCTAGATAAAGATTTTGGTTAAAGTTTCTGGTTTAAGCTAAATCTAAGGAACTGTATGCAGAAGAAACCTTATATTATACATTTAGGTTGCCCATGAGGAGACCTTTCAATTTATGCCGTAACATTGGACCTAGTGACTTTGACCTTGGACTTTGACCTAGTTAAAGATTTTGGTTAAAGTTTCAGGTTTAAGCAAAATCTAAGGAACTGTATACAGTAGAAACTTTATATTATACATGTAGGTTGCCCATGATAAGACCTTTCAATTTATGCAGTAACATTTGACCCAGTGACCTTGACCTTGAACTTTGACCTAGTGAAAGATTTTGGTTAAAGTTCTTTGTTTAAGCAAAATCTAAGGAACTGTATGCAGTAGAAACCTTATATTAAGCATTTAGGTTGCCCATGACGAGACCTTTCAATTTATGCCGTAACATTGGACCTAGTGACCTTGACCTTAGACTTTGACCTAGTTAAAGACTTTGGTTAAAGTTCCTGGTTTAAGCAAAATCTAAGGAACTGTATACAGTAGAAACTATGTATTATACATGTAGGTTGCCTCTGACAAGACCTCTCAATTTATGCTGTAATATTTGACTTAGTGACCTTGACCCAGTTGGTGACAAAAACTTACTTTGCAATCCGGCCATACCGTCTTTAGCGGTGTTTTATTACAAACATTCTGACAAAAGGAACCTCGTTTGAAGGAAAGAAAACAGGTACTGTGATGGTTGATTTGATTCAATTTAATTTTTTCATAGCCAATGTCCTTGTAAAAAATGATATTTTGATTACTCTTTCTTAGTCAATCAAGAAATCATTGTACTTTTTACAAACATTTTGACAAAAGGAACCTCGTTTGAAGGAAAGAAAACAGGTACTGCGATGGTTGATTTGATTCAATTTATTTTTTTCATAGCCAATGTCCTTGTAAAAAATGATATTTTGATTACTCTTTCTTAGTCAATCAAGAAATCATTGTACTTTTTACAAACATTCTGACAAAAGGAACCTCGTTTGAAGGAAAGAAAACAGGTACTGTGATGGTTGATTTGATTCAATTTATTTTTTTCATAGCCAATGTCCTTGTAAAAAATGATATTTTGATTACTCTTTCTTAGTCAATCAAGAAATCATTGTACTTTTTACAAACATTCTGACAAAAGGAACCTCGTTTGAAGGAAAGAAAACAGGTACTGTGATGGTTGATTTGATTCAATTTATTTTTTTCATAGCCAATGTCCTTGTAAAAAATGATATTTTGATTACTCTTTCTTAGTCAATCAAGAAATCATTGTACTTTTTACAAACATTCTGACAAAAGGAACCTCGTTTGAAGGAAAGAAAACAGGTACTGTGATGGTTGATTTGATTCAATTTAACTTTTTTAACTAATGTCCTTGTAAAAAATGATATTTTGATGACTCTTTGTCAATCAAGAAATCATTGTAGTTTTTACAAACATTCTGACAAAACCTCGTGGTCGAAATAGGTTAAATGCAATGTTTCCATGCAAATACCTACAGCTTTTTGTCACAATGTTTGAAAAAGCAACGAAGTTTTACTTACTAACGATTTCATGATAGTAAAATTATCAGTTTAGAGAAGGACTAACGATTTCATGATAGGAAAATTATCAGTTTAGAGAAGGATATAGGCTATGAAAAGATGAAATTTAATCAAAGCAATTAGATAAGATAAGATTTATTTAAAGTCGCATGTGGATAAAACATGTGAACATAAGCTCTCAAGAGCTTTTGACCGACATAATAATTATTATTGCAGTTCCTGTTTTCTTTCCTCCAACTGGGTTTTTGTGTCGCCTGCGAAGCATAGCGACACTTAGGATCACTTTGTCCGTTGTCCGTCTGTCCGTCCGTCAGTCCGTCTGTCTGTCTGTCTGTCACACTTTGGGTGTCACAGTCCATAACTTTTGATTGGTAAGTGATAGGGCTTTGATATTTCACATGTGTATTCCTTGTGACAAGACCTTCATACACATACCATAATTTTTGACCTACTGACCTTGACCTACATATTTGACCTACTTTCAAAAAAATTACAAATGGATATATCTTTTGATTGGTAAGTGTTATGACTTTGATATTTCACATGTGCAATCCTAGTGACAAAACCTTTCAACACATACCATAATATAGGCCGGATTGCAAAGCAATTCCGGTCTAAAGATTGATGATGTCCATCCGTTTGTCCGTCCGTCCGTCTGTCTGTCTGTCTGTCTGTCTGTCCGTCCGTCCGTCCGTCCGTCTGCCGTCAACATTTTGGTTAAAGTTTCTGGTTGAGGCAAAATCTAAGGAACTATATGCAGTAGAAACTTTATATTATACATGAAGCTTGCCCATGACAAGACCTTTCAATTTATGCCGTAACATTTGACCTAGTGACCTTCGACTTTGACCTAGTTGAAGATTTTGGTTAAAAATTCTGGTTGAGGCAAAATCTAAGTAACTATATGCAGTAGAAACTTTATATTATACATGAAGCTTGCCCATGACAAGACCTTTCAATTTATGCCGTAACATTTGAACTAGTGACCTTGACCTTGGACTTTGACCTTGTTAAAGATTTTGGTTAAAGTTTCTGGTTGAGGCAAAATCTAAGTAGCTATATGCAGTAGAAACTTTATATTATTCATGAAGCTTGCCCATGACAAGACCTTTCAATTTATGCCGTAACATTTGACATAGTGACCTTGACCTTGGACTTTGACCTAGTTAAAGATTTTGGTTAAAGTTTCTGGTTGAGGCAAAATCTAAGTAACTATATGAAGTAGAAACTTTATATTATACATGAAGCTTGCCCATGACAAGACCTTTCAATTTATGCCGTAACATTTGACGTAGTGACCTTGACCTTCGACTTTGACCTATTCAAAGATTTTTGTTAAAATTCCTGGTTTAAGCAAAATCTATGTTACTGTATGCAGTAGAAATTTTATATTATTAATGAAGCTCGACCATGACAAGACCTTTCAATTTATGCCGTTACATTTGACCTAGTGACCTTGACCTTGGACTTTGACCTAGTTAAGGATTTTGGTTAAAGTTCCTGGTTTAAGCAAAATCTATGGAACTGTATGCAGTAGAAACTTTATTTTATACATGTAGGTTGCCTCTGACAAAACCTTTCAGTTTATGCTGTATTATTTGACCTATTGACCTTGACCCAGTTAGTGAGAAAAAAACTTACTTTGCAATCCGGCCATACCGTCTTTAGCGGTGTTTTATTTACCTTGTGACCTTGACCTCGATATTTGACCTACTTTTAAAAAAGATAAGATTCACTATATCTTTTGATTGGTAAGTGATAGGGCTTTGAAATTTCACATGTGTATTCATTGTGACAAGACCTTCCTACACATACCATAATTTATTACCTATTGACCTTGACCTTTATATCTGACCTACTTTTCAAAAAAAATTAAGAATGGATATATCTTTTGATTGGTAAGTGAAAGGGCTTTGGTATTTCACATGTGTATTTCTTGTGACAAGACCTTGTTACACAGACCATAATATTTGACCTTGTTTTAGATATTTGATCTACTTTTCAAGAAAAGTAATATTGGCTATATCTTTTGATTGGTAGGTAATAGGGCTTTGATATTTCACATGTATTTTCCTTGTAACAATGCCATTCTACACATACCATAATTGTGTACCTTTTGACCTTGACCTAGCTATTTGACCTTCTTTTCTAAGGTTGTATATATCTTTTAATAGGTAGATGATAGGTCTTTAATATTTCCTATGATGAGACCTTTTTGTTACCAATTTTTTACGTAGTAACCTTGACCTAGATGATTGACACTCTGTTCTGAAAATTTGAGAATGACCATAACTTTTAATTTGTAATTAAGAGGTCTGATATTTTAAATGAATTTCATTTGACAAGACTTTTCTACTGATACCAATAATTTGATCCACTTTCTAGAATAATAATCAAACCGCTTCGCAGGCGACACAAGCATTCCTTGGATTGCTTTTTTTTTATTTATTCGTGGTTTCACCATCTTAAGTCATGTGATGCTTCACAGTGACATAGTCATGTAGAAAAACCACAAATTGATACAGTAAAAGAGGATGAAGTTTTTAAATTGTAAATTTGATGTTCATATCATAATACGATATCCCTCTTATAAAAAACCATTTTCAGCCATTCATATTTCATTCATGTGAAATATAAGAGGGGTAAAATATTAAAATATGAACATCTTATTCATCATATTCATAATGTAAATTATCGGGTCTATAAGTATTCACAATATCTTAGAGAATGCGAGAAGAAATGTTTTTTAATTACTTTAAGAAAAGCTTTTGAACGCAGTGTCACAAACCCAATACCGTGGTTAACACAACTTAGTTAATAGAAGTTAAATGTGAGGTTGCATTCTAGATTATGGCGTAAAAATACATATACTTGTTATACTTAAGAAATAATAATCAGTCTTTAGAAATATTCTGTTATTTCAAGAGCATCTCCATTTTAGGAAGAGAGGGGATTCGAGAAACGAATTGCCGAACAGGGAGGAGATACCAACCCTAACTTTAAAAAAGTTTGACAAGAAAGATGTGCTATCTGAAGCATACTTTTCATCTATTTAAAACACGCGTTATATATTTATTTCACAAAATTGAAAATGTTGAAGGGAAGGGATGTTGAAAGAAGCGGAAAGCAGAACATTTATAATCTCAGCTGTAGTATGATTTCAAACTTCAAAATTTCAAAATATTTAGAATAGAAAAGGAGAGTAATATCTCAGTGATAATCTGAATTGATATTTATTAGTATAGCATACGTTACAACAAAGTCTCACCTTCTGTACTGCGTGTAGAGCTCACTTCAGTCAGCAGAGCACAGATTATTCTACGCATGTCATAGCATTGTTAGATCAATTTACATCAGAATCTGTGAACAATTGTGTGTCTATGGAGACCTTTGTGTATCCAAATAAGTGGGAGGGTTTGTGCGCACGTAATCTTGATAAACACACAATATGCTAGCAGTAGATGACCGTCCAAAGTCTGCGCTCGGTGCACATTGGTCTGGTTCCTTTTATGTGTTGTCGTTAATGTTTGATGTTTCTGAAAGTCCATTTCGACTGTTTTGTATAATGTTTGGTTAATGTGTCTTTTTGCTGCTTTTAATTTTGTCTTTTATGCGTCACTTTCTTTGGGATTTGTTTCACCGAGCCCCTCCAAACCCCCATAAATCCGCCCTCGCAGTTATAGTGATACCTTTATGATACCTTACTGTAAACTGATAGGCTTATACATGGTATAGGGCAAATCTATCTTATGTTTCTTGCTCTATTGTTAGTGCAGTTGAGATTGAGATCAGGATCTTCTTTATCTAATTTGAGGACCTTGGTTAGATTATGTTCTTCGAGACTTCTGGGTAATCGGAATAGTGGGAGGGTTGTGCGCACGTAATCCAGGATAACCACACCGTCTGCTACTGACGAGGCAGATGGCCGTCCTAAGTCGGCACCGTTTGCCCATTGGTCTCGTTGGTTTATGTGTAGTCATTTGTGTTTTATGTTTTTCTGTGATTTGACGTTCATTGTACTTCTGCGTCCGTCTCTTTCTGTGCGTGTCATTTTTGTGTTTTACAGTGGGTGTTTTGGGAGGTTGCTGTTGATGCTGCAACTAGGTGTTGTTGGAGATCCCCTCCTTTCTTTTGTACTCCTTCATACGGATATGGTTTTTCCATATTTGTCATTCAATTTCATATGTATTCCTTCCGCTCTTCGTGTGAAGTATAAATACAATGTAACTCCAGAGACCAAGATTAATGCACCTGTTTAATGAATTAAAAAATGTCGGAGGGTTTTGCATGAGATATAACATTGGGCTTTGTCAATAAATAGAAGTAATGTGTGAGTTAATGTTGTGTGATATTAGAATATGAAACAATGTGAAAACGAAACTTCTTTGAGTGGTGAGACGAGATTGAAATTCACATTGATAATACAGCTTGCATACTTTTATATTTATCTACCAAAGGACTAATTGTAACTAATGTCCTTAATGTTACAATAAAACTATTTTTTTTAAAAGGACATATATACATCCTTCATATGCTTTTGAACTGATCAAAATGAAATAACATTTTTAATGAAATATTTTCTTTCATTTTCCCGATTTAGTACAATACCATATAATTAAGAAGACTTTATAAGTTACTCTTATCTCCAATACTTTATGACACGTGTAGTAATTTTTTTCTTCTTCAACTCTTTACCATCTTGGAAAAAAATTCAAAGTCATTTTGAATAATTATATAGGAGTATAATACTACTCATTAGAATTAAACTGGCGAGTTAGAAGACTAAATTGAATTTGAGTGAGGTAAAAATGGTCTATTTATAAGAGGAATATCATGGACATCTGATGTACAATAAATAAACGTCACACTTTGTTGTGGTGGTAGTCTTATCAATTTAAGGTTTGTCTATCGCCGTTTCCTACATGATCATACAATATTTACATAAACAATCAAAATTTGATTACAATTAATTATGTAGCATTATGTAGTAATAATCATTCATTTCAAAGGAACATACAAATTAGGTAGTGGAGAATTCGAGACACGGATTGCCGAGCATGGGAAAGAGAAATCCAATCCTATAGGTGGCGTTCGAGGGGTCTCCATTTGTAAAGTCTGAAAGAATACAATCTGGAGCATAATTTTCACATTTTTTAAACCTTTGAATTTGATGTTTTTAAAATGTTCAAGAGAAGGATAGTTGAAAAACGCGAATATCGGAACATTTATATCCTCCACTTAAATATGATTCCGAAAACCAACTATTCAAAATATTAGGAAAAGGGTAGGAGAGGAATATGACAAATATGGATAATGACCATATCCCTGCATACAGCACAAAATAGACAATTCAGAAAATAAGAAACCGAAGGCATACAAAATCAGGATAAAACAGGAACCAAGGCAAACAAACAAAAACCTCCACCACATGAAAAGAAGCGAACTCCCGATATGGAATCTTGTATCTGAATTTATATCAATTAGGGGATAAACGTACTGTGTTTTGTGGTTCCGACAGGTATATGTTGGATATAATGTTGGAAACGCAGTTATACCGTCGGGCTTGCCCTTTTCTAATTTATGTGACATATTTGAAACCTTTATACCCCTCAGATGGTCTCAAATATCGCTTTAGAGGCGACGTTGCTATGGAGGACTAACAACGACCAACAGAAATTATTCCGCTGCAAAATATGAAATACAACTGCGTCGTATCTATTACAATGGCGGTAGATCAAAATGTTATCAATAATAATTGTTTAACGTCTTCAAATAAACATCAAAGAAGTACCTATAGTCTGGGATGTATTACTCGGTTGGGTGCACCCCCCCCCCTTGATCCTCCAAAACTGGCCTAACATTGTAGCATTTTTTGCGCTCTTTCAGATAAAAATTTGTCTCATGGAAATTTCCATTGCAAAAGTGGTGTTTTTTGGGAAAAACATGTTTTTTAAGTCAAAAATCACTGAATATAGGAAAAAAATTATAACTTTTATATGGTTGATGTTTTTAGAAATTGAAAAGTGTGAATATATAGAATTTTTGATGCTCTTTCAGATGAAATAAGTTGCAAGTTCCAATTCCTATTTTTACTGTGTGCTTTGGGGTAAAAAAGTCGAATTTTTGCTAAAATTCACAGAATTTTGAGGAAATTTTAATTTATTCCTGCTTCTCAGCTTCTCAATATTGCATATGATCGTTCAATGATGATTTAAAAAACATCTTTAAAGTCTCCTCTTTCAAATGACATATATTTTATATTCTAATTTTTTTGCAAAATCCTCGAAATTAATTATTTTATACCGAAACCTGTATTTTCAATCAGAAATCTCAGATTTCTGTATATATATTTAAGAACCCTTATTTGTTATGAAAGCAATCATTGAAAGCTATTTTCTAGTGTAACTTTTCACACTCTATCAGATTATATATGTTTTACTAACATTTCATTCAAAATCATAGTGTTTTTTGGGAAAATACGTATTTTTTCATTTAAAAATAGCTGATTTCTAGAGAATATTTATTGAATCTATAAAAGTTCTTGAAATGATAGCAGGAATGTATTTTGAACTGTAATTATTTAGGTTCACTCATAAATTGCATGTATGAAACATAAAAGGTATATTTTCTACATAATTTTGGGGCAAAATGTCTGTTTTTTGTCTAAAAATTACAGATTTCTAAAAAAATTTTATTAATTCATTTTCTTTGCTAAAACTATACATTTAAAGCTATTATCATTATAGAAAGTAATCATCTTGTCAGATGATTGTGAAATTAAATGTAATAATTAATTAAAACCATCATTTTGGGGTAAAATATGCATTTTTATGCAAAAACCACTTATTTTGTGAAAATAAGTACTAGCTCTTTTAATTTGCCTAAATTGATATGTTTTAACTTTGATATTATGCTTTTTCTTATTATAAATGGATAGGAATGTTATTTGATAACTGAAATTTAATTTACATCTTATTTTGGGGCAAAAAACCTTATTTATGTGAAAATTTCACTTATTTCTGTGAATATTTTTTAGAATTTATATTTTTTATTTAATCAACACTGAAGAGGTTTCATATAATTGGATGACATGAATGTGATCAAGTTTAATGAGTTAGAAGAGATTTCTTTGATTATCTTTCTATTTTGGGTGGAAAATCTCGATTTTTATCTAAAAATCGCTAATTTCTGGAAAATCCTTATTACTATGAAATCAGACGTTATTATTCATATTCAAAAGAGTTTCTGGGTATATCATAGTTTGTCCTTGTAAGTCATATGCATTTGACATATCTCTGTGGTCAGTTTAATTTAATTTAATTGATATTTTGGGGCAAAAAACCTAATTTATGTACAAAATTCACTTATTTCTGTGAAAATTGTTTTAAATCTATATTTTTTATTCAATCAAAGCTGGAGAGGTTTCATATAATTGGATGGCAGAAAAGTGATCAAGTTTAATGAATGAGAAGAGATTTCTTTGATTATCTTGCTTTTTGGGGTGGAAAATCTCAATTTTTATTTAAAAACCACTGATTCCTGGAAAACCCTTATTACTATGAAATGTGTCGTTATTATTTATATTCTAAAGTGTTCCTGGGTATATCATAATTTGTCCTTGTTCGTCATATGTTTTTGAAGTATCCTCTGTTTATTTAATTGGTATTTTGAAGCAAAAAATATGTTTTTTATTAATTATATATAGCCTATATCAAGAAACTTACTATAGAAAGTCTCATATTTCAAACTATGATTATTATCCTCTATATTTCCTATTTAACTGAAATATAAGACTTTCAATAATAAGTTTCTTGATATAGGCTATATATTCATATTAAACATATTTTTTGCCCCAAAATACTAATTAAATTAACAGAGGATACTTCAAAAACATATGACGTACAAGGACAAACTATGATATATCCAGGAACACTTTAGAATATAAATAATAACGACACATTTCATAGTAATAAGGATTTTCCAGAAATCAGCGGTTTTTAAATAAACATTGAGATTTTCCACCCAATAAGCAGGATAATCAAAGAAATCTCTTCTAACTCATTGAATTTGATCACTTTTCTGCCATCCAATTATATGAACCCTCTCCAGCTTTGATTGAATAACAAATATAGATTTAAAACAATTTTCACAGAAAAAAGTGAATTTTGTACATAAATTAGATTTTTTTGCCCCAAAATATCAATTAAATTAACAGAGGATATGTCAAATGCATATGACTAACAAGGACAAACTATGATATACCCAGGAACTCTTTTGAATATAAATAATAACGTCTGATTTCATAGTAATAAGGCTTTTCCAGAAATTAGCGATTTTTAGATAAAAATCGAGATTCTCCACCCAAAATAGAAAGATAATCAAAGAAATCTCTTCTAACTCATTAAACTTGATCACATTTATGCCATCCAATTATATGAAACCTCTTCAGTGTTGATTAAATCAAAAATATAAATTTTAAAAAATATTCACAGAAATAAGTAAAATTTTCACATAAATAAGGTTTTTTGCCCCAAAATTAGATGTAAATTAAATTTCAGTTATCAAATAACATTCCTATCCATTTATAATAAGAAAAAGCATAATATCAAAGCTAAAACATATCAATTTAGGCAAACTAAAAGAGCTAGTACTTATTTTCACAAAATAAGTGGTTTTTGCATAAAAAATGCATATTTTACCCCAAAATGATGGTTTTAATTAACTATTACATTTAATTTCACAATCATCTGACAAGATGATTACTTTCTATAATGATAATAGCTTTAAATGTATAGTTTTAGTAAAGAAAATGAATTAATAAAATTTTTCCAGAAATCTGTAATTTTTAGACAAAAAACAGACATTTTGCCCCAAAATTATGTAGAAAATATACCTTTTATGTTTCATACATGTAATTTATGAGTGAACCTAAATAATTACAGTTCAAAATACATTCCTGCTATCATTTCAAGAACTTTTATAGATTCAATAAATATTCTCCAGAAATCAGCTATTTTTGTGTCGCCTGCGAAGCATAGCGACACTTAGGGATCACTTTGTCCGTTGTCCGTCTGTCCGTCTGTCCGTCTGTCCGTCCGTCCGTCCGTCTGTCAGTCCGTCCGTCTGTCTGTCTGTCACACTTTGGGTGTCACAGCCCATAACTTTTGATTGGTAAGTGATAGGGCTTTGATATTTCACATGTGTATTCCTTGTGACAAGACCTTCCTACACATACCATAATTTTTGACCTAGTGACCTTGACCTACATATTTGACATACTTTTCAAAAAGATTAAGAATGGACATATCTTTTGATTGGTAAATGCTAGGACTTTGATATTTCACATGTGCAATCCTTGTGGCAACCCCTTTCTACACATACCATAATATTTGACCTTGTGACCTTGACCTAGATATTTGACCTACTTTTGAAAAAAAGATAAGATTCGCTATATCTTTTGATTGGTAAGTGATAGGGCTTTGGTATTTCACATGTGTATTCCTTGTGACAAGACCTTCCTACACATACAATAATTTTTGACCTAGTGACCTTGACCTACATATTTGACCTACTTTTAAAAAAAATTAAGAATGGATATATCTTTTGATTGGTAAGTGTTAGGACTTTGATATTTCACATGTGCAATCCTTAAGGCAAGACCTTTCTACACATACCATAATTTTTGACCTTGTGACCTTGACCTAGATATTTGACCTACTTTTGAAAAAAAAGATAAGATTCGCTATATCTTTTGATTGGTAAGTGATAGGGCTTTGGTATTTCACATGTGTATTTCTTGTGACAAGACCTTTCTACACAGACCATAATATTTGACCTTTTGACCTCGACCTAGATATTTGACCTACTTTTCAAGAAAAGTAATATTGCTATATCTTTTGATTGATAGGTGATAGGGCTTTGATATTTCACATGTATTTTCCTTGTCACAATGTCATTCTACACATACCATAATGTTTTACCTTTTGACCTTGACCTAGCTATTTGACCTTCTTTTCTAAGGTTGTATATATCTTTTAATTGGTAGGTGATAGGTCTTTAATATTTCTTATGATGAGACCTTTTTGTTACCAATTTTTACGTAGTGACCTTGACCTAGATGATTGACACTCTTTTCTGAAAATTGGAGAATAACCATATCTTTTTATTTGTAATTAAGAGGTCTGATATTTCAAATGAATTTCATTTGACAATACTTTTCTACTGATACCAATAAATTTGATCAACTTTCTAGAATAATAATCTGCTTCGCAGGCGACACAAGCATTCCTTGGATTGCTATTTTTAAATGAAAAAATACGTATTTTCCCCAAAAAAAACACTATGATTTTGAATGAAATGTTAGTAAAACATATATAATCTGATAGAGTGTGAAAAGTTACACTAGAAAATAGCTTTCAATGATTGCTTTCATAACAAATAAGGGTTCTTTAAATAAATATACAGAAATCTGAGATTTCTGATTGAAAATACAGGTTTCTGTATAAAATAATTAATTTCGAGAATTTTGCAAAAAAAAAATAAGAATACAAAATATATGTCATTTGAAAGAGGAGACTTTAAAGATGTTTTTTAAATCATCATTGAACGATCATATGCAATATTGAGGAGCTGAGAAACAGGAATAAATTAAAATTTCCTCAAATTTCTGTGAATTTTAGCAAAAATTCGACTTTTTTACCCCAAAACACACAGTAAAAATAGGAATTGGAACTTGCAACTTATTTTATCTGAAAGAGCATCAAAAATACTATATATTCACACTTTTCAATTTCTAAAAACATCAACCATATAAAAGTTATAATTTTTTTCCTATTTTCAGTGATTTTTGACTTAAAAACATGTTTTTCCCCAAAAACACCACTTTTGCAATGGAAATTTCCATGAGACATATTTTTATCTGAAAGAGCGCAAAAAATGCTACAAAGTTAGGCCGGTTTTGGAGGATCAAGGGGGGGTGCACCCAACCCAGTGATACATCCCAGACTACTAACCGTTATTCATTCTCAAAGTCGAGAAGGCAAAGCAAAATCGTGAGAATTTCAATCGAAACGGTTGCTACTCCCGGAATGAACAACATCCCGAAGTGAATCCAGGTGCCCGGGGAGTGTCAGCGTCTCCTGATTGCATGCAACACCCGTCGCAACAGCTCCATGGAAAATTCATTAGCATCATTTTATAGCAGATAAATTTACAGCATGGACCAGCCATGCACGTTTCGGATAATAAACACTCGTCAGTGATCCTCAATCTAAACAATGTAATTTGACCAAAATCTGTTAAATTATGTCCTCAATATACCGAAAGACGAAGCAAAATGGCTGGGATATGATGCTACAGGACCCAGGTTTTAGAATTTGAGAGAATTTTGTAAACAGACATTTTCAAATGCGTTTGAAGAAACGACCAACCGAAATTATTCGAACTTGGCAACATGTGCATTCGGGGACTCTTGGTCCACCAGCAGTGACACTCACCAAGTGGTACAAATGTTAAATGTCTTCAAATTCATTAGCATCATTTTAGAGCAGATAAATTTACAGCATGGACCAGACATGCACGTTTCGGATAATAAACCCTCGTCAGTGATCCTCAATCTAAACAATGTAATATGACCAAAATCTGTTGAAATAATGTCCTCAATATACCGAAAGACGTGGCAAAATTGCTGGGATATGATGCTACAGGACCCAGGTTTTAGAATTTGAGAGAATTTTGTAACCAGACAATTTCAAATGCGTGTGAAGAAACGACCAACCGAAATTGTTCGAACTTGGCTACATGTGCCCTCAGGGACTCTTGGTCAACAAGCAGTGACACTCACCAAGTGGTACAAATGTTAAATATCTTCAAATTCATTAGCATCATTTTAGAGCAGATAAATTTACAGCATGGACCAGACATACACGTTTCGGATATAAACCCTCGTCAGTGATCCTCAATCTAAACAATGTAATATGACCAAAATCTGTTGAAATAATGCTTCAATATACCGAAAGACGTGGCAAAATTGCTGGGATATGATGCTACAGGACCCAGGTTTTAGAATTTAAGAGAATTTTGTAACCAGACATTTTCAAATGCGTGTGAAGAAACGACCAACCGAAATTGTTCGAACTTGGCTACATGTGCCCTCGGGGACTCTTGGTCAACCAGCAGTGACACTCACCAAGTGGTACAAATGATAAACGTCTTCATAAACTTACTTGCTCTGTTGGAGAACGCCATTCACAAGTTCATTACTTGAAGTTTTACGTCAGAGTATGAAGTCACTGGAGCACAGAGCACAGGGAATCATGACGTCATACATAAAAATTGCGCTAAAGCTTGTAACGTGCAAATTTTTGTAGGAATACATGTTAAAGTATGTCAAGTGAGTCGGTTTGCGGCATGTATATCATCGTTATAAATGTTTGTAGAAATCCTGTGAACCAATGAGAATGCGTGAAACAAACAGAAAGAATTAGAATTATAACATATCGAACCTTACATATAAGCCTCACCTACTGCACTATGGTCGGTAGGGAGGCGGTAGGTGTACCAAGTCCTCTTAAGGGTAACTTTTTGAATGATGTAAAAGCAGAATATTAACAACAATGAGCTAAAGTAGATCCAGACGATACAGCAATCACAATAGAGCACCAAACTGAGCATCGACGAATCCCTAGCAAGCTAGAGGTGGGACTAGGTGCCCGGGAGAGAAAGCATGTATTATAGGTATACTTTTTCGATTTCCGTGGTACGCAGTGTACCTTTGTTAATTGCAAAATTGTGACTGTCAGGGAAATGAGAGACATGCGTTATGGATAGGGTTCAGATATGCTCAATCATATGCAATTGTCTTAATATTGGATGAAAAACTCGGAAACATATCGTGTACAATGTGATGCTAGAGCTAGGCTTTTGCTATTTTTATTATTACCATGACACTATACCTTTTATATAACTTCGTCTCTCTTTCAGCATGTTCAGAATCAAAAATGGAATGAATGTTACTGATGCTCCCGGTCTATACCATAAGCTGACACATGGATGCTGAGAGTCGCCAGCGTATCCAAAAATGTTACACCTCGCTACTAGACCTGGATTGTACTCCAGCGGACTTATTGGGATCCCTGGTTGAAAAACAAGTCCTTGATTTTGATGATCAAGAAAGAATTCTTGCTGAAATAACTAGCAAAGACAAGGCAGAGAAGTTTATATCTATATTGATAACAAAGGAAAACAGTTACAAGCCTTTTCGTGAAGTACTAAAAAAGGCCCATGAATTCATTGGAGAGAGGCTAGATGCAGTAGAAATAGACTATGATCTCATCAAAAAGGGTAAGCAAATAAAAAGAGCAATTTATTTCTATTATTTATTTCTATCAATCCAATTATCATAATGTCAGTATTTGAAATATCTCATACAATTTACTCATGCAGTCATGGAACGGCATTCATATAATTCACATTATTCAATGAAGTTTGAAATTATTTCCCTTAAGAAATGAATCTTATATTTTTTCTGATGACGCAGGTATCACCCGAAAAATTGGACAGAAAACTGCATCAATGCGCGTAGCGCACACATTTTATTATCATTTCCTTATGGAAAACAGACTGTTTTCTCGGATCTAAAAACAATCAATCACCGCACTACATTTCGTAAGTTGGAGGGTTTCGCTGTGATACGTCTGCCAAAACAAGTTATGGCAGCTGCAATTATTTAAACAGCGAATGATCATCTCTCTATATCTATGGAATAAGGACGAGTTTGAGCAAATTCTACATGCACAGTTAATTTTTTAGTATGAAATTATAAGCAAACATCAGATAATTGTATTTTCAGCAACAAGTTCATTCGTGCTTGAGGGAACCTCCGGTTCTAAAAATGGTGCTATAAATAGCTTCCGTGAAAAATTGTGTTGATCGATGTATCAACAAAATTCCTCAGCCAGTCAGAATCTTTGTTTCTTGAAAATGACAATGGAAATTAATTGCTTTCATTTTTACGCCTTCAAAATCTAGATTCCAGGGTTGATTAATATTATGCAATTATTGACTTTTGATTTCGGTCTACTCGTGACTATACAGACCTGGTAAGGTATTGGTTGACCGAGGCCGAGTCCTCGTTCTTTTAAGCTTGACCGTTTATGTCCACTTGTCCGAAAAGCGATAGGCCTTTTATATTTCAAATGCATTCTTTCTGAAAACTCCTTTATCATACCTTATCTAAATATGCCAAACTTTAATCTTGGTAAAAACTTCTGAACTGAAGGTGATAGGGATGCCATACCGGATAATTCATATGTGCCTTCCTTGTGACCGGTCTTGTTGCTGATACTGAAACTTATGCCTTGATTACCTTGACTTTGAGTTTGACCTAATAACCTGACATGGTCAGTGCCTTCGACAATTTTATTATGAAATTTGCTCAAATGCATGTTATAAACCACAACATGTTTAAGAAAGTGTGTTTCTCAAAACAAGTTTCGGTTGCGGTCCATGAATATAATCGTTAAACAGATGATTCTCAAAGCATTTTTATTTCGTATGGTACTTCCGAAACTGGTCAGGTGATGTATTTTAATTCCTCGAGCCTTTATGAGTGGATTGGCATCACACATCCAGTTCCAAAAATAGTATATGAAATAGAAACATCATTTGTTTTTAATAACTTAAAACGTCGTCATTTATCAAAATAATAGTAGTAACAAAATTTTGTTATTTTGACATCATGCTTGCTAATAACGTAACAACTTTGCAGTTTCTATTGAGAGATAATCAGCAATCTTAAGCTTTTCATCCTATGGCAATGCATCAGAAGTGTTATGAAACTAAAGTGTAATTAATAACACAGCGTTATATAATCAATTATAGTGGTGATCATGTGATAAAATCATATTCTAATGTACAAGAGAAGATTAAGATCACTCAAAAATTTCCTTTCTTCTTCTTTTTCAGAGCAGCAGAATTTCAAAACTTTCTTAGAGCAGTTTCTTCCTAAGTATTACAGCGAAATCGATGATGAAAAAAACTTTGTTCTAGGTAAAGATATAAAAGAGGATTTACGAGAAGAGTTAGAGAGACATGGGAAAACAGACAAGGGAATAGCATGGCAGAGAGTTGAAAGCACACTTCTGGAAATTTTCAAGAACGTGAAGAAGGAGAAGATAAAACGATCGAAAGGGTATCCTTTAGTGTTTTTCGGCCTTATGATTACATAGAAATAAATTGTTTTGAAACCCGTTACCTTGGAAAACCTTTTAACACACACAATACTTATTCGGTGAGTGATTAGGACTTAAGTGATAATCACTGATGAGAAATAAAATAAATACATAACAGTGATAAAGTCGTTCATAATTCCAAATCTAGCATATTTATCATCAACAACTTACATAGATAAACAGAAAATAAGCAAATTTAAAACACTAATCAACAGGTTTCTTTGGAATAATAAACCAAGTAAGGTTAAAAATTCAATTATTAGCAGAGATTATTTAGAAGGAGGTCTTAAGATGATTGACATTGACAAATATATTGAGGCTTTACAAATAATATGGATTAAAAGGTTAACCTCTGAAGAAAATGCAAATTGGAAAATTATACCTACATATTACTTAAATAAATTTGGAAAAAACTTCTTAATATTTAACATGCAAATACAAAGATTAAACACATTGTCAGAATTAAAAGACATCCCAGAATTTTATACCCAGATTATTAAATCATGGATCAATTACAAGAAAAAAGAGATTACCTTACCAAATAACTATGTATCCATCAGACAGCAAGTAATCTGGGGGAACAGCTTCATTACCCTAAAAGACAAAAGTATTATATTTAAATCTTGGATTGAAAGTGATCTTATATATATTAATGATATAATTGATGAGCACGGAAAAATTTCAGAAAAATATATTTTAAATAAACTTGTACAGAAACATAACTGGATGTCAGAATTTAATATCATAAAAAAGGCCATACCAAAGACATGGCAAAGGAAATTAACAGAAGATATTTCAATAAAAACAAAAGTTAAAACCTCAAACATAATAAAATTAAAAGACATAGAATTAATCAAGCTAAATACCAAAGCAATTTATAGACTTATACATTCATCTGAAGATAATGAAACTCCTCTTGGTTTCTCAAAATGGGAAAGACTGTTACAAAACAACACTCTAAGACACGAAGCTAAATACACTCTTAAATTTGTTCACACATACCTTATTGAAAATAAACATAAGATTTTTAAATGGAAAGCCATACACTACATATTACCCTGTAAATTTCTATTAAAGCAGTGGACTATAAGTAAAGATGATAATTGTAATTATTGTAATATTGTAGAAAATTATGAACATTTTTTTATCACATGCAAATTTCTTGGAAGTTTTTGGAGGAAAATATATGCGCTGTGTACCCAAATAAACATTACCTCAAAAGTATTTACACTTAAAAATCTAATATGGGGTTATAAAATCAGAATGCCTGAGTATTACGAGATTAATCTCTTGTTGACAATAATTGCTTTTTCTATTTACAAATCATACTATGTGTCTGAACAAAAAACTAAAGAAGTTGATGTATTTGCTATTTTTAGAGGTGAAATTTCTAATAGTCTATTCTTGTTTAAAAATGTAAAGTCGGGAAGAAATAAGCCTTTTCTCATACCAAAGCTTGTGTATGTACTAAATTTATAAGTTATAACCCCCCTTCAACTTCTTATGATATGGATTTTGACTCTTGTACAGTATAGTATTTATGCATAATACATGTATCTACACAAATATACATACCTTTTCTTCCACCTGTCAGCCTGTTTATGTCATCAGGTCATGAGATGACCTCGTGTCCATGCTCACATTCTTCTTTATTTGACAACATGTAGCCATAACCTGTAGCTGTAAATTCCTTTCCGATATTTTCACTGGGATAAAACACATATCATTTATCACAATACATTTCCTTTGTTTATCGTCCTTCTGAATTTTGACAGCCCGACACGCGACATGTGCAACGACCCGTTGAGAAATAACGGAATCCCCACTAAAACTAGGTTAACATAGGACAAGAATTTCGCGCATATTGCTATTTTGGAAAATGCGGACATACATGTATGTTATGGCTGCATTTTGTCAAGATTTACTTTAAGTTGTTTTGTTTGAAACTGATATTATAACATGTATAACATGTCTTGTCATGTAATTTTTTTTTTCTGTCAAATTATGTGATATATGATTTAATGTTTTAATAAAAAAAAAAAAAAAAAAAAGAAATAAATATTTGACTGGTGCATGAAAATTGGTTTGAAATTTTCTTGAAGAAGGTATAGAGTTGTGTAGTGGCATACTTCTGCCTCCTACATGCGAGATATTTTCTTTAGATTATGTCCCTCAAGCGACTTATTTATGTCAACATGCAAGATAAATATGTTGATATGCAAGATAAATATGTTGACATGCAAGATGATTATGTTGACATGCAAGATGATTATGTTGACATGCAAGATAATTATGTTGCATGTTGACAAAGTAAGTTGCATGTTGACATAAATAAGTTGCATGTTGACATAGATAAGTTGCATGTTGACATAAATAAGTTGCATGTAGACATAAATAAGTAGCATGTTAACATAAGTAAGTCGCATGTCGACATATTCTAAAGAAAATATCTCGCATGTAGGAGGCAGAAATATGCCACCATAGAGTTGGAACCCTTCCGCATTATGAATATAAACACTTATTTCATGTTGCAGTGTGGAGCAGTTTAAATCGTTCCCAATGACCTGATGTTTGTCAAGTGTATTAATTACTTCTTTCCAGCTCTGTAGCATGAAAGAAGCTTTGTTTTGGCCCTCTTTAAATGTGACATCATATCTTTATTTTTTTTTTTTTTTTTTTTTGCTATCTCGGAAATGTATCATCGAAATTTAAGGATGTTAACATCTTAGCACCATCCCTCAAATGCTTTTTTTTAACATATATAGAATGCTACTGACAAATATGGATAATGACCATATCCCTGTCTACAGTACAAAATCGATAATTCAGAAAATCAGAAACCGAAGGCATACAAAATCAAGATAAAACAGGAACCAAAGCAAACAAAATCAAAAACCTCCACCATATGAAAAGAAGCGAACTCCCGATATGAGAGTGAGACCAGGTGCCCAGGAAGAGTAAGCATCTCCTGCTTGCATGCAACACCTGTCGCTTCAATTCGGTAGAACTGTCACATCCGGTTACTTCCATTTTGGAAGATATAGAGTACAATCTTTGGTTGGATGGTTCAAATGGTCTATGACAGAATATCATTCATATCGATCCTACAGGAATTTTAGAGCCGCGCACTCTCTTTAAAGTAAATGCAGAAATTCAAATTCTAAAAATAACACAAGAGGGCGCTAGAGAAAATAATTTGGACTTCTTATGAAAAGCAATTTGGCTGGAAGCATCACTGATGAGAATTTAATATTCGAAACACGTTTCTGGTGCATGAAAATTGGTTTGAAATTTTCTATAGAAGGTATAGCGTTGGAACCCTTCCGCATCATTTTTAGTATGTCCCGCGTCCTGTGCAGTTTTTCTTTTAGTTCAATTCATTGATATTATATTGTTTATTCTAAACAAACTTTCGAAATGATCATGAAATGTCCCTGATGCACTGAATTTCCATTAAAAGCAACTCTTTGCGTCTTTAGCATTGTCCTTGTCAAAGTTTCCAAATGAGGTATATCAGAGCACTTACATTTGTTTCATCTGTTACCTTCAATAAAAAAAAACGGCTCCTGGCCTGGATTGATTATCCTTCATGTAACATTTTCTGGCATGTATCCATGCAATTGTAAGCATCTTTTTAGCTTGTATAGTTTTATTAATTTATTTGGCGAAATACAAGTTCTTGTGAGCTTGTGTTTGTGGATTGAAATATTCGTCACATGAAGATTCTGTATCTGCATTGATAAAGAGTTACTGATACCTGAAAATGGCATTTTTTCTAGAAAAAAATTGTCTAAATCATCACACTATAATATCTCAAATAATATCACTTCTTTTTGTAGTATGACAAATATGGATAATGACCATATCCCCGTATAAAGCACAAAATCGATTATTCAGAAAATCAGAAACCGAAGGCACACAAAATCAGGATAAAACAGGAACCAAAGCAAACAAACAAAAACCTCCACCGTATGAAAAGAAGCGAACTCCCGATATGGGAGTGAGACCAGGTAACCAGGAAGAGTAAGCATCCCCTGCTTGCATGATTATGTTTTATGTCATTGTATTCTAAAATACAACCCCTTTTCCTGTGAAAAATAGTTGCATATTGATCGGGAAGAAAACTTGCGTCGTAGATACGGGAATCATATGAAAGCATCTGAAATATTCATACAGTTGACATTTTCTTCCTGTTCTGTATGCTGATTTTGATAAAACTTGGTTGCTTAGTCGCTTTGCTGACTTATATGACTTCTCAGTGTGAATGGTAGCAGGACCTTCATTGTCCAATGTTTGAATCTTTAATTTTCTGTTGATGAGGACCCCGATCTACACTTCTGCGAGGTCTTGAAAAATGCGTTGAGATAAATGAAAAGTCATGAAATTTGTTGGGCGATATTTTTACGAACCTTGTGCTCCTTACATCTCTAAATTGATTTGGTAAGCTTTGTGTTCTACAAATACTCATCAATGTAAAACGTCTAGGGAGAATGTAACAAATTTTAAAGATATTCGACCTTAACAATTCTAGATACCGTTACAAGAGATTAAGGAGGAATGTGACAGAGAGTTCAGACGAGGAGGATTTGCCAAGTGACAAAAGAGCTGGTAATTCATTAC
The DNA here is from genome assembly GCA_033119305.1 of Pinctada imbricata. NCBI lineage: Eukaryota > Metazoa > Mollusca > Bivalvia > Pterioida > Pteriidae > Pinctada > Pinctada imbricata. The sequence goes on from VSWD01000003.1 coordinate 60,697,814, forward strand.
ACTCATAGACTTTTATCCTCTTATTTACCTGTGTTTGCCAGGGGATATATGTGCAGGTTAGTTGGCTGAGGGTTTGTGGGTCAATGCAAGTGTGTGGCACTCTACATCTCTTAGGTTTGATGTTTAGCAAACACATACTGAGAAATAGACACCTTCTGAATTTCTATACTACTTTATATTAAAAAGTTTTATTATACTCAGGTACAATGTGTTTGTATCAATCCTTTTATACTAAATTGATAGCAGCGTTTTAAAATTCTGACTTTCAATGACTATGAACACGACGTTTAACATTTGAACTACTTGGTGAGTGTCACTGCTGGTGGACCAAGAGTCCCCGAGGGCACATGTAGCCAAGTTCGATCAACTTCGGTTGATCGTCTGTCTTTTCAACGCATTTGAAATTTCTAAAACGTGGGTCCTGTAGCATCATATCCCACCCATTCTGCTACGTCTTTTGGTACATTTTTGGACATAATAATTTTCATACTTTTTGGCAATATTACATTGTTTAGACTAAGGATCACTGACGAGGGTTTAGTACCCGAAACGTGCATATCTGGTCCATGCTGTAAATTTATCAGGTTTTAAATGATGCTATTGAATTTAAAGACGTTTAACATGATAAGGCATATCAAAGATGAAAATGTCATGCAACATTTTTTTGTAAATTTCAGATGATGATAGCTCTTGTAAAGAAAAAAACTCCATTAAAAGGAACCAAGCGGCAAATTAAAGATATGTCGGCAATGCAATTATGCAGTATCTTGAAAGAGCGATTTCTTAAAAAAGGACTTGATGAAAATCTTCTGGAAACTTTAGTTGAAGAAGAAGTAACTGGTGAAATATTTCTTACGGTAACAACTGAGGAAATTAAAGAGATATTTCCTAACTTAAGATTTGGAAAACGAAAAACCATAATCAACATTCGAGATGAAATGGTTGCAGAGGAGAAGCATCTTTTGGAAGAAGGGAAATATCTTGTTCCTGAAGAAGTACTTGCAATTGGCGAACAAATTGATTCAAATGAAGTTAAAGAGGAAGTTCAAGAAGAATTTCCAAGAGAGCATATGAATCATTTTCGAGAAACTTTTCGAAAGTTTGATGCTCCAGCAAATGGCAGGATATCATACAGAAAGCATAGTGCTCTTTATACAAGCAATTTTGCACCTTCTAATTTGATTAATCCAGTGCGGAAGTTTCTTCATGATCGCAGCAAGAGTAAGGAAGATATACCACAATGGATTGGTGATGAATCAGTACTGTTCATTGCTGCATGCTTAAACTCTAGGACAAATGGTACCATATACTTTGGAGTTGAAAAACGTCCAGATTTTGGTGTTGTAGAAGGAGTCATTGCTCGTCAGAATATTGTACTTAAAACATTTTACAAGGTCATTCATGACAGTTTTCGTGAGGAGGATTTTGAAACTGTTTGCCAATGCATAAAGCCACCTCAATTTGTTGAGGTCACAAGCCGGGAAAAACAAGAAAGCTATACATAATTGAAGTTGATGTTATTGCCAGCCATTCAGTGGTAAAGAGCAGGGCTTTTGTTTTGAGGAAACAAGGAAACCTGAAAAGGGAAAAGGGTACCATTTGCCTTCCTCAGTTTGTTGGTGAGGATATCATAGTGACACAAGGTAGCCAATTCATGCAATTTATGGAGAAAAAATCAGAATTAAGTGAAAGAAGGGAAAGACAGGAGAAACAAATGATTACAGATGCACCTGATCGAAATGATCTTAGACAGAAATTTTTGAATCTGTTTGCTGCAGGGAACGAAAGATTGACAGATGAGATATACCCTTTGCTTTTTGTCAGCCCATTGGAAAGCGACATGGACCAGACATTCATTTCTGAGCGTTTTGAGTTTGTAAATGATTTAGACCCAAAGGCTATATTTGACTTTGACTCCTGTGGCGATGGCAATAGCTTATACAGATTCATTGAAACAGACCAAGAAAAAGTATTTCGGACAGTGACTGCTGATGAATTTGACCGTGAAAACTACGTCGGGGATGAATTGTACAAAAATTTCCTGGAAGATATTGGAACTACATCACATTCTCCATGGATATTTTGCAATGGCTACGAGCCCTTGAATAAGCCTCCACTAAACATTCTTGATTGGAAGCAAAAGTTAGCTGTTGGGTACAAGGAAAGCCTAAGATTCTACAGTGAAGCCTTGCCTAAGGGGAGAGTTGTACCAATATTTCTGTTGTTTTCGAAAAACTATGAAATCATGATTGAAGCGGCAGATGAAGCTTTGATGAAATTTCAAGAAAATTGGATTGTTATGGCTGAAAATGAAAATATTGCTAACTACTGGATGGATGAGCTTGTGCGTCGACATCTAACCGACAAAACAAACTTAGAAGAACGATGTATTATAGGAATTCCGTGGATTCATGTGAACTCAATGATTAAGGAGGTAATGGGTTGTACACAAACAAGCTCAAAGCAAATCCCAACATCCACAGGAGCATATTGCATATTGAAGGAGCGTGTGAAGAATGAATTATGTGATCTTGAAATACTTGGATCCAACGAATGCATAATTGAAGTTTTGCGAGATGAAGGCAAGTCTGTTGAAGGTCACAGACGAAGAGTTAGAGAGGAATTCTTTCGTGGCGAGCAGGTCAACTGGTGGAATTTCTATTTCAAAGACGATCATGTCCTTCAAAGAGACAAACACAAGAACTTATTGGAATATACCACAAATGCCATAAATGGTAAAACAATTGAAGAGGAAAACAAAGTTGCGGTAATACATTTGCTTCATCAACCAGGGGCAGGAGGCACGACGACTGCCAGACAAGTGTTGTGGACTTTGAAAGAAAAGTATCGAGGCTGTGTAATTAAGCAGCTCACAGATCAAACGGTAGAACAAATAGTGAAATTTAGAAATTATGAGGACAAAGAGCAAGCTTCACCTCCCATTATATTGATTGACAATGGAGATGAAGATCGCATTATTTATTTATATGCTCATTTGGAAGAGAGAGCTAGGATTGCTTCACGAAGGAGTGATACTCCATTCAAAGTCTTTTGCGTGCTGCTTTGGTGTAGAAGAAGAGCAAACATGAAAATATACACAGATCAAAAAACAGTACAACTGAAGCATGAGTTGAGCGATAATGAACTGGAATGGTTCCGAAGAAAGGGTGATTATCTTCAGCAACAATTTCTGGCTGATAAAGGGATCAATCCAAAACTGCTCATCTCTTTCAATATTCTGAAAGAAAATTTCAACCCTCAGTACATTAAACGAACTGTTACCGAATTTGTAGACAACATAGAAAAGAAAGAAGAACTTAGACTACTTAGCTACACGTCGCTTTTGAACTCATATGACTTGGACTTTCAACCAATCCCGCTCAGCGCATTTGATGCAATGATGGAGCAAAAAACTGGACAGCGTATTGTCTTTGGCTCAGTGTCCAGAGACATTTATAGGAAACAGCGCCGAAAACATTGGGATGCCAGTCTGAGTCAATCTCTGCAAGTATTTGCTGAATAGAAATGCACATAGCGGAGGACATTTCACCGGACTAGCAATTATCAATTCTCTGTTTGCAAAGGAAATTCTTAGTTATATGACAAGCACAAAAGAAATGACATCGAGTGAAATGATGATTGAATTCTTAAGATCGGACATTTTTAAACTTGACACTAAAACCAGATCCCTTGAGCAATTGAAAAAAATTGTCAGAGATATTTTGAAGAAAAGAGATGTGGATGAAAAGGGGGTGAAGAAGAGATTTTCTCCTCTAATTCTGGAGATAATTGAAAATGAAAGCAATGATCAAGCACAGAAAGTGTTAGAAACAGCTTTCAACATATCACAGGAAGATGCCATGTTTGCTCAACAAGTTGCCAGACTTTTTATTCATAGTAAGAACTGGGACAAAGCCAAACACTATGCCTGTCTAGCAACACAAAAGAAGCCTGAAAATTCATTTCTGTGGGATACATATGGCCAGGTATACTCAAAACGGCTTGCAGAAATGTATATCCAGTGTTCAAATGACCAGAAGCCTCTCTCGCATGAGGATGTAGAGGAAGCAATCAAACTTGCAAAAGATGGAATGAGAATTTTTCAAAAAGAGCAGGAAGTATGCGTAAAAGAGAAGAATGTGCGTACAAATGATGCAGGTTATTATGCAGAATTACAAGTTATCAAGTTCTTAATGGATTTGCTACGGTTTTGGACACCTTTTGAGAATAGAGAAGTTGTTCATGAGTTTCTTGTAAGTGCGGACTTTTTGCCCGAAGGGGTGAAACTTCTCAGCCGTGAATCAGTTCAGGAATTGAAACAACTTCGTTCCAGAGCTGAAGATTTGATCAGAATAGTTGAGGAGAAAGAATCCCAGTTAAAAACTGACTTCTACAGTGACATTGTTGATGGCAGTTCGAATCCATTCATGTCAAAGTTTATGAATCTTCGATTAGGCTTGGATGATTACTTCGGGGAGAATTTAGATGAAATTCCATCAAATTTGTCCCTCAAAGAGCAAGCAGAGTACAGAAGACGTCGAGTGAAAAACTTAGGAGGGAGATCTTTGATTGCAGTAATAAACATGATGAGAAATGACAAGGCCCAGGATCTTATCACAATTCATTCCCATATCAAAGAAAACGTTGATTCGGAATTTTGCAATGCGTTTGACTTGGTAACACTCATCAGTGTTTCAATTTTTCTCAATCGACTAGGAATACATAAAGAAAGAGTAGAAGACCTCCAAAATTGGAGCAAAAGGTTGTTCAAGGTTGCTGCAGCTAGTACTTCTCAGCTAGAAACAGCCGGGAGACCATATCTTGAATCATTTTTGTACCCAATTATTTTTCATTGGCCGACAGAAAACAGAAAGGATTTTCAAGAAAACCTTTGTGCAATTAAGGACGTCAAAGAAGCTCTGAAGCTCCTTAAGATGGCTTTTCAAAATAATCATCCTCGGCAAAGAGAGGATGGTGCCTTGTTTCGTAAAAGGGATACGACCTACTTCTTCCTAGGAAATGCTATTGGTTTAGATGAAGTTGTTTACTATGAAGATTTATCTCAACGCCATGGTGCCAAATTCTTTAAAGGAGACAGTATTTGGGAGAAACCAGAGATTCGAAGTTTGCTTTTAAGAGTGAAAGGAATACTTATGAGGGAAGGGTTGGAAGTCTCAGTTCCGTTCAATACAAGGCTTGGAAATCAGGAATTTCTCTACATACCTACTGCCCAACCCATTGGACAGCGTTCACTTTGGCAGAAAGAAGTATATTTTTTTCATCGGTTTCAGTTGGTCAGGCCCCAAGGCATATGATGTATCCAGAGATGGACCTCCAAAAACTAACACTACCCCAACCACACCCACATCATTAAAACCACATATGATCAAACCCAAACGTGATCATGTAAAAGGAGGATTGGAAACACATGATTCATTTCTGAAGAGAGTTTCTGAAGTAGATTTTCAGATGAAAAAAATCAAAGACTCTTTGGGAAAATGTGAACCAAATTCAGAGAAGGTAAATATAAAGGAATAAAAAAAATTTAAAGTCTTTCGTCAGAGAATTCAGAACTCGCTCCATTTTAATAATGAATCAGAGTCAAGTTATATTTTTGAAAAATATTTGAATAAATTATGTTATGAATAAGAAATCCGCATTATGAGTGCACTTAAGACGGCAGTAAAATTCAGCCTAAAAGGTCTAGTCAAACTGGATGGATATCTAACACGTACGTGTTTTACTCATCCTTTACCAAAAGAGGTAGCACTTTCATTTTAGTTTGCTTGTTCATTGTGATAAGAATTTTATGTTGGTATGCACATTTTCATTGTGTGACCTAGACCTAGATTTTTTACCTTTATTTCCAAATCTACAATATTAGGTCTCTCATATCTCGCCTCTTTGTGTTTTGTTTAAAGACTCCTTTGTGTTTTTCGCCGTGACCTTTGACCTGAATTAAAAATAAGCTTGATATGTACCTAACTATACTCCACTTTAATAGGCAGGCCTCTAAAGTTTGACATGTGTGTTTCCTGTGACAGGATCTTTCAGATAATACCTAAATGATTATCATATGACCTGGACCATGACCTTTGACCCTTTTGAGAAAAAATCATGCGGTTATTAATTGGTTTGCATATTTTGCTTGACCTTACTAGTATAACAATGCTAGAAATTATTCATTTGTGTCACTATTTTACTGGAACCAAAAGTTTTATGGGAACATCTATGGTCTCTGTCGTGCCAATTTATCTCTATGTCTGTGTGTGTCCATCCATCCATCTAATTCCATCCATCGGAACTCAATTTTCATTGCCCTACATGAGAATTTGATCAAATTTCACACGATTTGCTCTTAAGGATAGCAAAGGTCACTGTCATTTATCTTCAGGCTAAAATTAGCTATTGAAGTCACGGTCTATTGCATTTATCTCTACACTTAAAAATGAAGTATTTTACAAGCAAATTCGGAGGAATATTGACTTTAATGTTTCATATTCTGTCTCTGCCTTCGTCTTTTTTTTATTTTCCGAATTTTCCTGTGACAAAGAAAGGTATTCATCATATAACATAGTTATTGAGAATAAATTTGGTAATATAAGTATACATAATGTTGTGCTGCTAAGTTACTCAAGTTATAGACGGTATCTCAATAATAAGTCTTTGAGTCTATGATATTTTTTCAAATTCAATTTGAAATTGAATTTCGTTTTTCTGTCCTTTCTTTCAGTACAAAAGCCTGTTGACAGAATATAAAAGTCTTGAAGAAGAAAGGAGAAATTTAATCCAACGGAAGAGAGTGCTTTTGGACGTTGAATAACTTTGGAGGGACATACAGGAGCTTTGATTTGATTAAAAGATTGAATTTATCAATGTTCTGATTCGACAAAAGTATAAATTAACCAAAGATCCTTAAACATGCAGTACATCAGGCAAAGTATATGTAGCTTGGTATATTGTTTACTGAAATAGGGTGGCTTATACAACTATCAGTTTGACATGACTATTTTCAGTTTTGAACGAATTTGTACGTATATATATTTTTTTGCCATGTGCAGTATTTTTATAGCTCCTGATCTTTATTTCTTTGTGAACACTTTATTTGTGTATACGTTTATACATATAGTGATGTAGTGCAGTCACTGCATACCAAATGTAGATAATTGATATGTTTGTTTAGAAATCAAAATGGTCAGATTACAAAGCAATAACTATGTATAGATTGACAATGTTCGTCCATTTGTATGTTCGTCCATTTGTATGTTTATCTGCTTGTCATCAACAGTTTGGTTAAAGTTTTGCTTGAAGTAATTTTTAGCTCGCCGGGACGAAAAAGTCCGGAGAGCTAATGCCATACCCTCGTCGTCGTCGTTGTCGTCGTCCGCAGACAAAACTTTAACCTGGGCCATATCTCTTGAGCTATGAGGGGTAGGGCTTTGATATTTCACATGTAGATACCTTGTGACGAGACCTTTCATTTGAGACCATGAACTTTGACCTAGTGACCTTGACCTTGGACTTTGACCTACTTTTCAAAAACTTTAACCTGGTTTCTGACAAAAACCTGTATAGACAAGCTATGTAATCTTTGATTACCCTATGTTTTAATCTACATCAGTACATGCAGTAGAAATGTAATATCAAACATGTAGAATGTCATTGATAAGATCTTTTTCAAGTCATGCTGTAACATTTGATCAAGATATTTAATTTTTAACTTAGTATTTGAAAAAAATTAACCTTGGCTATTTCTATATTAGACACATTGCTTTTTTAAAAAACAACATTACTTGATACCATAACCTTCAACCTTATAATCTTAACTTAAGACTTTGACTTATATTTCAAGATAATTTAATATTCTATTTATCTGTAAAAGTTAAGGCTTTGATGTTCTACATTTAGATTCATTGTGGTAGGACGCTTCAGTTCACACCAATGCCTTTGATGTAGTGACCTTGACCTTATTCGATTAATTGTACAGTATCTACACTAAAATGTACAAGCATGTACACAATTAATACTTCATTATAGATTTGAACTACGGTATATAGGTCAAACTTTGCACTCTGTCCATACCGTCAGTTGTTTACTCTTAAGTACCTCACCATTGTTACATAATAAGTAAACAATGAAATAAATCAACTTAACGGAGTATTTGACGAAATTTTGTAGAAGGTTGAATTGTCTTATATTTCATTCTGATTGTTGCGAACACGATATATAAGTGTAAATGCCTTTATGTAAATCTTGATTGTAATACATGTAGTTAATGATTATGAGTTTATACTGTAAATATTCAGATTCCATGTAGTGAACGAATCAATAGAATTTAAGTTAACACAGAATGTGTCATTTATATGTAATTTTTTTTATATAGTTTATGATGTAACGTTATACATGTATAACTTCAAAGACCATTATTATGACAGAATCTTCGCTGTGTATTATTGTAAATAAGTATAATAATCAATTTCAAATGCCTGGACAATGTACCCACAGAGTTTACGTCGACGTCCAATCAGAAAACTTGTATATTTCTAACATGTATGACAAAACCGAGATTTTTGACCGTTTGAACTGTACTTTGTACTTTGACCATCTTTATAAACTTTAGCTATTTTGAGCGAATAGCTCTAAGTCACCGTGTCATTGTAGGACAGACAAACAGATCACCTGATTTTTTTTTCACGCAAGAGAGTCCAAGTTCCGTACATGTATAATTTGAAGCACGAAGCAATAATGTCAAACAATGTTTTGTTGACTGGTCAATATGTAAATGTATTTATAATTTATGATTTATAGAGGCTATTACTAGTAAGGGGCTCTTGATCGAAAGATTTTTACATGTATGGATAAGCCAAAGATACTTACATTTTGCATTGAACTGTATTGACACTACTTTATTATACTTGTTGATTTTGCTCTCAGTGTGTCACAAATCTTGCCTGCATGGGCAGTATCTTGAATTGTGTACCTGATCATTTTCATATAATATGTCATTAATGTCAAGGTCATCTAATAGTTTTTAAAATGAATTTGTATATGCCAATATTTTCTTGGCTATATCTGTAGTACATGTATATTATCCAATCACTTTAAGAATGTTGTTGCTCATGACGAAATATATTTGCATTATTTTGATCTCAAGGCCATGTGATGGAGATCAATGTCGCTTTAAATACTTTGGTAATGAAATTCTATATGTCTATCATATCCGGGCTTTATCATTTTAAACAGGCACTTGAAAATTTTTTTTCTCTCCATCGTTGTTTTGTCTCCGTATCTCTCTAGAGGTCTGCGTCATTCAAAAATTCAGTGATAGCTACATGCATCTCTTGGTCCATTTTTCCGATCAATTTCATAGTATGTTATTTGCTATTGCTCATGACCTAAAGGTTCCATATCACCAATCTTACCTACAGGGAGGTTTAAAAAGTTATTTTGTGTATTTAAAAACATTGTAATAAATGTTAATTCACGTATTCACCCGAGTGTTACAATGGCCCCTGCATTTTGTTCTCGATCTTGTCACAATGCGGTCATCTTACTTAAGGTTTCTTAAATATCTATAAGTTTGGGTGACGACCATCATGTACAATTTAGTTGCCCAAAGAGCCATCATATAGTGCTGGGCACAGTTGCCCAAAGAGCCATCAGATACTGCTGGGCACAGTTGCCCAAAGAGCCAACATATACTGCTGGGCACAGTTGCCCAAAGAGCCATCATATACTGCTGGGCACTGGCTAGATGTGCAATTCTGCTGTTTGTTGCTTGCAAACGGCTAAATATAAGTTGAGGTAAAAATTCCATGTTGACCCTCTTGACCTTTATATTGATGGATAAAAATTCCTATTTTGGAGTTTTTAAATTTCCGACATAAGCTAGTTAGGGAGCAATCATTTGATTTTTAGGGGGGTGGATTATTTTTTTTTAATTTTCCACTGTTGAAAATTACTCTTTAAGTTTAAATCATTCAGCGTGATTTTTCGGCCATATTAAATAATTCAAACATGGCGAGAGATCAGGTGCCAACGAAGAGTATTATAGGCATTTCTTCCTAGCAGATCAGTAATTATTATTTTTTTTTATTTCTGGAATGGCATTTTGAAAAATATAATCTTTTAACTTAAAATGATACTCAATGCAGACAGGATAGGGATAAATTTTAATATTAATGTTTCATTTTTATTTGTACTTAGTTTATGACATTAAAAAGTGTTTACCAAGCATATGGAAAGATTGGAAGAGTGGGGAAGGGGCCATTTAATTCATGGCCAGGAAATATTTTTGTCGGCCCTTCGGGCCTGAATTCCCCCCCCCCCCCCCTATGTCGATCCGAAATTTTTTTAAAAGTCCCCCCCCCCTAAAAATCAAAAGGTTGCTCCTTTATGACATATATATATCATAAGTATCTTTAATTGTTTATGACTTATTCTAGAAGTATTGTCACAACTTATTGGACATATATGTACCTGCGTGTACTAATGATTTTGCGTATCAGATTGATATTATTTTGTTTTTATTTGACATATTGTAATTGATGCATGCAGATGAATTTGGTAGTTTATTTTAGAAGTGATGAAATCAAGCATCACTTGATCTGTAGGTATGATATGACCATTATCACACGATCTTACTCGACACTCAGTATTACAATATCGGGTACGATTTTTTTATTAGCTCACCTGATCGAATCTCAAGTGAGCTTCTGTCATAGCGTGCCATCTGGCGTCCATCTGTCGTAAACAGTTCAACATGTTCGACTTAATTCTTCTACAGAACGGCTGAAGGGATTTTATTGAAACTTGGTAGGTATGAAGTATTTATGGTCCCCTACAAGTGTTTTTGTCCAGATCCGTCACAGGTGGTGCTACCACAGGCAAAAGTAGGTCACGGAGGGTACCCTCCTTTGACAAACTTCTTCAGAACCGAAGCATGTATCGACAAACCGAAAGCATCAGGATGATCTAGAGAGATGTCCTAAGAAGTTTTCTTATTTTTGGTTCCATTCCGAGGTCAAATTTAGACATGTTTTTGATGTCTTTTCGGACTTAGTCAAAAATGTACATTTTGCACTATTTCTTTAAACTACTCAAATAGTGTATGATTTTACACAATCATTTACTGCATATTTGTCACATTTAATTACTAAATGCTTTGATTTGTATTAATGCTGAATTTTGTTTTTGAGTTTTAATGAGTGTTTGTCCTATTTAAAAAGAGAGGGGTGATTTCCATACATTTTCTGCTTCTTTTCCAGAACTAATTTTCAAATTTTCATGAATCTTGGTAGGTATATGAGGTACTAATGGTATCCTACAAGTGTTGTTTGTTTTCTTCCGGATCTGTCAACAGGTGGTACGTGCCATCAAAGGCAAAATGAAAACTACCCTAAAGGGACGAATTATACCCCCGCCGAATATATACTTTTTCTGAGCATATCCATTTATAATGACCTGACATGACATTAGATTTTCCAAATGGATACTTTCTCATATAAGGTAATCATTCAGAGATAATGTCACTATACTGAATAAAAAACTTAGTATGTTATTTAAATGTTTTAGACAGTCTTATTAGATGAATGGTGACACACTGAGATTCAACATTTAAAATGCATAAAAAAAATCTAAGTCAAAGCTAGTGTTATAACTCAGGTATAACCTTCTTGACTGCAATCCCCTTTCTTCATGCACATTTTCATATCATGATCTTTCATTGTACAAAGTTTCACTGAAATTCTTCAAATGGTTTGGGAGGAGTTGCGATGACAAAGTTTGACATTGAAAATGCATGAAAAGTCCAAGGGCCATGCAGACAGCAATCCCCTTTCTTCATGCACATCTACTTACCATGATCTTTCATTGTGTAAAGTTCCACTGAAATCATATGGTTTGGGAGGAGTTGCAACGACAAGCTTTCATCTACAGACAGACGGGCTGACAGGGTGAATCCAGAATACCCCCGCAACTTTGTTGTTGCGGGGGGGGGGGGTATGATAAGGTCACGGGGGTACCCTCCTCCTTTGACACACTTCTTCTGCAGAACCGAAGCACAAATCGACAATTTGAAATCATCATGATCAAGATGATTTAGGATGATTTAGAGAGATGTCTTGTTATTATTTTTGGTTCCACTCCGAATTTTTTTTTTTCCTTTGACAAACCTGTTAATATTCTTCTTGTTTGATATGCTACAGTTAACGTTGTCTTCAGGTGAGCGATCGCGGTGCTCTTGTTTTGTTTTGTATCTTGTTGGTTTATTTTAAAAGTACTTTATACTACTCAAAATGTTTAACACCATGCACATTGATAGTTTGATCTGTAATTTTACGTGAATGGGTATGAAACGGTTTTAATCGACACTCATTATTATAATATTGGGCATGATTTTTTGTGTGTTTGTATCTGTATTGATGGTTTGTTAAATGATAAATTATACTACACTCAAAAAACGTTAAGCACCGCATGGACTTTCCATTCATTATCATGCCAATGAACATCTAGTATTGATTAATAATTTGAATAGAAACAATCAAACTTATCTGCCATGTTTTGGTGGACATTTCTTCAGATGTATCCAATTTCCTTTTGTTGAAATTTTGTTTTCCTTTGAACATCCAGTGACTTAAAAAGGGTAATTTACTTAAGAAATGATCAACATTTTTCGTTTATCAAATTCCGTTGGATTCTAGAATAAATCATGATGTCATAAGGAGGATAACGCAAAACAGTAATTGTCAATGAATTTTTATGATAAATCTATATCTGAGTTCTATTTAGTAGTTTGATTATTATTATCAAACTTTTTTTCTGTAATACTGGTCCTTAGTTATTATTTTTCTCATGGTGGTTTCCTTTTACTCCAATGTTGATTAAAATTTCAAAAAGTACCTTTTTATATTAAAAATGATTTATTTTATATAACAATTTTAAAAAGAAATTATTTAACCAGTGTTGGGAGATGATATTTTTTACTGTATAACAAATTTAATACAACATTTTCATTGAATATTGATTATTAGATTTCGATAAACATTTACAAATGTTGGGAATATTTCATCTTGGCAATCACTGACATTGAATTACTCTTATCAATTCCACATTTGATCTTAAAAATCAGTTTCCTTTATATTTGGTTTAAACAGTATTTATTGAGAATAGATTACACATGTTATAAGTACAAATCTGTAAATTTGGGATTGAGTATTAATATTTGTTATGGTTGTCAATCACTGCACTTGTCTATTTTAAATACTCTGTATTTTTATTGGTCAGATTTGTTAAAAAGAAGAAGAGTTTCATAGTCTTAGACTTTGCACCTTACAATGTTATAGTATTATTTAGATCGTCTTAAATTTGAAATTGAATGTTTTTGAATTACTTTAAACAAATTAACGTTTGGACTTAAAATAAAATATGAATAAATGTATTGATATAATGACTTCTCATTCATTTTAACCTTATATTTGACCTTGGAGGAGACCTTGAAGCTGCATGTCGAGCCTTCCAACAATTTAATTGAAGTATAATGTCTTTTAAGTGTGCTATGTGCTACCAGATGGACGTGGAATGGACAAAGTGATCCCTAGATATAGTCCCTATGAGAAGCTGATTGAACAGTTCTGTTTTTTTTTTCCTTAGGGAAACATCAGTCTCATTTAACTTCTGGATATTATTTGGTTCTTAGCATTAGAACAGCGAATTAAGGCCATGATGTTCCTAGATACTTAGCAAATAGTTCCGTGATGGAACATTGAAATCTATTACAGACACTGAATAGATATGACATACATGTACTGTGTGCAGGGTTTGACCTACAATATGCACAATGATCTAGTATTACACGACCAATAAAGTGAGGTACAAGTCCAGGCTTAAAGTTCTACCATTTGTACAAATAATATACTGGATCACAGTCTACTGAGCTAGCCATCTCTCAGCAACCTTTACCGTGACGTAAGTTCAAGGTCATGACAATATTTATGCTACTAGCAAAAGATTTGGTAAAATATATTCAAATTCACATTCACAAAGGCAGAAAAACTTGAGGCCCAGGCCATTTTTAACCAGTCAAGTCCATGGTGACCTTGACAGAACGACCAAATTCAATGTTCATAACATGTCCACATATATGTGACCTTGAATCAATGTCATAACATACCAGCATACAAAAGGTAAAAACTAAGAGTTCCCTCGGCGTTGCCGGTAGAGGAATAATAAATCTAAGTGTAAAGAGTATCAGCATAAAGAAGTTTTGACGTGACATCATGGTTTTACTCGCAAAATTGAAAAAGTCTGCAATAACTTTGACCTTGGAAGCATGATCTTTCCAAAAAATCAAGGAGTTAGTGTACAAAGAACTAACATACACTGGTTTATTGTTCGAAAGTTATGATTCAGAAAAAGTTTTCTACGAGTCAAAAGTGACATTGAAATTTGCAGTACAAGTATGACCGAAAGCTTGACCCATCTGATGACACAATTGCATCAAATAAAGAATTAATGTACCAAGTATGAACCCAATTGGGTTAAGTATTACGATCAGACATGATTCCACTACATAACAAAAAATTTGAAGAGGACCCATAATGACTACTTTCAGAAACAGAGACCATAACTAGAAGTCTCTGATGAGACTGAAGCTCTCCTGGTTGTTTGGTAGCATCCATGTAAGTAGTATACCAATTTTCCAAGACCAAAAGGGTCAAGGGCTAAACAGTATTATCAGGTGCACAACAAGACTACAGAACCATTTTAATGCAAACAGAATGAACTCTCTATCACTTCTACTTTCTGAGAATTGGTGTTCACAAGATTACATAGGAGAAAATTACCACACCCACTTTTCAAAACCCCTGGGGTCAGGACTCGGGGAACTCAAACAAAATATCAGGTAAACAACAACTTGATTAGAGGCTTATTATAATGAAAAAAGAATAAGGTCTCCATCAACTATACTTTCTGAGAATTGATGTTTGCAAGATAACGTAAATTTATAAGGACCACATCCATTTTCCAAGACCCTGGGTATCAGGTGCACAAACAAAATATCAGCTGCACAACAATACTATATACCGATTGTAATGCAAAAAGAATGAACATGCTATCAATTATTGGTGTTCACAGAAATAGAGTACTGTAAGGGTAAATGACCACACCCATTTTCAAAGGCCCTAGGGTCAGGGGCTCAAACAGAATACAAGGTGCACAACTACAACACAGACCCACTATAATGCAAAAAAAATTTCACTATCAATTGTGCTTTCAAAGAGTGGATGTTCACACGATTACACAATTATAATGACCACTACCATTTTCAAAGACTCTGGGGGTCAGGGGTTCAAACAAAAAAATCATGTGAACAGCAAGACTATAGACCCATAACAATGACCAGTAAAGATAAAAAAAACAGAATTCTGGAGGCAAAATATAAGGTTTCTTGTATTCTAAATCTGATTTCCACTTTAAAGTGAAAATAATCATGTCTGATTGATGCTTTGGTGTGGACATATGATTTTTGCACATATTCCATATTTGCATAGGTGAAATTAGGTTGGTCTTCTTATAGGGTTTATGACATTGTGCAAGTACTAGGGCTGATTTAAGGTGTATGCACAAAAAACATTCAAATACATTATAAACAGCATTATAAAAGACCAGAAATTTATGTTGCCTGTTTACTTTTGCTGAAAATCCATCCTGTCATTGCTTCAAGGCTGAAAATGTGCCCAGCAGTCAGGTCATGCATTTCCCTGATTTGCTGGTGGATCAGTCAGAAAATCACATTTCCCATATCATACAGCTTATTACATGAACAAACATCAATTACAACGATTTCTAAATATGATTTATTACATTGTAAAGTAAAAGTATAAAATACTTTATGTACAATAAATTAAAAAATGTAGATTCCATTTTGATACATGTGGACGGATAACAAAATATCTATTGAGATATATCTTATATTGTGTTGGTTCATGGTAGTGTGTATGTGGCAATGATTAATTCTACAGTACAGTATATAGCCAAGGTAACACTGAATGAATGAAATAGAGAAGACTAGAAACTGGCCATTGGCAAATCATGAAGGACCCAACTTTAGCTTCTATAGATTTTTGCTATCTTTATAATCTGAATTAAAAAAAATATAAATAAATGACTGTTAGTATAATTTCTATAGATGCATCCCTCAAATGATCCTTTATTTTGTCAAAATATAAAAGCTATATCTAAAAAAATACTAGATCAAAATTGTTCAATAAGGGAACAATCTTAACAACTTTTACCATGTAAATGCAAGAAAGTTTCTATCATGATCTTTGAATTGTATATTAAGTTTAAATGCTGCATCTTGAAACCTTCTTTAATCTTTTGTCAGAGCCAAAGTATCCATGTATATGGTGATTGACTGAGGGATAAAAAACTTTAAAATAAAAGTGTTATGCAAGTTGAAAACTAAATGCATCACAAATCAAAAATTACCAAAACGGAAAAATACAATTTCGATTCTAGTGCCGTCTAGACTCTCCCTATCCTAGAGTTCTGTATTTCTCTATCCCTTTTCATATTCTCCATTTCGTACATCAAGGAATACGTGGAGTTAAGAAGGTCCTCCGTAGCTCTCTTCAATTTCACAGATTCATCTCCAGGTGCTGCGACCTTTGACCTCATACTGTAAGGCAAGGACATGTCAAGGTGACTTTGGTAGAGGTCTGACCTTGAAGGTTTACGAAGGTCATTTTGAGGTGATGTTGTGTTCCAAGGGTAAGGGAAACTGTTGGCTATTTTTCAGCTTCCGCCAGGGTCTGAAAATATTCAAAAGCTTGATAAATATATGGAAGATATCCCATGTAACTAACTACACATGTCTGTTCAAAAGTGTGTTAATGATGAATAAGCTTATTTGTCTATATATATGAGTTTTATTTGCTGTATGTTTAATTTTTTAACATCTAACAGTTCATTTTGTTTCAACATGAATGAAGTCTTTTATATTTAATTTGATACATGTAGCATTATGTTTTAAAGTAATTAAACACAGGCATAAAGAAATCAAAGATTTAATCAACCAGTGAATAATGGTCATGATTTCATTCCTCTGAACATAAATCAAAATTATACACATTATAACATGTATAATCTATTAAATATCATTGGTGAGTATTTGGAATACATGTAAAATCACACTATTTAGTAATGTTATGAACAAAATAAAACAACTTGAATAAAATGAGATTACTTATTTAAACTTGATGACAAAAAATTCATAGTTTTTGTCTGAGATTTTCGAATGAAAAAAACATAGGTATTTTAAAGCCTTTTCTGCTAAAAAGAGGAAACAATAATGGATGGAGTTAAAACAGAACTGTATGCACCAAGCACTATCAAAGATCTGGGAATGTTGTAAAATGCCGAATAGACAATAAATTTGACCATGAAAAAGTACATATTTCTGTTGTTCAGAAGAGATCAGTGAGAATAACAGGTCTAAGACTTTGTATGGAATAATTTCTTTTCAGATTTTATGGTGTTTCTTTCTAATTATTGATTTACTGAAAGTTATAATACATTGATTTTAAGATATTGACAAATTTTCTGTCGGGAGTTGCCAAGATTTGCAGGATTGTGATTTGGTATAAGGTTAAGCCACACATTTAAGGAGTGATTATGGATATATTATAGTTATTCACAATCATTAATAAAAATACCTTGTGTTTAACTGCTTCAAATATTTCATCCTAAAATTTCAATGAATGGTATAAACTATCTTACATTTTTACCAAATTATCACAGTAAATTGTGTCAAATGGAGATGAATTAATTATTCATTAATTTGCTCTTCACCATATATTAATTGATTCAATGGCATTTGCATGTCAATCTGATTTGCTGCATTCAATGCTAATTAAGTACCCAAACAGTATAACATTGGGGAAAACAAGAAGGGTAGCTGAGCTGCACAATAGTAATTTACATGTATTTACAATTCATGATTTGTTACAATCTAATTTTGAGCTTAAGGTTATGATTTGTAATAACTTCTGAAATTTTTTTCCGGAATGTAGTTTTGTTCACAATAATCAAATTCACGTAAATGTGCACTTGAGAAAAACATTGATTTTAAAATCATGCAACATGCCACTTAAATTTTGTCCAGCACCGTAAACTTTTGTTTATTAATCCCATCACCTTTACATCAAAGTAAATACCATTTAAAATCACATAATCAGAAGATAACCATCCACCAAAGAAGCTACGATATGACACAAATTGATGTGTATTTACTTACAGTCTGCATCTTTGACTTGATGCCCTTTGATCCGTCCCTCAGTGACAGGTTAGAGGCTGACGGCACCATGGAGGGCATGAAAGACTCATATCCCATCTGACAATGCTGTAAAACAAATTTTTGGATAAATTAAATTTTAATCTTGCTAATATTGTGCCTTGCCCTTCAAGACCTGAAAGGACAAAAATAACTGTAATCATATTTTTTTGGCTGTGTTACTGTTGTAGTAGCAAACTGACATGATCGGGTTACTTGGCGCTTATTTTAACTTGGCAATCAGAAGGGTTAATTTCTGTCCAGATTATATAAACTATACACAAATACAGGTAATGAGTATTTACTCAAATCACTTCACATCTAAATGTACAAGCAATTCATAATCTATCTACCCTAAAATTTTATGGACTGATCACATTTGCTTGATTGAATTAGCACTGCTACTGTAGGTCATGACACTTTGCTACGGCAATAGTGTGTTGCCAGAAAAAGAACGGCAAAATCCAACTCGCAAAATTGGCTTATTTCACTTGTTTATATACTTGGTCAGTTATGTATGTAGTTTAAAACTGTGTTGAAGTGTGATCAATGATCATAAATTATTTTACAATAATAATCATTGACAACAAGAGGCCCAAGTAGACCTCAGATGCTCAAATGTGTTGCAGGTGAATCAGATGGTAAAATGGAGAACTTTTAGAAGAAATTTTAAATGATGTGCTATATAGAGTAAAGCATCTTACCTGGGATAAAGCCATAGTATCTCTGCCTTCTAGACTGTTACGACGATGAGGTTTGACTCGCTGAGTGGCAGATAGTGTGGACCTTGGTATACTCACTCTGAGAAAAATATGACAGATTTGTACAGAAAGATTAAAATTGGGGTAAAGGTCGACTTTAACTCCAACACAGGATTCCATTCAAAGTTTCAAAGTGAGATTTTATTTAGTTTTGATACAATTTAGTCTTATTTAAAATTATACTGTCAAGGTCAATCCTCAAGGTTACTTCAGTAATTTCAATATCAGAATTCAGTTCCACTAATCAAGTTGGTCCTCTATGGCAATCTATCTTAGCTTTCACGTTAAACAAACAATCTGGATATATGAACATGAGACAATACCTGACAAATCTGGGTTCCTCAAACGTCGGTTCTTTTCTTGGTTCAGGGTATTCTGCTTTGTCCACCTCCTCCTCCCCTGGAAACAGCGATTTCTTGATTGGTTCTGTAAACAACCGCCCGTTCACTACGTACGGCTTTACCTCTGTTCAAAAATTACATTTGATTTAGAAACTGAATTATTATTTCTGTGTACCTTTAAGTAAAATTTTATAGACTAACACAAATGTACATGAAAAACCATTTAAACTGTTATAAGTTATTCTCATGTCAAATTTTTTTTAATAGAGATTTTGCAACAGTAAGCAAAATTTTAGTCTGCCTATCATTCAAATTTGAAAAAAAAAAGTTCTACTTGTTTTCTATAGAAAAGTGTCGAGAACTCTAACTTCACAACATGTGTAGTAAAGGAAGCTTCTTTATTTTTCCAAGTAATAATTAAATTAATGTACCACTGATAAAGCATTGCAGGGATTAATCTACCTCTGCGTCCTGCATCTCTTACAAATAAAAATCGCTCAGGACCCATTGATTTCCAATTGCTGCGTCCCGCCGTACGCATTATTCACTTTCGTATTATGCTTCCGTTAAAGATCATGTTTACATAAAACTTTCATAGTCGAGAAAGTGTATTAGCTGTTTTAACGTGTAAATCAATATCTCGTTCTTATAATTGATCTGACATATTTTGCCCCCTCTTTTAAATCCAACAATAGGTTGATCATGTCCATGGTATGGTAATGAGAAATCGTTGCGGAAACATTTTGTGAGAAAAGTTATAATATATAATCAGTCCCGATGCGAGTCTAACTTCTTATCATTGGCATTCAGATGTGATATATATACATGTAAAATATATTTAGGAAAAATTCTTCCATGATAAACCTTGCAAGACATTATGAATCAATCAATTGAAATCGTTTTAATTTATTCTCACCTAAGTACCGCCTTCGTATACCGTAAATAATTGGTTTGTTTGGATAACGTTTTAATATACACATACATGTACAAAGCATTGCTTGCGAAATTAAAGCAAGTAAATAAATAATCAATTACTAAATTTGGCAAATTTGACTATTAGATTGAAGTTTTTGGAGACAGACGTTTTATTTCTAATAATTTTTCCTGGAACATAACGTTCTCATACAAAACGTCATGAACCAATCATCTCACTTGTATTTGCGAATTTAAGACGCGAAAAAAGACTGTTTACAGTACTTGGGACGCATTGATTTTTGCTGGGACCCATTGTTTTGGTTGGGGACCCATTGACCAAATTTTATCGGGTCCAGAGGAACCATTTAGATCAAATTGTAGATCAATCTCTGCATTGTATAGTATTCATGAACAGTATAAATGATACATGTGACATGTAACAAAAATTGTTGAACAAACCCTACTGTGTTCTCAATAAAATCAATGAAAACTTCAGAACATTCAGTCCAGATTGTAAAGTTACTTTTACGAGAAAATGAAACACTATCTCCAAGCAGTACATATAGAGGATCTTACATTACGATATTTAAGTGCTTTCCTTACAAATAACATTTCTGTATATTTGATACTGACTGAAATTATTTACATAAATATTAGAAATCTTTTGTATTCCAAGAAAAATTATTTTGTAGACAATCAATCAATACCTAATTTAAAAATCTTACCGGTACCTACAAGTACCTAAAATTGCTCTAACTATGAAATTCATTTTGTGAATGGAAGCATACTTCCTCTTAACTTTGAACCAGAACTTGAGAGAATGGTGAGTCAACATTATTCGAAAATTTTGCTTTACAATATGGACGGAAATAAATAATAATAATAAATAAAAATATCCAGCAAACAAATTTTTTTCCTGAAAGTAAATAAGATTTTCACTTTCATGTCTCCCTCTTATTTCTGAAAGAATGATAATATATCTAGAGTTATTTTTAACCATAAAACATTTTTGAAATACCAATGGCAGTTACAGGAAAAGAAGAGGGTGACAAAAGCAAGTAATTTTAATTGTGTACATACATATGAAATCATTATCAGATTTTTTTATATTCAGTTTGAAACCAATAGATGTACTTAGATCTAACTTGTATGAATGAAGCTACCCGATGTACAAACAATCAATAGATTCTTTTATATTTTTTCTCCTCCTGGGGTACAGTTATATATAAGAATGTTGGAACCATCCCGAGGTATATATATTTAGACAAATCTAAAGCAAATAAGAACGTTTTGATAAATTCAAGGAGAAGAACTCAACACGCTATGATTTATCATCTACTATAGTTCCATTATCATGATTATGACTTGACTCATTGTTTCCTTTCATAAGTTTTTTTTTAAGTGCTCAGATGTTCAAGTTGACTATATTAAACCAATGTGATTACAAAGGGGTAGGTTCACGAACACCCAAAATCGGCCCTAATTTTTTGCGAAAAATAATTTTATGAAAATTATGATTCAGCATCTCTTATATTCATCTCAAATACCTGGCGAAATAGAAAGTAAATATTTTTCATTGTCAAAACGTCACGTGCGTTCGTTATGACGTCACATTTTGACGTCATTTGCTCTACATGACGGAAAATGAAGGAAAATCGCCATATTTTGTGCATAAATCTTTGAAATTCGTATAGGCACCAACCCTTACCCAACATAAATTTTATGTAGATCGAAAGATAAAGTGCAAATCTAACTATTTATAAGAAATTATTTTGGGTGAGGGCTGGCGCCCTACTTATTTTCATACATTTTGACCAGAATAATGCCAATTTCTTACGATTTTGCTGCATTTTACGACTTTAAGCCGACTTTGAAGCCATATCTTTCGGTGTATTGCACGTATTTTGAAATATTCATTTGGTATTTCAAATAACCACACATTTAACTTCCTTGATACGAAATACTATCGAAATCTAAAACACTCTAAAATTAAGGCCGATTTTCCATGTTACCGAACCTGCTCCTTTACAAAAGAAAACTTCCACTTAACATATGGTAACTTCTACTTAACATATGGTAACTTCCACTTAACATATGGTAACTACCACTTAACATATGGTAACTTCAACTTAACATATGGTAACTTCTACTTAACATATGGTAACTTCCACTTAACATATGGTAACTACCACTTAACATATGGTAACTTCCACTTAACATATAGTAACTTCCACTTAACATATGGTAACTACCACTTAACATATGGTAACTTCCACTTAACATATAGTAACTACCACTTAACATATGGTAACTATCACTTAACATATGGTAACTATCACTTAACATATTTAAACTTCCACTTAACATATGGTAACTACCACTTAACATATGGTAACTTCCACTTAACATATGGTAACTTCCACTTAACAAATGATAACTTCCACTTAACATATGGTAACTTCCACTTAACATATGGTAACTTACTGTTATCCTCCAGTATTTCTTTGATACTTGTTGGTTCTTTGTCTGTGGTTTCATAAAACAAGGCCTCTGGACCCCTGTAACATATATGTAGTTAATGTATTTAACACTCAGCTTTTCAACATGTTCAAAGCATCTTGTTTGGTGGCCCATACAAAAATGTTGAAAATGAGCAAATATAGTACAGCCAAAATGTTTTTTTCATCAACTGCAAAAATATGGTGAAAAGTCAAAATAAAATCACAAATTCAAAGAAATTGAAACTGCAAAGGAGTTATTGATCTGTACCTTAAGCCAGTGAAGACTTGCTACATGCATGTTTTTAACTTTTGTCATAGAACTTAAAGAAGCCCTAAAATTACAGACAACTGAAAAAAGTTGAAGTTGTTTACGGCAGTGTTTTAAGATACGAGTGTCTTCTTTTATGTGTTAAAAGGCTTATGCATGCACTAAGTATATGTATGCAATGGTTGATTTAGATGACATAAAATTTTACAAATTTTGATATTCTCTTACTCCATATAAAACTGATTTTGGCACTCATCACGATTCAGGCGTCTGAATTCCCTCAGCTCTTCAAAGTAAGCCTCTGAGTTGTCCATCACTCGGTGATTGTTGTCCAGCAGTGCCGCAATCCAGTCGTACCCCAGTAGCTGCCGGGTGTGGTTTGGGTCCATCAGCTCACTATTAAAGCTGCTGGAATCCTTAGATGACAGGAAGCTCACCTTACCCAAAGACTACAGAAAAATATGGAAGAAATACATATACATCATGTACAATGTAGATAATCAAATGAAACACTTCATACAGAAATTGTAAACAAACACACTATTACAGACATGTCATTGCAAAAATTTTTACAGCTTACCAGACATGTATGAATTTTTGTAGACATTCAAACATGTTCATTAAGAAAAAGTTGAAATATTTCACCAGACCAAAGCAAATTTTATCTAATTTGTCATGTAAGTCTGGTGACATTCGGATTGACTGCTATTATTAATTTCTGTTCTTTATGCATTTGTAATGTATAATATCTCTATTGAAACAGTCAGAAACTGTTTAAAATTTTGGTTCTTTACATGTGTTTTAATGTACATGTACCATTACAAGTAGCTGTAAAAGAGCTATACATTCATATATCTACATGCACAGTACTAACCTTTTTCAGAGACTTTGATCCATTCATCAGTATAGATTTAGGTTTGTGACTTTCTCGTATCATCTTTGCCACCTTTTTATCGTTACCAGCCTGTCTGAGGTTGTCTGTATACACTTCCTCCCCTAGATAATCCCTCCTCACGTCACTATACTCCTCCCCACCTTCCATTATTCTGTTTCGTACAAAGTCTAAGTCAGACTCATCTAAGTAATTGGAATAGCTGTAATTAAGTCCTGATTGTTCCAGTGTTCGGTCAAACTCATTATCACTCAATTCCGAGTCTACTTTCACATTTTTATCAATGATCTTGCGTCGTCGAGCTAAAGTTGTTGGGGTTCTAGACCTTTCAGGAGATTTTCTCTTTGGAGATCTAGCTTTGGGTGACCTTGACCTTCTGTTCCTGACATTATAAGCTGACCTTGACCTGACTCCTGACTTTTTCAGCTCTGATTTTTCAAGTGACGACAACCTTTGTGTTTGTTTTGCTGACGATGCTCTAACTTTCGCATCAGTTCCTTCACTTTGCACTTGTTTTGCATCAGTTCTATCCAGATTTTTCCCCTCAAAACTTTTTGAATCAAGTTCCTTGCTTTCATTTGCTGTATTAAAGTTTTCTTTATTGTCTCTCTCATACTTGGCTTGTTCACTCAGTTCTGACCTTATTTTTGATTTCAAGGATGTATCGTGTTTAAGGGCAGTAGTCGATGAATCCAGGTTGACAGATTCAACTCCATATCCTCCTGTCCTTTCAACCTTCACTCCATTCTTCCGAGCAGATTTCATAAGGGTTTCCTCTAATAGAGACTCCTCCCTTGAAGAATATCCAGATGTTTCTTTAAGCTCCAGAGATCTTTGTAGCTTGCCTTGGCGTGCCTTCAGTTTCTGTAGCAGCAGCTTACTCTGGGCTCGTAACCGCTCATCAATATCCATCTTCGATCTTTATTGCTTGCTCAACTGAAAAAAAGAGAAAATTCTTAATAATATATGTAGCATGAATAATGCATGATCATTGTGTAACAGGTACAAGTTACTACAACACATTTACTAGTCTAATGTGAAATCTATAACAAATTGCAATGGTGACTATAGTCCTACTACTGAAGTTTCCATAACAATGCAAGATGCACATAGCCACATACATACAGCTATTTTAAGAAATCATGAATCCCCAAGATATTATGGTCATATTGCAAAGTCTCAGTTTTAGCTGATGTATACTTGTACTTAATCATTCATTTAAGGTATTCACCGTATGAACATGATGAAAACATCAAAGCTCTTCCATTTCCCGATTACAGTTTAGGAGATAAACCCATTTTAATGCAGGTCAAAGTTCAAGGTCAAAATCAGAGTCTCAAATAAAGGATCTTGTCATAAGGAATCTTCATGTAAAATAAGAAAACCGGTTCAAGAGGTATAGATCTAGTCAAGGACTAAATACAATGACCTTGTACATGTAATCTATAAAACAAGTGACCCCCTTACCAGATACCATGTAAGTGGATGCCACTGTACCCTCAGCAGAAAAATGTTGTGTCATAATGGCAGTGTGTTCCAGACAACGTAATACTTAAAATTTTCACCAGACAGTTTGTAATTTCACCAGTCATATTTTTATTTTCCCGGACAATTCTCACCTATGAATGAGAAAGAAATTATAATACTCAGACTCAGAGTAATATTGAATTTAAGGCATTAGGGGTATAATACTCTACTTCCGGTTGTTTTGATAAAAGAAATTATAAAATACCACGAAGTTGGCCGAAGACGCACGACTTCGGCAATGTTCGGAACCATACATTTTCATGGCAAGTTGAATAAAACATTAAAAAAATATCAAATATGTAAAATTATGCAAGATATGGAAGTACATATATATATACATGTACATAGTTTGTAGCTTTTCGACGACATTGTTATTATACCCCTAATACCTTAATCATCACTGACTCTGTCCTTGACACCTAACATCACACCAGAAATTAGAGTCTTTAGACCTTAATCATCACTGACTCTGTCCTTGACAACTAACATCACACCAGAAATTAGAGTCTTTAGACCTTAATCATCACTGACTCTGTCCTTGACACCTAACATCACCCCAGAAATTAGAGTCTTTAGACCTTAATCATCACTGACTCTGTCCTTGACACCTAACATCACACCAGAAATTAGAGTCTTCAGACCTTAATCATCACTGACTCTGTCCTTGACACCTAACATCACACCAGAAATTAGAGTCTTTAGACCTTAATCATCACTGACTCTGTCCTTGACACCTAACATCACACCAGAAATTAGAGTCTTTAGACCTTAATCATCACTGACTCTGTCCTTGACAACTAACATCACACCAGAAATTAGAGTCTTTAGACCTTAATCATCACTGACTCTGTACTTGACACCTAACATCACACCAGAAATTAGAGTCTTTAGACCTTAATCATCACTGACTCTGTCCTTGACACCTAACATCACCCCAGAAATTAGAGTCTTTAGACCTTAATCATCACTGACTCTGTCCTTGACACCTAACATCACACCAGAAATTAGAGTCTTCAGACCTTAATCATCACTGACTCTGTCCTTGACACCTAACATCACACCAGAAATTAGAGTCTTTAGACCTTAATCATCACTGACTCTGTCCTTGACACCTAACATCACACCAGAAATTAGAGTCTTTAGACCTTAATCATCACTGACTCTGTCCTTGACACCTATCATCACACCAGAAATTAGAGTCTTTAGACCTTAATCATCACTGACTCTGTCCTTGACACCTAACATCACACCAGAAATTAGAGTCTTTAGACCTTAATCATCACTGACTCTGTCCTTGAAACCTAACATCACACCAGAAATTAGAGTCTTTAGACCTTAATCATCACTGACTCTGTCCTTGAAACCTAACATCACACCAGAAATTAGAGTCTTTAGACCTTAATCATCACTGACTCTGTCCTTGAAACCTAACATCACACCGGAAATTAAAGTCTTTAGACCTTAATCATCACTGACTCTGTCCTTGAAACCTAACATCACACCAGAAATTAGAGTCTTTAGACCTTAATCATATTTTTACCTACTCGGGTGCTCCTTAATCAAAGGAGGGATTTCCAAGAAACTGAACTGAACTGAACATCTCTAGAGAACATCATGCTGTAAGTTTTAAGTTATTTGATTTTGAACCTACTTTTTCTGATTTGGCCTCCCAAAGAAATTTAAAAGTGAGATTTTCAGCTCCCTAATCCAATCAAAGGTCAAACCGGAATTAATAATAAATTAAATGTATCAAAAAATCAAAGCGGATCGTTCATACACAGTCCTCTCAGAAATAGGCTTACGTACTCAGTGCCACTTCGCAACAGAAAATTCTGTTTAAAAGATTTATAAGACTCTATTATTTTTTAACATCTAACAAACAATTTACAAACTTATATTAATGTCTCATGTTGGCTCAGATGTCGGTTTGAGGGCCAGGTCCTTGGAGCAGGAGAAAACTGGAGTATCCGGGGATAAACCTCCTAGGACTGGGTGGGCGACTACCATACCCTCCCACATCAGACCACTTTTCCCGAATCAGGAATTCAAACCCCGGGACTTTGGAGGTGAAAAGTGAGTGTGCTACCACCATTGACCACTGCGCTTACTTTACATTTTTTGCTTTACGCATGAAATATTAAGACAGATTCCGTCTAGAACCTGGGCAGATTCCAGTCCTAAAGGCTAGGGCGGACTTTTACAAATGCATTGCAGTAAATCAAGAAATTCCATCTAGTAAAAAAAACTAGCCTAGGGGGAAAATGTTGCATCTTGGGAGAAATTATCTGACTCATTACATATTATTTCAAATTTATATTGCTAAGAATATGTGGGAATCTAAGGAGAATGTGTAAAATACATGTACCGTCAACATACCAGTAAAACACGGTAAACCGAGAACCACGGTGAATCATATTCCAGGCTTCCAGCCCTAAATTTGCCCCATATCAGACCTGTCCAACTACTTTGAACCGGTCCATATTTAAACATAAGTAAGAAATTCTTAGTCAATAGATGTAAAACATATATTTGATAATTACAATGCAGATATTGAGGCCTGTGCAGTCTGTAGATGATGTACATGTAGGCGAAGGTCTAAAATCTTCACAGGACATTTAGTTCTGTGGAGCTCAAAACTTTACCAGACCATACAATAACTCACAAGACCAACCAGAAGTCTCTGATGAGACTGAAGCTCTCCTGGTTGTTTGCTTAAATTAATCTAAGTGCCACACTCATTTTCAAAGACCCAGAGATCAGGGGCTCAACATAATACAAGACCAGAGAATGATTAATATAATGCTAAAAGAATTATCTTTCTATCAATTATACTTTCTGAGAATTGGTGCTCACATGCACAAGATTACATAGAGTTATAATGGAGAAAATGACCACACCCATTTTCCAAGACCCTGTTGGTCAGGGGCTCAAACAAAATATCAGGTGCACAACTAGACCATAGACTGAGAATAAATCAAAAACAATTATCTTTCTATCAATTTTACTTTCTGAGATTTGGTGCTCACAAGATTATATAGTTATATACTAGGAGAAAACAACCACACCCATTTTCCAAGACCCTAGGGGTCAGGGGCTCAAACAAAATATCAGGTGCACATCTAGACCACAGACTGACAATAATGCAAAAACAATTATCTTTCTATCGATTATACTTTCTGAGAATTGGTGCTCACAAGATTACAAAGAGTTATATAGGAGAAAATGACCACACCTATTTTCCAAGACCCTGGGGTAAGGGCCTCAAACAAAATATCAGGTGCACATCTAGACCACAGACTGACAATAATGCAAAAACAAGTATCTTTCTATCAATTCTACTTTCTGAGAATTGGTGCTCACAAGATTACATAGTTATATAGGAAAAAAATGACCACACCCATTTTCCAAGACCCTCGGGTCAGGGGCTCAAACAAAATATCAGACACACATCTAGACCACAGACTGACAATAATGCAAAATCAGTTATCTTTCTATCAATTATACTTTGTGAGAATAGGTGCTCACAAGATTACGTAGAGTTATAATGGAGAAAATTACCACACCCATTTTCCAAGACCCTGGGGACTAGGGGCTCAAACAAAATATCAGGTGCACATCTAAACCACAGACTGAGAATAAAGCAAAAGCAATTATCTTTCTATCAATTATACTTTGTGAGAATTGGTGCTCACAAGATTACATAGTTACTATGGAGAAAATGACCACACCCATTTTCCAAGACCCTAGGGGTCAGGGGCTCAAACAAAATTTCACGTGCACATCAAGACCACAGACTGACAATAATGCAAAAACAAGTATCTTTCTATCAATTATACTTTCTGAGAATTAATGCTCACAAGATAACATAGAGTTATCTGGGAGAAAATGACCACACCTATTTTACAAGACCCTAGGGGTCAGGGGCTCAAACAAAATATCAGGTGCACATCAAGACCACAGACTGACAATAATGCAAAAACAATTATCTTTCTATCAATTTTACTTTCTGAGAATTGGTGCTCACAAGATAACATAGAGTTGTATAGGTGAAAATGACCACACCCATTTTCCAAGACCCTAGGGGTCAGGGGCTCAAACAAAATATCAGGTGCACATCTAGACCACAGACTGAGAATAATTAAAGCAAAAACAATTATCTTTCTATCAATTATACTTTGTGAGAATTGGTGCTCACAAGATTACATAGTTACTATGGAGAAAATGACCACACCCATTTTCCAAGACCCTAGGGGTCAGGGGCTCAAAGAAAATTTCAGGTGCACATCAAGACCACAGACTGACAATAATGCAAAAACAATTATCTTTCTATCAATTTTACTTTCTGAGAATTGGTGCTCACAAGATAACATAGAGTTGTATAGGTGAAAATGACCACACCCATTTTCCGAGACCCTGGGGGTCAGGGGCTCAAACAAAATATCAGTGCACATCTAGACCACAGACTGAGAATAATTAAAGCAAAAACAATTATCTTTCTATCAATTATACTTTGTGAGAATTGGTGCTCACAAGATTACATAGTTACTATGGAGAAAATGACCACACCCATTTTCCAAGACCCTAGGGGTCAGGGGCTCTAACAAAATTTCACGTGCACATCAAGACCACAGACTGACAATAATGCAAAAACAAGTATCTTTCTATCAATTATACTTTCTGAGAATTAATGCTCACAAGATAACATAGAGTTATCTGGGAGAAAATGACCACACCTATTTTACAAGACCCTAGGGGTCAGGGGCGCAAACAAAATATCAGGTGCACATCAAGACCACAGACTGACAATAATGCAAAAACAATAATCTTTCTATCAATTTTACTTTCTGAGAATTGGTGCTCACAAGATA
Source organism: Pinctada imbricata (assembly GCA_033119305.1). Lineage (NCBI taxonomy): Eukaryota > Metazoa > Mollusca > Bivalvia > Pterioida > Pteriidae > Pinctada > Pinctada imbricata. Next base: position 60,728,221 of record VSWD01000003.1, read on the forward strand.
ACATAGAGTTGTATAGGTGAAAATGACCACACCCATTTTCCAAGACCCTAGGGGTCAGGGGTTCAAACGAAATATCAGGCGCACATCTAGACCACAGACTGAGAATAAAGCAAAAACAAGTATCTTTCTATCAATTATACTTTCTGAGAATTGGTGCTCACAAGATTACATAGAGTTATAATGGAGAAAATGACCACACCCATTTTTCAAGACCCTGGGGGCCAGGGGCTCAAACAAAATATCAGGTGCACATCTAGACCACAGACTGACAATAATGCAAATACAATTATCTTTCTATCAATTATACTTTGTGAGAATTGGTGCTCACAAGATTACATAGAGTTATATAGGAGAAAATGACCACACCCATTTTCTAAGACCCTGGGGGTCAGGGGCTAAAACAAAATATCAGGTGCACATCTAGACCACAGACTGAGAATAATGCAAAAACAATTATTTTTCTATCAATTATACTTTCTGACTCTGAGAATTAGTGCTCACAAGATTACATAGATTTATAATGGAGAAAATGACCACACCCATTTTCCAAGACCCTAGGGGTCAGGGGCTCAAACAAAATATCAGGTGCACATCTAGACCACAGACTGATAATAATGCAAAACTAATTATCTTTCTATCAATTATACTTTCTGAGAATTGGTGCTCACAAGATTACATAGAGTTATATAGGAGAAAGTGACCACACCCATTTTCCAAGACCCTGGGGGTCAGGGGCTAAAACAAAATATCAGGTGCACAACTAGACCACAGGCCCATTATAATGCAAAAAGAATTTATTTTGTACTATGCACAGATTCAGAGCTAGGATTCGCGCTCACAAGAAAAGTTTAACGGACGGACAGACAGACAGACAGACAGACGGCCGGACGCCGGACACAGGGCGATGGCATAAGCTCGACTGGTCTTAGACCAGTAGAGCTAAAAATTATATGATGAAAAAAGAACATGTGACATATGTTCTGAAATCTATAACCGGTAGTGATTATCAAGTCTGGAAGAAGAGGTGACTACAAAATACATTCCTTACATGTAGTTGGACACAAAACAGAGTGATTTTAAAGATGGTTATGTTAATGGTTACTGGTGTCAAAGGAGTAACAGAACAATTTTAAAGGTTTATACACAATAACTACGTTACTTTGTTAAATTGAGACAAAAAAACTATGAACAAATACATTTGTAATGGTTGGCATATGTCTCAAATATTTATTTAATGACTATCTTAAAATTTCAGGACTTCATTATCATGATTATCTTTCTTGTCGATCTTTTAACCACAAGATTTCCTCAATTTCACAACTTTGCTATTAAAGCAGTAACAGAACGATCAAGCATTCCAATGTGTTTTATTGATTGATTTTCAATACTACATATGTTGATAAATCTGAAGTAACATCTTTTCAAATGACCGAATTGTAGAAAATAAAGGAAAATTCCCTCAAATATAGTTCTTTCTGAAAGTTTTAGGAGGGTACCCTTTCCCAACCGTAATATCTAATCATGAAACTATCAATGCTTAATAAATGATCAAAAACTATATTCATCAAGTCACCCTAGTTATAAAAATGTTGACACTTAATAATATGGTGATTTCTAGTGAAACTTTGTAAGTTTCCTTAATTTTACCCAATTTTATTAATTCAAATATCCCTACACAGTAATCATTCGGTTACCTCTTTTACACCAGTAACTAAAGCAACAATTTACTCTACGAAACAATGATTTGCAATCTCCCAATTTGTCCCCATCCTCCACAAACGCCTTACCAGACATTTTGATCTGATGCAGTTGGGGGCGTCAGGATCTTTCATACTGGTGTCTTTTCATACTGAGTTCTTTCGTACTTTTTGTTGTAAATTGGGATCTTTCGTACTGATCGTTGGGATCATACGTACCGGCAAGAAAGATAAGTATTTTGATATATATAACAATATTTGTGTTTGGAATCTTCTTTATTGAAGTGCACAATGTATGATAGGCAGACATCGCGAAAGTTTTTATAACTCACAAGACATTTTTGCATTTTTGTCGAAATTCAAACATGTTTATTAAGAAAAAACATGAAATATTTTACCAGACTGAAGCAAATTTTACCAGATTTGTCTGGTACAAAAACATGTAGTATGTCTGGTGACTTTCGGATTGACTGGATAGGTGGTCGTTTATTAAATTTCAAAGGGTCGGATTCATTTTAGTTAGTTGAAATATGCATGTTTTAACTGAAAACATTGGTTAAAAGGCGCCTGTTCATTAAAAAGCAAAGTTTGTAATGAAAACAATCATTTTATGATGTATATTAAAAATTTTTACGAAACGGTATCGGTACGAAAGATCCCAAAACCCAGTTGGGACAATTTAATCAGACCAACACAAGTTAAACCTGGAATTTTGTCCCACAAACCTAAATTGCAAACACTGCCTAACCCTCTGGCTGCGGTAGGGGTCATATGTGTCCTTTTACCGCTTGCTGCAGTAGGGGTCATATGTGTCCTTCTTTAGTTTTCGGCATTAAAACTCCTCTAATTCGCTTGTTTCTTGGCGGATTTTGACAAATTTGGTATCAATGGAAGCAGAAAACTATCATCTACAATCTGATGGTAATAAATACCTAGTAAGATTTATCGTTAAATTTATATATGCAAAAATATCCAATAAATGAGACACCCTGACTACCGCCGTAAACGTTTCGTATTTTTAACGTCATCATCGCAAATTCAACCACATGTTGCTTGGGAATAAAATCAAGTAGAAAAACTTTAGTTAAATTATCAAACAGGATATTTCTTTGAGATTTTAGCCATATAATAGATAAAATATTTCACGTTTGCTATCCCTAATTATCTAAGGTAATATGAATTTTTCTATAATTTTGTCAACTATCGTACTTTGCAACGAAATTTTAACGAATGACGTTTCTCTATTTGAGCGAGTGAATTTTAGTTTTAACCCTCCTTTGTTCAATGATATATCTATTTTATAAATAACTGCACGCATTATCGAGAATGAGGGAGGTGAATGACATTCATTTATTGACTGGAACGTCAAAATGTTTAAAAACGTTTACATATACTTTTTTCCTTTTCTCTTATTCATATTCCCGTATCTCTAAATATATTTATGGAACCAGATATGAAATTTTGCAGTATGATTCAAAGATGAATTTTTTGACTAGGCTTAATTTGAAATTGCAGATACAGTTCCTTTATACATATTTCGTTGCGTTTCAGATGCTTCTGACATCTCTCGGGAAATCTTTTCCCATTTCATTTCCCATTGTAAATCCACAAATATATTCGTAAACATTGTATGCATCAAATTTATCTTCTGAATTTATGGAACTTAAAACATCAAAATTTCTTGCAGTGACATAACGATATTTGAACAAGGTTGTCGCAGCCAGAGGGTTAAATGACTTGAAATTTTATTGTCGAAACGTCTGGTCTAAAGCGGAAGGCCAAACTATCTTGTGGCAGAGGTTGGAAAAGGCTGTAGTGTCTGTCAACCTTCATTAAACATCTCTTATCTTTATCGATTAGATACAACAACATTAAAAACATACAAGTCGTGTACTACCATTTGACGTTTCATTTACCAAATATTCATGTTTGAACATGATCAGCAGGAAATAACACATGCAAATTTGGGTGATTAATGCAATTTTGCTTGACACTGACCTTGATATCAAAACATCAAACACAAATTTCAGATATTTCCATGTGGTAAAATGTGATTTCGATACCAAATAAGAAAGAATTGTTCAAAGTTGCTCTTTGAAAATTTTGTTTACAACCGCTTCTCGTTGAAACTCTTTTCAAACGTTTTCTTGATAGCAACAGTAAAAACTAGAACCGGTGTCGGAATTTCGAAATCCGGACGGGGTTTTTTTTGTGTCGCATGCGAAGCATAGCGACACTTAGGGATCACTTTGTCCGTTGTCCGTCTGTCAGTCCGTCCGTCTGTCTGTCTGTCACACTTTGGGTGTCACAGCCCATAACTTTTGATTGGTAAGTGATAGGGCTTTGATATTTCACATGTGTATTCCTTTTGTGACAAGACCTTCCTACACACACCATAATTTTTGACCTAGTGACCTTGACCTACATATTTGACCTACTTTTCAAAAAAATTAAGAATGAATATATCTTTTGATTGGTTAAATGTTAGGACTTTGATATTTCACACATGTATTCCTTGTGGCAAGGCCTTTCGGCACATACCATAATTTTTGACCTTGTGACCTTGACCTAGACATTTGACCTACTTTTGGAAAAAAGATAAGAATCGCTATATCTTTTGATTGGTAAGTGATAAAGCTTTTATATTTCACATGTGTATTCCTTGTATTAATGTCTTTCTACACATACCATAATTTTTGACCTATTGACCTTGACCTACATATTTGACCTACTTTTCAAAAAAAAAAAAAAAAGAATGGATATATCTTTTGATTGGTAAATGTTAGGACTTTGATATTTCACACATGTATTTCTTGTGGCAAGACCTTTCGGCACATACCATAATTTTTGACCTTGTGACCTTGACCTAGATATTTGACAGACTTTTGGAAAAAAGATAAGAATCGCTATATCTATTGATTGGTAAGTGATAAAGCTTTTATATTTCACATGTGTATTCCTTGTATTAATGTCTTTCTACTCATACCATAATTTTTGACCTATTGACCTTGACCTACATATTTGACCTACTTTTAAAAAAAAATAAGAATGGATAATTTTATATCTTTTGATTGGTAAGTGTTAGGACTTTGATATTTCACACGTGTATTCCTTGTGGCAAGGCCTTTCTACACATACCATAATTTTTGACATTGTGACCTTGACCTAGATATTTGACCCACTTTTAGAAAAAAGATAAGATTCGCTATATCTTTTGATTTGTAAGTGATATGGCTTTGATATTTCACATGTGTATTCCTTGTAACAACGCCTTTCTACACAAACCATAATTTTGACCTATTGACCTTGACCTACATATTTGACTTACTTTTCAAAAATTTAAGATTGTATATATATCTTTTGATTGGTGTGATAGGGCTTTGGTATTTCACATGTGGTGTATTCCTTGTGGCAAGGCCTTTCTACACATACCATATTTTTTTACCTTTTGACCTTGACCTAGCTATTTGACCTTCTTTTCTAAGAATATTTTTTAATTGGTTGGTGATAGGTCTTTAATATTTCTTATGATAAGAATTTTTTTTTGTTACCAATTTTTACGTAGCAACCTCGACCTAGATGATTGACACTCTTTTCTGAAAATTTGAGAATGACCATATCTTTTAATTTTTAATCAAGAGGTCTGATATTTCAAACGAATTTCATTTGACAAGACTTTTCTACTGATACCAATAATTTTGATCCACTTTCTAGAATGACAATCAAACCGCTTCGCAGGCGACACAAGCATTCCTTGGATTGCTATTTTTTCACCTCCTGGGTTACTTAATATTTATTTAAACTAAATATTATATATTGTTAATAACAATTGCAAACTAAGTTTGTGATTACATGGTCATCAATCTGAAGGTCTTTCAATCTTGTCTGGACCAAAAGTTTGAAGTTGATATATCTAAGGTAATAATTATTCATTAATCTTGTTATTTGAGCAAAATATGTACAAATTCTCAAAGACGGATTTTCTGTTCATAGCTTTTGAACCTGTGAATGGATGATTTTTTTTTTAAATAAATTGCTGGTTTGTCGAAAGACTCATAACCTGGAGTTTAGATCATATATATGTTTTGGTTTAAACAGTATTTATTGAGAATAGAATACACATGATATCAGTACAAATCTGTAAATTTGGGATTGAGTAACAAGAGTAGCTCTTATATTAAACTCTCTCTATCATGTTTTAGGTCAAGAGGTCACAGACAATTGTTAAGACTTTGACCCAAGATAGAATATTAATCCATGCATTGGTTTGACCAATATATATATATTTTGATCACTCAATAATACACAATTGCCTATAGCAATGGCTTGACCTAAAACCAATGTCACATTTTTAATATACCTATAGCTAGGCTACGCACTGTGACCTTGGCCTTGGTTTTAGGTCAAGCATATTAACTGAATCAGCTTAGAGATTATGCGAAACTGTTTATTGAAACCAAAGGTATCCAATGGGTGGAGAATAAAGGTATGACACTAGATACAAAATTTCATATTTTTCCATTTTCCTTTAAAATTTCATTCAAAAGTTATTGCCATGAGATAGAAGTTCTCAAAAGTAGATCATATTTCAAGGTCAAACATCTCACCACCAAAGAAGTCCATCACTCCATAAATGAAAAAAAAACGTGTTTGTGAAACATGAATGTCCCCGTCGACATCTTTGTCAGTAAAAATTGTATAATGGTCAAACTCCAAGGTGATGGTAACAAGGTCAAATATTTTGGTATTCATGGAAAGATCTTGTCACAAGGAATAAACATGTGAAATATCAAAGCCCTATCCCTTACCATTCAGAAGTTATGGCCAAAGTTAAAGTTTTTCAAAAGTACGTTAGACTCCAAGGTCAAGGTCACAAGGTCAAATATTTTGGTATCCATGGAAAGGTCTTGGCACAAGAAATATACATGTGAAATATCAAAGCCCTATCCTTTACCATTCAGAAGTTATGGTCAAAGTTAAAGTTTCTCAAAAGTAGGTCAAACTCCAAAGTCAAGGTCACAAGGTAAAAAAAATTGGTATCCATGGAAAGGTCTTGTCACATAAAATACACATGTGAAATATCAAAGCCCTATCCCTTACCATTCAAAAGTGATGGCCAAGGTTAAAGTTTTCCAAAAGTATATCAAACTCCAAGGTCAAGGTCACAAGGTCAAATATTTTGGTATCCATAGAAAGGTCTTTCACAAGGAATACACATGTGAAATATGAAAGCCCTATCCCTTACCATTCAGAAGTTATGGCCAAGATTAAAGTTTTTCAAAAGTAGGTCAAACTCACAAGGTAAAAAAAGTTTGGTATCCATGGAAAGGTCTTGTCACAAGGAATACATATGTGAAATATCAAAGCCTCATTCCTTACCCTTCAGAAGTTATGGCCAAGGTTAAAGTTTTTCAAAAGTAGGTCAAACTCCAAGGTAAAGGTCACAAGGTAAAAAAAATTGATATCCATGGAAAGGTCTTGTCACAAGGAATACACATGTGAAATATCAAAGCCCTATCCCTTACCATTCAGAAGTTATGGCCAAGGTTAAAGTTTTTCAAAAGTAGGTCAAACTCACAAGGTAAAAAAATTTTGGTATCCATGGAAAGGTCTTGTCACAAGGAATACATATGTGAAATATCAAAGCCTCATTCCTTACCCTTCAGAAGTTATGGCCAAGGTTAAAGTTTTTCAAAAGTAGGTCAAACTCCAAGGTCAAGGTCACAAGGTAAAAAAATTTGGTATCCATGAAAAGGTCTTGTCACATGAAATACACATGTGAAATATCAAAGCCCTATCCCTTACCATTCAGAAGTTATGGCCAAGGTTAAAGTTTTTCAAAAGTAGGTCAAACTCCAGGTGAAGGTCAAATATTTTGGTATCCATAGAAAGGTCTTGTCACAAGGAATACACATGTGAAATATGAAAGCCCTATCCCTTACCATTCAGAAGTTATGGCCAAGGTTAAAGTTTTTCAAAAGTATATCAAACTCCAAGGTCAAGATCTCAAGGTCAAAAAATTTGGTATCCATGAAAAGGTCTTGTCACATGAAATACACATGTGAAATATCAAAGCCCTATCCCTTACCATTCAGAAGTTATGGCCAAGGTTAAAGTTTTTCAAAAGTAGGTCAAACTCCAGGTGAAGGTCAAATATTTTGGTATCCATAGAAAGGTCTTGTCACAAGGAATACACATGTGAAATATGAAAGCCCTATCCTTTACCATTCAAAAGTTACTGCCAAGGTTAAACCTTTTACGGACAAACAGACAGACAAATGGACAGGAAAAAAACTATATGCCCCCGAATCTTCGATTACGGGGGCATAAAAAGTAAAGAGTTAACTTTGAAATTACATCAAATTATGATGAAAATTAATTATTTGAAATTTTTGACCAATCAGCATCTGATGACCCATACTCTGTTACAATGAAATATGACATGATTTTAGATTTCGATATAACAAATTCATGTACCCGAGTGCCCTTATTGTCCTTCATTACCTATTAAATACCTTAATTAGACAGATTCTTCTGAGCAAATACCAGAAGTATAAAGTTGAATTTACTTATACCTGTAGATGGCTGAAGTATGTATTTCGGTTGAGGACATTAAAAATAAAACAAACAGGATTTCATTTTACTGGTATATAATCTGAGTGATGTATAAATATGATACAGATAATGTAGATGCAAAAATTATTATAATATAAATGAAATTGCACAACACTTTAAAATCATACATTCGATAGATAGATCTGCATGTATAATTATGTAAATATTTTATACATGTATTCCATCAATTCATTTATGATTCGGTCCTAAATAATTAATTATCTGTCTATGACAATTAAATTTATAAATAATGCATGAAAAAAATTACAAGACAAGTACATTTTATTACTTTCTATTAGAAGCAATACACTAGTACAAAATGTCAGGAGAAACATGACCCTGATTTTTATTTTAAATAGTTAAAATAATATGATTACTTAGCACTGTAATGTTGTGAATTCAAATAGCTTTTGGTAAATTTCAATAGATATGGAATTCCTTATACTTAAATTATAGTCAAATTTCTACCTCAATACCCTATACATTCAATGTAATCAAAGGATCTGGGACCTTAAGTCCCCTTTTTTGACATGTACCTGTGTGATATTCGGATAAACCGTCATAAATTCTGGCCTTATGTTTTTTTTTATACATATGTATGAGAGAGGTAAAACATATTGGCACACGATCCCAAACTATGTGAAAATGACCATTCAAATAAAAACCAATAATGCTAATAAATTGATAATGCCTCTGTGGTATGGCTATATATATGAATCTGTATGTTTGATGCTACTTTTTTCTCTGGTTTTCTCTAATTCATAACACAAGCGTATGTTTTTATGGCTGATTCCTTTTCAAAGAGAAAATCATGTATTTATATAAAATCTGTCTCCTATTCTTTGGAACTAGCCACAAAACTATATGCGCTCATTCTTAACTTTGAAGAAATGTATGTATTAAACTACACAACTAATTTGTGCATTATAAATCAGCTCTTGTAGAGATCAGGGTATGGATTGAATTTAGCGACAATAAATTCATTTTAACATATTTTTGACTTTTTTAGATTTGAACATATAGGGCTTAAACTGAACATATAAGCTAGTTAAGATATTATCCTATAGCTCATATTAGGTTATTACAATTGTATTATCTAAAATAATTTTGGAATATTTCTGAAAATCAATCTCTACAGCTTTTCCTTCGGGTCCTTTCAAAATCGTTGGCTTTTTTTAACATGTTTAATTTCCAGTTGATACTACTGTTACTGTTCTATTTCTTCTTTCTTTCATTTACAGTATTTATCTGTATTCTATCGTTCAAAATTTGAAATTCACTTAGATGATTTTTGCAAGAGAAAAATTGTATTTTATGTCATTGCATACATGTGTTATTATATAATATGTAATGAAGTTTAGGTGTAATCCATTAAAAAATTTTTTGGAAAACTATTCAACAAAAGCAGCTCTATTCAAAAAGCCAGAAAATACATGTAGTTCTCTAGATGCTCCAAAAGTGTCTAGTTGATAAGTGACCATCTTTGATGGGATGAAATTTCAAAACATAATGTTGACTCAGAAGCATTTACTTAATACATGTACAGTATTTGAGATGCTTTAATTTTCAATATTGCATTTGCCATTGACAAGAAATCAAATTATACTTGATTAGGGAAGTTCATTTACAATGTCATGCTTGATCATACGAACACAAGGAATCAGATAGGAAACATGATTTAACCATACCACAAACATATCTTTACTCAAATTATTATCATATTCATTTAGTACACATTAAATTTTATCATATTTGTTGAATCAGATAATTTCAGTACATGTACACCAAGCATTATTTGTAACATAAAATTTTAGAATTCCAGCATGCTTCAAACCAAAATGGTTGGAAATGGACTTCCAATTATTATGAACTTTTAATCAAGATACATGCATATCCCTATATACATGTATTATACAGTACAATAAATATCAATAATTATTACATTACATGTAGATATAGGCTTATCTCTTAGCTCAAACATAATTCAATGACCTCATTCCATAACATTTTAATTCAACAATCAAAACACATAATATTATGAGTATTGTTTGCCTGCATTACATTATCCATTGTACAAACACATTTTCAATGCCTTCTTTGAGTAGAGATATAACATTTGAATACCTACATATCCATGTATCTTACTCCAAATCACAATAGCTTAATGTTTTCAAGAAGTGCATGTGTGCCAATTTTGACGTGTCAATTTGTGCCGCAATAATAATGGAGACAGATATCATCTTAGCACTAAGTAATACCAACTTCTTTATCTTCAATTGTACAATGAATACAATAACAGCCTACTCATCCATGTGATATGCATGCATAATTTTCAAGAGGTACACATCATATACTGTGTTATCATTATTGCTCACTGACTGTATCAGTTTCCCTTAGTTAATTATGACTAATTATCTGTCACTTTGTTTACAATCATCTGGCAGCTTCCTGGACCTGTGATCCGGCCACTGCTAAAACTTTGTCTCCAGAACCTGTAGAAAATTAATTCCATTACAGAGAGTAAAGTATTTATACCTATGTTCAGTCCAGCTTAATTAGAAATAAATCTAATACATTTGTATTAAAAAAAAAATTACTAATGTAGTGAATAGACCACAATCTGAATCTGAGACTCTAAATGACTGAGCTAATACATGTATGTTTTACTGTGCTTCAATGAAATGAAATTGTGATCTCAGAATTAAATTTTAACAAATACGTTTTATGTCAAGCGTTGTCTGTTCAGACTTTTTTAAGGCTTTTAATTCTAAGAAAAATTAAATAGTTGCAATCTACTCTGATCCTCTTTTCATTTTTAAAATTTCCAAAGAGATTTCTTGACCCTCTTATAAGCTAAAAATATTCACACCTAAGAAGTGATTGGGAAGGAATTTTTGTGAATGGGCCATTTTTTCCATGATTTTCTACAAATTCGCAGGACAATTTCATATGAAAGTAAACATACATCAATGGGCCATTTTCAAATCAATGGGACTATATATGGTGCATTATCCCTGTCCTTCCCAATCAGTGCATTAAGTAAATCATATGTTTGTAAGATTTTTTCCCTTACCTAGGTTTCCTGACACTTGTTCAAACTGTTTGAGACTAGCACTGGAGTTCTCCTGTAGATAAGCTTCTTCCTCGGGTGATAGTGACTCCCCAAGTTTCTTTAATGCCGTTAGTATTTCTACAGATTGTGCCGTGGCTGTTGACTGCTGAATTTTACCGATCTTTGCATCTCTGCTAATCTAGAGAAGGTAACAAGGTATATGAGTACATAAGCATCAGCTTAGCAGATCGAAACTGCAAACAAACACTATAAAGGCCATCATCATAAAAAGGTAAAATTGGAAAATTTTCACAAACAAGTGAAAAAATATTTCACCTACAAATTTATTTCGGAATCCTTATTAACATAAATTTCAATAAACTTAAAAACTTCTACAAGGTCTGAATGTAAAAGAAGGTACATGTATGTCTGATCACAGAAAAACAATAGAGAATATTTTTAGTCTTACTTTCATTTAAAGTTAACCAAATACAAAGAGAGTCCCCATCCACGTTGCCAGTAGGGGACTAAAAACTAATGACAAACCTCTGACAGCCTTTGTCTAAGCTGACCTGGTTGTTTTTTGGCAAATAATCTGATAACTTCTGGTGTCTTGAATGCCTCACTTATAGCAGCTTGTATCGCCTACAATAACATAGACATGTATAGCTTGCAGACAAAGAAAGATAACTGCTCTTTTTTAAGACATGCAAAGTTTGCAGACAAAGATAGATAACTCATCTTTTAGATATGTAAAGTTTGCAGACAAAGAAAGATAACTCTTCTTTTTTAGATATGTAAAGTTTGCAGACAAAGAAAGATAACTCCTCTTAACTCGTAAAGTGTTTGTTTTTAGACATGTATTGCATAGTTTGCAGACAACGAGAGATAATTCCTCTATCATTTATAAATGACACCAAGAACATGAAAATTGTGAACTTTTTTTTTAATTTTTCACATGTAGAAAAGGTAAAGAATATAAACTATGAATGAAAAGTTTCCTACTTAATGAAAGAAATAAATCATAATCAATCTTTATAAGTAAATATTCTTATTTAACATTCTTTAAAACGAACCCCGTATTAAATATTTTTAATCACATAAACTTTTCTATAAATCACATTAACTCCACAGATCATTTTCCTTTAAGTATACGATGTACATGTTTTAAATGATTGGCGTTTTTCTTCTATTCTGAATCTTTTTGAAATATGGTGATACATTTGGCATGTGTTTGGAGATAAAAAAAACCCCAACAGATATAGAAGTACAAAGGTAATTTGTGTCTAAAATTAATACAATTGTAGTTCAAATTGTATAGTCTGATCAGGACAATGTTCTATGATTGTTTTGTGGACAAAGAAAGATAACTCTTATTGATATTATCCATCATCTTACAAGTTGCATGCCGTTGAGTTGATCTACCAAGCTGAGGTTACCTCCTATCATACTGTCTAACGATTCCTTGAATTCTTTAAGTTGTTCTAACGTCTCATTCTTTGTTTCCTCATACTCGTCCGGTTCTAAATCATCCCTACAATTTACATGGATAAATATTATAATTCTCCAAAAAAGAAGTAAAGAAGGTGTTGTGTATCTCACCAGGAGCAACTTCAATGCAAAGTTCAATAAAATAGAATATTGACATTGATCAAGAGAAAGCCAATGCCAATTCAACGGCTAGTCATGATTTTTTTTTACTTATCACCATGGTAACTTACTAAGCCAACTTACTTGCATTCCTCTAGGTCTGTAAGTTGTTGCATTAAGCGATCTAGTTGCTCCTCCAGATTTTGTTTCAGTTTGCCTGTTTCTTGGGCTCCCCTTGATGCCATCCTAGTAACGGTCTTCAAAAAATAGATCAATGTTAGATAAAATTTTCACCTCATTTCAAATCAAAATTCCCTGATCATTGCTGTTTACAACACAATTCAAAACAATTGATAAGAAAGCAAAGAAAGGAACTACTGTCCGTGCGGTTCACTTCGGAAACTGGATAAACGAAATTTTTATAACTTTGTCATGCATCAATTAAAATAAAATCTATATCATTGAATAGATCTACCTTAATCGTAAATTTTGGTATATGTTACATGGTCGAGGGTTTATCCAATAAAATTATACAGACAAAATAAGTTTTAGATAGGGCGTTTTCAATGTTAAATTTTAGCGTGACGTCGCTGATTTTAAAATTGAGCTTATGGAGAGCATCATGACGACATGGGAAAAATTAGCATGGGAAATGGCCCATCTTAAACTTGTTTTGTCTATATTAATTGTTTGAATGGGTGTACTCACTATCATATAACATATACCAAAATTTACGACTAAGCGAGATCTATTGAATGGTATCAACTTCATTTGAATTTTTGCATCATAAGGTATTCAAAATCGCATTTATTCAGTTTCTGAAGTGAGCCACGCGAACAGTTGGAATATAATTGCTCATCGCATGACATGTTACTGCTAGCCCGTAAGTCAAGGTTTAGCAGAATTCTGCTCGACAGAAGAAAAAAGAATTATGTTTGTATGTATGGTTACTATAAATGATTAGTTTTTTCATCAGGTTGACACGAATACTTGAAAATACCATCTGTTATTCTGTAAAAAATATAATTTCTACTTTCACTTTCAAATGAGCTGTTTGTTTCTTTGATTCTCGACACTTTAACGACATCATCGGCGATAAAGTAAGACAAAAATATTCTTATTTTTATAAAAATTGCTTGTTATGGTTTACCTTTCAGCAAACACTCCTTTCAGGTTGAAAATGATGAACTGTCAAGTGTCATCTGCTAGGTATGGGTGGTATATTTGAATTTAACCCAACTTAGTGCCCGTCATTATTTTCACTTGATTTTCTCCCCTTTACAGAGTCACAAAGGCAATTATTTTCAAAAATAAAGTAATTTTCAATAAATTTACTAAATAACAGTGCGTGAAGATTTGTCTAAAAGCATAATTTAATTTATTTGGAAAATAATTTTCATATCGAGATCGTAATCGAAGTTGTTTAGAAGCATGGACGACGAGAAACCGTCGACTTCGTCCAAAAAGGATGATTTTCTGGAAGGATTCAATGATGTCAATCAATATATGCAGGTAGCAATTGTAAAATGTTTCTGCTGAGAAAATGAAACCGATGTCACTATTGTAAATAAGATATTCGATGACATGTGGTTTTCAACGTTTCCTCTGACGCCCTCCAACACTAAATTGTCATGCAGGGTTTTTTTTTTTTTATTTTGGGGAAGGTGCCTGTGCCTGTCCCATTTGAGAAAATTTGCGACATTTTACTGAAATTGTGAATTTTTTCATACAAATTCTTACCTCGCTATAACCATGACGGGGATTAATCTACTTCTGCGTCGCGTCCTGCGTCTCTGACATATAAAAATCGCCTAGGACCCATTGATTTCCGATCACTGCGTCCCACAGTGCGCATTGTTCACTTATTTATCATGGGTCTGTTTTAGTCATGTTATTCAAAGTCAAGAAATAATGTGTAAATGTCTCTTGTTTATATTTTGACAGCTCTTTTAAACCTAATTAACAGATCTGTGGTATTGTATGAAAAATCATTGCAGAGCATCATTTTTTTACCCCCTACAAACGAAGTTTAGGGGGGTTATATAAGAATCACCCTGTCTGTCTGTCTGTCTGTCTGTCAATCCGTCCCGTTAAAGAAGTTTTGAAAGCAGATTTCTTTTACACTATTAATGGTAGGCCTTTCAAATTTCTTACACACATTCACCATAAAGAGTACTACAGTTTGGTATCATGACTTTTTGATCCTGTGACCTTGACCTTGACTTTGGACTTACGTTAATTAAAAGCAGATTCGTTGCATACTATAAATGGTAGGCTTTTCACGCTGCATCATAAATGGTCCCATTTATAAAAAGATGTCCTGCGGGGGGTATAATTCGTCCACTTTGGGGCAGTTCTAGTTTCATTTTTAAATTCAAAGTAATATGCAGTCCGTCATGAGTCTTATTTACATCATAATACAGATATATATATTTATGAAAAATTCCTCCACTGTAAACATGACATTATGAATCAATCTAATGAAATCGTTTAATTCATACCATCAGCGTACCATGTTTACTATTTCGTTTATTCAAAAATTCTCCTTTTTTGTCAACTGCATGTTAATTTTCCCCGACATATGTGCCCTGACCCCTTCCCTGAAGGAATGAGAAAAAAACATCGGTATCTCTTGTCAGACTCCAATTACGACATCATACTCATAATTTAAAAGTTCATCAGCAAGTGCAGGGATTAATCTACCTCTGTGTCCTGCATCCTTGACACATAGAAATTGCCCAGGACCCATTAATTTCCGATCTCTGCTTCCCACTGTACTGTACACATTATCACTTTTGTACAATTTGTCAGCTATAGTGAAAGTCAAGTCAAAGTGTATTATCCAAATAATTAAATGTCCCATTTTATAATAGATCACACATATTCTTTGAACTTGATTTAGATTTCTGATCATGTCCGTGATATCATATGAGAAATCGTTGAGCAAAATAAGAAACCGGAAGTTTTTTTTTTTTTGATAAAAATTATATATTCAATGTATATGCATAGTCCAATACGAGTGTAAATTCTTATCATTTCCGAATTCAGATACATGTATACAGTAAACTTCGTTTATAACGAAGCCCAGGGGACCATTGGTCCAAATTCGTTATAGCCATATTTCGTTACATGCATTTTGATGCTAAATATGTTTCCTTTGTGTTGCTGTTCTGAATGAAAAGTAAAGACCAGTATTCAATAGTTATGTTGTGATCTATTGAGTAAGCATTCTTATGAATTGACATGCTGATAGAGTATTAAATTATGGGCAATCATTACCGCATGTGTATATAACACGTCTCCTAATAGGTAATTAGCGCGGGGACAACATACGGGGAGAGCAATTATTTGATAATTAGAAATTATCTGTCCGCCAGGTGTGTTAATTGGGAATACATGGAGATCATTTCGTTACATCAGGTGTAAATAGTGAAGAAACTATGCCCACGGGACCATGAGATGGCTTCGTAAAAGCCAATAATTCGTTATATACAATTTCGTAACAAGCGTACAAAAATCAATGGAGGGTAATAGGACTTCTACAGGGACTTTCTTTTCACTTCGTTACAAGCAGAATTTCGCTATAAACCTGTTCGTTATAGGTGAAGTTTACTGTATATCTGTATCTATAAAAGTTCTTCCATTGCAAATTTTCTAGGACATTGTTGATTATTTATAATCAATTGAAAGCGCTTTATACATATGTACCATCATCGTGTACATTATATAATTGGTTTGTTTTGATAACGTTTTTATGTCATTTTACTAAACATTACCTCATTTGCGTAAATAAAGCAACTATATAAACAACTAATTCTTGGCAGATATACTTTTTTCTTGAACATGCGATCTCATGAACTTAAAATACCAAAACCTAGTTATCTAACTTGTATTTGCAATCTTAGAAGCAGAAAAAGATGGTTTACACAACATGAACTTGGGTCCCATGCATTTCTGTTGGGACCCATTGTTTTGGCTGGGCACCCATAGGCTAATTTTCATCGGATACAGT
This sequence comes from Pinctada imbricata, assembly GCA_033119305.1. Lineage (NCBI taxonomy): Eukaryota > Metazoa > Mollusca > Bivalvia > Pterioida > Pteriidae > Pinctada > Pinctada imbricata. The sequence goes on from VSWD01000003.1 coordinate 60,745,187, forward strand.
ACTTATCTCGTATGTTTACTCTTTTTCCTGACTTTTCCAGCAAGCCCTACAGTCAGTGGTACAGGCCGTCAAGTCGTCCAATGATCTACCTGCAGCAGGTGATGACTTTGATTACTATTCCAGCTTTTCTGGGGTCAGAGATTTCTTGGATGTGGAAGGGAAGAGGATATTACATATGTGAGTACAATAGCTTTAATCCCTTTTAGCTTTGCTCAAAGACATTTAGGTTCAGCAATGAGTCAATTTTGGACTTTCTTGAATGTTAAAGGGGTAGGGCCACGAAGCCCCTAAAATGGCCCTGTAATTTTCCTTGAAATTATAACTTCATGAGAAATACTTGATATAAAATATGATGAATGTTTCCCCTTTTAACATGTTTAATGAAAGGAACATATCATCAACTGAAGCATCATTGGAAGTCTTATGACGTCATCAAGTGACGACATTTTGGCGTTATTGGCGAAATATAGCCAAAAATGCTCGAAAATGTGTCTTTAGTGGAGAATTTTGATGTACCACATGCATCGAGAAACATAAAACTTTTATGACAGGAAGATATAATGATTATCTTTCATTTGTAAATTTTTCATGTTTCTCAATGCATGTCAAGGCTTAGTCTAATTTTAAGGAAACATGTAGGTTTTGCAGCAATTTCACAGAAAATGGCAGATTTTGGGGTTTTCAAAAGGCTTAAAGCTAGTGATAAATGCATTATTTACAAAATCTCAAGACATGATTTGATAAAGAACTTTACAAAGTATCAAATCACAAAAAAATATTCAATATATTCAAATGTTAAGAAACAGGGCCGATTTAGGGGCTTTGTGGCCCTACTCCTTTTAATATAGCATTCATCTTGAACATTGTGCTCTCATATTCCACATTTACCTGCATTACACCACAGGGATTCAGTGTGACAAACTAAGGAAAAAATTTCAATAAATTTCTAAATTTCTTGTGCAAATTTCAAAATTTATGAAATCCTGTGCTTTGCAAACCTTAGTACAAATCTGTAATGTGAATCCAAACCAGAGTATAAAATAATTTTACATCTTGTGTTTCACAGTATCCAAACGTTAATGAGATTTCACAATGTGAAGGGGAACTTGGAGAGAAGTGGACATGATGCCTCGGATCTGGAAGACAAGTTTGACATTATTATGGACGCCAATGACCAGATACTGGAAAGAGTGGTCAGTGAATAAAATTCTTCAATTCTATTTTGCATTCATTATCTGGTTGCAGTGTTCTAGGATTTTATTTAAAAACCACTTACCAACGGGTAAGTGCCCACCAAAAATGTGCTTACCCAGAAAGGAAACTCGCTTACCCAAACAAAAATGTCAGAATGAAAAGGGGATGTTAATTTTCCATTTATATGCATCCTAGCCATCACCATGAAAATGAATTATTATGTCCAGAAATATTGTCACACTGAAAATACAGGATGACTGCTAAAATGTATGATCTTGTACATTGGTACATGTACATGTATTTTGGGGCGACTATTAGTGATGGGCTGATTATCGATTATAATCGATTAGCGGCGTGTTGAAGTCATCCGATTTCGATAATCGATTTGAAAATAAATAATCGATAGCGTGAAAGGGGGGGTGTGAGGGATCAGAGGAAATTCTGACCGAATGTCTAGAACTTATTCCAATAATTATTCTACTTAACATTTTTTTATTAACATGATTAATGTTGTAGAGTAACAGAATTTATTAATTTGAAATTAGAGAAAATAATTGTAAAAGAAAAATCATTTAATGACCGACGGTGACCGTAAGTTCTTAAATTCTTGTCAATATTTGTAGGTAAAATGATTTTATTATTTGAATGAGAATGGTTGAACATAATCCTGTTTGATGCTATTGGTTATGTCGACAGATACTTTCTACTTTGTACAAATACTAATATGACCCCCTCCCCCTTCCATATTCCACAATGAACACAACTGAAAATGATCGTTTTTAAAAACTTTTCATGCATTTTTAAAGGAAACAATGGAAAAAATATAGGTTGTATTTCATACATCCTTGATTACTCTTAATTTATTCAAAATTAATTAACTCGCATATATATCTGCATCATTGGTCAGTAATATATAAAACGTGTGCTTTATTTGGATAGAAAATGGTAAATTTGAGTTGAATGTCATAAAGCGATTATGATCGGTAAAATCGCATCGGACACACCAACCGATTCTAACCGATTATCGATTATGATTCTGAACCGATTTCCCATCACTAGCGACTATTTACTTCTGTTTTTGCTAGACATACATGTGTACATGCAGAGTGTAATGGGGATTGTGCTTCAAAATTCACTTACCAACGGGTAAGTGGCATTCTGTGTTCCAGCTACCCGACCTCAATTTTCACTTACCTCGGGTAACGGGTAATGGAATCCTAGAACACTGGGTTGGAATTATTGGTATCTAAGTATTGCTGCTGTACATTAAGTAACTGTCAGTTTGAAATAAAAGCTAGATGTGATATGGTGTAATATTGTAGTATACTGATATGAAATCCAGGAAAAAATTTGTATAAAGAACAACTTTTCTGTAAAATATTGGTTGCACTGCAAAGGCTAACAAGTAGATACTCTGTCATATTGGAAAAATTCAATAAGTTCATTTCATTGAAAGATCCAGTCATTTAATGTACAAAATATTTGAGATGATTCCATAAGATTTGCATAATGAATATATAATTGGATACATTGTATCTCTATTGTGTTTATTATTGTTTAATTATCACCAAAGGGAAATTACTTGGATGAGGCAGCTGGTATCAAGAAGAAAGAAGATAATTTAGTCCTAGCATCGGCTACACCTAAACTGACAAATAGTGCTAGCTGGAATAAAAAGGTAAGAAAAAGATCATTTGGTCCTAGCATCAACCACTCCAATACTTGCCAACAGTGCTAGCTGGAATGACAAGTATAGAAAGAAGATAATTTGGTCCTAGCATTGGCTATATGTAAACTGACCAGTAAGTTAATGATAAGTTAATAATTTTGAACTTAATGGAACAATTTGATACATGGAAAGAAAATTTTCAAAGTAGGAAGTTAGATAAAGAAATTTCATAAGGAAAGTAAGTAATATTTTCATGCTATTTTCAGACGAGCTCCGTCAATTCCCCTACCAGCAGTGGATACCGTCTATTATCGGCACGGAACATACAGCGACCTCAGCTTAAGTTCAAGGACAAGGCTGACAACTCTAATACACCGTTTATTCCTAAAATAAAAGTCAAACCAAATGCTGTTAAGTCATTGGAAGGTATGCATTAAGAACAAATTGACAACAAAGTTTTGTAGTGGATAATATTATATATGATAGACCCTTTCACTTTAATGTTCAATCATATCGTCCTCTCATAATAGTCCAGCTGAATCGTGCAAATATTTTCTTGAATTGTGCAAAATTTCATTGTGCATGAAATTTGGCACAATTATTCTTTAGGTCATTCTTTACAATATTAGATATGGACCCACCTCGAAAAATAAAAATATTTTCAAGATGGCCACCTTTTTTAGGACAAAATTATTATTTTTCACTTAATAATTAGTTTTTTACCGTTTATGTTTTGATTAATCGTAAATTATTCATGAAAATGTTAGTTTGGAACATTCCTGATATTTTCAATCATCCAGAGGTCGACATGAACCGTGATATTAGATGAATTACGTCATATGACGTTATGTTACTTTTCCCTGTACAAAGATTTCTTCGATATTTTTGGTGTAAAAAATGTAGAAAATTAACATTTGTATCAAATGAAAGTTTTTGAAATGCTCTCATTTGTATTTTAGATTTAAGATAATCATGTTAGGTGTTACGTTAGTTGAAATGTTTTTAAATTTACGTCCTGAACAACCATATTTGTAAGTTATTTATTTCACTTGTTCTATGTTCCTATTCCTAGGAGATATTTTAAATGAATAATATCTTTACGAATAAGTAGATATTAAGGTACCGATTTCAATATGAACATTGACTACAATATCCCCTCTTTAAACTCTAATTGCTCAGGCACTATGTTTGTTATAAAACTATATTCACATTACGTTACGTTATATGTTTGATTATCGGTTTCTTTGAAGTGATAAATGTTTCAAATAATCATCGAAGAAGTACTTATTAGTTACTCAGTCTCAAAGTCAAGAAGGCAAGGCATTTACATTAGAACGGTTGCGAACCTTGGAATTAATATGTTCCGAAGAGAACCAGGTGCCCGGGAAGAGCATCATTTAAGAACAGATGAATTTGCAGCATGGACCAGACATGCACGTTTCGGGTACTTAAACCTCGTCAGTGATCCTAGGATCATTGACGAGGAATAATACAGGCCTTTTGGTGTGGAATGGTAGTATAAAGCATGGAGAAGTCGACAGATGTACTTTTATATATTAAACATTTTCGCTAAACATTTTTAACCATTGTTAAAAGGTTGAATCTGGATATTAACCAATTTAACCGATTCTTACTGACGTAGCGGATGACCGTATTCATCATTGGCATTGATTTCATTGGCTTATATGTATTCTTTCGTGTTAAGTATTTGATTGTTTTCGGATATTTTGTGTTCCTTGTCATACTTGCGTGCCTTGCATTACGTGTATTTCTGTGTTTTGCTGTAGGAAACCCCTTGTTTCTTTTATGAAGTCATAAGAAGTATTTAAGCTATGGACCGAACAACTCAATATATCCGTCATTTTAAAAGCGTCTTTAACATCTCATCTATAATTCTCATACAAGGACTATATTGGACCCAATATTTTCATTTTTGTGTATCGTTATCATGCAATCAAGGACTTATAAACAATAACTGTTTATAAGTCCTTGATGTAATTGAATTAATAAAACATATACTTAAATATAAGTACCACATATTCTAGCTACCAAATACAAAGACTTTCATACAAATATGGTTATTCAGGGCGTAACTATACTTCATTACACCTAATGCAATAATAGTAATGAATTCCTTTAGGGTTGATTTACTAGACGGAAACACATACAAATTAATATTTTATAAGCTTTCTTTTGATACCAATTTTAACTTTCTACGATTTGTAACAGTGATGAAAGAAAATATCCTTGAGACTTTATACAGGAAAAGGCAACGTAACGTAATAATTTATTCAATATCATATTTTAAGTTGAATTCTGCATGACCAAAGACATCATAAATGAAGATTCAAACATTTTCAAGAAATTTCAATTTTCTACGATATGTCACAACCAAGAAAGAAAGCATCTTTGTATAGGGAAAAGTAACGTTACGTCATATGAAGTAATAATTTATTTGATATCGTATTTTAAGTTAAATTCTGTATGATCAAACATATCGTAAATGAAAATTCTGCCATTTTCAAGAAAGTTTTTTTTCTACGATTTGTCACGACCAAGAAATAAGCACCTTTGTATAGGGAAAAGTAACGTAACGTCATATGACGTAATTCATCAAATATCACGGTTCATTGCGACCTCTGGATGACTGAAAATATCAGGAATGAAGAACGTAACATTTCCATAAATAATCTTTCATTGATCAAAACATAAATGGTCAAAATGATAAATTATCAAGTGAAAAATGATAATTTTGTCCTTAAAATGGCGGTCATCTTGAAAATATCGGTCATTTTGATTGTTCGTGGTGGGTCCATAGCTAATATTGTAAATATTGGCCTAAAGAATGGTTGTGCCAAGTTTCATGCTTTCCTGAAAATTTGCACAATTATTTCACCATACAGCTTGACTATAAGAGGATTTTACCCACCAGTACAATGTACAATCAAAATATGTCATTGTTAACGTTGCATGGTACCATTTGGAGCAGTATGACATCACTTGATTGTGCTGGTGGGTGAAATTGACCCTTCAGATTGCGGGAAAAAAATGCAAAATTTTGTGACGTCACAATGCTTTTACATCGGACAAACAAGCTTCGAACCTCGGTCAAACATCAGAATTGCATTGTGACGTCATGGAATTTCTCAAATTTTTCCCGCGTTCGGAAGGGTCAATTGTCAAGTAAAAAGGCAAAAGTGATAATAATAGACTTTAATGTGAAAGGATCTGTTGTAAAAAAAAAATCTTCTTCTTTTACAGATTCTATGAGATTGCCGGAGGATGTAACACCGGAGAATCTAGACGATCCTTCTTTCACGTATGTGCGAAATTATGTATCTCTAATATGTCAATCAGTGTGTAACACTTCAATGTTACAGACTAAGTTTTTGTGAATCAATGATTTATATCAAGTAGTGTAAAAATGTACATGTTTGTTACGTTCAAGGTCTGACATACAGTTTCTTTACAAGTAATTTATACATGCTGTAGTGGTAAAAACTTCTTTTTACACGTAAATGTTCATTTGTACAAAGAGTGCACTTTGATTCTACATTAGAATTTCTTACATACTTTTATGTGTGCACACATTATGATATGACATTGATCAACAGCCAATTTGATATTCGAGTTCCAATATACATGTAGTTTTCATTTCTACTCTCATAGTAATGCCATGTAAAACAAAATTATTGCAGGCGTTGTATAACAATGGAGTAACAATTAAAAAAGATCAGTGTTATTGATTATGCTGCATCATTATGTAAATGTCGGACATTTGTTGATCCAGAAATTAAGGGATGGTCAATTGCTTCAGCCACAATTACAATGTGTAAACAAAGTTTTTTATCCAACATTTTATTATGATGCCGTAATGTCAGGTCTGCCAGCATGTGTGATAGAGGACAATCAAACAATTACATTGTGCTATGATCACTGATTATGTTTTATTTCTCTCAGGTACCCCCATCCATACCAGGAGGAGCTGGGCGTGTTTAAACCTACACCACAACAATTAGAAGTTGGAGATCCACAGGTAGTGTGTATATTTATAGTGGGAGCGTATTGAAGTACACATATTATTATAAATTACACATGTCATCTTATTGATCCCAAAACTAAGAAAGGTTGATATCGATATAATGTTATATACATGTATTACTCAAAGGATTTATTCATGAGACCTTAATTGTGGGGCGATATTGCTCAAATAAGCATTGTTCTTTTTTGGCTAAAACTGCATGTTTGTTAGGTACATGTAATTATGATCACATTGCAGAAGCCAGAACCTGTCAGTGAATGTCCCTACACAATGATTACTAAGGTAGAAGACCTCCAGTCATTGGTCAAGAAGCTGTCATCAGAGGCGGAGCTTGCTGTAGACTTGGAGGTTTGTATAAAGTAGATTCATATTGCTATCAATGGACATCAATATTGACAAATACTTTGAATTTATCTTGAATTCCATGGCTCCAACTCGTATTCTGAATTACTAGGGATGGGCAAAGATGCTATCAATTACATGTAATTAGAATAAATATCCAGAGTATTCTTTCAGCGATAATGAGAGATTTTATTATTTACAAATGTTAACAAATAAGTGTTTTTGTCATGTAAATGAAAATGAGTGATGAACATGTAAGTATTTAAAATTCATGTAAAATAAACACTTCTCATACATTTCTAAGGATTGCAAGAAAAAGATAAGATGATTATACAAAAAATCTTAAATGTAAAGAGCAAAGAGAGGGGAAATATTCTCTTATTAACGCAACATACATGTATATATTCACAGATTTTAAGATCATACTCATACATGTAAATATCTCGCAAACAAAGAAAAATTAATTAGTCACGTTGTCAGCGATTACGATCATTATGCTTTACAATTCAGGCTCACTCATACAGAAGTTTCCAGGGCTTTGTTTGTCTGATGCAGATTTCTACCAGGAGAGAGGATTTCCTAATAGATACACTAGAACTCAGACATGAGTTACCTGCCCTTAACGAGGTGTTCACAGACCCAAACATTGTAAAGGTATGTTACATGTATATATCCTGATAGATACACTAGAACTCAGACATGAGTTACCTGCCCTTAACGAGGTGTTTACAGACCCAAACATTGTCAAGGTATGTTTAATTTCCTGATCGATACACTAGAACTCAGACATGAGTTACCTACCCTGAATAAGGTGTTCACAGACCCAAACATTGTCATGGTATGTTTTATATCCTGATAGATACATTAGAACTCAGACATGAGTTACCTACCCTAAACCAGGTGTTCACAGACCCAAACATCGTCAAGGTATGTTTTATATCCTGATAGATACATTAGAACTCAGACATGAGTTACCTACCCTGAATGAGGTGTTTACAGACCCAAACATTGTCAAAGTATGTATTATATCCTAATACACCTAACATTACACCGATTATCAAGTCCTATTGAATATTTTGAACATATTCATGTACATGTAAATCCACCTTCCAAAGATACATGTAGTAATAAAAAATGTCAGGAAAAACTTTTGTGATGTCTGGCAGTCTTAAACAGTCTTCATGAAAACTTTTTTTACCACTAGCCAGCCGGGCTAGTTGAGTGCCAAAATCTACTAGCCACTCAAAATTTTCACTAGCCATTAAAGAAAATTCAAAACGCTATAAACACCCATCGTTTTCTCAGCTAGGTCTGTTGAATAGGCAAAAATTCACACATATATAGAGCATACATAAAAATGGAACGAAGTTAAACCACCACCCTATCATTTCTCTGGCGGATGTCAGCTACGTCATTATCAATAGACTCAATTTTACAATGAATGCATGATATTGTTTGTATAAATATAATTTCACATACACATTTTGCCTGCAGAAAATGGACCGAGAAAGAAAAATGTAAGAACTTATTTGAATCATACACGATAAAAGGCCGACTGTTGCTTGCGCCGCTTGGCCAATAGTTATAAAATTTTCATAAAAATTTCCTCATTTCAGTGTTCAGTCCAGATTTTTGAAATTGTTAGATATTTAATTGAACATGTTATACTCGCATATTAGTTGGTACCGTAAAATAACCCGTCACAACGCGCAGAAAAACAATGCACTGTGGTTACGGAAATATTTATCTTGTATCTTAGGACAATATTTTAAGGAACAGATTTTACAGGAAAACATTATAATATTTCATTTTAAACATGTTCAATAAAATAAACATTTCATACTTAACCAGCGATGAAAGTTGAGACGTAACGTGTACTTTTTACAGAAAGAAGGCGGCGATTTTACCCCAAGTAAAAGATGAGAAATCACCAGCCGCTGGACTTTAATGAGAACACTGCATTTCATTAAAAGTCACTAGCCAGTCGGGCTAGTTCAGCATCAAATTTTGGTAGCCCGAGGAAATAATTGGTAGCCAGGGCAGTCGGGCTAGTGAGTTTTCATGAAGACTGCTTAAACAAAATTTAATCCGAATAAAGGTCATATAACCAATTCTGTTTAAAACTGTGAAAGTAAAGATCAACTTTATATTTACAGGAAAAGTAAACCATTTGACTGCAGGAAAGCAAAATTTATAGATACATGCATGTACTGATCAGATATTCTCTCTAATTTGGATTGATTATACATGTACATACATGTATGTTTTATACTTAAATTCAAACTAAACATCATTGTAAAAAGACTATTTAACCAGTGAACAACTGTTTGATGGTGACAGTTGTTTGTTTGCTAGAAACTACACATATTACTCTGGTATGATGCAAAATTTTACATTCATTGTATTCTCTCCATTTAGGTTTTCCATGGTGCTAATATGGACATTGAGTGGTTACAGAGAGACTTTGGCCTGTATGTAGTAAACATGTTTGACACTGGTCAAGCGGCTCGAGTTCTCGGACATAACAAGTTCTCTCTGGCCTACCTGATGGACCATTACTGTGGTGTCAACCCAAACAAACAGTACCAGCTTGCTGATTGGAGGATCAGGTTTGTGTCGCGAGATTCTATTAGACAGAAATTCGGTTCAAGGCTAATTTATTAGAACTAGTTTCAGTGGGGACAATAGATTTATAAGAGTGATGCTTCATATTTGATAAAGTGAAAATTTGAATCTTTATATTTTGAAATAAAGCATAGTAAGCTGTTTATATACAGACATACATATAAATGCATGTCGCTCTGCCCACAATATCACAGCTGCTCCTAATTCCAAGCTACATGTATAATTATAAGATCTAACCATGAACTAAAGAAATTTGAAAAGCAGAATATTGTTTCTGATGAGGAAAGTGTTGGAAAGTAGCAAATATTAAGGTTTAAGATTTTAAAGACAAAATTCTGTATGATTATAAGGTATGGTATAATTATGTATATAGAATATAAACAAATTTTTAATGTTTTACAGGCCTCTCCCTCAAGAGTTAATTGACTACGCTAGAGAAGACACACATTACCTACTGTACATCTACGACAGAATGAGGAAAGAACTGATAACACGTGGAAACGAACATAAAAATCTACTCATCTCAGTACTACAGAGAAGTACGGAAGTCTGTGCTAAGGTATGGTTCTGACATATGATAACTGGTAATTAGCAAAATTCCCACTTAATGTGAACTTTTTGAATCACTCCTTTTTTCCCCTCACTCATCTATGATCGAGTAATCTAGATAAGGCAGGCATATTTTGAGTTTTTAAAAAAAATTATAATTACTTTGTGACATTGTCAGAAGGATTTTTAATGAAATGTTGATATGGATAAAGTTCCGTGAAGTTCATTTCCAGTAAAATACATTGTGTGTTTAATTTTAAAAATGTAATTTCATACAAGTAGACAAATATTTTATTTCGAACTCTCCTCATTTCAGGTCTACAAAAAGAACGTATTCAGAGAAGACGACTACTTGGAGATGTACAGGAAAAGTAAGAAGGTGTTTAACTCCCAGCAGCTAGCGGCGTTACAGAAACTGTACGCGTGGAGAGACAGACTGGCAAGGCAGGAAGATGAGAGCCATAGGTAGGATAGCTTAGTGATTTACATGTATGGCAGGTTGGCAACATTTCTTGTTAGTTTTGTTTTCCATGTCAATAGAAAAAAGAATGAAATCTGTAAACATGTCCCAAAACTTAAAGAAAAATTAATCAAATTCAATAATGACAGCATAATGTAAGAAATTACTGTTCATTGATGTACATGTATAATTCTGGTCGGTTGCATACTAATTCTGTAAATTGTGAAGGGATTCTTGGAAATTTTTTGTGTACAACTAGAGTTATACTCTAATGAACACCAAAATTTAAACAGTCATTACTTATATTCACATTTGTTCTGAATATCAGATAATTCAGTTGGATGTAACGTCAGAGGTATCTAAACGTTTGTAAATTTGAAACATTCATACAATATACAACCAGAATTATCGAATAAAAGTCCTTTTGCCTTATGGGCTTTCTCCTGCAGTGTAAGTTTAATTATTTTAATTTATATTTCAGTTACGTGCTGCCTAACCACATGTTGTTACAGATAGCTGAGATCTTACCCAGGGAGAGACAGGGCGTGTTTGCTTGTTGTAATCCCATCCCCCCTCTGGTCCGACAGTTCTTACCAGAGATTCATGGCTTTATCCTGGAAGCCAGAGAAACACCTCTAGTCAAGGTACATTCTTTAGGATTTTACAGGTTATTCTTAAATAAATATACGAGTAATTTATACATTGTTTGTACCTGTCATTTTGTGGACTAAATTTTTACAGTTGTCTGTTTGCAATATCCCTGCCATCCACTGTTTCCCAGCTTAATTTTCTCTGTAATAATATATTTCTCCAAAGAGTATGGAGAAATAATTGTGATCAGTTTTAATGACTATGACTAGATGACTTCAGTTTTGACACCACCTGTGGCAAAGCATTGTAACCAATACCTTTCTTACTAAATCACTCATGTAAAAACTATTAATTGATGTGAATTTGGCATCTAGTGTCCAAATTCCATTGTTTGAAAAGGTTCTTTTTTTTTTCTAGTTTTATCGAATTTGAATATGTCGATTGCAGGTGAAGCCAAAGGAGAAATCCCAGCCGTCTGCATACCACCATCCTAAGTATGATCATAGCAGCTTGTTAACATGCCCTCATGATCTGTCACATCAACACACATCTGTAGATGACGCCATGGATATAGACATACCTGTAGTGCCAGGTAAACCTCTTATACATTTAATATTTCATAATGCCTCTAAGTCTTAGGAATTCATGTACAATTTTGTTTTGTAACTTTGGAATATTAAAAAAATGATGTTCTTCATCTTCACTTGGCATATAATTTCCATGATTTCAGATATTGTCAAAGTAACAGGTATGTTTTAATAGAGATTCAGTTATTACAATGGTAACAACTATCATTTTGATTTCAGATGTTACCATGGTAACAAGTATGTCCTCATTGTATGGTACAAATAATTCTGGTAGAATTGTCGTGATGAAGGACAAACCCTTACTATCTGTGTTAGCTGATAAGGTATGTACTATACGTGTAATATGATGTATGAGAGATGAGATTTTGTGAAATTCTCATACCGTCACTAACTTTTGTGTGATATTTCTTTTTTATATCCAAACACTGAATAAAGTTACACATACAGAAAACATAAGTAATCTTAAACATAACATGTTATATTTTCAGAATGACAGAGTAGGCAGTAACGGACAGAGAATAGCCGCTGCTATTAAAGCCTCCTTCTTAAACCCTTTCATTATGGTAAGACAAGTATAGATTCAGGTGATTTTAGTATGTAACTCTACACTTTGTAAACGGTTAGGAATAAGCAGGGTAGTTTTAAGTTACAACTTCCCAAACTGAGAATTTAATTCTAATTTCAAAACCAAACAAAAAGAAAAGTCTAAAGAGACAAGGACAGCAAGTACATGTACGTGTAAACTGTATGATTTATACTTGTTGTGTATTAGTTGTACTTAGAATCAGAAATATTGAATTTTTATTTTAAATGGTCCTTGAACTTCAAAGGAGATAGCATACATGGTGTATTTTTTATATTTATGTTTCAGTATCTGCCAGATGATGATGACCAAGGAAGTTCTATCATTAAACCTCGAAGAACTAAACAGGTTTCTGTCTGTTTTTTTTTTTGTATCATAAAATCAGTAAAATTGCCTTGTTCGATGAATCTACGCTGCATGTTAAGAACTTTACCTTTTCTTCCAATCTGTACTTCTTCCTATCATGTCTATTTCTCCATCTGCAATTTCAGTTCTTCTCAGTTCTTTATTAGTCAGTTCCAAACAAGCAAAAAGGCTATGGTTTATACAGAATTCCATGAAAATTTCTTGAAATTGTTCATTATTCAATATATACATGTAGGTTATGGAGACGTGGAAACTACGGCATAATACAGTCAAGAGGAAAGCGTCTGAAGTTAGCCCTAATTCTCCATCCCCTGCACCATCAGGTAACGTGTTTACAATGTATGTCTGGCAATGTTGACCAATTTAGCAAAACCTTGATTGCCTTCAAGGCACTAAGGAAATGCTGGTATACATGTACATATATACTTGTACAAGCTTATTTCATCATCTTATGCTAGCCATACAATTGATCCTTCTGAACGCGGGAAAAATTTGAGAAATTCCATGACATCACAATGCAATTTCGATGTTTGACTGAGGTTCGAAGCTTGTTTGTCCGAGGTAAAAGCATTGTGACATCATGACATTTTGCAATTTTTTCCCGCAATTAGAAGGGTCAATTATTCAGTTAATTTACAAATTTGGAATGATATAATCTTTAGTTGCCTATTACATGTATCTAGATACTTCCTTTCATGATACAGTATACATTGCAATGAAGATAGATATAAATAATTCTAGTATAAGCATAACAGGGATTTTTTTTGCCCCTTTTTGGGGCCGTTATTCGGCCCCATTCCCAATGAAAAATAGTATCTTTTTTTCCCAATTGTGGCTTTAAAATTTCCCAATTTCATATAGATGGAATTATGACCGAAATAAGTGAAATTTACTGGTTCAAAAGTAGCGAATTTACTAATTAATTGCCATATGTTGTAAGCATGAGAAGTTAAATCATATTTTAACGAAAATTATTTGATTAAACATTCAATTCTGAACTTTTGATTGTATAAACTGTCATTTTACTTTTATATTATTACTGTACGGTACTTCCCAAAATATTCCCAAACATTGTTAATTTTCCAAATTGCACGGGCCCGACCCCATTCCCAAATTACTGAAAAAAATCACTGGCATATGATAGAATATACATTTGGATGAGTATTTAAGCTCATGTTACAATGTGTATTGTGATATTCAAGCATGCAGGATTATACATTTATTTGATGGATCCATGGGGAAGAGTCAAGATATTGTCTTGAGATAGTGGTAAAGACCTTGGAAACTGTTACATGAGGCCCAGTCCAAGGGTAACAGTTTCCCGGGTCTTCTGGGCTATCAAGGGATGATAGTGAACAGCCATGAAATAAGTGCTATATTACCCAGTACGTATATATCATTTTCATTATTATTTTTAAGAAAAGAAGATCTGATAGGCCGAGAAAATTTACATGCATAGCAACATCATAAGCAATGTTGTAAGCAACACAATTTCATAAGCGTAAATAAACGTAAAAAAGTGATGAAATGAAATGATAAGTAATCAGTGTAATATTTTTTTGGTTGTTCTAAGCACCACCACTAAAAATTAAGGCATTAGGGGTATAATACTCTACTACCGGTTGTTTTGATACAGAAAAATTAAATACCTCGAACATGTCGAAGTTGGCCGAGGACGCATAACTTCGGCAATGTTTGGGACCACACATTTTCATGACGAGTTGAATGAAACATGAAAAAATATCAAATATCTTAAAATATGCAAGATATGGAAGTGCTTAATTTCTAGCTTTTTGGACGATATTGTTATTATATCCCTAATACATTAAGGGAAATCTTATGAATCATGCACTATGCAGTTTTCCCTCAATTTGTGGTGGTGATACCTGGGTCAGCAAAAAAATAAATATTACAACGATTCGTTAAGTCACTTTATGCATGATGGCATCAATATCATATAGAGGGAACAGTTTGTCATGTGACTGACTAAATAGTTTAAACTGTTGCCTGCTGCTTCTTCTTGTGGAATTTGTTTGCATTATTAGGTTCTAAAATTATCCTGAAACAGTGAAAAATACACGATTCTTTAAACAGCAGTATTTATCTTACATTGGTTTACTTATTTTACTGTTTCATTATTTACAGCTCCGCCAGCGAAGAGAGCCAAGCTTGATGTGATGAGCCCCCCTCCTGTACCAGACATGTCACTTAAAGAGGTACATGTACATGTAAAACTTAAATACCTGAATGGATAAGATCTTCCTTTTAAAAGTCCTAAATATAACATCATCCAACCTGCTGGTACAAAATTACAGAAAGCGTTCTGTACCAAATCACAAATAGCACAATATTGGTTCCTATCAGTCACAAGAAGATATGGTATATCTTATTCTTGGTGCCTTGACTTTTATACCAGGCTTCTGTGACATTACACTCCTATCTTCTGGTTGAATACTTATACCAGACTCTACAATAATATCTTTACTTTTGAATCAGCTGCATGAATATGATCAAAATAGGTCATTGGTGGGGTAAAATTGTTACCTACTCATTCAGTTACCTAAACCTATAGTGACTCGGTACAGGTCACAAGGTTTTATACCAGACACTGCTTCACCTTACATGGTGTAAATCCTGGTGACCTAGTATTCACTAAATGAATTTATACTAAATTTCGTGTTTTTTTTTGCTAATCAAGTGACGTCGTGAAAATTACCCCCATGGAAAATATCTCCAGTGCATTCCCACAATGGGAAAGACATTTTATTAGTGAATATTTCCCCCATGCGAAACGTCTTGATGTTATAATCACGAAATTTCCCCCCTGTATGCAGTAGAAACTTTATATTATACATGAAGGTTGCTCATCACAAGACTTTTCAATTTATGCCGTAACATTTGACCTAGTGACCTTGACCTTGGACTTTGACCTAGTTATAGATTTTGGTTAAAGTTTCTGTTTAAGCAAAATCTAAGGAACTGAATGCAGTAGAAAACTTATATTATACATTTAGGATGCCCATGACGAGACCTTTCAATTAATGCTGTAACATTTGACCTAGTGACCTTGACCTTGGACTTTGACCTAGTTTAAGATTTTGGTTAAAGTTTCTGGTTTAAGCAAAATCTAAGGAACTGTATGCAGTAGAAACTTTATATTATACATGTAAGTTGCCTCTGACAAGACCTCTCAATGCATGCTGTTATATATTTGACCTAGTGACCTTGACCCAGTTGGTGACAAAAACTAACTTTGCAATCCGGCCATATCATCTTCAGCGGTGTTTTATTAAATAATAATCTAACAATAACTGACTAGAGGTTATACACAGAAGTGATTTAATTGGTCTATAAATATTACTCCTGACAACATTTTCATTAGTTGGTCATTAGATCTTGATGTAGTTTATGAAGCAAAGAGAGCTATAGATATTTTAATTGGTATGTTTTTCTGTATGCTATGCTACAAGGTGATACCTTTTTCAATAGTTTGCCATTTGACTAATAGTGTTTAATTCACAGGTTTTAGCGAAGCATAAAAAAGCAGCTAGAGACTTACAAGAATTCACCGAGTCAAAGAAAGATAAAAAGGAAAAGAAGAAAAAGTCCAAGGAGCCGGTAGAGGTCACACCATTTGACTACAGTCAAGTTAATCCTAAACTCTTTCAAGGTTAGACTTCATAGATTCCAAGTCTTTATTTTCACCATGAATATCTAACTCATTGTCAACTCTTGCATCTGCTTCATTTCAAAATTACTAAATAGCAGGATTCTTTTTTCTTCTGTTTGATTTTACCTCGAGTTCAGAGAGCTATTCAAACATGTCAAAAGTTTACATCGAGTTCAGAGAGCTACTCAAATATGTCAAAAGTATAAAGAACTGCTAAAATGTTTAAATACATATATTTTAGAAAAGAAGGCGTTCATTGCACTTAAACTTCGTTTAAAATTGTCCTTAGCCCCCTGAAATACTGATTTCTAGAAAACAAATCTTTCATATAGGAATTTTTCTTTATAAGGTTCATCTATTTTTCCTATGAATCCAAAAACAAATTACAGATGAAAAGTATGTAGTCATTGAGATCAGATTTAGGGGCCAAAATAAGCCCTTATCATACATAGTCCTTTCTTGGCAATGTCATACAGTACTACATGTACATATTATGTTAAGCCTGAAACAACAAAATCTGTTACAATGCTTGAAACGTTTTACCCATTATTAAAATCTTACTTTCAATCTTTGATATGACTGTCAATGCATGACAATGTATTTGTACCTCTACATACATTTCAGGTGAACATTCAGCAAAGAAACAGAAAGTCTTTGATCCATCAGCCGAGATGAGAAAGAAAAATAAAGGACAAAAGGTATGGGAGCCCTTTGAAGATTATAATGAACTGTGTAACAATATTTCATACAACTGGTTATTTCGAAGTTGAGCAGCGGCCCAAACTTTTTTCCTTCATTTTATAACCAATTTGACTTTGGATAATTCGTTCATTAGATAATAATAGCTTTGTGTATTTTTCATTGATTTGTTTCATTCATGTAAAGCATTGTTTGTCTCATTCAAATTCTTCTATACATTTTCCTTGTATCATGTTCCCTGATATAAAATACATGTAAATAATTTCTATTTCAGATCCAGAAACCAATGATGTCCACATCTAAATCTCAGAAAAGTGAAACATTCAATAGAAAGGACAAGCATCATGGACAACGCAAGTGGCCGAAAATGTGATACCGAAACATATAATACAAATAATTGGATAAATTTAAAAGACAAAATAACAAAAGTAATGCAAAAATCAATCATGGAGCGTTATTATCAGAGTTTTGAAAGAACAGACTATATGAAGGGGGCTAGGGTGACAGAAAAGTAAAGGTTGGTCCAGACAGACAATGTTCTAAGTGCATGCAGTTGTTATTGTTTGTTTTTCTTTTAATTCAGGGTTTTTTCTAGCCCCTGATGTCAGGGGCCTGGGCCGATGAAATTGGGAATTTTTGCAACATTTCAACCTAAATTGGGAAATAAATTTCAAACAACAAAAAGATATATTCATGCAATATTATCCCTTATCAAATCAATTGTCAATATTTTGAATCCCTCCTAGAGTTAAACTAACACAAAATGTTTGTTCTACTTTCGCTTTCCTTTCAGTTAATGATATGTAAATTGGAAATGAATTTCTCATTTTGGAGAAAAGATTAAATTGGGAATTTTTAGGTCTAAAATTGGGAAAAAGTACAACTTTTTGGCGTTGGGAATGGGGCCGAATTTCGGCCCCCTACAGACCCTAAAAAAATTCCTGTAATTTTAAACATTATTCTGTTGGTATACAGAGCCAGGAGTTCTGTCAAAATACGCATGCATTTTTATGAAGATACAACAACAAAAAAATAATTTTCATGTACCCCCTAATGAAAATAAAAAAAAAAGTCAAAGCAACAGATACAGTGTTTGCTTTCACTAATTTTGGAAAATAGCATAAGATTTTGTAATCCTTCATTAGTACCTAAAAAAAGTATCTTTCTGCTCTTCATGAATAATTACATTTGTGAGAGTATCTGATATAGATAAATTATATACATTTATATCAAAATGTAGGACTTGTAACAATGTAATATTTTATGAGTCATTCAAAGAACATGAAGAATGAGCTGAAGTCAGCTGGTTTGCTATAAACACCCAAGTGGTGCTTAGTTGTTGTTTCTGAGAAATAAGGAGGCATATAGACCAGCCTGTTGACTTGTGATGTATACAAAACATGCTTGAGCAATCTTTATCACCATGCAACCAAATCCATTAGTTTTTGAGTTACCTGTCTGTCTGCCTATTGTACTTTTACATAAACTGCTATAACTGTATTGATATGCATTATACTTCTTTCAAACTTGTAGAAATGGTCAAGCAAAATGAGAGACTCAACACCCAATGAGGGTCAAGGACTGAAGGTCATTGTCACGGGCAAGGTCAAGGTCACTGTCACGGGCAAGGTCATCGTCACGGGCAATGTCAAGATCATTGTCACGGGCAAGGTCAAGGTCATACTTGTACATACAACAAACAACATACGTGTTCTTTAACATACTTTTGTATATATACATGTATTACTTTGGTGAGCTATGCATGCCTTTGTGAGCTTCCCCTTGACTCATCTAGTACATATTTGTAATATGAATGATCATGTGAGTGATGGTGGAGAATTAGCTGGAATCTAATGATGGATACTGAATGGAGATCACACAATCCGATTGCTGGAATGTATATGTATCATGATTAATGTGGATTCTAAAACCTTTAGGTGAGCTATGGCAAGATTTTATTGGAAGAGACTTATGATGTACAGATATAGTTCATCCTATGTTTTGGTGATAAGTTGAGTTATATTTGGCTCTCAGAGAGTGATAGATGTTCATAAAAGAACAAGGTTATGGACTATTGTGTCACATGGATGATAGATGTTCATAAAAGAACAAGGTCATGGACTATTGTGTCACATGGATGATAGATGTTCATAAAATAACAAGGTCAAGGACTATTGTGTCACATGGATGATAGATGTTCATAAAAGAACAAGGTCAAGGACTATTGTGTCACATGGATGATAGATGTTCATAAAAGAACAAGGTCGTGGACTATTGTGTCACATGGATGATAGATGTTCATAAAAGAACAAGGTCAAGGACTATTGTGTCACATGGATGATAGATGTTCATAAAAGAACAAGGTCAAGGACTATTGTGTCACATGGATGATAGATGTTCATAAAAGAACAAGGTCAAGGACTATTGTGTCACATGGATGATAGATGTTCATAAAAGAACAAGGTCATGGACTATTGTGTCACATGGATGATAGATGTTCATAAAAGAACAAGGTCAAGGACTACTGTGTCACATGGATGATAGATGTTCATAAAAGAACAAGGCCATGGACTATTGTGTCACATGGAATCACCGTGGAGAAAGGAAGAACCAATTTCTTTTCCAAGTCAGATTGTACTGACTGCAGTCATTTACATACATGTATATGTTGATACAATATGATCAAGTTTCTGACTCAAGCTTGAGTTCTAGGTCAGAGGTCAAAAGTCAAGATCCAAACTCTTGAATTAGTGTTAATCATGCCCTTTGCAGTACTGTGTTATTTCTACTCGGCATATACCTTTGCCATGAACAAATGGACGTAGCTTTGATAATGGTGTAAGCAACCATGAAACTATATGTTTAACTTCCTCTGATCATCTCATTTGCCTGTCCTACACCTCTCATAAACAGATAATAACAACATGTGGGAAGGGCGAAGTATTGAAGCTAATAATCTTTGCCTGTCCCACATACCTCTCAAGAACAGATAATAACATGTGGGAAGGGCAAAGTATTGAAGCCAATCATCTTTGCCTGTCCCACATCTCTAATAAACAGATAAAAACAACATGTGGGAAGGGCAAAGTATTGAGGCTAATCATCTTTGCCTGTCCCACACCTCTCATAAACAGATAAAAACAACATGTGGGAAGGGCAAAGTATTGAAGCCAATCATCTTTGCCTGTCCCACATCTCTAATAAACAGATAAAAACATGTGGGAAGGGCGAAGTATTGAGGCTAATCATCTTTGCCTGTCCCACACCTCTCATAAACAGATAAAAACAACATGTGGGAAGGGCGAAGATCTTTGCCTGTCCCACACCTCTCAAAAACAGATAATAACAACATGCTGGATTGGCGAAGCATTGAAGCTAACCATCTCCAAATATATATACAATTGACAACCTGATACATTATGATGAAGGAAAATGTTACCCTATTTCTATACACCATTTTGTGGTACTGTCCGTACGATGTACTGTGTCTGGAATCCATCTGGTATATCCTGTCCAGGGCGTAACTTCTGTACTTTTATATGGATTTCAATAATATTTTCACAAAATTGTTGCCTAGGACCAAGGGTGTTTCATGACCCAAGGTCATTTAATTTGACAAAATGTAAAGGTCGCACTACACTTCATGAGTAAATCCTTGTCTGGGCTTCTTTTATACTGCACGGATTTCAATTATATTCAGGGATTTTTCAAGTCCGTTTTTGGGTCCGATTATCGGACCCATTCCCAACGCCAAAATGGCCTGTATTTTCCCAATTTATGGTTGAAATTTCCCAATTTGAACCTCATAAATTTTTTGAAGCGTTCTTTAATAAAGAGCAAAATAATGACGACTGAAATACATTGCAGCAATACGACATTGACGATCTATGTGTAAACTGGTCAGAAATCTTATATCCGGTATAGGTTTACGTTTTAATCATCAAATCGTATCTCAAGTATTGGGAACCCATGACCATATCGTCTTACAACAGCAAAGATACCAAAAAATGACAAATTCTTTGTAGAGGATAGATACGTTCTTCAAAATAAAATTTTGGATAGTGACTATAAAAGAAACAACAGAAAGTAGTTCATGTTCAGTAACAGAATAGGGCGACTCGGACAGTGGAAATGTCCCCCATCAAACACAGAGTTTGAATCTGAATCCTGATTGATCATGATGATTAAAGTAGCCCCTCTGACTCTGAACAGATGCCTGTTCCTGATCCTAGAAGATTATCATTATGTACTTTGAAGTACAATCTAAAGTATAGATGGTTTTACTAGTACTTTGTTTATTTCATTGAAGACACTTAATTTGAATAAGAAGGAGTTTTAATACATATCTCTGTGTAAGGATTTATTCCATTAAGAATGAAATTAAACTGTTGAAAATTCCCAATTTCATTAAAACGTCGCGATTCTTCCCAATTTTACCGGACCCTGGACCCAAAGTAAAATACCCTGAAAAATCCCTGATATTTCACAGAATTGATGCTGAGGACCCAAGGTTGTTTCAGCCAAACATTTTTTTAGCAATACATTCTTTCCCTCTGCATGGATTTCAATGATATTTCACAGAACTGCTGCTTAGGATGTCATGACCTTGAACCAAAATCCATGTAATAGGTCAAGGTCATAGCACACTTGAATGGCAAAATTTTGTCCAAACCTTAAACTTACACTACCTTCATGGATTCAAATAATACTTTAAGAATTGTTGCCCAGGACTTAAAAATCATCATATGTCATGATCACCAAGCTTATATGTCAAAGACTCAATATGCTTGATCAACTTATTTTTTCCTGGATCATAACTTTCCACTGTCTTTATAGATTTCATCAATATTTCACAGAATTCATCGATGCATGAGGATCTTGAAACAAGGTTATATAGATCAAACTTTTTACTTCCTGCACAACCTTTTATTATGAAGCTTAAAGTAAGATTCCCTTCAGTTAGGTTCGTTTAAAAGACTCAATATGCTTGATCAACTTATTTTTTCCTGGATCATAACTTTCCACTGTCTTTATAGATTTCATCAATATTTCACAGAATTCATCGATGCATGAGGATCTTGAAACAAGGTTATATAGATCAAACTTTTTACTTCCTGCACAACCTTTTATTATGAAGCTTAAAGTAAGATTCCCTTCAGTTAGGTTCGTTTAAAAAAATGTTGTTTGAATTTGAAAGATGTGACTGCCGTTGGCGGTTCTCTTGTTAAAAATTTAAAGTGAGCTATACATGCCCTAGCGAGCTTATTGTCACTTCCAATAAAATAACGTCGTGATCTTGAGCGGCTTATATGCACAGAAATAGCTTGATCGATGCTCGAGAAGCAGGTAATCGGATAAATACGGATGTATCTTAACGCTTTTATATACCTAAGAGGTTGTAATCCTCTAATCGATCAACTTTCTTAGAATTTCATCACTACATGAATGGGATCAGAGAATTTCGGTATCGTCTCTCGCTAAATTCACTACCTATATACAAAACTACGTTATTTGGAATCTACGATTTCTGAACATCATCCCATAATGTTACGTTTATTTCATTAAACGCAGAAGATTAAAAATAGCAATCCAAGGAATGCTTGTGTCGCCTGCGAAGCGGTTTGATTATTATTCTAGAAAGTGGATCAAATTATTGGTATCAGTAGAAAAGTCTTGTCAAATGAAATTCATTTGAAATATCAGACCTCTTAATTACAGAGTGTCAATCATCTAGGTCAAGGTCACTACGTAAAAATTGGTAACAAAAAGGTCTCATCATAAGAAATATTAAAGACCTATCACCTACCAATTAAAAGATATATACAACCTTAGAAAAGAAGGTCAAATAGCTAGGTCAAGGTTAAAAGGTAAAAAATTATAGTATGTGTAGAATGGCATTGCTACAAGGAAAATACATGTGAAATATCAAAGCCCTATCACCTACCAATCAAAAGATATAACCAATATTACTTTTCTAGAAAAGTAGATCAAATATCTAGATCAAGGTCAAAAGGTCAAATATTATGGTCTGTGTAGAAAGGTCTTGTCACAAGGAATACACATGTGAAATACCAAAGCCCTATCACTTACCAATCAAAAGATATATCCATTCTTAATTTTTTTGAAAAGTAGGTCAAATATGTAGGTCAAGGTCAATAGGTCAAAAATTATGGTATGTGTAGGAACGTCTTGTCACAAGGAATACACATGTGAAATATCAAAGCCCTATCACTTACCAATCAAAAGATATAGTGAATCTTATCTTTTTTTTCAAAAGTAGGTCAAATATCGAGGTCAAGGTCACAAGGTCAAAAATTATGGTATGTGTAGAAAGGTCTTGCCACAAGGATTGCACATGTGAAATATCAAAGTCCTAACACTTACCAATCAAAAGATATATCCATTTTTAATTTTTTTGAAAAGTAGGTCAAATATGTAGGTCAAGGTCACTAGGTCAAAAACTATGGTATGTGTAGGAAGGTCTTGTCACAAGGAATACACATGTGAAATATCAAAGCCCTATCACTTACCAATCAAAAGTTATGGGCTGTGACACCTAAAGTGTGACAGACAGACAGACGGACTGACGGACGGACAGACGGACAACGGACAAAGTGATCCCTAAGTGTCGCTATGCTTCGCAGGCGACACAAAAAGTGTGTATTTCAACTATTTATTCAAAGTTTGATTGAAACACGACCAGAAAAAAAAATAGTAAGATAGGATAAAAAAATCACAAACAATGGATTTTGCAAATGAAGTTTTGATTTAATATCAAGAAGAAACCAACTTAATTTTCCATAATACTGAAGCTTCAGATTTCTTTGCCCATTCATAATTATCGAAATATTACACCGTGCATCAGGTGGGGAACTCAGTCAAAGTAAGAAAAAAATCATTATTGTTCTTTGATCCGCCTTGTTTCTAAATACGACGTCCTCACCCGATGATTTCTTGTATAATTACTGGAAATTTATATGACGCGAAGACGGCGTGATTGGTACGGAGAAGTCGGGATTATAGAGTAGCATCGTTATAGTTACCAATGGTACGGTATCATTCACAAATAATGAAAGGAAATGAAGATAAATGTGTGTAGAAATGTCAGACAAATTTCATCATTAAATAAATAAAGCCCGTTATCTCTTCCCTTCGTTACGTAACGTTTTGGCATGGACAAAACCGACACTTGCAGAATTTTTAACAGGTGTCAGCATTTATACGGCTTTTGATAAACGTACTCGTTTGCTTTTCCCATCTTGATTCAAAAATATAAATGTCAGAGAAAAAATACTGAAGTTGCGCTCCTTGTAATAGAATTCGTGTTCAAAGGTACATGTAGAAATATAGATACGAAAATGCAGACGCGTTTTTTGTTAAAGTACATCATATTTCACATATATTTTCTCTCGCGCGGCATGAGATCTATTCATGTCAATAGGTGTAATTTACTGCGATTAAATATAAATTTACTGACAAATTGATGTATTTGCATATTTATAGATAAATGTACATCGATGCTATCAAGTGTTCGAAATTTGTATTCAATTATCCCATGATGCAATTTTTTCTCACCCGAGGGCATGCTGGGATACGGACCATATGGTTGCAGATTCTAGATAGCTGAATTTACTAGTTCCCGGAGACTCGGTGTCTACGGACATAAAAAAGATAATCGGCTAATGACGATTATGTTATAACGTCCAACCAAGTATAACAAAATCATTGATATAATTTCTTTTCATTTGTATCATAAATGTTGCAATTTTCTTGTGATTTTATTGATGCACATCAATGAGTAACACTTGTTGACACTGAGAAATAAATAAATGATAAAGGATGAAAAAAAGATTGTTTATACATGTATTTGTAGTGATTGAAATATTACGTATATTTCATTCGATCAAGTATTTATCAGAATTCTTCAATGGTCTCACATGAATCTGTTGGATTCAACTTTATCGTCCGTCCGTACACCGCAACTAATTTGAACTTTTTCGGAAATTTTCGGAACTAATTTCCGGAATTTTTCGGAACTTATTTTCGGAACTAATTTGATACGTACATACGGAGGATGATGGTCAGAAGTTCAAAAATCAAAGTTGACTTTTTTCATTCTTTTCCATGGTTTAAAAAAATCCATTGAAGACATTTGCTACGTAAGAGCGTGTTTCATGAAAAATACTGTATTTGTCAGTATACTGTTGTTGATGCATAAATGTATGAAAATTGAAATTTTACTTTTAATGATACTAAGATGTTTGTTCTATTATTTAGACTCTATTTCAAAACTAATTTCCGCTAAAAACGTGTGATAGCAATTTAAAAACTCTCCATCTCAAAATCAAATATTTTTCGGAAACACAATAATTTTGATGGTGCCAAGATGAATATGGGCAATGAAAATTATCACAAATATTATATTTTACGAAAACTCGCCATTCCGCAGAATGCTGTTTCCCATGGGATACCACTATCTCCCTGTAACCATGGAATTATCGGATTTACTTATCAAAGTAGCGAAAATTCTGCTAAATAATGTTTGCAGATATGAATTAAGCTGGGCATTTATACGGTCGTAATGTGTCCTTGATCACAAACAGTTTGAATTGCTACTTAAATGGGCTCTTCATAGATCAGACGGGAAAGGGCTTTATCTCCAAGTGAGGGGAAGTTGAGGTTTTATAGCATGTGCTTGATGGCAATACATGATAAGTTATTAGCTGTGAGGGGACTAAATAAATACACTCAGGTGCTAATTTCCCCTAAAAGAACATCAGGGACGGAATGTGAAGTTACTGTAAATGTTATAAGTACGACATAAAACCATGATGAGAGGACTTTATGCGCGGATCTAGATATTTTTATGGGTCAATGTCGTCAAGAATAGAAAAAAAATGGGGGGGGGGGGGGGGGTGCTGGGAAGGGGAATGCGAGTCCAACCAGGTTCTAGGATAGAAAGGAAGGTTTTGAATCCGACCACTCTAGAGTTGAACAAACTCAACAGGGCCCCGCCCCATAAACTTAGAATTGACTTGAGTCTGAATTTCAATATTCTTTCGTCTCCTTATAATATCAGTGATGACTTGAAATTATTCAAACATTTTTAGCTCACCTGAGCGAAGCTCAAGTGAGCTATTGTCATAGCGCGCCGTCCGTCGTCCGTCCGTCGTCCGTCCGTCGTCGGCGTCGTCGTCGTCGTCGTCGTCGTCGTCCGTCTGGCGTAAACTTTCAACATTTCGACATCTCCTCTGCAACCGCTGCACAGAATTTCATGGAACTTTACAGGAAGGAAGTACTCAAGGTCCTCTACCAAGTTTGTGTTTTTCGTGCCGATCGGTCAACAAATATGGCCGCCAAGGGCACTGATTGGCTGACACATTTTCGACATCTCCTCTGCAACCGGTGAACAGAATTTCATGAAACTATACAGGAAGGAAGTACTCAAGGTCCTCTACCAAGTTTGTGTTTTTCGTGCCGATCGGTCAACAAATATGGCCACCGAGGGCTCTGATTGGCTGACACATTTTCGACATCTCCTCTGCAACTGCTGCACAGAATTTCATGAAACTTTACAGGAAGGAAGTACTCAAGGTCCTCTACCAAGTTTGTGTTTTTCGTGCCGATCGGTCAACAAATATGGCCGCCGAGGGCTCTGATTGGCTGACACATTTTCGACATCTCCTCTGCAACCGCTGCACAGAATTTCATGAAACTTTACAGGAAGGAAGTACTCAAGGTCCTCTACCAAGTTTGTGTTTTTCGTGCCGATCGGTCTACAAATATGGCTGCCGAGGGCTCTGATTGGCTGATACATTTTCGACATCTCCTCTGCAACCGCTGCACAGAATTTCATGAAACTTTACAGGAAGGAAGTATTCAAGGTCCTCTACCAAGTTTGTGTTTTTCGTGCCGATCGGTCAACAAATATGGCCACCGAGGGCTCTGATTGGCTGATACATTTTCGACATCTCCTCTGCAACCGCTGCACAGAATTTCATGAAACTGTACAGGAAGGAAGTACTCAAGGTCCTCTACCAAGTTTGTGTTTTTCGTGTCGATCGGTCAACAAATATGGCCGCCGAGGCCTCTGATTGGCTGACACATTTTCGACATCTCCTCTGCAACCGGTGAACAGAATTTCATACAACTTTACAGGAAGGAAGTATTCAAGATCCTCCAACAAGTTTGTGTTTTTTCGTGCCGATTGGTCAACATATATGGCCGCCGAGGGCTCTGATTGGCTGACACATTTTCGACATCTCCTCTGCAACCGGTGAACAGAATTTCATGAAACTATACAGGAAGGAAGTACTCAAGGTCCTCTACCAAGTTTGTGTTTTTCGTGCCGATCGGTCAACAAATATGGCCACCGAGGGCTCTGATTGGCTGACACATTTTCGACATCTCCTCTGCAACTGCTGCACAGAATTTCATGAAACTTTACAGGAAGGAAGTACTCAAGGTCCTCTACCAAGTTTGTGTTTTTCGTGCCGATCGGTCAACAAATATGGCCGCCGAGGGCTCTGATTGGCTGACACATTTTCGACATCTCCTCTGCAACCGCTGCACAGAATTTCATGAAACTTTACAGGAAGGAAGTACTCAAGGTCCTCTACCAAGTTTGTGTTTTTCGTGCCGATCGGTCTACAAATATGGCTGCCGAGGGCTCTGATTGGCTGATACATTTTCGACATCTCCTCTGCAACCGCTGCACAGAATTTCATGAAACTTTACAGGAAGGAAGTATTCAAGGTCCACTACCAAGTTTGTGTTTTTCGTGCCGATCGGTCAACAAATATGGCCGCCGAGGGCTCTGATTGGCTGATACATTTTCGACATCTCCTCTGCAACCGGTGAACAGAATTTCATACAACTTTACAGGAAGGAAGTATTCAAGATCCTCCAACAAGTTTGTGTTTTTTCGTGCCGATTGGTCAACATATATGGCCGCCGAGGCCTCTGATTGGCTGACACATTTTCGACATCTCCTCTGCAACCGGTGAACAGAATTTCATACAACTTTACAGGAAGGAAGTATTCAAGATCCTCCAACAAGTTTGTGTTTTTTCGTGCCGATTGGTCAACATATATGGCCGCCGAGGGCTCTGATTGGCTGACACATTTTCGACATCTCCTCTGCAACCGCTGCACAGAATTTCATGAAACTTTACAGGAAGGAAGTACTCAAGGTCCTCTACCAAGTTTGTGTTTTTCGTGTCGATCGGTCAACAAATATGGCCGCCGAGGCCTCTGATTGGCTGACACATTTTCGACATCTCCTCTGCAACCGGTGAACAGAATTTCATACAACTTTACAGGAAGGAAGTATTCAAGATCCTCCAACAAGTTTGTGTTTTTTCGTGCCGATTGGTCAACATATATGGCCGCCGAGGGCTCTGATTGGCTGACACATTTTCGACATCTCCTCTGCAACCGCTGCACAGAATTTCATGAAACTTTACAGGAAGGAAGTACTCAAGGTCCTCTACCAAGTTTGTGTTTTTCGTGCCGATCGGTCAACAAATATGGCCGCCGAGGGCTCTGATTGGCTGACACATTTTCGACATCTCCTCTGCAACCATTGCACAGAATTTCAGGAAACCTTGCAGCAAGCAAGGACTCAAGGTCCTCTGCCAAGTTTGTGTTTTTCTTGTCGATAGGTCAACAAATATGGCTGTCAAGGGCTTTGATCTGTAGAAGTATTTTTGTGACTTTTAACCCTTTGTCTGCAACTCAGGTGAGCGATGTGGCCCCCTTGGGCCTCTTGTTTTCTATTTTCGGAGTAGAATAGAATGGATGAACTCAATAGTTCAAATTTTTACTGATTTGTTTTACATATCGTCTTTTAATCGAATTTGAATTAAGCATGTCATATTCTTGTATGGAAAACTAGCAAATTTTTTTTTTTACAAAAAGGAAAAAGGGGCTATTTCAACTTTCCCATATTCCTCCAAGTCCGTGCATTATTGATGGGAACAGGGAATAAGTGTAATCAGGGATTTCATGTAATTCCTGGAAGGTTCAGTGATTACGTGTAATTCCTGGTCATTTTAGGGATTTCATGAAATCCCCAAAATCTTAGGGATTACATGTAATACCTAAAATATTTTAGTATTTTTACACTTATTTCCTGACGGCCTAAATTCATAAAAAAATGATCAAATTGCGATATGATAGATATTTCACAATATGAAATATTATAAATTACTGAAAGAGAGAAAATGCCGGTTACTATATGGTATAGATAAGCATTTAAGGCTGATTATGTTAATTTAAAATTGATAGGAAAATGATATTTTAGAAAAACTCCTGAGCAGACAATTTGGTTGCACAGATAGTTTTTGGCCCGCTGATATGTTAAATCAATCAATGAAAGATTGTATGCATGAGATCTTGATTGTACCATGTATTTTACCAAAGTACCATCGGTACGATCGGTTCGTCCAAAAATCTTTTCTTTGCGTCTATTCAATTTCCATGAAACGCAATACAATTAAAAATCTTAGTATTTAGATATATACGAAGGAAGGGGGATCCGATGTCCAAAATTCTTCATCGGGAAATAGGAATAATTTACATAGATTTATTTTATGGACCTTCATACTGGTGTTTTACGCTTGCTGTCGGATGGAGACATCCGTTGCCTGGCCAAAACGTCATTTTGAATATATCTTAAACCTATATTCAGATATCACATATAAATAAATAAATAGTTGAAATCAGAACATTTTTATCATTTCTTCTTTGTCCATTATCAATAATACTGAAGTGTTCCAACTCTATACCTTCTTGAAGATAATTTCAAACTAATTTTCATGCACAAATCACGATTTTCGAATATTGAGTTCTCATCAGTGCAGATGCTTCCATCCAAAGTGCTTTTCATGAGCAGCTCAAATTCATTTCAATAGCGTCCTAGTTAGCTGAACGTAACAATATGGTTGCGCAAATAGATTTTGGTCCACTGATATGTTTTAAAAATTGTCAAGATACGCCTTATAGTGGAGTGCCTTATGTAAGAAAATAAGCCGCCGTGGGAATTTTATGATTAAAGCAAACCACTATGATAAAGATATTAACTATTTAATTGTTACGCCGAAATCAAGATACGTTAATGAGGGCTATAAAACTAATGTTGTCGATTGAAAAATTCGATACATGTACATATATTTTATAGTACTTTGACCATCAATTTTATTCGATAAGCTCTTATTTCTTCGCGCTCATGCGTTTGTTTTATGTCCATTTTGCACATATAGTTAATGATAAACATGATAAATTAACTTCAAAATTTGAGAAATATTTTGATAAAAATTATCTATTCTAGTTTGATTATTTTCATTTATCTAGGATAAACGTTTCTGGGTGCTTGACAAATAGGATATTCAGCATCAACAGAGCCAAAAATAATTGATTTTAAACAATCAAAATAAGGAGAAACTGAGGTCAGGAAATAAGTGTAAAAATTCAAGAAAAATTCAGGATTTACATGAAATACCTGGGCAGTTTCAGGAATTACATGTAATACCTAATTGAAACAGGGATTACACGAAAACCCTAAATTTCAGGAATTACATGAAATCCCTGATTACACTTATTCCCTGTAACATATATATAGGTCTACACGAGCATATTAACAAATCCGTCTGTTCTTTAGCATTAATGCATTAACAGTCTGAAAATTCGAAAGTACAAATATAAGGAACCAGTCCCTGCTTACTATCAGTGTAGTCTCAGTTTAAGGTTCCCAGTTCAATAAATTAATACCGGTATGCCATTGGTCCTCTATGGCAATATTTAGCAGACTTCAATTTTTGTGTCGTTTAATAAGCACATGTCATTGTATCTTGTGATCTTCTAAAGTGTATTATGTTATCGATTTATTGTGATGAATTAAAAAAAAACACATGGAAAAAAATCCAGTATCAATGATATGAAGCTAAGATAAGGAGTTGTTACTTTGATCTGTCGACAATTCATAAAACTCCGAAGATCGTCTGACTATGATGACAATGTGGGTATTTTTCTCTCGTCGGAGATGGCCGTTTATGGCAGTATTTTTTTCTGCTGCTATAAAGTTCGTTATAGAATCACTATGAATCACCTCGGCGACGCCAGGAGTCTAGATTCTGCTTGATGACAAGTTATTTCGTCTAGACGTTTTTTCAGCTTCGTTGAGCTTTCTGAGATGTCATAGCTATGGAATCCTGAAAGGGACATGTATCTGTAGTGCGGTGGCGATATTCAATTTCAAACTATCGCTATTTCTCTTTTTACTGCCGCATCATCGCACCATCTTCTTTGCGACATCGCACCTTAAAACAATCGTATCATCGTACTAAGGTTGACTGTAAGATTGCAAGATAGTGAATGGAATATGGTCCTGTCAGGTTTTCTGTCACATGTTTTACTGAATGCTATGGACCTGTCAGGTTTTCATACATAGGGACAGGAAACAAGTTGTATAAGAGGTGCACTGTGTATGACATGTGGTGGTTCCACTTTAATGTACATGATACCAAAATTATATAATGAATGTTTGTCGCATCTATCTAAATTTTCATAGTTACTGAAGAGGTTGAAAAGAAACGCCAGTCACTGTAAGTCAATTTCTTAGATCTCGACCCGTTCGTTACAATACTCAACATGTATTAGGAAGGCATCGTTGGGGAAAGGAAACACAAGTCCAATGTGTGCTCTGCTGGCTGAAGCGAAGCCATGTGTATAGAAAGCAACTTTATTAAATGTCAATATCAGGTCAGGCATTCACTGACTTTGAATTGTAATTATACCTACTGGAGGTACCTTAATTATGCCTTCTCTTCACAGTTCGCAGATTTTTTATAGGTAAAATCTTCCAATGATTGCACTGTGTGCCTCTTGTAATAAATTGGATATCCATGTTAACATGGGTAAGATCAGACATTTACCTCCATGTTCGGTGTCATACTTACAACGTCATTAATTATTTTTCAGTGTAACATCATGCTTGGGAGTGTAGGATAAGCGATATACAATTATTGGTTGAATACCACATTAATTCATGCGAAATTTGTGAAAAAGATAATCGTAACATTTTATCGATTTTCCGGGATTCGCGATTTCCGACTCCGGTTCATAGAATGGAAGAAGTAGCCCGCAGTGAATGCAATTCAGCATGCCGATTAGACGAAGCCGTGGTTTGCTGGTCAAGTGAACACTATGCTTTGAAGCATGTGATGAATTTTCCTCGTTTGTATGAAATCCTGGGAATATTCTGTTTAATTCCACAGATTAGTTTATGAATAAGCCAATCATATATAGTTAGGGATTAAACCAGGATTTCAAAGACAATTAATATGCATTGATGGGTAGGAGGGAGTGCAAAACATTTCAGTTACAATAGGGAGAAAGCTTTTTTTCCAAGTCTCCACGGTGAACTTTTTAATGCTTTAAGGGGCCCAGGATCATGTAAACTTGGTTATCGCAATACTGGTATACCAGTACTGTTGACAAAACAGGACCCATAGTTTTCTTCGATGCTCTGTTTTAATAAATACTTCGTGTGCGATTGTTCACCCACGTCTAAGAAACTCCTCGTCATCTTGATAGTGATAAGTTATGATAAGTGACGCGCCCTTTGCCTTTTTTCGCTCCCCCGGCGGATAAGGAAGGTGGATATGGGTACTAATGCAGCGTTTAATATTCTCCCCCGGAGCCAAGATGAGAGGAAAAGTAGAACGATAACGGGAGAATATTGTCTAGCAGATTGTAACCCCCAGGGGTAGGGGCTGATAAGGCATCTACCTGTTAACGAGGCCGTGAAGATAACGCTGGACAACATTCCTTTATGTTTACATGTTTTCATAATGTACAGAATCCTATAAACCATACATTAAACAGAACAAAGAATGCGTTTATTTCACTCAACTGTTTAAAAGGGAAGGTGGGGGGGGGGGGGGCGCTTCGGTTAACACAATTTAAGGTCCATTTTTTAGCTCGCCGGGACGAAAAAGTCCGGAGAGCTAATGCCATATCCTCGGCGTCGTCGTTGTCGCCGTCCGTAGACAAAACTTTAAGGGCTATATCTCCTGAACTGTAAGGGTAGGGCTTTGATATTTCACATGTAGATACCTTGTGACGAGACCTTTCATTTGAGACCATGAACTTTGACCTAGTGACCTTGACCTTGAACTTTGACCTACTTTTCAAAAACTTTAATCTGGTTTCTGACAAAAACCTGTATAGGCGAGTTATGTAATCTTTTATTACCCTATGTTTTCAAGATGCTTTTTACAAGGTTTACAACATTGTTCTGAGCTGATTTGCTGTTTTGTCCTGCAAAAACACATTAAAACAAAATCCAAAATAATGAAAGAGGAGCGATTTGCAAATATTTTCTGTAATTTGATATTTATTTTGTTTTGGAGTTTTTTCCTTCAAAAATTAAGGAGACAAGTTAATTTAGGAAGCAATTAATAAGCTATTCGAGCGTGTGTAAGGTTAAACTTTTTAATACCCCGCGGAGGGATTTTGATTGAATCTTCGCGGTGTCCTTCATACACGATACAGCGACTACATCAGGTTATTTTCACTCGCATGTAGTATATGCATAAACATATTTTCATTTCTTGTCTCCCATATCTAAAGAAAATTCAAGTGATTTTCAAGTATTCTCTTTTTTGTGTCACCTGCGAAGCATAGCGACACTTAGGGCTCACTTTGTCCATTGTCCGTTTGTCCGTCACACTTGGAAGTCACACCCTATGCAAAAGTGATTCCTAAGTGTTTCTATGTTTCGCGGGCGACACATGCATTCCTTGGAATGATTTTTTTTTTTTTTCATTTTCTTTTTAACTATGTTTATTTTTAACTTTGGTTTGGTTCAATTGCTACATATATGTAAATTTCGATAGAATGTATGTTCCAAGAATAAATAAACTGAACTGAACCGAGGTGATGTAAACCCAAGAGATTTTGCCAGGTCAACAAAATTTCATATGAAAATTGTCACTAATTAAAGGATCAACTTCCTAACAATTCTCAAGATTACTAGGTAGAATTCACATTCATGTAGGTAAAATTAAGATTACTAGATAAAATTCACATTTATGTACGTAACAATTTTCTTCAAACAAAGTACATCGTATGCCATATCCATAAAACCGGGTATTTCCGCGGACTAATGTATTACATAGCCTAACCCCCGGGGTTTTAATCAGGAACATGCTCTCACATGGTTGTATCGATACACTAAAAACCCGCTAGCATGGATATTTTACGATGCTATATATCTTTGAAATTTCCGTTACCGCAAACGTCACCGGCAGTAAGCGGCGTAACCGTGGTATATGGATATCCATACCTTACTTTAATCTCGATAACGAGCGGAGACATTCAATATGCCTGCGAATGTGTTTATATGATTTTTATGGATCTGTGCTAATAATATGATGTAACAATTTCAAAAACTAATATTTTCAGACGCATTTTTGCGTTACGGAAAGAAAAAAAATCTCAGCGGTTTAGCGGTGCATGTGATATCTTTAACAGCCTGGTAGATTCGACATTTCTCGGCATTTATTGTTTTTGGTCTCTCCGTAACATGTTTTACGTTCTAAGAAAGAAATGTGAATTTCTGTTGAATCAGTATTGAGTGTCATTTGACCTGATGGCTTGAACAGACGTACGCCGCCAGAACTTTTTCACAAAATTCTACGTTTTGAATGATTTCGATGCTTTTAGTTGCCATGTAGAATTGCGAGCAATCAGAATAATGATTTTCAGTATTTCATCAAAAGGACCCAGCGGAGGATTTAGGGGGGGGGGGGGGGGTGCGGAGGGCGTTCGCCCTCCCCCCGGCACTGACCAAAAAATTTTCCCAAAAAAAAACCCTATATTTTTGCCCATTTTTAATAAAAATCGGCAAAATTCGCTCCTTGACCTCCCGGCAAAGGGGGCGCTGGATCCAGCACTGGAAACATTTTGAGCGAGAGTTCGTAGTCTGAAATCATAGCAAAGATCGACGCCCTTCCACCCCCCCCCCCCCCTTTAAACCCCTCTTCACTCTTTGTCCGATGTATCAGAGTAAGCAGCCAAATGGAAAGGCACTCAGATTTTCCATGTGTTATGACAAATATTACAAGAAAAAGAAAAATCAAAAATCGATTATTACTAAGGTCGAGTAGTACGTGCATGCTCCCTAACATATCGCCCTAGCAAATTTTTAATAAGGATCCGTGGATCAAAGAAAATAGCAATGTCGTCGTGCCTTTGAAGGATTAAGATTTCAACAACAGATGTGACATGTTTGAGAAACGGAAGAAATCTTCTTTATTTAAAATTCCGAATGAGAAAAGCAATGGTGAATGCACCATGCACTTCACGTGCTGGGTAAGACGGAGCGCATCATTAAACCCCGTAATGTTTTCAAACTCTTTCCGCTAGTATGCCATCGGATATTCTAAATTTCTCCTCTCAAAAGAAAGCAATCGCTCGTTAGTGTTGTATCTTTTAAGAAAGAAAACATCATTTTCTACTCATCTTTGAAATAATGACCGGGTTGAAAAGAGAATAGATTGCGCAAGATCGCGCGTGCAAATGTAACTGATCTGATTCAGATCAACGCTTTAAAGCATTCAAGCGTTTGGTCCAGAATGATGATTATTTCCCCCCTTTTCTTTTAAATTAATACAACGTTTCTCCTTTGTTTCACCTTTCATCTTCTCATTACTATTGTACTTTATGAACGTTCAGGTCGTGTAAGCAGAAGACTTTGAATTTATCCACAGATAACTGAAAGAAAGAAAACTTGAGAATCTTTAATCTGTAAACTTTTGACATTTTACGTTTATTTTCGTTTAGAAATCTCTGTGGGAGATTATATGAGAGAATTTCAACTATTCCTAAAAAAAAAGTCGATACCAATTTACCTGTCAACCTAACTTCTGAAGATGGCGGGTGTCATTATTATATCAACCTTTGTTTTTAATCGATGAAATACTTCCGAATCCGAACAGTTACCGCTGAGATTTTGTTTAATAACCTGTCGCGATTAATGCCGCGAAAAATTCAATTAATAATCGCCCGTGTCTTGACCCTGTCCGAGGTCCGAGCGCCGCTAGCCTTCTGATATCTTGTTATCCCCTTATCAGCTAAGTATAAAAGCCAGAGCGGCTCATATCTCACGGCAAAATATGTATTAATGTCGTGGACGTGTGACCATAACGTTTAGTAAGAATTATCATCTTATTCTCCAGGAATTCATATTTCCAGCGCTCATGTCATGTTCATTTCGAACCGGACGTGAGACCATTGCATATCGGGGAGATTATAACTTACAGAGCCAACACGTGAGTCCTTTGATGTCGGTGTCTGACCGCATCATACCATCGCGGCCCGCAAAAAATATGAAAATCTCTGATGTGTAGATAACAGAGAAAATTCGGATTCCCGTGGTGATTTTAATCAGACTTTTGTGTATTTTCCTTCTATCTCGCTTCGGCGCCGTTGTCTCGCAGATTCTCGCGTATTGAAGTTGATACTGTACAGGGCACCTGCCTTAACAGCTCCGCTGATTGACAAGTATTTTGTAACGCGCGAGCCCGAGAAATTAATAGAGATATTTTGTATTTCTTACAAGCAACACGGGACTGAAACGAACGCTGTAAATCAACATTAAGTAGAGGAAAGAATTGTGGAAATTAGTAGCTTAGAATACTATACTGACAGACAATTACAGGTAAGGGATTATATGTTATTTCTTCAGCTTGCTATGTTTGTGTTTTATTTCATCTAACATTACGCACTTAAATTAATCTTATCTTGGTGATCATCATGCATCAGAGAAAATTTGACTTTTATAAAATGAAAAAAAAATATTTGAATTTTAAATTTTCCAATAATTTTTATTTTTAAAGTCACAATTTTCATTTATTTCATTGCTTACCAGTTTACGGTTTTGTTTTATCAAAATCTTTGCTGATTCTCTGTCATGCAATGTTGTTATTTACCTAGCTGCTACCTACTTTACCTACTTTGATAGAGACTAGAGAGAGAAGAGGGTCAATACCTGTATTAATATCTAGAGAGATTTAAGGAAATCCTTATCATTTTCAAATTTCATGGAGCTCCAGTTTTAAAAATAACATACTTGTAACAGTATTGTATTAAACATTGTGCGTGTGTGTAAAGATATGGATACCAATAGGCTATGACAAATCAATTGTAGTAAAGTAGACGTATAGACGTGTGAATTTTAAGCTTTTTGCGAACCATTCTGTCTATACGAAATCAAAAAGATACATTTATTACTTTTTACAAGAAAACAAAAATATATCACAATGCTTCACGTACTGCCAGTCCCCCAGTCAAGTAGCAAGTGCATGTAGTAAACAAATCAATCTAGGTATTTTGTGGTCTACTGTAAAAATTTTATTTATAGAAAAAATGACCAAAATATTTCTACTTTATTGCAATGCACTGAATTTGATAAATAAGGTCTGAATAACAAAAGACATTACACATAAACTTAAGCATGTGTACGCTAACGAGCGCACGGACACAAACACGCTGTTTGTGGCCCATACATGTCAATGTGGTCACAGATCAAATACCGTTTACATGTATTTTATATCCCCAAACAATACAAATATATATAAAAGTTCAGGCTGCAAGAGAAACTGGTTCATTGATGGGGCATCTACATATACAGGTATTTTTAACGACACATAATTATTACTTTTCCTATTATCGGACAGAAATGTTTATTTATTACTATATATATATATTTAATGATTTATTTTCTCTTTTTTTTTTTGCATAAAAGCTGATATGTAATTATTTCAAAGTAAAAATACGCTCAAGACATCAGATGACATTAAATGTTCTTGTATATTCTTTAAGGCGACGTAACACTGAAAATTTTTGACCTCAACTTTTGTTGCAATGGAGACTGAAAGAAAGAATCGATACAAATTTAAACTTTTTAAATCAATATCCTCTAGTATTAGGTAATTGCATGAATCATGACACTTCTATCAAATGCACCAGTAAAAGTAGGACCGAATGATTAATGTGTCAAGATTCTGTCAAAAGTTAAAAAAAATCTCGTTTAAATATCAGTGGGTATAAACTTGGCCTTTCTTTAAAAAATCTAACTTAAAATCTCGAATCAAATGAATAAACTGAAACTTTAAATTTTTGTCTCTCTTCTGAGTGTCATCTGTCAGTCTGTACATTCAAATGACATAAATATAAACATAGATCTTTAAAAAGATTGAAAAGCCTATACGAGAAGTGTTCACATGCAAGCACATGCGCACAGCCGGACGAACGAAATAACCCTTGGGAATATAGCGACGGTCATTTGTGCGGAACTATACTATCAGTTTACTATTTGATTCATCTTTTTATGAGTATTTTATCGGTATTGTCATTATAATAACTGTCATTATAACTTTGTTATGTCATTAATTTTTGTGGATTTGTTATTATGCATCATAGCCCTTCAGTTGAAATACAGCGTACCACATTGCAAGCGCCGTGGCCTTTTTCGTGTGCGGATCTATAAAGAGGTTTGGGTGCTAAGTCTTGCCAAGATTGGAGCTGTACGTTCCTCTGTGAAGGAAAACGGGGGGTGGGGGGGGGGGGGGGTTGATTTTCAATTTTAGCATGGTAATATAAGTATTTTTGACTAGCTTAAACATGTTAAATTTGGATTCCCTAGACTTTCCAACGAATTTTTATCATCGTACGGTGATCTTGTACATTCGTTTTTGAAGAAAATATGATTTGATTTCAAGACCAAGCATAATCATATAAATCATTAAAAAAATCCATAGATATTGTGATAATTAAGATTTATTGTTACTTCATAACTCCGCGAAAAAAGATGTGGATAAAAGTTACTCTAAACAAAATAACATGTACTGAGAAAAAAAAAATCAAAATTAAATTTTATTTGTCAAATTTTCGAGGCTATCCAGCCTCTTCTTAAAGAAAAGTTAAAAACTGATAAATATTTGACAAGTAATCATGTTTATAGTGCTGATATGTCAATAAATCCTTGACCCATTGACAACAAGTAAACTCTGTAGACAAAATTATAGCTTAATGATAAATACACTAATCAGCCGTGCTTGTAACTTATTCGTTTCCGTCTTTTTATTTTCCCTTTTATACTCCCAGACGAATGGCGTTCTGTTTTTCTTCTCACGAAGAAACATTATTCTGAACAATTAGCAAAGAGGCGCTTAACAGCACGTAATTATAAGTGCGAATTTTGCACTAATTGTGCCATAAAGTGCGCCAAAATTCCCTATATTACATCGACATGAAAGATGCCCCCAGAACATTTAGAATTACAATTATTATTAGGTACATATGGCATTATTACATTCTTTCGCTGTTGACATCTATTTAGATATGCTGATATATAATTTCCCCACCCCCGGCGATATCTTCAATAAATATGCCTTGAATATTTTCAGATCACCGTCACAATTTCCAGTGACATCGGCATGACGTTGAATGCATAGCTGTACGGGAACGAATTAACGGAGAGAGGAGGGACTGTTTACATGGAAACGTACTGATTAGAGAAAAAACGACAAAACTTCAGATTTTGAAGTGACAGCAACGTGATTTTGATTGCATAAATGCAAAGTAATGAAATCGCCCGAGATATGAAATCGAGAGGAACTGTTTATACATCAAAACATCGAGATTAGGAAAACGTCGAAACTGTGAATTTTGTAGCTGTTCGGCAACTCCCCTTTTTCAATTACGAAAACATTTACGGAATGGCGATACATGTAAATTAAATTGGACACCTAGCATTATAAAGTTCCAAATCTTGCACATAACACAGAGTTGGCTGTGTGTTGGAAATTTATTCGTGAACGATATGCAAATTTGAAGTGTATTTCAATTATTTGGAGAGATGTGATGAATACGATCTTCTGATGTTTTGTGTGTTTTACTGTGGATTTTCATGCCTGGGAAAAATTTATGGATATTAACATCCGATTATTGACTCGGGACGTGTCAAGAAGTAAATAAAGGGGTATACGAATTTATTAAGGACCTAGTAGTCAAATTGACACAAGACGGCTTTGCTGGGTTTATTGCCGCATTAAATCTAGTGTCTGGTGAAGCGAAGATATGTTTCTTGCCTTATTTCGAACTTGCTTTCCCCGAGTCTATGTTTCCATTCGGAATTACAAGTTTTGTAATTAGGTAGAGATAGCGCTTCTCCTTGCATGCTGAAAGACTCTCAATTCCAACATGATGTGTTACATGTACCGAGTTCTTGTTTCTCTGTGTTGTTTAATGTTAGGTGAAGTACTTTGTCTGAACCTGGGCACCTGTCAACAGAAAGGCAACTGCAGACTGCCAAATTGTTTCTGTGGAGGAAAAAGCGCACCAAACGGACTCTTTCCGGCGGAAACACCGCAGATGATCATGTTTTCATTTGACGATGCCGTCACACCGGAAATTTACCAAATGTACGAGCGTCTCTTCTCACGTGGACGCTTGAACCCAAACGGTTGTCCCATTACCATGACAACGTTCGTTTCACATAATTACACAGATTACAAACTCGTTGGCGATTTGTTTCGCCGAGGACACGAGGTCGCCGTCCACAGTGTGACGCATAGGACGCCAACGACGTTCTGGAAGGACGCAACGTGGGATGAAATGTTTTACGAAATAGCAGAACAACGAAGAATTTTGTCTCAAAATGCAAGCATTCCAATCCGAAAAATCACCGGCTGGCGAAGTCCGTTTTTACAGCCATCTGGAGATATACAGTACACAATTCTGAAAGAACAGAAATTTGAGTACGATTCCACGCTTACTGTGGCAACGGAAAATGGATTCAGCGCCAAATATTGGCCAAATACCTTAGACTTCGGCTGGCAGCTAGACTGTAACGTCCGACCATGTCCGTTCGGAAGATACTCGGGACTTTGGGAAGTTCCGGTTCAAATGTTAGAAATTCCAAATTCCGGGACCGGATGTTTATATGCCGATTCTTGTCGACCGGAAACTATGGAGGACGCATTCCAGATATTTTGGGTCAATTTCCACAATCATTATACGGGTTCCAGGGCACCTTTATTTTTTACCATGCATCCCTCGTGGCTGCGAGAAGAACATAATTACGAGGCGTTGAATTATTTTATATTAGTGGTGCTAAACATTATACTGACGTATATTTCCTTACATATCAACAACATTTAGCATGGATGAGAAATCCGACAAAATTAGACGATATTTTAGAATTCGATCCATGGTATTGCAGTCCCGACAAATACAACCCTGGATCCAGAGACACTCAGTCTGGCAGTAATATTAAAAATCCCCTTAATTCTGGTTTATCTATGCATCCAAAAGTTTGTTATTATTTGTTTGTGTCGTTTTGTTTATTTTGCTATGCAAAGATTTTGTGATATTATGACGTATCTTATAAAAATCCTTTTTATACATTGAGGATCGTTCACTTTATCATTGGATTACTGTGTGATTGCACATTTTACTGTATGTAGGAGAGAGGGGTATTTAGGACAGCCAAACTAGGCAGGTTCGACAAGCATGTTCATACATATTTTTGCTGTTTAGACCTCCTAGATATGGTTACTTAAGCATGTCTCCCTTTGTGTATGCCAGGTATTAACTTTGTCCGACGTCTGTCTGTCTGTCCATGTGCGTGTTTACACATAGATTGACAAAACCGGTGTAGACTGGTTACACGTGAACTTACCCACGTACATGAACGAAGATTTGGTAACTTTAGTATGTTGCTTTCAATTAGAAAAGAAAACATTTATTATGATCAGTTAGATGGACTCGTTTGTCTATTCCTATATAGACACTGACTCTCGTATATATACAAACAAGTATTTTCGTTTTCAAATGGGTACATAATCGGGCAAACATATTTTGGAGTAAAATTGACAATTGAATTGTCAATTGTCAACTGTATTCCAAAATATGTTTCTACATAATCGTCATTTTTTGTCGTTTCATCATGCGTTTTCGTAAACGAAACAATAAAATCCCCAATTTTAAAGATAGCTGTTCATGGTTACGCAGTGACAACCTTGACTTTGTCGGATATTATGAAATTATAGTTTTAAGGTGTGCTTATCCGGATTACATGGAGAATATTTTAGAAATAGCTCTATAATTGTGTCGTTATTTGGATTACTAACTATACGTTCGTCGACATCAATACACTCTTTAAAAATGAGATACACAAAACAGGTTGAAGGGGAAACTAAGAGTATGGATACAATGCAAAATGTGCGCAGTTCCGTTGTTTGATTTGTTCAGGACGGACTCTTGAAATAATAATAATAGAAAAGAAGAAAACGCGCATTTTTCACAAAGAGAGGTCATTGTACATAATACAAGTTACATATCTTATCACTTTCTGGTTTTAAGAGAAAATGAAAGGTGGTTTTGAAAGTTTCTTATTTCAATAGGAAATATTTTATCTTTCAATTTTAGGAAAATTGATTTGACAAATTCATATCTTTACTTTTATCAAAGTGAGATATGAATGTGAAAATTTACGTATTCGTCAGGAGATAGCTAATATTCGAGTCGGTAACGTATATAGAAATATGCCCACGCTTATCGGGAAAACATGCGTAGTATCAGCGTGTTTCTCTCAACACCTGCAAACGTTTTAATGACCAGATTGCTTTCAAATCGGAAGCTTTATATGTAAATCTCATTTACGTTTTAAAGAATGAGTTCTCTGATCATTTCATGTTTTCGTGTACTTCAAAATCTGCACTTGAAGTGAAACGGACGATCTGCAGTTCCGTTTTATACAGCATGCGTGTGTGTTCATGAAAATACTATCCAGTTCCAATTGGGCATGACATTGATGAGCAAAAATTACATTTAAATATCAAGATAAGAGGGAGAAAATGGTGCTGAAATGTTGCTTATTTCGACTTTATGAAGTGCAGATGTGGTGTTGCAAAAACTATTGTATGACTGATTATACGAGATAGATCAGCTAGACACTTATAGCTAAAATTCCACAGAATCTAAATGTATAATAAGATACATGATGAAATTCTGCAATCTGACGGTTAGAATCTCGCATCATGGTTAAATTGTTATGTAATGCGAAAAAATATTCGTAAAACATCATATGTTTTATCTTCCATGCATGTTAAAAAAAAATATTCCAGATTTTTCACCATTGTATACAATCCCTCCCCCATCCCTCAATTTTCCACTTTTAATCTTTAAGATTAATTTCAAAGTGTCGACACAGGAAAACTTCATCAAAAGCGTATTAATTTTTACAGTTTCTCTGACGTTATTCTTCAATTTATGCATATTTTTAACTGATTTTTAATTCAAACCTCTCTTCAAACACTCTAAATTTGAGAGTTGTCACGTGACGCGGTTTTGTTCGCACTCAAAACTTTCATGTTTTGCATGTTTTCACTTCTCTGGAGTCGGTAATATCCCTTGTGAGTGTTCTACAGATTCTGTAAAGTTATATAATCTCTTATTTATCCCAATTTTTGTTTATTTTACGCTGAAATTAATGACACTTTGCTTTTAAAAGCTGACTAGGGCGTTGATTTATCTGACGATAATTGGTATTGTGTTCCCTCATAGATGGCGCTATCTCGTTATATTCTGTTATCGTCAGAATCTATCCTTAATTCTAAATTTTTTTTAGTTTCCGATTGAAATCGCCATGAGTATAAATCCTGAATACTGAAGTAAACAAACAGGTAGGTAGGGAAAAATACGTTTACATAGATGGAATAAAATGAAGTGAAATGATGCACAAAAAAAAAAAAAAAAAAAAAAAAGACGTAACCCTAGAGTCGCTGGTATTTCGTCTTTATTATATCTATAAAACTGAGAAAGACCGTGCTGAAAGTTCTTGCAATCAATGCATTTGATAAGAGAATAAAAATAATCCCAAATGTATTAGGTCATCCCTTGATACCAGTATGTATAGGTTCTAAGCTTGGATTTAGTGGAACAAGTTGTCTTTCTTATCCAGATTTACATCGCTTGCGTAAAATCTATTTTCCTTCAAAAATTAAAATATTTGCTATCAATTGATTGTACTGTTACAGTACTAACATAAGAAAAATTGCAACGAAATTTCTATATAGAGTGCACATACTCATTACTTACACTAAGGTGTCGGCGGCGACATCTGTAATAGTTATGGACTTATAGTTGTTCGCACCGATCCAAGAAATCCGCGAGAATACTCATTCAAATGCCTTAATGGGATGATTTCTGAATTTTTCTTTCCTAAAGATCCCAAGAAAATAGTTATCTAGAGGCAATCCCACAAGTGGTCGAGAATAATGATTGTATATGTTAAATTGACTTTTGCTTTTCTTCTTTATTTTTGGCGTTATCATGGTAACC
Organism: Pinctada imbricata; assembly: GCA_033119305.1. Taxonomy (NCBI): domain Eukaryota; kingdom Metazoa; phylum Mollusca; class Bivalvia; order Pterioida; family Pteriidae; genus Pinctada; species Pinctada imbricata. The sequence goes on from VSWD01000003.1 coordinate 60,789,975, forward strand.
GTCATATCAATGTTCCAGCTGTATCATAGCGACACTTTCAAAAAAATGTCAAAAGTCCAAAACTTTGTTGGTGATAGAAGACGTGGATACATGGGTGATTTATTAATGTCATAAATTATATTTTTCATCATTCTGCCCGGAGTCGGACAGGCAGGGCATTATTTGTTCAGTAGACCCCCGAAATGTTGAGTGATATATGAGACCAATACCTCGGCAGTGGACATGCGTTTCCTTTCACGTTGAACAACCTTTGTACTTGTTAGTACTAAGTTGTCCCGCATCTTAATTAATTGACGTGTAAATCACCACGCTTAAGATAAAATAAACAAGGAAATTCGCACTAACACATCAAAATCCAATTAACGCGATAACTCTCGCGAGTTCGCGTGATTACGGATGACTGATGACCTAGATTTGGCGCGTATGTAATTTGCTTTTTATCACTTTGTATAAGAAGCAGTAATATGCAGTTTCTCTTATCTTGCAAATTATTTACATAAATACCTGCGCCAGAAAATAATTTATGCCTCCCACATCAACAGGGTATTATTTGTCATCAGAAGTTTGTTTTTATGTAGGCGCCTACTTGAATAAATGTCAAATTGCACACCTATAAAATCGTAATTTCTTGAAATACGCGCAGATTTAGATCTTTTATTTGGGCGGGGTTTGGTTGTACACTTGATATACATGTATAAACTGGATGCAATGGTTGACCTAAATGTCACGGTTCAATAACTTCGGTCATGCGAGACTACTCTGTAAATTGTTACTGTTAATGGCACGCATGATAACAATGCCAAAACGAAATCAACAGCTCTGGCTGGCAAATTGTGTTCGAGCCAATAAAAGAGAAAATATGAAAATATGTATGCACAATCAATGTAATTCCTTGAGATGAAATTATTGAAAGAAACCTGTCGTTTTTTTTTTTTTTTTTTTTTTTGCATGTAAACGCTCGTGACGTCATAAACAATGCTTATAAACAGAAACAATCTGCGACGACTTTTCTAACTTGTATAATACTCTACTTCCGGTTATTTTCATAACAGAAAAAATGAATACCACGAAGTTTGCGGAAGACGCACGACTTCGGCAATGTTCGGGACCATACATTTTCATGGCAAGTTGAATGAAACATTGAAAAATATCAAATATTGATGAAACTATTCAACAGCTAATGCTATACGTCAAAGCGCATAAAAAAATAAAGCCTGTGTTTATGAAACACGAATACCCCCGGTGGCATCTTTGTTAGTATAAACACCATTTTCTGTTAAGTATGTGAAAGGTCAAGGTCATGGTCACTGGGTTAAAAACGTTTAGTATCAATGGAAAAAATCTTGTGACATGGAATACACATGTGAAATATGAAAGCCCTATCACTTACCATCCAAACGTTATGCCCAATGTTAAAGTTTTTGTAAAGTAGGTCAAAGATCAAAGTCAAGGTAAAAAATTGTGGAATCAATAGAAAGGTCTTTTTGTCATAACAAATACACATGTGAAATATGAAAACCCTATCACTTACCATTCAAAAGTTATGCCGAATGTTAAAGTTTTTGAAAAATAGCTATTATGTCAAAGGTCAAGGTAACGAGGTCAAAAATGTTAGTATCAATGGAGAGGTCTTGTCACAAGAAATACACATGTGAAATATGAAAGCTATATCACCTTCCATTCAAAAGTTATGCCAAATGTTAACGTTTTTCGGACAAACAGACAGACGGACAGGACACAAACTATTTGCCCCCGAATCTATGATTCCGGGGGCATAAAAAAAAACATGAAATATACTCAAAGATCGTTTGTAGCATGAGCAGTGGTGAACTTCCTAACTTGGTGCAATAATGATCAGGTGGTCGGGAAGGGCAACTTTCTCCTATTGACATGAAACACCCGTCACCCCCAGGGAACCGTGTTGTATTTTGCAGTATTTCTATAAAGTTTATCGTGAATTTCAATACCGGTAGTATTGCCGATGATACATGCATGGACAAACTTGTGACAATGCATTCTAACTAATACATTGTCCAGAATGAAACATTGAAATAGACATTCCATGATCATGACTTTATAACACCAAATGCGCATTTCGACAAGTACTGTCTTGTCGGTGATGCTCGTGTGGAAAAAAGTGGAAATCCAAACATGGAATATTAATAAAACATTATTCATTCTAGAACCCTTGAAAAGATGCTGAGTTTTAATTATATTCAATGCACAATTCAAATGATGAAGTAACGACTCGTATCCGAGGTGAAGCAGACGCTGTCAATTGGATGGTCATTTCTGGTAACACGAGCTATTTTTGCCTGACCAGGTCACCGACATTGATATTCATTTAATTCCCTCTCAATAATTTGATTCCTCGAGTAACCAAAGGCTAATACAACAGTACCACCCTCAGCATGGCCAATGATTCAATAAATGTGATAAATGGAAATTAATAGAAATTTTTCTCAATTGTCCGCTTGATTAAACCCTGCCTGACAGATTTGGACCAATCATTCATCGTTAGCCGGAGTTCCATGGTAAGATTATACAGGCAGGCAAGTCGTGTGTCCATTCCATACCATGTTCATGTATCACAGATGCATATTGAAATCTTAGACATTTTCCGGCTTGCTACATTCCTAAAGCTAAGGTTTAAACTGGCCTCGGGCGAGAGTAATTTGCAAATTACAGTGGCGTAGCAAGAACAGAAAATGTTGGGGAACAACTAACTCTTTCAGTTTCTAAGACGGACACCCCCCCCCCCCCCCAAACATCTAAGGATGCTAGGTCACGGAGAACTCTATAAGTTATATTTGGTGTATCGGACAATATTACAGGCTCATAGAGTAGTAATTTCGTTTTTATGTACAAATATTTGGGGGGGGGGGGGCAGCAAAAGAAAGTTTGATTTTCTAAAATCTTCTTATTCTAAAAAGAGATTGACAAAACCGTTGTTGGATACTTTGCAGGTTTGACTCTGGAGCATGTTGGTGTCAACAGAAAACAGGAATCAAGCTCGTATCCACGGCACTGCCCACCTGCTCCCACCAGTTTACTGACATCGTGTGATATTATAGCGTGTAGCATTCTCATCAAGCGCAGATCAAAATATTTCCAAAGGAAAATGGAAGGGGTTGTTCGTGTGCACGTTCATCTCTTCTATGAAATGAATCCACGCAAAGTTGGCATCTACTATTCCAAATAGAAATTTGAATGTAATAAAAAAAAGTAGGAAACTTAAATGACAATTCTTAACATAATATGTATGGGGAAAATTTTAGGTCAATCTATAGAATTGTTCAAAAGGTCAAACTCTTTCATCCTTTGGCTTTCATTGGTGGTCGGTTGTTTATGAGTTAAAACTGTTACGGCATAGAGACATGCGTTTTACAAGTATGACAATCCTGTCTTTGTTTCCAAATGGTTCGTCTCAGGCTGCATGGTCGCAAACCTATAGGAATAGATACCTCATCCTCGAACAAACCTCTGTATATGTCCATGCGAGCAAAGGTGTTTGTACGCACCAGTTTCTTTATTTCTGTCAGAGAGAAAAGGAAGGTTTGTTGAAGGAACTGAAGAATCATTAGTTAGCACTGAAAATATTCTTTCTCAGTTGGATAATACACACTTTCTCCTCCATCGTGCTAGCGTATTATTGCAGTGATAGGGGGTAACCGATAGACTACAGTGATAGTGTCAAATATTGATGGACAGGATAATTAAGTGCCAATATTTTATGTTAGCGCGATATCTTCTGGTTACATCTCTATTCACACTAGTTACGATGATTGTTCGTTTTGTATTTACTTTCATTAATAGAAAAATGCAACATTGAAAGCTCCCCCTTACAGGAAGATGAAAATCCGTCAAATTTCCATTATGACTTTTCGGTCCTCGTCATTTCGCGTGATTGCAGTGCGGGCTTACTCAGAATGTAATCTATTCGGGGCGAATCACTTCTTGTACGATGATTGCTTTCCAGTGCAAAAAGTTAAATTAAATTTCATTTTATTACATCAATATATTTATTTGCTGTGACACTCAAATATGACGAAAAGTTAATCGAGTGGACTTTTGAATGCTGGTGTGATAAGTAGATGACAGGTTGTACACTTTCAAGAGCGAAATACGATATTTTAATGTATTTTCATTCCTCCGGTGGACCCAAAAATTATGAAAAAGAAAAAAAAACTTTCTTCAATAAAAAAAAAAAAAAACCATTGATATAGTTTTACATATAAAAATTAAAAGAGCGACAAAATGACAAGAAATCAGCCTGTCCATTTTTAACAAAATCATAGAAATAAAGATCAGTGTGGGCGAATTAGGTATTTATGCTCTGATATCGATAAAAATTAGGATCAATCATAATTGAACTTTATATTTTACAAGAGCACTTTGTTCTGAGCATGCCATTCTATATAACGGAAAATAAACCCCAGGGCTCTGAATTTACTCTGATTTAATCTTCCGACATATGTTTACCCGTCAGGAGTTAATCGCCCTGTTAAATTTACTTTCTCATTCACAATACGTCAAATTGGCCATGAATGACAGTCCGAAATACCTCTGATGTCATATGGCACAGATAGACATCATGTAATATCACTTCTACGTAATGAGTTTATACCGTTTACGACTGACTTTTACTTTCGGAACCTTTGTTCCTGCGGTAGCACGTGCCTGTCAGACGTGCGCCAAAAAATAAGATTTTATCACATTTTAAGTTTTCCTTGTTTAAGATAAGAGTGACATAGTTATGTATAATTAAAACCAGACTAACTCAAACTAAACAGAATACTAGCTGTGCTCCATGAATAATAACTGACAAAACGTAGCTCTAGTTCATCAAGAAAGTGAGTCGAATTTTCGGCGTAAATATATCATATGAAAACAAGTTTGATGGCATTTCCCAATCAATGACCTTGACCTTTGACCTCGGTAAATAGAATGTCTCTCTTTCTTAAGTCAGAACCCTAGTCACACTACGGCAGCGCTTTGTGTCAACGAATCGCCGGGAATTTCGTATTCGTATAACTTCACCCGCGACGCTCAACCGTACGCGAAGGAAGGACGCGGTTCAATCTCACAGTACGACTTCTAAGATCACCCTCGACTTTCCTTATGTTTGCCAATCGCACATTATCGGGACCGTTATGTCGTATGGAAAGGCCCGAAAATGTGCGATGCGATGCAATGGCATTCATCGCACATAGCGTTTTTCTCTTTTTTTTTCTGAATGAGAAGTCTTACACATACGAGGACAAAAAAGCGGACTACTTATTCAATCTTCCTTCTGTAACTTTCAAAAGCTGTCCAGAACGCCGGCTTATAAACTTTACTGTGCTAGGACTTGTGAAAAAGAGCCACTAGGAGATCGGATTAGATGTGATTTTTCAATCTGTTGTCAGCTTTTTATCAAAGAATCTTGTTGAAACCAGGATTACATCCTTTAACAATGACTACAATCGATTATTGTTCACTTTATATTGTTCTCAATGTAAATCAAAGAAACTAACCCCACTTTTATCCTTGTTTATGCTCAATTCTTGCTAAATAAATAATCATTATTATAATTCTGGAAGCCACAGTAAGTAAATCTAGGATAAAGGAAGTAAAAGGTGTTCTATCATCGATACACGTTCTCATATATACGTTCTTAAAATAGAATGTGAACTAATTTGTACATATTACATTTCTCTGACGGGGACATCCGTTTGATTTTATTTTGATGGTGGCCGGCGCTCTTTTGTAAAAAGAAAATCTTCATGAATGTCGAAAATAATAATTTTTAAAAATCTGATAATGGTGTTAACCTTGTTGGCTTCACATTTTTTTTATCTCACATGAGCGTACACAGTAGCTGTACATTTAACTCTAGTTAGATGACGTCAGATTCGTTCGTTGTTCTTCCTCCGTCCTTGTTGTCGTCCGTCCGTCCGTCCGACCGACCGACCGTGCGGCGTAAAATTTTCACCATTTCGACTTCTTTTATGCTACCCAAGTGGAATTACATGAAACATTGCAGGTATTTAAGGTAATCAAGCAAGTCAAATTGTGTTTTCGATTTAAAAACAAGATGACTGTCAAATTGAATGCATCTGATTGGTTAAGTCGACGCATTCTCCGCTTCTTTGCAATCACGCGCAGGATTTCGTGAAACCATTTGCTTTCAGGAAGGATTTGACCCGATGGATAAAACAAGATGGTCGCCTACAGTACTGATTTGATTAGATGCATGGCATTTTATAAAACTTCATACGAAACAATTATTCTAGGCAGCTTGTAAAGAAGGCCATTAGCGACACAGTCTTGCAATATTTTCAAAGTGGAGAAATGCAGAACTGAAATCGGACGCATGCACGGGAGATTGGAGTTCTTTCGATCCAATCGGTAAAAAAAAAAAAAAAAAACAAAAACAAAAACAAAAAAAAACAAAACAAAAAAAAAAAAAAACGCTGTCAGTGGTCCGAATGGTAAACGCATTTTCGGTTTCACTGCATCACTGCAATCACTACACAAAATATCATGAAAGCCCAAACAGAGGCAGGTTTTCAAGGTAATCTACCCAATAGATCCACAGATCTGATTGGCTGAAATATTTTGATGTCCTCTATTTTCTTTGCTTTCAGTTCGATGAATTCTTTTTCGGGGGGGGGGGGGGGGGTTGTTAGTTAGGCATTTATTTAAAAAAAATAACATAGTTCTAGTTCTCTATTCTATGCCAACAGACAAGACTTATTGCGGTCGAGTACATGCTTGGCAGCAAGTCAGAGATTAAAAGTTACCTAGATGTATTTATTGTTCTTTTCTCATATGATATCCCTCCTTTTTTGGGACGCAATGAAAAGTCATTAGCAATTAACTAATCAATCGCCGGCTCTGAAATGCTTACTTTACACAATTATATATGCGAGGCGAAAGTTGGATCCCAAATATTCCAAAACTTGACATAGATATATAAACAATGAGTATACTTTTGATTTTTCTTTCAGGGAATACAATCATTAGGAATATGGTAAAAGTGTACGTTACTTCTTTGTTATTTCTCCACCTGAAAACGCCATCAAAATAGCCGGAAAATTGTGCGAATGATGAATTTTCCAGGTCCCACATTTCCTCCGACGTCCCGGCGTGTCACTCAAAGTGAAGGGTTTGGCCGTGGTGTCAGAGATCTAATTTTCCATTTAATTTGTTTCCCTGAAAACAGATCATTAGAATTCTGTAAACAGATCTCAGAGACAAGATTTTTTGTACCCAGAAACTGAAAATACATCAGCGAATCTAGAGCCAACGATTGATCTCGTATCCAAATCTCGCGTTATCGTCAACTTTTGCATGTACCGAAAACAGAGGTATTGATATTAGAATTATAAGCGGGAAAAGTCGCATGCAATCAATCAATGGCTGACGTTTTGCCACTTGATAGACAATTCATCTTTCCCTAAGTATCTAGAGTTGCATAATTCTATGATTAAGCGATAGTTTTGACCCCCATTTTTCACATTATTGAAATAATTTGGAGGGAATTATGACTACTGTTTGCTCACCTGGGAGTCTGCCCTTCATAGAAATTGTTTTATTGACATAAAGAAATCAGATCCAGCAGAGCTTCTAGAATAATGAAGTTATAATTACTAAAGTGATTTCATTGGAAAAAAAAAGAATGTCAGTTACATCTATATTTTTTTTATTTACGTCATCGACGTCCATCACTGGATGAATATCACACTTTAAATTCTATGACGTAAAGATCGTTGAAGTGATCCTTGTTTTCTTTGTTTCATCCATATCCTGTTATTCCCTGGTTGGTCGCCCCTTAAAGTTACGCACGACCGTAAAACGGTAGCATTCTTAGCAAATTACATGACAACTAGTTGCGCACGACTGTAAAACTGTAGCATACTTAAGCAAACTACATGTATGCCTAGAAAACGGTAGCATACTCAGCAAATTAAATTCATCACTAGTTACGTACGATCGTTAAACGGTAGCACACTTAGCAAATTACATGATAACTAGTTACGCACGATCGTAAAACGGTAGCATACTAAGCAAATTACATGTATGCCTAGTTTAAGTACGATCGTAAAACGGTAGCATACTATGCAAATTACATTCATGCCTAGTTACGTACGATTGTAAAACGGTAACACACTTGGCCAATTACATGTATGCCTAGTTACGTTAAACTGTTAACCGGTAACATACTAAGCAAAAAACATATACGCCTAATTATGTAAATCGTTTAACTATACTCAGCAAATTTCATGTATTCCTTATTACGTACGATCGTAAAATGGTAACATACTTAGCAAATTAAATGTATGCCTAGTTAAGTACAATCGTAAAACGGTAGCATTCTTCGGAAATTACATGCATGCCTAGTTATGTACGATCGTAAAATGGTAACATACTTAGGAAATTACATGTATGCCTAGTTACGTACGATCGTTAAACAGTAGCATACTTAGAAAATTACATGCATGCCTAGTTGTGTACGATCGTAAAATGGTAACATACTTAGGGAAATTACACGTATTCCTAGTTACGTACGATCGTAAAACGGTAGCATACTTAGCAAATTACATGTATGCCTAGTTAAGTACGATCGTAAAACGGTAGCATACTTTGGAAATTACATGCATGCCTAGTTATGTACGATCGTAAAACGGTAGCATACTTAGGAAATTACATGCATGCCTAGTTATGTACGATCACAAAACGGTAGCATACTTAGGAAATTACACGTATGGCTAGTTATGTACGATCACAAAACGGTAGCATACTTAGGAAATTACATGTATGCCTAGTTATGTACGATCGTAAAATGGTAACATACATGTACTTAGGGAAATTACATGTATGCCGAGTTACGTCCGATCGTAAAACGGTAGCATACTTAGCAAATTACATGTATGCCTAGTTAAGTACGATCGTAAAACGGTAGCATACTTTGGAAATTACATGCATGCCTAGTTATGTACGATCGTAAAACGGTAGCATACTTAGGAAATTACATGTATGCTTCGTTACGTACGATCACAAAACGGTAGCATACTTAGGAAATTACATGTATGCCTAGTTACTTTTAATCGTTAAACGGTAGCATACTTAGGAAATTACATGTATGCCTAGTTACGTACGATCACAAAACGGTAGCATACTTAGGAAATTACATGCATGCCTAGTTATGTACGATCACAAAACGGTAGCATACTTAGGAAATTACACGTATGGCTAGTTATGTACGATCACAAAACGGTAGCATACTTAGGAAATTACATGTATGCCTAGTTATGTGCGATCGTAAAATGGTAACATACTTAGGGAAATTACATGTATGCCGAGTTACGTACGATCGTAAAACGGTAGCATACTTAGCAAATTACATGTATGCCTAGTTAAGTGCAATCGTAAAACGGTAGCATACTTTGGAAATTACATGCATGCCTAGTTATGTACGATCGTAAAACGGTAGCATACTTAGGAAATTACATGTATGCCTAGTTACGTACGATCACAAAACGGTAGCATACTTAGGAAATTACATGTATGCCTAGTTACTTTTAATCGTTAAACGGTTGCATACTTAGGAAATTACATGTATGCCTAGTTATGTACGATCATAAAACGGTAGCATACTTAGCAAATTACATTTATTTTTCTTTACGTACGGTTATAAAACTAGCATACGTATCAATTTGCTTTCATCTTCTCATCAGAACTGGACTATGTACCGTGAAATCAGCTTTTACATGCCGCAAGCATAACTTCAAAATGGAATTTTCATTTTAATATTTTCGCGACTGAAGGGTAAATTTTGACGTTAACTTAGCAACGTTAACGACGACTAAGGGGCGAGCAACCAATGTGGATTTGAAAGCTGATTTTGCGTTGGCATGCATTCTTTTTCTGGCTCAGCTTGTGTATAGATACATAAAATGAGCTTTCGTAAGCCAGCATTTACCGGATACCAATGAATATGTATGCATCTATGACATTTCAAAAGCTATATTTAATAATCTTTGTTTGGTTTTGGTTTTGTTTTATTTGAAAAGATGAAAACTACAGACACTGCTTTCTTCAAGGAAGCATGTTACATGCTTCCTAATTTTCATTTTTTAATCGAAGTGTCATACATGTAATTGGAGTAATGGTCTGCAGATTGTGTCAGGTTTGATTTTCTTCAATTTGATAAAGCCAACAATGATTGATTTATTAATAAAATTTAGCATTATTATCATGATAAATAACAATGAACACTCTATATCCACAAATTTTCGGCGACTCGGCCTTTATCAAGTGGAAAAGCACGTGCTTTTCCATTTGATAAAGCTTTGTTTACCTGCAGTGATGGATATTACGTAGAATTCTCTTGTATTCGTGCTTTTCCACTTGATAAAGGCCGAGTAGCCGAAAATTTGTAGATATAGAGTGTTCATTGTTATTCATTATATTAAACTTCCCTACGGAGGACACTACTTCATTAATGTAAACGTCTTCAAATTGAATAGCATCATTTAAGAACATTTAATATTGTGGTTCGCATTTCCTACATAATGTTGGTACTTCTGAGACGACTTTAGACTGAATAATCCAGTCTCTTGGCTGCCGTTACAAGAGACTGAATCCCAATATCATTGTTACAGAGCGAAGTCTGACAAATCCGTTGCCCAACGATTTCTCCGTATATAAGACCTCAAATTCTGATTCTCTTGTCTCTTGTAACGGCATCCAAGGGACTGGATTATTCAGTCTTAGACGAATTATAATGTATGATATTGACGTTTGAGGAAATATAAGTTTCTTTAAAAGTGGTAATTCTATCATGCAGATGAGCTAAGTAGGCCCGCGCGAGTCTTTGGAAATACTTGTTGATTGCGATGTAATGAATGACTCCATGCATATCAGTGGTATTGAGAAACAATTCCGGTTTTCTTTTTTCCTCTTTGAGTCATGCTTGCACTTTACAAGATCAAATTCCATTAATCACAAGTAATTAATAAGAGACGGACCGCGTCCCCAATCAAGGGGGTATCTCATACTACATCCGTCATATCGGCAAGGGCGGCAACTACATCCCAGAGATGGTGACCTTTGACCTGAGCATCTAACCTTAAATCTGTCAGATTTCATATCTGAAAATAAAAGTACTATGCATGAAACATCGTGTATGGGAAATATGTGTTCATTGACGAAAATCAGTTATACACGTATTAGTCCAGTTATGTCATGTATTCATAAGATTTATTTATTTATTTATTTATTTACCTCTTGTCTAGATGCTTTCTTAAGGGGATCCGGACTCCCACAGGTTCACTTTTGAGATATCTTTCATTGAACTCTCTTTAATGCAAGCAACCTCGGTTCCCCAAGGTATTTGCGCAGGGGCTGAATATCCAGCCCCGCGAAATACCTTGGGGAACCGAGGAGATTAGAAAATTTTGCGTCCCGTCAGTCCCTTTAAAGCAAGGGTAAATTAAAAATTTTAAACTTTTTTATAATAATATTATGTTACATGTATCTTATACCTTTCGAACAATTAATATTTTGTCTGATTTATGTATCTTTTTATGAAAAATAAAACAAAAGATAGTGATTTTATTGTGTTATATTCCACAAACTCTTACAAATGACGTAATTTCATTCATATTTCTAGAAGAAAATGTACAAAGGGTCATTTTCAATTCAATTTTCAGTTTCTTTTTTTTCTCACAAGTTGTATTAACAACACAGAGAAAAACAGTGCATCAAACATGCGTGGTCTACTACAAAGAAAATTATAACTATTAACCTGGAGGGTTGACTTTCGCTCTTTTATATACATTTTTTATGTTCTTTGTTGAAGATAATTCGTAAATTTTAAGAGTATTAATTTGGCTTTACATAAAATTTCGTAGGCAAATATATTTTTCTTTCATCTTTCAAACTAATTCGAAACCAAAATTTAATTACTCTCTAGTAACATTTGTCCATCTGCCAATTTCAATGGGTAAACAATGATTCGTTTTTCTAAATCTACTGTAACAATAAATCTTATTTTTTCAATATCCAAAAATGATGAAATATAATTTTGATATTTAAACTCAAAATGTGTAAATAAATTGAATTTCAATGCAGGAAAACTGCCCTGTAAATGTGTAAAATCCAATAGATTGAATCCCCAACACTAACTAAAGCGATCCCCAAACCCCCTGACTGAAAGTGCTTCCGCTTGAAAAGTACTCTGGCTACGCGCCTGACTGATCATCCCCTTTTTTCTTCTACTTCCTTTTCCATATGAAATACACAAAAGTAAAATCGTAAGTGATAATTTATTATCACAGAAAGGAAAAACTTAAAAAAGGAAGATATATACTGTACACTTTCAAGGTGGTTCCCTACCTGACCGATTAAGAAACATTCACCACTGACCAACATGTGTTTCTTTAGCTGAAATTTTGCCTTACGAAGAATATTTTGAAAATTCGACTACTTTTTTCATGAAACTGTATTACTTTATCAAACATCTTCGGAATTATGAGGGGGTGGACAGGGTGAAAGGGAGGGAAGGAAGGGGCAGAGGAAGGAGAGAGAGGGGGAGAAAGGGGAAGGGGGTGAAGGGGCGGGAGGGAGGGGGAGGTTAGGGAAGGGTGAATAAGAGGGGAGGGAGGAAGGGGTGGGAGGGGGAGAGAGGTTCCCCTGTCCGCCTCCCCCCCCCCCAATTATAGGGGTGCCCTTATTTATTAATGCCCCATGTGGATTAATGAAAGTGTATATAACACTTCTTTCTTTCTTTCTGTATTCATTAACTTTTTTTTTGTGATGACAACATGTACTGTATGTTAGCTCCGCCACTGAAATCGGTGTGATCATTCACCACGAGTTACGTCCCGCTTGTTAACTCTCTAATATGAAGTACTATTTACACTAATGCGTCATCGACAACCGAGTGAGATTTGACACTGGGGAGCAATGAAAGCCCACTTTGGGGCTGAGGAGGAGTTGCTGAGACACGATGGTTCTTATCTGGGCAGGGTTGCTGAGTGGACAGACAGAGAAATGCAGCTAGCCAGACTGCACGAGGAGATGTAAGCATTCTCTTTCACTGAAACCGCATAAACTTTACTTCTTGTGTAGCTTTGGCTTCAATGACAATGAAATTTACAAAAAATTAGATACTGCTTTATTTTTCATCCAGTGATGATGCTGAGTTTTATTATGTTAAGTTTGGTAACATTACATTTATCGTAAGATTAAAATTGAAAAGGCTTATCTGAAAGGTGTTTCATCTGTATGTGTGTACGTATTTTATGTTCATTAATGCAGTTTTAACACTTTACAATTTACATCAGATATAAACTAGAAATAAGGGGATCTTTTGAATGAATTCAATTTTCCTTAATTTTTTTTCCAAATAAAGAAGGAGAAAATTGTATATACCCATAGTTGATCTGTTCCTAATACATGTATACTTATTTGCATTGTTTAGTGCATTGGCAGCAAATATTTTACAGTTATCTTAAATTAAATTTTGATTGTAGACTGGCAAGAAGAGAGATGAACCTAAGTTACAGTATAGCTTATATACAAAGTCAAAGAGATAGAAGAAAACGAGAAGATCTTGTAGATGTTGATAAAGCCAGACAAAGGAACGATAAATATCTACAGGTATTATATCATCCAAAGTTGTCGCCTTTTGCTCTTAGCTGCCCTTACGAAATCTTCCTCACCAAATCTCATGAGGAATTTAGGGTAGAATCTCACCTTAAATTTCTCATGTGCATTTTAACATGCAAATTAGGTGAAATTCCTCATGTGAGAAATTTTTCTGTGCCTCATTTCATTAATGTCTAACATTTGAGATGATGTAACATGTAAAACCCACTTAAAGTTAATACATGTATACTCAGATTTTTGTTGGCCTTTTTTACCCTTTTTTGTTTTGTTTTGTTTTTTTAAGCATTTGAAAAACTGGGTCTACATGTATGCATGATGACCATAATTTTCCTCGCTATAAATGTCCTTATGAATTTTCACGACTACTGAAGTTGAAGTTGAAGTAATGTCCTTTCCTGTTGAAATCAACTGGAAATGAGGAAAATTAATTCTATCATCTATTTCAGTGAAGATTTAATGCTGATGCATAGGTTGATCATAATTTGATTTATTTGTCAATATTTACAGCATGAAAACTCTTATTAATGATAAAATCCAGCTCTACAACTAATATTGAACTATTTGTTACTTCACAGGACATAGTCGCCAAAAGAAATGAATTGCACAATGAGTCCTGCAACCCTCCTAGTCCAAGATTGACCACCCTTCAGGTAAGTAAACACTGCAAGCAGTGATCTCACTACAGGTAGTTTGTAGATCAGTATACACAGGGAGTGACTACATTATATGAAATGAATTGCACAATGAGTCCTGCAACCCTCCTAGTCCAAGATTGACCACCCTTCAGGTAAGTAAACACTGCAAGCAGTGATCTCACTACAGGTAGTTTATAGATCAGTATACACAGGGAGTGACTACATTATATGTACGTTTATAGATCAGTATAAACTAGGGATGACCACACTTCATGTAAGTTTATAGATCAGCATACACAGGGAGTGACCACACTACATGTTAGTTTATAGATCAGTATACACAAGGAGTGACCACACTTCATGTAAGTTTATAGATCAGTATACACAGAGAGTGACCACACTACATGTAAGTTTATAGATCAGTATACACTGGGAGTGACCACACTACATGTTAGTTTATAGATCAGTATACACTGGGAGTGACCACACTACATGTTAGTTTATAGATCAGCATACACAGGGAGTGACCACACTACATGTTAGTTTATAGATCAGTATACACTGGGAGTGACCACACTACATGTAAGTTTATAGATCAGCATACACAGGGAGTGACCACACTACATGTTAGTTTATAGATCAGTATACAATGGGAGTGAAAACACTACATGTAAGTTTATAGATCAGTATTCACAGGGAGTGACCAAACTACATGTAAGTTTATAGATCAGCATACACAGGGAGTGACCACACTGCATGTAGGTTTATAGATCAGTATACACTGGGAGTGACCACACTTCATGTAAGTTTATAGATCAGCATACACAGGGAGTGACCACACTACATGTTAGTTTATAGATCAGTATACAATGGGAGTGAAAACACTACATGTAAGTTTATAGATCAGTATTCACAGGGAGTGACCAAACTACATGTAAGTTTATAGATCAGCATACACAGGGAGTGACCACACTGCATGTAGGTTTATAGATCAGTATACACTGGGAGTGACCACACTTCATGTAAGTTTATAGATCAGCATACACAGGGAGTGACCACACTACATGTTAGTTTATAGATCAGTATACAATGGGAGTGAAAACACTACATGTAAGTTTATAGATCAGTATTCACAGGGAGTGACCAAACTACATGTAAGTTTATAGATCAGCATACACAGGGAGTGACCACACTGCATGTAGGTTTATAGATCAGTATACACTGGGAGTGACCACACTTCATGTAAGTTTATAGATCAGTATACACAGGGAGTGACCACACTGCATGTAGGTTTATAGATCAGCATACACAGGGAGTGACCACACTGCATGTAGGTTTATAGATCAGTATACACTGGGAGTGACCACACTACATGTTAGTTTATAGATCAGTATACACTGGTAGTGACCACACTACATGTAAGTTTATAGATCAGTATACACTGGGAGTGACAACACTACATGTAAGTTTATAGATCAGTATACACTGTAAATTACCACACTACAAGTTGTTTATTGATAAATTTAAACTGGCTTTGACCACATAATTTACATGTTTAAAAGTTTTGAGATAAAAATGATTTGGTAATTTCGCTGTTAGATCAAAATACACTGGAGATGCCCATGTTACACATTGTTTACTTATAAATCAATGTGAACCGAATGGGTAACTAACATATTACATGTACAAAATATTATTTATATAATATAAATTCATAATTCAGTATAGAACTTTACAGACTATCAAATCTTGAACAAAATTTATATTCAATAAAGGACAATCTTCAAAAATAGGGCTAACAGATTGGTTTCATGGTTTTTAAGGTTTAAACATCTTGTCCCTTCTTTCTGGTTTGGCAATGTAACCACAATGTCTTTATTTCAGAGTAATTACTGGGCCATGGTAAAGAATATGAGACCATTATGGGAGAGAAGTTTAGAGGAGACCATTCCCCTTACTAACAGATCTGTCAGTCACAAATCTGTAACAATTCAGGAGTCTAGATCAGCCATCAAAGGGCGGCAGGGGTCAAAGGTCACGATACAAAAACCCAAGAGGAAGTCAAAAAGGACCTAGGCCTTACAGATATTAAAGGCCAATCTGTTCAAGAAATGCAATTTTATAGCTTTCTTATTCTTTATCTTTTCAGTGCTTTCTTTGCTTTGTTCATTATACTGTTGATTTAATTGGTTGTGCAATTTTTGGGTTGGTACTCGAGAAATGATGAAAGAATTCTGTGTCTGAATGCAATTCTTGTTTGTTAAACTTTATATGTGAAGCAATAGTATTATGCCTTGATATACATGTATTCGATTTTCAGTGTCTATATACAATCCCCTAAGTATTCAATACTTTAAAATTTACCTTAGGGTAACCTCTGTACCTCTGCTAGTTTTCATGTATAAAAATGTTTTGTTTAAGCTAAATTCAAAATAATCCAGGCTTTTGCACGAAACATAAATTAACATGTCAAGATTAATTATTAAGTATAGAACTCACTTACTTTTTTGCATCAAAGTGATCAGTATTTACTATTTATACATACCGGTATCTAGCAGAATATTTTATTATAATCTCACATAATATTCTTGCCTCTGTCATATATTT
Source organism: Pinctada imbricata (assembly GCA_033119305.1). Classification (NCBI taxonomy): domain Eukaryota; kingdom Metazoa; phylum Mollusca; class Bivalvia; order Pterioida; family Pteriidae; genus Pinctada; species Pinctada imbricata. Next base: position 60,806,876 of record VSWD01000003.1, read on the forward strand.
GCAATATTTTACGGTTACATTTTATAACCATAAATAATCTTTATATATCTCTCACTGCCATTTGTATGTACATGTATTCTATATATTAGAATTATTATGAATTTAAATTATAAGAAACACACTATTCATAACATGTATTAGAAATGCAGACTACGGTAAAAATGATTTGTAGTATTACCAGAATCAAGAGTCTTAAACAGATTAAATGGTAAGAAAAAATATATAATGATGTATAGCATGTTAAGGAATATGGTTTTCCTTGCCGATTTAAATAGCTAGAAATTTCAACCTATTTTTTCAGATAATAAGGTTTCTTGCGTTAATGTATTTTGTTCATTATGATCTATGAATTCCTGCTAACGTTTTTTATACACACAATCGTCTATGTGTTCATTTTGAGCTTAATTATTTTATGTAAAGTCAGTATTTCTTAAACTTTGGTACATACAATTCTTTTTAAGGTACATGTATCCAATGTACAATAGGGCATTTTTTTTATGCCTGGTAAGGTACTATAAACAACATATTTTCTGAAAGGTAATAATTCCCACAGCTTCCAAAAATCAGTTGTAATGAACCAAACTAAATGTACAAGCCTTTTGAAATAGCTTGTTGTTCAATTTTCACATCTAATGAATTTGATTTTTGAAAATAATATAACTGGACTCTTTTCCAAAGAAATATGCATTCCTATTTTGTTTTCTAGAACAGTTTTAATGATCAAGTTAACTTCCTACCTTAATAGTTTGGTTCATGAAATCTATGTCTAGTAACTTTTACAAGGCATCCCTTGTTTGGCTTTACTCTTTTTTTTCACCATTTTTCATCAGATTTAACTTCACTGACAATTTTATAACTTCAAAGTTAACTTAAGATTTACGTAAGATTTTATTACTTCAATGTTAACTTAACATTTTATTACTTAAGTCAAAGTTAACTTAGATTTTATTATTTCAACGTTAACTCAAGATTTTATTTCTTCAACATTAACTTAAGATTTTATTACTTCCATGAGTGTAAATCAGACATGTTGTATTTGGTTAATGTTGTAAAGATTTACTTTATTTATAAAAACATCTTAAAGTTCACATCGTTTTTTTTCTAAGTAGCTGCCTCGATACTGTAGCTGATATTATTTTCTTTTTTTTGGTTTTCAATCAAATTTTCAGTATATGTTGTTGATTGATTTCAAAGCTCTTGAAATAAAATATATACTTTATATAAATCTGTGTTACTCAATTATTGATTGGCACAATATATTTCTTTTACCATGAGTAGATCCATTATTTTGTATCAGAGTAGATCCATTATTTTGTATCAGAGTAGATCCATTATTTTGTATCAGAGTAGATCCATTATTTTGTATCAGAGTAGATCCATTATTTTGTATCAGAGTAGATCCATTATTTTGTATCAGAGTAGATCCATTATTTTGTATCAGAGTAGATCCATTATTTTGTATCAGAGTAGATCCATTATTTTGTATCAGAGTAGATCCATTATTTTGTATCAGAGTAGATCCATTATTTTGTATCAGAGTAGATCCATTATTTTGTATCAGAGTAGATCCATTATTTTGTATCAACCAGAATCTTAAGGTAGAGCATCCCTCAGGTCTCAGATGATATATTTCCTTAATAACAACTTTTACAATTTTTTCATTTCCATACATTCAAAGCTTATGTTAAACCTGATATACAAACAAAATTAATTCGTGGTTGCATGATTATACCGAGAACTTGAGCCATTTGAACTTTAACATTGCACCCTATGGGAAAAGTAAGCAAAATCCCTTTTTAGACGTGATAAAATGCAACTATAAAAGTTTCTTTTCCCAAAACCATATTAGTATAATAATCTGAACAATATTCAGAATAGAAAATATAGGTATCCAGGCAAAAAAATACCAGCAATTCTGACCGGAGGGATACTCTACCTTAAGTGAACAAAGTAAACCTTGAACCTCTCTAGTATGAGGTCAGAGTTCTAGGTCACTTGGTCAGATGTTATGGATCGAAGCCAAGCTCATGCTATGGTGAATATGTACATGAGATCTTTCAGGATTTCTGGAACAAACTACATGTACTTCTACAAGGTCACTGGGCCATCTGACTTGATTTCAAAAAGTAATACTTATTATGGTGAATGTGTTGGTGTAAAATATGAAAGCCCTATACTTTATACTGCAAGAAAATCTGCATTCAGGATTTTTGACCAAGTGCCATCAAGATCACATGGAATATACAAGAAGGTCCTTCAACAGACTTGCTTCATGAACATTTCTGTTTAATTCTATGCCACATCAAATACACTGAAGATGGAGTTAAGAGATAGACATGTACTTGAGTGATGTACTTATGGCTGGGTTAGTACTGAAGTACTGCAGTATTGTAGAGAATGTTGATATGTTATACATCAACACAAATACTGTAAGGCCAAACACCTAAAAATAGAACAAAAATACCCCTTGCAGCAAATTCCTATGATCCAGGCAAGTCTTGAAACTGGTTAACATTTATAACGGTAAGTCTTCAAAAAAAAATTTGAAAACATAGGGTAATCAAAGATTACATAGCTCGCCTATACAGGTTTCTGTCAGAAACCAGGTTTAAAGCTTTTGAAAAGTAGGTCAAGGTCACTAGGTCAAAGGTCATGGTCTCAAATAAATATCAAAGCCCTACCCCTTATAGTTCAAGAGATATAGCCCAGGTTAAACTTTTGTCTAAAGACGACGACAATGCCGAGGGTATGGCATTAGCTCTCCGGACTTTTTCGTCCCAGCAAGCTAAAAATTGGGGAAATGAAAACACATGAAATTTACCTAGTCCAATAGTGACAACCCTGTCAAATATGGGTAAAAAATGAGGATATTCAAACTTGATCTGTAGCTTCTCAGTGTATGCCAGCACACAAAATGAAATACCTGCAATATTGATGAAATTCTGTATGCACAAAGTCAGCAAAATATCTGTAACAGTGTTGGAAAAAAATCCAGAAAACTGAATATGGACGACGGACAAACACACTGATTTTAGCATACCCCTAACTTTGTTGTAGGGGAATAATTACTGCAAATGTACTTACATGTATTTTAGCATAACCAAGTTTTAGCAGTTCAACTTTTCAAACATAGGTAATCACAAATTATGAAGCTCACCTCATGGCAGAAAATTCAATTTAAACATGTATATTGGCTGTTAAAGGCAAAATCATTTAAGCGGAAAAAGTAGGTCAAGGTAATTTTATGAAAGTTTGATCAAAGGTACATCCAATATGCCAGTTTGGTACATATAGCACTTATACTTTGCTCAATATTGGCTTTTAAAAGCAAAATCACTCGAGTGAAAAAAGTAGGTAAGATGCTGCATCCATCTCAGTATCCAAAGATGAATCACTTGTGCAAGTTTGGTTACTATAGCATCAGTATTTTGTCGGATAGTGAGCTACCCAAAACTTCATAACCAAGTCACTCAATCGGAAAATGTAGGTCAGATGCAGCATCCAAAGCTTGGGTTCACCTCAGCATCCCAAGATGAATCATTTGTACAAGTTTGGACACTGTAGCATCAGTACTTTGCCAAATACTGAGCTAGCCGAAACTTCTTAATACCTAGGACATGGATGCACCACCGGATTATAACATAAGCTCAGTCAACTTCGTTGAGGTGAGCTGAAAATGGGCAATTCGAAATAATAGCGTAACCATGAATAAGACTACTTTACTCATTTTCCTTCATATTCTATTCAACTTACATAGTCTTAAATTAGTACAGTATCAGTAGCACTAACTCAGCTATAATACTAATACGGCTAAAATAAGTACACATAAAGTATATATGTATTACAGCTTTAAAACTGCTCTTGTTTTTCCATCATCCAGTGATTTCCCTTCAAAAAATTATGATTTCACATTATCCATGGAGTCAGAGGGCAAACAGATAAGATGTTGGCCAATGATGAAGTGTATAACACTTGAAGTGAGAGTTCACTCAGGTGATTTTTCATATATTTATTAATCACAATTACACTATACACATTTGTTCCATGATTACAAACTCCAGTTTTCTGTCTCCTTTGATAAAGGAAGTACAGTATTAAACACATGATTTCCTTGTAAATTCTGCCGTGCTAGTTCAAATCCTTGATTTGTGCTCACGCTGTTTGACTTCAGCTTATCTCTTCTTTGACAAACTTTCCAGGTTGGAATCAAAGTCCTTGTCGGCGATGTTAAGCATCAAGTTTCCAGCCGTCAGGTAAACTCTGTTCTGTGACTCGGCAACCTGAAATCAGATTCAAATTGAAGCATGAAGAAAGTTATCAATAAAGCTTGTGTTTGTGAAACACGAATGCCCCCAGTGGCAACACCATTTTCTGTTAAGTGGGTCAAAGGTCAAGGTCAACAGTTAAAAAATTTGGTATCAATGGAAAGGTCTTGTCACAATGAATACACATGAAATATGAAAGCTCTATCACCTTCCATTCAAAAATTATGCTCAATGTTAAAGTTTTTCGGACAAACAGACAGACAAACAGACGGACAGGCCAAAAACTATATGCCCCTGAATCTTTGATTCCGGGGGCATAAAAAGATGTAATTTCTTTCTTAAGCGAAGTCATATGCACATGGCAGTGATATTCGGGATTTTTGTTTTACAGAGTTACTTCCTGTTTGGGACGGTATATGAAGTAAAGCTATATTGTGACGTCATCAAATTATAAGGAAACCAATGTTAAATTCAGGGTAAGTACCCTACAAAACAAAAGAAATTTTATTGCGCAATAATGCTTTTACGTCAGATACTGTCCCAAATCAAACACAAGCATACACCAATGAAAAGACGGAATGAAAGCTGATAGTTGATAGTTTTTTGAGCCGTGACAGAATTGCCGGATCATTGGATGTCTGACATCGCACCAGGTGGCGTACTTTTACATTGTGATGTCATAATCAAAAGACTGTCAAACAATGCTCTGACGGGACAACTAATTATGACATATCACAATGCATTAGTCTGCCAACAGGAGCAATGTCGACATTTGGGGATCCCTTAGTTAATATGGAATCTGACATAAGATATTTTTAAAGACATCATTACAGTCTAATAGAAACATCTTAATGACATGATACAGGGATAATTCTGTCGTTTTCCTTTGAAGACAGAACTGTACATTTTCAGCCAATCTGTCAAAATCAAGACTTTCTATGAGAGAATGGTAAAAATTATAAGAGATTCAATTTCGCAGCCCAAAAATATCCCTGATGATAGCTTCTTCTGAATTGCGAAAAGTTGGTTTCAACAGAATTTGACGACATCACAAGTTAAAGTAAGATACCATAACAATGAGGAGTTACCCTGTAAAAAGAAGCAACCTGATATTCTACATGCTTCTAGTCCTATATTTGCTGCTGATGACTCAATTCATCAGTATCTTCTAAACCAACAGTAGCATTTTCTCACCAAACTGTGACTTGATTTGACATCAAAACAGTAATTACAACAGAGTTTTTGAGGAGAAATAATTAAAATATAATTATATCTGTGCACTATGTGCAATGATAGATTTTTGTTTTCCTTTTGTAGTCTACCTCCATCCAAGGAATTACAATGGAGACTTTCCTTAAATTTCTGTTAGGCCATACCAAATTAATTCAATGTTCTTTGGATTTCCCGCACCATATTTTTCAAAATTCAAAAAATAATATTATAAAAATAAAATGCTCGCCCGCACCATTAAATTTCTAGCTCAAGAATTTTTTAGGGTCGGTTCTGATTTCTGCAAATCTTAAAGCTTCTATAAGTCTCAACTTGTGCAAAATTCGAAGAACATGATACTTCTGATGTTTAAAAAATTTTGTTGGGAGCAAATTTATTGTCCCGTATACATAGCACTGAAAGTCAAGGAGGGGGGAATGTTCGAAAATCTTTTCCGTACTGCTATGTGCCAGGCTTTCTTGTCAACAAATTCCTATGGGGATTCCTTTTTGAGTACGGAAAACATCAGAAATGTATTACTGGGGTAACCTATATCAAAAATAAAATCATTTCATTCGCTCGCACCTTAAAAACTGCAAAACCTAAAAAAAATAAAATAATTATATTTTCGCCCGCTCGCATCCTTTTTTTCACAAAAAAATCCAAAGAACATTTAATTAATTTGGTATGGCCTTATCATAATTTCCTGAACTTTCTAAAACGTGGGTCCTGTAGCATCATATCCCTTCCATCCTGCCAAGTTTTCTGTTACTTTTTTAGACTTAACTTTCACACTTGTTGGCAATATTACATTTTTAAGATTGAGGATCACTGACGAGGGTTAAGTACCCGAAACGTGCATGTCTGGTCCATGCGGCAAATTCATCTGTACTTAAATGATGCTATTGAATTTAAAGACGTTTAACATACTAATAGCTTCTACAATTTTTCAAACTCTTCCACTGTTCCTGATGTTCAAGTTCTTAATCAAGTTAACATTGACGTATAAACATTCTTATACACATGCAAGATTTATAATAAGTAGAAATAATTCATACCGTTCGTGAAATGTTTTGTGCGGCTCTGATTTTCCTAAGCTTGAGGTATCCTGGGTTGGAGGCTATGGCATCACCAATGTTACAGTGTTAAGGCAAAACAACAATAGCAATCACGGTCAGACTTGGTATGTATAAAATATTTGACTTCTGTCATCAGATTACTAAAGATAGCTATCATGAACCATGTCCAGTATTGCCACCCCCAACCCACCCCGGACAAGGACAGATAACTCCTGTCCTCATCTTGTATACTGCCCATGGTAAGGACATTTCCAGGTCTCTAGAATGTCCTTTATGTCCTGGGCCTCCCCCTGATCTATGTCCGGCCTTACAAGGACAGGTCAGAACTGAGACACAGCCCTCAAGATTACAGACAATGTACATAATAACTCTGGTTTATAAACTGGACAGTGGTCATCATTGTGCTTAGTCCTCATCATGTGACAGATTACATATTTGATTACTCTAAACGTGAAAATTTTGGCGTGGGGGTAATTTTCTCATTTTTAGCATATAGAGTAATTTCGAAAAATTACCACGTTTACAGTAGTCTTTATATTGACTGCAGAGGCAACATTTGATCTCAGAATGCCAATATTGTTTTTTTTACTTAAATCACTTAAAATAATTTATGAAGAACACTATATTATCCTTTCAATATCTCTTGTATTATTTGTAATGTACATTTCTATGCAATGAGCATTCCTTTATAATTGTGCAAACACTATATCAAGGCCATACTATGAATACGACAATAATAATATTTTCGACCACTAAAATATGTAGTGCCAAAATAAGGAGTCCATATTAGTTGTTATGAATAATAAAAGGATATAAGTTTAGCAGCCTGGGCCTCTCCTTCAGCTTGTACCACTTTCTGTTGTTTCTCTTGTTTGGCTTTTTCTACATAAAACTGAGCCCGCTGGGCCTCCTGTTGGGCTACCTTTAAAAGAAGAAATGAAATTTTTGTTTTTAAATTTGAACCATTCAAAAAGAAAACATCATTATAACATTGTACTATAAGGAAAATAATACTAAACAGTAACTCTGATGTTTGTCTTTGAAGAAATACAAACATCAAAATGACAAATATTTGGTATGAACAGCCATGGCAACTCTAAACATGTACTCCTGTAGTTATGCTATGTTGAGATATCTTAATACATGTACACCTGTTGCATGTGTTGTAATACTAGACTGTTCAAGTACAGGTACAGGTGTCACATGTTTGACCCTAAAAATGTAACCTCGACCTTGAAGGTGACCTTGATCCTTATTGGGTGCTGAGTTTGATCATCCTTGACCATCCTTGGAAGTTTGATGGTAATTGACCATTCCGAATGCGGGAAAAATTTGAGAAATTCCTTGACGTCACAATGCAATTTCGATGTTTGACCGAGGTTCGAATATTGTTTGTCTGAGGTAAAAGCATTGTGATGTCACAAAATTTCGCATTTTTTTTCAGCAGTCGGAAGGGTAAATTCATTTACGTATATTGTTTATCAAGTAAGTTATTACCATTCATGTGACAGTGTGACTGGTTATATTAAAGTATGACATTGACATAAAGAATGCACATACATGTATGAAAGCCCTGTCATTTACCATTCAGTATTTAGAGTCAAGTTTAACGAGGCCGTGTACAATTGGAAAAATTTGATGACGGTGAAATTTCAATTTCTTTTTCTTAAAATGATATTTGACGTACAGCAAATAAATAACATGAATTTAATTAAAATCTCTTGCGCAGAAACATGAAAAATTTGAGGAAAATCATTATTTTGCACTAAAACCCCATAGGGTCTCATTGTAAGATGCCATTATCTTTGAGATGACCCCTACATAATACTGAACGGTCAACTTCTATTTTCTTTCCCATAAAATGAATTTTATAATACTGCAATTATATGATCCATCAAAATACCTTGGGTAGAAGTTCATCATTTTCTAATTAGACCCAGCCTCGTTAAGTTTTTGCAGACACACAGGAGGATAGATATACAGAATGTATTTAGATGGATTTCAGTCATTTCCACTGAAGAAAATACTTCTGATTTCTGCCATTCTAAATTTAGCAACGTAAAAAGACACAGAAATGATGAGTATGGTACAGTCACTTTCATCACTACTAAAATTAATCATACCTAAGAATTACCCTTACTTTGTTACTTTGTAACTTACCTGTTTAGCTTCTACAGCGGCTGTGTATTCTTTACCAAAGCTCAGCTCCGTGATTGACACGTCGTCCAGAATGAGGTTAAAATCCTGAGCACGCTCTGTCAACTCTCGTCGTATTAACATACTGACTTGCTGACGCTGGGTTATTAATTGTGAAGCATTGAATTTGGCAACTACAGATTTTAAAACCTGTGGAGAAAATGTGATTATAAGCCTTAGGTATTATGACATGCCTTAAGATATTAGAGCAGTCTTTCCGAAAACTTTTTTCAGCCACTAGCCCGAAGATAACTTTAACTGAGTTTTTTGTATAGTTTCTTTAAGAATTTCTACTAGCCCAGCAAGAATTTTTACTAGCCAAGCCAAAAATATGGTAGCCTCGAGGGTCGGGCTCATGAGTTTTGGGAAAGACTGTTAGAGATGCATATTAAATACATGAAGTCCTACATTATTCCACTAAACAATGACAAAAAAATCTGAATGGGGTAGAAAATTACAATTTTTAAACAAGCAGTGGCCCTAAAAAACGGAATTCTTAAGGCCAAAGTCAAGGTTTCAGTTAATTTGCATATATGCAACAAAAGTTTGTCACTTAGTGAGGTGCACAAGAATATTAAAGAAGGAAATAAATTAAGAAAGAAAAGTTTTGAATAGCATTTCTGTTAATTACGGTAAAGTAATTGTTATTCATGTAGAAATTATAAATTCATATTTATTTTACAATATAATTAAATTTAAAATTCCATTTATAGAAAAGTTCTTGCACATGCATCCTTCCAAGATACAAACCCTATCGGTCACCAGTGCCACACATCCATACCTCATTACAGACAGACGGTAAACCCTATAGGTCACCAGTGCCACACTTACATACCTCATTACAGATAGACAGTAAACCCTATAGATCACCAGTGCCACACTAACATACCTCGTTACAGATTGACAGTAAACCCTATAGGTCACCAGTGCCACACTTACATACCTCATTACAAATAGACGGTAAACCCTATAGGTCACCAGTGCCACACTTACATACCTCATTACAAATAGACGGTAAGACTTTCTCATTATAGTCTGTACCCAGATTTCTGTATATCACTGGAAGTGCCGACTGCTGGGGGCGAGATAGAACACGCAAGGAAATGTTCACAGTCTGTAAATCTACAACACAAATAGAGGTATATGGTCATTAATGAATAATATGCACATTGTCGAGAGAAATTCATGTGACCTAAATGACAGTTATTCAATTTCTAGGTTTCCCAATTGAAATCTTGGTCAGGACAAGTGGAACCTTCAAACCCTACCTGACCAGGGTCAAGGTCACATACTTAGGTCAAATAAGAGACCTGCAACAAACCTGTTCTTTAACAGTCCAGTACTGTATGTAATCTTGTAAGTTTAAAAAAACATTTATTAATGTTCTTATCTAAAAGGTCTTTGTACTTGTTGATAATTATACTGCTTTGCTCCTGAATAAATTTACTGCACAAAGAAAGATAACTCTTGTCACTATATTTCGAAACTTTTCTTTTAAGACGACTTAGAGTTGGAACACTTCCGTATTATTGCAGTCTTCATGAAAACTCGCTAGCCGTACGCTCAAGGCTAGTAAAAAGTTTGCAGGGCTAGTAGAATTCCACTAATAAACTATACAAATATCTAGCAGAATTTGTGTTTGGACTAGTGGTTGAAAAAAGTTTTTGTGAAGACTGTTATTGGTCATGATTCATACAATCATGTAGTTCTATTTATATTGTATGAAGTATATATCACACAAAGTATACTATACCTTTACTACCAGTAGGGGAGGATATTTTCCTGGGAACAGCCCTTATACCATATATTATTGTTATATATAGATATTGTATCAAGTATAAATCACACAAAGTATACCATACCTTTACTACCAGTAGGGGAGGATATTTTCCTGGGAACAGCCCTTATATCATATATTATTGGCCACTGAAACCATGGTACTCTGAAAATTTGAATGAAGTACATTTGTAATATAAATTACAAATCACTAGATGTCAATTTTATGTACATGTGTTATAAACAACTTGGGAGTTTTCCTACTTCAAAATTTTCTGGATCCATAAATTTTATCTTCTTTATAATTAAAAAAAATTAAATTTTGAAGTGAATATATAGAGTACATTCTAATTAGTAAATAATTTCATGTTCCTACAAGTAAAATGTCAAATTAAGAGGCCATGCCTTTGTCATTTCTTACTTAATCGAACCGATAGAAACAAACTAATTAACAATTGTTTAAGATCATTGACTGGTTGTGAATCAATGATTTGATGTTACTGAGCAGCCAGAAAACAATATAAAATGTCGGCCAGAAAACAATATAAAATGTCGTTATAACAATAAATGTAAATCTCAAGCCTCAAAGGCTTGCTCACATGACTTAACAAGAACATAAAGTTGTTATGAAAATTAACCATGTTAACTGATTTCAAAATACATCTCACGAGCATATTCAACAAAGTAGACATTACAAACTAGAACTGTCCTAAAGTGGACGAATTATACCCCCGCTGGACGTTTTCTTATAAATGGGACCATTTATGATGCAATGTGAAAAGGCTACCATTTATAGTATGCAACAAATCTGCTTTCAAATCTTAACTTAAACTGCAAGATTAGTCCAAAGTCAAGGTCAAGGTCAGAAGGTCAAAAGTCATGATACCCAGCTGTAGTACTCTGTGTAGTGAATGTTTGTATGAAATATGAAAGGCCTACCATTAATAGTATAAAAGAAATCTGCTTTCAATACATCTTAACATAAAATGTTGTACAGGGTGAAGGTCAAGGTCACATGGACAAAAGTCATGGTACCAAAATGTAGTACTCTTTATGGTGAATGTGTGTATGAAATATGAAACGCCTACCATTAATAGTATAAAAGAAATCTGCTTTCAAAACTTCTTAAACCGACGGACAGACAGACAGACAGACAGACGGGCAGGGTGATTCCCATATACCCCCCTAAACTTGTGGGGGGTATAATAAATTTGAAGGCTGCTGATCTGAAACAAATATATGATGCAGAGATCTGAAATCATATTAACCTAGCTAAGAAGAGGAGAAGACAAAATAATACATGTACGTCAATATCTATACCACCAGGGCTCTCACACCAACTTTTGGGACTGAGTCCGAGCCTTTAAACTTGGGAAAAATAGCGGTATTTTCACAAAAATAGGGAAAGTATAAAAAATAAGTTTGGATGCCTTTTGACTTGAAAATGAGAATTTCAACTCAATTTGTTGAATTTTCCATGAATCTGAAGCATCAAATTGGCAAAAATGGTTAATTAATTGTGAAAAAAAAGATACTATTTTGCATTGGGATTTTACATACCTAAAATGTAGAACTTCAGCATATATATCTGGCTTACAACTAATCAAACTTGTGTACAAATCTTTACATATCTAAAATGCAGACCTTCAGCGTATATATCTGGCTTATAACTAACCAAACATGTACAAATCTTTACATACCTAAAATAGCAGTCCAAGGAATGCTTGTGTTGCCTGCGAAGCGGATCATTAATTTTTTATATTGAAAGTAAGTCAAATATCAAGGGCAAGGTCACTAGGTAAAAAATTATGAAATGTTTAGAAAGGTCTTGTCATAAGGAATACACAAGTGAAATAACATAGCCCTTTCAGTTACGTACCAATCAAAAGATATTGCAAATCTGAGATTTTTAAAAAGTAGGTCAAATATCTAGGTCAAGGTCACGAGGTCAAAAATTATGGTATGTGTAGAAAGGTCTTGTCACAAGGAAAACACATGTGAAATATCAAAGCCCTATCACTTACCAATCAAAAGATATAACCAATCTTAGATTTTTTGAAGAGTAGGTCAAATATCGAGGTCAATGTCACAAGGCCAATAAATTATGGTATGTGTAGAAAGGTCTTGTCACAAGGAAAACACATGTGAAATATCAAAGCCCTATCACTTACCAATCATAAGATATAGCCAATCATAGATTTTTTGAAAAGTAGGTCAAATATCTAGGTCAAGGTCACGAGGTAAAAAATTATGGTATGTGTTGAAAGGTCTTGTCACAAGGAATACACATGTGAAATATCAAAGCCCTATCACTTACCAATCATAAGATATAGCCAATCTTAGATTTTTTGAAAAGTAGGTCAAATATCGAGGTCAAGGTCACGAAGTAAAAAAATTATGTCATGTGTAGAAAGGTCTTGTCATACGGAATACACATGTGAAATATCAAAGCCCTATCACTTACCAATCAAAAGTTATGGGGTGTGACAGACAGACGGATGGACAGACGGACAATGGACAAAGTGATCCCTAAGTGTCGCTATGCTTTGCAAACATGTACAAATCTTAACATACCTAAAATGCAGACCTTCAGTGTATATATCTGGTTTCTAACTAACCATACAAGTACAAATCTTTACATACTAAAATGCAGACCTTCAGTGTATATATCTGGCTTATAACTAACCAAACATGTACAAATCTTTACATACCTAAAATGCAGACCTTCAGTGTATATATCTGGCTTATAACTAACCAAACATGTACAAATCTTTACATACCTAAAATGCAGACCTTCAGCGTATATATCTGGCTTATAACTAACCAAACATCTACAAATCTTTACATACCTAAAATGCAGACCTTCAGCGTATATATCTGGCTTATAACTAACCAAACATGTACAAATCTTTACATACCTAAAATGCAGACCTTCAGCGTATATATCTGCCTTATAACTAACCAAACATGTAAAAATCTTTACATACTTAAAATGCAGACCTTCAGCGTATATATCTGGCTTATAACTAACCAAACATGTAAAAATCTTTACATACCTAAAATGTAGACCTTCAGCGTATATATCTGGCTTATAACTAACCAAACATGTACAAATCTTTACATACCTAAAATGCAGACCTTCAGCGTATATATCTGGCTTATAACTAACCAAACATGTACACATCTTTACATACCTAAAATGTAGACCTTCAGTGTATATATCTGGCTTATAACTAACCAAACATGTAAAAATCTTTACATACCTAAAATGTAGACCTTCAGCGTATATATCTGGCTTGACTCCTGCTAATCTGCTGAATATAATAGCCCTGTGACCACCATCAACTGTAAATACATACATGTACAATCACTCTACATATGATAAACCATAAACTGCTTTTAAAGACGGTAAGGCTGGATTGTGAAGTGTTTGTATTAGATTACGTATACTTTTTTGTGCAGACAGAAAGGTCAAAGGTCATTAATACTATTGCGAAATAAAAGAAAACTATGGTCATGAGGATTCTACACATGAAATATCAAAACCCTACCCTTTATAGTTTTAAAGTAGGTCAAAGTCAAGGTCCTTGGTCAAAAGTTATGATATCTAATAAAGATTTGGTCATGAGGAATATATATGTGAACTAGAAAGGTTTCTTGTTGCGGTTGCAACAAGAGTGTCTTCCTCCTATTCAATTTTTGGTTTGGAAATATGAAGGACGTCACATTACATGTATTTATATTATATATTTAAGTTTCAAATAGCAGTAACATTAAATTTTCAAACCGATAATTGTTGGTGAGCAACCATTTGATTTTGGGGGGGGGGGGGGGGGGGGGGGGGGGGGGGGCAGGAATTCTATTGCCAGCTGGTAAAATTTTTTCAGCAATTTTCTGAGCAGGCCATTTTTTTCAGCCATTACCAGAGTCGGAGAAAAATTTTCGCTGGTTCTTCGGGCCGGATTTTAACAAATTGTCAAATGTTGTGAATGTCTGTGTAAGTTAAACTCCCCGCTGTTACAGAGTATGAGTTAATAACCGTTCCTTCAGATGTCTCTTTGCAATTAGCGAATTTCAGACAAATTGTATGATGTTTAAATAGAACCTTTTCTAGATTTTTGTGCCTATGCGTATTAGGTCTCTGGTAGATACAGCTATGTGAACAGTTTGTATTTATATTAATTAATTTTTTGACTTTAAATTGTCTGGCACAAAGGGCCAGCAAAAATTTCCATATCATGCAATGTATCCTTACTTTTGCATGGTCCGGGAAAAAAAAATTGCCGGCCCTTTGGGCCGGAATATTTTTTTCAGCATTTTTCAGAGCCGGGATTTTTTTTTTTTGCAAATTCTTCCTGCCCCCTTCCCCCATAAAAAAGGCGAGCTCGTAGCTGTAGAACCAATTTTCTTGAGAAGAGAAATGGTAATAACAAGTTACGTTCAATATATATATATAAATACCATGAGGTTCTCGCTGTGCAGGTTCAAATTTGGACCCCCCCCCTTCCCTTTTTTCAAAGTTTATTTTGAATTTCCATCATGGCGACATCGTTCAATATAAACAGAACTGTTTTCAAAAAACGAGGGGAGGGAAGAATGTTGGAGAAATTGTTCATCGATTTGTAAATAAACCAACCGAAAATTATGTTCGAACGTTTGCTAGAATTAGAAATTAAACTTGATGTTCAAAATATAGTTATTGAAGTTTAGAAACAGGTTTGTAGGTTAGAAATCGGAATCAAACTACCACTTTTTGTGTGTAAATTCTGGTTTGTAGCTGATCTCTTCTAAATTAATCAACTGTTTTAAAATCAAATTGTGTATATCGAAATGTATTTATGAAATGCATATTCATCATTGCCGTGAAATCGGAATTTGAAAATCTCAACACTGCTTTTCTCGAGTCGGACTCGGACTACCAATTTTAGTGTGCGCCCGATCTGTTGGCGTGAAGGTGTATCGAAATACCCAACTCAAAATTTCGATGCTCATATCTTTTTAACAGTAAGAGATAGGAAAAATCAGAAAGACTAAATAAGACAGATATATGGATAAAAAATAATAATATTGAAATTTTTAGGAAACTTCATAAGCTTAATTTTTGTTTACTATTATAAGCAAAAAAGTGTCTTCCTCCTATGAACTTCTGAATTTGGAAATGTGAAGGACGTCATCGTAATAAATCGTTACAGTGTGCATCTAGCATTTCATATCTTGCATGGCTGTCGACTTTCAAAAAGAATGGAAATTGTAGAAAGCAAAATACGAGATATTTATAAGCTTACAAATAGCAAAACATGAAATTTTCGGTCCTTTTGAGTAATTCGACGCTCCCGTCAAATATTTGAATCTACTAAAAAACATGATAAAAAAAATAACAGAGACCAAAAATAAAAAAAAAGACCAATCTAGCTTTTACTCCAAACGTAACGTTGGAGAACTTTCATTGTCCTAGCTTACAGGGTTCTTGAGAAATCGCTGATCCAATTTTCCACGGTTACGAAAACAATAGGTCTTCCGACGGAAGTCGGAAGACCTAAATATCAAAACCCTATCTCGTATAGTTCAAAAGTAGGTCAATGTCAAGGTCACTTAGTCAAAAGTCATGATATCAAATGAATGTTCTGGTCACGAGGAATCTATGTGCGAAATATCAAATCCCTACCTCTTAAAGTTTTAGTTTAAAAGTAGATCAAAGGTCAATGTCAAGGTCACTAGGTCAAAAGTCAGAATATCAAATGAAAGATCTGGTCGTGAGGAGTCTAAGTGTGAAATACCAAAGCCATATCCTCTATAGTTCATGAGATATAGCCCAGGTTTATTTTTTTTAAAGTAGGTCAAACTCCAAAGTCAAGGTCACAAGGTCAAAATTTTTGGTATCCATGGAAATGTCTTATCACAAGGAATATACATGTGAAATATGAAAGCTCTATAACTTACCAATCGAAAGTTATGGCCAAGGTTAAAGTTTTTCAAAAGTAGGTCAAACTCCAAGGTCACTAGGTCAAATTTTGTTGCTGAGTTTGATTCGTCTCATCATGGTCTATCACCATGTCAAGTTTCAAGTTGCAGCTCAAGCAGTTTTCTCTCAAAGGACTTGAACACAACATCTTAACCAAAATGTTGACACACTGACTGGCGGACTGACGGATAGACAGACAGACTCGGCATTTCATATACATTGAAAAATTAAACATTTTGTGTTTTTTTCTGTCTTTCTTCATCTTTAAGAGGGAGAAAGGAGGGTAGTCTATAGTGCCTGCAAAGTTTAGAAATGCTATTTGTCATTGACTTATGACTAGTGTTGGGAATTGGATGAAATAATCAAAATCGATTAATCGGAAAGTGTTTCAATTGATTATCGATTATAATTGGATTCTTATAATAAACTGCAAAACTGTAAAATACTTCATGATTTGTCCATAACTTACTTTTTATATCCGCCACAAACGAAGTTTATTATCAGCAAATTTTATAGAAACTCTGCAAAATGTTTCATACCAGCGTGCATAACGGTACTGAGCTAAGTCAAAGATGTATCAGTTAACTTAAATTTTAAGAAGATGTATGAACTGTTTCTCTAGGAAAAATACAGTTTAATGATGCAAATATATCATTCTTATAATGCTTTAAATTTCCACATTATAATTGATTATCAAAATCATAATCCATTACCATAATCGGAAGGGTCTGGAGAAGATGCCCCAGACGTCAGCGAGGTTCGGCACAGCACTATCATTGACTATGACATCATTAAGTGAAAGTCCAAAGGTGTGATATTGTACATTGGCCGTCAAGCAGATCCAGATTTGGGGGAAGGGGGGGGGGGAGGAAGAGGGTTTCTTACACTCAAAGAAATAATCTGTGTCCATCTGCTGTTGAATCTTTTACATAGAACATGTAGATGGTACAGTAAAAGTTGGAACACTTTAATTCTCTTAGAAACCCAATTGACATCACTATGACAACATGCTATACTTCTGGAATGTCTCAGGTTTAATCATTTATGTGAATATTGGTTACCAAATGGCAATATTTCATACCAATGGCATGCCAATGAAACCAACAACAACATCTGTACCACCCGTTGGCAACCAATCCTAAAGGCTGATCCTAGTGATGTTAAATTTACCAACAGAGCTAAGCAGTTGTGGTCTGAAATAATTATTCAACTCCTTTTTCGTCTCTTGATCTAAAAGCTTGTGCAATTTTGCACCAAAATATGATTTTGAAGAAAAAAGGTTCTTTTCTGAAAAAATAAAGCCTGTGTTTGTGAAACACGAATGCCCCCGGTGGCATCTTTGTTGGTATAAACACTATTTTCTGTTAAGTACATGTATGTGAGAGGTCAAGGTCAGGGTCACAGGGTTAAAAGGTCAAAGGTCAGGAGGTAAAAAAATTGGTATCAATGGAAAGGTCTTGTCACAATGAATACACATGTGAAATATGAAAGCCCTATCACTTACCATTAAAAAGTTATGCCCAATGTTAAAGTTTTTTTGAAAAGTAGGTCAAAGTTCAAGGTCAAGGTTACAAGGCCAAAACTTTTGGTATCAAGGGAAAGGTCTTGTCACAAGGAATACACATGTGAAATATGAAAGCCCTATCACTTCCCATTCAAAAGTTATGCCAAATGTTAAAGTTTTTCGGACAAACAGACAGACAGACAAACAGACGGACAGGCCAAAAACTATACGCCCCCGAATCTTTGATTCCAGGGGCATAAAAATTAGGTTTGATTAGCCCAATCTTGTTACATTAGCTTGATTGAGGTATAAATTAGCTTGATCAGTACTTTTCCCCAGTGAAGCAGAGTTCCCGAAGTGTCGGTTTTATCGATTTGTCGATACAAAATTGTTTGGTCCGATAAAAACTCACTTTATATCTTTTATTTGGATCGATAAAAATTCCATGAAATGTCCGACAATTCATGGAAGTTTTCAAGAACTCTGGTGAAGTAGTTGTAGGTACCCAGTCGCGACTGGAATCCTGGCCGTCTGTTTTGTAGTCCAGTACATTACCAAGTGAGCTAAAGGGACATCCCGATAGCTCAGTTATTAAACGCACCTTCAACTATCGGTACCTGCACCACTGGAACTACTATACACACTTCCCTTACTTCTTTGAGGCGAGGAATTGTTCCCCTCTTTATGGCCATCAATCTCTAACCTATGGCAAGATTCTGCAGTCCTTCCTGAGCAGATCAAGCTGGCCAACACTCACCAATTCTTCACCCTGTCGCCAATGAAGTAGTTGCTCAGGTACCCAAGCGGGACTTGAACCCTTACCGTCCACTCCATTAAGTCCACATGCACATGTAGAAAGAGGGTCAAATATCCTGTATGATGCTCCTTTATAGGTCACAAGAGACTCTTATAACCTGTAAAGGGGCATCATACAGGATATTTGACCCTCTTTCTACATGTGCCTGTGCTGTAGTCTAATAGTTGTTACCGAGTGAGCTGTAGGGACAATGTCACATCCTGATAGCTCAGTCATTAAACATTGTTGTGGATTACTATCCTATGATAGTTCAGAGTGTTAAATGACTGAGCTATCAGGTTGGCCCTTTAGCCCACTGGGTATCGCTCTGGATTCCATTCCAACCGGTCATGCTATAAACAGCCCGGGACAGCCCGGCGCAGCCCGGAGGAAATATACAGCGCCCGGGGAGTTGTGGAGGGGTTGATTGGGATTTTTTTTACTTAAGTGGGATGATGATTTGATAAAGAACCCTGTTTCATAACTTTTCATGACTACAAGGACTTATAAGTCCTTGATGACTATAAGCAAGTTTCAAGGTAGAAAATCGGATGCAGAAGAGGTCATAAGCGTCTCTGTTCGCAAACAAGTTCCCGGATAATTTGTCACGGTTGCTCACATATTTGAACAAATATTATATTGGAACTGCCACCACAATTAAGTTGTATACTTTTAATCTATCATTCATCTATCGTTGAATATAATTTGCATAATATCTTTCATAGTCTCAAACAGGTGTTCGGGCCGCCTTAATTCCTACGATTGGTGAATACATCGTTTCATTCATATCAATATTTGACAGATTTCCTGGTCATTTATACATTTTAACATGTATATTTTCCCGGGTTTTTTTAGAAAGCAATAGTTTTTCACACAATTCTGAACAGATATGAAATTCATTATCATTACACTATAGATGGACTATAGATTATTTGTGGAATAAAAATATATCTGTAATTTATTATCCATAGAACAGGACCGAAATATCCACAAATTTTCCGCTACCTCAAAATCGTTTTCCCTTTATTTATTTATTTATTTATCTATTTATTTTATTTTATTTTATTTTTTTTTTTACCGTTCAAAAAGGAAATAGATCTGTTTGTTGATTTGAAAAGATAAGAAAAAAAAAAAAAAAAACACGAGAGTTTCAAATACAGTTGGTAACTGACAAGCGCGACTAGTTCAAGTTTTCTAAAATACAACTTTAGATTTAGCGCTGGTTATTGCTAATAACTTATTACTATCAAATAGCAAACCAAAAAAACAAAACAAAAAACAAAGGAGAATCGGCTACTTTCATCTTTGAATCTATTTTGTTCGTTTTACTTTACTATTTTAATATACAAACAATATTATCATGACGATTTGCATTGGACATGGAATGAGACTTCAAATTAAATACTTTCTACCATTCCTTCCTTTTTACTACAGAGATTTCTTATAATTAGAAGGAAACCTATTCATAGAATAATATATAGCCGGAATACAAGCAAGCATTTTCTCTCCTCTTTTAGTTTAAACATATTTATTTCGTATTTACAACATACATATTACATGTACAATGGAAATCTGTAAGGAATTTAAGCTTATACGAATTCCATTAAGCTCAATTTGGTGCTCTATTGTGAGTGCTGTTGAGATTATCGTCAGGATCTTCTTTAACTCACTTAAGCATATAGTTGAAAATTCACGTATTGGTAAATGATAAGATAATCTAACAAGTTTGTTACATTATATAAGCAACATAAGAGATTATAATCGTTTAAATATCAAAAAGTATCGACAGATGAAGAACAAAAAAAAAAAAAAAAACACGCATCAAATGCCAGTGATCTAAATTTATGAGACATTTAATGATATTGTCAATATGCGTTTTGCTTCAAATTACATGTGTAATGAATAAAATATCAATCACTCATTCTTATGATCACGGTCATATCCATTGGAATGAGCATGGACTAATCTTTATTTTTTTTTTAATTTTGAGCATGAACACAGGGAACACCAACCCCCCCCCCCCCCCTCTCTCTCTCTCTCTCTCTCTCTCTTTGAGAAAAGAAAAAAACGATGAAATCGATAATTGCATCTTTACATTCCATTATCGATGTTTCTTTTCCCTTTTCCAAGATAGGTCATTTTTAGAAGAATTTAGATTACATAAGATATTTGCGCAAAGAGGTTGCAATTGTTTTGTAATATATATATATATATACAAAACTCAGTTACTTTGGGTCAAAGTGACTGTGGGGGATTGTATTATTTTCGAATATAACCTTTTTTAATGTGTTCGATGGTTCGTTGTTTTTACAATATATGACCCAAAGTAACTGAGGGGGATTGCGTTATTTTCGAAAATAAACTTCGATGGTTTGTTGTTTTTACAATATTAATTTCTGATGGCTTCTTGCTTCGAAAGTAACAATTTCTGATTGGTGTATGTAAGATTCCCCCAGAGATCTGATTGGATGATACAATAAGTTTAAAAACGTTTTTTTGACAAAATCTTCATTATCTCGGAATTTTCCAAAGCAATCTGATACATTCAATAAGTTACTTCCATCATGCCGTCCAAGAAGCGTAAGATCACTCCGTCACAACGTTGTGCATTTTGGCCGTGCGGCTCCTGTAGACGTGATTGTTCTCATGGTAGCATCTACTGCAACTCCTGTGCAACCTGGCTCCACACCGCCTGTGAGGGTCTTGACGATTTCCAATCCCTAGACTGGCCATCCATCCCTACCTATACTTGCCTCACCTGTTTCAGCGAGGAAGCCTTACAGCTTCAACGCATCTTTGCTCAGATTGTCTCAGGTAATGAGACTTTCTTTATATTCAAATTCATATTCAAATTCAAATGACATATATAAATGAAATAAACCAGCAAACAACATATATCACGGAATGTAAGCTTGGTCAATTTCGAATGAATGAATGAATGAATGAATGATTTTAGATTAAACATATTTTATTGATATAAATAACATCAAAGGGATTGGAAACAAGTTCTTTAAGTTAGTTGAATTCCTCTCCCATAATGAATGAATGAATGAATGAAATTTGTTATGCGTTCAGAATATAAGAAAAATAAATAACTTATTTTACCCGAACGTATATACCCGAGTCAATCAAATTTTTGAGAAATATGTGTTTGGTATAATGGTTCAGAAAAAACTGTTTTATGTTTGCTTCTACCTCAGTTTCATTGCCATTTTTGTAGTACGTTTATTATACGATATATGTAATTCAATACTGTGGTAGCTAAATTGTCTTATACATGTATATTTTAAAATTATTCATTATCTGAAAATGATAATTATAAATTTATACTGATAGGTTTTTTTTTTTTATCAAATTACATCAAATCTATTTTTCCCACATTTTATAATATGTGACCGGAATTTCAATGAAATCAAGCTGATCAAACAAACAATAAAATAACAGAAATTGTACCAAAATTTAACTAAATTCAAATCAAAGCCACAATATGTTCATATTATTCTGTGTATCGAAAACATTACTAAAACCACACTCGTTTTATACAAAATACCATTTTGAATGAAATGTACGATAACTTGATAAAAATAAACAACTGATCAATCTATAAAAAATGATAAACGATACCAATATATTCCGATAGATGATCATCTCTAGTGTTGAAAATGTATGATAACATAGAATTAAATTTTGGGTGGCAGAGAAATCTTGTTTAGTCGAAAATCACTGAAAAAGGAAAAATGTATAACATTTGTATGGATATGATTTTCAAAATTTGGAAATGTCAATTTATATAACATTTCATGCTGTTTCAGATGTAATTAGTTTTAAAATTCAAATCCTATTTTTTTTCTCTGTGTTTTGGGGTTAAACAGTCGAATTTTTGCAAAGTTTCACAGAATTAAGACGAAATCTATATTTCTTCCTGCTTATTAATAAATATTGTCCCTAAACCTGGGAAAATGAGGTTTCTTAGCATTTTAATATCCATTTCTAACAAATTCTGAAAGTTTGAACAAAATCCATCCGTCCGTTCATGAATTATCTACGTTTTTTGAATGAATGAAACATATTTTATTGTCTTAGTAAACAATTGGATCGGGCACAAGTTTTCACAACTTAGAAAGCCGTCTCCATACAAGTATATACAAAAAAGTATCAATTTAAAGATTTACAGTGGTACTTATTGTCATGTAATAAAACAATATGTGCGTGTTGTGTGACGTGCACGAGGTGAAGAAGATAGAGAAGAGGAAGATACAGGGAAAGAGGAGGTGCAGTGCAGTGCAGGTAAGTTGATGAATTAAGAGAAACGTTTACTCTGTTTAATGAATGTCTGAACAGCATTTACTATATGTGTATTACAGGATAAGGAGAGAGTTTCGTCTCCACAAAGTATAGTAGACATGTTTACAGTACCTTCGTTTTGAGTGATCGCACTTATAAGAGGAAGTCGGATATTGTCGTAAAGTTTGCAGTCAAGAAAGAAGTGTTTAGATGTCTCTGTTTCTCCACAGTTGCATCGATCACTGGTTGAAATATTGTATTTAAATAGATGAGCATTTAGCGAGCTACAACCGTGTCGAAGCCTTGTGTGATGGATATTTGTCAAACGGTTACCATAACTATAGTGCTTAGGAGGTAAGTATATATTAGTGTTGAGTTTTCTTTTGAATGTGTTTATTGATGTTGAATTTCTAGTATCCAGAGGAAGATCATTCCATAGTTTTATTGTTGCCGGAAAGAAGGAATTTTTGTAAAGGTTGAGTCTAGTATTTAATTGTTGAATATTATGACTGTTTCGTAGATTATATGGTGTATTTTCATGAACTTCAGGAGGTAGTATGTCAGATAAATAATCGGGGACTAAGCCATTTTTAATTTTGTACATAATACCTAATTTTTGTTTTTCGCGCCTTTTTTTTGAGTGTTTCCCAACTGAGTTCAGAGTAAAGAGAATTTAAGGAGCAGTATTTAGGGAGGCCAGTTACGATTCTTGCCGCCTCATTTTGAAGTTTTTCTAATCTATTTGAATCATTAATTGTTATGTTATCCCACACCTCGCAAGCATATTCAAGATGTGGACGAATAAAAGTAAGATACATTTTATTAAGTGTATTCCTATTGAGTTTGTACTTGATTTTACGAAATACTGCTATGAGTTTAGAAACTTTAGTTACAATATCGTCTATATGACTTGTCCATTTGCCGTTATTGTCAAAGGTAATACCTAAATGCTTGTGCGAATGGACCGGGTTGATAGGAATATTGTCGAAAATAAAAGTTAGATTTTCAAGCTCATTATCATCTGCTCCAAATACAAGTACTTTAGTTTTAGCCGGATTGAACTCAACTAGCCAGTCTTTTGACCATTTTGTTATATTTGTCATATCTAAATTAGTATTTCTTTCTATTTCAGATAAAGAAGAGGAAGAATGGGAAACAGAAGTATCATCAGCGTACAGACGAGAGAGACCTTCAATAGCATCAGGGAGATCATTAATAAATACAAGAAAGAACAATGGCCCAAGGACCGATCCTTGTGGTACACCGGCTGTTGGTCTGCCTATTGTAGAGGAACATTGATTCAATATTACTTGTTGTGATCTGTTAGTTAAATAGCTGGAAATCCACTTTAATATTTCACCCTTAAACCCATAGGCGTTCAGTTTGTGAATTAGGCCTTTGATCCAGACACGGTCAAAGGCCTTACTTATGTCGCAAAAAGTGAAACCTAAATATTCCTTGTGATCTAAAGCAAGACATATATGGTGATAGATGTCAATAAGCTGAAAGGTGGTGGAGTGGCCTGGGAGGAAACCGGATTGCATATTATGGAGAAGCTTGTTGGAGTTTAAGTGATTATAAAAGTGTTTAAACATAACTCTTTCAAAAATTTTGCCTATGCAGCTGAGTAGAGAAATAGGGCGATAGTTAGTTGTGTCGGATTTAGATCCTTTTTTATGAACAGGTATAACGTTCGCGTGTTTCCACTGAATGGGAAATTTTCCAGTTTGAAGAGATTTATTAAATATTATAACAAGAGGAGTAACAATTTCGTCTCTTATATTTTGATAAGCCTGTGGCTGAATTCATCAGGTCCAGATGCTTTATTTATGTCTAGAATATCAATTATATCTTTTATTTCTTGTTCAGTTACTGTTATATTTGGAACATGTATTTCCGTTCGTTCATCAAAAGAAGGTGGGGTTTTATCATCATTTTCAAGACTAGATATTTTGCAGAAATACTCGTTTAAAAGGTCACATTTTTCACTATCGCTGAAAACTAGGCCATTTTCGCTATTTAAGGGGGGTAATGTCTGTGAGGGTTTGGTGCCTTTTAACAAAGTCCTAATTATTGACCAATACAGTTTTGGATTTCTTGATTTTATTTCATCGATATTGTCGTCAAGGTTAATAATAAATTTTTCCTTTAGGATTTTCTTTAAGTTATTCACTTTATTTCGTTGCTGTTTATATATATATTTATGTTGTTGTGATTTAGTGCTTATGTATTTTTTACGGAATCTATCTCTAAGCCTTATTTCTTTTCTGATGGTGGAATTGAACCAAGGTCTGTCGTTTCCGCGTATGATAACGGACTTTTTAGGTATGTGTTTAAGGACCACTTCCTTCAATTTGTTATTGAAATTCTGACAGACAACATCAATATCTGTGTCGTTTAAAATAGAACCCCATTCTGTATTATGTAAGTCGTTTTTTAGTTGGTCGAAATTGGCCTGGTTGTAGAGCCAAACATCGCGACGAAAGGACTGTGGAACATTTGATATTAGATTGAGGCTACAGTATGTAGCGAAATGATCAGTCAGTTGATTATCTGTATTTATAACACCGCTTTCAATGTTTTCGATTTCATCAGAGACAAATATTGGATCTATACAAGTAGCAGAATTATTTGATACACGAGTTGGTTCTGTTATAAGGTTATTTAGCGAATATATTAAAAGCATATCATTTATTCTAGTAGGTATATTGTTTAGAAAATTTATATTCCAATCACCGTTTAATATAAGATGTGGTGACTCTTCAAGTGCATTTCCGATAGAGTTTTCAAGTCTATCCCAGAAATCCCCTCTCGACGTTTCAGGTCTGTAAATAGCGCAGATATTTAGTGCCACGCCCTTTAATTGGACAGTTAACCATATAGTTTCATCGTACTGATTTTCAAGGTCATGCCTCCTGCGGGCTATGATGCCACTCTTTACATATACCATAACCCCGCCCCCGTGATTATGTCGGTCACGCCTGAACGGTTCCTCATACCCCTGTAGTAGTAGGTCAGCAGTTTGAATAGATTCGTCTAGATGAGTTTCAGTAAAACAAATTATGTCAGAAAAATCAATATATACATCAAATATATCATTGAGTTTATTTCTTATGCTTCTACAGTTTAAATGAAAAATAGAGAATTCTTGACTGGGACCTGGATTTTCGGCTATGTCATTGCAGAGCAAAATTAATACGATTGTTAGAAGAATGAAATATATGTTTTCGATATTTCCCCTGTATAATTGATTCACTCTATGTAATATATAGTTGACAGATTTCATCAATTCATAGAGTATGTAGTAAATATCACATCTTATGACATATTTTATAGATAAGTTGATCTTTTGAGTTTTGCTATAAAAGGTCCCAACAGCAACTCTGTATGTGATCAGGTCACATGTCATCTTCAAATATCAAAATACTGTGATTAGGCCAAGTTGTTACTGTTGGGACTAAATGTAAGTAATATTCGCGGCAAAGATCGGACATAATATTGGAGTATTCGAGGATACAAACGTACATATATCTTAAATAAGACAAATAATTTTTTTGATTTCTCAGCTCGGACTCGGACTACCACTTTTAGTGTGAAAAAAATCGGTATATAGCTAATTTCTTCCAAGATATACAAATGTTTCAAAATCTAATAACATATGTCGATTTGTATGTAAAAAATGGATATTTCCTGAAAATTTCATCAAAATCTATCCATCCATTGCCGAGAAATTTGAAATTGAAAATCTCAACTCGGATTTTCCCGACTCGGACGGACTACCACTTTTTTTAGTGTGCACCCAAATATTCTGTATTTTTTTTTTTTTTCAGAAAACAGTTCAATAAATCAGGATTAATGCTAAAATGGGTATTTATTCACAGTAAACACCATCACAATGCCCCGGGCGCTGTATTTTCCCCCCGGGCTGCTACGGGCTGCCCCGGGCTGTTTTTAGCGTGACCCATTCCAACAACCGCGGAACGATATAGTCAGGGTGTAAGTGCTCAGTTTTATTATTAAGTCAACCGCATCATATATCAACCCATTCCCTCATAAATAACAAAACGCATTTCTGCAATTTGGGGCATGAAGAATGTGATGTAACACTCATGCCGGGTTTCAATGTCATGATGTGCACACTTTACCTGTGTATAATGACTTAGACAAGCCGTATAAAGCCATGGCAACTGACCCCAGACCCACTGCGCCAATGCCACCACCCTTGGCTAATTTTTGTAATCGTCCAATAAGATCTTTCATCTGTTTTGGATCCATTTTTCAAGGTTGGAATACACACGTGCAGAATTTCTCCTGTTGATGAAAAATCTAGGTCATCTGTGCGCTTCTGGAAAAATTATGAATATACGCTCACTGACAAAAACGGAAAATCTATTGCGGTGCTGTCTCATTTGTTAAAAATAAAACAAATATGTTCCGATAATGTAGCTGACCCAATTCCACTTGTCCCCCGATATAGTGCCCAAAGAAAGGGAAAACTCATCTCGAAAGTCATACTAAAAATGAAAATCCTCGGTTTGAAGGACTTCAGTGTTGGAAACATAATCATAAGATAAGATAAGATAAGATATGCTTTATTACCTAAAGAAGGGCCCGTAAGGGCATGACATGAACATGACAAGATACTAGTAACAATTAAGGAAATGAGTATTAAATAAATAATATTACATGCAGTTGCAAGCATTTCAAAATTTCACTCTTTGGTACATGTGAATGTGGTGTCACAAAATCAAGATATATAGAAATATATGATAAAAGCAAGATAATGATATATACTGAGACAGTAATAAATGGAGTGAACACATTGTTAAACTTAGTGGGAATGCAGGGGTCACCACGAGACGATGCTACAGGACCAATTGTCCACATGTGACCACTGCATAATCATAAATTACGGATCATATAATTTTGAGAAATTTTGTGTAAAGGCCAATTCATTTTGGGTCTAAAACTGACATAATTGCTTTAATTCACAAAATTATTCGTGAGACGTTTATACCCCCAAGGGTTGTGCCCCCACTTTGAAAAGTGGGGGCACAACCATGTTTGTGCCCCCCCCCCCCCCTCGCTTTTCAATCACAAAATTTTATGATGCATTAACATTGCTTAAAATAACAACATTTTGTACCATAAATCTACCATTTTACGGTCAATTTTCAAAATTTTTCTTTGGCTCGCTACCGCTCGCCAGTTCTTTATAGACTTTCTGCCGGGTAATTTAGCTATTCTGATCCATCCTTTATACATGTACATATTACTTTATCAATGCATGTACATGAAGACATTTAACTCAAACTATATATAATATCATTACATGTACTTGTTAATGATAGAGGGTATAGAAAGTATTTACTGATAAGTCAATATTTTGCTAAAAAAAAAAAAAAAAATCCAGGCCCGCTACCGCTCGCCAGACATTTAATTATTCATGTACTTAAAATTTAGAATTGCACCAGAAATGTTAAAATTGTGCATACAGAAAATGAAACCCCATATTTTTTTAATCTCTTAATTCCTCTCCCCCCTCCACTCCCCCCTCCCTCACTTTTTTTTTCTTCTTTTTCTTTTCTTTTTTTTTTTTTTTGCTTGTTAGAAATTTTGGGATGTTGTGCCCCTCCACTTTTTCAGGCAGAGCTACGCCATTGACCCCGACGGGCGTATCTTGCAGCGTTTCTTTGCTATTACAATGTACCTTTGTTCAAAATCATGACACGCCATTAGGTCATAAGAAACGCTTCTGTGAAAAATTATTGAAATCCATTCACAGGAGGGGGGTTATGCTCAATTCAAGGTTTTACTACTGTGTCTATTTTGACCTTAATTTTTTACCTTGGTTTAAGGATATGACACACCCTTAAGTCCTATTTTCTGGGACATATTGTTGAAATTCATCCACGCGGAAGTCATGCTGTGGACAAGGTTTTACTAATGGTGTATATTGTGACCTTGGCCTTTGACCTTGGTTCAAGGTCATGACACACTCTTAGGTCCTAATTAAGGAACATTTCGGTGACATATTATTGAAATCCATCCACGGGGAGGAGTTATACTGTGGACAAGGTCTTACTAATGGTGTCTATTATGACTTTGGCCTAGCTTTGACCTAAACAAAAAAATGGTTCAAGGTCATGCAAGGGCGGATTTAGGGGGGTTTGGGGGGGTTCGGGAAAACCCCCCCGGTTTCCCAATTTTTTTTTTGTTTTTTTTTTTTTTGTTTTGTTTTGTTTTTTTTTTGTTTGGTTACATTAGCACTCGGATAAAACCCTGCAAACTGAGTGATTAAAAATTGCTTAATGTCCACCAGAATTCACTATTTTGAAACAAAATTTACAAAAATTTTCTTATATTCTATCGCATATCGATTCGATACCGTATCAATTGGCGTATTTATTGTGGATTCGTACAGACAATCGCAAAATTTTTGTAATGGACGTCGCAGAGGGGGTTTTCTGTTTATTTTATTCCCGAAAATTAACATTAACAAATACTATAATATGAACATGTTCAAATAATTTGCAAAACATGTACATGTGTCAAACAATCAATGTAAATTGTACGGGTATCGAAACCTACATGCACACGTTTCTGTCCTCAAATACCCGGTTTGAGTATTTTGGTCATCTACAAATTTTGTTAAAAACATACTTTGAAATAACCGGAAAAATAGGCAAATATTTAACATTGTATATAGCTTGAATATGCTCCGGGGGCCTATAATTAAGCATTTAATTTTTCAAAGCCTTTAAATCCTTCTCATACACCCACACACCTGTGACCAAGCTCCTCCCCTTTCACTTAAAAAACACCCAAAGATACGCAACATTTTTACTCGATATCGTACCAATATTCTAAGTACAAGGACAAATCAACAAGCCAGGCGTACATTTGTACGCAAAAACGTCCACATCGTCTCGCAAAAAAAAAAAGGAGAGCGCCTCCCCCGGCAGTTGCCAGAAAGAAGGGGGAGGGTCTTTTGAAATAGTATTTAAAGCAAACTACTGTTCAGAAATAGATCAAAGACACTCCAGAAGCCACCGATTTGAATGCATTTTTCGTAATTTTCTCGTGTTTCATTCGAACTCAATACAACCATGCGCGGATCCAGAGGGGGACCGAGGGTCTGGACCCCCCCCCCCCCCTGAGATTTTCGGAGGTGGAGTCCAGCTTTGGCTCATTTCTAATGGAAATGGGGCTAAAAATGCATGAAAGGGCTTTGAAACCTAAATTTTCGGCTCGCTTCGCTCGCCATTTACAAATACAAAACTATTTTTTCTGCAAAATTCCTTAATTATTATCAATTGTTCATACTAAGTAATTTTATATAATTGTCTTGGGTCTCGGGAACTCATATTTTCAACAGTCCCTTACTTCATAGGATGTAACCTCCTTCGTCTTTTTCAAGGTTTTGTCATTTTAAGATGTCTGATTATTTGGAAAATGACACATCTCTTATCTATTTATTCTCATGAAATTCGCTCCGCTCGCCGATATAAGGAGTAAAATATTCAATGTTATAAATAATCATCTCGATCGAATCAAGACATTTCAATTCATATCTAAAAAAATTTCTGGCTCGCTACGCTCGCCAATTCTTCATGAAAATAAACGTGAAAGGAAAGCTAACAAAATAGCCCCCTCCCCATCATGTGCACCGATATATATGTACCTACATGATAGGTAGACTTCCTTAAATTTTGCACCCCCTCTGACCTAAAATGCTGGATCCGCGAATGATACAACGATCACTAACAAAGTGCGAGCGGTCGATTGGAGAGACTTTATGCGGACGTACATATACATAAGTATTTAGGGAATGACATGTTCACATCTCAAGTTTTCTTCATCTTAGATACGGTTCATCGTCTGCTGACATCGAATCATATGCGTTATCCCATCTAAATTCCGCTCAAATACGCTCCAGAGGTCAGCAATTTGATTCATTTTTTTCAAAATTTTCACGGGGGGGGGGGGGGGGCCATCAAGGGGATGGGTAACATATTTCCATACTGTCCCCACTTGACCCTTCGGACCTCGCAAGTCATCCCCCCAAGAAATCCTTATTAACCACATAAATTGAGTGGAAAAATGGTCTGAATATTCGAGAAGGTAAGGAGAAAATATGCTCCAGAATGCACCATTTTATTCCATTTTTTCAAAAATTTTCCGGGGGAGGCCCCCCGGACCCCCACCTACAGGAGGGGGCAACCCCCTCCCGCACCCTCCCCCGCTCGGCACTTCGTGCCTCGAATCGACCCTTTGGGTCGATACAAAACCCCCCCACTTACCACTCTGGATCCGCCACTGTCATGACACACCCTTAGGCCTAAGAAACATGTGAAATATTATGGAATCCATCTATACAAGGGGGGTTAAGCCCTGGACAAGGTTTTACCATTGGTGTCTATTGTGACCTTGGTTCATGGTCATGACAATTAAATTCTCGATAGGTCCTAAGAACATTTCTGTGAAATATTATTGAAATCCATACACAGGGGTATGAGTTATGCTTTTCACAAGATTTTACCAATGGTGACTATTGTGACCTTGAATGACCTTGGTTCATGGTCATGACAAATAAATTCTCGATAGGTCCTAAGATACGTTTCTGTGAAATATTATTGAAATCCATTCACAGGGGTATGAGTTATGCTTTTGACAAGGTTTTACCAATGGTGGATATTGTGACCTTGACCTTTTTGACCTATGAACTTGGTTCAAGGTCATGACACACCCCTAGGTCCTATGGAACATTTCTGCGAAATATTATTGAAATCCATCCACAGGTGGAGGAGAACTTTAAATATGCCCCGAACAAGGTTTTACTTATGGTGTCTATTGTGATCAGATTCAAACTAGACTTTGCCTATATTTTTACAAATTTTGACATTCAAAGATTCATTTGGATAAATCAATATTTCCTTTGGATGAAGCTCTATATTGATCCATTTGCTCATATAGATGATTCCATTTTTGAATCGTGTTGTTCACATTCGTTAAAGATTGCCCTGTATGACTTGTTAAGTAAATCGTAAAAAATATTCGGTTACGTTACGTGTCCGTCTCAACTTATTAAGTTTAAGCGCATGTTTAACACAGATGAAAATGTCGCTGCTGGTTCCCCTCCGAGGAACTGTTCGACTTTGCCAAGTCATAAGTCGGCATAATCGAATCGTTTCCTTGCTTGGTTGCAAAAAAATACAAAACAAAACGGAGTACAAGCTGAAAACGTAATTTTCAATTTATTTTCTCGACAGGGCTTCGTGTGTCCGACCAGTTTGCGGACGATTTTGACTGTTCTTTTGATTCTTACTTTCCTGCACACAGGGGATTATTTCATGCGAGCTTACACCCCCTACATACAATAGTACGACTCGTCATAGTATGATAACCAAATGCAGATCTGTATTTTGGTATGACAAGTCTGCTATACATACAGGCTATTGATCGGGTTGGGGAAAGGTACCGATCGAGCTAATATACCTCGATCAAGCTAATGTACCTCGATCGGGCTAATCAATCTGACTTTTTTATTCAGAAAAAAAGTACTTTTTTCCTCCA
Source organism: Pinctada imbricata (assembly GCA_033119305.1). Lineage (NCBI taxonomy): Eukaryota > Metazoa > Mollusca > Bivalvia > Pterioida > Pteriidae > Pinctada > Pinctada imbricata. The sequence goes on from VSWD01000003.1 coordinate 60,839,523, forward strand.
AATCATATTTGGGTGCAAAATCGCACCAGCTTTTATATCAAGAAATAATATTTAAAAAGCAGCTATGCCTGAAAACTTTTTAGATTTCGAAATCTCACCCAATATATTTAGAAAAATGGAGCTATATTTTCTCAGTAACTATTCACTTTTCAGGTATGTTTCTTTTGTAAACATAACTTCTTTTATCATGTTTATAAAGAACTGATGCGATTTTTGCTCAAAAGAATAATTTTTTACTACTGAAAATGGTTGCCAGTCATTTCGGCCCTTTACCAGTTCGGCCCCCAGTCATATCGGCCTTTTTACCTTTCGGCCTTTTTCCATTTCGGCCCTCAATTTATAATGAAAAAAAAAACAATACTGAAACATATCGGCCCCTTTTTTCGGCCTTTTGCCGTTTCGGCCCATTTATAGCCAGGGAAAACCCAACTTGCTTGACTAGTATGACTTTTATTTTTATTACAAATTTTCTATGGAACAAGCCTTAAAATTTGTGAATATTGAGTGTTTATTGTTATTTGTTATTTCTATGAAACAATCGGCAGAAAAAAAATATAGAAAATCGATTTTTTAAGATTTTTATTACAAATTTCAAATTAAAATTCTTTATTGGCTTTAACACATTGTTCAGAGTGTATTTTTTTTGGGGGGGGGGGGGTTGCCAAAAATTTGGGTCGGCAACTACATGAAAATTAATGGCCTTACCTAGAGCAGACGATTACCGGGTCCTCTACATGTATTTTAGAAAATAAGAAAATTGTATGTCATACTATTTGTTCCTAAGAAATTAAGCAATAATTTTCAATCACAATTTCTTCAACCCGGACAAAGCAAGCTTGGATTTTTCAGTAGTTCTAAGGTGGTGGAGGCAAGAGGCTGGAATTCACCCCCTCAATTTTTCCCTTGTATTTAGTTTTTATTGTATCAAGTATTTATTCTCAATTTCTCACTATAAGGGAGGACTGGAAAAAATTTATTAGGCCGAATGGTCTAGGGCCGAAAGGTAGGAATTATTTCCTTGCATTATTATGGAGGGCCGAACAAAGGCCGAATGGTCTAGGGCCGAAAGGTAAAAAGGCCGATATGACTGGGGGCCGAACTGGAAAAGGGCCAATATGACTGGTAACCCTGAAAATATTCAGATTGATTAGTCCAATCAAGGTATATTAGCCCAATCAAGGTATATTAGCCCAATCGAGGTATATTAGCTCGATCGGTACCTTTCCCCAACCTGTTAATTCATGTGAAACATTATCCCACCTCTGGCAAATTTCTTGCAATCTGATTGGTTGAGAAGAACTTGATATTATACATGTATTGTATTATTTTCTTCTTCTTCTTTCTATACTGAGTTGGGCTCTCAAAAGAATGTTAATTAACTGTGATGTTACCGACAGGATATAATTTTGATACATACATATTTGCACAACAAATGTAATTCCCAGAGATGAAACTATTGAAAGGAACATGTTGCATTTTGTATGAGAGTATTTGTGACATCGCATTGGGTGCACACTAAATGTGGTATTCTAATGCACTCCGTTTATAACGCGCATTCTGATTGGTTGAGCGATGAAAAAACTGCAAGGGGATTCACGTTTCACTGCAGTTTTTGCTATGAAATCATGCGTTCCTATGGCGACGTCGTTAAAAGCAGACTGACAGACAGACAAAAGTAGTGGAAACTATAAGTCCCCTTCAGCGAGCCGGTAGGGGATTACCGGTAATTATTCATTGAATTTTACCCATGCCAAGACTTGCCAATACAAGATTTGTGGTTATTACTTATTGTGATGTGATAACAGATCTATGACGTCACAGTAAGAGATTACGTTAATAGTCGTTGAGAGGATGGGGGGGGGGGGGGTGTTTGGTATGTCTGGAAAGCAAATGTACATGTAGTAATAAACTGTAATACATGTAGTATGAAAAATGTTTATTTTACTACCGTATATGATATTGTATTGTTTTACCGTCTATAAAGCAAGTGTAGTGGTAATAATATGGAAACTGTTTATTTTACTGCTGAATATGATATTGATGATGTTGTATTGTTTTACCATCAGGTGCCAGTCTTGTGGACTTTTCCATACATCAAGCAGGAGGTTTGGTCTAGAGGAATTTTTTGATGACGAGAAGCATTGGCAAGAGAAGAAAGTCTTTGTTGGTAAGACAAATTAATCCTTGGACTGCTATAATGATAACCATTGTACGGGCCACTGCTGCTGAATTTATTTACTTAAGTTAACATTTCAATTCAAGGGTGATCTGCAATGGTTGGGGTCAGAGCCTTTTCTTCCCTTTCCCCTGGAATATGCACAAAAAAAAATCACTCGGAAATTGATTTTCTGGAGACCTGTCATTTTCTACAAAATATAACGGCATCTCTACTTGTGGTCTGCTATTATCAGAAATTACATTAGAATAGAAATAACAACTAGCTAGCCTGGTGATGATTTGATTGGTTCATGCAACTCCGGGAATTACTGGACAATAGATTTTAAGTAAACCATGGCTAGCTAGTTGTTGTGTCGCCTGCGAAGCATACCGACAGCGACACTTCAGGATCACTTTGCCCGTTGTCCATCTGACTGACAGTCAGTCTGTCAGTCTGTCACAGCCCATAACTTTTGATTAGTAGCTTTTCTGTAAGTGATAGGGCTTTGATATTTTACATGTGTATTCCTTGTGACTAGACCTTTCTACAGATATCATATTTTTTGACATAGTGACCTTGATCTACATGTACTGGTAGATATTTGACCGACTTTTTCAAAAAATTAAGATTGGCTATATCTTTTGATTGATAAGTGATAGGGCTTTGATATTTCACATGTGTATTCCTTGTGACTAGACCTTTCTTCACATACCATAATTTATTACCTCATGACCTTGACCTAGATATTTGACCTACTTTTTCAAAAAATTAAGATTGGCTATTTCTTTTGATTGGTAAGTGATAGGGCTTTGGTATTTTCACTTGTGTATTTGTAACAAGTCCTTTCTAAACAAACAATAATTTTTATTTTATGACCTTGACCTAGATTCTTGACCTACTTTTTCAAAAAAATTAAGATTGGCTATACATATATCTTTTGATTGGTAATTGATGGGGCTTTGATAGCGAGCGGAGCTCGCTGCAAAGGCCCTTTGGGCCTTTGCGAGCGAAGCTCGCATTTTATGGTAACGCGTATACGTAAGTATGGGAAAATGCACGAGCAAAAGGTATACATACTTGGAGCTGAAAAAGTATGGTAACAGTACCGCGGATACGGGTAAAAGTGACTCGATTCCCTGAAACGACAGAGCAGGAGAACATACCTTGACAAGTTCGCAATGGATAGAATTCTTCTATTTTATGGCGCAATAAAACTAAGTGAAACTCGACGAATTGTTCGTCAGAAAATCAGAAATTCAGCAGCAACTTATCCGCCATCTTTATCACTAATGACGACACAACGGTACGTAACTCTGCAGTATACTTGACGTCATTATTCCTCTATATGTGATGTCACTGTAGCAGTGCGCCCATTTTCACGTGCAAGAATGGTACATGATTGTACTAATGCAAGAAGGAAAAGTAACACAAAACAGCCGCAATTTTCTTAAGCTTTTCAGTGTATCATACAAACAAGATAGATATGATCGAAATAATTATTTGGTAAAGAAGAAAGATTTGATTTTTTTTCAATTGATTTCAAGGTCATTAGAGAGGAAAGGGGAGGGATTTCAGACTCCCTCGCTAATGATCTACGTCTGTGTAAAGTACATGGGACGGATCCAGATTTTTTTTTTTTTTTTTTTTTGGCAGCAGGAAGGGGAGGTCCAGCTTGACCGGCGATGAGGGATTCCTGGAGTCCCAATGTTATGATTTTGAAAAGTTTTCGATTTTGAGATCAATGTTTTTAAGGTTTTACATTTTTTACAAAATATTTGGTGTCTTTTTCCTCCGCTCGCACATAAGGCTTTGCCTTGATTCATATTATTTCATATGTTTATTTCTTGTGACTAGAGGTTTCTAAACATACCATAATTTTTGACCTCATGACCTTGACTTCGATATATTGGACCTACTTTTCAAAAAAGTTAAGATTGGCTGTATCTTTTGATTGGTAAGTGATGGGGCTTTAATATTTCACATGTGTATTTCTTATTACAAGACCCTTCTGTTTTTACCAAAATTTTTACGTAGTGACCTTGACCAGAATGATTGACCCTCTTTCCTTAAAACTTGTAAAAGTTCAGATTGACCATATCTTTTAATTGTTGAGTAAGACTAAGAGGTATGATACCGTATTTTACATATGAATTTTAATTGACAAAACTTTCCTACTGATACATGTACCTGTAATTTTTTAACCAAGTGACCTTGACCCACATATTTGATCCACTTTTTTAAAAAGAAGCCGCTTCGCAGGCGACACAAGCATTCCTTGGATTGCTTTTTTTATTTTTATATACCACGGCTAGCTAGTAGTTATTTCTATAAGCCACGGCTAGCTAGTTGTTATTTCTATTCTAATATAATTTCTGATAATGGCAGACGACAAGTAGTGTTGCTCTTATAGTTTGCAGAAAATGACAAATCTCCAGAAAATCAATTTCAGAGTATGCGCGCGAGTAGGCGTGGCTTATCAAATAGTGAATGTGTTGGAGAAAAGACTACGTGTGAACTCTATAGCACAGATAGGGAGAAAATCTCTAGTCATACTAGAATAATTCATATATATTTACGTACATACACATTTCCAGTGGTTTTTTTTTTCCTTGTTTTGGGGCCAAATTTCGGCCCCTTCCCAATGCTAAATTTCCTCTATTTTTCCCAAAAATTGCTCTGAAATTCCCAAAGAGAAATTATGAGAAAATTACATAAGAAAATAAGACTAAAAACTGGAAGTCATCACAAAATGTCCCATTTCTGAATGCATTTTTAAATTTTTAATTCATCCCTTGTTCAGTTCAGGCTAATCAATGGATGAGCAGTGTTAATAAATGATACATTAGGGTTAGTCTTTGGTGAGAATTTGTATAAAATTTTTCCCAATTTTAGCAAAATGTCGCAATTTTCCCAAATGGGACAGGCACAGGCACTTTCCCCCAAAAAGAAAAAAAAAAATCTGATTTCAGTCCTTCATCTTTGATTCTGGTTTGTTTTTGTAATCAGGTAGACCATGGAAGCTTGACGAGCTGAGAATCAAGAGTAATGAAGACCTGCACAAATTATGGTTCGTTTATAATGTTTTGTTGTTATTCTGTTGACATTTTTATTAACTTGATCCAAGAAAGTTCATTGTCTGTATTGTTGAGCACACAAAATTAAATGCACGCAAAAAAATGTATTTGACCAACACGAACACTTCATCATATTAATTGTACAAAGTCTGGGTACCACAGTGATTAGCAGACTGACTGTCTCAGATTCAGGAAAAATTAATTCTTATCTGTCATTAGGGATTTGGGAGTTAGTTGGAAATTAGTATCATTAAGCATAATGATTGATTTACCTAGGACAACTAACTAAAAATTTAAAAACTGACAATATTTTCCTAGCAATTTCTGTGTCACTTGTTAGCTCCGATAGGTACAATGTACCGAAATATTAATTTGGAAAAGAGTGTGGGAAGGGGTGTTAATATAATAATAATAATATAATAATATTAATACTTTATTTAGTGAAGGTAGCCCGATAAGCAAGAGCTTTTCTATCCTGGGACCATCCAAAATATCATTAAATTCAGACAGTATGTTATTCTCTCTCTCAATCACAAATAGCCACATAACACAATCACACTACAGTACTACTCTTTCTTTCTCTCACTTGCTCGCTCTCTCTTTCTTGCACTAAAAACATATACAGTGAAACCTGTCTAAACTGATACCTGTCTAATCCAGTAACCTGTCTTTTCCAATAGAATTTTTTGGTCCCAAAGAATTTTCCATCTTTTCCTCATCTGACTTAAAATCTTTTTCATCAAATCATGTAGTATATATTTCTAGATTTAACTTACTATCACAGAGAGGGTAATTTTTATGAGAAGTAAGACTTTAAACAATTCATCATGTTTATAGTAAACAAGAAAGTATTACTGTTTAACAGTTTTACTATGATTTCCATAGGAATATAAAGATAAATTGAAGAAATGATCTGGAAGCTCTAATTTTGTTAAACCTGTGTAATCCGTTAACCTGTCTATACCAATATTTTTTCTTGGTCTGAGTCGATATCGGTTAAATACTCTTTCTCTCTCACTTGCTCGCTTTCTCTCTTCTGACACTCCGTAAGTATACAACTCAACACAATCACATACACTACATCTATATGTAAGCAGCGCAAATACCATTCTTCCTCTCTAGTTGCGTCTCAGTTTCTCGCTCTCTCATCCTCATGCTTACTCACAAATACAATACATAAACATACATGTAGTTTAAAGCCTAACATCAACTTCCAAGCACTATTACAAACTCCCTCTCTAAGTTAAAAAATAAAATAAAAGAAAAATAAAAGAAAAAATAAAAGAAATAATAGATAAACAAATTAAACAAACAACCCACAATTTATAATCAAATGTTTACATTTGTCATGAAATTATGAAAATGAGTCACAAAACCTGAAAAGAAGATATGCATCGTATGAGTCACAAAATTAAAACATTGAATACATCTAAAATATGTATTGATAAATTATTTACCTTTCATTTTGACAATTATTAAACTATTTGAAAATACCGTTTATTAGGTACGTGCTTCTGAAGGAACGTAATATGTTGCTGACTATGTCTAAAGAGTACGAGTCTATGGTAGAAGTGTTTCCAAACCCTGAGAGACTAGACAAGGTAAGGGATGATGCACCTGAGGATGCTTATTGCAATGCATGGTACAGAGACTGCATCTGACCTATATTTCACGCTTGAACGACAAGGTTAAGTAAAATAGGACAGATCTATTTCCAGCGTCTTATAAGTCCTAGGTCATCCATACTTGTGTGGGTGATGCATGTGAGGAGGCATACTGCAATGCATGGTACAGATGCTGCATCGACCCATATTTCATGCTTGAGTGACCAGGTAAGGTGGAATTAGACATCTACATTTCCAACCCTCTTTAGATTCTTTATCAACCAAACTTTTGTGGGTGATGCATCTGGAGATACTTTGTGCTATGTAGGTACAGATGCTGTTCATATGACAATGGTGCCATCAAGTTGAGCTTAGTGTCATCTCTGATGCCACTATGTTTTATTCTATGAAACAAATTTGCAGACATATTGAATTTGTGAGTTTATGTACATTTTCACTGAATACTGAAGTATTTTCCTGAGAAATTCCTAAAATAGCACTGAATAAATTACAGGAATAAGATGTAGTGAATAGGACAACCTTACTTGAAAATACATGAAATAAATCTTGTATTTCTCATTTATAGGTGGATGAAAGTATGAGAAACTTGTTAGAAGTTGTCAAAGAGCGTGACATAGCCTACAACATGCTGGAAACAGGCGAAACGGGGGAACCAAAGGTCAGATGGGTACGGAACGCTTTAGGCATAAAATATCCTCGTACTGAAGAAGAACATGCAGTTCCTAAAGAAGAAAATAAGGAATATAGACTTTTACACTCTGAATGGGAACCATGGATGAAGGAATATCATGATCAGTTTGAAGAAAAATTACGTCTAAATCACGAGAAGAGAGCCAGGGCGGATAGGTTCATTAGAAGGAGACTGAAAAAAGAATTTCCTCATTTAACAAATGAGGAGTTAGATCTAGGTTTGAAACAACATAAAGAGAGAAATGAACATAATGATTTATGAATTTTGTAGAAATATGTGGAATAAAAGCAGTTGATTACAAAAATTGTATTTGTAATAAAAAAAAAATGCAGTAATGTTCCATTTGATTATTTTTTTCAGTAGGTCAAAGTAGGAAACTTCAAGTTTGTTTACTTAGTTTATGTTGAAATTAGACTTAAACATTGAGTTTCATACTCAACAGAGCCATACATGTACAGGGTCTTTATGTCGCCTGCAAGGCATGAGCGACATGTAGGGATCACTTTGTCTCTTGTCCATCTGTCTGTCTGTCACACTTTCACATATTTTGCTATATCTTACTTGATATACCTCAGACATCTTTCAAACTTAAAAGGATGGTAAAGCATGATAAGACACGGCATCCAATATAGGTCAGGGTCACTAACAAGGTCAAGGTATTCTTAGGGTCAAAGCGACATGCAACATACTTGTTCTTGAATAGTTCTCATTTAATGGTGATAAATTATATTTTGACATTGATTTACCAAGGTCAGCATGTTTGAATTTACCCTTGACAAAGGGTCAAGGTCATACTGTATAGATCTTCAAGGTCAAATCACCATGCCTCCTATCCTATCTTGGCTTTGCATTTCATTATGCACTCTAATAGTATTAAGGGTTCACTTTGTCTGTCCTGCAGTCCTCAATCATTCCATCACACTTTTAAAGAATTTGTAGATGATAAGGAAAGAATGGTTTCTTGTAAAGAAAGGGATTTTTAGCTCACCTCGACGAAGTTGAGTGAGCTTATGCTATAACCCCACGCGTCCGCGTCCGGTTAAGAAGTTTGGGGTAGCTCAGTATCTGACAAAGTACTAATGCTACAGTAACCAAACTTGCACAAGTGATTCATCTTTGGATGCTGAGGTGAACCCATGCATCGGATGCAGCATCTGACCTACATTTTCCGCTTGAGTGACTTGGTTAAGAAGCTTGGGGTAGCTCAGTATCTGACAAAGTACTAATGCTACAGTAACCAAACTGGCACAAGTGATTCATCTTTGGATGCTGAGGTGAACCCATGCATCGTATGCAGCATCTGACCTACATTTTCCGCTTGAGTGACTTGGTTAAGAAGTTTGGGGTAGCTCAGTATCTGACAAAGTACTGATGCTACAGTAACCAAACTTGCACAAGTGATTCATCTTTGGATGCTGAGGTGAACCCATGCATCGGATGCAGCATCTGACCTACATTTTCCGCTTGAGTTATTTGGATAAGAAGTTTGGGGTAGCTCAGTATCTGACAAAGTACTAATGCTTCAGTAACCAAACTTGCACAAGTGATTCATCTTTGGATGCCGAGATGGACCCATGCATCGGATGCAGCATCTGACCTACTTTTTCCACTTGAGTGATTTCGCTTTTAAAAGCCAATATTGAGCAAAGTATAAGTGTTACATGTACCAAACTTGCATATTGGATGTATCTTTGATCAAATGTTCATAAAATGACCTTGACCTACTTTTTATGCTTGAGTGATTTTGCCTTTAAAAGCCAATATTGAGCAAAGTATAAGTGATACATGTACCAAACTTGCATATTGGATGTATCTTTGATCAATCTTTCATAAAATGACCTTGACCTACTTTTTCCGCTTGAGTGATTTTGCGCTATAAAGCCAATATTGAGCAAAGTATAACTGCTACATGTACCAAACTTGTATATGGATGTATCTTTGATCAAACTTTCATAAAATGACCTTGACCTACTTTTTCTGCTTAAGTGGTTTTGCCTTTAAAAGCCAATATACATGTACTAAGAAATATGTTTGAATTGAATTTTGCTGTCACGAGGTTAGCTTCGTAATCTGTGATTACCTATGTTTTTTTAAACCTATGGATTTTTGAGTTCAAGGTTACTGTTAGGTAAAGGAGAAATACACTCAAAATATTTGTTTCAAGTTGATATTTCAATAACCCTTTATCTATTTATATATTTAATTAAGCTACTGAGTCAGCCCTACAGGAATTTTGGAGCTGTGCACTCTTAAGAGTAGATACAAAAAAATCTAAAAATGAAACTAGAGGGCGCTGCTAGAATAAATTTGGCCGTGTCTGAAAATCACTTTGGCTTAAAGTATCACTGATGAGGATTTACTGTCCAAAACACGTGTCTGGTGCATGAAAATTGGTTTGAAATTTTGTTCAAGAAGTTAACTACTGTAAACGTAAAATAGGGGGTCTTTATTTTCGCGAGTACAATTTTCGCGATTCAGAAATTACAACAAAATATGTACATATAACTTAACTGTTTTGTACCTTCCATTATTAAAGTTTCAGTTATTTCTATCATAAGAATTCACTCGAACTGCTTTGCTACAAATATGTTTAGTCAGGACATGTGAAGAAGGACACAAAATTGTACAATAAAAACAAAATGTCACTGATAAACCAATTCATCTTACACCGGTACCTTATTAAACACAATTTTTCAAGAGAATAATTCTTTGCGAGAATAATTTTTCGCGATTCCAAATCACTCGCGAATATAGTGAAAATTAGTATCTCGCGAAAATTTCTGGTTATACGGTATTTTCACTGGGGGAAAATTTCGCGCTAAAAACATCAAGGCATTACACATCTCCAAGCGAAAATTTCCACGTTTACAGTAGCTGGAACACTTCAGTAAATATATCCTTTATTCACCAACCTTGACATTTGCTTACATATCAGGAGGCGAAGAGGCCTTTTGATTCTTGGGTCAGTAGGTCAAGGTCACTGCTAGGAAAAATACACTTAAAATAAAGGTTTCCATATGGTAAATGAAAAACCTATCCAAACCGAATATGTGGTTACTTAACAAGCAGAGAGGAAGCATTTTGTAGTTTGGGTCATAGGTCAAGGTCACTGTTAGAAAAATATACTGGAAATGGGGATTTCAGATGATAATTCAGCAACGAGTTAACTTATTGGAACCAAATTTTGATATACGGATACTGAATAGGAGGGATCTCGAAGAACCTGTTGATGTTAGGGTACAAAGGTCAAGGTAGCTTATTCTTTCATTTTTTGTTGTTTTAAGAATCAAAATGCTACAGGCGCATTTTGTGTTGTGAAGATATACTTCTGAATGGACCCTACATTTTGGAATTGCTCTCTGTTTAACAAATTGATGCTTCAAATTTAGATTATAAGATGTTTGGAGTCTCCAAAATACATGTAGTGTGCCTTATCAGAATGACACATCCAATTGTGCCTCATATGAAATTCATGTGAAATTTACATCAACTTTACATAAAAGTTAACATGAAATTTATGTGAAACGAGAACGAACATGAAATTTACATGAAATTCTTTACATGAAATTCATATGAAGTTTCTGACAAACATTTTATGTGAATTCAATTTCGCATGAAGGTCACAAAGAAAGACTCATGTAAAATTCATGTTAATTAAATTTATATGAAATTCATGTGATAAATATTTAACATAAAATTCATATAATTTCACATAAGATTCACATGAACTTTCATGTGAAATTCACATGATGTTCATTTCATATGAATTTCATGTGAGGCACAATTGGCTGTGTATATTGACTTGAAATCCTAACGATGAGGATAAGACATCCATGACATGGATGTATGCTACACTATTTTCTTCAGAATGTTGTTCTCTGACAGCAGAGCTTCAACACCTTTTCTATGTCATCTTTAAAAAAAAGATTTGGTGGCACTTTTAGGTACTTGAAGCTGTCTTTAACAATTCCTAAGTTTTTAACAAGTCCTAATTCTTTACTTACAATGATGAACTTGCGTACATTGAATGTCAATGAAGAGAGGTGGAACCAAATTGATTTATTTTATTGCATACATGGAAAAAAAAGGAAGTTCGCGCCTTAAAATACGTCGTAGAATCCTTTTGTCAATACTGGCAAGATGCCGACAAATATACTTAAATTCACGTCAATGCACTTTTCCTCGGGAAAAATAAAAGTTTGAAAGACTCTCCGGTCCGGACTTGAAACCGCAAAACTCCCTCTGAGCGAGCCTCATTTTCCTTAAAAAATTAAAAAACAAAACAAACTCATACGCGGATGTAGGTGAATTTTTTAATGAAGACAGTAGCTATAGTAAGTGATGTGTACGTTCTGAGTAACCGTGGTGAAGACAAACCTAAAAAGGAAAAATTGTGACGGAAAATTGTTAGTAACAAAGCAATTCCGGATATTATCATCAGCCTAAGGGCATGGAAAACAAATACTTCGTTTTTCGTCCTGGCCATTTTTCCATAAGGCATACTGATGTAATAATGTATGTACATATATATAGCTTATATTAGTTATCAAGAAATAAAGACATAATGTACATAATTATCCAGTATGAGCATAGATGCACTCCATGACAACAACAACAACAAAAAAGCTGTGGTTTTTTTCTGAATTTTTGATTTTTTTTACAAGATCAATTCATTGTATTTTTGAACTGAGAGTTGAAATATACTTAACTCTTTAAAAGGAAACGACTTGTAAAAAGATGATTATCTTTTTAAATTCATCAACTTCTTTTTCACTTGAAATTTTTTCATTTTCTTTTCTCCTTAAAAATTGTTCCTTAAATAAATTTGTCATGGATAACGTAAAATAAACTATTTTCTTCCTATTATGGACTTGTAATGTACTGTATCCCCGCTCCTTCATACTCGTGTCTTTATCGTCAGTGATATCACACATCTAAAGGAAAACCATACTTATATCATACAAGTATTATATGACTTTTAAAATTGTCAGTCACTTTGATGAAGCACATAACTGGAAAATGATGAAGACCGTGATATTTGTTTTTATTTTCTTCCTTAAAACATTGTACGCACAAGGTAAGTTTAAAATGTTGTCAACATATTTTATTATCTTCAATTTGTTGCATTCTATGTTACTGACACGCCCTATCCGCGTGTATTGGGTGTAGGTGATTTTAGTTTAAACATATTTATTCAAATATAAGCATGTATAGAATGAACAATATATATGATGAAAAATAAACGGGATCTGAAAAAAAGCGTAACGCTTATTCAAATTCATTTCCCAAGGCTAATATGATGATTACATAGTCGGCATTTTACATATGAGTCGTGATAAACTTAAGCGCAAACTGAAGGAAAAAAGTAGAGTAGAAAATAGACGAAAGAAAATGAGGGAAAAAGAGAAAAGAGCGAGAAAGAAAAGAGACATCTACTAACATACATATACTATAATATTTTGCTGTTTGATCCATTACATGGGCTTCAAAAAATGTTACAGTACATTTTTAATATTATAAAAGTGATAAAAATAAGAATTCGTACATTTCGTAATTAAAATAAGATTATGTATTTGTATGCATTGAATCAATGATATAAGTATATTACTACATTCCAAATTTTTACAGTGATAAGATGTAGTTTATAGTTTCAGCTAGTAAATTGTACAACAGTAAGATATTACATTTGATATAAAATATGTCCGTATAAATGCTAAATGAGAAAAAAATTGTGCTAAAGAAAACGTCGGGTATTTATGATAAACGTTTGTACATTGATTTTTATATTACATTTCTAAGAAATTTCCTTTTTCTAAACACGTTCACACCAAACTGAATAAGAACTGATAAAAATTGATACATAAAGGGTAAGACTCCTTGTCTTACATTTCTTTATTTTAAACCATAATGGTTATTCATTTCATGAAAGGTTCTTCTCTCTGAAAACATCCAGAATATACTTGTATACTAAAATGCCGTGAATTGATGAAAGTATTGAGAACACATTGAACACTGTCACATAATCCGATGAAAAACTTTGAAATTCTTGTATTTCACATTTTCTCGTACTGCCCGCAATTTGATTTGGTTAAAAATTCCTAACTCAGCTGTTCAAAAGAACACTGAGCACTTAAATTTTATCATCATGAAATCTAAAGCCCCGGTCACACTGCACTCCACGTCCAGATCACGTTCAAAAATCTGCTGGACGTGGTCGTACGTGGTAATTTTTGCAATGACTGTGCTTTGTACGGGGTATGACCGCCGGCGGCTGTTCCACTGCTGAAACACTGCCTAAGCACGACTAACAACGTCCAACCACGTCTTAAACTAAACGCGTTCGTGACAAGACGTTATGCACACGCTTTTACCCGTGATACCAACGCGGAACACCCGTGCAGTGGCCGTGCTCTGACCGTGATAGACCGCAGTAGTTAGTACTGCACAATATCTTCCTTACTCTGAGGAGACAAGGAGAAGGAGACCATTTTATGGCCCAGAGGGTCATTTTGTATGGCCCAGGAGGGTGTCCGCCAAGATGGCGGCCCCTATGACGCGCTTGCCAAGATGGACGTCCGCCAAGATGGCGGCTCCTATGACGCGCTTACCGTCTTAGAGTTAATTATAGGTAGCCATCACCACTTTACCAGGACTTTGGACCTGCTGGTACGTGTACCAGGTGGGTTTACTACCTTTTTTAGTGAGACGTGAAGAATGAGTGCCTTTGAACTTACAGGTATTTCTACCTTGCCAGAGGTAAGGACACACGCTAGATGCACAAAGCAAGGGCACAACGCCCGTTTCTCGTAGTGACAGGATCAGCGTTCATAGCCCGATCATCATACGAGGGGAAGCTCCGCCCACTTCCCGAGTGGCTTAGGGGTATTTCTACCGCGCCAGAGGACCACTCTAAAAGATATTGCGTGACCCACCCTTCAACATCTTTTTCTTTACATTATACACCAATGTTTTCGTCTCTCTTAGTCCGAATATGTTTCTAATTACTCTTATCACTTATTGCTATAAAATATTCTGTTTACTTAAGTCTAGGTATAGTTTTATTGCCCAGTTTTAAGATCAGATAAGATTTTATTGACCTTTGTTTACACGCGTTACAGTCTTATACTTATCTATACATTTATCCCGCTGTACATTTTCTTTTGTCTTAGATATTATAATTTAATAGTCCAGTGATAAAATTCCTGATCGTAGATAGATATCGTCCGTGGGGAGGGGGGTGGGGTTGAATTTATATACATGACGTCATTATCGGCGAGCCGTTTGGGGAGGGGGGGGGTCTCCAAATTGATTTCGGGGGGGGGGGTAATTTTTACTGCTTATATACAAAGTCTTATCTATAATCACAGTCACAAACAGTTTATCTTCTATCGCAGCTTTTTATGGATTTATTTACATTGTGAATCGTTATCAGTGCAAATAGGAAGGAGGGGGGGGGGTCTTTGCCTTCTTTTTAATTTATTTGATTTTTTTTTTTAAATTTTATCTTTTTAGTTTTTGGGGTTTTTTTTCTATTTTTATTAAATGTGCTTTATTTATCTACAAAGTCTTGTTTATCAGTGCAGTCGTTTTAGTCACTCGGTTTCATCTGATTCTTCTCTGTCACTGTTTTCATTACTTTCATTTTCACTCTCGTCAAACAGTTCGTCATAGTCTTTCTTGTGATTTTTAACGACAGCTTCCACGGCTTTATCAACACTTTTCCTTTTCGATGCTTCTAAGATTTGATTCATAATCTTTCTATGTAATTTACTAGATTTTAGTTGAATTGTTCTAAAAAGAAACCTTTGATATTTTTTCATGAATAATTTCTTGTCCTTAGGTAGCATGTATTTGCTGGCTTCAGATTTTGCTTCTTTCTCTGTTAGACTTTTTTCTTTAAGTAATTCATTGACCCTTTTGTAAAACTCTTTATTATGATCTTTCCAAACACTGTTAATTAAAAAATCATACCCTTCATCATCATCTTCACCGTCCGTGTCCATTTCTTCTTCACTGTTTTCATACATCGGACAGCCCCGTCTCACGTGTCGTTGTACATCGTACTGATTCTCAAACATTACACCACAATCTGTGCATGATGGGTATTTAGGATCGGTTTCCATCCCAGAATCCCTTGTTGTTTGTCTCTCATGCTCTATTCCTCGCCTGGAGCTCATATTTGATGTATTTACCGCATGAATAGATGTCAAGGAATGATCGAATTCGTGTGTGTCTTCCTTTATATAGTTTCGAAAAATATAAGTTTGCAGTCTGTACAGTTCAGGTGTATTTTGTTTCAAATCTACCACTAAATAACCATACGGTCTTTCAATAGCTTGGCGATAAGCATCCAATAATTTACTTGCATTTCCAGGGTACATTTGACTGGCCAGGATAGCAATTTGTTGTTGATCTCTTGGATTTTTGAAAAAAACTAGATACTGACTATTCAAACTCATAGTTCTATTTTCCCTCCCTTTATAAAAAATGTTTTGCATAATACAAATTACACTTAAATTGCGATGATGAGCCCCTTCAGTAAAAAGTTCACATACATCTTGGCTGCTAGAAGCATCCTTTTGAAGGTCATCTATAATAACTAAGTTTATATCGCGAGGATCAATGAAGTTATCTTGTTGAAGATTCTTTGGTAAACCTTGTATAAAGGTCACAGGTGGATAAACACTACTTTTGATGACGTCATAAATTGGTTGCCATCTTTTGTAGATCCATAATATTCGAGTTGGGGCTGGTTTTATCATTACTTTATTAAGCTTCAATAGGTGTGTAAGCCAATTTGTTTTTCCACTCATCGTCGGTCCCGCTACTAGCATTGTAAATGGATGCTCGAATCCAAGGAACTGAGCGCAAGGAATAGGAGCAAGAGCAGAAGGAGTAGGAGCAAAAGGAGCTGAAGGAGCAGGTGTAGGAGCAGAAGGAGCAGGAGTAAGAACAGAAGGAGCAAGAGCAGTAGGAGCAAGAGCAGAAGGAGCAGGAGTAGGAGCAAAAGGAGCAGGAGCAAGAGCAGAAGGAGCAGGAGTAGGAGCAAAAGGAGCAGGAGCAAGAGCAGAAGGAGCAGGAGTAGGAGCAAAAGGAGCAGGAGTAGGAGCAAAAGGAGCAGGAGCAAGAGCAGAAGGAGCAGGAGTAGGAGCAAAAGGAGCAGGAGTAGGAGCAGGAGTAGGAGCAGAAGGAGCAGGAGCAAGAGCAGAAGGAGCAGGAGTAGGAGCAAAAGGAGCAGGAGTAGGAGCAAAAGGAGCAGGAGCAAGAGCAGAAGGAGTAGGAGCAAAAGGAGCAGGAATAGGAGCATAACGAACAGGAGTAGGAGCAGAAGGAGCAAGAGGAGTAGGAGCAAGAGTAGAGGGAGCATGATTAAGAGCAGCAGGAGTAGGAGCATGAGAAAGACCAGAATGAACAGGATTTTGAACACTAATAGAGTAAGGAAATTCTACTTGATGTACTTGCCTTAAATGTCGTTTCATATTGTTTCTTCTTGCAAAGCTCTTAGAGCAAATTGGACACGCTGTTGATTGCATGGTGACTTTTAGTTTTCTGATTATTTATTCAACCTGCTGTCTATTTATACATTTTCTGCTCTTGTCCTTTCTAAGGTCTTTGTTTTCTGCCAGGGGGAAGGGTAGTATGTTTACGTCTCGGTACATATATCCTGGTCCTTTTCTTCAACCGCTGAGGCTCCAGGGATATGGTTGTATCGTCTACCGGCAGGGGGTCCCCTCTCTTTATCATTTCTTTTACTTCTGCTTCCGCTCTCTTGATTTCTTGGGCTAAGGGGGTCACCATTTCTATTTTTGGCTCCACCTTGGCTTTCTTGTTTTTATGACTTTCCACAACCCAGTAGCGGGGTGGAGGTCCTTTCCAGTTGGCTTGAGCCCTAAAGTGATCAACTAATTCGTCTAATGTAGGTACCACTGCTTCGCGATTCATGTTTTAACGAAGGTGAAGTATACAGTTTAACTCCCTTTTGAAATCTAAATAACCCGTAGATTGTTTGTCCCTTTTATAGATTTTATGTTGACGTCAATCATGTTTGAAGACACGCCCACTTTTTCTCTCCTGCATTCTGATTGGTCAATTCAGTCACGTGACTAAAAAGACGCAATCTGATTGGTCCATTTTCTTTCCGTTTGTCTGACTGGATAGTTTGGTCACTTGGCTGTATGGTCTTGGGTTGGGTACATGTGTTGCCCATGGCAACGTGCACCCTGTGCACTATCATTCGACTGTATGGCATTGGGTTGGGTCTATATGTTGCCCTTGGCAACCTGCACCCTGTGCACTATTCTTGGTAAAAGTCCTTTTAAGGGAACCTACTGTTGCCTTGGCAACGTGAACCCTGTGCACAATCGTGCATAAGTCAAAGGTTTTGTAGACGAGCACCAAAGGACTGCACCCTGTGCAGATGTGACCAAACTATCCAGTCAGACAAACGGAAAGAAAATGGACCAATCAGATTGCGTCTTTTTAGTCACGTGACTGAATTGACCAATCAGAATGCAGGAGAGAAAAAGTGGGCGTGTCTTCAAACATGATTGACGTCAACATAAAATCTATAAAAGGGACAAACAATCTACGGGTTATTTAGATTTCAAAAGGGAGTTAAACTGTATACTTCACCTTCGTTAAAACATGAATCGCGAAGCAGTGGTACCTACATTAGACGAATTAGTTGATCACTTTAGGGCTCAAGCCAACTGGAAAGGACCTCCACCCCGCTACTGGGTTGTGGAAAGTCATAAAAACAAGAAAGCCAAGGTGGAGCCAAAAATAGAAATGGTGACCCCCTTAGCCCAAGAAATCAAGAGAGCGGAAGCAGAAGTAAAAGAAATGATAAAGAGAGGGGACCCCCTGCCGGTAGACGATACAACCATATCCCTGGAGCCTCAGCGGTTGAAGAAAAGGACCAGGATATATGTACCGAGACGTAAACATACTACCCTTCCCCCTGGCAGAAAACAAAGACCTTAGAAAGGACAAGAGCAGAAAATGTATAAATAGACAGCAGGTTGAATAAATAATCAGAAAACTAAAAGTCACCATGCAATCAACAGCGTGTCCAATTTGCTCTAAGAGCTTTGCAAGAAGAAACAATATGAAACGACATTTAAGGCAAGTACATCAAGTAGAATTTCCTTACTCTATTAGTGTTCAAAATCCTGTTCATTCTGGTCTTTCTCATGCTCCTACTCCTGCTGCTCTTAATCATGCTCCCTCTACTCTTGCTCCTACTCCTCTTGCTCCTTCTGCTCCTACTCCTGTTCGTTATGCTCCTATTCCTGCTCCTTTTGCTCCTACTCCTTCTGCTCTTGCTCCTGCTCCTTTTGCTCCTACTCCTGCTCCTTTTGCTCCTACTCCTGCTCCTTCTGCTCTTGCTCCTGCTCCTTCTGCTCCTACTCCTGCTCCTACTCCTGCTCCTTTTGCTCCTACTCCTGCTCCTTCTGCTCTTGCTCCTGCTCCTTTTGCTCCTACTCCTGCTCCTTTTGCTCCTACTCCTGCTCCTTCTGCTCTTGCTCCTGCTCCTTTTGCTCCTACTCCTGCTCCTTCTGCTCTTGCTCCTGCTCCTTTTGCTCCTACTCCTGCTCCTTCTGCTCTTGCTCCTACTGCTCTTGCTCCTTCTGTTCTTACTCCTGCTCCTTCTGCTCCTACACCTGCTCCTTCAGCTCCTTTTGCTCCTACTCCTTCTGCTCTTGCTCCTATTCCTTGCGCTCAGTTCCTTGGATTCGAGCATCCATTTACAATGCTAGTAGCGGGACCGACGATGAGTGGAAAAACAAATTGGCTTACACACCTATTGAAGCTTAATAAAGTAATGATAAAACCAGCCCCAACTCGAATATTATGGATCTACAAAAGATGGCAACCAATTTATGACGTCATCAAAAGTAGTGTTTATCCACCTGTGACCTTTATACAAGGTTTACCAAAGAATCTTCAACAAGATAACTTCATTGATCCTCGCGATATAAACTTAGTTATTATAGATGACCTTCAAAAGGATGCTTCTAGCAGCCAAGATGTATGTGAACTTTTTACTGAAGGGGCTCATCATCGCAATTTAAGTGTAATTTGTATTATGCAAAACATTTTTTATAAAGGGAGGGAAAATAGAACTATGAGTTTGAATAGTCAGTATCTAGTTTTTTTCAAAAATCCAAGAGATCAACAACAAATTGCTATCCTGGCCAGTCAAATGTACCCTGGAAATGCAAGTAAATTATTGGATGCTTATCGCCAAGCTATTGAAAGACCGTATGGTTATTTAGTGGTAGATTTGAAACAAAATACACCTGAACTGTACAGACTGCAAACTTATATTTTTCGAAACTATATAAAGGAAGACACACACGAATTCGATCATTCCTTGACATCTATTCATGCGGTAAATACATCAAATATGAGCTCCAGGCGAGGAATAGAGCATGAGAGACAAACAACAAGGGATTCTGGGATGGAAACCGATCCTAAATACCCATCATGCACAGATTGTGGTGTAATGTTTGAGAATCAGTACGATGTACAACGACACGTGAGACGGGGCTGTCCGATGTATGAAAACAGTGAAGAAGAAATGGACACGGACGGTGAAGATGATGATGAAGGGTATGATTTTTTAATTAACAGTGTTTGGAAAGATCATAATAAAGAGTTTTACAAAAGGGTCAATGAATTACTTAAAGAAAAAAGTCTAACAGAGAAAGAAGCAAAATCTGAAGCCAGCAAATACATGCTACCTAAGGACAAGAAATTATTCATGAAAAAATATCAAAGGTTTCTTTTTAGAACAATTCAACTAAAATCTAGTAAATTACATAGAAAGATTATGAATCAAATCTTAGAAGCATCGAAAAGGAAAAGTGTTGATAAAGCCGTGGAAGCTGTCGTTAAAAATCACAAGAAAGACTATGACGAACTGTTTGACGAGAGTGAAAATGAAAGTAATGAAAACAGTGACAGAGAAGAATCAGATGAAACCGAGTGACTAAAACGACTGCACTGATAAACAAGACTTTGTAGATAAATAAAGCACATTTAATAAAAATAGAAAAAAAACCCCAAAAACTAAAAAGATAAAATTTAAAAAAAAAATCAAATAAATTAAAAAGAAGGCAAAGACCCCCCCCCCCCTCCTTCCTATTTGCACTGATAACGATTCACAATGTAAATAAATCCATAAAAAGCTGCGATAGAAGATAAACTGTTTGTGACTGTGATTATAGATAAGACTTTGTATATAAGCAGTAAAAATTACCCCCCCCCCCCGAAATCAATTTGGAGACCCCCCCCCTCCCCAAACGGCTCGCCGATAATGACGTCATGTATATAAATTCAACCCCACCCCCCTCCCCACGGACGATATCTATCTACGATCAGGAATTTTATCACTGGACTATTAAATTATAATATCTAAGACAAAAGAAAATGTACAGCGGGATAAATGTATAGATAAGTATAAGACTGTAACGCGTGTAAACAAAGGTCAATAAAATCTTATCTGATCTTAAAACTGGGCAATAAAACTATACCTAGACTTAAGTAAACAGAATATTTTATAGCAATAAGTGATAAGAGTAATTAGAAACATATTCGGACTAAGAGAGACGAAAACATTGGTGTATAATGTAAAGAAAAAGATGTTGAAGGGTGGGTCACGCAATATCTTTTAGAGTGGTCCTCTGGCGCGGTAGAAATACCCCTAAGCCACTCGGGAAGTGGGCGGAGCTTCCCCTCGTATGATGATCGGGCTATGAACGCTGATCCTGTCACTACGAGAAACGGGCGTTGTGCCCTTGCTTTGTGCATCTAGCGTGTGTCCTTACCTCTGGCAAGGTAGAAATACCTGTAAGTTCAAAGGCACTCATTCTTCACGTCTCACTAAAAAAGGTAGTAAACCCACCTGGTACACGTACCAGCAGGTCCAAAGTCCTGGTAAAGTGGTGATGGCTACCTATAATTAACTCTAAGACGGTAAGCGCGTCATAGGAGCCGCCATCTTGGCGGACGTCCATCTTGGCAAGCGCGTCATAGGGGCCGCCATCTTGGCGGACACCCTCCTGGGCCATACAAAATGACCCTCTGGGCCATAAAATGGTCTCCTTCTCCTTGTCTCCTCAGAGTAAGGAAGATATTGTGCAGTACTAACTACTGACCGCTTAAGCTTTCGCGTCTTACCGCGTCTTCTCCAAGTCTTAATCACTGCCGGAACACGGATTATCACGTGTGTTTCGCGTGCGAAGCACGTCTTTACCCATCTTGGTGCACCAAGGGTTTCATCGCATTCCGCCAGACGCTTCATCGCAAAGTACCCTTGGATTCAGGGGTCCCCAGTTTCGACAGGATTTCTGTCGGCGGCCCTATTATGACGTCACGTCATTGTAGTTTAATGACGTCGGAAAACAACAAATGCGACTACTTTTAATTTTTGGCGCCATAATTTAGAACAGTTATTCTAACTTTATCCCTATCTTCAATCTGAATTTATGTATTTTCCTTTTTAATTAATTTGAAAAATACATGGGACCTAAGGGGTGAAGGCAAGGTCATATTGAGAGTGGAAAGTAGTGGAAGGAACCTATGACGTTGCGGTGGAAGACGGTCTTTACCACGTACACTGTCCGTGGTTGTCCGCGGTATAAAATTTTGAGCAGTTCAAAACTTCTTTCCGCGTCCAACGCCGTTCAGATTTTTTACCGCGTCCTAGCACGTCTACAAATCGTCTGTAGCGCGTCTTAAAAGCGCACAACAACGTCTGCTTTACGGGTGACCTTTTTTGAACGTGTTTTGGCCGTGATCAAGCCGTAAAGTGCAGTGTGACCGGGCCTTAAGGATCGTGACATTTGTTCAGTACGTAGTCTTACTTTTGATTGGATGACTTTGAATTTGGAGTTTCATTTTTCTTTCTTTTTTTTTCATATTATTTCTTTATTCTGACGGATTCTTTTTATTTCGTATGTAGATCCATAAGTTTCATTTGATTTTATGACTGACCTAATGACCTTTATCTGGCCAATCGGCACATCGAGATAGTTCAAAATGTGCACAAATTATTACCGGCAGTCATGACTGCCGGTATACTGTAATCAGTCGTGACATACTTGCACGGATAAAATAACTCTTGGCAATATGATTGGTGAACAACTACAAAATATGCAAATATTCGTCAAGGTTATTCTGAATCTGTGCATAAGATGCTTCCATCAGGTTGGCTGAAGAGTCTAGATGACTTGACAAATGAAAGTCATATCGTATTAGTGCATTTTCTTCCGAAAGATGCATCGAAAAGTCTTTGTACCGATACGTCCTACAACAAATCACAGATCCTCGGAAATTTCCGTAGCTTGAATCGGAAATAAAAACGGAAAAGCCCGGAAATGTGCGATTGGTCTAACAAGAATAAAAATCGTTTATTCCATTTTTTCCTTACTAGAATAATGTCAGCTAACTGCCGGCAAGCTTTTTGTAAAAGCTAATACTTGTATCTTTCTTTTCTCAACTTTTCACTGCACATGATTAGGATTTGTGTTGTGTCATTTTTACCAAGTCATTTTTAAAAGGATATCCTGTGTATGCTAAAACAGGAAAATGCTATTCCTCGAACATGTTGAATAATCAAATATCTATGTCCGGCCAGCATTGTAGTCTTGACAAATCATGTTGGTTTGAGTTCCGAATTTCATTGTTTAGTTACATATATTTTTTGCAATTGTTTCTTTTTCCTTCCTGATTTATATATTGGGATAATTCATGCAATACGAATAATCAAAACTAAATAAAGGGAAATGACCGGTGTAAAGACGAATAATGACCCCCGTAGAATAATGACCGGTCATTATTCTACGGGAAAGGGGGTAATTTCTCGCCCCCGTAGAATAAGTGTCATCAACCCCAAAAATTGCAAACCCCGGCTATAATTTCAGAATCGTATTTTCGTGCCAATGGCCTCTGTCTGTATTAAGTGTTTTGAGTTGAAAATATCATCATATCTGTAAACCGATGTTTATTTGAATGATTTGATACATATCTGATGCACAGCATTTGAAAATTGCATGTCAAGAGCGCTGCTCTTTGGTTGAAGAGTTGGAATTCCTCGAATATTTTCAACTCAAAACTACCTAAACATCGACAAGGATGTTGAAAATTCTGAAGCTGGACTCTATTACAATAGCAGAATTCACAGATATATACAGACATATAATATTGTCATTTTTTAAAGAATCTATTTTTAATATAAAAACTACTGTCCGCGCAACACACTTCAGAAATCGAAAAATAGAAATATTTTCTACTTTATCGGCAAAATTCTGCGATTAAAATTTATATAGGGGGATAGATCTCGAACTTTCGTACATGTAACTAACGGTTTATGATATATGTACGTAACACTAATACTATGCTGTGAGAGAAAACAGTTTTAGATAGGGAGTTTTCTTTGTTAACATCGAGACTATGGAGAACGTCGACGACATCACGCTAAAATTAACATAGAAATCTCTCCATCTAAAACTATATTCTGTCACTGTGAGCGTAGTATCGGTCGTACAGATATTATAACTTACACCGTTTGTTATGAGAGTTCGAGATATATCATTCTTTATAAATTTTAATCGGAAAATATGCTGAAAAATAGAGAAATCTTCAATTTTCCGATTTCTGAAGTGAGCTGCGCGGACAGTAGTAACTGTACATGGAATATTGAATGGAAGCAGGATTACTGAATCAGAAACTAGTACTTCCAATAGGCTGACCACAAAACACATATGAAATAATATCAAGACTTATTGCGATGAAATAACTTCATGTCTTGTCCATGCTGCAAATTTATCCATTTATAAATGATGCTTTTGAATTTGAAGACGTTTAACATTCAATAAGATCCCGACAGTCAAATACAACTAAACATACCTTCATCGAAAAACGAATGAATAAAAAGAGGGGATCCCTGTAAAGACTCGTTTGCAGCACTCAAAGTTAAACACTGAAAAATCCCTATATACTAGTATATATATGTAGATATGAAAACACAGAGTAGAAAAGCGCAACAAGAGACGTAAAAGGGACATACAAATACGACATAGAAACAATGAACACAAAAGACTACACACAAATCAATGAGACCAATGGGTAATCGGTGCCAACTACGAGCGGCTATCTGTCACAAGGGCATAGGAGAAGGGTTTGGGGGGGGGGGCACATACCCCCCCCCCCCTTTTGAAAAGTGGGGGGGGGGGCACAACCATGTTTGTGCCCCCCCCACTTTTCAATCACAAAATTTTATGATGCATTAACATTGTTTATAATAGTAACATTTTGTACCATAAATCTACAAATTTTCGGTCAATTTTCAAAATTTTTCTTTGGCTCGCTACCGCTCGCCAGTTCTTTGTAGACTTTCTGAATAATTTAGCTGTTCTGATCCACCGTTTATACATATTACTTTATCAATGTACATGAAGACATTTAACTCAAACATGTACTTGTTAATGATAGAGGGTATAGAGAGTATTTTCTGATAAGTCATTATTTTGCTAAAAAGGTTTCCTGGCTCGATACCGCTCGCCAGACATTAATCATGTACTTAAAATTTAGAATTGCACCAGAAATGTTAAAATTTGTTCACACAGAACATGAAACATGTAAACAAAACATGTTTTAAATTTCTTCCTCTCCCCCCTTTTTTTGCTAGAAATTTTGGGATGTTGTGCCCCTCCACTTTTTCAGGCAGAGCTACGCCATTGTGTCATGTTTATAGCAAATGTTGTATTATCCGGATTACGCGCGCACAACCCTGCCACGAGTCTGGTCACCCAATGGTCTTGAAGAATATGCTCAATCATTTTGGACTATCAGTTTAACTGAAGTCAAGCGCATAAATAAGAAATTTATACCTTGAGGTCGTATATTGGTATGCTCATCGTATAAAATGAAGTCGGAGAAGGGGTTGCTGGTCCCCAGCGAAAGACCTATGGTGTAACAGACAAAATATATTAACCTTCAATAATGTATCTTTGCAGAATCCTGTCCGGAAGGCTTAACGAGAAAATCCTCCAACCTCCTTGTCATTGGTCGCACCTGCTTTCACTTTGTCCACGAGGATACCAAACGTGAACAAGCCCGCGACGCATGCCAATCGAAAAGCGGAAGTTTGGCTGTTATACAAGATAATACAACGCAGACGACTTTATTTCAGCGCGGGAACTCATTCTTGCTCTCTGATGAAGTTACTACTAGGTACTGGATAGGAGGCAGACTTAATAGCGATCAAACGATATCATGGGACGACGGTGAGGTGATTTTAGATTGGAATTTGTCATTATTTTTCATTTGTCTGCGTGTTTGTCGGAAAACAAGGAGGAGATCTGCAGCAATTATAACAGTTGCAGCATCAACAGAAAACATCGAAATATCCACAAAGTAGAGCACAATTATAGACGCTAAAGGGGATAGGGGACAAAACATGTAGTACGAGACTTTGTCGTTTTCATTGCGAGCGCACATATAAGATGAAACATCACACATTATTCAGTTAAAGTTGATGAATGTATTTAAATTGGCAATGCTCTTTAATTTGATCTGAGAGAAATCAATTTGAAAGAAACCATGCAATAACTTTTGATCTCTTATTGCAGGTTCACAATCGTCTTTTACAAATTTGGCGGGGAATGTCAGATATAGAACCAGCGATACTAGCTGTCTTTTACTTCAACTTGACGACGGTTTAGGGAAATGGACAACAGCGGATTGTAACAGAGGATTGTGGTTTTATGGATATATTTGCCAATATAGTGAGTAAAATGAGACTTACATTATTTTATAGTATGAAGGATTTCAAAATAGCCTTACCTTATTGGTAACCTTATTTCCTTATGTCACTTAACTTACAGATGTACATAAACACTGGATCAGCTTTGCTGCTTCAAAACTTTATCCACTGTTTGTCCAGTGTTTCATTATTGTATTGATTTTAGAAAAACAATTGTGTCTTAGCTGTTGCTGTTGCTTAGCAAAGAGGAGCTGCACACTCTCCCCGAGCACCTTATCCCATCTCCATTGGGCATTCACTTATATAATTAGCTACTTTGGTTGTTTTCTTTGATATTTTAATTTGTTTTTCATCTCCTCACTCCTTGCTTTAATTTCTCTTTAAATTTACAAGTGTTGACAATTTGCCTATACCATGCCTTTTACATTGCCAGACTTGAGTGTTGTTATTCTTATTTATTACAAATTGAATATAGTCAGTCCTTTCCTGTTCTCTTTTGTCTCATCTCCAGCCTGGATGCTCGTCGGTGTTGTTGGTTTCAGAGTCCTGAGCGTGTTACCTGTCGCAATCATGCACCTATGCGTTGCTTCGCTGTTTGATTGTACTGTAATTATCTTGTACATAATATACATAACAAATCATTCAGGACTATTTCGAAACTACAAATTACTGTAAATTGGTTTTTATTCGTCAGGTACCAATTTTCGTCATTTTCGTCAGTGCCTACCTTGACGAAATTACGTACCGACGAATATAAATACTCCTGACAAAATAAAGTGTAGAAAGGAAAAATTGAATCATAAAGAGTTATATCGACAGACAAATGATAAACCAATGAAAACATATATGCTCTTTCGCTATTTTGACTACAACAGAATTTTCTTGTCGTGTAAATGGGCAGAAATTCAAAATCGAGGTAGACCAAGACATCGATTGATCGTCTCAAGATCTTATTTACGTAAAGACTTGAAATGCCAGGGGATGTGGAGCACAATATGTAGGTGAGACAGGCCAACCTTTAAAATCTCGTTTTAGGAACCATTCTTATAAGATCAGAACCTCACGTCAACAAAAACACAGAAACTTTCTTTATAATCACTTTGTTAAATATAATCATTCTATTTCGGATATCACCATTACCCCAGTTCAGACTTTTCCAAAACGTAAAAATGAAAGTAAGACCGAAATTAAATAACGCCGACTACAAGCTGAACTTGCCTGGATCACCAAACTTCAGACTGCGTACCCTCTTGGCTTAAACGATCAAATTTATGGACAAGGAAACATTTCCTCAGCTTCTACCAATATCAACATCTTTTCAATTCGCCCAAACACTAAAAGGAAATACATGTCGCACGGGAAAAGACGAAACAGACAAAAAAGAAAACGATCCAGAATATACCGCTCTCTCAACGATTTAGTTACTATAGCACGCAATGGCGGAAGACATGAGCTGTTACATGCTCTGTCGTCAATACCAGTTATGCACTTGAAATCTATCTTGGATGAAGCAGAGGTTGCATTCTTAAGAAACACTGACTGATTCAGACTTAATATCATTGTCTCATTCGCACAGTATAAACTTTATCCTATTGTGAAAAACACCTCACCTAAAAGACGATTCCTTAAAATCCCGTTTATTAACAAAGGTTTTGATCTTCTAAACATCTCTAATATTTTTCGAGATCATCGCGTACAAAGTACCATTCCTCAATATTTTGAAAATTTAGAGCCACCTCTTATTTGTTATAAGTACAAGAAACCTATTCGAAACTTTGTTTTTAACTATAATAAAGTTACAACGGATCCTGACATACTTGAATCGTGTCCTGCTTCTTGAGAATGTGCAACTTCTAAATATCTCTACAAACCTGCTGGCCATGTTGTTACAGGTGACTTTTCAATTATCCAAGACAGACAGCTCCGTGGTCTTCTTAAAAAGGACCTAAGTATAGAATCCCATCCAAGATAGATTTTGTCAAATGCCGTGAAGTTCTTACGGAAGCCTTAGATAATTATACGAAAAGATGGTGTAAATCAGAAGGAGTCGAACCGCATGCTCTGAATGACTGGAAAAACCTCATTTTAGATATAACGGATATTCGAATAGATAACTTCCATAAAAACCCTCATCTTTTTCAAAATCCACGTTCCAAATCAGAAAGATATTTCAAATCCAAACTAAGTAAATTACATGAAAAATATGTCTTTGCACCAGCTGATAAAGCAGCCAACAACACCATTATCATTTGAAAACGTTACTACATATCAACTTTGATTTCGGAACTTTCGTCTACTAATACATATATCAAAAGCAATGAAAGTGCATCTAACATTCTAAGCAAGCATACCAGTGAACTGTCTTCATTCAATATCTCTATTTCTAAATTGGATCTCCCAACACTATATTGCATACCGAAACTGCACAAGTCTCCTTACAAATTCCGATTTATTGCCAATTCTAGTAACTGCTCGACTACGATTTTGTCTAGAATGACAAATATGGATAATGACCAAACAGCACAAAATCGATAATTCAGAAAATCGGAAACCGAAGGCATACAAAATCAGGACAAAACAGGAACCAAAGCAAACAAACAAAAACCTCCACCACATGAAAAGAAGCGAACTCCCGATATGGGAGTGAGATCAGGTGCCCAGGAAGAGTAAGCATCTCCTGCTTGCATGCAACACCCGCCGCTTCAATTCGGTAGAACTGTCACATCCGGTAACTTCCATTTCGGAAGACATAGAGTACAATCTTGGCTTGGATGGTTCAAATGGTCTATGACAGAATATCACCCACCATTCTGGAGAGTGGGACATCATAGTGTATGACGAGTTCCCCATATCGACCGTAGAACTTCCTCAGTGACGATGTTAGTCGGTCACAAACATATCCCTGACTGAGAAGCTTATCTGAAAGACGCCTAGCTCTCAGAACAAAATCCGTATATTTCGTACTTGCTCTGGCATAGCGTATCAACTGACGTCAGCACTTACTGCTATTAAAGAACACATAACTAGATATTGTGAAACGGTTCTAAACAGGAACGATGTAAATCTATTTTGGTCTATTAAGAATTCAGGGGATGTGATTGAAAAAATGAAATCTAGAAATTTCCAAGCCAATACGATTTCTTCATACGACTTCTCTAATATGTACACCACACTTCCTCATGACAAAATTAATGATCGATTAGCTAATCTCATTAAATGGTGTTTTGATCGAGAGCGAAAAACTTACATTTGTACATCTGAATCGAAGGGTTTCTTTTCCTCGACAGACTACAAATCATACAAATCATGGACATGTAGTGACCTGTGTAATGCCTTGTCCTTCCTCTTGGACAATATTTATGTTAGATTTGGTGAGGATCTATATAAGCAGGTTGTAGGAATTCCTATGGGTACTAACTGTGCGCATCTTGTTGCAGATTTATTTTTATACACTTATGAAAAAGAATTTATCCAAAATCTTCAAAAGCAAGGAAAATTTGATGAGCTGAAATGTTTCAATAATACTTCTAGGTATCTGGATGATATTATAACCATTGACAATCCTGCTTTTGAATTATATAAGAATGACATTTATCCACAAGAATTAACCCTTTTTGGATCTAAATATCAAAATTTTAAACGGAAAGATTCATACAAGTGTATATGACAAAAGGGATGATTTTGGATTCAACATAGTAAATTTCCCCTGGCTTGACGGTGATGTTCCAAGATTACCGTCATACGGCATTTACATATCACAGCTCATCCGGTACGCTAGAGCATGTACTGATATTTTGGATTTTCACAGTAGAAATTTACAAATTACCAAAAAAACTTTTAGGTCAAGGTTTCCGCTTTCATAAACTAGTTAAGACTTTCTGGAAATTTTACAAAAATTACAGTCAACTTCTTTTAAAATTCGGATCTATACATGCAACAGAGTACATTACTATGGGTATTACACAACCTGTCTTTTATGGTGATATGATAAACAAAATAAAAAGGATCAAAGGTAGGCAGCATAACCATCGAAAATGCATCAGAATCATCAAACGCCTTTTATACCGTGGATATGATCCTAATGTCACCAGACGGACACTAGGCTTGATACTTGACCAATCTACAGTCTTGTACAAGCGCATCATTGAGACTTGCACTCTGACTGACTGTGACGACGGGACTCCATGACGGGCCCTGTCCAAACCTCTTTAGAGAAGACAGGGCCCCGACCACCTGTCCTCTCTGAATGTCAGTCGGACTCCTCGGGTGATTACATACATGAGCTCGCTACAGCCGGCAGAGCACGGACTGTATTACGCATGCCCTCTTTTTATATCCATTTACATATTCATCTGTGTCTCTGGGGCCTCTACGTTTCGCGGTCTTGTTTGTGTGATGTCATCTTACAGTGAGGAGGTTGTTTTACACCACAATTGTACGTTCTTCGAGACCTCTGGGTAATTGGAGAAGTGAGAGGGTTGTGCGCACGTAATCCAGGATAACCACACCATTTGCTACTTGCGTGACAAATGGCCGTCCAAAGTCGGCACCGGTTGCCCATTGGTCTCGTCGGTTTATGTGTAGTCTTTTGTGTTTGATGTTTACATGTCGTGTGTCTCTTTTCCGTCTCGTGCTGTACTCGTCTTTTGTGTTTTTGCATCGGGTGTTTTGGTGTTTTACTGTTGATGCTGCAACGGGGTCTTGTTGGAGATCTCCTCCCTTCTTTTTTTGTCAATGCAGTTGAGTGAGTCAAACACAAATACAAATAAGAATTAAAAAATCATAATCTGTGGTATGAAAAATGTAAAACTAAATTAGACTACCGACGAAACAACTAAAGGCAAATTTCCAATGCAGATGATATAAGTTGCTTAGGTAAGGGTAAATGTCTCCTGTATGCAAGAGGCATGCTTTCATCCGTAAAAAAATCGACAAACTCTTTTGTTAGTGTTGTCTCTTTCTGTGGGTGTTTGTTCTGTGTTTTTTGCATTTTTGGCTGTGGATGCTGCAACCTAGTATTGTTGGAGATCCCCTTCTTTCTTGTAATGAATAAAAGTTCATAGAAATTTCTCTAGAGGCTGTGAATTATATCGAAACATATTCTGTACAATGTATTTAATTTCAACATGTTCTTATTCAGGAACCGTGAAATCTACGAGGTCTGGTACTGGAGTTGATTCAAGCAGCAGGACTGGAAACACTGCATCTTTTTCTTCATATAGTAAGGATTAAAGTTTACAATTAAATCTCTGGACATTTTTCTACCAACTGAATCTATAGAATAGACGGAGAATACAATAAGTTCGTGATATATTTCTAGTTTTGATGTTCGACCTGCGATCACCTTTAAACATCTTCAAAGTACATACAAGTATAGTTCCATAGTACTATCTTCCCCCAAACTACTAAAATATTTCTGTTATAATTTGATGAATGAGTTAACCCTTGCACCATCCCTCCACTTCTTTTGAGAACGCTACAGAAAACCCCAACCAACCAACCAAACCAAACAAAACAAAACAAAACGAAACAAAAAAAGAAAAAGAAAAAGAAAAAAGAAAAGAAAAAGAAAAAGAAAAGACGCCCCCTCCCCCCAAAAGATGTAAAGCAATATTCCTTGTCAATATAATGCATGAAATTTACATTTATTATACACATGCCAGGAGTCCCCGATGGCACATGTAGCCAAGTTCGATCAATTTCGGTTGATCGTTTCCTCAACGCATTCAAAAATTTCTGTTATCAAAACTTTCTTGAAATTTCTTAAACGTGGGTCCTGTAGCATCATATCCCACCCATTCTGCTACGTCTTTTGGTACGCTTTTTCGACATAGTAACTTTCATACTTTTTTGGTATATTACATTGTTTAGATTTGAGGATCACTGACGAGGGTTAAGTACCCGAAACGTGCATGTCTGGTCCATGTTGCCAATTTATCTGCTCTGAAATGATGCTATTCAATATGAAGACGTTTACATGTATGGCGCCACTGGAATAACTTTGTTTACTCTGATTGTTTGGGCTTTCAAGAAGCAATGATGAAGGTTTTATATTCAGAACAAGTTCAGAGTACTCAAATTGAGGGCGAACAGTACCGATAGATAGATAAACATGCATGTCTTGGGCACTGTAGAAAATCTTGGAATGATGAAGAAGGTTCACTTTCACTATTCCATACAATATTGTGTTCCCACTTCTCACTTCTTTTCTAACGAAGAGAACACTTCTCATCCCAAAATCCTCCATAAAATCTATAGAAAGCATTTACTAGTTTCTAGATATTTGAGAAGATAGTGTACTTCCGTCCAAAAGAAAGAAATGAACAATATGACCACATATATTTACTCATCATTTAATTTCCATTGTCATGTTCAAGAAACGAAGATTCTGATTGGCTGAGAAGTTTGTTGATACATCGATCAACACAATTTTTCACGGAAGTCTATTTATAGCGCTATTTTTAGAACCGGGGGTTCCTTCAAACATGAATGAAATCGTTGCCGGCTTACGAATTATAGTGCGGTGATTGATTGTTTGTAGATCCAAGAAAATAGTCTGTTTTCCATAAATAGATGATAATTAAATGATAAGAAATGAATCTTATATTTTTTTCTGTTGATGCAGGTATCATCCAAAAGATTGGACAGAAAACGTTTGTATCAACGCGCTACGCGCATCAATGCAGTTTTCTGTCCAATTTTTCGGGAGATACCTGCATCAAGAAAAACAAAGTTTTTGTCAATTGAAATGAGATCGTGTTTTTTCTCTATTCCAGGTATATCGTGTATATTTCCAGCATTACTGATCTATATTGTTTTCTGCCATCAATTATCAGCGAGGAGACTGACCACAAGTTGATTGATTCTAAATGAACTGTTTTACACTTAAGCCGTACACAGTCAGTGTAAGGAGTGTCGGTGTCTTTTTTATTTGACAACGTGTGACTTTTCCCTCCAGAATTTTCTTCTGGATTTCACAATGGGGATCATGTCGAATAAAAATGAAAATTTCTTCCTCAAAACAAGTGGCTATCGTAGGAGATGGGATTTATACATAGATGCAACATTACATAGAGTTGACACGATTTTACTTGTTTTGAATCATATCGCGGTCAGATGATTCAGTGTTTGCTTTGTCCGTCCTAGAGTATGGGAACTGAGAGTTTATTTTTTCACTAATTCTATATATTTATTTGGTTATTTATGTGCGTGGTTTGTAATGTATATGAGAGTTAGGTTATTCCACGTGTGAATGTTCTGTCTTAATATATACCGTATAAGCAGAATTTCTGAAGATACTTATTTAGGATATTTTTTTCCGAGAAAATTGAAAACCTTAAAAAAATCTGCGTGGAAATTTGAAACACTAAACGTTTCGTACTCAAAGTTATAAAAAATGATTTCTGTAAATCGAGTAAATACATGAAAAACAAACAACTTGGATGATCAGAATAATGACAAAATTTAAATGAAAAGGAATGAAATGCAAATTAAAGGAGACTAACATCTGAGCATCATTCCTCCAATGCTATTTTGGTCATCGATTTTATTTTACTTAGCTACTGAATCAACCCTACAGGAAATTTGGAGACCCGCTTTTTCTGCAAAGAAATTGCACAATTTCAATTAGATATAGATAAAACCAGAGGGCGCTACTGAAATGAATTTTGGCTGTGTCTGAAAATCACTACTATCCGAAACACGCCTCTGGTGCATTAAAATTGGTTAAAAATTTTCATCAAGAAGGTAAGGAGTTGGAACATTATCGATACTGTTTTTCTATCAAATGACAAAAAAATCGCGAAATTTCATACCTGCAAAAATATATTGTTTTGATAGGTGTGTGAATTTGATCCATTTGTGTGTTGCTTTGGGCCCCTGCGTTAAGCTGTCTCTTTGTATGGTCATATCACAGTGAAGTGGTTATTTTTCACCACAATTGTGCGTTACTCGAGACCTCTGGGTAATTTCGGAAAAGTGGAAGGGTTGTGCGCACGTAATCCGGAGAAACACGCCGTCTGCTACTTGCATGGCAGATGGCCATCCTAAGTCGGCACCGATTGCCCATTGGTCTCGTAGGTTTATATATAGTCTTTTGTGTTTGATGTTTCTATGATGTGATATGATGTTCATTGTCTCTTATGGATCTCTTTCTGAACGTGTATGCTCTGTGGTTTTGCATGGGATGTTTTGTTGTTGGGGCTGCAGTCTAGCGTTGTTGGTGATCCCCTCTTTTCTTTGATAATGAGTGTAAGTGTACATTTGTGTATTTGAGTGTCATTTCGAATATAAGAGAGCGGTCATGTATGCGTGTTTGGTGTACTCATCTCCAGTAAAGTACTAGAATGCGTTTGTTTTGATTATGTTTCAATGTTTAATGTTATTAATCATTTGCTAATATATGACATGATTAATTATGAACAAAATAAGTGCACATTTGGTATCTAGTTTGTGTATATGATAAATTATGTGTATATATGATAAAGAATGTGCGGTTTTTTGTGAAATAAAATGTAATCATTGTTCTACCATTAGTTTTTTCTATGACACGCTATGATAGATTAATCATATTGATTACTTTCTCCATTGTACGTCCGTCTGCCTGTCCGGCCATCTATTTGGTAAGGAAAACAGAATGAAAAGAAGGGATCTCCAATAAAACTCGGTTGCAGTATCCACAGCAAAAGACCGAAACACCACAAATGAAAACACAGAAGACACACACAGCAAGAGATGCAAAAGGGACAAGGAACACCATATACGACATCAAAATACTGAACACAAAAGAATACACATAAACCAACAAGACCAATAGCCAATAGTTGCCGACTAAGGACAGCCATCTGCAAGTTGGTAGCAAGTGATGTTGTTATCCGGATAACGTGGGCACAACCCGTACGTGCGTACACAAAGGTCTCGAAGAACGCACAATTATAGTGTAAATGACCTCTTCACTGTAAGATGAACACACAAACGAGCCATCAATTCGCAGGGGCCCATGGAACACAGATGAAAATATAATTGGATAAAAGAAAGGGACGTACGAAATACAGTCCGTGCTCTGCCGGCTGTAGCGAGCGCATGCATGTACTCATCCGACTGACATTCAGAGAGGACAGTAAGTCCGGGGCGTGTCTTCTCTAAAGATCATTGGACAGACCTGTTATGGAGACACAGTCAGTCAGAGTGCAAGTCTTAGGAATGCACTGGTACAAGACTGTGGATTGGTCAAGTTCTAAGCAAAATGTCCGATTAGTGAAAGAAGGAATCCATGTTATAAAAGACGTTAAATAATTCTGATACCAGTTGCCAAATCTGCTGTCAGAAAGCAGTCTTTTGAATAAGAAAAATGTTGAAGGCGGAGCATAAGGTATACATTTTCGGATACTCAATCTTCATTTATAGCACTCTTTTTACATATTCATCTGTGTCTATTGGGCCTCTGCGTTTCGCGGTCTTGTTTGTGTGATGTCATCTTACAGTGAGGAGGTTGTTTTACACCACAATTGTACGTTCTTCGAGACCTCTTGGTAATTGGAGAAGTGAGAGGGCTGTGCGCACGTAATCCAGGATAACCACACCATTTGCTACTTGCGTGACAGATGGCCGTCCAAAGTCGGCACCGGTTACCCATTGGTCTCGTCGGTTTATGTGTAGTCTTTTGTGTTTCATGTTTACATGTCGTGTGTCTCTTTTCCGTCTCGTGCTGTACTCGTCTTTTGTGTTTTTGCATCGGGTGTTTTGGTGTTTTACTGTTGATGCTGCAACGGGGTCTTGTTGGAGATCTCCTCCCTTCTTTTTAAAGCTAAAGGTATGCAAAGTCGTTGAAATAATTTATTGTGGCGCTCCCTTGTTTAATTTCAATTTTCTTAAGATTGAGCGTCTGACTCTTTTTGATGTACGACTATGAGTAGGTTGAGATGAATCATTCTTTCATCAAATTTTAAAAGTTCTTCAAGAATGATGATAACTGAAATTCTATTATTGTTAAAATTCTCTCCATGCTCGACGAGTAAGTCCGTACGTAAGTCCGTACTAGATCACAAATTGAATAGAATATCACCGTTGTTAAGCTATTTTTTTTCATAATAATTGCTTTTCTGATATTGTAACCCATTGGTTTCACGGATTTTGTAACGAAGGGTCACTATTAATATAAATATAGGATCTCAAATGAATCTTTAGTTCATACGATGTATTATGAAACGAGTTGTGTGTTTTATATCCCCTCGCCAAGGCTCGGGGATATTAACGCACAACGAGTTTCATAATACATTGTTTGAAATGAAAATTCATTTGACATTCTTTTTATTACATGATTCTGCCAAAAAAAAATATGTGTATTTCCAGCGTGAAATAAACGTTTCTGAGAACTAGAGGCGAACTACGCCGTTACCGAGAAGTTGTCTGCTACGACATAAGAAGTAGTTCCACATCGTATAGGTTTTCTATGCGTAAAGAGAAAAATATTTCAATTTTGTTTAGTACTTTAATGCAATGATTATTTCAACAACAACAATTTTAATCATTGATATTGAATTTGCGTCTGAATTTAACATCTGACCGATATTCGAAAGGTCACACTTGACACAGTCTAGGTGATAAAGGTCCCAAACTTGACCAATGGCATTCAAGCAGAGCGATATGTAACGTGTTATCATAACATTTCTTTATGAAATGGCTTTATGAAACTAAACTGCATAACGGGTGTATCATGTGATAAACTGATGTATGACACGGACCTGTATATCGATAACACGTAAAAACTGCCCCAAAATAATCTTATTTCCAATTACTCCATTTCTCCACTGATGTTGATATAAGATATTTTAAAAGATAAGACCCCTTCAAATTCTATAGAAAAAAATCATATTGCTCTAAAAGAGAGATATTTCTTATTGAAAATATGTTTAAACTAATAGAGGCTTATTAAAACTTAAAGTGCTATATTTCGTATAGAAATCAATGGAAAACGGAGCAGGAACAGTAATATATAAAGCATCGACCCCTCCACGTGAAACTCAACACCACTTCTACCTTAGATGTTTTTCCATAATATATTTTTTGAAAAAGAGTTTTAGTAAGTGGCATCAAAATGCTATCGTACGAAAC
Source organism: Pinctada imbricata (assembly GCA_033119305.1). NCBI lineage: Eukaryota > Metazoa > Mollusca > Bivalvia > Pterioida > Pteriidae > Pinctada > Pinctada imbricata. The sequence goes on from VSWD01000003.1 coordinate 60,876,955, forward strand.
AGTCCAACATACACATACTATTGTTCATAACGTGATTGTGTATATTTGAGTCATCATGTCTGTCCTTTGTGACCCTGTCTACAATAAAGCTACTCGCTTGTGATGTTAAGGTAGGTACTTCCGTCAAACATTAATAGGCTGATGGTGATAACTAAATGTAAGAATATGCATGCGATTGTGCTTGCCAATGCTTTCTCTGAAAAGTACCTCTTCAATTCAAAATTGATCCCCTTGGAGCAGACATCTACGGATTCAACGAAGGTAGTGGGCGATCAAAAAACCCACCGACATAATCACGTTATCATAGTAAAGGGTTTTTTGTAAAAGTTTAACAATTGTTTAAATACTTGCTTCTAACCTTTCATTCGTTTTTATTTACAAAAATGTCAATATATAGTACATAATTGCAAAACTGAGTATTTCACAGACAACCACAATGTTTAAATGATTTTTTAGTTCTTTCCATGCTTGTAGAATAAGTTCATACTAGATCATAATCTGAAAAGAACATCGCCGTTGTGTATTGTCACCATCCAGGCAATGGAAGTCACCAAATGTACATATCAATATCGACAATGGCAACTACAGTTGATCGAAAACAAAATTGGTTCGAATCAATTTCAAGGTATTGCTAAGAAACAAGTTCATTCGACTTCTATAAAATCATATGGATGTTCAAATCGCGTGATAAATTATGATAACAATGCTGTTAGATATTATGTGAAAAACACTTTCATGTATCCACACAGGAAGCTATATTTGTTCAAAATTGTTTTCCTGAGTTTGTTATTCATTGGTTTCATGGATTTTGTAGCGAAGGGCCATTAACAATTATAACAATTAAGAGACAGATTGACAAACATAAGATTTTTTTTTATAAACAATCATTTTACCAAACCTTTAGGGTAACCTAAAACGATGTATTACAGGCGATTCAACATACACATAATAATGTTCATAGCGTGATCTGTCCTTTGTGACCCTGTCTACAATAGAGCTACTTGCTTGTGATGTTAAGGTGGGTACTTCCGTCAAACATTTACAGACTAATTGTGTTATTGATTTTATGTGTTGTTATGAATGTTTGATGTTTCTGTGCGTCTGTCTGTTTCGATTGCTTTGTATGATGTTCGTTGCGGGTTGTAGTTTTTTCTGATGTCATTTATGTGTTACTTTCTTGTGAGTTTGTTATCCATGTTAAACTGTCTGATCGACAACATTTTTATGGTGTTTGGAGAGAAGGTCTTCCAACAAATAGTCGGGCATTCCAATGGGGACAACTGCCGACATTTTCTTTACACGCACGAAATTTAATTCATTCAATCTCTGATCTATGAAGGAAGGAAAAACACTTAGCTTTTAACTTTAACTTCACATACAAATACATAGATGATGTGCTGTACATCAATAATTTATAATTCGCGGATTACCTCAGCAGAATGTATCCTTCGGAGCTTGAAATCAAGGAAACCGCAGACACAAATTATTCAGCATCCTATTTAGACATAATGTTGTCCTAGATGTACGACACTGATGGTCACATGAACACCTCATTCTATGACAAACACGACGACTTCAATTTCAGCGTCACAGACCTTCCTTTTCTTATTACCAATATCCCTTCATCGCATGCATACGGCGTGCTTATATCTCAATTGATACGTTATGCCACAGCAATAATACGGGAGTATTCCAACTCTATACCTTCATGAAGAAAATTTCAAACCAATCAAGTACCAAATATACAGAGTATGTTCTGAGAGGTAGGGGTCTCTTGGATAAACTTCTTATTCCGGGATACGTTTGTGACCGACTAACATCGTTACTACGGTGGATACGGGGAATTTATACACTATGATATCCCATTGTCCAGAATGGTAAATGACATTTGATCTGTCTTAGACCATTTGAACCATAAAATATAAGGCATAATTAGCTGTGGACCCTTTTCGCGTCTCTTGCCGTATATGTATACTATGTGCTATATGGAGGTGCTTTGGTATTTTCCGTTGTTGTTACAACAAACCGAGTCTTGTTGCATCATGTTTTGTTAAAAAAGTTCAGCGGTTCGGAAGAAGAAATTGTGGAAAATTTATGATAAATAATAAAAATATACACAATGTACCTATGAAAATAATGCATATATAGAATAACTTTTAAAATTGGGGAAATAAAGATTAACCGAGAACATGATTTTAATACTCCGAGTTATTCAAAATGAAAAATGAAAAATTATTGACGAAGTCCGGAAATACGTCAAAGATGCGTCATCATCTATTACCTATTCTGAAAATTAACAGTGTCATTGATATTGTTATCCCATAACGTTTTGGTTTATTCCATATACATGTATGTTTATTTTCTCAAATTTTGAACTTTGCTTGGTTAGGCGTCTTTAGTGTTTTCTTTGACTTCAGAGCACGGACTTTATTTCGTATGTCTTCGTATTTACATATCAATTTGTGATTTTCTTGGGTCCCTGCATCATGTTGTCTGTTTGTATGTTCATCTTACAATGAGGACCTCAGGGTAATCGGAAAAGGGAAGGTTGTGCGCTCGTAATCCAGATAACCATACCGTATGCTCCTTGCGTGGAAGATGGCCGTCATAAGTCGGCACCGGTTGCCCATTTGTCTCGTTAGTTTATGTGTGATCTTTTGTGTTTGATGTTTCTAAGGTGTGGGTCGATGTTCCGTGACCTTTTTGCTTCTCTTTCTGTTCGTGTCTGCTCTGTGTTTTTAATTGGGTGTTTTGGAGTTTTGCTGCGGGTGCTGCAACCTAGTGTTGTTCGAGATCCCCTCATTTGATTTATATCTACATTTTATTTCCTGTCGCAGTGTAGATTTGGTAATATAATTCTCCGCGACCCGGTGTTTGATTTTCCATTCTCTAACTTGACCGTATTGTAGTGTCTTCTACGCAAGATCTTAATTCACCCTTCAAAAATCATTTCATCATGGCATTATTAAGGTTGCCTCTATCAAATTTTATCCTTTGAGATTATCCTCTATTACTACAGTCACTTTCCCATCAACGAACAGTAAAAAAGACATTTTTACAACAGTTCTCAACAATTTCAAGTGCAATCGGAAAAATGCGTTATGTGTCCACTCATCAATTGCAATTCCGCAATTAAATCTAGTGTAAATGGGCAGACTCTTAATAATCCAGATTGACATCGATTGATCGTATCTAGATGTCATATCAAGGCCAGGTCTTAAAATATCGTTTTCGAAGTCATTCGTATCAGATAAGAAACTCACGTAAGAAAGATACAAAGAAATTTCCTTTTCACTCATTTGGTTAAATATAACCATTCAAGTTTGGATATAACTATTACTCCGTTTCAGTCTTTTCCAATACTCAAAAATCAAAGTAAAATTAAAATTATAAAACGCCGTCTACAAACTGAACTTGCCTGGATAATCACACTTCAAACTGCGTTCCCCCTGATTTAAATGATCGAATTTATGGACGAGGAAACATTTCCTAACGACGAAACCAAAATCAGAAAAAAAGAGCCCACCGTACCCCCAGAGATCTACTGATAATATCTCGCAACGGCGACAGACACGAACTGCTACATGCTCTCTCATCAGTTTCAGAAGTCCCATTGAAATCTAAGGATATCTTGGACGAAGCACAGGTTACAACACTGATTGATACAAACTTAACATCATTGTTGCATTCGCACAGAATAAACTATATCCTGTTATTAAAAACACCTCCCCTAATAGAGGATTCATAAAATATTCATTTATAAAAAAGTTTTGATCTTCTGAACATCTCTAATATTTCCGTGATCATCGCGTACAAATGAGTTAAAAGAAGATCCTGACGATAATCTCAACAGCACTCACAATAGAGCACCAAATTGAGCATCGGCAGACCCCTAGCAAGCTAGAGGTGGGATCAGGTGCCCGGGAGGAGTAAGCATCCCCTGTTGGCTAGCCGCTGCCGCCGTCGATGTTCATGCACGAATTCAAAATGGAAGTATATAAAATGCATGCGCTGTCTGCGGCCGTCTATATAGAAAGTGCTATGGCGACAATGTCAGGGAAAAATATTCAAAACACTTACTGTCAAACCCCTCGCGGGGAACTTTTTTACGAGCTCCACACGGCAAAGGGCATAAGTGTGACACAAATGAGTTAAAAGAAGATCCTGACGATAATCTCAACAGCACTCACAATAGAGCACCAAATTGAGCATCGGCAGACCCCTAGCAAGCTAGAGGTGGGATCAGGTGCCCGGGAGGAGTAAGCATCCCCTGTTGGCTAGCCGCACCCGCCGTCGATGTTCATGCACGAATTCAAAATGGAAGTATATAAAATGCATGCGCTGTCTGCGGCCGTCTATATAGAAAGTGCTATGGCGACAATGTCAGGGAAAAATATTCAAAACACTTACTGTCAAACCCCACGCGGGGAACTTTTTTACGAGCTCCACACGGCAAAGGGCATAAGTGTGACACAAATGAGTTAAAAGAAGATCCTGACGATAATCTCAACAGCACTCACAATAGAGCACCAAATTGAGCAGTACCATTCTTCACTATTTTGAAAATTTAGAACCGCCTCTTATTTGTTAAAAATAAAAGAGACCTTTTGAAATTTTGATTTTAATGAGATAAACAAGATGCTGACAACAATCTCAACAGTTTTCACAACAGAGCACCAAACTGAGCATCGACGGATTCCTAGCAAGCTAGAGGTGGGTCCAGGTGCCCGGGAGGAGTATGCACCCCCTGTTTGGCTAGCCGCAATGCCGTCGATGTTCATGCACGAAAATGAAAACAATAACTACAAAAAGGATACATCATATCCTAAAATACTTGAATCCTGTCCTGCTTCTTGAGCAACGGGCTCTTGTTGGAGATCCTCCTCCCTTCTTAGAGAATGTGCAATGTCTGAATATCTATAAACCAGTTGGTCATATTGTTACAGGTAACTTTTCAATTATCCAAGAAAGGCAGCTCCGTGTTCTTCTCAATAAGAACTTAAGGAGGTTCAGGACAGCCAGACTTAAATTTGATCCTATCATTTAATTTTCCTTAAAATCATAAATGTTAATAATTGAAAAATATTTTTTCTACATGCAAAGTTTCATCAATTTTTTACCGTTAGTTTTGAAGCTACGATCGTGCATATATACCCATTGAAAACCCCAAAATATTAACACACTTTAGGTAATGAAAAACCAGTTACAAATCTTCTGTAGAGGCAGAATATTAACAAGTTCTGTATTTTTCATTAAGATATGATGTGGGCAATCGGATATGTATAGAATTATCAATGATCACTAAAACTTTTAAAAGAAATTGTCGAAAAGAGATAAATTTATGTCTATTTTCAAAACGTCTTTGAGTTGCTAATTTTAATAATAAAGTCCGTTTATCTGAAACCCTATCATTTATTTTCCGTAAAAACTTGATATTATCTTCTTCATATGTCAAGTGAAACGCCGATAAATTTCTATTGAAATTTGACCGTCAGTTTCTAAGTTAAAGTGATTTTGTTACCCCCTCCCCCTTATTTCTACGTTACCTAATGCGGACGTTCTTGCGAAAAACGCGCCAATATCGCCGTTTCTATTGTGACGTCATAATTGATCCAGAGCTTTCCGATGGGGTTCTTTCGGATACTGTTCTGGACCCCCTTAAGGAGGGATTCAACACCAAGATGGCGGCGGCATTATTTGTTTTTCTCACTTCCTAGGAAAAGTACAGTCCTTACTTCCTTAAAACATTTGTTACCCTGATTGATATACATATTTGAGTATCCTGATGAAGTTTGAATAATTTCCGACGTAATTTGAAGAAATTATAGCGTTTTTCAAAATTGTGGATTTTGGGAGTTTTATCCATGAGCCAACCACGACGTCATTACGACGTTATCGGGGGAAAATGGCGTCACAAACGATCGCATTCAAAATGCAATTAAAACATGAATACAAAACGTATTGCATTGAAACTTTACATGTATAAAATAGTAAATTCAATTTTTATTTTAGTGTATTCGTTGACAAATTTACATAACAAGGAAGCGGATGTCACTTCATTGAAAAGGGACGAATTTGGAAGAAAAAAACGGAAAATAAAAAAGCTTCGTAAAATTTTTATCCAAAATTTAATTTTTCTCATTTAATCATGAAATCATCTCTGTACATTGTTGATCATTCTTTTAGTTTTTGACAAGGATTGATCCACAGGATTTCTAATAATCACCCATCAACTAGAGTCAATTGGCTCGAAATTGCAATTTTTTGAGCGACTGTGTCATCTATTATTCCAGTATCCTGCCTTTGTTTATAACAAAATTCATTTAATATTTTCCTTATGTAAGAGCAATACATTTATGAATATTTTGGAAGTTAAATCAAAATTAATTTCCATTAGCATTAAGAGAACCGGAATGACACTTTTAATATTATGACGTCATCAAGAAATTCACGGATACGTTGAAAAATGCATATTTCAAAGTCTCATAGAAATTTTTCCTGTGGATAGAATCAAATGTAAGTTTGTATGATGAAGGACAGACAAGAAATGAATAATTTCAGAAATTTTGAGAAAAATTGAATTTGGCGTCAAAGTGTTCAATACCTCCTTAAGTATAGAATAAAGTGCAGGATGACAGTTGAAGAGATCGTAACTTTACCGCCGCTATCAGAGGTCGGAATAGGGTAAAAACCGAAAGATGCTGAAAACATAGATGCGCGATTCGTGTTGGAACCAATATTTGAGGAATCGAGGTATAATTTGAGAGCCATAGTTGATTTAATTCGGAAACCTGTACCAGTCAGATTCATGAGCGTGAGACAGAACCCCATTAAGCTGAAAAAAAGATATTCCCAACCGGAGAGTTGCATTCCTTGAAACCTTTGATTACTACTTACGCTGTCGAGGAGAGGAGATACATAACACGCTTTGTGGATGTAGGGCAACACTGAGACACTACGTGTACACGAAGAGGAGTGAGGACATCGGATAGACAACTGGAGCATTGATCTATGGAACAGAATAGACTGAGGAAAACTTCGAAAAGGAAGAAAGAAGATGCAAAAGAGTAAAGAGACTGGGACCAGAGAGGAAAAGAGGAAGAAAATGGCTTGAAATTGCGAAAACAAAAAAGTTGTTTATCTTCTTTATTTTGTTCTTATGTGATGCAATGCTGAACTACAATTTTGTCTAGAAATCTGACGTCAGAACTCACGGCTGTAAAGGAACACGTGACCAAATACCATGAAACTGTCATGAACAGGAATGGTGTAAACTTCTATTGGTCTATTAAAAATTCAGGGGATGTGATTGACATAATCAAATCAAGAAATTTTCAAGCAAATATGATTTCTTCATACGACTTTTCTAATATGTACACCACGCTTACTCACGACAAAATAAATTATCGATTGTCCAAACTCAATAAATGGTGTTTTGATCGAGAGGGGAAAACTAATATTTGTACATCTGAATCAAAGGGTTTCTTTTCTGCCACATAATACAAATCATATAAATTATGGACATGTGGTGACCTGTATATTGCCTTGTCCTTCCTCTTGGACAACATTTATGTAGGATTTGGTGAGAAACTCTACAAGCAGGTTGTAGGGATTCCAATGTGTACTAATTGTGCGCCTCTTGTTGCAGATTTATTTTTATAACCGCATGAAAAAGAATTAATCCAAAATCGTCAATAGCAAAGACAAAATGATGAAGTGAAATGTTTCATTGGTACTTCTAGGTACCTGGATGATATTCTTACTATCGACAATCCTGTTTTTGAATAGTATTATAATTTTAGTTATCCACAAGAATTGGTTCTAAACAAGGTAAACGTCAGAAACACAATTTTTTGGGCCTAAATATCAAAATTGTTAATGGAGAGATTCATACAAGTGTGTATGAAAAAAAAGAGATGATTTTGGATGCAACATAGTAAATTTCCCCTCGCTTGACGGTGATGTTACTAGATTAAAGTCGAACGGTATCTACATTTCACAGCTCATCTGGTATGCTAGAGCATGTACTGATGTTTTGGATTTTCGTAGCAGAAATTTAAAAATTACCAAGAAACTATAAGGACAAGGTTCACGCTTTCACAAACTAGTAAAGACTTCCTGGAAATTTTATAGGAATTATTGTCAACTTCTTTTGAAATCGGACCAAAACAGGCAACTTTTGGTATTTCACAACCTGCATTTTATGGTGACATAATTGAGAAGATCAGAGGGATCTAAGATTTACAACATAACTATCGAAAATGCGTCAGAATCATCAAACGCCCTTTATACCGTAGCTATGATCCTAATGTCAACAGACGGGCTCTAGGCTTGGTACTTGGCCAATCTACAGTCTTGTACAGGTGCATTCTTAAGACTTGCACGCTGACTGACTGTTACGACGGGACTCCATGACCGGCCTGTACAATGACAAATATGGATAATGACCATATCCCTGTATACAGCACAAAATCGATAATTCAAAAATCAGAAACCGAAGGCATACAAAATCAGGACAAAACAGGAACCAAAGCAAACAAACAAAAACCTCCACCATATGAAAAGAAGCGAACTCCCGATATGGGAGTGAGACCAGGTACCCAGGAAGAGTAAGCATCTCCTGCTTGCATGCAACACCCGTCGCTTCAATTCGGTAGAACTGTTACATCCGGTTACTTCCATTTTGGAAGATATAGAGTACAATCTTTGGTTGGATGGTTCAAATGGTCTATGACAGAATATCATCCACCATTCTTGAGAGTGGAACATTATAGTGTATGACGAGTTCCCCATATCGACCGTAGAACTTCCTCAGTGACGATGTTAGTCGGTCACAAACATATCCCTGACTGAGAAGCTTATCTGAAAGACGCCTAGCTCTCAGAACAAAATCCGTATATTTGGTACTTGCTCTGGCATAGCGTATCAACTGAGATATGAACACGCCATAAGCAGGCGATGAAGGGATGTTGCTACTCAGAAAAGGAAAGTTTGTAATGCTGAAACCTCTTTAGAGAAGATCTTTGAATGTCAGTCGGACTCCTCGGGTGACAAACATGAGCTCGCACAGCCGGCAGAGCACGGGTTGTATTACATACGCCCTCTTTTTATATCCATTTACATATTCATCTGTGTTGCTTTGGCCCCTGCGATTTGCGGTCTTGTATGTGTGCTCTTATCTTACAGTGAGGAGGTTGTTTTATACCACAATTATACGTTCTTCGAGACCTCTGGGTAATCGGAAAAGTGAGAGGGTTGTGCGCACGTAATCGAAGATAATCACATCTTCTGCTACTTTCGTGGCAGATGGCCGTTAAGTCGGCACCGGTTGCCCATTGGTCTCGTTAATTTCTGTGTAGTTCTTTGTGTTTGATGTTTCAGTGTTGTGCGTTGACCTTCCTTGTCCCTTTTGCGTCTCTTTCTGTGCTTGTCTGCTCTGTGTTTTTGCATTGGGTGTTTTAGGGTTTTGCTGTGTGTGCTGCAACCTGTTGTTGTCGGAGATCCCCCCCTTTGTTTTATATCTACACTTATTTCGTGTTGCAGTGTGGCGTTGGTGATACAATTCCCCGCGACCCGATGTTTGAAGTGTTTTTAATTTTACTACGTTCTCTAACTTGACTAAGTTGTAGTGTCTTCTACGCAAGATCATAATTCACCTTTCATCGATCATTTTATCCTGGCATTTTTAAAGTTGCCTCGTATCAAATTAACTCTTTTGAGATTACCCTCTATTACTACAGTCACTTTCCCATCATCAACATTTAAAGACGTTTAACATTTGAACTACTTGGTGAGTGTCACTGCTGGTGGACCAAGAGTCCCCGAGGGCACATGTAGCCAAGTTCGATCATCTTTGGTTGATCGTCTGTCTCTCCAACGCATTTGAAATTTTCTGTTACAAAATTTCTTGAAATTTCTAAAACGTGGGTTCTGTAGCATCATATCCCACCCATTCTGCTACGTCTTTTGGTACATTTTTGGACATAATAATTTTCATACTTTTTGGCCATATTACATTATTTAGACTTAGGATCACTGACGAGGGTTTAGTACCCGAAACGTGCATGTCTGGTCCATGCTGTAAATTTATCAGGTTTTAAATGATGCTATTGAATTTAAAGACGTTTAACATTCAACAGTAAGAAACTTTTTTCCTCACCAAAGGTACCCCTATCACCTCTTCTCCATCTGGAGGCTCTACATTTAACAACAAACATAGAGGGTTGTCAACCATTTGCAGGTGCAATTGGAAAAGGTGCGGTGTCCGTTCATCAATTGCAATTCCATAATTAAATCCAATGTTAATGGTCAGACTTTTAAAATCGAGATTGATAACGACATCAGTTGAACGTATCAAGATGTTTTCGATATCATTACACGACACGTCAAGAGATGAGGCGCCCAATATGTAGGGGAAACAGACCAGGCCTTAAAATCTTGTTTTCTAAGTCATTCGTACATTGTAGGTTTGATTTCAGGCTAAGCCTGTGCAAGCTCTAGTCTTGGTATTTTTAAGTACAATGGAAGCATTAGAGCCCTATCAATTCCTGAGTGGGACAGCCCTATCATTCAGGATGGGAGTGGGTAACCTATGATTAAGAACAAATACTAGTATTAACGAGATATCACACGCGTTTCAGTAGCCTCCCTTAGACGAGAATTTTAAAGAAATCTCCACGCTGAATATTTCCGATTTTCGTAACTTAAAATGTCTTGATGTTCTGGCTTTGTTATAATCGCTTAAACGGCAAGTCGATCCAATAGCTCAGAGGTAGAGCTCTTGCCCACCATACGGGAAGACCGCGGTTCGAGCCTGAGCGCAGGGGTTATAAATAGATTGTTATTCGTATATAAATACGAATGTTTTTATTCTTTGCAAAGTAAATGTAAGCCTAGAGTGACAAACAATAGTCAAATTTTTGCTGAAATTGAACTTACAAATGTATTTGAAAATTTTGTTGAGACTTTTTTTTACCAACATACATATGTCGTATCTATTCAGAAATAAGTCAGGTGTCAGTAAAGTGTTTGAATGTAGAGAAACTTATAATATAGTTACCCATATGGTACATGTAATATCATTACACATGTTCACATACTGTCGTTTTATCACACAAAATCTGTATTCGGCTCTATTTATTTACATATTGACATATTTGTGAGTGAAGGAACACTGCTGTGATATTTCAAAAAGATGATTATATAAATTCGGATGCTTTTGTCTTTGGTCACATTGTAAAGAAAGATAACTCGAATTGTACTTTTAATTTTTTACATGATAATTTACACATTCAGTCAGATTTTGCAACATATGACGTGGTCATTGAATGATTTCTTTCTATAAGACTTTGCACAATATGTTCAGGGAGTCATATGTGAAGTTTCATTTGAAAATCTTGGGCCGAAAAAATAATATAGCCAAAAAATGAGCATTTCCATTACAATCGATGGATGGCTAAAAAGTCTGATCAATTTCAAAATCTCAAAATTTTGGATGGTGACCTCCTAATATTGTCCAGAATATCATCCACCATTGTGGAGAGTGGGACATCATGGTATATGACGAGTTCCCCATATCCACCATAGTGCTCTATTGTGAGTGTTGTTGAGATTATCGTCAGGATCTTCTTTAACTCATTACATTTGAATTTAATTAGGAAATCAGAATTTTGCCTTTTTTATGAAAATAAGTGTTGTATAACACGAAACATGTGATATCACCTTAAAAATAAGAAGGAAATGTCAACACTGTTGGTGAATGAAAAATATGGATAATTATCATATCCCTTTACACAGCACAATATCGATAATTCAGAAAATCGTAAACTGAAGGCATACAACAAAAACGTCCACCAAATGAAAAGAAGCGAATTCCTGATATGGGAGTGAGACCAGGTGTCCAGGAAGAGTCAGCATCTCCTGCTTGCATGCAACACCCGTCGCTTCAATTAAGTAGAATTGTCGCATCCGGTTACTTCCATTTTGGAAGATATAAAGTATAATCTTTGGTTAGACGGTACAAATGGTCTATGACAGAATATCATCCACCATTGTGGAGAGTGGGACATCATGGTATATGACGAGTTCCCCATATCCACCTTAGAACTTCCTCAGTGACGATGTTAGTCGATCACAAACGTATCCCTGACTGAAAAGCTTATCTGAAAGACGCCTAGCTCTCGGAATAAAATCTGTATATTTGGTACTTGCTCTGGCATAGCCTATCAACTGAGATATGAACACGCCATAAGCAGGCGATAAAAGGATGTTGCTACTCAGAAAAGGAAAGCTAGTGATGCTGAATCTGAAGTCGTCACGTTTGTCATAGAGTGAGGTGTTCATGTGACCATCAGTGTCGTAGGACAACATTATGTCCAAATAGGATGCTGAATTATTTGTCTCTGTAGTTTCTTTGACTTCAAGCTCCGAAGGATGGATTCTGCTGAGGTAGTCCGCGAATTTGGGTTATTGATGGACAACATATAGTCTATGTATCTGTAAGTGAAATTGAAGTCAGAAGCTTTTCCCTTTAGAGACCAAAGATTGAATAAATTCAGCTTCCTACGAGTGAAGAAAAATGTCGGCAAAGAGTGGGGCACTATTGGTCCCCATCGAAATTCTGACAATTTGCTGGAGGACCTTTCCCCGAACACCACAAAAATGTCGTCGATCAGGAAGTTTAACATCTGAATAATGTTAAACGTCTTTAAATTCAATAGCATCATTTAAAACCTGATAAATTAACAGCATGGACCAGACATGCACGTTTCGGGTACTAAACCCTCGTCAGTGATCCTCAGTCTAAAGAATGTAATATGACCAAAAAGTATGAAAATATCTGTTTCAGAGTACTTATTTTCAGAATCGGACTTTTCATTTACAAAGTAGGTTTTGTCATAGTTAACAACATTAAATTTGTATTTGCGATTACCGTTCTTACTTGTAAAAGCATTACTTATAACTTTTGCGAGTCTTTCTTTCAATTTAGAATGTGGAATTGTAGTGTAAAGTGTCGAAAAAAACCTTTGATCTATTTCAATTGTAACTGTCCTAGGAAACTCACCGATCTTATATTTGACTAAGAGTCGAGCTATGTATCAATACCGTTGTCCTATAATTTGTTCAAACTAGAATAAAAATGTTAACTTAATGTATTGAACCTAGAGCTCCTAAAATTCGAACCATCTATTTAAGAATCAAATAAATGAATAATCACCGATGAAGTGCCTAAAAGTTAATCATTCCCAAAGTCTAGAAGGTAGGGGAAGATCATTACTAGACATTTTTCACCGTGACGAACTTCGCACGTCGTACTTCGAACTTCGCACTTTGATTATGATAGAAAGTTTTATAAGTTGTTCGCTAGAAGAACAGGAAGTCCAATATACCAATTCCATTGAGTATAGTAATCAAAATGTAGATGACTCCGCTTATGAGTTTATACGTGAACGGCAGCTACGTCACTGATTCTTCAATGTTCGAAGTGCGAAGTACGAAGTTCGAAGTGCCAAGTCCGTCACGGTGAAAAAAGTCTAGTATTTCCATTAGAACAGCTGCGAACACCGAAATAAACAGTATTCCGAGGAGAAATCAAGTGTCTGGCAAGAGTCATCGTCTCCTGTTTGTATGCGACTGCCTTCTCAACAGTTTCATAAGAACTTGTCAAATTCGGTGTCTGTCTCGATGTACATATGTAAAGATGTCTTGTTTTGAGATGTTAACATCCATTCAATCGTAATCCAGAATGTTGCTGATAATTCTGGAAAGAGGGATCTTATACCCCTTTATAAGATCCGTGCAGGAACTTTCCATATTTGTTCAAGAATCTGCGGTTATTAATGCAATAAAAAATCAATTAGAAAAATAAATTTGGCGATAAATGGATTCAACTCAACTTAAAAAATTATGAAAAATTCTATTTTGGTCTTCTCTACCACATTTGCTGAAATAGATATAACTTATAACTTACTTTGACAGTAAGTGTTTTGAATATACTTCCCTGACATTGTCGCCATAGGACTTTCTATATAGACATAACGTCAGACAGTGCATGGATTTTATATATTTTCATTTCCATGCTTCATTAACATCGACGGCGGGTGCGGCTAGCCAACAGGGGATGCTTACTCCTCCCGGGCACCTGGTCCCACCTCTAGCTTGCTAGGGGTCCGTCGATGTTTCATTTTGTGCTCTAGAATCATAATGATTATCTGATATCCCAAACAACCATACATTTGACTTCTTTGATATTGAATATATTAATCGAAATCTGAACCATGTGGAAAATTGGGCCGATTTCCCAGTTAACCGACCTTTCATTTTTATTTTCTAACTACATTCCAATTACAAACAATGTTTACAACTGGACAAATATTAATACCAAATCTTTATTTCTTCCAACATAATAGATTTTGGCCATGTGCTAGGTAAATTCATTAAAAAGATGCTTGACTCAGTAGCATAATACCTACATAACAACACACGTTTTCTTTCTTTCCAATTTAACATCATATTCATTTTCCATCCAATCGAGATTCCGAACGCCACATCTTTGAAAAGATATCGCAAGCTTTAAAACAGTAGCGACTTCTTTGTTGGCATTATACCACATCTCAAGCATTGTTCTAGTAATTTCCAGGGTTCTGCTGTTTTCAATCTGGAGACGCTCTATTTCGGTCAATGTCAAACCGAGTTCTAATCCTAAATGCATATACTTAAAAGTCACATACTCGGCAACTACACTGAGGAACTCTGGATAGACTTGAGACTCAATGGTGGTAGGAGTGAAGGATCTGCCTGCAAATTTAAATATATATCATTAAAAAATATCAAGACAAATTAACCTGGAGATGAATGGAGCATTAGAATCAATTAAAGAGGATATTAAATATATTTCATTTATCTTTAATTTATTCTTTCCTCATAAATGTCGATGTTGACAACCATCCAGTCATTTATATGCACAAAATGCGAAAAGTTGTCAATCAAAAGATTATAGGGGTAAAAGGATTTAAACGGACCAATTAGATAATAATTAAGAATTGAATTGTGAATTCTTTATTGGGGGCATTTTGCCGAGCGATTTTACGCAAACTTTGTGATACATGTACGACAAACGAGTTAAGGTATCCATTGTACAAATGAGTCATTTTACATAGCGTTTTAATCATCTCCATTGTAAAGTATGGGAAATTTTATGCCTGGTAAGGTACTATAAACTATATATTTTCTGAAAGGTAATGATGCCCTGATTGCAGATATAAGACTCCCAGCTCTTAAAAATCAAAGGTAAAAAACTCTTGTACAACTTTGTTATTTTGCATATGTTATATAGAGAAAATAGACAATTTAAATGCTTCATCAGTTATTCCCCTTTGTTTTTCTGGCCCCAAAATTATTATTTTTGAGCAGTGGGCATTATAACCTTTCAGATAATATATAGTTTATAGTACCTTACCAGGCATGGAAAAATGCCCTATTGTACATCGGATACCTTAAAGAAGATTAACATTTAATATTTCAATGAAATAGCAAAAAGGAACATTTAATTCTTATGATCACCAATAATACAAATTTATTTTGAATACGCACTAATTTTAAAGTAAATTAATGTCTGCGTACTAGGAATATGAACATACTAAACATGTACGAACAAATGTAGTTAATGTTAAAGCTTAAAAAATCCATAAGGGTAGATATTTCCTAAGTGAACCGATATCCTGTAAATCCAGAGAAATTAGTAAAACAATCATTTGACACATATCTTCCCTAGTACCATATATAAAGGATCTGAAATGAATTTTCATTTCATACGATGTATTATGAAACGAGTTGTGTGTTTTATATCCCCGAGCCTTGGCGAGGGGATATAAAACGCACAACGAGTTTCATAATACATCGTATGAAATGAAAATTCATTTCAGATTCTTTTTATCACATGATTCTGCCAAAAAATGTTTATTTCCAACGTGAAATCAACGATTCCGAGAACTAGAGGCGAATCACGCCATGACCTTTAGAAGTCGTCTGCTACGCTATGAGAAGTAGTTCTCCATCGTAGATGTTCTGTGCGTATGGGGAAAAATATTTCAACTTTTGTTTAGTACTTAAATGCAATAATTCTTTCATCAACAACAATTTCAATCATTGATATTGAATTTGCGTCTTAATTTAACATATGACCGATATTTGAAAGGTCACACTTGTCACAGTGTAGGTGATGAGGCTCCAAACTTGACCAATCGTATTCGAGCAGAGCGATATGTAACGTGTTATCATAACATTTGATTATGAAATGGCTTTATGAAACTGCATAACTGGTGTATCATGTGATAAAGATGTTTATATTATTGTATGCGAAACTACTTATGGTAAAACAGTTATTCCCGTAATATTGTATCTTTAAATACTTTCTTAAGCAACTCTAAAGCAATTTTAAAATCATGGAAATGTTAAACGTCTTCAGATTCATTAGCATCATTTAATGGCATATAGATTTACAGCATGGACCAGACATACTCTTTGCAGTTACAATTCGTATAAAACGCTTATAGAACATGCACATCTTGTTACACTTACTAGAGGGCAAAAACACACAAAGTGTATAACACTAAAACTGAACTTACTGTCAAATGTTTCATTTTGCATGGCCTGGAATTGTGAACGAGTATTCTTATTATACCATAATATTTACGAAATACAAATACAAATGCACTCTTTGTCATAACACATTTTTCTTAAGGTAACTACAGAGAGTAATAAAGCTCCATCACAATTTATGGAAAATATATGACATAAGAATAGATAGGTACAGCTCTTTTTCTATTTGAGCTAGTAAATCATCATTAGTGGTACTGAATTAAATGCCAATTGATTTTCAAACACAGCCAAATGCATTTTAGTAACGTACTCTGGTGTCTTTTTTTTCGGCTTTCAATTTATGCATTTTTAAAGGCTTTGAACACTAATAAAATGCCAGATTTGATAGAAAGGAAATTGATTTTCCAAGAATCGAATCACGTGGAATTTTCAGCGAGATATAAAAATACCTTTTTACAGATACATGTGTACTGGATTTTTTTCACATTTTGTTTACAATGGAAATCATTAACTTGTAGAGATAACTCTAAACGTGCCCCAAAATTCATGTAGGGTCGATTCAGTAGCATAATTAAATGTAATTTATGACCAAATTGCATTGGAGGGATAGTGCACAGATGTTATTTATATTTCGATGACATGTTTTGAAAAAATCATGATTCCGAAATAGCAAAATTATATATGATAGAAAATTAATAAAGGGCCAAACAAAGCTTCTTTCAGGGAACTTAGCCGGATAACAGTAAGTATTCCACTTAAAACATCCAGTCATGGGGAACAAGATTAACTGTTCCACACTGTGGAAAATAAATAAGACAAATTATAGGAAGGGATTTTCAACAGAACTCGGCTGCAGCATCTACAGTAAAAAATCAAAACACCCCAAGTGAAAAAAAGAAGATATACAAAGCAAGACACGCAAAACGGACAAGGACCACCAAATAAAACATAGATACATTGAACATAAAAGACATTACATACTCCAACGAGACCAACAAGCAACTGGTGACGACTTTTAAATAACCTCCTCACTATTAGATGACCACATACATTATACAGCAAAACGCAAGGACCAAAGGAAAAGAACCCCAATTCGACAAAGGTTTTTATATGGGAGGGTAGGTGGTCTCCCATCCAGGCCTCTGCAGGGTGGGGGGCTTCTCCGGGTACAACAGTTTCCTCCTCCTCACCCCCTCACGCCATCATCTGAGCCAACGTGAGACATAAATATAAGTTGTATAATTTGTTTGTGAAACGCGGTAACATAAATAAAGTTTTTGTATTTTTTAAAGGTACGGTGTCCCTTAAAATTAATTAAGTTTACAAAATTTTATTATTTAAAATCTTTCTTTTCATATGAAAGTTGACATTCTCATTTGTACAAATTTAAATTTTCAGGCGAATCTAATAAATACATTCGCAGTGGCCGTTTAAAAACGTCATTTTGAATTTGGGGTGCGCAGCTCTAATTCATTTAACTAGCGCCACCTACAATGTATTGAGTTTTTACAGTAGAGCTATATGGGGATTTAACTTTTACAAAACCGACAATATTATTGTCGTTACGGCATATTTTCAAATAAAACTTTTTATGGCTCCTTTTTTCCTCTATTCAGACCCTTTGGAATAAATTTAACGTTTTCAATAAAATTCATTTTCAGGGACACTGTAGCTTTAAAGCAGATGAATATGTACTAAATGGGTATAAAATGGTATTGGTCGTGCGAAATTTTGTCCGTTCTCTGCCCGCTGTAGTAAGCTCTTGCATGAGTTAAAGAAGATCCTGACGATAATCTCAACAGCACTCACAATAGAGCACATAATTATGCATCGACGGACCCCTAGCAAGCTAGAGGTGGGACCAGGTGCCCGGGAGGAGTAAGCATCCCCTGTTGGCTAGCCGCATCCGCCGTCGATATTAATGAAGCATGGAAATGAACATATATAAAATTCATGCACTGTCTGACGCTATGTCTATATAGAAAGTGCTATTGCGACAATGTCAGGGAAGTATATTCAAAACACTTACTGTCAAACCCCTCGCCGGGAACTTTTTTTACGAGCTCCACACGGCAAAGGGCATAAGTGTGACACAAATGAGTTGAAGAAGATCCTGACGATAATCTCAACAGCACTCACAATAGAGCACATAATTATGCATCGACGGACCCCTAGCAAGCTAGAGGTGGGACCAGGTGCCCGGGAGGAGTAAGCATAACCCGAGGAGTTCGACAGACATTCAGAGAGAAAAGGTGGTCGGGACCCTTTTTTTCTAAACATGATTTGCACAGGGCCCGTCACGGAGTCCCGTCATCACAGTCAGCACAGCGCAATTCTTAAGAATGCGCTGGTACAAGGCGGTAGATTTGTCAAGTACAATGCCGAGTTTCCGTTCAGTGACCATAGGATCCACGGTATAAAAGGGTTTGACGATTCTAGTGCATTTTCGATGGTTAAGCTGTCTAAAATTGATCCTGCTAATTTTCTTTATTATGTAAACATAATAGGCAGGTTGTGAAATACCCAAGTAATATATTCTGTTGCTTGAACAGGTCCGAATTTTAAAAGAAGCCGTCAGTTTATTTTTGTAAAATTTCAAGAAAGTTTTAACTATTTGTGGAAGCAAAAACCTTGACCGAAAAGTTTCTTTGTAGTTTTTTATTTCTGGTATGAAAATCCAAAACATTGGTACATGTATGCTATGTGACGGAAGTATAGCAAAATCAACGTCAAGCTATGTTGAATCAAAATCATCTCTTTGATCATACACACTTGTATGAATCTTTCCGTTAACAAATTTGATATTGAGATCCAAAAATGATATTTTGAAACACGTAGTTACTAATTAAGTAGACTTCATACCTGACAAATGATATGCTCGTTAACATCTTCCATGTGTTCTTTGAACAAACGTCTTAGCTCGGGAACTGTAAAGGAAAATGTTTTGTGTTTCCATTCTTGGAGGACATAAAACGCTTTGACATCACTTTTGAAAGCTTTGTAATCAATTTCAATCTGATCTGAAAACGCCGAGTCGTTCAGTAAGGCTGAACAGAGTTGACCAAGTCCTATTCGTCGTAGCTTTTCAGCAATCCTCATGAGGTTGACATCCTTAAGATGATGATTGTCGTACTCTGAATATGAACAAATAAATGAGAATAGAAAAGAAAACTTTTCATGACTTAAGATTACTATAGAAGAAGATATTCATAAATATCATACAGAAAATGTACCAATGTTTTTGAATGAATCTTGAATCTCTACAGGAAATTAGTAGCCGCGCACTCTCTCTAATGTAAATGTAACACATCTGAATTCAAATAGAGCCTGTGTTTGTGAAACACGAATGCCCCCGGTGGCATCTTTGTTAGTATAAACACTATTTTCTGTTAAGTACATGTATGTGAAAGGTCAAGGTCAGGGTCACTTGGTTAAATTTTTTTGGTATCGATGGAAAAATCTTGTGACAAGGAATACACATGTGAAATATCAAAGCCCTATCACTTACCATTCAAAATTTATTTCCAATGTTAAAGTTTTTGTAAAGGAGGTCAAAGGTCAAAGTCAAGGTCACGAGGTAAAAAAATTGGTATCAATGGAAAGGTCCTGTCACAAGGAATACAAATGTGAAATTTAAACAATTATCACCTTTCATTCAAAAGTTATGTCCAATGTTTAAGTTTTCCGGACAAACAGACAGACAGACTGACAAACAGACACACAGACGGACAGGCCAAAAACGATATGCCCCCGAATCTTTGATTCCGGGGGCATAAAAATTATACCTTTCACTTTCCATTCAAAAGTTATGCACGATGTTAAAGTTTTTGAAAAGTAGGTCAAAGGTCAAGGTCAAGAGGTAAAATATCATGGTTTCAATGGAAAGGTCTTGTCACAAGGAATACACATGTAAAATATGAAAGCCTTATCACTTACCATTCCAAAGTAAAGCCCAATGTTAAAGTTATTGAAAAGTAGGTCAAAGGTCAAGGTCAAGGTCAAGGTCACGAGGTCAAAAAATTTGGTATCAATGGAAAGGTCTTGTCACAGGAATATGTGAAATACCTTCCATTCAAAGGTTATGTCCAATGTTAAAAGTTTTTCGGACAAACAGACAGACAGAGAAACAGAAGGACAGACCAAAAACTATATGCCCCCGAATCTTTGATTCCGGGGGCATAACAATTAAAAAGGGCGCTACTGAAAAGATCTAGAAGCATCACTGATGAGAATTTAATATTCAAATACACATTTTAATATTCAAAACACGTGTCTGGTGCATGGAAATTGGTTTTGAATTTTCTTCAAGAAGGTATAGAGTTGGAACCCTTCGACATTATTGATTTGCTGCGTACCTTATAATACAAAAATTGAAAAAAAAAATGTAGATGATTGAAACCAAATGTTAAACGTCTTCAAATTCACTAGAATCATTTAAGAGCAGATAAATTTTCAGCATGGACCAGACATGTGCATATTGAATATACTATCATTGTCTATATAATGTTTTCATTGGTTGTGAGAATAAATCATTCTACTATTCTACTAGTTTAAATCTGATCTCTTGTCGGTTTATGTTTAGTCTTTTGTGTTTGATATTTTATGTCGTATGCCTCTTTTCAGTCTCATAGTATGTTCGTCTTTTGTGTTTTTGCATCGGGTGTTTTGGTGTTTTCCTGTTGGTGCTGCAACAAGGTCTTGTTGGAGATCCCCTCCCTTCTTTTATCTAGCGTAGTTATACATACTTTGGCATCTGCAAGCTGATGTAAATTGATTATCACACTCATCTTCGTCCTGTTAATATGGAGAGATGATAACCTTTGAGTTTATCGTGGTAATGTTTATAAAAACCGCTTTTGTATTTGTACTTTTGGATATAGTTCTGATACGTAAAAGAGAATTCTTTTACTGGAGCTTTATGCCTTATGTTTATCTTAAGTGACTCATTAAAAGAGGGAGAATTGTAATACAAGCAATCTAACACGTATTTTGCTAAGTTCAATTAATGGAATAAATGATACAGAAATACATTGGCATATGCTCTGTGAAACCAACGAAATTAAAATGGAGAAATGAGAAAAAATCATTTCAATTATATATAGTTATATTAAATGATCAAATGAATGAAATAAAAATTCCTGACACCAAACATATAGATTTGGAAACAGAAATTTGCATTTATACACAATTATACGCTTGAAGAATGTATCATCTCAATGTTACAAATCTATCATCAGAATCAAAGATGCATGTTTACCTTGTACTATATTTTCCGATGACAGTATTATCTATTAAAGCATGACCAAAGGTATAAATTGTGTTCATAAATGCCTATATTTGTATGATATGTTTTATTTTCTCAGAATTCATGCATATATATTTGAAGACATAGAATTTATGTAGAAATGGTTAATGTACTTCATATGGTATGTTAAATCAAATCAAAAACTTACTGCAGGTTGGATATTCAAAAGAGCATCGATAGAACCGGAGTCACATGAAATTGGATTTGTCAAGGATGTGCTGTACACAGAGACGATATTATCGATCGTTCTTTCAAGGAAAAACTTGATTGCTAAGCACCATTGAGCATCTGGATGTCTTGTAGGTTGAGTGTGTGCCAGCGTAACAATGATCTGTTTCACGTCCCTTTTCATTTCCAACAGATGATTTCTTCCACTTCTTAGAATAACAAGTCCATTGTAGAAATGTCCTTCAAAGATCTCCCAGAATGCTAGACACGAACAAGCAAGTCGGTTGAAGATTGCTGGAGGTAGAATTGTGCTAGAGGTAAAAGTAATAAGGAGTCCTCTTCCCCTGTTTATTTGTTTACTACAATCCTTTGGCTGGATAGCATCCATCATACATGGTACCAAGAAAAAATCAGCAGCCATTTTCTCACCTTTGTTGTACAACATTGGTTCACAAATCAGATCCAGTTTCTTCATTATCTCAAGCAAGTGTTCAGCGTGTTCTGATATTTCTTGGGTTCCCTTTTCATTCCACATTTTCAGAATGTGAGTTTTTTTACCTTTCCAGATTTTCGCATTTTATTGTATGATCTCTTTGTCAAAATCTGGAAGACAGAGCTCTCACATGTTATAAAACATTTCATGGCATCGATTACTAATTTGGGATCCAACATTATTTTATCTCTAAGGTTGGGTGCATCGAAATAGAGAATGATCCCCATGTTGTGAAGGTACCTCAAGACAAATGCTAATTCTCCACTCTCAATAGGATTCTTTAACCCGCCAATAATATACCTTACATAATCTAAACGAACAATGTAACTCTTTTGTTCTTTAAGCTCCATCAGCTTTTCTTGGAGAGTAATCCATGATGCAGGCATCTTCTTTCCAAAGTCAGGGTATTCCATTCCCTCTTTCAATAAAACCTTTCTAATTGCTTTCCTTGTTTCATTGCTCATATTTTCGGCGGTTATGAATAGATCGTCCTGCATTACTAACTGCGAAGATCTGATGAAATCCGAGAATCTTTCCCGTATGCTTCTTTTCAGTACGTCCAAGTCTGAAGTATTCTGTTATACATAAACATACAGAAGGGTTATGAATTAAAGTATCTATCAGAGAAGGATGGATAAGTATATAAATGCGTCTTGCTTTGTCTTTAATAGGACATGTATATTTATTATATTCACTTTAATTGCTTACCTTGCTTACCTTGTCTTTGTGAGTTCCAATAAGGATAATTCGCGGGAAGCTACCCCGTTCATCATTTGCGTAAGTTACAATCGTTGTTATCCAGAACTCCAGAAAGTCTATTGGTAAGAAGATTGCATATTTTACTAAATATCTTTAAGGTTTTAATCAACAATTTTGTTTTTAAATAAATGTATTACAAAATCTTAACTTTCAATGGCCTTCTTTTTCGTAGATTATTTCAAATTGTGAAATATCAACCAATGGAAGAACGAAAAGAATGTAGGGGATCTCCAACAAGACCCGGTTGGAGCACAAAAAACCCATACACACGGCAAAAACACAAATGCAGACACGCACAGAACGAGATGTAAATGGCACAAGGAACGCCAAATCACATAGAAACATCAAACAATAAAACCTGTGTTTGTGAAACACGAATGCCCCCGTTGGTATCTTTGTCAGTAAAACAGACCAAAAGTAGTATCAAATTTAAGGTAAAGGTCACAAGGTCAAATTTAGTATCCATGGAAAAGTCTTGCCATGGAATTCATATGCGAAATATGAAAGCCCTATCACTTACCATTCAAAAGTTATGGCTAAAGTTTAAATTTTCGAAATAAGGTCAAACTCCAAGGTCAAGGTCACAAGGTCAAACATTTTAGTATCCATGGAAAGGTCTTGTCACAAGGAATGCACATGTGAAATATGAAAGCCCTATCCCTTACCATTCAAAAGTTATGCCCAAAGTTAAAGTTTTTCAAAAGTAGGTCAAACTCCAAGGTCAAGGTCACAAGGTCATAACTTTTGGTATCCATGGAAAGGTATTTTCAGAAGGAATGCGCATGTGAAATATTAAACCCCTTTCACTCACCATTCAAAAGTTATCCCCAAGGTTAAAGTTTTTCAAAATAAAGTCAAACTCCAAGGTCAAGGTCACAAGGTCAAAATTTTGGTATCCATGGAAAGGTCTTGTCAAAAGAAGTACACATGTGAAATAAAGAAGATCCTGACGATAATCTCAACAGCACTTATAAGTTATTTCCTTTCGAATTTCTAGCCCAAGAATAATTCTTTTGAGTTATTTGTATTATTACATTTCATAAAACATGTATAGTAGTATAATACCTGAGCATGCAGACATGTGAATATGTACAGTACATAATTTGAAATTGATTTTAAATTTTCTCGAAGAATGTAAAAAGTTGAAATACTTCAAAATCATCCGATAATTATACAATGCATGAAACCTATCACAATGACAAGTACTACTAGTAAGAAAGAAGAAAAATTATTATAATTAGATAATAAAAATAATATGATCGTTTCTTCAACGCCTTCAAAAACTTCTGTTATCAAAATTTTTAAAAGGTTGGTCCTGTAGCATTACATCCCACCGATCCTGCTTCGTCTTTTGGTACATTTTGGACATACTCGCTTTCACACTCTTTGACCATATTACATTGTTTAGAATTAGGATCACTGACGAGGGTTTAGTACCCGAAACGTGCATGTCTGGTCCATGCCGCAATTTTATCAGGTCTTAAATGATGCTATTGAATTTGAATACGTTTAATATTTCTACCACTTGGTGAGTGTCACTGCCAGTGGACCAGGAGTCCCCGAGGGTACATGTAGCCAAGTTCGATCAACTTCGGTTGATCTTTTCTTCAACGCATTCGAAAAGTTCTGTTATCAAAATTTCTTGAAATTTCTAAAACGTGGGTCTTATAGAATCATATTCCACCCATCCTGCTACGTCCTTCGGTACATTTTGGACATAATAGCTTTCACACTCTCTGGTCATATAACATTGTTTAGAATGAGGATCACTGACGAGGGTTAAGTACCCGAAACGTCCATGTCTGGTCCATGCCACAATTTTATCAGTTCTTAAATGATGCTATTGAATTTGAATACGTTTAACATTTCTACCACTTGGTGAGTGTCACTGCCAGTGGACCAGGAGTCCCGAGGGTACATGTAGCCAAGTTCTATCAACTTCGGTTGATCCTTTCTTCAACGCATTCGAAAAGTTCTGTTATCAAAATTTCTTGAAATTTCTAAAACGTGGGTCCTATAGAATCATATTCCACCCATCCTGCTACGTTCTTCGGTACATTTTGGACATAATAGCTTTCACTCTCTGGTCATATTACATTGTTTAGAATGAGGATCACTGACGAGGGTTAAGTACACGAAACGTGCATGTCTGGTCCATGCTGTACATTTATCAGGTCTTAAATCTGTTATTAAACGATGCTATTGAATTTGAAAACGTTTAACGTGATTACTTCCCAATGTAATATAATTAGATGAAAATGTGACTAACTTTTCAACAAATTCAATAAATATTCAATTGATTATGTGATTAATTCATTTGAAAACAGCTTAGTTTGTGTTGTTAATGATTAATGATAAAGTCTGTTTATCTGAAACCCTATCAACTATTTTCTGTAAAAACTTGATATTATTTTCTTCATACGTCACGTTAAACACCGATAGGTATCTTTTGAAATTTGGCCGAAAATTTTAAAATTATATTGATAATGTTAACCCCGCCCCCTCTCCCTTATTTTTACGTCACCTTATGCTGCCGTTAGAGCTTTCTGATAGGGCTCTTTCGGATACCGCCCTTGATCCTCTTAAAAGGCATACATCTTAATATTGATATTATTTGCTTTAATGAGGAAAAAGACCATTCAATGGTTTATAAATAAGGTGCTTAAAATAAGGCCGTTCATATTTGATAATTACTTGCTCGTTTGTGTGGGTACAATTCTCTCATAGTGTTGATTTTGGAAGCAACATTATGATAGAATAGTTTATACATGTATTTGATACTTACCTATAAATGACCGTTTGTGTGGGTACTATAGAGAAAAGTGAGCACACAAACGGATATTAATAGGTTTAGTGTATCACGTAACCTCGATGGCAATTTTAAATGTATCGCTATTAAGTTTTTGACTAGGAAGAGGCGACATCTTTATGTAGCGCATTACTCTACAAGCGACTTACATATAACTCCGAATTGAAGCGACGGGTGTTGCATGCAAGCAGGAGATGCTTACTCTTCCTGGGCACCTGGTCTCACTCCCCTATCGGGAGTTCGCTTCTTTTCATATGGTGGAGGTTTTTGTTTGTTTGCTTTGGTTCCTGTTTTGTCCTGATTTTGTATGCCTTCGGTTTCTGATTTTTGAATTATCGATTTTGTGCTGTATACAGGGATATGGTCATTATCCATATTTGTCATCTGTACAGCAAAAAGCAATAGTGATCGGTCGTCGGGCACTATTCCCTAATAGTCACGGCTAGCTCAACTTATGAAATGCCAAGGAACTATCATGTAACTATCACAGCTTGCTAGTAAAGGTATTCAGAAATTGCACATTCTCAAGAATGCATTAGAGGATGTGTCCAAACCTTATTGGAGTTAAAATAAAAATCGAAGTTAGAATAAATTATCAATATGCAAAATTGCCAGCAAGTTTCTAATACATGTACGCCTAATGTAGGCTTCACACTGTCTCGATTATGATATCCGATGAACACACCAATATGAAATATTTAATTTTTTCATTTCGTGTGAAGTTACTCCCAAATATGGTTAAGATCTGCTCAGCAACCAATGTTTTTACGATGCTAAAAGATGATTACACGATGCTAAAAGATGACAACACGATTGTACCCGAATCGCTCCCGATGACAACACGACGGGACCAATTTTATCTTAAAACATATTCGAAGGTCATACGAAGGCTTACGATGTATTAACGAGGGCTATTAGATTGCTTCACGACGTCGTATCTAGAATGCGATGCATCGGATTATAACCAGGAATGCATCACGTATTGGATGTTTAAAAATTCTTGTTTAATCAGTAGCACAGTATCAATGGTTTCCTCCTCTGCCTTTTATTGTTTCTGTCTCAAAAAAATACCAAAAAGTTAGCAACTCAAATATATGTTATCGAATATCTGAATCGCACTGTATATGTAGCATGGTTAGCCAAGATATATGAATGTTGATTCTTATAATGCTCGACCATCTTTGAAAGTTCGATTTTACACGGCATCTTTATGTGAAAGTGTGACTACCAAACGGACAAATAGACAAGGGTTCAGTTATCAGTTATCTTTGCGTAGCAGTCGACATGTATTATTGTGAACCAAAAATCGTCTTAAAATATCACGAATTTCATTTATGAACATCATTGTTGGAAACAAGTGGAAGACGTTATGATTCAATGTAAGAAAGATGAAGATGGATACATGTCACAGCAAGATACTAGTATTACCAGTAATTATAGAAAATACTGAGTCTGTACATGCTCTCTTAGATGCATTTGAAGAAGAATGCTTCTGCCTTCTTTTTCCTTATCGTAACATTATCAAGGCGCGTCATTTTGCTTTATGATACATTGATTGTGAACTTGCAAATTTGAAAAAGACAGAAAAGTTTTTATTTTGATAAATTTGGATTAACTTAGAAAAAATACTTTTCAAATGGCTTTGAATATTATGTATTTGAAATGTTTTGTTTAATATTTGTGTATGTCATCTTTTGTATTGGGATCCCATCTTAACGTCATCGTACTAGATTACGATGACATTACGATGTCATTTCGATGGAATTGCGAGGTTGTCACGAAGTCGTATAGCCTTCCTAACTCCATCGGGAGGTTCTTGACACGTTCGTAATGCCTTCGTATGGCAAAATTTCCCCGATGGTTCCGATGGTAATTCGAAGGAGAAACGAAGATGTTACGAATACGCAAGATGCCTTCTCTATGGTCTTACGAAGGGCAAGATGATTACACAAACCTGATTCGAAGATGGTCCTTCGGGAGTGCCATCGGGAATTTTTTGGCATGCCAAAGATTTTGACAGCACTCCCGAAGTTGTTCCCGAAGTTTGACAAATCAGGCCGGCGGTCATACGATGGTTCAAGATGGCCTTACGAATAGCCCGATGATATTACGATCACACCCGAATTTGAAAAAATCCTTTATCGTGTGGTCATCGGCTGCTTAAATCGGGACAGTGTGACGCCAGCATAATAGATGTACGTATAACAAATAATTGGAGTTGAATATTACCTTTGTTAAAAACGGTAAGGAATTACTGATCAATCGTCTTTAAAGGGATGTGTAATGTTAAGTGCCCGAAACGTGCATGTCTGGACCATGCTGCAAATGTATCTGTACTTAAATGATGCTATGTAGCAGGATGGGTGGTATATAATGCTACAGGACCCATGTGTTAGAAATTTCAAGAAATTTTGATTACAGAAATTTTCGAATGCGTTGCAGAAAGGATCATCCGAAGTTGATCGAACTTGGCAACATATGCCCTCGGGGACTCCTGGTCCATCATCTGTGAGTCTGAAACAAAAGAAGGGAGGAGAAAACAAGTATTGTTTTTTTTATATTTTATCAGTTACGTATACTCTGTCGTTATGACATTAGAAATAGATCGTCGAGAGTACGATGTTTAACGTCTTCAAATTCATTAGCATCATTTGAGAGCAGATAAATTTACAGCATGGACCAGACATGCACGTTTCGGGTATTTAACCCTCGTCAGTGATCCTTAATCCAAGCAATGTAATATGGCCAAAATCTGTTAAAATTATGTCCTTAATATACCGAAAGACGTAGCAAGATGGCTAGACTATGATGCTACAGGACCCAGGTTTAAGAAATTTGAGAATATTTTGTAAACAGAAATGTTCAAATGCGCTTGAAGAAACGACCGACCGAAATTGATCGAAATTGGCTAAATGTGCCCTCGGGGACACCTGGTCCACCAGCAATGACACTATTGTCATGAATAGGCTTCTATTATGGTTTTCCTGTATGACCTGTACCTCCATTTTGCATTAGGGCGGATTGAAAAGACATTTAGATTTATGAAAGTTATGGAAGTGTATCCTTCTCCATAGAACAAAGGAGGGGATCTCCAACAACACCAGGTTGTAGCACCCACAGCAAAACTCCAAAACACCCAATGCAAAAACACAAAGCAGACAAGCACAGAAAGAGACGCGTAAGGGACAAGGAACGTCAACGCACAACACAGAAACATCAAACACAAAGGACTACACATAAACCAACGAGACCAATGGGCAACCGGTGCCGACTTAGGACGGCCATCTGCCACGGAAATAGCAGAAGGTATGGTTATCCTGGATTACGTGCGCATAATCATGATCATATACGTGCGCACTTTTCCGATTACCCAGAGGTCTCGAAGAACGTACAATTGTGGTGTAAAACAACCTCCTCACTGTCAGATGACCACACACAAACAAGACCGCAAAACGCAGGGGCCCAAGCAACACAGATGAATATGTAAATGGATATAAAAAGAGGGCGTACGTAATACAATCCGTGCTCTGCCGCCGCGAGCTCATGTATGTTATCATCCGAAGAGTCCGACTGACATTCAGAGAGGACAGGTGGTCGGGGCCCTGTCTTCTCTAAAGAGGTTTGGACAGGGCCCGTCATGGAGCCTCGTCGTCACAGTCAGTCAGAGTGCAAGTTTTAAGAATGCGCTGGTACAAGACTGTAGATTGGTCAAGTACCAAGCCTAGTGTCCGTCTGGTGACATTTGGATCATACCCACGGTAGAAAAGGCGTTTGATGATTCTGACGCATTTTCGATAGTGATGTTGTCTATCTTTGATCCTTCTTATCTTGTTAATAATGTCACCATAAAATGCAGGTAGTGAAATACCCAAAGTAATATACTATGTTACCTGTATTGGTCCGAATTTCAGAAGAAGTTGACAATAATTTTTGTAAAATTTCCAGAAAGTCTTTACTAGTTTGTGAAAGCGAAAACCTTGTCCTAAAAGTTTCTTGGTAATTTGTAAATTTCTACTATGAAAATCCAAAACATCAGTACATGCTCTAGCATACCGGATGAGCTGTGAATTATAGATACCATAGGACGGTAATCAAGGAACATCACCGTCAAGCAAGGGGAAATTTACTATGCTAAATCCAAAATCATCTCTTTTGTCCTACACACTTGTATGGATCTCTCCATAACAATTTTGATATTTAGGTCCAAAAATTGTGTTTCTGTGTTTGAAACGTTTGCCTTGTTTAGAATCAATTCTTGTTGATAAATAACATTTTTATATTTCTCAAAAACAGGATTGTCGATAGTAAGAATATCATCCAGGTACCTAGAAGTACCAATGAAGCATTTCATATCATCATTTTTTCTTTGTTTTTGAAGATTTTGGATAAATTCTTTTTCATACGTGTATGAAAATAAATCTGCAACAAGAGGCGCACAATTAGTACCTATTGGAATCCCTACAACCTGCTTGTAGAGTTGCTCACCAAATCTTACATAAATATTGTCCAAAAGGAAGGACAAGGCAATACACAGTTCACCACATGTCCATGATTTGTATGATTTGTAATCTGTGGCGGAAAAGAAACCCTTCGATTCAGAAGTACAAATATAAGTTTTCTCCTCTCGATCAAAGCACCATTTAATGAGTTTGGACAGTCGATCATTTATTTTGTCGTGAGGAAGCGTGGTGTACATATTAGAAAAGTCGTATGAAGATATCGTATTTGCTTCAAAATTTCTTGATTTCATTTTGTCAATCACATCGCCTGAATTTTTAATAGACCAAAAGAAGTTTACGCCATTCCTGTTCATGACAGTTTCACAGTAACTTGCCACGTGTTCTTTTATAGCCGTGAATGCTGACGTCAGATTTCTAGACAAAATTGTTGTTGAGCAGTTGCTAGAATTAGCAATGTATCGAAACTTGTAAGGAGACTTGTCAAGTTTTGGTATACAGTATATTGTAGGGAGATCCAATTTAGAAATAGGGATGTTGAAAGAAGAAATTTCACTGTTATGTTTGTTCAAAATATTGGGAGCACTTTCGTTGCTTTCGATATAAGTATTAGTAGAGGAAAGTTCCGAAACTAAAGTTGATATGTAGTAGCGTTTTCAAATAATTATGGTGTTGATGGCTGCTTTGTCTGCAGGCGCGAAGACATATTTTTAATGTAAATTACGTAACTTGGATTTGAAATATCTTTCAGATTTAGAAATTGGATTTTCAAAAAGTTGAGGATTTTTGTGGTAGTTATCTATTCGAATATCGGTAATATCCAAAATGAGGTTTTTTCAGTCATTCAGAGCATGCGATTCGACTCCTTCCGATTTACACCATCGTTTGGTATAGTTATCTAAAGCTTCCTTTAGCACTTCGCGACATTTAATAAAATCCATCTTGGATGGGATTCTATACTTAGGTCCTTTCTTAAGAAGACCACGCAGCTGCCTGTCTTTGATAATTGAAAAGTCACCTGTAACAATATGATCAGCTGGTTTTATATTTATAGATATGCAGACGTTGCACATTCTCAAGAAGCAGGACATGATTCAAGTATTTTAGGATCTTGTGTAACTTTGTTGTAGTTAAAAACGAAATTTCGAATAGGTCTCTTATATTTGTAACAAATAAGAGGAGGTTCTAAATTTTCAAAATATTGAGGAATGGCACTTTGTACGCGATGATCCCGAAAAATATTAGAGATGTTCAGAAGATCAAATCCTTTGTTAATAAATGGAATTTTTATGAATCGTCTTATAGGGGAGGTGTTTTTAACCAAAGGATATAGTTTATTTTGTGCGAATGAAACAATGTTATTAAGCCTGAATCAATCAGTGTTTCTTAAGAATGCAACCAGTGCTTCATCCAAGATAGATTTTAATTGAACTGCTGGAACTGAAGAGAGAGCATGTAGCAGTTCATGTAGAGAGCATGTAGCAGTTCATAGAAATGATCCTTTAGATGAAGAGAATATCCAGTTTAAAAATCAGGAATCAAAGCATGACTACACCGAAACAAACGAGACCAATAGGCAATATGTGCGGACGTAAGGTAATTCCATACTCGCGGATTCCTCACAACAATTTTTGAATGCTTAGTCTTCTTTAACAGAAAACATTTCAGCTACATTTAAATGCAATATTTATGCAATTTTATCATCTTGATAAGCCATTATATGGATCAGAGAATGCCCACCCCAGAGCTTTTTGAAATATTCATGTTGATTTGATATCCCACATAATTTCAATTCTTAATTTTGTGAAATTGTCAGAAAATTATAGAATCAAAAAAATCTTACGAAGATATTGTAAAAACTAAGATTCTGCTTACAATTACACTACATGAATACCCATAAGAGCACTCTATTATGAAAATTCCGAGAAAAATGAAAGCTACATGCACTCAAAAATCAATATTCTGAGTGATTCCTTACAACAATTTCTTTGAAATGGATATATATTGATAAGTGTAGTGTAATGAATCCACCTTCTAGTATCCACTTTATAGGCGATTAATGAAGCCTACCCCCTTAAAATTTTCGATGAAATTATACAAAAAAGGTGAGAAACTACAATATTTTACAAGGTCCATCATTCTTATTGAATAAAAAATGATGTTATTTTAAAGATATGAAATCTTTTTCTCAATTGATACCAAATATACATACTTTTAGAACATTACTGTATGTGTCATACATTATCAAAAATACCTACCACCTAAATTTCTTGTCAATTTTTTAGCTTTCTCTTATTTATGCCTTTTCGGAAAATTTTTTACTTAAATCTGAGTTATATTACATACATGTTACAGTCTCCATTAGTTAAAATCATTATAATTTCTACTTCATAACTTGAAAATCTATCAACTGACCATTACCGGTTTTTCTGCTAAGTTACGTATGACGTAGTACGAGTATGGACAACCCTCCCACCTTTCCTTTTACCCAGAAGCCTCGAATATATTGATCCAATATGACACTTTCGTCGATTTTTACATTTTTTGCACGATGTTGTGAGTGTTGCTAACTATTGACAATCATGCTTTTGAATTATATAAGAATGAAATTTATCCACACGAATTAACACTTAACAAGGCAAACATTACAAATACAGAAACACCATTTTTGGACCTAAATATCAAAATTGTAAACGGAAAGATTCATACAAGTGTATATGACAAAAGGGATGATTTGGGATTCAACATAGTAAATTTCCCCTGGCTTGACGATGGTGTTCCAAGATTACCGTCATACGTCATTTACATATCACAGCTCATCCGGTACGCTAGAGCATGTACTGATATTTTGGATTTTCACAGTAGAAATTTACAAATTACCAAAAAAACTTTTAGGTCAAGGTTTCCGCTTTCATAAACTAGTTAAGACTTTCTGGAAATTGTACAAAAATTACAGTCAACTTCTTTTAAAATTCGGATCTATACACGCAACATAATACATAACTTTGGGTATTACACAACCTGTCTTTTATGGTGATATGATAAACAAAATTAGAAGGTTCAAAGGTAGGCAGCATAACCATCGAAAATGCGTCAGAGTCATCAAACGCCTTTTATACCATGGATATGATCCTAATATAACCAGACGGACACTAAGCTTGGTACTTGACCAATCTAAAGTCTTATACCAGCGCATTCTTGAGACTTGCACTCTGACTTACTGTGGCGACGGGACTCCATGACGGGCCCTGTCCAAACCTCTTTAGAGAAGTCAGGGCCCCGACCACCTGTCCTCTTTGAATGTTAGTCGGACTCCTCGGGTGATAACATACATGAGCTCGCTACAGCCGGCAGAGCGCGGACTGTATTATGCAAGCCCTCTCTTTATATCCATTTACATAATCATCTGTGTTGCTGGGGCCTCTACGTTTTGCGGTCTTGTTTGTGTGATGTCATCTTACAGTGAGGAGGTTATTTTACACCACAATTGTACGTTCGAGACCCCTGGGTAATTGGAGAAGTGAGAGGGTTGTGCGCAAGTAATATAGGATAACCACACCATTTACTACTTGCGTGGCAAATGGCCGTCCAAAGTCGACACCGGTTGCCAATTGGTTCATGTGTAGTCTTTTGTGTTTAATGTTTACATGTCGTATGTCTCTTTTTCTGTCGTATGCTGCATCAGGGTCTTGTTGAAGATCCCTCCCTTCTTGCTACAAACAGATGTTTTATTTTCTATGCACCTATTTTTTTCTCCATAAGGTTTTAACTTTTGCTTCTCCTCAGATAGTTTTAGGTCTTTATTATGTTTTATATTTCAATAGGTTCTGCATGTCTGTATATTTTTGTTTATATTTGCGAACTTGTGGTGGAGTTTTTTGTTTGTTTGCTTTGGTTTCTGTTTTATCCTGAATTTGTATGCCTTCGGTTTCTGATTTTCTGAATTGTCGATTTTGTGCTGTATACAGGGTTATTGTCATTATCAATATTTGTCATTATGTCTGAATTTCACTGACGGATCAATACATTTTAACATTGATTTTCAAATTATATCAACAGATTTTATATTCATAAGATGGGTAAGACGTATTACCTATTACACGTCGCAGTTGACTTTTCCCGGGATAAAGATCTTCATCGCAAACTTCACTTTCTAGCCCCATAGCCACATTGAAAACAAGAAGATAAAGTCCTCTACTGGTGAGGTACGTCTGATGCGTAGTGTAGTATATAAGTTGTCCCGCAAAATCAGTGATATCAATGCGAACGAAATCCTTTAGCCTAAATAAACTCTGGTCACTTTGTCCTGTTGAAAATTATAAAAAGAATTAATAGCAATTCTCTGTAACAATTTGGGCACGCATGGTCTCCGATTTTCATGAAATTTCACACATAACATTTAAAAAAAATAAGTAGGGACCAATGAAAAAAGGAAAATTTTACAAAAAAAAAATAATTCTAGGCCACCTGGTAACCATGGCAACGGCCTTTAAAGTTGAGAAATTAGCAAAATTGAGCTAATTTGAAGCTCTATAATTTGGTCAATATGCGACATTAACTGAAGATTTTTATGCATCCTTAAGATTATGACATAAAAGTTTAAATAAGCTCACTGGTAGTGTCTGATATTGTAAAAAAGGCTGGTTACCATGACAACATAATTAGCTAATTTTGATATATTTTTTTCAAAATGTTGTTTGTATTTTCCAATTTTCCTTCTCTTTTGATTGGTATATGAGAAGGAAATAGGATTTATTTTATAAAATGAGTAAATTCAAGATAAACCCACTTGTTTCTATGTACATAAGTTACATAGGCAACGGTAACTATGGTCTTTAATATTACTTATTTTGCAACTTCAGAGTCATCTTAAAATTTTTTGCATCATGATGAACAGATGAAAATTGTTGGGTAATATCCAACAAAAAGAGCTCTTTCAAAAACCGTGAAAAAGCTATGGGGAACATATGTTACCATGGCAACCATTTTTCATTATTTTTTTAAACAGTAATTATCAATTCCAGGTAGTTCAAATTCAATATCGATAAAGATCAAGTAAGCCTCTATCAAAATACAATAAAAAAGTTTCAAATAATTAATGGTTGCTATAGTAATTTGGCCATACATTATAAAAATAAGCATTGTTTTGTTTTTCGAAGCCTTTTCCTAAAAAAAAACCGAAACAGGCTTACATATTATTTTTACATATACGATAAATTAAAGTCTAAACTTTATTTTAGATTTTAAAAAATCAGATTACTTAATTTTTGATGCCCGTATCAAAGGACTCAAAGTGGGTCTATGTGTAATTTTACACAATCGTTCCCATAGCAACAGGCTTTTTCCTGAATATGTTAAAAAAATTCTTTCGTGTAGTAAAAGATCTACTTGAATACATTGATTAATTTTCATCACTTTGAATTAATATTCAATGATCTATTAAAAAAAGGACTCTAAATATTGTCCAAAATTGCTCTCATTTTTTTTTGCGATTTAAGGTCATGTTGCCATAGCAACGAATAGAAACTTGGTCCCAATGTGAATGCTGATGATTTATTTGCATAAAAAAAGCTCAAAAATGCCAAAAATACTATTTTAATAGGGTACCTGGTGCTATGGAAACATATAGATGAGACCATAAACCCAACATTATTAGTACTTTAAAACTTGAAAGAGCAATGATAGGGTACTGATAATTCATCGGTGTTTGTTTTAGATTATGCTGCATAAATGATGTATGTGACTTCAAAAATGCCCAAAAATGCATTTTTTCAATATTCAAAGTCCGTTTCCACGGCAATCGCATGTGATATTAAGAAAATTTTAAACAAATTTTTACTTTTGGGCAGACCCAACCTTATGTACAAATTTTATCAAAATCTGAGACATGCCGTGCCATGCGTCCTTCATAAAAGAGCAAACGCTTACAGAGAATAGCTATTACAAATCAAAATTATCTGAAAACTTCATTTTAAATTTATTTGCAATGTTTAAGACTATGACATGAAGAAATGCGGCTCTTCCAAAATCATTCTTGTTTTATCTGTTCTTAATGATGCTATTGAATTTATCTGTTCTTAAATGATGCTACTGAATTTATCTGTTCTTAAATGATGCTATTGCATTTATCTGTTCTTAAACGATGCTATTGAATTCATCTGTTCTTAAATGATGCTATTGAATCTGAAGACATTAAACATTTTTCCACTTGATAAGTGTCACTGCTGGTGAACCAGGAGTCACCGAGGGCACATGTAACTTCGGTTGATCGTTTATTCAAAGCATTCGAAAATTTCTGTTATAATATTTTCTTGAAATTTCTGAAACGTAGGTCATGTAGCATCATATCCCAGCCATCCTGTTACGTCTTTCGATACAATTTTGGACATAACCTTCGCACTCTTTGCAATATCAAATTGTTTAAACGAGACTTAAAGTCGTTCGATACACCTTAGGAACGTAACTCTAGCCAGCATCCGTGTCCATTAGAGGTTTACAAAACTCAACGTCGCGTAATTTGCTTATTGCTGACAAGATTAAATGAAATTGGCATCTATGGAATCAGTAAGATCTTTTTTGAATGCTTATACCAAAAATTGCGTTTGATTATGGGCATAGTAAGTTTTAAAAAATCTTTTGTAAAACGGCTTAGTTTTGTTCGATGCGTAAATTGTCTACTTAGCGACATTACTAAGATGCATTTCATTGGGCATCCCACATAAAGTTCAATAAGTACTTAGTCTAGTATTTTGCTTTTACAATGAAAGTGTAAATTTCTAGCTCTTATATTTATAATTATATTATTTTGAAGATACAACACTTTACCTGTAGTTTCGTGTCAAGAAAAGCGTAAATCATATCGAAAATTTATGAAACATCTTTATTTAAGGATAAATGTTATCGAGAAAAGTTATTCGGAGGAAAATGTATGAGCGAAAGAGTTAGAGAGTAAGCTATCCTTTATCTAAAAAAAGTTTATTATCAACAGTAATAATTATTTGTTTCTGAAATCGAGTGAGTAAAAAAATTACCTCTAGCCTTTCGCAACGTCAGCTTTACGTTCGATAAGAAAACGTATGTATTTTGACAACATAGTTCTCATTTTTTTCCAGGATCATTACAAAAATATTTAAAAAGTTGAATTGCAAGATAATGACAGAAGAAAGTTTTTTTCTTGCAGATAAAAAAAATACAAAAAGGTGCTCAGACAGTCCTCGGCGGCATCTCTGTGTGAGCGGAGTGAGTTTACGCTATCTCAAAATAACACATGAGAGAGACCCAACAAAAGAACTTAGATTCTGACTTATAAAAAAGCAAAAAAATAATTGTTACGTATTTAGCTTGCCGAAAAATGTACGGAGAATGATATTAAAACGGGAAAAATATTTTTTGTTTGTAGGAGAGGACTGAAAAGAAAATATATGCATGAAATACACGAATCTGCGAACATCTTTTATTAATACAGCTAAATTCTGCAATTCTGGATGCACACTGTCTGCTCGTCAGTCCAAATCCATCTGATTATCTTGCTGTTTATTAGTCTATTCTATTTAAAACCACTCGATCTTCTTTTTGTTTACATGCGAAATTCAATACAGACACAAGTACTAGTTTGAGATAATTACTTCTTAATTGGCCTATTCCTTAACGTTAAGAGTTATGATCGACTCTTTGACAATAAGTGAAATTTGACATTGTATATAGAACATCTTTCTATAAAACATGTTACTTTACTCCCCTAAAAGTTCACATCAGAATAAAAAATACTTTTTTGCAACAACAACAACAACAACAACAACAACAACAACAACACAAAACCAAACCCCCCCCCCCAAAAAAAAACCCCAAAAAATGTGATTTGGAAATTATATTTGGAAGACCATTTTAATATTCCGAACCGATTGATCATATCCATGAAAAGATTAAAATGCAGCGCAGGAAAAAAAAGAATGATCAGAAATGAACTTCAATTATTTGTTACGTTATAACAAAACGCTACACAATCACTGTTGGCTCAGAAACCTCGTGTTTTGTCTTGGGAGGGCCCTTTGAGCAGAAGGAAACCGAAGTACCCGGATAAAAACATTTTGAGAACGGTTGGGCGACCACCATAACCGCCAACATTAAACCCTTTAAGAATCGTGACATCAGAGTTTAGAAGCGAGCGCACCATCCCTGAGCTTCAGTACCCGTTGCAGGGATGGGAGTGACAAAAACAATCGCCAGCCCCAGTTGTCTTGGATTTTATTCAGATTTTTTGGACAACTTTCCTATTTGTATAATTTGCAGCGCACTTATAAAGCACATTGCTTCAAAATTTAGAAATCATTAGAATGAAAATGGTAGGAGGAATGTATTTTAAATAGAGAAATTCACGATGACGGGGTGAAAACTGTCAGGGCGTCGTAACAGTATATAATGGACGTAGCCGTATGACGTTCGCAAAAACTGACCGATAAACGTGTCAATAACCAAATTTCTATCGCCTGTTTCAAAAATGTGGGTTCAAGTTTTGATTAATGTTTTGATATCAGTATTTTCAAAACGATTTCAAGAAAACTGTACTTGAATATAATGAATCTATGTCGACTCGTTTCTAATAATAACTATAAAATAGAAAAATAGGTAAATTTTTCTTACCTTTATTTGAGAAAATAAAGGAGAAAAACATGCAAAAGCATGCAGAATATCCATGTTATTGATAATATTTCGAGAGTTTATGCACATAATTTATATTTTCCTAATTGATATATATGTTATTTTCTTTGGATAACATAATTTTAAGAAAAATATTATATCTTGCCAAATGTACAATTGCGTTGCGTATTAATATGGAGGAACGAAGAAGTAAGTTTAGAATATGTCTGCTTTAACATTACTCAGCATTAGCAAAGGTGAAAAATCTTCACTTAAAATTATAAAATCATGACAGAATAGCATTTACAATTTAGTTATTATGAGGGCCACTAAATTGTTTAACAATAATACCTAACCATAGATTCGGTCGACTTGAAGTTGAAGATACCAAAACGATGCTAAACGTATTCAAATTCAACAACATGTTTAACGTCTTCAAATTCATACGCATCAATTTAGAGCAGATAAATTTACAGCATGCCGGACATGCACGTTTCGGGTAATAAACCCTCGTCAGTGATCCGCAATCTAAACAATGTAATATGACCAAAATTTGTGAAAATTATGTCCTGAATATACCGAAAGACGTAGCAAAATGGCTGGGAAATGATGCTACAGGACCCAGGTTTTAGAAATTTGAGAAATTTTTTAAACAGAAATTTTCAAATGTGTTTGATGGAACGATCAACCGAAATTGATCGAACTTGGCTGCATGTGCCCTCGGGGACTCTTGGTCCACAAGCAGTGACACGCACCAAGTGGTACAAATGTTTAACGTCTTCAAATTCATTAGCATCATTTTAGAGCAGATAAATTC
Source organism: Pinctada imbricata (assembly GCA_033119305.1). Classification (NCBI taxonomy): domain Eukaryota; kingdom Metazoa; phylum Mollusca; class Bivalvia; order Pterioida; family Pteriidae; genus Pinctada; species Pinctada imbricata. The sequence continues at coordinate 60,916,999 of VSWD01000003.1, forward strand.
ACAGCATGGACCAGACATGCACGTTTCGGGTAATAAACCCTCGTCAGTGATCCTCAATCTAAACAATGTAATATGACCAAAATCTGTGAAAATTATGTCCTAAATATACCGAAAGACGTAGCAAAATGACTTGGATATGATGCTACAGGACCCAGGTTTTAGAAATTTGAGAATATTTTGTTAACAGAAATTTACAAATGCGTTTGAAGAAACGATCAACCGAAATTGATCGAACTTGGCTGCATGTGCCATCGGGGACTCTTGGTCCACCAGCAGTGACACGCACCAAGTGTTACAAATGTTTAACGTCTTTAAATTCATTTGCATCATTTTAGAGCAGATTAATGTACAGCATGGACCATACATGCATGTTTCGGGTACTTAACCCTCGTCAGTGTTCCTCAATCTGAACGATGTAATGTGGCCAAAGAGTATGAAAATTATTGTGTACAAAGATGTACCGAAAGACGTAGCAGGATGGGTGGGATATGATGCTACAGGACCCATGTTTCAGAAATTTCATGAAATTTTTATAACAGAAATATTCGAATGCGTTGAAGAGACAGACGATAAACAGAAGTTGATCGAACTTGGTTACATGTGCCCTCGGGGACTCCTAGTCAACCAGCAGTGACACTCACCAAGTGGTACAAATGTTGAACGTCTTCAAATTCAATAGCATAATTTCAGAACAATAAAATTCACAGCATGGACCAGACATGCACGTTTTGTGTACTTAAACCTCCTCAGTGATCAATCATTTCAATATGTGAAAGGGCAACCTCGACAATGATTGCAATTTGACGAAGAGCAACCTGCGTTTTTATTACATCTGAATTTAATCATCATAACATTTAGTCTCCAATTTTCTCGTGTTTATTTCCATTGTAATTTCATGATTGCATCAGAATGTTCTGTAACGTAATTTCTACTTACCTTTCTTATGCCACGTTTCCGTTTCAGTGTCGTATAGACATTGGTTAAAAAAGACGTCTATTCCATCCGTTGAGTCTATATGTTGCACCGTTCTTTCTAACAGGTTCATGGCTATTGTCGTCTTACCCACTCCAAAGTGACCAACCAACATCACTCGTATGACATTCGATACTGCAGAGTCTTCCCTCAGTGCTCGGACATAAGCTAAAGCTGCTTTCAAACCAAGGTCTTTAACTTCTGCGGGTGCGTTTGTTATAGCTTCTTCGTATTCTACGATAAAGAAACAACAATTATCTAAAGAGGGAAAGTACTTTATTGTACTTATCTACTAATTTTTAGAAGTGTCAAATTCGTGAAATTTTCTTCTTTGCCTACAGGTAGTGTTCAGTAATATTCCGAAACTCTGATATTTTAAACTTTACTTGGATGGTTTTTTGTTATTTTTGTGTAAAATCGAGAAAAATCTAAAAGATCGGTGAACTTGGTAAATGTACCTATAGTAAAACTGAATCAAATTCAGGGTGTACATGTAAGAAATCATTCCGTGCTTTGCCGGCTAGAGCGAGCTAATGCATACACTCACCCGGGGAAGCAACAAATCCATGACTATATAGAGACATGCAAGGTTACCACTAGGGAAATATAGAGACAATGACAAACATGGATGCTGACAATATCCCTATATACAGCACAAATTCATAAACCTACGGCATACAAAATCAGGATAAAACAAGAACCAAAGCAAACAAACAAAAATTTCTACCACATGAAAAGAAGCGAACACATACAATAAAGAAGTACCGATCAGGCATTCAGTCTCAAAGTCGAGAAGGTAAGGCAAAATCATTAGATGTTCCATAGGAACGGTTGTGAACCTCGGAATTAATAAAAAAAATGAACAGAGGGCTTAAAAGAACAAAGTGTAGATTTTAATGAAACATTTAGAAGATTGTAACATGTATCTATGCAAGACAGGCATCCCGAAACTCTGAAAGCATGGTGTTAATTAAGAAAATTTTTGTCTTATGTACTAGAGAATCACAAACGTATTTCATTTTATTTAAAAGATGATTTGTACATCTCTTAAAAACACAAGTAAACACCATTGATGATAAATTCAATAAAAGATTTAATGTGATTAAACTTCACTTCAGCCTTTATGTAAACTATGGCGCGGAATGTGTGTCAAAATGATCACATTTCTGCCTAGGCAAAATTATTTTTGCCTCAGCAAAATTCCATTTTTGCCTAGGCAAAAATAATTCTGCCTAGGCAGAATTCGATTTTTGCCCAGGCAAAATTAATTCTGCCTAGGCAGAAATAGAATTTTGCCTAGTCAAAAATAATTCTGCCTGGGCAAAAATCGAATTATGCCTAGGGAAAAATAATTTTGCATAGGTACAAATCGAATTTTGCCTAAGCAGAATTATTTTTGCTTAGGCAAATTTCGCAAGCGTTCATCTGTATCAACCAATGAAAATGCCTCTTGAAAAAACAATTAATACAGTGCTCGCGCACGCCCAGTGTGTGCGGTGCAGCAATGTAAACATGGATAGCCAGATCCATTTTTCTCAACAATTCATAATTTTATAAGAGTAAAACGTGCAGGGATAGATCTAAAATATATAGCTTTTTATCTTGAGGGGGGGGGGGTTGAGACCAAGTCGTCGACCATGGGGAGGGGGCAGGAAATATAACTCTTTGCAAATCCTTTGGGGTCCTGACCCCTTTAACCCCTCCTTCTCTCTCTAGGTCCGTGGAGGATTGGGTTGAGATCAAGCCATCGGCCGCGGGGGGGGGGGGGGGGGGGCATATTAGACGTTAAAACGGGAAACATTTTTAGTATCACACTAGGCAAATTCATGGGGTCCTGTCCCCTTTAACAGCCCTCGGGGAGGGGAGGGCAGCCAAATTAAACGTAAAAACGGGGAACACATCACACTTGGCAAATTCCTTTAATTTGGGTACATCTGTAGATTCGGGGGGGGTGGGGGGGGGGTTGAGACCAAGCCATTGGCTGGGGGGGGGGGAGGGGGGGGACTGCCAAATTAGACGTTAAAACGGGGAAAACACAACACTTGGCAAATTCCTGGCGGTCTTGAACTATGCTCGACGTGATATCAAAATAGAAGTTAATTTCGATCAAGGATGGGAAGGGGTATAGGCTCCGGTCTACAATGAGCGAATAGTCATTGTAGAATCTACAATTTTGTCAGAAAAGCATAGGTTATAAGGTGAAATATGTGCGCGAATCCGTCACTGTTACAGGCATGGTGATTGGTTAATATGGAGTTGATATATGCCTAAGCAAAAATACATCGTTCTAATTCTGCCAAGGCAAAATTAATTTTTCTGAGGCAAAATTGATATTGCCTATGCAAAATTCGAATTTAGCCTAGGCAGAAATATTTCCGCCTAAGCAAAATTCGAAGTTTGCCTAGGCAAAATTACTTTTGCCTAAGCAAAAATCGAATTCTGCCTAGGCAAAAATCGAATTCTGCTCAGGCAAAAATTGAATTCTGCAAAACTGTGATAATTTTGACACACATTCCGCGCCATAGTAAACGCATCTCGAAAATTATGTCTCTCTAGTGAAGCAAGTTGTACTTAATTTAATAAATGATGAGTACAAATAAAGAGATGTACACCAAGATAAAAGAGATAACAAGACAAGCGATACTCATTTTAGATTAGCTACGGGTGTCGCCAGTGAATTAAAAGGATTAAACGTAACATGAAGACATAAGAACAATATAGGCGTGAAGCAAACACTTAAATGAAACAAAACCTATTAGTACAGTACATACACTCGGAGCAACCTTAATTCGACCGCCTGCTATCTAAGAAGCAGTTAGTTTCTTTGTCTAGATGATACAATGTATGTGCAAAGCTCTTAACATTGCCAATGGACAAAGAGGTCATCTCATGTGCATCATGGTAGTGAAAACAAAATAATTCTAGTCCTTGTTTCATGAAGCCTTGGTCACAACTGCACTTACGTGTTTCTACGGGCGGTCTGTGCGTGCAGAATTTGGTGAAAATCGTGCGGGACACGCAAGACGAACATACGGTTAAGAAAGGCCGTCGACTGCACGTAGACTGCACGTAGACGCGTACCTTGGAGGTTAGACATTCTCAACAATCACCACGATTCCCTGATCAAATCTGAAATCGTACGGTTGACGTGCGGTTCACTAACGGTATCCCTATGGTAACTGCACGATCATAAATGAACGTGTCAGAAAAAAATTGACATCTTAACCGTACGTATACGGAGATCGTTCGTTTCACTTGCGTGTGCCGTGCGTTAGCATTAAATTGTCCGTACTCTTAAATCACAATAAAATCTGCCTGCACGGTGAACGTACGTCTTACCTGCGCACTGTGACTACCACGTACGAGATAGATTTTTAATAAATGCATATATGCCTCCCAAACAAGAAGGATGGAGAATGTCTGCAAGAAAAATAAAAAACAACACATGCAGGAAGAAAAAGAAGAAAAAGGGAAGAAGATATAAAAGGAAGAAGGAACTGGAGGAATGAAGAGATGACAAACTGAGAAAGTGAGAAAGACAAATAATTGCCAAGAGGACGTGCTTGATACTCCGTCTTCTACGTGAAAGTGCCCCCTCCCAGACGTATATTTTTTCGCCGGAATAAGAAGTGAGGTTTGTTGACTTTTTTAACGATTGACGGCTTCAGATATGAGTTTTTGATATCTATTCGAATTGGGTTGGGTTGTTGAATCAGAGAATATTTTTTTATCATATCCTTCTTTATAATTCTTTGTCGTGAAAATAGTTTGGAATGCAATCTAAGTATTTTCGAACGCCCAGTCTCTCGTTTTTATAGAGTTTTAGGAGATAACATGGATATTTCATGGGTCACCATTTTACAATTTCAGAGGGGATGCCGCCTCCCATTTTCTGAACTTGGAACAAAAAGTTAGTAAAATTTATCACAGCTCTCACTGATTATAATATTTACAATCAAGAGATAAATGAGACGAGGGGGACAAACTCGGCTTTTTGTAAATTATACATAAAAATAAACTTGAATATTACTTAAATTCATAAAGAAGGAGTTGCCCGACATGCCTTATACGTTGTCCAGAGGTAGATAGAAAATGGGAGGCGGCGTCCCCTCTGAAATTGTAAAATGGTGACCCATGAAATATCCATGTTATCTCCTAAAACTCTATAAAAACGAGAGACTGGGCGTTCGAAAATACTTAGATTGCATTCCAAACTATTTTCACGACAAAGAATTTTAAAGAAGGATATGATAAAAAAATATTCTCTGATTCAACAACCCAACCCAATTCGAATAGATATCAAAAACTCATATCGTTCTGTGTTTAGAGATTCCGCCCAGAGCAGCTAATTGTCTTCATTCCAAAAGGACAAGGACAAAGGGCCAAACATCCTTCATTCTGTTGCACCAATGTCACAGAGTAGAAAAGTAACATACGTACATGATATTATCTCACAAATTCATCTTGTGTCAGTAGTTAATTCTAGGAATATGTCCACTGGAAAAAAATGATTTGCTTAGAATTGCGTTCTCCATAACATTCTCATATTTATACAGACGAAATTAGTTATTTTTATGTGTGTCTGTCCATCCTTCCTTCTGTCGGTAAAAATAGTAAAACAAACTAGGAGTATGGTTTTCCTCGTGGAATTACTTATTATAATAATCTTATACCAAAATCGAAGTTTGATAAAACAAATAACAAGATATGACTGAAATATGAAATCAAGGTAATTTAATCAAAAAGGGGATTTATATGAAAGATAATCTCTTGGTCAAGATCTTTGAATAAAAAAAAAAGGACATCGAGGGATATTGTCATTTTCAACTTTCGTAAGAGACAATTGAATAATGACACGTGTTCTGAAGAACAGGAGGACAAAAAGATAAAAAAAAAACCATCTTGGATGTAGCGTAATAAACGTACGGTGCCTGCATGATGTCCTTGCGAGTGTCGCGTGACGCGTACGCAGCCTTTAGTAATCTTGGAGATAGCTGCGGCAGGTCGCACGGCAACCACAAGAAGAAAGCACGTTGTTTACGTGCATCCATCATACGATTGAAATGGAACACTGATTTCAGAAACATCGTGCGGACTGATCATGCGCCTCGTGGGTCAGACGAACATGTATCGTACGACGCACTTACGACCACATCTTGTCCTACGATCAGCTACGGTCGTCACGATTGTCAAAATCGTAGCACACGTACGATCGCCAAACACGCACGGTCGGTTGTGACTAAGGTTTGACATCCGATAAACAACAAAAAACATTACCTTCGATAATCTGTAAAAAAATGAATTATGCAATGAAACGTAAATGGCAATGTCAGCTTTTCAAAGGTAGATTAAACAAATAATTATTATTCAAAGTATTTTTCATATGCATAATTGCCCAAATGTCATATGGAACATAGACATAGATAACCAATTTTGTTTCCATCGAAGATACCGTAAATTTTAGAAAGGTATCCTTGCGCATTAAGTATCCAGTATATGCATTTAAACCCTCTAAGTTGACTTATAATCGGCCCAACATTAATTGTTTTCTTCTAAATTATACGCATAAGTGATATAGAAAAGCTATAGCACATAACGCGATATCATAAGATATTATTTCCAATGATATGTTACAAAACACAAGGGTAACCCCTTTATAATTTCACTGTATTTTCGACTAATAAAATAGACTTAATCAAACTTTTCGCCAGAAAATAACCGATAGAATATCTTTACTTTGTATTATTTTATAGGATACTGTATACAGATGAGGAAAACACACATACAGGTATCAAGTTTCCAGAGGATTAAGATATGGCTCAAAATATAGGTGTACCACCTATTTTTTTGGGGAGGGGGCAGTTTTGACATACTATTTCTACAAGTACACATACATCCATCTAACAGAAAGAAAAATCAGTTCAAAATGTATTCTTTTGACATAATTTCAATAGGTCAAAGTGTTACCTATAGGAAAAGACTGCAAATTAGTGTTTAATATTCCTTATGGAAGATATTTGAGATTAAACATAAAGGGTATTCCCTATAGACTTTCAAAGATGTTTGGTATACAGTCCAACATAAACAGTTTTGAAAAATGACTCACATTTTCAATAATCTAAGGAATATTTGTTGTAAAAATATATTTGGATTCAACCATAAGAGCAACCGGGAAATAAGAATATCTTAACGGTCGAGTGGGGACCAACCTAAAGGTCTCTGTCTTCATTATGTGAAAATTCAAAGTTATCTAACATAATAACACACTACACATTCTGTATGTTTTATTTTATCCCCTTGAATTTTCATAGAAATAAAAAAAAATTAATCCAAAGAATTATCTACTTCTTTTTACTGTGTAAAATATGCGATATACATGTATGATGCTTGCTATTATAGAGCATTTTGAAGGGCCACTTGCGTAAGGAAACTTGTATTTAAGACAGAACAGAAAGAACATCCTCATAATGTAAAGTTTACACATAATTCCAATATTCAAGTGCACCACACATTTGAAAGGCAATAGTAAATTTTCCCCAAACTATAATTCATGTACAAAGCTATGGACTGATCCAGCGGGTCGTAACTCTTTTATTACTTCATAATTGAGTTATTTTATGAGGACTTAGACTTTATCAATTTAAGTGTCTCCTTCTCGCATAACTGAAAAATACTTACTGTTTTCGTGTCCATGTCTTTGGAACATGCTTTGGCATTGTGCCCTAGCTGAAAAAGGAAATGGGTGCAACTGTCTAAGCTCAATAAATCCATGTTCAATATACTTTGCCTATCGTGTATGGATATCGCAATTAACACGCTATTCCATAGCCGACAACGAGGGCAAGGGGATTTGCACCATGGGTACATTTGTGACTGACTTTAGTTGTCACTGCAAGGGAACTTTGGGCGATACAGTAAAAGTATTATAACATATCGCTGTCCTCCTTTTTTGAAGATTCTTAGGTTAGAACCATAAAACACTAATTTAACGGATATTCCTATTTTTCTACACGGCCTAAGTGTCGGATGTTGATACTCTAGCTCCATTGGCACCTGATCTTATCTCCATTGTGGTCTAAAGTTGATTGTATAGTTTGTTGTGGGAATGTTTTCTGTTTTTTCTTACTCTGTTTCGGTGCTTTTTAGTCTTCAGGGTTCCCTGTGTTTCTATCTTGTATAGTAATTATAATGTTTTCCAGGCTTTTGGATCAATGGAAAGTAATTTTTTAATTAAAGTGTTAATCTAATTTCTTTATTAAATCTATTCATAGTAGCACCGCTTACTATGATTTAAGGCAGACAGTCTTACTCTAAATATGATCTATTCCGGGATTTGGATCTGTTCCGAGGGAAAATGTGGCCTTCTACACTCTGAGCCTGAGTAACTGATGGGTACTTCTTCTATGTTTATTGGTAATATTCTTAATCTTAATTCTCATACCGTTTACAATTAATGAGTGAACACCCCCATGTTTTTTTTTCTGTAGAGCTGTGTTATTGACTCCGTCTGTTTGTCCCTTTTTTTTCTTTTCTAATGGGACAATTCTGGGTTTTTACTTAGTAAGCCATTAGATTCTGATTTTTGGAATTTGATTTCGGGTTCTGAGTTTGACCTTCATTCACTGATTGAACTTCCATTGATTGAACTAATACAGTAACTGTAATTACCAAAGTACATGTTGTAATATTTCCATTGCAGAAGATTTCCCCTGGTAAGCACCCGTAGGCGAAAGGATTTACAAATTATAATTCTGGTTGCATACTATGACGGCACGCTTTAGTTTTGAAAGTACGGAGAATTTACCAACGTTCAGATACTTTTGATGATATAACATTCAATACACACATTACCAATGCCAAACGGGTTGTCTTATATTGAGTACAAATGGAAATATAAATAATGACCTTCATACTTTGGGTGTTCCGGTAGCATAATTCTGGTTGAACACGCGCAAATTTCCGAGAATCGCATCGCGATTCACGGAATTTGCATGTGACCAACCAGAATTATACCACAATGAACACCCAAAGTATTACAGTCATTTCTTAAATACAACATTTTGATAAAGCCTATGCTAACGCAGCAAGATACGCCCGTTGGGATTTATTTTCATAATACAAAATATCTAAGTCCCATAACTCTGTAACAACAAATCGAGAGGAGGCTTCCTCTTGACAATCTGATCACAATGTATAAATATCATGAAAATCCGTGAACGGATTTTTAAGTTATTGCGTTCCATGCGCCTTAAACTTTGCCCTTAGCTTAACCTGCACAGCACATGTGCATATAACGCCACCCCTTACAATTATGCATAATTTCACAATTATACGTTAAAAAAATAAAAACATGTTACAAATGTAAAAGAACATCTTTTTTTCTTGAAGTATACACATTTCCAAAATATTTCACCCAAATATACATTTAAAAATAATTTTAAAACTATTTCAGTATATTTTCACAATATTTAAAAAATCAAGTCCCATATTCTTTAACGACAAATCGGATGATTCTGAAAATCGAAAGCTGGCTTTCTCTTCACGGTCAAATATCATGAAAATCCGTGACGTATATCCTGCAGCATAAAATCCTAGCATAGAAACTAATTCTAACAAGAGCCTCGGGGGGGGGGGGGGGCATAAAACTCATCTGATACCAATTCACCCTCGTTAATATTGACCGTTCAAAATGATGATTTTACTTTACTAGCGCGGTGCCAGGATTTGAATTATTTACCATTGTTTACGATTAAAAAAGTATTCATAAAAATAAAATTCAAGCATGTAATATTCATCAAATCATCAAGACACATAGAAAGAGAGTAATATGAAATCTAAAACACCATGAATTCAAAGTTCATATGACCATAATAAACGGATCATATGACAATTTTTAAAGAGTCATTCTCTGTAAGCATCAAAATATGTTGATATGTTAAACGCCTTCAAATTCAATAGCATCATTTATAAACGGATAAATTTGCAGCATGGACCAGACTTGCACGTTTCGGGTACTCAACCCTCGTCAGTGATCCTCAATCTAAACAATGTAATATGGTCAAAGAGGATGAAAATGAACTTGCATGTCTAAGATTATCCTAATTTTCATCTTCATAGGCAAGTTTGACCCCCGACCATGAAAAGGATATTTGTTTTTGAATTTTAACAAGCCGTTGCCGTGGTAAATGTGTTTTCCGCCGATCAGTCTACAGATATGGTCGCCAAGGGCGCTGATTGGCTGACGCATTTCCGACATCTCAATTTTTTTCAAAATATGCAGCACTTCAGTCGATGAAAACTTTAGGCGAGTGGTTCCACCAGAAAAACATCTTACTCAGAAATCACTCCTGGAGGGATTGGACCTAAATGAAAAAACTTTGGTACCCTATGCATACCAATTTTTATCAAAATCCGTCAAGAGGTTTTAAGCGGAGAAGTAAAATATGCTAAGAAATAACGGACCGACTGACAATGAGGTATGACAAGCCTTTGGCTTAGATGAGCTAAAAAGAAATAATAACATAAAGATTTGTTTACAAAAGTGAGAAAACAATTTAGAGATATATAATTTGTTCTGCATTATTGCTTTGAACTGGTTAAATTCAGGATTGTTTTGGTAAAATTACTAAAGTGAAGTTGAGACATACAATAGACATTCTTTAAAAAATATAAAATCGACAAGAGACCTTAAAATAATGATGACAAATTGCTAAATGCATATGCCTTTATCTTAAAATCATATGGTTGCCAAAGCAACATTTTACCAACAATTAACCTTTTTCACATCATACTTTTGTTTGTTTTCATGAAAAAGGGAAATTACTTGTTGTCATGATTGAGACAAAAATCAAGAAATAAATCAAGCTTATGCATAACATATCATCAAAGGGTATTTCATATTATTCTATATTCATGTCTGTTGCTATGGGGAATTCTTTTAGGTTTCTCAATTGAACCAGTTAAAAAAAACTTCCACCAGCGATCCACCTGCGATCGGGTACCTAAATACCAAATACTTTCAGAAGGGAGTTGGTTCAAAAATGATTAATTTGAGGGAATTGCATGGCTGGTGAACAAGCTACAATGAATTGAAAGTAAATAAGAATTTATGTAAACCCCTTAACATCATAAACCAAATGCTCAGAATATGAGAATTTCCCTTTTCTTAAATCAATGAAAAAAAAAAGTTGTTTTAGCAACCCATTACAAAATATTAACATCTTCTGCATCCTTCTTCTGTTTATATGAAAAACGTTCAAACTGTGTAATTTTTTTGGGACAAAACTGAGAATACATTTTACAAATACGTCATATTCTTTGATAATTCTTATCGAAAAAGTGTTGCTATGATCCGTTGCTATGGAAAACTCTATAATATGCTTCAATTAAACAACGAGCTCATTTAAATATGTTAAAGGCATTGTATGCTGGTAAAATAAGTAAAAAAAACCTACCTTAAGTGAATTTTCATAAGTATTAAACTCTAATAACGATGCAAATCGCTAAAATGATATTTTTCTATCTTCCAGATATATAGTTGCCATTGCAACCACATACCAAATATTGACATCTTTCATACCACAATTTCGGGGATTTTTTTACATAAAAAGTGTATTTAACTTCATAGACAAATCTAAAACAATTTAGAAATATCTCATAATTTTGAGTTTTTTCCCTTAATATATTGCAATGGAGAATTTATAAGGCTATTCTCAGGAAAATAATAAATAAATTTGATGAAATGTTGAAGAAATTGCTTAGCTGGCTAAGTTTAACTAAATAAATATCCATCAAAGTTAATTCATATCAACAAAAACAGTAAATATGTTGAAAAACTGCTTAAATTATGTGATTCTACCTTCTGGAAATAAGCAACCTTTGTCATGGCAACCAAAGTCAAAATACCGACTTCTTTTACAACAAATTATTTCTTTTGCTAAAAGCAGATGGTCGTCCAAAGTCGTGCATATTGGTCTCCTTCCTATTATGTGTTGTCATCAATGTTTAATGTTTCTGTACGTCTGTTACGATTGTTTTGTATGATGTTCTAGTGAATATTGTTGTGTCTTTTTGCGATTTGGAGTTTGTATGATGTCATTTATGTGTCACTTTCTTGTGGGTTTGTTTCGCTTGGTGAATACATGATTGTCATGCTGGAAATCATTCCCTTTTCATTGTCATTGAAGTAGAGGGTGTGTTAAGCTTCACTAAGAAAATTGAGAAAACATCTCATTTTCGTGTTTTGTTCGAGTTTATAGGGCTGCAAAGTTCCATTGCAAAAATGAAAATGAAAAGGTGTTGAATTTACACAAAATTGTTCAGCTGGTTGAGTGATTTTCAGTAAATATCCATATAGAGCAATTTATTATCACCATGAAATCCTACAAATTAAGAAAAATTGCTCATAATACTGGTTTTATATGCTTAGTGTTTAATTAAGAAAAAATCCTCAAAATACTGGTTTTATATTCTTATTGTTTAATTAGGAAAAATTGCTTAAAATACTGGGTTTATTTGCTTATTGTTTAATTAAGAAAATTGCTTTAAATACTGGTTTTATAAGCTTATTGTTTTGGCAACCAATGACTTAATACTGACCTTTCAAGCATTGAAATTTTTCAAAGATTGCACTTTTCTATCTGGAATCAGAATTGCTTGTTTTTGTTCGTTTGTTTGTTTGTTTTATTTATTTGCATGATTAAAGATTCTTGAGGCAAAATAGAAATAACGAAAAACTGTGATGTTGCTATGGTAACCATTTTCAAACTTTATTCATTTTCTTTAAACAAAAAACACAATTCTGGATTTTTTTATATTTTGACCATTAATGATCATTGACTCATGTTACTTAGTTTCACATTTTTCCTATGTTGGTTTTTTCTATGCAATACCAAAATATGTGAATTTTAGAATTTCTGTAAAAGGTCATAATATGGAAACTTAATCTTTTGAAATATGTGATTTCCCCAAAAATGGAACAAAAGTTTATATTTCTTATAAAATATATAGATGCATTATTTATCATGATATGTTAACAATTTTGCCAATTCAAGATTTTTACTGTTTAAATAATATCTGAATGTGGCCAAAAACAAGATGTCTAGTTACCATGGAAACGGCTGGTAAAATTCCAAAACAAATTTCATTTTCATGGTCAGGGGGTCTAACTTGCCTATGACGATGAAACTACGAAAATCTGGGAAATGCGATTTCCAACCCCCATAATATTTTTTTTTTGCTTGCAGCAATGACTCTTAAGACGTGACGCAATAACTGGTGAGGTATGGAAGGGGTGTTTTAGTGTTTTGCTGTGGGTGCTGCAATCAAGTGCTGTTGAAGACTCCATCCTTTCTGATTAATAGAGAATGATTAAGGAAATAGAAGATGTTAAAGAGAGATGTATGGTTTACATTGTAGACAGTAAGAGAATCTGAACAACACTCACAACAGTAATTTACACTTTTCTAGACGGTGCAATATAATTCATTGGTGTAACAACGATTTCATTAATGATTGACATGGGTTAAGTACCCGAAACGTGCATGTCTGGTCCATGCTGCAAATTTATCTGTTCTTAAATGATGCTATTGAATTTGAAGACGTTTAAAATTGAAATAATGATTGAATAATTGACTCAGTCTTTCACTGACTATCATGAGTAGTTTTTTTTCTTAACTAGGAATGAAGAAATATTTAATCATTGGCGAAAATTGTTTGATGACTGATCCATTGCCGTGCAATTAGTGGGCTATAATACATATCCTCAGACTACGCCCTCGGAAACGGTGTAACACTTATATATGCATACTTTTTTCAATCTCAGAAAAAGCTTTGTTCTTTGTCAAATACAAATAAATGAAAAGCTATTTACTTCAAAATCATTCGTGCAAAGGCAAATTTATTGTCAGATAACGCTTTCATTTGAAAAAATCTATTTGTGGCAATCAGACAACAATAATTCAATTGAAAAACTTTCCGTTTATTTCCATGATATGTTCCAAGAAATGAAGCTGTAGTATAGATTCTAACCTTATTGGTTGCACTTATATCAGCTCCAGCTTGAAGAAGTGTCTCTATGACATCAATGTAGCCACCCTCTGCTGCTCTATGCAATGGTGTTTCATAGAACTGCTTACAAAAAACGAAAAGTTTTTGACATATTGTATCTATGATTAAATCTATAATTAACAATTCCTTTCATCTGTTTAAAGACAAAGTGTTCCTTATTTATAAAGATTATAACTTTTAAATGCGATAAAGAAATATCCTGACAACAATATCAACAGCACTCACCAAAAAGAGCACCAAAATGAGCATCGACGGACCCCTAGGAAGCCAGAGGTGGGACCAGGTACATCGTTTCCACCCTCGGGGTCTCCTCCCGGCCACCTCGGCTTCCTAAGGGTCCGTCGATTAGGAGGAGTAAGCATGTCCTGCTTGACTAGCCGCAACCGCCGTCGATTCATGCACGGAAATGATACCAATATATACAAAACATACACTGACTGTGGCGATCATGTCAGGGAAAGACAATTAAAACGCTTACAGTCAAACTTTTATGACGAGCTCCACACTGCAAAGGGCATAAGTGTAACACAAATGCGACAAAAAAGATCCTGACGACAATCTAAAGAGCATTTATAATAGAGCTCCAAATTGAGCGTCGACGGACCCTTAGGAAGCCGAGGTGGCCGGGAGGAGTAAGCATTAAAAGACTTGTTCATGGTCTTTTATGAAAGATACAACAGCTCCACCCAAGGGGTCTCAACATTATGTAAATTTGCAAATGTATGAGACCCCGAGGGTGGAAACGACGATCTCTCTTAATAGAAACTTATTCGACAGTAAATTCTCGAAGCGGTGTAAAACAGATGTTGATTTTAAAGAATTCAAAGGAACTTTTAGAACATCTGAAATCCACTTATTTCAATAGAGTCCATTCAATCAAAGCCTTTGATTTTTCGACACTTTACACTACAATCCAACATTCTAAATTGAAAGAAAGACTCGCAAAAATTATACGTAATGCCTTTACAAGCAAGAACGGCAATCACAAATATAAATTTATTGTTGTTAATTATGACAAAACCTACTTTGTTAAAGAAAAGTCCGATTCTAAAAATTAGTACACTGAAGCAGATATTATTCAGATGTTAAACTTCCTGCTCAACAACATTTTTGTGGTGCTTTGAGAAAGGTCTTCCAGCAAATTGTTGGAATTCCAATGGGAACCGATTGTGCCCCACTCCTTGTCGACATTTTCTTTACTCGTATGAAGCTGAATTCATTCAATCTTTTATCTCTGAAGGGAACAGATAATGCATTAGTGTAACTCTAATCTTGATCTTTTTTATCACGTTCGTGCCACACTTATGCCCTTTGCCGTGTAGAGCTCGTAAAAAGTTCTCCGCAAGAGGTTTTACAGTAGGTGTTTTAAATGTCTTTCCCTGGCATGGTGGCCACGGCAGTTTCTATATTGACATAACGTCACACAGTGCATGTTATGTAGACATTATTTTATTTTCGTTCGCTAACATCGCCGGCGGGTGCGGCTAGCCATACAGGGGGTGCTTCCTCCTCCCGGGCATGGGCAAACCTCTAGCTTGCAAGGGGTCCGTCGATGATCAATTCTGTGCTCTATTGTGTGAGTCCTGCTGTGATTGTTGCCAGGATCTTCTTTATCTCTTTAAAGTATATTGCGCATGTATTACGTGTCTCCACGTATACCTCAAATATTGGACTTCATAATTCATACTCAAGCGCTGTTTTACACGGCCTCAAAATATCTGCCTCATTTCTTTGATATACTGGTTTCCTCATAGAGATTTATACTAAAAATAACGAGGTGGAAATAGGTGTTACATTTGTCTTCAATTATCAATCGTCCATTTTCCAGATAAAGGATATGACAGCTCCTAACCTTGATTTTATACATACAGACACCAGTCATCACATCATTTGGCAATTTTTCCATTATGACGTCACGTTTGATCGCACCGTCTTGAAGCACCTTGATATGTTGTCATGCCTTTAAATTTGACGTCACAATGAAAATATCGCGATATTGTGTGATGTCTGTTGTATGACTGTCTCAAGAGTTTATTGGAAAATAATCTATTCTGATGTATGCTATCTCTTGACGAAAAGAGAAAGTCACTTTAATTCCTACATGTACGTTTTCAAATTCTTAAATTTCTTAAATTATACATGCAAAATGCAACGTATGTCGACAGTAGTACTATATCTATCCCACTGAATTTGAACACATATTAAGCTCATTTGTTTGAAATTCTCTCCAACCATAATTTGTACATCAATAATCCAAACACATTGTTCACAAAGGAATTAAGAGATAATATCCTAGTGCTTTAAATTGTCTTTGGATTAAATTTCATACATCCATTGTTGTATTTTGAATGTAATAAAAATGGAATCTTACTTATTTATAGATTGAGAGCAAACTATCGATAGGGTACATACACTATTCTTTACATTCACTTTTGCGTCAGCTTGTATCAGTGTTTCTGCAATCTCGTTGTATCCCATTTCTGCTGCCCTAATCAGTGGTGAATCTTGATTCTTTTCACATATAAAAAAATTTTGATCAAACAGTTTTCAATTCATAGAACAACATTTTATAAGAAAAAAAGAAAAAGAAGTGTCCCTACTTAAGATTAAAGAAGTTTGCTCCAATTCTTTTAAGATTATTATTTTGAGCTGATTACTCTGAACAAAATGAAAAAAATAAAACTAATAAAACCACCACACTGATTCTTTTTTTCATCTCTCTTAAATCAGTTTGCTTTATATGCTACTAATGAGGATTTCTTTGCTCGAAAAGCATGCACCGTATACACGAATATCTGTTCAGAGAGCCGTCCAGCGTAGGACCCTGTGTAAATTTCCCGGCACTAAAATTGAAACTAAGTATGCTGCAGTATGCAGTACAAAACATTGAACAAAAATACCACAAATCATATATGAAATACTATGTACTTGGAGCCAGCTTGTGGATCAAATTTCCTGTAGAGATTCGCTTTCGATTTTTTCATACAAAACAAAGGTATTGGAAACTTTCACTAAAGTCTTAGTCACAACTGCACGGGCGGTCTGTGTGCAGAATATGGTGAAAATTTAGCGGGACACGCATGACGAACGTATGCTTTTAAATAGAGGCTGTAGACAGCACGTAGACACGCACGATGGCTGTTGGACATGTTCAACAATCGCCAGGATTCACTTATCAAATTTACAATCGTAAGGTTGACGTGCAGTTCACTTACGTTATCCGTACGGTAAACCCAAATTGAATGCTAGTGTCAGAGAAAATCACAATCTTAATCGTAAGTGTGACGTACGTTAGCCTTAAGTCGCCCGTACCCTTAAGGAAAGAAGGGGATCTCCAACAACACTAGGTTGCAGCACCCACAGCAAAACCCCAAAACACCCAATGCAAAAAAACACATAACAGACACCCACAGAAAGAGACGCAAAAGGGACAAAGAACATCAACTCACACCATAGAAACATTAAACATAAAAGACCACACATAAACCAACGAGACCAATGGGCAACCGGTGCCGACTTAGGACGGCCATCTGCCACGTAAGTATCAGTATCTGACAGTGAGGTTATCCTGGATTACGTGCGCACAACCCTCCCACTATTCCGATTTCCCAGAGGTCTCGAAGAACGCACAATTATGCTGTAAAACAACCTCCTCACTGTTAGATGATCACACACAAACAAGACCGTAAAACTCAGGGGTCCAAGCAACACAGATGAATATGTAAATGGATATAAAAAAAAGGACGTGCGTAATACAGTCCGTGCTCTGCCGGCTGTACCGAGCTCATGTACATGTTTGTTTTCACCCGAGGAGTCCGACTGACATTCAGAGAAGACAGGTAGTCGGGGCCCTGTCTTCTCTAAAGAGGTTTGGACAGGGCCCGTCATGGAGTCCCGTTGTCATAGTCAGTCAGAGTGCAAGTCTTACGAATGCGCTCGTGCAAGACTGTAGATTGGTCAAGTACCAATCTTAGTGTCCGTCTGGTGACATTAGAATCATATCCACGGTATAATGGGTCCGAATTTCAAAAGAAGTTGATCATAATTTTTGTAATTTCCAGAAAGTATTTACTAGTTTGTGAAAGCGAAAACCTTGACCTAAAAGTTTCTTTGTAATTTGTCAATTTCTACTATGAAAATCCAAAACAAATGGTGGAGGTTTTTGTTTGTTTGCTTTGGTTCCTGTTTTATCCTGATTTTGTATGCCTTCGGTTTCTGATTTTCTGAATTATCGATTTTGTGCTGTATACATGGATATGGTCATTATCCATATTTGTCATCAGAACATGTTCTAGCATACCGGATGAGCTGTGAAATGTAGATACCGTATGAGAGGCGTACAATTTGTACCTATAGGAATCCCTACAACCTGCTGGTAGAGATTCTCACCAAATCTTACATAAATGTTGTCCAAGAGGAAGAACAAGGAACTAAACAGGTCGCTACATGTCCATAATTTGTATGATTTGTATCGGAGAAGAAACCCTTTGATTCAGATGTACAAATATAAGTTTTTCTCGATTTTAGCCCCGTTTAATGAGTTTGGACAATTGATAATTAATCTTGTCGTTAGGAAGCGTGGTGTACATATTTGAAAAGTGGTATGAAGAAATCGTATCGGCTTGAAAATTTCTAGATTTCATTTTGTCAATCTCATCCCCTGAATTTTTGATAGACAAAAATATAAATTTACATCATTCCTGTTCAGAACAGTTTCACAATATTTCGCAACGTGTTCCTTTACCACCGTGAGGGCTGACGTCAGATTTCTAGACAAACTTGTAGTTGAGCAGTTGCTAGAATTAGCAATGTATCTAAATTTGTAAAGAGGTTTGTGCAGTTTTCGTATGCAGTATATTGTAGGAAGATCCAATTTAGAAATAGGGATGATGAATGAAGACATTTCACTGTTATGTTTGCTGAAAATGTTCGGGACACTTTCATTGCTTTTTATATAAGTATTTGTAGACGAAAAACCGAAACTAAAGTTAATATATAGTAACGTTTTCAAATGATCATGGTGTTGTTGGCTGCTTTACCTGCAGGAGCGAAGACAAATTTTTCATGTAAATTACGTAATTTGTACAGTGAAACCTGTCTAAACCGATACCTGTCTAATCCGATAACCTGTCTATTCCGATAGATTTTTTTGGTCCCAAAGAATTTTCTATCTTTTCCTATATAAAATGACTTGTGTAAACCGAACACTGCCTACTCCGAATACCGATATACATTTTTGGTCCCAGTGAGATTTTATTGATGTATTTTACACTGTCTAAACCGATATGTTAAAACAGCACCTACCTTGACCAACCCATGTTTTGATTAATTATCACCCTAAGCTGATCAATTGAAACTATAGCTCAATGGAATCCATTTCTCTCATTAGTAACCGGCCCAAGCCATGGCCAGTGTCTTAATTGTTTGTATTATGATGAGATTAATTTGTATGTAAACTTATCACCAAGTACAAATATGAAAATTCCAAAGCCAATTCCATTTGACTTAAAATCTTTTACATGGAATAAACATTTAATGTAACTTATTATCACAGAGAGTATAATTTTTATGAGAAATAAGAGTTTTAAAAGTTCATGGTAAACATGAAAGCATATACTAGCTGTTTCACGGTTTTATAATGAATTTTTTAATAGGAATATAAGGATAATTTGAAGAAATTATCGGGTAGCCTTGATTATATTAAACCTGTGTAATCCGATAACCTGTCTATACCGATATTTTTTCTTGGTCCGAGTCGATATCGGTTTAGACAGGTTTCACTGTATATCTTTCAGCTCTAGAACTTGTATATTCAAAAAGATGAGGATTTCTGTGGAAGTTGTCTATTCGAATGTCAGCAATGTCCAAAATGAGGTTTTTACCGGTCATTCAGAGAATGCGATTCGACTCCTTCCTATTTACACCATCGTTTGATATAGTTACCTAAGGCTTCCTTTAGTACTTCGCGACATTTGATAAAATCTATCTTGGATGGGATTCTACACTTATGTCCTTTTTTGAGAAGACCACGGAGCTGTCTGTCCTTGATAATTGAAAAATCACCTGTAACAATATGACCAGCTGGTTTATATAGGTATTCAGACGTTGCACATCCCCTAGCGTTTCATGTTATAACATAAATGACATCTTGATACGATGTCGTTTACAATCTCGATTTTAATAGTTTGCCCGTTAACACTAGATTTAATTGTGGAATTGCAATTGATGAGCGGACATATACCGCATTTTTCCCATTGCACGTAGAAATTGTTAAGAACCCTTATAGTTGTTGTTAAGGTGGCTCCCTACTCGAAACGTTATAGGTTTTCCTTATATGCATCAGTCTGCGTATAATGTTTTACAATGGCTGGTGAGGGACGAGCCAGCGCATTGAAAAACACAGACAGAGGATCTTAAATGCCAAAAGAAGTAAAAGATGGCGCAATCTATCATTGTCCACACCAATCATATAGTATAATATCTTAGTTGAAAATGTGATGAAATTATAAGCGGGTACCCTTATGTTTGTAGCCATATCTTGATCATTTATAAAATTGTATACCTGTATGCGATTTTTTTATCATCTATATATATTATCGTATAAAATGATCCAATTTGAAGAAATTCCGTCTGTTGTTTTTTGCACAAAAATGTGATATACTATTTATTATTTGTCGAAAATATGATGACATTATAAGGGGGTACCCCTATGTTTGGAGCCAAACCTTGATCATTTCAAAAATTGTGTACCTGTTTGTGATTTTTTCTTCATCTACATACATAATTTTATGAAATATTACAAAATGAAAAAAATCCATCTGTTTTTTATGCAAAAAGTTGGATTTAGTACATATTCTTGGTCAAAAATGTTATGAAATTATAAGGGGGTACCCTAATGTTTGGAGATATATCATACTTATATTTATGTTACAATATCATTTTATGTATTGTATTTCTTCTATATGACTTGTTATCATAAAATAAAACAAAACAAATACACATATCCGTATCATCACTGAATTTGGAGGGTTCAAAAGCATATGATGGATATTTGATATTTCTCAATTTTTAAGTGTTAGGGTACCTTTCTTTACTGTTCTGTATCTTAAATGAAAACAAAATTACCTATCTATGTCTGTGTTCATTATGTCATTTTGACTATTATGTATAGGAAATAACCTTAAAATACAAAATTCATCTGTTAAATTCACGAGAAGGGACCCACCTTAAATGTAGAGCCTGCAGATGGAGAAGTAAGCGTAGGTGCTTCCTTCACTCAAGATTACTAGTAGTGCTTATTAATAAGCACTAGTAGTGCTTCCTTAACTCACGATTACGAGTAAGATTACCCGCACAGCAAACGTACGTCTTATATACCTGCACATTGTGACTACCACATACGATTCTATAAAAAGCTTTAGATACATGTATATGAGATTTATAAATGCATCTAGCTTCCCAAAGGAAAAGGAGGGAGAACGTCTGAAAGAAAAAAAACATATGCAAACAGAAGACAAAGAAAAGGGGAGGAAGATGAAGACACTGATAAGGAACTGAAGGACGAGGAGACCTAGAAACTAGCGAAAGGACAAATAATTGCCAAAATGACCTGGTTGATATTTCGTCTTCTACTGGAGGGTACCCCCGTCATATATTTTTTTCGCCGGAATCAAATGAGAAGTTTGTTAATTTCTTCACGATTCTCGATTGTTTCTACAACAAGGCTTCCCCTCAATACTGTAATACAATTGCAGATAATAGCAAGTGAGTTTGGAACAGAATGTTAGAATTTCAGTACAGCTGTCCCTAATTGTTACATTTCAATCAACATATATATCATATCTTTAAATGGAGAGGAGGGGGAACTCGGCCTTTTGTAAATTATACGTAAAAATTAAAATAAGTATTACCTAAATTCATAAAGAACAAGATGCCATATAAATGTGTATATGATCATGTTCAGAGGTAGATTCAAAGGGGGAGGGCCTTCCCACTAAAATTGTAAAATGGTGTACTTGAAATGTCAATGTTATCTCCTAAAGCTCTATACTAACTTTTCCTTTTCCCAAAGTCTATCTTTCTTAATTATTTCTAACCATAAGTCAGGCAAAAATTCTATATTATGATAATACTACAATAATATCAAGGACTGTTATAAATCTCATTGATCATGTCGGAATTGACCCATTGTATGTCTTAAAGAAGTCATTATAGATTTGTATTGATAGATTATGATAATACTAATAAGGCAAAAATTCTATATTATGATAATACTACAATAATATCAAGGACTGTTATAAATCTCATTGATCATGTCGGAATTGACCCATTGTATGTCTTAAAGAAGTCATTATAGATTTGTATTGATAGATTAGATTGAGAGAGAGAGAGAGAGAGAGAGAGAGAGAGAGAGAGAGAGAGAGAGAGAGAGAGAGAGAGATTGGAATTAAAAATACTTACATTGCATTTCAATATATTCCAAAGATTTGAAAAGATTAAAAAAAAAAACATTTAAAAACATCTCTGATTCAAGACCCCACCCAATTCGAATAAAAATCAAAAATTCACATCGTACTATGTTTGGAGAATCCGCCCAGAGTAGCTATTTTTCCAAAAGGTCAAAGACAAAAAGTCAAACGTCGTTCATTCTATGACAACAAGTTAACAGAGTAGAAAAGTAACAAAGGAACATCATCTCATCTCACAAATTCTCTTGGGTCAGTAGTATATCTTATTCTGTCAATTCTTCCTTCTGACGGTAAAAATAATGACCAAACTTGGAGTATGGATTTTCTCGTGGAAGTACTGTTTCTTATTACAAAAACGAAGAGGAATAGAACAATTATAAATTATGGCAGATATAATTATTTAGGCAATTTGTCAAAGGGAATTCATATGGTAGAATAACTATTGGTAAAAATCTAATGTAATTGAAGTTGAAGACACCCGGCCCCGCCCACCTGTCTTCTCTGAATCTCAGTCGGACCCCTCGGGTGTTCACATTGACGAGCTCGCTACAGCCAGAAGACCACGGCCTGTATTTCGTATGCCATCTGTTTTATGTTAAATGTCTTCAAATTCAATAGCATCATCCAAGAACAGATGAATTTGCAGCATAAACCAGACGTGCACGTTTCGGGTACTTAACCCTCGTCAGTGATCCTCAATCTGTTTTTATATCCGTTTACATATTCATCTGTGTGTTTCTTGGAACCCTGAGTCATGTTGTCTGTTTGTATGTTCGTATTATTATAAGGAGGTTTTTTTTTTACACCACAATCGTTTGTTCTTCGAGACCTCTGGGTAATCGGAAAATTGGAAGGGTTGTGCGCATGTAATTGTAATCAGGATAACTTTTGCTACTTGCGTAGCAGATAGCCGTCCATCGGTTTATGTCGGTTTATGTGCTGTCTTTTGTGTTACATATTTCTATGGCGTAAGTTGGTGCTCCTTGTCCCTTTTGCGTCTATTTCTGTGGATGTCTGCTCTGTGTTCTTGCATTAGGTGTTTTGTGATTTTGCTGTGGGTGCTGCAACCGAGTGTTGTTGGAGATCTCCTTCTTTCTTTAAAAAAGAACATCAAACGATATTTTCATTTTTAACTTTTGAAAGAAAGAATCGAATAATCACGTGTTCTTGCGAATATGTGAAAGAAAAGATAAAAATCCCTTCTTGATTGTAATGTAATAAACGTAAGGTGCCTGTACGATTGCCAAAACACGCTAGGTCAGTTGTGACTAAGGCTTTAAATATAGTTAATACACTAATATTTTTAAAGAACTTTCATCTTCGAACCCCTTCCCTTATTCATCCAACAGTTTATTTTGGTTTCTATATCCAGCATGCAGTCTCATCGTCCCTGAAAAATATCTTTATTAGGGTTTCTTGCACATCCCGTCATGTTTAAGTCGATTTTGCGACGAATATGGAAATAATTGAATGCTCTTTTAGCTTTACCTTGCGATATATGTATGTAGCGTGATATCTATGTATTAGGCGTCGAAGTAGAAAACAAGGCGAGTAATATTAATAAGAATCCTGCTTTGATTGACATTGTTTATTTTCATGCGACAAACTGTACCTTATCTAAAACGTTCACATCAGCTCCTTTCTGCGTTAGCAACTCAACGATATCAATATGTCCTGCGCTAGCTGCACTGTGCAATGCCGTCTGTTCATACTTCTAGAAAATTGCAAAATTGTACAAACCAATATTAATTTTATTTTATCAAAATACAAATGGCTTACAAAAGAAGAAAGTACATTGTATTTCGAACAAGCCTTAAGAAATAGAAAGTTTGCATTTGTAAAATACAACATTAGATTGAGTTCATCAAACAAATTGCTTACAAAAGAAGAAAGCGTTCCGAACAAACCTTATGAAATGGAAAGTTTTGAAACCACCTTCCAACTTATTAGTTATATAAAAAAAATCTGAGGAAATGCAGAGGAGAGGGTAAGAATACTGTGTTGATCCATCTTTTTATGAACAATAAAAGCATTCAAGTTTTTACATCTTACTGTTATAAAGAGATAAAAAAAATTGTTCTGTGTGTACTCATAAACTTATATTACAAAAAAAGAACTTCAATTTGTCCGGATATTAATTGATTGTGGTGATGTTTGTTTTGTCGATGCTTTGCGATTGCTTAGGAATATTCTTTTGCCTTTTTATTTATTTTTTTTATACGCCCTTCATTTGACGCGACGTATTATGATATGGCAAAGTCTTTCTGTCCGTGCGTCCGTCCGTTTGTCCGTCCGTCTCTCTGTCCGTATGTCTGTCCGTCCGTCCGCTTATGGAACGCAATAACTTGAATATGCGTCAATGGATTTTCATGAAATTTATACATTGTGATTAGACTGTAAAGAGGAAGCCGCCTTTCGATTTTCAGGTTCATCCGATTTGTCGTTACGGAGCTATGGGACTTCGATTTTTATAATACAGTGAAAATATACTAAAATAGTTTAACATTTTTAAAAATCTACTTCTGGTCGAAATGTTTTGAAATGTTGTATACTTCAAGAAGAAAGGATGTTCTTTGACATATTTAACGGGTTTTTATTTTTTTTTTGGCGCATAATCGAGATATTATGTGTAATTGGAAGGGGGGTGTTATATGCACATACGTGTTAAGCTAAGGGCAAAATATAGGCGCATGGAACGCAATAACTTGGATATGCTTCAACGGATTTTTACGATATTCATACATTATGATTGGACTGTGGAGAGAAAGCCGCCGATTTTCAGGTTCATCCGATTTGTCGTTACGGAGTTATGGGACTTAGATTTTTAAAATACAGTGAAAATATACTAAAATTGTTAAAATGATTTAAAAATCTATTTATGGCTGAAATGTTTTGAAATTTTGTATACTTCAAGTAGAAAGGATGGTGTTTGACATATGTAGCGAGTTTTTAATTTTTGTGTCGCATAAGCGAGATATTTTGTTTAATTGGAGGGGGGTTATATGCACATACATGTTAAGCTAAGGGCAAAATATAGGCGCATGGAACGCAATAACTTGAATATGTTTCAACGGATTTACATGATATTTCTACAATGTGATCAGACTTTGAAGAAGAAGCCGCCTTTGGATTTTCTTGTTCAACCGAACTGTCATTACGGAGTTATGGGACTTAGATATTTTAAATACAATGAAAATATATTTAAATAGTTAAAAATTCTTTAAAAATCTATTTCTGGTCGAAATGTTTTGAAATTTTGTACACTTAGAAAGGATTACACTTAGACAAGTAGTAAGGATGTTCTTTGACATATATAACGGGTTTAAATTTTTTTTGACACATAATACAAAAATTATGTGTAATTGGGGGGGGGGGGGTATATGAACATACATGTTAAGCTAAGGGCAAAATATAGGCACATGGAACGCAGTAACTTGAATATGTGTCAACAGATTTTCATGATATTTCTACATCGTGATTAGATTGTAGAGAGAATGCCGCCTTTCGAATTTCAGGTTCATCCGATTTGTCTTTATGGATATATGGGACTTAGATATTTTGATGTTGTAAACAAAAATCCCAACGGGCGTATCTTGCTGCGTGAGCGCAGGCTTTATTTTCAGGGGTTTTTTTTGTGTAGCATTTTAGTGGCATGAAATTATTAACACTAATACAAACCTTTCCCCCATTTGGTCCATTTACAAGAACAAATGAGTTAAAGAAGATCCTGATGATAATCTCAACAGCACTTACAATAGAGCACAAAATTGAGCATCGACGGACCCCTAGCAAGCTAGAGGTGGGACCAGGTGCCCAAAACACAACAATGTTCATAATTCAAAAATATGCCGGTCGGATCAGTCCCACTTCATAAGAATCAGTCTTGTTGATGTGTAATTGGAATTGCAAAAGTAAGTTCAAAGTACATATTGAAATTGAAGAAAAACAAACATAGATCACTGTATAGAGGTAATGCTTTTTTAGATTTACTTTGGCAGTGTTCCAAATCTATACCTTCCGAAGAAAAATTTCAAAGCAATTCATTATGCACCAGAAATGTGTTTTGGATAATAAATCCTCATCAGTGATGATTCTATCCAAGGCAAGTTTAAGAAACAGCCAAAATTCCTTTTAGTAGCGCCCTCTGGTTATATTTTTGAAATGAAATTGTGCAATTTGCACAGGATGCGCAGCTCCAAATTTGATGTACGGTCGATTCAGTAGCATATCCAAATAAAATCTATGTTCAAAATAGCACAGGAGGGATTGTGCTAAGAAGTTAATCTCCTTTAATTTCGATGATATTTTTGACTGAAATGATGAAATGACATGTCTCCGAAATAGCAAAATAATATTTATGAAGTCAAATTGATAAAGTGCCAAAAGAAAGCTTTTTTTTCTGGCGACGGAAACATTCATGTCATGGGGACTGAGTTTAACTGTTCCATACTGCAACATACTTTCATACTAAATTGAATAAGTACACTTATTATATTAGGACTGATTTTTAATAAATATTCGATCCTACAAAATCATATTCTTAGGAAATTATGTTTCCGTTTCTAAGTTTGAGAGCATAATTTGTAAAGCATTTGAATTCTCATGAAAACAAAGCGCTTGAAATTTAAAGTTTACATACAGATATTAGAATATGTATATTGATAACATGCCTTCAATATATACTATCATTTTTTTTTTGATTATCCTAAAGCAATCTGTCTAAGTAGGTTACGACGTTATTTATTTATTTTTTTCTGCTTCTTGGTTGTGTGTTTATTATTTTTTGATTTTAATTTGGTTTTGTGTTTGAATTCCATTGAATCATGAGTGTAGTGTATTCATGTGCATCTTATACCCCCTCAAAACTGCTACAAAGAGAGCTTCATTCCTATAAGCATCGTATTCGCACGTGTCATTGATTGCCGAATACCTCAAGCTTCGATATCTCCTTTCTGATACTCTCCCAATATTTCTTTCTTTTGAAATAGCAATTTTTTTGTTTGTTTTTGTAACCATAATTATGGCCTCTCCTCCACAATAATGATGCAAATTGGCTATTTTGATCTTAAATTAATTTCTATCTTTTAGAAATGGTAAATTCCATTCGCGCAAAATGTCTAAGAGAATAAAATTATAATTTCAAACGTTAACTTTACGATCACGTGCTTAACTGATGTAATAGAAATGATTGTCATTCCCACCTGTGTGTAACCCTAGACCTACGTCTGTCGATACGAGGTATCCATAGGTTACATGACAGCAACAGAAGTTATAATATTATTATAATAGTAGTTCGCCTATCAACCTTTTGGTGCAATAGTCGAAATGGTGAGGATTTTTTCTACATTCAGGAGACACGGATGCCAAATTAGTCACAAATTTCAATGTGATAGTGAAATATCCAAGTCTCCTGATATATACTGTTTGCATGATTTAGTGTGTTAGATTCATTTCAATACTTCTATAACGAACATACATTTACTTGCATTAAGTTCCAAAATGACGTTAAATACACAACGCAGATTCAGGATTTTAAATTGCGAGAGGGCTTCATTTTGCTTCTACACTGATGAATTTGTCAACATTGAAATATATATTCTACAGTACCAATTCTGTTGTACTAGACACGTGTTTCGGATATTTTAGTCCTCATAAGTTGTACTTCAGGCCAAACTTTTTAAATAAAGTGAAAGTGAATTTTCCTGGCGACATCTACAATACAGAGCTTCAATTTCTTCTTGCCAAAATGAGCGGCTCATAATAAACTATGGTCTAAAGGATGTTTTGAATTGTTTTATTATCAGTCAGAGAATGATATACAAACACAAAACCCAAAGTAATATCACCAGGTATACTTGGAAAATAGAAAAAAAATGAATATATTGATGAATCGCTAGCGATAAAAGTCCCCTACCGGCATTAATCTATGTCCTTCAACTCTGCCTTGACCTGTACGTAGACCAAAAGATGAATCCCACACCAAAATAAGTTCAATATGTGCATTAGAAAAGGTCTGGATAACAGAAATTCATCAAATTTTCTAAGAGGTCATACCTTTTATAAGAACAGGTCAATCAAACCCAACTTTAACTTAATCTGTATCATACTATAATGTATCTTATACCACAAATCAGCTCAATATCTAAAACGTTACAGCCAACAGAAGTCCAGAAACTGAGAATTTCATAAGATTTGCTAAGTCCAAGGGCCATAAACATTTGTCAACAGAAAGCAAACTCAAACTTGATCTGTATAACACCAAGATGTATTGACATACAATTTTGTCTTTCAGTATCTGCGAAAACATGGGAAAACCAGTAAAAATGGGTCAATCTAATTGAAACACGAACTTAATCTGTATCAAACTGAGATATATTCGCATACCGAACATATAAAGTCCGAAAAACTGAGAATTTCATGAAATTTGCTAAGTCCCCGGGCCATAAGAATAAGTCGATCGAAACCAAATTCATTAAAATTGATGGACGGTCCCTAGACACAATAATTTTGATACCAATTTGATTTTCTGAAAGTCTTTGACCTTTCAGTGTAAATCCCCCCCCCCCTTTGGCACACAATTTCTTATCAACGCAATAAAAAAATCTTAAAATCCGTTACTTTTTCCGCTTTCATACACTAGTTAAGACTTTTTTGAAATTTTACAGAAATTACAGTCAACTTCTTTTAAAATTTGGATCTATACACGCAACAGAATACATAACTTTGGGTATTACACAACCTGTCTTTTATGTTGATATGATAAACAAAATTAGAAGGATCAAAGGTAGGAAGCATAACCATCGAAAATGCGTCAGAATCATCAAACGCCTTTTATACCATGAATATGATCCTAATGTCACCAGACGGACACTAGGCTTGGTACTTGACCAATCTACAGCATTGTACAAGCGCATTCTTGAGACTTGTACTCTGACTGACTGTGACGACGGGACTCCATGACGGGCCCTGTCCAAACCTCTTTAAAGAAGACAGGGCCCCGACCACCTGTCCTCTCTGAATGTCAGTCGGACTCCTTGGGTGATTACATACATGAGCTCGCTACAGCCGACAGAGCACGGACTGTATTACGCATGCCCTCTTTTTATATCCATTTACATATTCATCTGTGTTTCTGGGGCCTCTACGTTTCGCGGTCTTGTTTGTGTGGGGTCATCTTACAGTGGGGAGGTTGTTTTACACCACAATTGTACGTTCTACGAGACCTCTTGGTAATTGGAGAAGTGAGAGGGTTGTGCGCACGTAATCCAGGATAACCACACCATTTGCTACTTGCGTGACAAATGGCCGTCCAAAGTCGGCACCGGTTGCCCATTGGTCTCGGTTTATGTGTAGTCTTTTGTGTGCTTTACTCGTCTTTTGTGTTTTTGCATCGGGTGTTTTGGTGTTTTGCTGTTGATGCTGCAATGGGGTCTTGTTGGAGATCTCCTCCCTTCTTTTATTTAAAAGATTTTACATTTTTGTGTCATTATTCACAATTTCAGACGGTTTTGACAATACACTGATTTCTGATGAATTTTAATATTTATATTAAAAGTATTTCAAATTCATGAAATGAGAATACGGAACAATTTTCGTCTAATAGATGATAAAAAATGTTCTGAATTGTAATGGTTTATTATCGAAACATAATTATGTATGAGTTATAAAGTAATGGGATAGAATTGATATTTGATGAATTCTTCTGTACAATAATTATTAAGTCATGAAAGGCTAAAAGACATCTTTCCAATAGATACGATGGCTGATTGATCTGTCGTGAGCCTCGGTTTTCTAGGTTTCAGAGGATATTCGGCCGATAGCATCGCGTAGGATCGATACGTATGATGTTGTGATTTCTTACGGAGGATTTTGATTGTTTTCTAACAATGTAAGTCATACTGCACAAAACTGCTGAGACGTTGCAGTAGGACAATGCCTAATGATTGTCAATATTGAAATATAAGTTCTATTGTACCAAGTAAGTCCATCTCGTCTATAAATCTGAAAAGTCTATAGTTTTTTTCAAACACTTAAAGAGATCTGCTAGGTCAAGAACGTTCTGTCGTCGACAAACTATTGAAATGTTTGCAAAAATAATGAACTTTAAATATATCTAGATGATATGGATTGATTAATTATAGACATTACCCTACTGCAAAGGCTCATCAGTTTTGTAAAGTTTGATTTAAAAATTTATGATCGCTGAACGATAAAAGTTCCCTACCGGCGGCATATAGTTATGTCCTGCACTCTGCCTATGAATTACTCTTTAATTAAACATGGATTTTAATTAAACTAACTGTCTGTGAAGCTCAGTTCTGAGGTTTTATCTGCTTTATCGATTCGAAAAAGAGGTCAAGCGTGACGAAAGTTGAACCTGCTCACTAACTATCCAAGAGCAAGATGTGTATCAAATTTCACCTGAATATCTCTATTTGTTGCAGAAAAAAGTCCAGAAAACTGACAAAAACTGAATTTTCCAAGTCATCAAGGGGCATAACTCCTAAAACAAAATACGCCAATCGTGACGAAAGTCAAACTTGCTCTGTTACTATCCAAGACCAAGCTATATATCAAATTTCATCTGAATATCTCTATCCGTTGCAGAAAAAAGTCCGGAAAACTGATATTCAGACAGACGGAGGGACAGACAGACCGAGAGGAAACTAAGAGTCCCCTTCGGTGATGCCGGTAGGGGATTAAAAATGAAAAACATTACCAAAGAAACTGAGGAATCACAACACCATACGTTTCGATCCAACACGGTGGATAGATGGACAAACAATCAATGGTTACATACTACACTTTACCTCCGTCACAGTTACAGGAAATGACAGAATATCATCCAACATTCTGGAGAGTGGGACATCATAGTGTATGACGAGTTCCCATATCGACCGTAGAACTTCCTCAGTGACGATGTTAGTCGGTCACAAACATATCCCTGACTGAGAAGCTTATCTGAAAGACGCCTAGCTCTCAAAACAAAATAATCCGTATATTTGGTACTTGCTCTGGCATAGCGTATCAACTGAGATATGAACACGTCATGAGCAGGCGATGAAGGGATGTTGCTACTCAGAAAAGGAAAGTTTGTAATGCTGAAATTGAAGTCGTCACGTTTGTCAAAGAGCGAGGTTTTCATGCGACTACCAGCGCCGCAGGACAAACCATGTCCAAACAGGATGCTGAATTATTTGTCTCTGTAGCCCCCTAAGCCCGAATGATAGATACTGCCCAGGCAATCCGCGAACCCTTGATTATTGATGGATGAAAACGTCTTCATATTGAATAGCATCATTTAAGAACAGATAAATTGGCAACATGGACCAGACATGCACGATATCACACCATCTATGTATCTACAAGTGAAGCCGAAGTCAGAAGCCAAGTATCTTTTCCCTTCAGAGACCAAAGATTGAATGAATTATGCTAACAGTGTAATATCTAACATTGACTATACCCCTTTTTCCTGTACCTTATCTTTCTGATTGAGAGATGCGCCATTTCGTATCAATATTTCTACTACCTCGAAGTATCCTCCTCTAGCTGCCATGTGCAACGGTGTTTCCATATACTGTAGCAGTAAAGATAAAAAGTTGTTTTTTGGTTTTTTATTTTATTAAATGTAATGTATGCAATCAAATTTCTTACTTACTTACTTCTAACTTAAATTTCTACCACATTAGGGCGGCGCTCCCGCTGCTTCCTGGAAAAATGACGAAGGCCGTGGTAGTGTAGTGCAATTACAAGGAGCGTCGTAGAATCGCCGCGGGAACGCAGTGGAAGCAAAGTGGCATCGCAATGAACGCGTGGGATCGCATCTAGGACGCCGAGCCATTACGTATATTTTGGGCATGCACAAAACAGTCGCCGTGAGAACGCCGTCGATTTAGACTTCAGTGGAGTTGCCTTTGCAGCGCAGTAAGGTAACCGTGGTAACGCTTTGAGGTCTGCTAGAGCTCAGTAATCGGGCCGAGAGATCGCGATTGGAACGCAGAGAGGGTATGTTTGAGACTACACTGCGACTCTACAGCGCTTTCACTGCTACCCTGCGGCGTTCTATGATATTGCACTGTGTCCTTACCGCAAGTTTACTGTGATCACAGCAATTCTACGGCGCTTCTACTGCATGCATTTAACTTGAAATTTAGGTTGGTCACAGCAAGAACGGCGTCAAACGCGGTTGTAGTGTGACAAATTATAAAAAAATATTTACTTTTTCTTGCGAGCCCAATGTACTCTGCGAAATTACCAATGCCTTGAGAGCACAAACCTCGTGTAACAGGGGCTTAAAAGAGTCATTAAAATATTTTATCTGTCTCACAAATCTCTTTCTCTTGTTAAGCAGGGCTTCCACTGTCGCGAATGTAGAGGAGAATGAGCTACGATCAGAGGCGAATGAACAATCGTGTCACATTCTTTTCTGTTTCCATGAAGTAGTTCTTGGCGCAATAGGCACACGATAGCGCCGCAAATGCGACAAGTATATGCTACTGTACGCGTCCGCTACGATAGTGAGGCGAGTGTGATAAGAATACAACTTGCAACAAGGTAATAGGCGGCACAGGCTTGCAATATACCGGTAACCTTGCCGTCATCGTTATTTTCCTACGCCATTTCAAGCAACGATAAAGCTCGAGAGGCCTCGCAAGTACTTCATGTCGTCATAGTGGCGTCAATCGGATTTCTGACGTAAACAGTGCCAAAGATTGAAAGGCAGAGGTACACAGATTGCTTCTTTCACCGTTTACGGGGAAGTACATAGACGATGAAGGAAACGATTCTTATCTTGATGTAGGAAAAATTACAAGATTCACGTCTAAAGACGGTAGGTTTCGATGTGTAGCTAGAATTTGTATATTTACCGGAGACTTCTTGCCGAATGCATGAATGTTATATATTGTTTTTATTTTCGTGCTTAAATCGACGGCGGATGCGGCTAGCCAACAGGGGATGCTTACTCCTCCCGGGCACCTGGTCCCACCTCTAGCTTGCTAGGGGTCCGTCGATGCTTAATTTTTTGCTCTATTGTGAGTGCTGTTGAGATTATCGTCAGGATCTTCTTTCACTCATTTGTGTCACACTTATGCCCTTTGCCGTGTGGAGCTCGTAAAAAAAATTCCCCGCGAGGTGTTTGACAGTAAGTGTTTTGAATATATTTCCCTGACATTGTCGCCATAGCACTTTCTATATAGACATAAAGTCAGACAGTGCATGAATGTTATATATTGTTTTTATTTTCGTGCTTAAACATCGACGGCGGGTGCGGCTACGCAACAGGGGATGCTTACTCTTCCCGGGCACCTGGTCCCACCTCTAGCTTGCTAGGGGTCCGTCGATGCTTAATTTTTTGCTCTATTGTGAGTGCTGTTGAGATTATCGTCAGGATCTTCTTTCACTCATTTGTGTCACACTTATGCCCTTTGCCGTGTGGAGCTCGTAAAAAATTTCCCCGCGAGGTGTTTGACAGTAAGTGTTTTGAATATATTTCTCTGACATTGTCGCCATAGCACTTTCTATATAGACATAAAGTCAGACAGTGCATGAATGTTATATATTGTTTTTATTTTCGTGCTTAAACATCGACGGCGGGTGCGGCTACCCAACAGGGGATGCTTACTCCTCCCGGGCACCTGGTCCCACCTCTAGCTTGCTAGGGGTCCGTCGATGCTTAATCTTTTGCTCTATTGTGAGTGCTGTTGAGATTATCGTCAGGATCTTCTTTAACTCATTCTTGCTCGGCTGATCGTGTTGGAAAGTACGAATGGAGAAAGAATCCCTGATACTGCGTCGTATTGCATAGAAACAAAGACAATGCTTGTACATTGTACCTCATAAATGTAGTTATACCTAATCGTAAATACTTGCTACACTTTATTCACAAATACGATGTCCAATTTCCAATCTGCAAGAATCTTGCAGACAAACAATAGGCGATGACGGCAGAGGTAGATTTCAAAGTGAAGAAAAGCGGAACTGAAATCGGACGCATGCATAGGAGATTGATAAGAACAGAGAAGAATGCGGCACGAATATGCCACGATAAAAAGACATTGAGGCGAATGAGAGGTGAATGCAGGAGATTGAGACACTAATTTAACCCGATAGTGCTGCAATAAAGGTGATTGAGCCACGACTTTAAGTCGATAGCGCTGTGACCATGACAAATATGTAACAAGAGCAAAACAAAAATCATTTGACATATATAGGAGCTTCAATACCCTTTGTTGCCTTTGACCTCTTGGGCTCTATCGTAGCTCATGCATTCTCCTCCACCTTGGGAACAAGAAAGCACGCGAATGTTATATGAACGCGCTGCTAATGAAGGAAAATGAAACGCGAATGTGCTGTGCATGTGCCTTGAGTGAGAGGCGATTAAGAATTCAGACGCGAATGTTTTAAACAGTTTTAAACAATCGCATCGGTGTCGCGAACAGAGGAGAATGCAAGAGAATATGACACGATTGTGACACGATGAGACAAGAATGCCCGCGATTGAAAGGAGAATATGCTACGATTAGACAAAATCATCTGATCGTAGCCCTATCGCCTCTGCATCCGCGACAGTGGAGGCCCGGCTTAACGTTGTAAAATAATCATATCAAGTAAAATATGTTGAAATAGAATATATCTGACAGTATTTGCAACTTTATTTCAGCTTTCGTCATATACACTACTTACATCATCTGTAACATTGACGTTAGCTCCTGCCTGTACAAGTGCCTCCACAATATTTCTTTGTCCTCCTGCCGCTGCCATATGCAATGGGGTCTGCTTCAGCTGCATTTAGAAATTGTAACCTCTCCGGTGATTTTTACGTTTTATAATGAAATGGAGAATACTAAAATACTTGTCAAAGCGTGTCTGATTGTCAAATAAGACTCATTCACAAATATATTGTGGGACGGTACCTTTGATGACTATATCTAGTATTCATCCAGGTACTGAAAGAAGCGAGTCCAAATTTTGAATGTAAAGTATCGTTTATTTCAGCTTGGATTGTAATTTAAAGGACACAACAATTAAATAATTCAAAACAACAGTTCCAAAATGAGCAATTTAGACAAGGTCCGACAAGATATCAAAAACGCGTCGAAAGTTTGACTTCGGAGTAGAACCACAAATAACGACATCTTATAGGTTATCATACTTTATCATTCTGATGCTATCGTTTTTTCGATATATGTTTCGGTTCCAAAGATTTTTTTCAAAGGAGGGTACCCTCTGTTACCTTTTTTGACTGTGGTGGCGAAAAAGAAAAACACTGTTAAGGGACTACAAGTTCTTCGTTCGTACTAGAATCTAAGTTTCATTCCTAAGAGTTTTAGGAGAAGTAGATTATGCCGACGATGAACGACAGATGGAACGCTAAAATTAAATGATATATATTGATAGCTCACTTGAGCTCAGGAGAGCTAATAAAATCTATAAAGAAGCCAATTTAAATGTGAATTCTCTCTGGGAGATGTGTTCAGGGGCCCAGAGATATGTTATATCTCTCTTCTGACAAAAAACTAAAATATCAGCGTCAAACCATTAATATATCAGTTCTATATGGGCTAAAAATTTAATCTAGGTAACGTGTTTTTCGGTAACGTATCTGTTTTTAACTGTATTTTCCGCAATATTTTATATGTTTCTTCATTCTTATTAAAAGAGCCGTCGTTTTGAACGAACATTCACTCCATATAATGCATAAATAGGGTCAAATCGGTTGAGTTCTCACTGTAGATCTAGATACACTGTAGTTGGTAATGTATCTGTTGTTGTCTTAACGTCCAAATGCCGATTTTAGATACTCCCGATGAACAGATAAATTATAGTTAGTTAGATTGGTTGAAGGACTCTTGCTGATAGTACCCATGACAAATATGGATAATGACCATATCCCTGTATACAGCACAAAATCGATAATTCAGAAAATCAGAAACCGAAGGCATACAAAATCAGGATAAAAACCACCACCACATGAAAAGAAGCGAGCCCCCGATATGGGAGTGAGACCAGGTGCCCAGGAAGAGGAAGCATCTCCTGCTTGCATGCAACACCCGCCGCTTCAATTCGGTTGAACTGTCACATCCGGTAACTTCCATTTC
Source organism: Pinctada imbricata (assembly GCA_033119305.1). NCBI lineage: Eukaryota > Metazoa > Mollusca > Bivalvia > Pterioida > Pteriidae > Pinctada > Pinctada imbricata. The sequence goes on from VSWD01000003.1 coordinate 60,953,606, forward strand.
GGAAGACATAGAGTACAATCTTTGGTTGGATGGTTCAAATGGTCTATGATAGAATATCATCCACCATTCTTGAGAGTGGGACATCATATGTATGACGAGTTCCCCATATCGACCGTAGAACTTCCTCAGTGACGATGTTAGTCGTTCACAAACATATCCCTGACTGAGAAGCTTATCTGGAAGACGCCTAGCTCTCAGAACAAAATCCGTATATTTGGTACTTGCTCTGGAATAGCGTATCAACTGAGATATGAACATGCCATAAGCAGACGATGAAGGGATGTTGCTACTCAGAAAAGGAAAGTTTGTAATACTGAAATTGAAGTCGTCATGTTTTTTATACATGTAGATCGAGGTGTTCAAATGACCATCAGTGTCGTAGGACAACATTATGTCCAAATAGGATGCTGAATTATTTGTCTCTGTAGTTTCTTTGACTTCAAGCTCCGAAGAATAGATACTGCACAGGTAATCCGCGAATTTTGGATTATTGATGGACAACACATCGTCTATGTATCTGTACATGTAAGTGAAGTTGAAGTCAGAAGCCAAGTATCTTTTCCATGTATGCACTTTCTTTTCTACTCGAAGATTTACAATATGTCATTATTGTCTAATTTTTTAGCAGCTTGAACTATGGTAAAGTATCTGTTCACCTTCAAACGGACATCGGAATATTTCTTATGTCAAAACCAACATTTCTCATATGGGAAAATGTTTAGTCCTTATGTAAAAGTAATACTTTGGGTGTTCAATTCGGAGTAAAAAGAACACTGTTGATACATTTCCTACCTCAAAAATGTAGCCTTGCGCATCGGAAAAGGCAAATTCACTCAGAATTGACCCTGTTTTGAGTCCAAGGAAAAGAACCACGAAATGTTCTGGTTGTAATAATGTCGAATGGTTCCAACTCTATACCTTCCCGAAGAAAATTCCAAACGAATTTCCATACACCAGACACGTGTTTCGAATATTAAATTCTCATCAGTGACGCTTTCAGCGGAGCCATCAAAAATAATTTCAGTAGCGCCCTCTTTATTTTTTTGAAGTTAGATTTTTACATTTACATTAAAGAGAGTGTGCGGCTCCAAATTTCCTGTAGGGTCGATTAGGTAGCATATCCAAATAAAATCTAGGTTCAAAATACGCATTGGAGGGATGGTGCTAAAATGTTAAACTCCTTTAATTTCGATTATTTTTATCGGTGAAATGGCTACTGTACCATTTGGGTTTAAAGAGTCAATGTTGGTTGACTCAACAATTCTTAGCGGCAAATAATAAAGTATTCCAATCAATGCACAGTTATAGAGGGTCATGAGCAGTATACGGTTCTTAATGAAAGGGTACGATTGGAATAAGAATAAGGTCCCTTACTGAAATGTGCCTCCCCCTCCCCGCAGAAAGGTCTATGTTCTCTATTTGTGGACAAAATTTTCATCCGTCTCCCCTGTACTTCTCTAAACTCTAAACTTCTCCTTGTTGAATAATATCCGCCTATGTTGAGGTCATTTACTCCGTCCAATTCAATCCTTTAAAATGCATTATGGCATTTATGTCTTTAATGTTTCATGTTTCTATGGTGTGAATTGGTGATCCATGTCCCTTTTGCGTCTCTTTCTGTTGATGTCTGTTCTGTGTTTTTGCATTGGGTGTTTTGAAGTTTTGCTGTGATTGCTGCAACCGAGTATTGTTTAAGATCCCTTCCTTTCTTTAACATTTATGTTGTTAATCTTGAAACCGTCTAGGCACTAGAATCGATCGATATAAAGACGATGATAGATGCAGGACTTGTTTTTTCATGGTTTTCCTGTAAATGACTTTTTTCCAAGTACCTTACGTTTTATGAGTTCGTACGTTTCGTTTCATTTAGTTTTGATCCGTTTCGTTTCGTCTCGTTTCGTCTCGCTTCGATTTCTTTGGTTTCATTTCGTTTTGTTTTGTTCCGCACTTTACAAGGACCCCCTTTATCAGCAAAATCTACATTATATATCGGTATGGAGTTTATCATCCTGTACCATCCAATTGATGGTTTATGTAACATTTTTCAATAAAATAGATGGATTACTTTTAAAACAAATACAAAGCTGAAATTTAGAATATAAAAAGCGAGTGCGGCGCCACACAATAATTTTTCATACGTTAACGTTCTTCTTATCAATTTTTTTCTTTCAAGATTAAATCATTTTGGCTTTAAGATCCACTGAAAAGGAAGAGTTCTCCGATACCTGCATCCGTTGTGCACTTCATTTAGAAGTTATGGTATACATGTAAGAGGCTAGCGCTGCTCTCTGACCAATTAACCTCGATTTAACTTACAGGAAACTCGAGAGGTAAACAGAGAGAGAGAGGTAAATAGAAGAAGCGAAATATCTCCATCGGGACAAACCGCGAATCACGCACATAAAAGATCGTAGCAAATGCGTTTACTTATACATGTAAGACATAAATTCTTACAGCATTTGTGGTGTTAATGTTATTTCCACTGTGTATAAAACGTCTGATCGTCCTGTCATCCCCATCACGTGCAGCTATATGAACGTCGCTATTCATGGCTTGAAACAGAAAATGTGTTCTTTTCTACAAATGTTTACATGTAGTGATATCTTAGTTTGAGACATATTATTAATTTTATCAGTATTCATAAGCTGTGTTTTCGACGTATACGAGAACTTTAGATTCAGTAATCAACTGTGTTCAAACGAAATGAAATTATTTTGATAAAACTTTCATCGGGAAATATAACTAACTTGAAAGAAGCCAAATAAATCACTAACCTTGTCAGGCACTCCGCAATCTCTTCAAAACATTTATGTTGCTTGTTGTCAGCGTTTTGATTTTGGCAGATCCATTGAACTATTTTCCATATGTTTTCGAAGAATTTTATTCTCTTTGATCTTTCTCGAAGCTTTTCAAAGAAGAAATGACAAAGATAAAACTAAGTTTATGACTGAAAAATAAAATGTTGTTCGAGGATAGTCACACTTACAAGGCACAAGTACTAATACAGTACATAATCACAATATAGTAATATCATTTTCGAACTTAAAGGAATTAATACGATATTAGCTTTTTTTTTAATATAGTGTGTTACGCGCGGGATGGGAACGTATGGTGTTGCGTTTCCCTACAGAGGTTTTTGGGGTTTTTTTTTCATTTTCTAAATTGCACTTTAGATAAATGATGAGCAGTTATCAACAATATCGTCTAGGTATATGAAAAGTTCATGGTTTTTGCAAACACTTCAGTAGCTCGTCGACTACAGAAACGTTCTTTTTAATGAACTCTTGAAGTGTTTGCAGACTTTTCATATATGTAAACGGTATGGACTTACGAATATATTAGGCATTGTCCTATTGGAACGTCTCATCAGTTTTGTGCAGTGTCCTTCATGCGCGGTGGGTAATGTATATAGTTGGCGTATGTTATATACACGGCCTGGCTAATAAGTAATTATACAGATTTGAAAATATATGTAATGAAAAGACCGGTCCTTATAAACAGAAACGAAAGGATATTTCTAGTGATTTCTAGAAAAAAGATCCTTATTACAAGAAATTTTATCGTTATTATGAGAATCACAATAAACCTTTTTTCGTTTCAATAAAACTTTTTTCCCGTAACTACGAGAAACATTTTTCATTCAAACAACATCACAACTTTTTTCACGAAAAAAAAAACAAAAAAAAAAAAAAAAACGAAAAAAACAAAAAACAAAAAAAAAAAAAAAAAAAAAAAAAAAAAACAAAAAAAAAAAACAAAAAACAAAAAACAAAAAACAAAAAAACATTACAATTTAGAATGAACCCGTTCGGCTTAATGGTACATTCGATTCAAACTTTAAAGGAAAAGTTAATCTTTTTAATTCTAACTTTCTTATATTTCTTTTATATAATTTAGTTGTTTCCAAGCTTGACCTTACCTCATCAAATATTAAAGAATCAGTAGAAATAAAAAGAAACTACCCTCCTGTAAATTACACAAGCATTACCTTATGTAAAGTCTTAAAATAATCGGTCAACAGAGAAGTATTAATACACCTTGTCTAATTAAAGTAATTTCCCAATATATGACAAAGGATTTTATTGGCAGAAGACCTAATTAATACATAGCCTAGATATCATTGTTGATTCACCTTTGAAGTTAAATTGTTATGTTTTGAAGAAGGAAGAAAATAAAGTTTTATCTCAGTCGTGACTTGATATTATTATATAAGTGCAGTTGTGACTTGTTTCCAAATGATTATCACGACTGTCTTTTGAATAACTGCCTGCCTGTTAAAAGAATTTTTTCTCAAGATAAAAATGTAAGTTAGATGGTAAGAAAAATTATATGTGAACAAGTAACTTATTTGTGTCAACGCGCAACTATTAACAAACTACATGTCTACATATCTTTTCTTGCACATCCACATAATTATCTTTTGAAAATGTTTTTTCATATGTGCAAATACATAATATGTACCATATAAATATTGAAATGATAATTGGTATACGGGTACATCACATGCAAATGTAGGTCAGTTTAGTGTTTGGGACCGAATGTCCCATGGACTTAGAAATATTAATCATTTAAGGTTCCCGTCCATTATCCCTGAAACAGATGTACGTAGGAATTGAAATGAAATTTGGTAAACAGACATGCAACACATATATAAATGCGCCGATATCTACTTGAATGCAGTTGCGGATCCAGCGCCCCCTTTGCCGGGGGTCAAAGTGCGAATTTTGCCGACTTTTACTGAAAACGGGCCAAAATATACCTGTTTTTGGAAAATCTTGGGTCATTGCCGGGGGGGGGGGGACGCCCCTTCCGCATCCCCTAAATCCGCCACTGGAACAACACCTGTCATACTTGTCTGGTCGTGTATATATACGGGGTACACGTGTAAAATTTAGGAGTCGGTAATAAGAACTGAAATTTTGATTCATAATCAAATGAATGATTTTTTGTCTCATATTTTGAAATAATCGATATGTAGCAAATAACTTCCATAACCTATCGAAACTGCCCCGTTTTACATAATTAATTTTTGCTATTAATGATTAAAATTTGTCAAAAGCATAACATTTATATGTCATAAATATACATGTATCAAGACATATTAACGATTATCTTAGCATATATAATCGATAACTAGCAGGATAGAAGAGAACTATCTGCCCGAAATTACATTGTAACAATAAACGAAGCGGCAGATGCCTGTGCCCTTCCTGACGGCCATGACACCCTGACTTCGCCGCTAGGTGGCGCGGAACAGGAAAGTGGTCAATTAAAAATGATTGCTAACGCCGGACAAGCTTTTTTAAAAGCTAATATTTGTTGGTCGATTTCACGAAATATAACGAGATTTGTATAGACTGTCAACTTCCGAATTGATTAATCAGATTCAACATTGCAATGGGGGCAAAATTTTCAATTTCATCCGATAGAAAAAAACATTTTCGTGACTAAAAAAAAACTAGTGACTATCAACAGGCATTCCGATGTTCTCGTACTTTATCCACTTCACAAAAATAGGTCATGTCGTCATGACAACGCTTTGGTACAGCAAGTTTCTCACCTTCCAGCCGAGCTAAGCTGTTTCGTTGAGGATATACCATTTTGTTTGTTCTTACCAAAGTTGTCAATATTGAAATATATGTCCCATTTTGTTGTACTAGACATGTGTTTCGGATATTTTGACCCTCGTCAGTAGACGAATTGATAAAAAGTGCAACAAAGAAATTAATGAGCGGTAAAAAAATAATAAAAACTTGAATAAGCAGCCTTTACGTAGTCACAAAATTTAATAGGAACTTTTTAGAAGTTTCCCCTAATTTTCCCCAAAATTTACAGATAGGCTTTCGATTGGTCAAGTTAATTTGCGTTATAATGGAATTTTCCTACGGCCCCTTTGCGTAGTCACAAAATTTAATAGGAACTTTTTAGAAGTTTTCCCTGATTTTCCCCAAAATCTGCAGAAAGGCTTTCGATTGGTCAAGTTAATTTGCGTTATAATGGAATTTTCCTACGGCCCCTTTGCGTAGTCACAAAATTTAATAGGAACTTTTTAGAAGTTTTCCCTAATTTTCCCCAAAATTTACAGAAAGGCTTTCGATTGGTCAAGTTAATTTGCGTTATAATGGAATTTTCCTACGGCCCCTTTGCGTAGTCACAAAATTTAATAGGAACTTTTTAGAAGTTTCCCCTGATTTTTCCCAAAATTTACAGAAAGGCTTTCGATTGGTAAAGTTAATTTGCGTTATAATGGAATTTTCCCACGGCCCCTTTGCGTAGTCACAAAATTTAATAGGAACTTTTTAGAAGTTTCCCCTAATTTTTCCCAAAATTTACAGAAAGGCTTTCGATTGGTCAAGTTAATTTGCGTTATAATGGAATTTTCCTACGGCCCCTTTGCGTAGTCACAAAATTTAATAGGAACTTTTTAGAAGTTTCCCCTAATTTTTCCCAAAATTTACAGAAAGGCTTTCGATTGGTCAAGTTAATTTGCGTTATAATGGAATTTTCCTACGGCCCCTTTGCGTAGTCACAAAATTTAATAGGAACTTTTTAGAAGTTTCCCCTAATTTTTCCCAAAATTTACAGAAAGGCTTTCGATTGGTCAAGTTAATTTGCGTTATAATGGAATTTTCCTACGGCCCCTTTGCGTAGTCACAAAATTTAATAGGAACTTTTTAGAAGTTTCCCCTAATTTTTCCCAAAATTTACAGAAAGGCTTTCGATTGGTCAAGTTAATTTGCGTTATAATGGAATTTTCCTACGGCCCAGGCCAAGGAATTTAAATGACTATGATGAGTATCAGTTGCATCTTGAGTTGTCTAGTGTAAATGTACTATTTTCTAACTTTTCAGAATGATCAACACATAAGTTTCTATTGTGTATCCATTTTTTTTTTATTAATTCCATGCAGAGCTTTATTAGTACTTCTATTCTCTAAAGTTACTCTTTATTCTAAGAGTTAAATTTTTAACCTATTTCGACGAAGAAAAATTAAATAAATGTTGATATCGACCGAGCATTTTCGGAAAGCTAATAATTATAAAGTTAAACGAGACTTACCTGTAAGGTGAAGTTTGACTGGAATTTCTTCGACCAATTGAGGTGCTGAGGGATCAAAGGAGATGAGAACCTTGCCGCGTGGGTCATACTTCAGAGTTTAATTTGGATTTATCAATCATTATAAACTTAGGGATGGGAATATTTTTGGGAGGGCATTTGATCCCTCAGCATCCCAATTGGTCGAAGAAATTCCAGTCAAACTTCACCTTACGAAGAAATTCCAGTCAAACTTCACCTAACAGGTAAGTCTCGTTTAACTTTATAACTTCTCCCAATTGGGGGCGTCGTTACCAAATGTGACTTTAGAATCGATGAATCCAAATTACAGATGTTGATAGTGATGCCTAGATCAGAATATTCCAACATATTCATAAGGTACTGATAATGATTACACTTATCCTCGTGTATATACTGGTATACACTGTTTCGTTCTGTTTTCCATGGTAACATTGTAACTTATCATACCACAAAGAGACGGTTGTTACTGCAAATGTACATGATTATCAAAAAGATTTAATTTTTCTCTTTGAATAAAAAGATTAATTCTTGTGTTGATAAGAATTCGGGGTACCTGTAAAGTGCAAAACGAAACAAAAACGAAACGAAACAAATCGAAATGAAACGAAACAAATCGAAACGAAACGAAACGAAACAAATCGAAACGAAACGAAACAAATCGAAACGAAAAGAAACAAAACGAAACGAAACAGATCGAAACGAAACGAAACAAAACATAAAACTTAAAGAAAATGAGAAAAAGAGGAAAAATCGCCGAAAACGAATATTTCAAGACAAGATCTTATTGAAGGGTCAGGGGGTACCACTTTCCTCCTGTCGCCTCCCCCCTCCCCGTAGGGGAGGGGATCTTGGGCGGTCACGACAAATGTTTAAACTTTAAAGTGAAAATTGGTGCAATAGTGAAGTTATTTGGTTTCTTTCCTTTTTTAAACCTTGAAAAAAGAAATAGACCTGTTTAAATAAAAAAATAAGGTGAGCGAAGCGAGCCTGAAGTATTTGAAAAATGTATTGAAAATTGCGGCGAGCGAAGCGATCGGGAAAAATTTTAAAGGTATATATAGATGAATTTTGTGGTAATTTTTGGCCGGATTGCGAAGCAAAATCCGGTCTCTGAAATGGCGAAGTCCGTCTGTCTGTCTGTCCGTCTGTCTGTCTGTCCGTCCGTCAGTGCGTCAACATTTTGGTTTAAGTGTTGCGTTTAAGTCCGTTGAGAGAAAACTGTTAGGAGGAGCAACTTGAAACTTGACATGGTGATAGACCATGATGAGACAAATCAAATACAGCAACAAAATTTGACCTTGTGACCTTGACCTTGGAGTTTGACCTACTTTTGAAAAAAATTAATCTTGGCCATAGCTTTTGAATGGTAAGTGATAGGGCTTTCTTATTTCACTTGTGTATTTCTCGTGACAAGGCCTTTCCATGGATACCAGAAAATTTTACCTTGTGACCTTGACCTTGGAGTTTGACCTACTTTTGGAAAACTTTAACCTTGTCCATTACTTTTAAATAGTAAATGATAGGGCTTTTATATTTCACATATGTATTCCTTGTCACAAGACCTCACCATGGAGACCAAAAGTTTTGACCTTCTGACCTTGACCTTGGAGATTGACCTACTTTTAAAAATAATAAATCTGGGCTATATATCATGAACTATAGAGGCTATGACTTTGAAATTTCACTTGCAGAATCTTTATGACCAGACCTTTAATTTGATATCATAAGTTTTGACCTAGTGACCTTGACATTGACCTTTGACCTACTTTTGAACTATAAGGGGTAGGGCTTTGATATTTTACATTTAGATTTCTTATGACCATAGCTTTTTTCATTGCGCAATAATATTAATGACCTTTGACCTTTCTGTCTGTGCAAAAAATGTATACATGATCTAATACAAAAAATTAGCAATCTGGCCTTACCGCCTTTAGCGGTTTATGGTTTATTAGAATTGAGATTATGTACATGAACGCATAAGAGTAAGATTATTTATATTAAAAGTAATTTCCTAATGTTTTTTTTGATTACTGTTACCCTCCTAATCATCTGTCCCTCCTCTCGCCCCTTCTTCCCTCCTCCCGCCCCCTTCTCTCCCCTCCCTTTGTCCCTGTCCTTCTCTCCCCTCCCTTTGTCCCTGTCCTTCTCTCCCCTCCCTTTGTCCCTGTCCACCCCCTCATTATTGCCTTCAACCGTTAGTTCTTGTGGCTGGAGGGTTTTTTAAAGTATCAAAGTTGGCGATTTAAACATAATATATACGGTATATAGCACAATTGCATTTTAAAGGAGAGTGAATTGGATGAATAACCTCGTCATAGACGGAAAAATATTATTTAGCAGGGAGGAGTCTAGCGCAGAGGAAACGGAACTGTTCCGTTATGTGTATTTGAAAATTTTATCAGAAAAATGAGAACAATTAAAAATTGGGGGGGGGGGGGGGGGGCACATTTCGTTTGAAAAAGGATAAGATTTTTTTCCTGAAATGTGCCCCCACCCCGTTTTATGATCTCATTACGGTGTCAAAGCGTGGTTTTCTATCCTCTCCCTTTTATTCCTCTTAAATACATGAATGGCATTTGACATTTACTTTTTTTAATTGTCAACTTTGACTCTTTCAAGAAACCCTCTCGGCACTAGTTACAAATGTAGAACTCTTGGATTAAGGCAATATTACATGCTGATATTGTCTTGAAATATTCGTTATCGTCGATTTTTCCTCTTTTTCTCATTTTCTTTAAGTTTTATGTTTTGTTTCGTTTCGTTTCGATCTGTTTCGTTTCGTTTCGATCTGTTTCGTTTCGATCTGTTTCGTTTCGTTTCGTTTCGATTTGTTTCGTTTCGTTTCGTTTCGTTTTTGTTTCGTTTCGCACTTTACAGGGACCCAAGAATTCGTCGTGTACAACATTGTGTTGGACAATCAGCGGTATTAATATAGTGACTGCAAAACAGCAATCGGACAATATTTAACGTATACATGCCTATACATGTACGTCTAGTACATGTACATAATGTACATGTATACATTGTGGATATACAATGTATCATAAATTACACAGAAATTGTCACCAATTAACGTATCCACGACAGACGTTTCTACTTTTGTCGGAATGTAGTCTAGATTATTTCTAAGAATAATATATGTTTGTGAATAGCTTTAAATAAATTAGTTTTTGATTAATTTACCGATCTTCTTTATGAACATCAGTTGAAAAAAAAACTATATATATATACACGATATAATATTTCTCGTTACGTATCAACTTGACGTTTGTTCATTCAATCAAATCTTTCATTTTCTGTAATACATCAGTAGATTGAAATATTTTTTCCAGAGGGAAGGGATGATAACAAATAAAAATACAAACACTCAAATACACAAAATTTCGGCCCCTTGGCCTTTATCAAGTGTAAAAAACGACGATCTATAACAATTCTAAGTAACTGCTTGTTCCGGATAGCAATCATCAATTCATGTGACGATGATTGGTTGCATATTATCTTTACTACCCTAAACTGACTTTCGTATTGATGTAAAGATTTTATGGATATGCCCCTAATGGTGCCTCGTGTCGTTTGATGTTGCTTTGAGCCTTATATAAATTGCTGTCAAGATTATCACTCTCTTGATAAGAGATTAGCATATAGATTAATTAGTACATCCGCTCCTGTGGTTCGTAATGTTTCAGCCAACAATGTATTTAAACGTGCATAAATTCACGCAGAGTTCATTTGCTTTTGTCAAACAATTTGACCACTATCTTTGAGCATGCTGAGCGTATATGGGTTTTAGCAATATTATGTTAATTAAATCATGTCTTACGCATCCAAACAAACGAGATGCGAATGTTATCATGCTCCTTGCGGATATATACATGTACAGTACACGTATTCGTGAAAAGGGGCACACCTTTTACATAATTTTGATTTTCAGATATATATGCACATTTGAGTATATGTAGTCACTGTGCCTCTTCCTTTCTTTTCTGACTATTTTGCTATTCAATGTCCGTATCAGAATGCTTTTAATCTCTAATCATCTTTTGGGTTTATTAAAAGCGATAAAAAATAAGATTTTGTCGGGTAACTTTGAACAGCATACTTCGTGCAACATACATTTTTATGACGAATATGTAATATATAAATGTATACGATTTTGTATTGAAAATGAAACGTTTGCAATAGTGCACTCCAAAAACAATACGTGCATAGTTAACAGAAACGTTTGTTAAAGATCCTCCTTACGCAGTTATACCACTCAAGGTATGTGTCATTTCATCTCTCCCCTCCTCCTTTTTTCTCGAAATAGGATGGTAGAGAAGGGATAAAGGAATATACTTTAAATTTTGTTTAACATTTTTAAGCTGGCGTTATAAAGAGCAGTTCGGACATGTACTGCCATTTATGCCTATCAGAAACACTGACGTATCCCATTGCATTGTCAGCTAGATCTATATGAATCAAAACAGTAGCTTTCTACAGCTAACATTTATTATGTTAAACGTCTTCAAATTCAATAACATCATTTAAGAACAGATTAATTTGCAGCATGGACCAGGTATGATGTAACCCGTAATGTCATGTTCTTGGAACTGTGAGCACACAATGCACTTGTACAATTGCTTAATAAATCAATTGCAATGTGTGTGCTTAATTTCCTTATTTTAAAAGAAACAAGAGCCCCAGGGGGCACAACGCTCACCTGATACCCATGCACGCTCTAATTGACATACTGCTATTGAATACTGATAGTGCCAGTACCGGGATTTTAGCCCACAACCTTTCTAAAAAGATTTTTGCCGGATGCAGAGAAGTTTTTTTTCCCGACAACCTTTAAAAGTACAAACAAGAAAAAATAGTCACATTTCAAAACAATAACTTTTTTAAAGTCATATGCCCAACTAGTATAGTTCAATTATGCAACATCAAAAATAAAATCATATTGTAAAATCCAACTTTAATGCGCAGCAGAAAAAAGAATAAAACAATGAAATGATTTCATAAATTAAGTTTATTTAAAACTGAACGACCATACCTTTCATTATTGATAGCTAGCATGCCAGAAATTATAAAGCCTGACAGGCTGTGTTTGTGAAACGAGAATGCCCCCGGCGGCATCTTTGTTAGTATAAACGCCATTTTCTGTTAAGTATGTGAGAGGGCAGGGTCAGCGTAATATTGGTATCTATGGAAATATCTTGTCACAAGGAATACACATGTAAAATATGAAAGCCCTATCACTAACCAATCAAAAGTTATGCGCAATATTTAAGTTTTTGAAAAGTACGTCAAAGGTCAAGGTTATGGTCACGAGGTCAAAATGTTGGTATCAATGGAAAGGTATTGTCACAAGAAATACACATGTGAAATATGAAACCTCTATCACCAGCTTCCATTCAAAAGTTATGCCCAATGTTAAAGTTTTTCGGAAAACAGACAGACAGACAGACAGACGCACAGGCCAAAAACTATATGCTCCCGAATCTTTTATTCCAGGGGCATAAAAAACAAAGATTTTTCGGTTTTGCCTTTATTCATATTAAAGTATACTGAAATCTAAGAATGCTTTTAAATAGTATTGATTTCATCTCAAATACATGAAACGTACAGTTAAAATCGTTTTAATCCAATATTTATCAATTCAAGTGAATTGTGCAGAAATTGGGCCAATTTGTTTTCCAAAAAGCAGTGTACGGTGTATCAAACCTCATGATCCAGAGGAAGAGATTACTCATTCGACGTTTCTTCAAGAAATCAGTCCGTAAATTACTTCATCTAAGAGAGTCTAAGACAGAGGAAATTCGAGCAAACTTTATACATGATAACAAGTATATGCAAGTGTTCCAAGTACATGAATGATAACCATTATGAATGTAAACGTCTTCAAATTGAATAGCATCATTTAAGGGCAGATAAATTGGCAACGTGGACCAGACATGCACGTTTCGGGTACTTAACCCTCGTCAGTGATCCTCAAATCTAAACAATGTAATATGCCAAAAAAGTATGAAAGTTACTATGTCGAAAACGTGTATCGAAAGACGTAGCAGGATGGGTGGGATATGATGCTACAGGACCCACTTTTTAGAAATTTCAAGAAATTTTGATAACAGAAATTTAGAATGCGTTGAAGAAACGATCAACCGAAATTGATCGAACTTGGCTACATGTGCCCTCGGGGACTCCTGGTCCACCAGCAGTGACACTCACCAAGTGGTATAAATGTAAACGTCTTCAAATTGAATAGCATCATTTAAGGGCAGATAAATTGGCAACGTGGACCAGACATGCACGTTTCGGGTACTTAACCCTCGTCAGTGATCCTCAAATCTAAACAATGTAATATGCCAAAAAAGTATGAAAGTTACTATGTCGAAAACGTGTATCGAAAGACGTAGCAGGATTGGTGGGATATGATGCTACAGGACCCACTTTTTAGAAATTTCAAGAAATTTTGATAACAGAAATTTAGAATGCGTTGAAGAAACGATCAACCGAAATTGATCGAACTTGGCTACATGTGCCCTCGGGGACTCCTGGTCCACCAGCAGTGACACTCACCAAGTGGTATAAATGTAAACGTCTTCAAATTGAATAGCATCATTTAAGGGCAGATAAATTGGCAACGTGGACCAGACATGCACGTTTCGGGTACTTAACCCTCGTCAGTGATCCTCAAATCTAAACAATGTAATATGCCAAAAAAGTATGAAAGTTACTATGTCGAAAACGTGTATCGAAAGACGTAGCAGGATTGGTGGGATATGATGCTACAGGACCCACTTTTTAGAAATTTCAAGAAATTTTGATAACAGAAATTTAGAATGCGTTGAAGAAACGAATTTAGAATGCGTTGAAGAAAAGTGTTCGAAGTAAAATGCACATTAAATGAAAATCTATTCCGTTTGCACTGTATCTCCTGAAATGTATTGCAGTACTAAAGGGTTGTGGAGGAATTAAACGGATCAAATCTAAAGTACAGCGACTTTGTTTACAGTTACAGTTATAGGTCAGAGACCACTCTCTCTGATTGGAGAAAAACCTGTAGGGTGAGGGGGCCTGTTATTTTAAATGTGACAGAAAATGTGATTGGCTATCAATTCTATTTTCTTTTGGTAAATTGTTTGAATATGATAAATATAGGTAAAAAATAAGTGCAATTAAAATGTCGATACCCAGATATTTCCCTAGCTCCTGATCCGCTAAAGGGGACGGGCGCGGGAAAATTTGAAAATTCTCTGCGGGGTACCTTGTGACGCAAATAGTGCGAAAAAGAGCAGGTCATGCTATATTTTTTAATTTAGTTTCGTATAAAGCTTGAATCAATGAACAAATCGGTATATAGCATGCATGGCCAGCAATGTTAGTATAGACGTTATAAGGCATTTCGTTAACATTACGGCTTATGGAAAATGATTTGGTTGTCTCTGACCTAGAAGGTGTAACTACAGTTAATCATTTTAGCAGGGAATCCCTTCCCTTTTGACTGGTGAACCGGGCTGAATAAAAGGTGTCACCTCATTGGTCATAACTATTGAAAATTTAAAAATAGCACATTAAATCAATGTATGATTCCCTGCTGTCTGTTGAGTTTCGAACATGATTTTGCCTTTAATGTAATCAATAGATCGATTTAAAATTTTTTAAAAATTAGCAAATTTTCAATTCGGAAGGAGGGGTCATTAAACAAGTGAATTTTGCAGAAAAGGTATGCATGACCCCTTTTTTTCTTTCGTTCTTATGCGTGCCAAAGATGTCCTAGGCCAAAAATATTCCTTAAAAATCTAAAAGTGAATATCTTTACAAAATTCTTTCACTTGTAGGGTACCATGCATGAGTACCTCATATCTACAAAATGTCATGACAATCTGAAGAGTGGTTATAGAAAAGAAGCAGAAAATGTATGAAAATCACCCCCCCCCCCTTCCTTTTTACAAAAGAAAAAAAATCATAAAAAATCAAAAAATAAAATTTAAGCCTAAAATACATATCAAAGCATTAAGTAAGTTAAATATGATAAATATGCAGTAAATGACTGTGTAAAATCATACACTTATTGAGTTATTTAAAGAAATAGTGCAAAAATGTGCATTTCTGACTAAGTCCGAAAAGACGTCAAAAACGCGTAAAAAATTTGACTTCGAAGTGGAACCAAAAATAACAACACTTCTTAAGACATCTCTCTAGATCATACTGATGCTTTCGGTTTGTCGATACATGCTTCGGTTCTGAAGAAGAAGTTTGTCATAGGAGGGTACCCCCCGTGAAATACTATTGGCTGTGGTGGCGCCACCTGTTGACGGATCCGGACGAAAAACAACAACACTTGTAGGGACCATGAGTACTTCATACCTACCAAGTTTCATCAAAATCCCTTCAGCCATTCTGGAGAAGAAGTTTAAAATGTGAAAAGTTTACGATGACGGACGACGACGACGACGACGACGACGACGACGGACGACAGACGCAACACTATGACAATAGCTCACTTGAGCCGTTGGCTCAGGTGAGCTAAAAAGAAATACATGTACCAAGCTCTTTGTAAATACTGTGTATAACAGTTTCATCATAGCTGGATTCAATGACAAATATGGATAATGACCATATCCCTGTATACAGCACAAAATCGATAATTCAGAAAATCAAAAACCGAAGGTATACAAAATCAGGATAAAACAGGAACCAAAGCAAACAAACAAAAACCTCCACCACATGAAAAGAAGCGAACCCCCGATATGGGAGTGAGACCAGTAATAATACAATATACTTTTTAGTTGAAACATGGTTCAAAACATAATGTATATATGATCAGTTATGTAAGCATTATAATTCTGCATATACACGTTCCGTGTTTTGCGTTCCTTACGCTGTAGTGTTACATGAAATCAACTGAATACCGTGAATTCACGTAATAAACATGCGTTCACGTAAATTTCTTCATTATAAGAATATCTTTTAATGACGGAAAGATATCCTTCTTTGTTGTGCGTTAGATAAGAATACCGAGCTCTGTATGTGATTCTCGTACTTCTAAACATAGCTTTCTATAAACTAACCTTATTACAATGTTGTAATCTTTTTCTGAGTTACGTTTGCTTATTATGCTTAATATAAAGTTCATGTTCTGAGTGTCTTCAGTGTATTTTCAATACGACTTTCACATTTGAACATTGTTACAAATACAGGAACCGAGCCTGTACTTCATTTAAAACTTTTCGTTTTAACTTTTATTAACGTTGTTTTTTAAAACGTTTCTTAAATTTGTACCATTAACGCGGTTTGTAGTATTCTACCACTTTTATGTTTTCTAGTACTCCGTTAATACGGATATTCGACAAATTGACCCAAGTCTTAAATGCACATGTTCCGTCTTAGTTATTCGACGGATTTGGGGTTTTTGAAAATGTCATTAAAACCATATTTCTTAGCACCGTAAATACGGAGTTAATTTATAAATGTACCGTTACATGTAATACGGATTTATAATATTCAGTTCATAGTATGCTCTGACATTTAAAAAAAAATGTTCATATATTAAAACCGAAATAACTGGTTTAAAAAGTTTTTTTTAGCAATGTCCATATCATTCCGCTGTTATTTTACCGTCACATTACGGCCTTTGTTATGTATCGCACATGTAGTACGATTCGATATCTATAAAATTCTTATTTGATGATCTACCGTAAATACGGATTTCGACTTTCCTATAAAGTAACTGATAACTTTAATTCGTTCTCTATGCATTCTCTATGCATTCTCTATGCATGTACATGTACTCCTTTTCTTATACTGTAGATACGGAAATCCGTTCAAATTTTGTTTTTTCTCGTTCCGTATATACGGATTTCGATTGAATTGTAATGCTTCCTTTTCTGACATTCCGTTAATACGGATTTCCTGTTCTTTGCTACAATTTGCTGTTTTTCTCATACCATACATGCAATACTGATTTCTTTTCAACTATGATTCTCTCTCAGATACCGTAAGTACAAATTCGTTTTCGTTTCAACTTTACTTCTTTTCTAATTTCTTTTCAACTTTACTTCTTGTTATACCGTAAATACGGATTTATTTTCAACTGATACTTCTTTTTGTTATACCGTAAATACGGATTCATTTTCAACTGATACTTCTTGTTGTTATACCGTAAATACGGATTTATTTTCAACTGATATTTCTTTTTGTTATACCGTAAGTACAGATTTATTTTAAACTATCCTTCTTTTTCCTGTACCGTAAAGACGGATTCATTTTTAATTTTCCTTCTTTTTTTCTTTACCGTAAATACGGATTTATTTTTAACTTTTCTTATTTTTGTTATACCGTATGTACGGATTCAGTTTCAACTTTATTTCTTTTTGTTATACCGTAAATACGGATTTGTTTCGAGTATACCGTAATATTCTATACGGTTGAATTGTACTTCCATTTAAATAAAATGCCTTTTCTTAATATCCTGTAACACATATGTGTACATATATGCATAGTTTTCCTCATTAAATTTGATTAAGGAAGAACAATTTAAATCCAATTATTTTCGATAAGCTCTTTCTAGTATTTCACGATTTTCCGTTATATTTCCTCTCCGTGTATTGGTAGGCAAAACCGTGAATACGGTATTTTAAAAACCTACACTGGTAGAAATAAGCCGTAAATACGGTATCCTGTTTTTGCATTTATGCAAATCTTACCAGGTTATGAGTGAAAAACTCATTTAGCTTATGAATGAATACATTACACGTTTCTAAATTTAATTTAGCTATAATGCAAAAATCAAAAGTGAAGCGATTCTCTTGGAATTCTTTAACTATATTAACTTTAAGAAAATAACTCTTAAAAGTAAAACACTTCCAAAAATCACAAATTTCATCACGTATAAAGAATAATAATTCCATAACGTATAAGAAATAATTCCCACGTCTGTTTCTGAGCCACGCTTGGTTATCTATGACCCATGCGGCAAGGTTCTCATCTCATTTGGTAACGAGGCCCCCAATTGGGAGAAGAAATATATAATTGTACACTACTATCGACTGTCGTTATATTTCGGTTGAAGGGATATGGCACGATATAAAAAAGTGCATATTTTGCAAACCATAAATCTGAGAAATTGATTTTTGATTTCAATGAATTTTCTTTCTAATGTCAATTTGTAAACATCCAAAGGGACAAATTCTAGAATATGGGAGCTTAAAATTGTTTTGATATTGAGATGGAGGTCATAACATACATGGCATTGATTTGAAATGTCCATTGTGTTACCAAACAAAAAATTGTCAAAAAATTACAATAATTATGTTTAGAATTTATTCAATGTTTGTTTCTCTAAAAATGTATAGATTTTATCAGCCTCTTGAGGAAAATGTATGATATGATGCCGTTTTCTCTAGATAAATGGTAACATACAGCATTGTTTACGAAAAGTTAGTTTTTGGATAATTGGAAATCATCATTTAAGATAATATAAATATGAAATTCCTAAATTCTTTCATGTACTTAATCATTTGCGAGAAAACAAAATTACTGAACGCAATTCTAAAAGGATATATCATGTTTGCTTTGGATATTTCATATTGACAGACTTCATATTTAGACTTCATATTGACATATTTTATATTGAGAGGGTTGTGCGCACGTATTCCAGGATATCCACACCATTTGCTACTTGCGTGACAAATGGCCGTCCAAAGTCGGCACCGATTGCTCATTGATCTTGTCAGTTTATGTGTAGTCTTTTGTTGTTGATGTTTACATGTCGTGTGTCTCTTTTCCGTCTCGTGCTGTACTCGTCTTTTGTGTTTTTGCATCGGGTGTTTTGATGTTCTGCTGTTATGTATGCAACGGGGTCTTGTTGGAGATCTCCTCCTTTCTTTCATCAAAAAGCAATTGTTTCAAGTCTCTATCATTGTACTTATGCATGCAAATCAGAAAATAATGAAAAAGAATATTCTGTGATACTGAAATCATTATCAGAGTGTTAGAATGTTATAGACTCCATTTTACTTTACTGTTTATTATGTGAGCATTTGTTGATATTGGTGCATATGATATTCAACTGAAATGAATATTGACTAGTATCAATGTGACTGATTTTATCAGAAAAACAAAGAAAATAGTGTATTTACAGATTTTGGAAGCTAACTTGTCTTCATTTTTTTCTTATGTTATTCTATAAGGCTAACATAGTCTGCATTAAAAAATATTGTGAATCATCATATCATGTCAGTTTTGTTACTAATCATTAACTAGTGATAATCGATCAATAAATTGAAAATAAAAAAACACAAATTGCGAGAAGAATAAGACACTTATGAGAAGATCAGTTGTATACCATTCAATCTTGTCACTTCTTTATATTACAGAAAATAAGTTATCTGTTTTGACTTCATCAAATGTCACCTTAAGCGTACTGTTAACAAAATGAAACCTTTCTACCACACAAGATTCAGAAGTTGGCATAAAGTGATGTCATTGGTGTTACCACTTAATGTCAGTTGTGTTATCATTTTATGAAATGATATGATAATTGTTTCCTTTTAGTCAATTAAAGAATTATGCTTCTCCAATAGACACTCTTTTAAACGAATCACACAAAAATATTGTCAAGTTGATGCACAATCACTTAATTAATCTAATGTTACCATATAAAACATGAAATATACATTGTGTTACCATAAAATGTTAGTTGTGTTATCATGTAGAGTTGGCCTTTTTGAGCGTTTTCTTGTGTGTATTGTACCTTGCGACTAACTTGTCGCGTAGTCGGTTTAGTACCTTTGTGTATTGTAAATGTTGTATGAACAATATACTTCTACCGAGTAGAAGTATACCGAGCGGTCATCCCTGATAGATTATAGAGCAGGTCGTCTGCTCAATTACCGTCGCAACATCCAATGTTGGACAAACGTAACGTAGATCACAATAAACAGAGTAAATCTAAATAATCCATGTTGAAATAAGAGTCGCAATAAAAGTTCACCAATTTATTAAATATAAGTCCAATAATAGTAATAAGCGATATTCACAGTACAGATCCCACTTACACACTGCGACGCATTGATCAGGTGCGCGCTCCTTCTATACTCTAGCGGGACAGCTCGAAGTAGCTGCCCCTACAACATGTTAAATGGGCAGCTCCAAATGAGCTGCCCCTCCAATCTTACATTATAAAGCTTTGTACAATCAATTAAAACAGCATTACAAGATAAATATATACATTTAAACAAGACATAATCATTATTTCGTTACAACTTCCCCCTCCTAAGATTCGATCCCCTGATCGAAAAGCATAAAACATATAATCATACATCAAACGACAAAAATGAATTAAATATCATAAATGCAAAAAAATACAATAAAGAAAGTCAAATGCAAAATGTCAAATAAATGTCTTTAAACAAGTGTTTGTTCGTCCATCTCTGTCTTCTGGTGACATCTCTGTACGGTCCATCTGGAATCCTGGTCCAACATAACGGGGATTCCTGATTACGTCCGTAATATATATATTCTCCAATTGCATGCACATTTAAACGAGTGCATAAAAATCCATATTATACCACGGGGATTCCGGGCTGCGTCCGTGGTATATATTAATCCAACGATGATATTACACATTTGACATAAACTCACATAAATCCAAATCATACTACGGGGACTTCGGGCAACGTCCGTAGTATGTCCATCCAACGATGGTAATATCATATAACACAGAAAACACGAATACACATAAATCCAAATATACTACGGGGACTCCGGGCAACGTCCGTAGTATGTCCATCCAACGTTGTTGGTAATATCATTTAACACAGAAAACACGAATACACATGAATCCAAATATACTACGGGGACTACGGGCAACGTCCGTAGTATGTCCATCCAACGTTGGTAATATCATATATAAAACACGAACTAACCTACTGGTGAGCTCACTGCTATCTAGTATTTACAGGATATTAACACGTGTCTTTATTCTCTAAAACGAACAGAGCGTTTGATCACACGGCCACGCCTTGTTTTCACAGGTTCATTTTCAAATTTTTCACTTTCACTCGCGGTAGATTGTTCTGTATTCACTATTCTCGTCGCTTTCTCCTTTTCATGATCACTTTTGTATTGATGAATATAATCATCCTCTTCAACTTGGAAACTATCTTTTTCATTTACGATATCACGAGAACTATCTTTTTCTTTCACAATTTCATCAGGAAGTTCAGGAATGATATCAGGTTCCTTCACACTCTGATTCACTTTCTTTGTTGCTTCACTTAGCACTAATCGTTCTAAATTTCGGCGTATAGTTTTTCCTGTGCGATATCTTTTCAAATTGTCGGCATGAACGATCTTCGGATTAAAGTTCCTGGAATGCTGAACACATTACTAAGTCTTTCAAGCACAATCCACGGTCCTGTCCAAATTCTCGACAATTTAATCTTAGTTCTGGTCACTTGGTCAAGTTGATAAAGTCGCACTATATCGCCAACGTCATAATTCTTTTCTACGATATTGCGATTGTAGTTCCTTTTCTGTATTTTCACTGATTTTCTCATGTTGTCCCTGGCAATTTTATGCGCCATTTAGAGATTTTGACACATTTTCTGCATTTCGAGATTTTGACACATTTTCTGCTCATAATCTCTACGATTTCTTCCTTGAAACACGTAAAATCGCTCATCAAATCTATCGGCACTTTCATTTCACATCCATACATCATGCGATATTGCGTTATTCCCGTAGTTTCGTGAACAGATGTGTTATATGCCATAGATAATGTGTCTATAAAACGATCCCAGTCCGTTTGCACTTAATTCACATATTTTGATAGCATTTCTTTGAATGTACGATTTAATCTCTCCACCATACCGTCGGATCTAGGGTGAAATGCGGTAGTCCTTGTTTTCGTTATATCCAGAACAGTGCACAATTGAGAGAATAATTGTCTTTCAAACTGACTACCTTGATCTGTATGGAGTTCTCAACCAAAAAATCAAGTCAGCCACGGTCTCGGCTTTAATATTCGGTAACGCATACACTTCGGTCCACCTCGTGAAATAATCCGACACAACTAACAACTACACATTTCCATTCTCTATTTTAGGTAAAGGTCCTGCTAAATCGGCTGAAATCCGCTAAAATCGCTCTCCAGCAATATAACTTTGCATAAAATGTCTCTTTTTTCCTCGGTGGATTCTTCTTTTCTTCACATATATCACACGAATTCAAATAATCTGTGATATCACGATGAAAATTAGGCCAATAATATGAACTCATATCTGCTCTGCTTATTGTCTTTTGAATTCCTTGATGTCCAGATGTCGGCGAGTCGTGTAAATACAACAAAATTACACTGCGTAAAACTTTTGGCGTACATATTCTTAGTCGCGTAGCACTCTCCTCAATTCACTTAATACACAGTACTCCATTATACACGGTGAGCACTTCCCAACGTCCTAACCAAAACTTAAATTCTGGATGTAAATGACTTATCGACTCGAATTTCGGTTTAACTTTGGATTAATGCTTTTCTATAAAAGCAATTACGTGTCCAAGTACGTCGTCTTTAACCTGTAGTTCTCGAATTCCGGAAAACGATAAATCGGCATCTGGCACTGGAATAGGTTTAGCTCTCCTAGGTCGATTCTCTCGTCGCCCTCTTTTCGATTTTAAATCTTCTTTAACATTTTTTTCGTCACTTATCGCAAACAAACACTGAATATCACATATAGCTTGATCACTGTGTATATCAATACCACTTCGAACACTTCGCAAGTCCTTTATGTGACTCTCTCGCACACCGTAATATTCATCATCTAATTTCCGTTTGCACTGTCTACACATGGTGTCATTTTCGGTCATCTTAATCCTTGAAAGTCCGTCAGCATTACTATGCTTTTTACCGGCTCTGTGCACAATCTTAAAATTGAACTGGCCTATTTGTTGTAACCATCTGCAGATTTAGCCGTCCGGTTCTTTAAATCTATGCAACCATGTAAGAGATCCATGGTCAGTTCGTAACACAAATGACAAATATGGATAATGACCATATCCCTGTATACAGCACAAAATCGATAATTCAGAAAATCAGAAACCGAAGGCATACAAAATCAGGATAAAACAGGAACCAAAGCAAACAAACAAAAACCTCCACCATATGAAAAGAAGCGAACTCCCGATATGGGAGTGAGACCAGGTGCCCATGAAGAGTAAGCATCTCCTGCTTGCATGCAACACCCGCCGCTTCAATTCGGTAGAACTGTCACATCCGGTTACTTCCATTTCGGAAGACAAAGAGTACAATCTTTGGTTGGATGGTTCAAATGGTTTATGACAGAATATCATCCACCATTCTTGAGAGTGGGACATCATAGTGTATGACGAGTTCCCCATGTCGACCGTAGAACTTCCTCAGTGACGATGTTAGTCGGTCACAAATATATCCCTGACTGAGAAGCTTATCTGAAAGACGCCTAGCTCTCAGAACAAAATCCGTATTTTTGGTACTTGCTCTGGCATAGCGTATCAACTGAGATATGAACACGCCATAAGCTGGCGATGAAGGAATGTTGCTACTCAGAAAAGGAAAGTTTGTAATGCTGAAATTGAAGTCGTCACGTTTGTCCTAGAGTGAGGTGTTCATGTGACCATCAGTGTCGTAGGTCATCATTATGTCCAAATAGGATGCTGAAGTATTTATCTCTGTAGTTTCTTTGACTTCAAGCTCTGAAGGATAGATACTGCTCAGGCTATCCGTGAATTTTGGATTATTGATGTACAACACATCGTCTATGTATCTGTAAGTGAAGTTGAAGTCAGAAGCTAAGTATTTTATCCCATCAGAGACCAAAGATTTAATGAATTAAGCTTCCTACGAGTAAAGGAAAATGTCGGCAAGGAGTGGGGCACAATTGGTCCCCATTGGAATTCTGACAATTTGCTGGAAGACCTTTCCTCCAAACACCATAAAAATGTTGTCGATCAAAAAGTTTAACATCTGAATAATATCTGTTTCAGTGTACTTATTTTCAGAATCGGACTTCTCTTTTACAAAGTAGGTTTTGTCATAATTCACAACAATAAATTTGTATTTGCGATTACCGTTCTTACTTGTAAACGCATTACTTATAAGTTTTGCGAGTCTTTCTTTCAATTTAGAATGTGGAATTGTAGTGTTAAGTGTCGAAAAATCAAAGGCTTTGATCGAATGGACTCTATTAAAATGAGTGGATTTCAGATGTTCTAAAAGTTCCTTCGAATTCTTTAAAATCCACATCTGGTTGATACCACTGCGAGAATATACGGTCGAACAATATTTTTGACGCCCAAATTCACGTCCGAGCAAATAGAGTTTAAAATACTTCATGAAATACACCACTGCAAGCATCTCTTTGCGCGTCACACAATAATTACACTCAGGAGTTGACAGTGCCCGGCTTCCATAAGCGATCACTTTTTCACTGTCACCTTGAATTTGCGATAAAACACATCCAATCGCAGAATTACTTGCATTGGTATCAAGAATAAAGTGTCCTCCTTCCGGATCCAGATATCCTAGGATCGGAGCACTCACTATTTTCTGTTTCAAAGTATGAAAGACATGGTCACACTCCTCCGTCCACTCCCATTTCTTTCCCCATTTCGTTAATCCATGTAAACATGGCGCAATATTTGCGAAATCCTTTATGAAAATTCTATAGTATGACACTAATCCTATAAAACTACGAAGTTCACTAACATTGGTTGGTTTTGCAGCGTTTCTTATTGATTCTGATTTTCCTGGATCCGTTTGTATTCCTCTAGCTGATACTACGTGTCCTAGAAATTTCACTTCCTCCTTGAAAAATGAACACTTTTTCGCTTCGTCTAATCGATCGAACACTTTTTCCAAATTTTCCATATGTTTGTCAAAATTTCTGCCGAAAACTACGATGTCATCTAAGTACAAAACGGCTATTCTCCACTGAAGTCCTATCAATGCTCGCTCTATGATGCGTTGAAAAGTTGCAGGAGCGTTGCAAAATCCGAAAGGCATCACTGTATATTCGTACAATCCTCACCGAGGAGTTGCGAATGCAGTCCTCTGTTTGTCGTTTTCTGACATTGGAACCTGTTGATACGCCATATTTAAATCTAGTGAGGAAAATCACGTTGATCCACTCAGGGCATCAAGGTCATCTTCTATCCTCGGTATAGGGTACGCATCCTTTACTGTTAAAGCGTTCAAACGACGGTAATCTACACATACACGCCAACTTCGTCCTTTTTCTTCACTAAAACCAGCTGTGAAGACCACGGACTATTCGATTTCTCGATGAGACCCTGCTTCTCAAACTTCTCTATCTCCGCGTCTAGAACTTCCCTCTTGAATATAGGTACTATACGCGATGCTTCTTTAAATGGGCTCTCAATTTTATGTCGTGTTCTCCGAATTTTACTCATGTTAACTTCCCATTCGGATCAGCGAACACATTACATCTTCTAATTAGGTATCCTTAAATTTCATACACTGCTCCTCGTTGAGGTTTTTACATCCTTCCTCATAAGCAGCTTTTAAATGCACCGGCAAATCACTACAGCCCCGACCAGTCGAAAGTTTAATATTCGCTTTCAATTCGTTGACAAATTGAAAGCTTTTTGAAAGCTTAGCTTTCAAAATTTCGTCAGCGATTGCTTTCAAAATTTTGAATACTCAATAGATGACGAAAAAGAAAAAAAAATCGTCAGCGATTTTTCGTTAACTAATTTTCGTCAGCGATTCCCTAGCTTTCAAAATTTTCGTCAGCGATAGCTTTCAAAAATTTTGAAAGCTATAGATAACGAAATTTCGTCAGCGACTAACTTTCAAAAAATTTGAAAGCTATAGTTAACGAATTTTTGAAAGCTAATCGCTGACGAAAATTTCGTTAACTATAGCTTTCAAAATTTTTGAAAGCTAATCGCTGACGAAAATTTCGTTAACTAGCTTTCAAAATTTTTGAAAGCTTTTCTCGTAAGCTATTCTAGAAAACCAAGATGGCCGAAATCAAAGCAGTCATCTTCATAATTTGCTTGATGAAATAGTATTAATTATGATGTTTATTCAGATTAAATTATGAAAATATATATTCCTGGATTAAATTAGATATTGTATCTTGTTTATTTTTATAAGTTTATTTGACGATTCCATGTTTCCGAGATCGGTGTGTTCCCCATACAACTACTTGGTTAAAATAGCATTAATATGTTAAATGGGGATGAATTGGGCCATCAAAAGGGTATGCTTTGCACTAATTAGTTACCTGAATTTACCTGTATTTGTATTACCTGTAAAGGTATTCCATCTTTAAGTGTATGTATGAACAACTTCCAATTCATCTTAAATCTAAATGTATATATATACCATAAACTTTACATCTGACCGGCCAAATGACGGGAATTTATATCCAGTGAAACCCTGGCTTCTCTGTGACTGTCGGGAGCTATGAAAGATATTTCACAATCGGTGAATTTTTAAAGTGCCACGCCGATAAAGAGACGGCTTCTTTCATCCTCTAAACTGTGCAGAGGAATTCGCCCGAGGCGTGCTGCAGCCATTGCAAAAACAATATGGCACCCGAGCGTTCAAAAAGCTTTCAAAATATTCGTCAGCGATAGCTTTCAAAATTTTCGTCAGCGATTGCTTTCAAAATTTTCGTCAGCGATTGCTTTCAAAATTTCGTCAGCGATTGCTTTCAAATATTTTGAAAGCTCCGAGATGACGAAAATTTGAAAGCTCATAGCTTTCAAATTTTTCGTTAACTATTCTAAGATGAGTTAACGAAATTTTCGTCAACGATTTTTCGAAAGCTTTTTAGAGCTTTCAAAATTTCGTCATCTCAGTAGCTTTAAAAAAATCGCTGACGAATAGTTAACGAGATATCACACGCATTTCAGTAGCCTCCATTAGACGAGAATCTCCACGCTGAAGATTTCCGATTTTCGTAACTTAAAATGTCTTGATGTTCTTGCTTTGTTATAATCAGTCTACCGGCAAGTCCATTCAATAGCTCAGCCGTAGAGCTCTTGCCCACCATGTGGGAAGACCGGGGATCGAGCCTGAGCGCAGGGGTATTAATGAGATTATTATTCGTATGTAAATACGAATGTTTTTTTTTTCTTTGCAAAGTAATGGTAAGCCTAGAGTGATCAATAATAGTCAAATTTTTGCTGAAATTGAACTTATTTGAAAATTTTGTTAAGACTTCGTTATACCTACATTCATATGTCGTATCTCTTTAGAAATAAGTCAGGAGTCAGTAAACAATTGAATGTAGAGAAACTTATAATATAGTTACCCATATGGTACTTGTAATATCATTACACATGTGAACATACTGTCGTGTTATCACACAAAATCTGTATTCGGCTCTATTTATTTACATATTGACATCTTTGTGAGTTAAGGAACACTGCTGTGATATTTCAAAAAGTTGATTATATAAATTCGGATGCTTTTGTCTTTTGTCACATAGAAAAGAAAGATAACTCGAATTGCACTTTTAATCTTTTACATGATAATTTACACATTCAGTCAGATTTTGCAACATATGACGTGGTCATTGAATGAATTCTTTCTATAAGAATTTGCACAATATGATGAGGAAATCATATGTGAATTCATTTGAAAATCTTGGGCTGAAAAAAAAATATAGCCAAAAATGAGCATTTCAATTACAATCAATTGATAGCTAAAAAGTCTGATCAATTTCAAAATCTCAAAATTTTGGATGGTGACCTCCTAATATTGTTCCTTACATCTGAATTAAATTAGGAAATCAGAATTATGTTTTTTTTCTGAAAATAAGCGTTGTATAACACGAAACGTGTGATATCACCTTAACGAAACTTTCGAATTCAGCTTATATAAATTCGGATGCTTTTGTCTTTTGTCACATAGAAAAGAAAGATAACTCGAATTGCACTTTTAATCTTTTACATGATAATTTACACATTCAGTCAGATTTTGCAACATATGACGTGGTCATTGAATGAATTCTTTCTATAAGAATTTGCACAATATGATGAGGAAATCATATGTGAATTCATTTGAAAATCTTGGGCTGAAAAAAAAAATATAGCCAAAAATGAGCATTTCCATTACAATCAATTGATAGCTAAAAAGTCTGATCAATTTCAAAATCTCAAAATTTTGGATGGTGACCTCCTAATATTGTTCCTTACATCTGAATTAAATTAGGAAATCAGAATTATGTTTTTTTTCTGAAAATAAGCGTTGTATAACACGAAACGTGTGATATCACCTTAACGAAACTTTCGAATTCAGCTTTCAAAATTTCGTCATCTCGGCGTTAAACTTTCGACTGATCGGGGCTGTAAATGTAGTTTCACATTCTTCATGTACTACGTTCACATCACTCGTAGCACTAATCGGTTCACTAACACACTGAACCGGAATAAATAACGCAATAACTGTACCCTTTCTCACTTCTACTGGTTCCACTCCTGGATTGTACACACGAATACACGATCACGCGCACTAAGTAAAGATCTCGCCAAAGCTAATTCATGAGCTTGAGCAAATGTCTGTAAACACATAGGTAATCCCTCTTCCTCTGTTACATACGAAAGATATGACGGAATAATTGCCTCTTGTCCCGCATTGATTTCCATAGTTTCGGCGCAAAATATTTTATATGTTCGTTCTCCTTCATTAGGATCAAACTTCACAACGAATTTTGAGTTGACAATGTCCCAATTACACTTGTATTTCACAAGAAAATCTTCACCTAAAAGATCTTGGGTAACTCCTCCCACAGATATCCGAAATTCAAAGTTCATTCCTCCGAAAGTTAGAATCATTATCGCTGTCCCTAGTACGTCTACAAATTGTCCATCTGCCGCTATAAATTTACTCCGTACTCGTTCTAGTACTGTCATACTATCATGTTATAGTAGGTATCCTCGGTAATAAATGATCTACGGGCACCAGTATCCACTTTCCATGTCACATTAGCACCCAGGATCAGTCCATCCACAAGGAACCCTTTTCTTCCGGGGATGATCCTGAGTTCGGTCCTGCTCTCGAACACTGACTGATCACCGTGGCTAACCTTATTTGCACAGAAACGATCCAATGCGTTTGACGACGACTTTAAACACCAGTTTGGTTCGTTGTCACACACCTCTCCAGTAATCTCGGACTGAATAACACTTCCGTGCTTTCCGTGTGTCCTTTCATTAACTACTTCTGCTTCGTTGAAAATCAGATCACAATATATCGTTGTACTAGGCCTTTCTGGTTTCTCGACCGGTGCACGGCCTACAGTCTCAGTCTCGAGTCGTTTAAGGTGCGTCATTGGTCACGAGTTTGGACTATTCTTGCGCATCTCCTGTTTTAGACTTTTTGACTTTTATGGATATTTCAATTTATTATGGCCAATGTGTAATTTCTTTCTCTTTTTTAAGACTTTAATTCATTAGACACATTAAAGCGGCCACGTATGAAAATTTGATCTAAAATGAATGAAGTATGCGCAAGAAAAGGCTTCGTGGTAATTTTTGTAAAAATTGACGTGGAGTTACTCTTTTCGACTGTTCGTACTTCTTTTGCGTTAGTTATTACCCATGAATTTTGTTCCACATATGGAATATCATTAATTTAGGCTTTTTTATAAGGTATGGCTGATGAATACCGAAAAATTATAAATTGTTTAAATTCCACCTAAAATAAGGCAAATTTTCAGCTCTGACACTTTTTCAAGAAAAGCACAAAATGACACTATTTGTGAGCGTCTGTTCTCTCTTATTTGAACACGGACATATACTTTTTCTTCAATATTTTGAAAAGTCTTCCCTAGGAGCATGTGTTACTGTGTTTGGAAAAATCGTTGAAATTCGGTATCTGTGAAATTTTGACCTTAACTTGGATGATTTTCGTTATTTTTGTGTAAAATCTAGAAAATTTTAAATTATCGGTGAAGTTGGTACCTAAGGTAGCACTTTATCAAATTCTGCTTTTATACAAAGTTTGTAACCTGTTTTATTGTATAATAACAAAGAAAAGTAAAATATAAATCAAATGAGTGCATTTCAACACTTTTTGTATTTTCTTTACAAATGTGCTATTTTTAGCAACAGATTTCCGGCATTTTTTACCCAGTTTTCAAATAAGCATAAATCTTGATTTTCATCACGGATTTATTCATTTTCCTTTATAAAATGATTAATTTCATGAATAATATATTTTCATATGGTTATCATAAAATCGTTGAAATTCCTTCTTTCAGAAATGACATGCCTTAACGACTTCGAATGGTTGTCGGTGCGGTTTCAACGGTAATTCCCTCTACGGTGATCTCTTTTCGGACAGTTCCTAGATAAATGGTCTGCAAAATTACAAATAAAACATATCTTTTGCGAAAAGGTTCGGAGTTCATCAGCTTTCGACTGAACATCGTGTTCATTGCGCACTTTTTGCATCGTCTCGTTTCCAGTATACAAAACACGTTTGTTTGGTCTCACAATTTCCTCTCGTCGATTTTCGCCTAACCTAATGCATTCCTCTTGCATTGCGGCAGTTACGGCATCATGTAGATTCCTTGGCCTTGTTCGTTTTACTGCGAAGCAAGATTCGTGATCTTCGCTGCAATTATCGAGAAAAGTTTTCATGCTACTTTCCTGTACGTAATCTCTGTTGTCGGGGTATGCCTTACGATATAGATCCATTATGGCCTGACCAAAATCTCTAAAAGTCTCACTTTGCTTCTTTTTCCACATCTTAGCCTCAGCAACATAGCTCTCTTTCATAGCACGATGACCAAATCTATCGTCCATGGCCCGTTTTAATTCAGTCCAGTTATTTCTTATTTCCACAGAAAGTCTATAAGCATAAGTTTCTGCCTGACCACGTAACACACCCATATGCACCCATATTTTCGTCTAAGTATGATTAATCGTATCTAGGGAAAGTCACGTTACTCCCGAAGGGAGAATCAAATGTTACGTTCCTTGGTTACGTATATTTTGTCGTTTTCGGAAACAGGCCTATATTATAATTGAATTAAAAATTGATAACAAAGATATTTTACTTTGCAACCTATATGGACCAAATAAGGACAAACCCGATTTTTATGACTCTCTCTTCACGCAAGTAACCATTCAAAATATTGAATATGTAATATTCTGTGGAGATTTTAATCTCGTTCAAAATCCAACCTTAGATTACTGTAATTACGTGAACATCAATAAAGAGGAAGCTTTTTTAGTTGATCCATTTAGAGAAGTATACGAGACTAAGAAAAGGTTTACATGGAGAAAGAGAAATCCATTAAAACAGGCGAGACTAGATTTTTTTCTAATAACTGAATTTTTTTTACTAAGTTTAAAAAGTTGCACTGTAGAGTCAGGATACAGAACAGATCATTCTATTATTAGACTACAACTTTCATTCAATGACTTTAAACGCGGGAAAGGTTTATGGAAATTTAACAACTCCTTACTATATGATTTGGATTATGTTGAAAAAGTGAACGATGTTATTAAGAAAACAATAAGGCAATACGCCATACCAGTTTACAACTTTGATTACCTTAACAACATGGACTTACAAGATATATTTTTCACCATAAATGATCAACAATCAAAGTTATTTGATTCAACCCTGTTAATTGATAGCCAAAAACTATATATTATATCATGATACCATTATGAAATATCATTTGTGATTTATGTGGATTTGTGTACTTGTGACTCACCTAAAAATAATAAAAAAAAAAAACAAAAAACAAAAAACAAAAAAAAAAAAAAAAAAACAAACAAAAAAAAAAAAAAAAAAAAAAAAATAACCCGGTCGGCAGCAGTGTGTAGAAACTCCTCATAGACGTTCAGCACGGCGTTGGTTGAGGCAATGTCTATTATAAAGAAAAACGAAGACAGCGTATACGAGGGCTGTCCCAGAAAATCGAAGACATCGGCAATAAGGAAGTTGTAAAGGGTTGCATTTTTATAAACTTTGCACTGATAAATTCGACATACAAATCGGCTTCTGTACATAAAAAATCAATAATTTATCTTCAATAATAAAATTGTTATAGAAGAAATAAAGATGTAGGGTGACGTCCACCGGCGCATGATATGTAACGTCATGGATTTCAGCGACTGCGGTTAAGAATATCCCTATAGGAAGCAACTCATAAATTTATCTCATATATTTGATAATAGACTTTGACACTCATTAAGCAGAAACGAGATACATATTTTATCCACTTGACAGGATTTTCTGCACAGTAAATTTACTTATATGGACCCTCTATTCCATTTCTTTTACTGTTCGACGCCGGTCTTTATAATGACGTTTCTCGCCAAATTAACTGTCTGAATATCGCCCCCTCCTTGTGTCCTTGTTGAGTTTTGTCTGTTATTTCATCGACAAATCTCTTGTACATACATGTATACTAATACTCTGCGAACATTTCCATACTTTTCTGATGTTTTCATTTCTTACTTTGTCTAAAAAGGGGTCAATCCACGATCAACACAATATCTTAGTACAATTTACTGCTCCGCTAATAAATTTGACGTCGCCGTTTTTTGAATGATTGATGAGGGATTGCGTTATAAATTCCTTCATAATTAAATTGTTTATTACGTCATTGACGAAAATATAGCATGTATGTACCCGCTAAAATCAGTTCTTTCTGTTGATTAGACTTTTAGTACTATTTTTACGTACATTGATAAGTATTCAACAGGTTTTATTATCGATTCTTTTTTTGGCGCATGAAAATTTCGGACTGCTCCGGTACGGTCCAACCGCTCTTCTAATTATTAAATTAATTTTCAATATTAACGGCAGATTTCAACACCATTAACATTTTATGCTTCCCAGATACTTAAATTTACATCTGGGAAAATCTATTTTAGATTTAACGCTAAATAAAGGAATTGTGAGCAATGTCTACGTTTTTCTGGGACAACCCTCGTAATCAACTCAAGGATAAAGCGATCCTCTGAATTAAAGGAATATGTATACATGTATATATTAATATATTATATGACAGTAAGAGGCATACTGTATTCGTAGAATCATTCGCTGTGTATTAACCTTCGCTACTTTTGCGGTCATTTTCGTACCGCGAATGTTTGTCTCAGTGAATACCAAAAACATAATTCAAAGACAGATTATCTGTAAATGATTACGATCATAAAACGTTGTCATGTTTAAGCGTAATAAATGTTCATATTCTTTGTCAAAAATATATAACATTAGATAAACTCTTGCATTTGCTTTCGCAGGTTCCTTTTGCTTGTACAAACGTTCGCATGCAGATAGTAAAGTCCAGCGTTAAAAAAATACAATTCCTCCGTTTGACGGTGTGACAACACTTGTCGCTAAAACGCATTTTAAAGGCAATTGTACTACATGTACATGTAGATGATTATGGGGATAAACTCTGATTTCTAGTTTTGCAGCATGTTTCACAAAAAACCTACGAACAATTTCAGGAAATTTCCTGACTTTTGATTGATTATTTCTACTTACTCACTTAGATTTGAGAAGTTTTGCATTTTAATTTTCATTTAGTTTACAGAAAAGATATTAGAAAACATGATACAATCTAACTAGAAAACATTTTGAACCTTTTTAGTAAAGGACGAAGTTACGAAAATTCCTTAAAATTTTTCTAAGAAATTTTGTGAAACTGTGCACTGAATCTCTAGTGTCTGATTGGCTAGATCTATAGTTTCTGATCGGCTGATCGTTGATGGACATTATACGATATTGACCGCTTACGAAAAATATGAGATTGTATGCATTTGTTTTAGAGTTTTGACCGTCTGTTCATCATTTTCCATGCTTCATCCTAGTCTCATTGACATATTCTTAACTTTTCCCTGCAACTTGTTAATCTATAAATGAAACAGAAATGATACAAACAAATAATAAAAATCAAACAAACAAACCTACAACGATCACAGACACTCACGTGAAAAGGCGATATTGAAACAGAAATGACCATACTTTAAAGGATGCCCTATTCTATTGAAGGTCACCTACTGTGCACATAGTAAATGGTTTTCTTATCCGAAATACTTCCTCTCACATTTTCGAATATAACGCCCGACTATTATTTCTGATTTGAAAAATGGAATTGCTCGACAAAAAAAAAAAAAAAAAAAAAACACGTAAAAATAATAAAGTAACCAGGTACAAAATAGCTTTTCTCTCGGTTCCATGTATTACAGTTGGAAATAGGGCATTCGAATTACTCTATAGGCTCCTAAAATTGCAGATATATATAACTCTTGTCTCATGATGCAATCCATGTGTTGTAGCTATACAATTTGGACTTTTGATATAATTTGGTTTTTTTTAATCGGCTATTCATTTTATCAATATATTTCCTTTTTAACCATGTTTATTCACTGAAACTTTCATGTTGATCTTCTTTTTGGTACTGACATCCGTCGCTGAGCTGACAACATCAGTCTCGTCGTTACATGTATTATAGTTTGATTCTAATATTGTTGTATCGTATCTTGGACTCTTTAATATCTATAGTTGAAAATCGGAACTTGGATACATTACATTGGATACTTGGAAAAAGAATTTATCCAAAATCTTCAAAACCAAAGAAAATTTGATGAGCTGAAATGTTTCAATAATACTTCTAGGTATCTGGATGATGGACCATTGACAATCCTGCTTTTAAATTATATAAGAATGAAATTTATCCACAAGAATTAACCCTTAACAAGGCAAACCTTTCAAATACAGAAACACCCTTTTTGGACCTAAATATCAAAATTGTAAACGGAAAGATTCATACAAGTGTGTATGACAAAAGGGATGATTTTGGATTCAACATAGTAAATTTCCCTTGGCTTGACGGTGATGTTCCAAGATTACCGTCATACATGTACGGCATTTACGTATCACAGCTCATCCGGTACGCTAGAGCATGTACTGATATTTTGGAGTTTCACAGTAGAAATTTACAAATTACCCAAAAACTTTTAGGTCAAGGTTTCCGCTTTCATAAACTAGTTAAGACTTTCTGGAAATTTTACAAAAATTACAGTCAACTTCTTTTAAAATTCGGATCTATACATGCAACAGAGTACATTACTATGGGTATTACACAACCTGTCTTTTATGGTGATATAATAAACAAAGTAAAAAGGATCAAAGGTAGGCAGCATAACCATCGAAAATGCGTCAGAATCATCAAACGCCTTTTATACCGTGGATATGATCCTAATGTCAATGTCACCAGACGGACACTAGGCTTCGTACTTGACCAATCTACAGTCTTGTACAAGCGCATCCTTGAGACTTGCACTCTGACTGACTGTGACGACGGGACTCCATGACGGGCCCTGTCCAAACCTCTTTAGAGAAGACAGGGCCCCGACCACCTGTCCTCTCTGAATGTCAGTCGGACATCTCGGGTGATTACATACATGAGCTCGCTACAGCCGGCAGAGCACGGACTGTATTACGTATGCCCTCTTTTTATATCCATTTACATATTCATCTGTGTCTCTGGGGCTTCTGCGTTTTGCGGTCTTGTTTGTGTGATGTCATCTTACAGTGAGGAGGCTGTTTTACACCACAATTGTACGTTCTTCGAGACCTCTGGGTAACTGGAGAAGTGAGAGGGTTGTGCGCACGTAATCCAGGATAACCACACCATTTGCTACTTGCGTGACAGATGGCCGTCCAAAGTCGGCACCGGTTACCCATTGGTCTCGTCGGTTTATGTGTAGTCTTTTGTGTTTGATGTTTACATGTCGTGTGTCTCTTTTCCGTCTCGTGCTGTACTCGTCTTTTGTGTTTTTGCATCGGGTGTTTTGGTGTTTTACTGTTGATGCTGCAACGGGGTCTTGTTGGAGATCTCCTCCCTTCTTATAGCACTGACTTCTTTAGTCATACTTTTCGAACCTTTTTTCATACATTTTACTTTATTCGGAGCGCTTCGGGGAAAACGGCCATCGACGCGCTAATATTCCAGTCTCCTGTCGAGCAAACTTTCCATTGCCACAGACGACAACACAAACTTCTCTGCTTTTTCACTCCGAGATATATTACTTTTTTATTTGTTGTATTGTAGAAATATGTAAATAGTCCTAATTAATGTAGGATTGCTCGATTACGTTACAAATATTACGTATGACTATGTGGTGTTTGTGCTTTGTACAGCATAACAAGACAAAGTCCCCCAAATTCTGTGACCCTTGAGGACTTTCCATTGGATCTCATGGACGCTCTGAGGGGGTTCTCTGACCCAATGCATCAAGAAAAGCATCCACTTAATTTGTAACAGCTACGAATCTGAACAATGGGTAAGTACGGATGATAAAAGGGAAAATTGCACAACGTTAACAAAAGGCATATATCAATGTTTAAAACAAAGAAAACGAAGTGTCCAAACTCTGGCAAATGTACTTGACATATATATTCACATCATTGTAGTACTAAAATAAATGTCGTAAGACACTTTTTATTATTCAATAGAAACTTCATCCGCAGTTTTTCAATTCACGTATTTTCGTTAGAACTTGTCACAATCGGGTCTTCATACATGATCTCGATACGGCATATTAAATGAGGTATTTTTCATGAATTTGTCAACAGGATGACATTTGTCATAATTCCACTTTCGGTACTTACTTTTGTCAAACATATGTATATATAACGGTAAAAAGGTACTATTTGATAGAAACTGTAACACATGGTCAACCGAATCTTAATCTACGGAATCTTCTTTGGGAAATGATGCTAAACTTAAAAGTGTATACGCATTAGTTTTTTTTATTCATAAGCATCTAGAAAAAATATCGATATCAAGGCCTCATAAATAATAAACATATATTCGCTGATATGTTACGAGACGAAAATTCAGTCTCGGGGCTTTAAAGAAGATATTAACAAATTTGCTTAAAATGCCATTTTTCGAGAGAAGAGATAATATTCTACTCCAAAACCATTCTATATCTTATGCAGGGATTGCAATAACTCTCTGTACAAAACAAAGTCAAATATAGGAATACAGGGGATGTAACAGATAAATATTTCGTTTTTATTTTTCACGATTTTATCATTTTTAACCTAATTTAAACAAAATCTGACCATGATATATTCTTTACGACAGCTACGACAGCTTTGGCGTTTGATGATTCTGACGCATTTTCGATTTGATCCGTCTTATTTTGTTTATTATGTCACCATAAAATACAGGTTGTGAAATACCCAAAGTAATATACTCTGTTGCATCCGGATGATATCGTCTTCCGTAAACGTTTTAGTTGAATTAGAGTGTTCCTTCATGAAGTTAGTATCATCCCGCTCTATGACATTTGTATCTCCTATTTCCTTTTTTGAAAGAAAGGTGTTGTGAATAATATTGGCAAGTATGTATTTGAGCTTTTCATGTGGAATGGTTGTGTAGAGCGTGAAGTAATCGAGAGAATTTATGCTGGTTATATGTTTAAAATTGGTGGCTTTTAAATAATAAATAAAGTTCCTTGAAATTCTTTAGGATCCACATCTGATTTATTCCAGTTCTGGAATATGTTGTCTCGCAGTATGTTTGAAGACCTTGCTTGATGTGAGTTAATATTTTCGGGAAATTGATCGATGTTTTCTGGTGCACCTGCAATGAATCGATGTTTTTAAGGATTTTTGTGTGTTTGGGAATTCTTTAGATATAAGGTAGTCCAAGATGACAAATATGGATAATGACCATATCCCTGTATACAGCACAACATCGATAATTCAGAAAATCAGAAACCAAAGGCATACAAAATCAGGATAAAACAGGAACCAAAGCAAACAAACAAAAACCTCCACCATATGAAAAGAAGCGAACTCCCGATATGGGAGTGAGACCAGGTGCCCAGGAAGAGTAAGCATCTCCTGCTTGCATGCAACACTCGCCTCTTCAATTTGGTAGAAAACAAAGGAGGGGATCTCCAACAACACCAAGCCGCAGCACCCACAGCAAAACCCCAAAACAACCAATGCAAAAACACAAAGCAGACAAGCACAGAAAGAGACGCAGAAGGGACAAGGAACGTCAAAGTACAACACAGAAACATCAAACACAAAGTACTACACATAAACCAACCAGACCAATGGGCAACCGGTGCCGACTTAGGACGTCCATCTGCAACGAAAATAGCAGAAGGTGTGATAAACCTGGATTACGTAAAACAACCTCCTCACTGTCAGATGACCACACTCAAACAAGACCGCAAAACACAGGGGCCCAAGCAACACAGATGAATATGTAAATGGATATCAAAAGAGGGCGTACGTTATGGCTGTAGCGAGCTCATGGATGTTATCACCCGAGGAGTCCGACTGACATTCAGAGAGGACAGGTTGTCGGGGCCCTGTCTTCTCTAAAGAGGTTTGGACAGGGCCCGTCATGGAGTCCCGTCGTCACAGTCAGTCAGAGTGCAAGTTTAAAGAATGCGCTGGTACAAGACTGAGGTTGTTCAAGTACCAACCCTAGTGTCCGTCTGGTGACATTAGGATCATATCCACGGTATAAAAGGCGTTTGATGATTCTGACGCATTTTCGATAGTGATGTTGTCTATCTTTGATCCTTCTTATCTTGTTAAATAAAATAACCAAAGTAATATACTCTGTTGCCTGTATTGGTCCGAATTTCAGAAGAAGGTGACAATAATTTTTGGAAAATTTCCAGAAAGTCTTTACTAGTTTGTGAAAGCGAAAACCTTCTCCCAAAAGTTTCTTGGTAATTTGATAATTTCTGCTATGAAAATCTAAACATCAGTACATGCTCTAGCATACCGGATGAGCTGTGAAATATAGATACCATTACACGGTAATCTAGGAACATCACCGTAAAGCCAGGGGAAATTTACTATGTTAAATCCAAAATCATCTCTTTTTTTTAGTACACACTTGTATGGATCTCACCATTAACAGTTTTGATATTTAGGTCCAAAAAAGGTGTTTCTGTGTCTGAAACGTTTGCCTTGTTTAGAATCAATTCTTGTGGATAAATAACATTTTCATACTTTTCAAAAACAGGATTGTCGATAGTAAGAATATTATCCAGGTACCTAGATGTACCAATGAAACATTTCACATCATCATTTTTTCTTTGCTTTTGAAGATTTTGGATAATTTCCTTTTCATACGTGTATAAAAATAAATCAGCAACAAGAGGCGCACAATTAGTACCCATAGGGATCCCTACAACCGGCTTGTAGAGTTCTCACCAAATCTTACATAAATATTGTCCAAAAGGAAGGACAAGGCAATACACAGGTCACCACATGTCCATGATTTGTATGATTTGTAATCTGTGGCGCAAAAGAAACCCTTCGATTCAGATGTACAAATATAAGTTTTTCCCTCTCGATCAAAACACTATTTAATGAGTTTTGACAGTCGATCATTTATTTTGTCGTGAGGAAGCGTGGTGTACATATTAGAAAAGTCGTATGAAGATATCGTATTTGCTTCAAAATTTCTTGATTTCATTTTGTCAATCACATCCCCTGAATTTTTAATAGACCAAAAGAAGTTTACACCATTCCTGTTCATGACAGTTTCACAATATTTTGCCACGTGTTCCTGTCACATCCGTTTACTTCCATTTCGTGTTCCTGTCACATCCAGTTACTTCCATTTCGGAAGACATAGAGTACAATCTGTGGTTGGATGGTTCAAATGGTCTATGACAGAATATCATCTACCATTCTGGAGAGTGGGACATCATAGTGTATGACGAGTTCCCGATAACGACCGTAGAACTTCCTCAGTGACGATGTTAGTCGGTCACAAACATGTCCCTGACTGAGAAGCTTATCTGAAAGACGCCTAGCTCTCAGAACAAAATCCGTATATTTGGTACTTGACCTTTGGTACCCTTCGACATTATTAATATAAACACTTATTTCACGTTGTAGTGTGGAGTAGTTTAAATCGTTCCCCGTGACCTGATGTTTGTCAAGTGTATTAATTACTTCTTTCTAGCTCTGTCACATGGCCTTTTATCAATGTGACATCATACATATTTCTTTTTGCTATTTCGGAAACTAGCCATTTCACCAATAAATATCATCAAAATTAAAGGACTTTAATATCTTAGCACCATCCCTCCAATGCTATTTTGATTTGCTACTGAATCGACCCCACAGGAGCCGCGCACTCTCTGTAATATAAATGTACAAATTTAACTTTAAAAAACTAAAGAGGGCGCTACTGAAATTATTTTTGGTGGCTCCGCTGGAAGCATCACTGGTGAAAATGTGGTATTAGAAACACGTGTCTGGTGCATGGAGGTTGGTTTGGAATTTTCTTCGGGAAGGTATAGAGTTGGAACACATCGATATTATTGCTGTGGCATAGGGTATCAACTGAGATATGAACACGCCATAAGCTGGCGATGAAGGGATGTTGCTACTCAGAAAAGGAAAGTTTGTAATGCTGAAATTAAAGTCGTCACGTTTGTCATAGAGTGAGGTGCTCATGTGACCATCATTGTCGTAGGACAACATTATGTCCGAATAGGATGCTGAATTATTTGTCTCTGTAGTTTCTTTGACTTCAAGCTCCGAAGGATAGATACTGCTCAGGTAATCCGCGAAGTTTGGATTATTAATGGACAACACATCGCATATCTGTAAGTGAAGTTGAAGTCAGAAGCTAGTATCTTTTCCCTTCAGAGACCAAAGATTAAATGAATTCAGTTTCGTACGAATAAAGGAAAATATCGACAAGGAGTGGGGCACAATTGGTCCCCATTGGAATTCCGACAATTTGCTGGAAGACCTTTCCTCCAAACACCACAAAGATGTTGTCGATCAGAAAGTTTAACATCTGAATAATATCTGTTTCAGTGTACTCATCTTCAGAATTGGACTTTTCTTTTACAAAGTAGGTTTTGTCATAGTTAATAACAATAACTTTGTATTTGCGATTACCGTTCTTACTTGTAAACGCATTACTTATAATTTTTGCGAGTCTTTTTTTTTCAATTTAGAATGTGGAATTGTAGTGTAAAGTGTCGTAAAATCAAAGGCTTTGGAGTGGATTTCAGATGTTCTAAAAGTTCCTTCGAATTCTATAAAATCCACATATGGTTGATACCACTGCGACAATATACTGTCGAACAATATTTTTGAAGCCCAGATTTGATTTCAGATAAAACTTTGGTGAGTAAGATCGATACAGATTTGTTAGAACATTTTGAGGAACCAGCGATGAAACGTTGTTTGTACGGATTTTTATGCATTTTAGGTATGCAGTATAAGTATGGTAAATCTAAATCTAAATTGTTAGTGTCGAAGTCAATGGAAGCAAGAGCTGATTTGTGGCTATCTATTATTTCAAAGGCGGAAAGGTTTATTGTGGAATAAGTGGGATTTTCAGGTGTCGAATTTTAACCCAACTCTTTTACTAGTCTGTCGAAATAGTACTTTTTGCAAGTAAATGTGTAATTATTTGAGGCTTTGTCCGCTGGTGTGATGACATAATGTTCTTGGAGGTAGGTAAGTTTGATAACATCAGGGTCTTTAAATAGAGATATTATAGATTTCATTTATATCCGTTTTGGATTTTATATGTTTGGGATATTACCTTGTTAACAAAATAAGATGTAATTAGATATAAAGATTCATCTTTTATTATCGAAAGAGATGGTGTACAGTGTGATGTTCATTTTTAAGACTGTCGTTTGTATTGTTACAATAAATTATTTTATTTCTGTAATTAATGCCTTGGCTGCCTTCTAGTATGCTTGGCTTATTACACACTATGTTTTCTTGGTATGTTTAGTGAAAATGATGACCATAGAAATTCAAGGATAAATGGACTGACAGGAAGTCCGGTATTAAATCACATGTCGATTTAGTCTGTTAGTCTGTACACCTTTAAATACTGGTAGGCAGATGATCTTTCGATTAACGATTTTTAATTCTGGCTAGGGATATGGTTTTTCCATATTTGTCACTTCTTTACGAATGATACTGAGCCCTATGCAGTATTTTTCAGGGATCAGTCTATCGGCAAATGCCTGCCTTAAATAAAACTGAAGTGAAACAAATCTATACCTTCCGAAGAAAATTTCAAACAAATTTATCATGCACCAGACACGTGTTTGGGATGTTAAATCCTCATCAGTGATGCTTCCACTCAAAGTGATTTCGAAAGCGATTTTTAGAAATAGATCATGAAAAATACTAATTCTGATCTTTCCATGAAAATATAATCTCAGTTATATACTTCTGCTACCATAATGAATTCTTATGTCCGTTTTGTTCTATTTTGCGAGTTTATTTTGAAAAACAAGATATGGTATTAAAAATTGATAAAACTCAATGCAAAGAGAGACCAATAAAGTATATTTGAGAAACATTTCTTCACTTCCAGTCTATATCTAAAGTTTTTTGTTTGTTATATAATCCCTTCGTAACTTTACGAAAGGTGCCCGGTACTTTTGTACTGAAATTTGTTTTGAATGCGTTTTAACAGTAATTATCGTCGCGTTGTCGTCAAAACAGTGTTATGTCTCATTGTAAGAGCAGCTACACTACCGCTCAGTCGATACTTAAAGGATTTCGTTACAAACTCTTGATTACAAAACTTTCAACTGTAGGTCATTGAAATACTAACGAATAAGATTGAATCGAAAGTGTTGACGAGAAAAACATTAACTGTCGATTTAAACAATATACTGTAGCACAAAATTGATTGGAATTGCTGACGACCGAAGATCCCGATTCCAGATTTATGCTAGGTATCCTGATCTCGTTACGAGATATATTTAATTGAACATCTTTCTAAATCAAGTGTAAAACCAAATAAAAGTTTTTTTGTGAATTTCTTAATCTTATTTAATGGTTTAAATTGTCATATTTAAGTTCTTTAATTATCTTTCATATAGGTTGTATGCATGTAATTGGATTTTACGGGATCGGTGCACTGCCTATCGTGGCCGTTTGCATGTATAACAATTATTTGACAGGGTACGAAATATATGTATGATTTCAAAAGCCACATTTTGTACTCCCATGATTTGATTGGATGTATTTTGCTGGCGATGTCCGTCCGTCAGTCAGTCAGTCCGTCCTTCCGAAACCGAATGCAATAACTTGAGTATGCGTCAACAGATTTTCATTATTTTTATACCATTTGATCAGCCTTCTTTAGATTCTCAGGTTCTTCTTGTTTGTCGTTACAGAACTCTTGGACTTTGAATTTTTTGTAGCATAAAGATATAAAAAAATGTTAAGTCAAGGGTAAAGTATAGGCGCATGGGACGCGATACTTTTTTGGTAGTACACAAGTCTGGCCCATTCTGCAAATTTATCTGCTCTTAAATGATTCGAATGAATTTGAAGACGTTTATAATAACTTTTATTATATTTAGTCTATACTTGAATAAAACGATAATTCTGAAATTGATAAGCATCTAAGGATATCCATGATATATATTATCTTTTAGAGGAAGCCTCATTTCGATTTTCAGATTCATTCGATATGTTGTCTCGGAGATATGAAAAGAAGGGAGGAGATCTCCAACAAGACCCCGCTGCAGCATCAACAGTAAAACACCAAAACACCCGATGCAAAAACACAAAAGACGAGTACAGCACGAGACGGAAAAGAGACACACGACATGTAAACATCAAACACAAAAGACTACACATAAACCGACGAGACCAATGGGTAACCGGTGCCGACTTTGGACGGCCATTTGTCACGCAAGTAGCAAATGGTGTGGTTATCCTGGATTACGTGCGCACAACCCTCTCACTTCTCCAATTACCCGGAGGTCTCGAAGAACGTACAATTTTGGTGTAAAACAACCTCCTCACTGTAAGATGACATCACACAAACAAGACCGCGAAACGTAGAGGCCCCAGAGACACAGATGAATATGTAAATGGATATAAAAAGAGGGCATGCGTAATACAGTCCGTGCTCTGCCGGCTGTAGCGAGCT
This sequence comes from Pinctada imbricata, assembly GCA_033119305.1. Classification (NCBI taxonomy): domain Eukaryota; kingdom Metazoa; phylum Mollusca; class Bivalvia; order Pterioida; family Pteriidae; genus Pinctada; species Pinctada imbricata. The sequence continues at coordinate 60,997,639 of VSWD01000003.1, forward strand.
CATGTATGTAATCACCCGAGGAGTCCGACTGACATTCAGAGAGGACAGGTTGTCGGGGCTCTGTCTTCTCTAAAGAGGTTTGGACAGGGCCCGTCATGGAGTCCCGTCGTCACAGTCAGTCAGAGTGCAAGTCTCAAGGATACGCTTGTACAAGACTGTAGATTGGTCAAGTACGAAGCCTAGTGTCCGTCTGGTGAAATTAGGATCATATCCACGGTATAAAAGGTGTATGATGATTCTGACGCATTTTCGATGGTTATGCTGCCTACCTTTGATCCTTTTTATTTTGTTTATCATATCACCATAAAAGACAGGTTGTGTAATACCCATAGTAATGTACTCTCTTGCATGTATAGATCCGAATTTTTAAAGAAGTTGACTGTAATTTTTGTAAAATTTCCAGAAAGTCTTAACTAGTTTATGAAAGCGGAAACCTTGACCTAAAAGTGTTTTGGTAATTTGTAAATTTCTACTGTGAAAATCCAAAATATCAGTACATGCTCTAGCGTACCGGATGAGCTGTGATATGTAAATGCCATATGACGGTAATCTTGGAACATCACCGTCAAGCCAGGGGAAATTTACTATGTTGAATCCAAAATCATCCCTTTTGTCATATACACTTGTATGAATCAATGAGTTATCCGTTTGTTATTGACAAATCTTATGCGATGGATTGTATAGAATCGGTGTAAAATATATTCAATTTGATCAATGAAAAATCCATATTTTCAATATAGAGCAAGTGACCACATTTCTCCGAATTTTTCGTACAATCACTGAAAAATCTCATTACTTGGAGGCCGATTCAATAATCGGGTTTTCTTACATCTGAATTCATTTCACTCAGTACATTGCTTCCTTATAAAACGTCAGAGTATGACGAATATGGATAATGACCATATCCTTGTATACAGCACAAAATCGATAATTCAAAAATCAGAAACCGAAGGCATACAAAATCAAGACAAAACAGGAACCAAAGCAAACAAACAAAAACCTCCACCATATGAAAAGAAGCGAACTCCCGATATGGGAGTGAGACCAGGTGCCCAGGAAGAGTAAGCATCTCCTGCTTGCATGCAACACCCGCCGCTTCAATTCGGTAGAACTGTCACATCCGGTTACTTCCATTTCGGAAGACAAATGTACAATCTTTGGTTGGATGGTTCAAATGGTCTATGACAGAATATCACCCACCATTCTGGAGAGTGGGACATCATAGTGAATGACGAGTTCCCCGTATCGACCGTAGAACTTCCTCAGTGACGATGTTAGTCGGTCACAAACATATCCCTGACTGAGAAGTTTATCTGAAAGACGCCTAGCTCTCAGAACAAAATCCGTATATTTGGTACTTGCTCTGGCATAGCGAATCAACTGAGATATGAACACGCCATAAGCAGGCGATGAAGGGATGTTGCTACTCAGAAAAGGAAAGTTTGTAATGCTGAAATTGAAGTCGTCACGTTTGTCATAGAGTGAGGTGTTCATGTGACCATCAGTGTCGTAGGACAACATTATGTCCAAATAGGATGCTGAATTATTTGTCTCTGTAGTTTCTTTGACTTCAAGCTCTGAAGGATAAATACTGCTCAGGTAATCCGCGAATTTTAGATTATTGATGGACAACACATCGTCTATGTATCTGTAAGTGAAGTTGAATTCAGAAGATAAGTATCTTTTCCCTTCAGAGACCAGAGATTGAATGAATTCAGCTTCGTACGAGTAAAGAAAAATGTCGGCAAGGAGTGGGGCACAATTGGTCCCCATTGGAATTCCGATAATTTGCTGGAAGACCTTTCCTCCAAACACCACAAAAATGTTGTCGATCAGAAAGTTTAACATCTGATTTCGTTTCCATCTTTTCGGGGGTGAGCATATTTCGCCGTTTTTGTTGATTGGTATCCTGTTTGCACACATATAGATTAGGGAAATCTTTCGTCACCACTTGTTCTAAGAAATGATACCATATTAAATGTTTTCTTATTTGATTTTTGTAAAAATATCGGATGTTTACGTATAAAGTTTGGTGTTTTCATTAATTTTTCACCATTTTATGGTATTTTTCGTCCCAATTGAGTGAAAGAGGTATCACAATATACTGTAAAACGAGAATATTTAGCGCAAACATATTTTAGCGCAATGAGGGATGAGAACCTTTTGGCGCAACCTTAATTTAGCGCATTGACACCATCTGGTCAATAAAATTAGCGCACAGTGACTTTAGGACTTTGTTTCTCAGACATCGCTGGTAGTAAATTGCCGTCGATGAATCGTAATTTTTTGTAAAGTCAGACAAAAAATATCTGTCGTGTCTCATGTTTGGACGATCGTTGGTAATACGAACTAATTATCAATTCAATTTAAAGTGATAAAAGAAAATAACGCTGTTCTGTATATAACATGGATGAATATATATCGTCCCAATTTTTCAACTTGGCGTAACGAATCATTTTACGGCAACGGTGCTAACATCACGTTGTGTAAATAAATCCTTTTAAAGACTGCATGCGCATCTAATGTACATGTTCACAGGGATATACATAAAGGTATTGACTACATGCCGGCACGTGTCTTGGACAATAGAATTGCCTATTCGTATGCTTGTATTTTTCTTTATAGATCTCCTTTTTTACCGTAAATGTACCTTGTGTTCGAATGTAACGCCATCTCAATATAAGCGAGAGAGAAGTCTTCTCGTTAGAAATAATACATATGAACGTCTATTCCTGCATTTAGGTACGACTACAATTTTTTCATCTGATTGGTTGGAATGAAAATTTGTTCCAATTAAAGACAACTTCAGTTGTTTTTTTTTTTGTTAAAGAATAATCTCGTCCGACTCTTATTTATATTTCATGATTGGTACTTACGACACGTAGACAACCATGATATACCAAGTACAAATGTACATGTAAATCACGGCACGTGAACTATCATTATCTACCCAAGCGCTAGCGTTAATCCAATTATCTAATTAGCTATAAAAACAACAAGCGTTGTCGGATAGACCATGCCGTGGACACGGTGTAATGCACTTTGTATAAAATGTCGAATACTTGATTATCGAAATTTGATGTTGCATCTGAAAATTTAGCGCAATACTTAATTTAGCGCAACCATGCCTTTGCGCTAATGGCGCTAAAATAAATCGAGCGCTAAATATTCTCGTTTTACAGTATCAAATATGTTGTGATACCTCTCTCTCTATATATATCCCATCAAATATGACTGCAAGAGTCATATTTGATGGGATATATAAAAACAAACTTGACAAACATTACCGATGACTAACGAGAAGTAATTAATCATTAGACGGCAAAATATGGTCACCGGCGAAATATTGTTCCTCACTCTACAAGAAGTATAACACACGATTAAAAATCTATTCGAAAATATCGTCACGACTTTTTTCTATAAAGTGAGCACATTGAATTAGAGATTACCAAAAGCTAAAAGCTATCGAGATTTGAAAGCATTCAGAATAAAAAAAGTAATCCAATTGAATACAAATTGAATACGACATAATTAAGGTCTCTACTGGGCTGTACTGTACGTCTGTCCCTTTACAAAATACCTGTATACATGCATTCACTACTGATTCAATATGTAGGGTATTGATTACCAACATTTAAAAAAAACCCCTTTTATCAAGCATAAATCATGTGTTACTATCGTTCTTTCGTAACGTATTATCTTTCAAAAACAACTACAAATACGCCTTGTTGGACATCTTTAACCATTTAGTATTGTAAATGCATGCCTATGTCTCCTTTTTGGATATCTCAAAGACTTGATAGAAGGATGTTAAGGCAGAGACAGGGACATGGCAGCAGCGGTAGCCGCCGTCTTCCTTATCCGTAAGGTAAGTCAATAGATCATTTTCCGATCTTGTGGGAAAGCACAAATTGTCCGATTGAATGTTAAACGTCTTGGACGAATATGTATTGTTGTTTACGTAATAACGTCACCGTTTAAAGACGAAGTTCAATAGAGACGTAACAATGAAAAATATACGCGAACATTGCCTATCTCGGACATTTTTCTTCACTTTTTTACAAGTGGCATGTTGAACCGAATACTCACATTTAATCTAATGCTATGTCTGCTATGTCCTTTTATATAATCTTTACCTCTCACCTAAGATTAAGGTAAATAGTTCTAAATGATTGGAGGATTTTAGGTGAATAAAATTTAGCACCTTTAGTATTAACCTTCTTTTTGAATCTGTGTTTTTTTATCTGTTTGTTATGAAAGACGATTGATAATTCTGATGCATTATCGAACGAAATTCAGTCTCACTGATTTTGCCTGTTATTCCACCATTAAATGCAGACTGTATGATTTATGATAATATAGCGTAATGCATTTATACTTCCGATTTCAAAAGAAGCTGAGTATAATTTATATTAAAACCTCTAGAAAGCCTTGGCTAAACTACTTTAGAAAAGTCGAAACCTTGACATAAATTGTCATAGATACTGTGATAATCATCACTCCCTTTTTACACACTCGTATATATGTCGACGTTTTACAGTTTTATGTTGAAAGACAATGGAAGTATCTCAAGCATGACCATCCCGCACTAACATAGCGAATCAACTCACAAGAAAGTGCAACATCAATGACAACAGACAGAACTACAAACAGCAAAAAGGTACAACAAAATGCACTTTAACATCATACGAAAAGGTCTTACAGAAACATCAAACAATAATGACAACATATAAACGGAAGAAGACCACCGGCACCCGACTTTGGACGGTCATATGCTATTAGCAAATGGTGTGGTTTTCTGGATTTTGTCCGGCACAAACCTCCCACTTTTCACATACACAGAGGTGTCCATAGACGCACAATTGTTGTATTAACATAAAACTTCTCACTGTCAGGTGACATCACAAACAAAACAGTTAAAAGCTGGCTGAAGCGAGCTCCATCAAGATCTCTGACCAAATTATAGATAGGGCAGAGGGACCCAGTCTTCTCTGCCGAAATTAAAAAAAAGTCCATCTTGGAACGGTTGGCCAGTGCGCACGTTGTGAAAGACTCTGGTACACAACTGTAGATTGGTGCAGTACCATGCCCATTGTCCATTTGATGACGTTGAAGTATAAAGATTTTTTTTAGAAAAGTATATTTTTAATTTGTAACGTTCGATTTGCAGAGTGCCTATTCCTTGGGATGAATTCGTTCTTATGTATTTCAAAAACAAGATTGACAATGTTAATGATATCATCAAGGTACCTGTAGTTCCATTGAAACATTTGAAATCATGAACTTGTCTTTGCTTTTGACATCAATGAATGAAACACAAACCTAAAAATCACAATCATAAGACAAATTATTTAAAAAGAAATTATAAAATAGAATAGTCTCATGAGAAAAGAAAAGTTGGACAAACAGACGGAGATAATGACATAGCCTTCCCAAAGTACAGTGCAAGTACGGGATACCTTGTAGATGGCGCTGTAAATAAACATAAATAATTTAATCTATAATACATTTTATAGGTCCTGAATGCATCAAAGAAATGAATGAAGAGATATTAATCGCTGCAGAGAGGGGTGATATTTCTATTGTCAATCATTGTTTACAGACTGGATGTGATACAGATTTTAGAGGCATTGTAAGTATTCAATATTTCATGCATCTAAACATACTTTTACAAAAACATAGAGTAGATAAGCATTCAAAAAGACACGAACGGGACAGGGAATATAAATTACAACATAAAACACAGGGCACAAAATACTACAAAATATTACACATAAACAAACGATACAAACGTACAATTGTTGCCGACTTAGGACGATCAGTTGCCACGTTAGTAGCAGATGATGTGATTATCCGTATAACATGTGCGTAAAAAACTAGAAATGTTTCGAATAATACTTAATTGCGGCGAAGACAACAAATCTCAGGAAACTTAGATACATAAAGACAACCATGTAATTAAATGAATAAAATAGGAATTACAGATACATAAAGACAACCATGTAATTAAATGAATAAAATAGGAATTACTATCCCGGCAGTAGCGATCTCAGGCAGTTAACCCCTGAGGCGTCCTTCTATGAGGACATATGCACAAGCCGGTATAGAAGCAAGTCGTCAAAGTTAGTCAGAGTACAGTTCTTCAGAATGTGCATCTTTATTGATTTTTCAAGTAGGAAATTACTACCATGTTCATTAAAAAATGATCACTCACGCTCGTATTAATTTCACCTTTTATTATTGTGATATTTGGCTTTGAGGAGAGGTGTACATTTTTTTGTAACGTTTTCTTAGCTTGAACGTTAATTCTTGCGGACAAATTTCAATCTAATTTAATTCCAAAAGTGGGTTGTCAATAGTCTGAATTAAACCCTGTCACCTAGAAGACTTAGAGAAGATTCTGACGACATTCTAAAAACACTCACAATAGAGAGCACAAGTGATCATCGATGGACCCCAAGCAAGTCAGAGGTTGGACCAGGTGTCCTGAAGAAGTAAGCATCCCCTGTTTGGCTAGCCGAATCCGCCTTTGATGTTCACGCAAGAAAATGAAAATAATATCTAAAATACATGCTCGTTCGGAGATTTAGTCTATATAGAAATTGCTATGGCGACCATGTAAGGGGAAACTATTCAAAGAAACTACAGAAACAAATAATTCAGCATCCTATTTGGACATAATGTTGTCCTACGACACTGATGGTCACATGAACACCTCACTCTATGACAAACGTGACGACTTCAATTTCAGCATTACCAACTTTCCTTTTCTGAGTAGCAACATCCCTTCATCGCCTGCTTATGGCGTGTTCATATCTCAGTTGATACCCTATGCCAGAGCAAGTACCAAATATACGGATTTTGTTCTGAGAGCTAGGCGTCTTTAAGATAAGTTTCTCAGTCAGGGACATGTTTGTGACCGACTAACTGGTTCCTGTTTTTCCTGATTTTGTATGCCTTCGGTTTCTGATTTTCTGAATTATCGATTTTGTACTGTAGACAGGGATATGGTCATTATCCATATTTGTCATCGTCACTGAGGAAGTTCTACGGTCGATATGGGGAACTCGTCATACACTATGATGTGCAACTCTCCAGAATACTGGATGATATTCTGTCATAGACCATTTGAACCATCCAACCGGATGTGACAGTTATACCGAGTTGAAACGGCGGGTGTTGCATGCAAGCAGGAGATGTTTACTCTTCCTGGGCACCTGATCTCACTCCCATATCGGGAGTTCGCTTCTTTTCATGTGGTGGAGGTTTTTGTTTGTTTGGTTTTGGTTCCTGTTTTATCCTGATTTTGTATGCATTCGGTTTCTGATTTTCTGAATTATCGATCTTGTGCTGTATACAGGGATAAGGGCATTATCCATATTTGTCATTCAAAATACTTACTGTCAAACCTCTCGAAGTACTCCTAAACATTTTCAAACTTCACTAAAGGCAGATTTAACAAATTACTGATCCATTTTAAAGTTATGGAATCGTCACTTAGGCCTTAGCGAAGTTCGCATGTCTGCAGACCGCCCATTTTCTTTACATGGTAAATGTCTTTAAATTCAATAGCATCATTTTAAACCTGATAAATTTACAGCATGGAACAGACATGCACGTTTCGGGTACTAAACCCTCGTCAGTGATCCTAAGTCTAAACAATGTAATATGGTCAAAAGTATGAAAATTGTTATGTCCAAAAATGTACCAAAAGACGTAGCAGAATGAGTGGGATATGATGCTACAGGACCCACGCTTTAGAAATTTCAAGCAATTTTGTAACAGAAAATTTCAAATGCGTTGAAGAGAAAGACGATCAACCGAAGTTGATCGAACTTGGCTACATGTGCCCTCGGGGACTCTTGGTCCACCAGCAGTGACACTCACCAAGTAGTTCAAATGGTAAACGTCTTTAAATTCAATAGCATCATTTTAAACCTGATAAATTTACAGCATGGACCAGACATGCACGTCTCGGGTACTAAACCCTCGTCAGTGATCCTAAGTCTAAACAATGTAATATGGTCAAAAGTATGAAAATTGTTATGTCCAAAAATGTACCAAAAGACGTAGCAGAATGAGTGGGATATGATGCTACAGGACCCACGTTTTAGAAATTTCAAGCAATTTTGTAACAGAAAATTTCAAATGCGTTGAAGAGAAAGACGATCAACCGAAGTTGATCGAACTTGGCTACATGTGCCCTCGGGGACTCTTGGTCCACCAGCAGTGACACTCACCAAGTAGTTCAAATGGTAAACGTCTTTAAATTCAATAGCATCATTTTAAACCTGATAAATTTACAGCATGGACCAGACATGCACGTTTCGGGTACTAAACCCTCGTCAGTGATCCTAAGTCAAAACAATGTAATATGGTCAAAAGTATGAAAATTGTTATGTCCAAAAATGTACCAAAAGACGTAGCAGAATGAGTGGGATATGATGCTACAGGACCCACGTTTTAGAAATTTCAAGCAATTTTGTAACAGAAAATTTCAAATGCGTTGAAGAGAAAGACGATCAACCGAAGTTGATCGAACTTGGCTACATGTGCCCTCGGGGACTCTTGGTCCACCAGCAGTGACACTCACCAAGTAGTTCAAATGGTAAACGTCTTTAAATTCAATACTTTTAATGACATCTTAGAGTATAATAGACATATCCATATTAGTCTGTTTAAAAAGTGCACAGAGCATAAAAATAATAGGTTTGTTTCGTGAGATCAAACATACAGATAAATGTATTCAAAGTGTATAAATGTAGTTTCTAATACGTATGTCTACACAAACTTCTTATTCTAGTATTATATAATCATTTGAATAAATTGACGAATGTGGTATCACCAACAATTTGCGAAAGCCTCGTGTAACTTATTTCCTTTTGTCCACGACTTGGCAAGTAGGATGTCCTTGTCTCTGACCACATCTAAGGATATATTCTTTTTTATCTCTTTTAGTTATAGGGGTCTAAGTCATGCAGATATGTTAATTTGTGTATTAGTTCTGCGCCAAAAATACAAGCATGAATGATATCATTTGATTAGGTAAAGGATTGTTGATTATTATTTAGAAATACTCTCTCATATGAATATATATTTTAATATGATACATGTGTAATAATTAGTATCGCTACTTGAGGATAAAAAAATATCAATACTCGTATGACTTCATACGTAACATAGCAGTAGACCCGTTTACTCTGAGCTATATGATGACAAGCATGACGACGAAATCACATTGATTTGCCATTTTGTAAATTAGCAATAGAAATTGTTACGATGATCCTGCAAGTATGGAACTACTTTTAAAAGTCTAAAAATATTATTTCTATTTCGTTTGTTGCCCATGGAAATATTTCCTAAATGTGCGTTGTCATTTAAACAAATCAGCGTATCACGGTATGCAAAGCACAAAGAAATCATTTATATAATAAGGTACATTATTTACTTATTCTTCCCTGCCATGGATTCGAACCCACTACCTTCGGCACCTTCTGCCTGGCAATCACGAGTCCGGCACGGTATCCACTACACCATCTCGACTTTCAAAAAATGAAGTTTTGATAGCAATGGTCTATCGTATCGGACTCTTGATCACTCAGTAATTTATGGCTCTTGGGATTTACCTATGTACTAATGGGTGCATCGTCCTAGGGTAATGCAGTTCTGAAATACCATATAATCAGAAATTTTCGCCAAATACTAATTTTCGCTAAATTAGCGACTGATTTGGAAACGCAAAAAATGGTTTTATAAGGTATAACATAAATCTGTATATCAGTAACATCTAGTTTTATTGCACACATGTTAGTCTTCACAAATCCCGATGAAACATAAAGCGAAGTAAATTGAGTGTATTCTTATGAAAGAAATAACTAAAACATATATAACGGAAGGTTCTAAACAGTGAAATAATGCGTGCAGAATTGTTTTTTATTTCGGAATCGCGAAAAATTGTACTCGTGAAAATATAGACATCCTATTTCACCGTGAAATCGCGAAATTTGATATTCGCGAAAAGGAGCTGTAAGAATAAAACGTAAAATCTGCCCTGAAAATTCAAAATGAGAAATTTGAAGAAATTTTGCAGTCGAAATATCAACCAACTTAATGCATATCTGAATCTTATGTCCGGTTTAATAAATTGTCAATAACAATTCTGATATTTGGGTGAAAATATGTTTGGGTGAAAATATGCATTTTTTTCTATAGAAATCAATGGAAAACGGAAAAGTTTTCTACAACATTGTTCCATCCCGAGTCACAGAATGCCACATTTACCAAAGGTGCATATCATGTATACCAACTCTCTGACCAATTGGGGTTCTGTAACTCGGGGTGGAACAATGTCCCACAGACGAAAAACGAAAAAAGAGGGGATGGGCTATTTATTTTTAAATCTGACTTAAAAGCGATTAGATAGACAAAAGTTGCCCATTTCTTTTTCTTACACAATGGAACAATCTATTCTAAGTAGATTCCAATGACATATACAACATACATGAATGACATAAAAGATATAAAGATGTCTATTTCTACACAGTGCGTATTTCGCGCCTGAAAGCTTACAATGTGGAGGTTTAGTACGAAATAAAACGGTTTTCAGTTTCCGGATTGCGTATTTTACCGATAACATTTACATACTGGTTTTGAAGTTATTTTTTCTTCTTCATATTTAAAAAAGGGGTTATCAAAACAAAAATCACATGTAAAAATTGCACTTTTTTGTATATTTTCGTTCGCTTTTTGACGTTTTCAGACATTGTCATCCCCTACCTATTCAAGCCGTAATTATGAAATCTTACATAATTTTTTTAAAATAAAATTCTTATGAGAAATCTTCTAATACATCGTACTGTACAGTATCGAATATTAAATTCTCATCAGAGATGCTTCCAGCCAAAGTGTTTTTGCAGGAGCCCCCTAAATTATTTCTGTAGCGTCCTCTTGTATTATTTGTGTAAATCAAATTTGTGAATTTACTTTACGGAGAGTGCGCGACTTCAAATTTCCTGTAGGGTCGATTCAGTAGGAAATCCAAATAAAATCTATGTTCAAAATTGCATTGGAGGGATGGTGAAGAAATGGTTGAAACGGAAATTCCTGTCCTAAGTATGAATTTTTATCATTACAGGATCAGGAGACTCCTCTTCATTTAGCGTCGAGAGAAGGACACACGGACATCGTAGAGACACTGATACAGGCTGGAGCAGATGTCAACATTAAAGATGTGGTATGAACATGTATAAGCATACCACTAGAACAATGCCTATTGGCAAATACATTGATGAATCTATACATCAAAGATAAACACAAACACTTTCTTAATTAAACCAAGTTGAGACAAACTTAGAAAGCAAGAAGAAAATTGAGTACCACTAGAATAAAAATAAAACTGTCTAAGGCATCATTATATTCCAGAACTTTTCGTATCATAAGTCATTAATTGTAACGTTAGATCATATTTATGAATGAAGAAGATATGGAAAGTCGTGGACGAAAGTGATATCACGGTGTAAATTAGACATCCTACATCTAACCCCTTAGCCCTGGTCAACTTTTTTATGTTAACTTCTTCCGTTCGTCTCGTTGCATTAACGTGTGATTGATTTGTTCTGTTTTTTTTTTTATTTTATTTTTGTTTCTTACACGTTTGTTCCACCTCAGTCGTATTGGCAATATTCATAATTTGGTCATAATAGCGATCATAATCGTCGTACTCTCCAAGCTGAAAGAAATGAGCTGTTTTGCCAGAATGGCAAAATAGTCTTAGCACCATCCCTTCAATGATGTTTTGGACACAAATTTTATTTGGATATGCTACTGAATCGACCCTACAGTAAATCTGGAGCCGCGCACTCTCTGTAAAGTAAATGCAGATGGCAATAGTGAAATGAATTTAGGCGCTTCTAAAAAGCACTTTGGCTGGAAGCATCACTGATCAGAATTTAATGTTCGAAACAGGTGTCTGCTACATGAAAATTGGATTGAAATTTTCTTCAAGAAGGTATAAAGTTGGAACACGTCTGTATTCTAATCTAAATTTTGAAATGCGATATTTAGCTTTTTCAGAGATTTGTAAGCTTGTGAAAAGAAAGGGAGAAACTTACCAATGGAATAAAATATATTGATAAGAGAATAAAAAACAAGAGCCCCAGGGGGCACAATGCTCACCTGATACCCATACACAATCTTAACCTACTGATATCACATTATGATAGTGTCAGTGCCAGAATTTGAACCCACAACCCCGGGACTATATACATATAAACCATTTTTTAAAAAAATGTTTAGTGTTAATGAAAAAAAAAAGAATTAAAAAATTCAAAAAAATCAAAATATGAAATTTAGTCATGAAATATATATTACAGCAATAAGAAACTTTAATATGTCAAATACACAGTGAAAGAGTTTGCAAAATGGAAAAAAATGAAGATGGAAGAAAAAATATTTCTTGGTCAAAAATGAAATTAAAGGTATTCAGATAATTTAAAAGTGCATAAAACGGTGACAAAATTGAAAAAAAAAATGAAGAAGAAAGAAAAACATTATTTGGGGTGCCGGTGCCGGGACTTAAACCCACAACCCTTTGGTCCATCTGCACAGTAAACATACCTATTCATATTTATAAAAAAATCATGAAAATTCCAAAAAAGAAGATTATAGCATCTAATGTATATCGAAGCAAATAGTAACTTAGATATGGCTTACATGCACTAAATGAGGGCACAAAACCACACATTTATAGAGTTAGTGAAAGAAACAGTTCAATATGAGCATTTCTGACAAAGTCCAAAAAGATGCTAAAAACGCTTAAAAAATTTGACTTCGGACTAGAACCAAAAACAACACTTTTTAAGACATCTTTCTAGATCAGTCAGATGCTTACGGTTTGTCAATATGTGCTTCGGTTCTGAAGAAGTTTGTCAAAGGAGGGTACCCCTATGACCTACTTTTGCCTATGGTGGCGCCACCTGTTGGCGGATTCGGACGAAAACAACAACACTTGTAGGGGACCATAAGTACTTCATTCCTATCGAATTTCATCAAAATCACTTAAGTGGTTCTTGAGTGCTGTTGAGATTATCGTCAGGATCTTCTTTAACTCATTTGTGTCACACTTATGCCCTTTGTGCCTTGTGGAGCTCTTAAAAAAAGTTCCCCGCGAAGAATTTGACAATAAGTGTTTTGAATATTTTTCCTGACATTGTCGCCATAGCACTTTCTATATAGACATAACCTCAGACAGTGCAGGTATTTTAGATATTGTTTTCATTTTCGTGCGTGAGCATCGACGGCGGGTGCGGCTAGCCAATAGGGGATGCTTACTCCTCCCGGGCACCTGGTCCCACCTCTAGCTTGCTAGGGGTCCGCCTATGCTCAATTTGGTGCTTTATTGTGAGTGTTGTTGAGATTATCGTCAGGATCTTCTTTAACTCATTTGTGTCACACGTATGCCCTTTGTCGTGTGGAGATCTTAATAAAAGTTCCCCGCGAAGGGTTTGACAGTAAGTGTTTTGAATATTTTTCCCTGACATTTTTGCCACAGCACTTTTATATAGACATAACCTCAGACAGTGCATGTATTTTAGATATTGTTTTCATTTTCGTCCGTCAGCATCGACGGCGGGTGCGGCTAGCCAACAGGGGATGATTACTCCTCCCGGTCACCTGGTCCCACCTCTAGCTTGCTAGGGGTCCGTCTATGCTCACTTTGGTGCTCTATCGGAGTGCTGTTGAGATTATCGTCAGAATCTTCTTTAACTCATTTGTGTCACACGTATGCCCTTTGCCGCGTGGAGATCTTAATAAAAGTTCCCCGCGAAGGGTTTGACAGTAAGTGTTTTGAATATTTTTCCCTGACATTTTTGCCACAGCACTTTTATATAGACATAACCTCAGACAGTGCATGTATTTATGATATTGTTTTCATTTTCGTCCGTCAGCATCGACGGCGGGTGCGGCTAGCCAACAGGGGATGCTTACTCCTCCCGGTCACCTGGTCCCACCTCTAGCTTGCTAGGGATCCGTCTATGCTCACTTTGGTGCTTTATTGTGAGTGCTGTTGAGATTATCGTCAGGATCATCTTTAACTAAATTGAGAAGAAGTCAAAATTGTGAAAAGTGTACGACGGACGGACGACGGACGCCACGCTATGACAAAAGTGAGCTAAAAATCACATTTGAACTCGAAATTAATAATTGATATTCATTGAGGTGGTAAATTGTTATACAGTACAATAGTATGATAAACTATTTTATAACCAACACACATGAAAAATAACAAAAAACTTCCTTTAATGCCTACGACAGGAACGAATTAACAGTTAAAATGTATTTTTGTGAAACCGTATTTTCCTCGCTACTTAACGAACAATCACGACACGCTCAGTGACTGAACATTAGAATGAAGCTCTTATACTAATGACAATTATGGATAATGACCATATCCCTGTATACAGCACAACATCGATCATTCAGAAAATCAGAAACCGAAGGCATACAAAATCAGAATAAAACAGGAACCAAAGCAAAAAAAAAAAAAAAAAAAAAAAACCCTCCACCATATGAAAAGAAGCGAACTCCCGATATGGGAGTGAGACCAGGTGCCCAGGGAGAGTAAGCATCTCCTGCTTGCATGCAACACCCGTCACTTCAATTCGGTAGAACTGGCACATCCGGTTACTTCCATTTCGGAAGACATAGAGTACAATCTTTGGTGGGATGGTTCAAATGGTCTATGACAGAATATCATTCTGGAGAGTGGGACACCATAGTGTATGACGAGTTTCCCATATCGACCGTAGAACTTCCTCAGTGACGATGTTAGTCGGTCACAAAAATATCCCTGACTAAGAAGCTTATCTGAAAGACGTCTAGCTCTCAGAACAAAATCCGTGTATTTGGTACTTGCTCTGGCATAGCGTATCAACTGAGATATGAACACGTCATAAGCAGGCGATGAAGGGATGTTGCTGCTCAGAAAAGGAAAGTTTGTGTTGCTGAAATTGAAGTCGACACGTTTGTCATAGAGTGAGGTGTTCATGTGACCATCAGTGTCGTAGGACTACATTATGTCCAAATAGGATGCTGAATTATTTGTCTCTGTAGTTTCTTTGACTTCAAGCTCCGAAGGATAGATGCTGCTCAGGTAATCCGGTAATAATTTTGGATTATTGATGGACAACACATCGTCTATGTATGTGTAAGTGAAGTTGAAGTCAGAAGCTAAGTATCTTTTCCCTTCAGAGACCAAATATTGAATGAATTCAGCTTCGTATGAGTAAAGGAAAATATCGGCAAGGAGTGGGGCACAATTGGCCCCCATTTGAATTCCGATAATTTGCTGGAAGACCTTTCCTCCAAACACCACAAAAATGTTGTCGATCAGAAAGTTTAACATCTGAATAATATCTGTTTCAGTGTACTTATTTTCAAAATTGGACCTGTCTTTTAAAAAGTAGGTTTTGTCATAATTAACAACTATAAATTTGTATTTGCGATTGCTGTTCGTGCTTGTAAACGCATTACTTATAATATTTGCGAGTCTTTCTTTCAATTTGGAATGTTGGATTGTAGTGCAAAATGCCGAAAAATCAAAGGCTTTGATCGAATGGATACAGATTTGGTAGAACATTTTGAGGAACCAGCGATGAAACATTGTTTGTACGGATTCTAATGCATTTTATGTATACAGTAAATCTAAATCTAAATCTAAATTGTTAGTGTCGAAGCCAAAGGAAGCAAGAGCTGATTTGTGGTCATCTATTATTTCAGAGGCAGAAATGTTTATTGGGGTGTAAGTGAGATTTTCAGGTGTCGAATTTAAAAGCAACTCTTTAACTAGACTGTCGAAATAGTTCTTTTTGCAAGTTAATGTGTAATTATTTGAGGCTTTATCTGCTGGTGTGATGATATAATGTTCTTGGAGGTAGGTAATTTCTGTGATAACATCAGGGTCTTTAAAGATAGACTCGAATCTGGCGTTCACAGTTGATTTTAATCGGTTAATTCTAGATAACCTCTGATGGATTTTATCCATTCGGAAAGGGTGTCGAGCTGTACATCCTCTCTCTTTGCCCAACGTCTTGCATATTCCTCACAAGAGTCCATGATGATTTTTAAATTTTGGTTCCATGTAACGGACATACTCTCTCTATATTTGGGACCCTTTTTTAACAATTCTTTCGTTCTTGAATATTCTGAAGTCACAAGTAATAACCTGACCACAAGGAGAGTAGTTGAAATCCGATGAAGAACATTCGCAAGGAAGTGGATGTAGTGAGGGATTACTTAAATCAATACACTGCAGGAATCGTTTGTAATTGTAAATTTTAGATGCAACTGTTGGTGTGTAGCTATAGGAAATACAGGGAGTTTCTTTTGTTTTGAAATATGGTGGGTTTTTTTCTGTGACAGTTTAGTGATTCAAAATTTGACCAAGATTCAATTTATCAATACCTTTGCTTGTAAATCTTACATAATGAAAGAACGGTTTGTTTTCTCCTCTGATTTATCTGATCTAACTGCTTGAAATAAATGAAAAATAGAAATGTCCTTGATGACTCCTTGTAGTCTGTATTCTGGAGAACGTGTATCGGTACATGTGAGGTCATTCGTATATTCGTAGATTTCATGTAACGTCCCTAAAGGAACAGAGTATAATTTGGTGAAGAATAAAGATGAAGAATAAAGAGGCAACGACAAAGTGACTTGAACAATGTATTGTGTATTGGATGGACAACGTTGAAGTAGAAATGACAATAACTTATTATGAGCTGATTTGTACGATACATGTAGATTAATATGTGAATAAAAAATTGTGTTAGTTAAAGGAGTGAATCTAATTAATTGTTTAAGGCCGGGTTAGCGCTGTGGTAGCGCGCTCGCTTCTCACCTCTAAGGTCCCGGGCTCGAATCCCAGATTCGGCGAACGGTATAATGTGGGAGGGTAGGTGGTCCCCAACCCAGGCCTCTGCAGGGGGTTTTCCTCCGGGTACACCGGTTTCCTCCTGCTCCTTGGACCCCCTCACGCCAACATCTGAGCCAACGTGAGACATTAATATAAGTTGTGTAACTTGTTTGTTAAACGTTGTAAAATAAATAAAGTTTGAATTTTAATTAAATGTTTAATCCGGTACATGAATTTACAGTTTCAACGAACTCCAGTACATTATGCAGTAAAAGGGGGACACATACATGTGGTAGATATACTCATCAAGGCCGAAGCTGCTGTCAATGAAGAAGATTGGGTAAGAAGGAAATAAAAATCGGTTTTAATGTCATTTGTTTTGTTGGATAGGTCCTCATTTCCTTAAATATTTGAGTGCCGCGTGCAAATAGAAAAGAATAAAAGGTTTCAAATTTCCCCTGTTGATTAACTCTGTTGGCATATAGTTCGTAAATATGTACATCAGAAATTCACGTGTTGTTTAATGAATCCTCATCTTACGGCATGATAAATAGTTGTAGAATTGATCCAGATTCATCAGATAAGATAAAATGTGACAAGATAAGAAATATTTATGATCATCAAGCCAGATAGCTGGTAAATACTAACTTCTAAACATATTTAATCTACATAAGTATCATAGAATAACATGGCAGTTTGGTAAACGGATTTTAATGCTTCTTTGAAATATTTGAAATATTTTAAGAGATAAGAAACTCACAACTTTATTTGCGCTATCCACAATGTATTTTCTTCTTGAAACAGTTTAAAATTACACCGCTTCACTATGCAGCAAGAGGAGGGGATATCAAGATTGTAGAGATTCTTATACAAGCTGGTGCTGTCGTCAACGTAGAGGATAAGGTACTTGAATATGAAGAATTTTTTTTTCATTTTGTTTTCTAATTTGAACATTCCTGTCATGTCGTCATTTAGTTTCTTACATGTACATAGCTTTTTGCCATTTCTACCAAAATAAAAAAAAAAATAATAAGATGAAAATTTAAGATGTTGAACCCGATAAATTATCAACAATTTTCTTTATGTTCTTATATCTAACGTAGATATGTAGAAAATATGCTAAAATATCGTAGTCTATGAATCTAGATATGAGTCTACAGAAGCTGAACATAAACATTGAACTTCGCATTGAATTATAATTCCTATACTTTTAATATATAACAGGATCAGAAGTCACCACTTTATGAAGCAGCTAGGAAAGGGAATATTTGTGTGGTACAGGCGCTTATACATGCAGGGGCCGATGTCAATGTAAAGGATAAGGTTTGTATAGCTGAATCAAATTAAGGCACCATTTAATTATGATTATAAATAATAGATATAATTCTATTATAATAATAAAAATAATTCAGTGCAAACTATTTGTTTATCTTACAAAACTGTCACATGTATTATTTTGAAATGTGTGTTCCCATGTTTACTCCACATTTTGCAAACAATTTTGAATGGATTATATGGTTGAGATTGTTTATAAAGTAGGCTATTTTCTATAAACCACTGATGGCTTATTCCTTTATATTAGGACAAATTGTATGATATCGAAGAAATTTTCGAAAAACTGCAAAAAAATGCATCTAAACAATAACTTTTTCCTTTCACTTAAATGATTTTTCTTTTCATGTAACCGAGTTAGCATATTTTACCTTAGTCTAATGGCAGCAATGTCATTGATTATTAATGTTGCAGATGCTTTTTCCACATGTGCATTATCATTGCGAAATTTCTGTGATACTTTTTTCGCGAAACCGATGTACAACTAACTCATAAAACTAAGAAAGTTAATAAACTTAAAAGACACTATTTCTTATATTTGACAACAGATATTTTTTCTTGTGTTTGTCTTATGCTTGTCTTAGATACGCGACAGAAGGATCTGACGGTTTCTGTGCATCATAAGAATGTTCCGTTTGCGACATATCAAAGGGATAACAGGATCAGTAGCTTTAAAATGCATCATGGCTGTCGTATATCTATCTTTTAATCACTTTCTCGCAAATCATTGGATATCCATTTATAGACAGTTCTCGCAAGGCTGGTTTAAAATGCCTACTTAAAAACGTACATATGGCTGATCTATCTATGACCTTTTTGTCAATTGAATCATAATGACGAAAAAGCCATACCGCTTATATGAGATATGCTTAATTGTCTTAATTTAATTTAAAATTCAGGATGGGAAGTCTCCACTCCATGAAGCTTCAAGAAAAGGATATACAGGGGTAGTAAAATTACTTGTTGAGGCTGGGGTCAATTCCAATTCAAAAGATGAGGTATGTTCATATGTATGAAACTTAACCCGCCAGTTTAGCGTCTTCGAAATCAACGTTTAGATTTAAGTTGCGTCGCTGAAGTAATTTGAATTATAATCTCACATTTTAACTGTTGCACAACTCTTTCGAATCTGACCTATAACGTACTGTAAATTGTGATTCACTGGTGTCATCTCCAATGAATCCGGTTTAACGAGCAGTCAAGAATTGTAAATTGAGGCAAGTGACTATCTCTTTTTTAATAAGTGTCTTTGTTTTCTATAGTTAAAATAATGCCGAATACTTATTTGACATACATCTATTTGATCGTTGTTTTGACCGCCAATTGGTCTCGCTGGTTTATGCGCGGTTTTTTGTGTTTCATGTTTCTATGATTCCTTGTGCCTTTTGCGTCTCTTGCAATGCTTGCTCTGTGTTTTTGTTTAGGGTGTTTTGTTGCTTTGCTGTGGGTGCTGCAACCGATTGTTGTTGGACTTGCCCTCTTTCCTTTCAAATCGTTGATACTTTGCCCTCAAATATATAATGTATAAATCTACCGATTTTCAGAAAAACTAAGCAAATTCGAAATATCATTGTAACTGCTAGGTGCTTCTTTGATGTTTATCGTTTAATATTGAGATATTGAATTTGGCGACTCTGTAAGTATTCATTCCAGTGGTGACATTCAGAACGAATCTTATTTTGCTGTGGGTGCTGCGACCTGGTGTTGTTGGAGATCCCCTCCTTTGTTTTCATAGTAGAATGGCACTTATGTTCCTTTTATTATAAAGTAATCAATCTTATCCAGAACTTGTCTCCATCAGCAGTGGAATATACCAATATGAATTTTCTTTAAACTTGTGATTTTACTTATAATTTCAGACTCAAGAGACACCACTCCATCAGGCAGCACGAAGAGGACACCTAGAGATAGTGGATGCTCTCATTCTGGCTGGGGCTGATGTCAATCTAAAAGAAGAGGTTAAAACTTACTAGACTCAATTTCGAAACAGTATAAAGATGAAAATATATCCGTCGAGTATAGCACTAGAAAAACTCAATGTCATGTAATACTAGTACATCGCAATATACATGTAATTAGTGCAACTTATGGATGGATGGACGTTTACGTTTGAGTGAATTTGTTGATCTTAATTGTACAGAAATCCTGTTGACACGAAGACAGCACATTAAGTTGTAGAGGTTTTAAGGTTTATATTATGATGTCGCTAATATTTGAGGTATATCCCAATGATTTTATCCAACTAACAAAAGAGTAAATACCAACATTATCCATTCAGAGAGAACAGACGGTCGGGGCCCTGTCTTCTCTAAAGAGGTTTGGACAGATTCCGTCATGGGATCCCGTCGTCACAGTCAGTCAGTCAGAGTGCAAGTTTTGAGAATGCGCTGGTACTAGACTGTAGATTGGTCAAGTACTAGGCCTAGTGTACGTCTGGTGAGATTAGGAAAATCTCTCTTATTTCAAGACCTACCTACGTTTTTTCAAAGATTTTGCCCTTCATTAACAGGTCAATTTAAACCAAATTGATGCCACATTTGTTTCACGTAAGGTCATGACCTTGTATTGCATGAAAATGTATGTTTGCATATTACTAATACGTCTCAATATTTAATGTTAAACGTTTTCAAATTCAATAGCATCATTTAAGACCTGATAAAGACCTGATAAATTTACAGCATGGACCAGACATGCACGTTTCGGGTACTAAACCCTCATCAGTTTTCCTAAGTCTAAACAATGTAACATGGCCAAAAAGTATGAATATTATTATGTCCAAAAATGTACCAAAAAACGTAGCAGAATTGGTGGGATATGATGCTACAGGACCCACGTTTTAGAAATTTCAAGAAATTTTGTAACAGAAAATTTGCAATGCGATGAAGAGACAGACGATCAACCGAAGTTGATCGAACTTGGCTACATGTGCCCTCGGTGACTCTTGGTCCACCGGCAGTGACACTCACCAAGTAGTTCAAATGATAAAAGTCTTCAAATTTAATATCAGTGTACCTCAATGGCAAATTTTACAGTGATAATTATTCATTTGAGCAATGTATATTAATTTGTTCGTAAATATGCTTTCTTCTTTGTAACAATGTAAATTATGAACTTTATATCTGATTTTTACAGCGTCAATTGACAGTTCTAGATTATGCAATAACTGGAGGACAAATGGAGGTCGTGGATGCACTCATTAAGCCGGAGTTCTTATAATTATCAGTGATAAGGTATGACGATTTCAACCTTATTTCCATCCCATTTTAACTATTGAAACATTCACTTAGAGCCTATCTGCTACAGAAGCATTAAAAACTTATCAATAATCTTATTTCAATAAATAGCAATTGTTGCTTTTTAAAAAGTTCCCCGCGAGGGTTTTGACAGTAAGCGTTGTGAATGTCTTTCCTTGACATGGTCGCGATTGTACTTTCTATATAGACATAACCTCAGCAAGTGCATGTTTTATTAATATTGTTTTCAGTTCCGTGCGTGAACATAGGCGGCGGATGCGGCTAGCCAAACAGAGGATACTTACTCCTCCCGGGCACCCGATACCACCTCTAGCTTGTTAGTGGACCGGCGATGTTCAATATGGTGCTCTATTGTGATAATGTCGAAGGGTTCCAACTCTCTACCCTTCTTGAAGAAAATTCCAAACCAATTAACATGCACCAGACACGTGTTTCGAATATTAAATTCTCATCAGTGATACTTTCAGCGGAGCCACCAAAAATAATTTCAGTAGCGCCCTCTTTAATTTTTTGAAGTGAGATTTTTATATTTACATTACAGAGAGCGCGCAGCTCCAAATTTCCTGTAGGGTCGATTCAGTAGCATATCCAAATAAAATCTATGTTCAAAATAGCATTGGAGGGATGGTGCTAAGATGTTAAACTCCTTTAATTTCGATGATATTTATCGGTAAAATGGCTAGTTTCCGAAATAGCACAAATATATATATATGATGTCACATTGATAAAAGGCCAAAACAAGCTTCTTTCAGGTGACAGAGTTGGAAAGAAGTAATTAATACACTTGACAAACATCATCCCACGGGGAACGATTTTAACTGCTCCACACTGCAACGTGAAATAAGTGTCTATATTAATAATGTCGTAGGTGAAATAAGTGTCTATATTAATAATGTGAGTGCTGTTGAGATTGTCGTCAGGATCTTCTTAACTCATTTGTATCACACTTATGCCCTTTGCGGCGTGGAACTCTTAAAAAAGTCCCCGCGAGGGGTTTGACAATAAGTGTTTTGAATGTCTTTCCCTGACATGGTCGCTATGGCATTTTCTATATAGACATAACCACAACAAGTGCATGTTTTGTGAATATTGTTTTCAGTTTCATGCGTGAACATCGGCGGTCGGTGCGGCTAGCCCAACAGGGGATGCTTACTCCTCCCGGGCACATGATCCCACCTCTAGCTTGTTATGGGTCCGTCGATATTCAATATGGTGCTCTATTGTGAGTGTTGTTGAGATTGTCGTCAGGATCTTCTTTAACTCATTGGAATTTTAACTTCATCATTTCAAGTATCACAATAGGAATACACATTCTCGAAAAAAAAAAAAAAACTTGAAACAAAAGAAATATAGGGAGAAGATTCAATGGTGAAAAAGTTTCATTTTTATTTCTTTTTTCAAATTATAAACACCTTTCCATTTCTCAGTCACTGTTTTATTCAGGTAGAAAAAAAATCGGGTTCCTTCTTCTGTTTTTGTTAAATCATGTGCTGGCCTTAATGTATGTATTGTTCATTGACTTTGTGTGTTACAGTTTTTTTGTCTTGCTGTTTGTTCACATTTCACGTCAGCTTCTTTAGCATGTGTGTCATTATGATTGATCAAAATCGTATGTTTGAATATGCAATATTTACATTACTAGTAGATTCCCCATGTTAAACGCCTATTAGGCAACTAGAATTATTTTCCAATAACTTGGGTTGCTATTGTGACGTCACGTAAAAAGATTTGCATGTGGGGAGAATTTACCTACGTTCAAATACATCTGACACTAGAACAGGCAAAATGTACGAAGTGCATGCAAATTAAAATGACCGATATTTAGAATAAATGTAAATATAAGTAATGACTGTCTTACTTTTGGTGTTCATGGGTGTATAATTCTGGTTGGACACGTGCAAATTTTCCGAGAATCGCTTCGCGATTCACGGAATTTGCACGTGACCAACCAGAATTATACACCCATGGTGGACACGTGCAAATTTTCCGAGAATCGCTTCGCGATTCACGGAAATTGCACGTGACCAACCAGAATTATACACCCATGAACACCAAAAGTAAGACAGTCATTTCTTAATTAATCAAGAATTAATCCTTGGATTTGAAACATAAAACAGTAACACTCAATACTCATTTTATGAGAAGAATAATACTTTTAGTACGGATAAGCACTGTCACATGATGGCTACTGCAAAATGCATACTTTTTATAAAAGCGATATTTAGGCAATCAGACTTTTCGTTAATGTGAAGTTACTTGCCCAGCAGATGGCCTTGCTTTGGCACCGGTTGCCCATTGGTCTCGTTCGTTTGTGTGGTTTATGTTTCCGTGCATAAATAAATCTTATAGACTATTTTATCTATCTCAATCAACTTTTATATGCTTTTTTATGAAATATATTTTAATTGTGCTTGTATCCCTCCGTTTTTGGGAGACAAGCACAGTTAAAAAAAATAATTTTCAAACAATTAGGCACAAAAAGGTTCCTCAATAGTAGTATTATTTATATATTTTTATTTCATTTTCGCAGCTTCATACATTATTGCATTCGTTGATCTTGATGATTTTCACTATGTAAACCAAATAAACACTATTAACTGTTTGCATTATACAATTCTTTCGTAGTGCGACGTCCGAAGTGCGAACTCCGATGCCAATAAAAATGATTAGATAATGTTAAAAATTCATAGCCATTACGGTCTCAAAACTGAATAATCATATGACATTGTGCTGAAACCTCACTTTTTAATTGATACAGCACCAGAACATTCTACTTGATTATGCAGTCAAAAATGGTTACAAAAAAGTGGTAGATACGCTTATAAAATCAGATGCGGATGTAAATTCCAAGGATGAGGTATGTAAATACTAAATTACTATCTTTTCAGATGGAGAAAAATTCAAAATTCTTTGGTCACAAAAAATACGTCAGATGTTCTCTGGAGGAGATTCCCTCTCCTATATAATTATTTTCTGATGTGATTACTTAATGCGTCTATACTTCTTATCGATATAATGTAACCTAATAGTCCTATTGCCAAATTGTTATTGATATAAGCTAAACATTATGATGTAAGTGGCGAGTCACGTGACACTAGGACAAAAATGGCTGGAAACGTGTAAACAATGTACGTACGTATTTTCGAATGATGGTAAAACATTGCAGCTATGGGACGTGTAAATCAGACAGTCGACACGCTGAGCGTGATCGCATGAAAGAGGTATTTTTCATTCCTTTTCCGAAACCCAAAGTTTAAAAAGAAAAGTGTTTAACGTGGATAAAACACTATGTGAGGCCGCGTTCCCATTTCAACATTCACCGTATATCAAAGGACACGTACGTCTGCGGCAAGTATTTTGTTGGCGGGCACGGGCCAACAAAGGATAATCCCTATTTCATTCCAGTGAATTCTTGTGATAAAGTACCAAAGAAGAGGAATTTGCGAAAGTCACCCGATTATGTTACAACATTTCAATTCACACCAAAGAAGAGTAAGGTAATAGTACTACTAGTCTACTGCTTGTCCTTTTTGTAGTTATTTTCCCAGTTCAGAACATTTTCACAGTTCAATTTTTTTTAAAAATTCATTTTTTATACATTTAAATGATAGTGCTGGTAAAATAAATCTATATGAAAGGGGGGGGGGGCCAGGGGGTACCTCTTTCCCCCTCCTGCCCCCTTACCTCCCCTCCCCTCTTACTTACACCCTCCTCCCTACCGTTTTTCCTCCTCTCTCCCCCTCTATTCCCCTCCTTACCCCTCTCTCACTCCTACCGCCACCTCCCTTTCACCCTGTCTACCCCCTCATTTGAAGAGAAAGTACATTCATTTACTGGCATTTTAACATCAAACTTATCAATGCATCTATTCAAAACTGTAATTGTGTCGGCATAAAGAATAAAAAAAGGAAATAGATTCTGCAGCTGATCAATTGACCCTATTTTTGTAGTAACTGTAACAAACATATATTTTTAGACCAATAGTCAATGTCATTAAGTGTGGTCATTACTTGGATGGTTGACCTGCAGACACATACACATGTACTATAACTGCAGATTAAATGGTCTGCAGCTCAAATCTTCACCTCATAGTCATACAACAATGAAATACCATTGTGATGTAATATAATATTAGTAGTAGACAATTCTTTTCTCTATGTACTGTTAATAATACATTTGTAAATATTACATTGTAAGCGCTGTATTTTCAGAAACAGAAAACTGAGAGTCATGAGCGTGTTATACAGTAGCAGTCTGAGCAGATTGAGGATTGTAATTATTTAATAGACTTTTTTCACCGTGACGAACTTCGCACTTCGCACTTCGAACTTCGCACTTTAATTTCATAAGTGGGTTGCCTAAGAAAGCGCGCCAGTTGTACAGGAAGTCCAATATACCATTCCAATAAGTTTACTAATCAAAATGTAGATGACTCTGCTTATCAGTTTATACGCGAACGGCAGCTACGCCACTTATTCTTCAATGTTCGAAGTGCGAAGTACGAAGTTCGAAGTGCGAAGTTCGTCACGATGAAAAATGTCTATTAATAACACATCCGCCAATCAGGATAATACCAATGATGGAGAAGGTGTTCGTGTAGTTCATGTTATCCATGACCACAACTCTATCACACCAAATTACACTGAAGGAAGTAATTGCAGACATGTGTTTGAAAATGACATAAATATCAAATTGATTCCAAGGCTGACAGTGCATGCTTGCATAAGGGAAGCAACATATCATCTTGTAAAGTTAAGAATATTTAATCAACATATAATCTTGTAAAGTAAAGAATATTTCAGGCCATACCAAATTAATTAAATGTTCTTCGGATTTTCTTGTGAAAATAGGGTGTGGGCGAGCGAAAATATGATTTTTTATAGGTATTGCAGTTATTAAGGTTGGAGCGAGTGAAATAATTCTATTTTTGATACAGATTACGCCAGAAATACATTTCTAATGTTTTCCGTACTCAAAAAGGAATCCCATTGGGATCTGGTGACTAGGAAGCCAGGCACATAGCAGTAAAGAAAAGATTCTTGAACGTTCCCCCCTCTTTGACTTTCAGTGCCATGTATATTGGACAACAAAGGAGTAGGTGCGGTAACCTGTCATTTCGGCCCTATTTTCAAAGTTGTTAATATATATCCACAATATTCTAGTTTATAAAATGTTAAATGTATGGTGAGTCCAAATCATGAAAGCTTTTTTTTTCATTTCAGAGTCCTATACTGAATAATACGTCGCTCAAAACGTCCAAAAAACTGAAATCATTGAAAATATCAATAAATGAGCGATATTTCGTTACAAAACTATGAAATCAAGTGGTAATCCAGGCCTTGCCCATAAATATTTTTGTGTCAATCGATGGATTTCTGATCGGCCTTTTAATTTGCATGAAAAAATTTGTGGGCGAGGCCTGGAGCATAGATGAATTTTGAAGATTTGTGTGTAAAATACGATGATTTTCCTGAGTTTTGCGTCATTCAGAGTAAATAACGTCAAAACATGACGTCATACATTACGCACGTGACGTTACGAGGGCTCAAAATTATGACGCGGTATTTTCTCAAACATTCAAATTTGCAAAAAGTGATAATTAATAATTCGTTTATCAAAACTATTTTTCGTTGAAATTAAAGGGCCGATATGAGGGGTTAGCGCAACTAGTCCTTTGCTCCCAACACAAGAATTATCATTTTCTTCGAAATTTGCACAATCCGAAAATTCTACAAGCTTTAAGATTTGCAGAAATCAGAACCGACATTTAAAAATTCCTCAGCCAGAAATTTAGTAGTGCGGGCGAGCATTTCATTTAATAATATTATTTTTTTTTGAATTTTGAAAAATATGGTGTGGGAAATCCAAAGAACATTTAATTAATTTGGTATGGCCTAATGTTTATTTTCTTGTATCGAACATTGTACTCTATGTCTTCCGAAATGGAAGTAACCGGATGTGACAGTTCTACCGAATTGAAGCGGCGAGTGTTGCATGCAAGCAGGAGATGCTTACTCTTCCTGGGCACCTGGTCTCACTCTCATATCGGGAGTTTGCTTCTTTTCATATGGTTGAGGTTTTTGTTTGTTTGCTTTGGTTCCTTTTTTTATCCTGATTTTGTATGCCTTCGGTTTCTGACTTTCTGAATTATCGATTTTGTGCTGTATACAGGGATATGGTCATGATCCATATTTGTCATGATAAGAGTCTATTTATTTCCTAAAAAAGTTCCATACATATGTAATATCAATAATGACAGTATTGGTAGGTTTACTCTACCTTTTTAAATGATGCATCAGTTTCTGATGATTGATTAGCTTTTATGGTTTTGATTGAAGAAATGCTTTCTACACTGCCTGTTGAAAAGAGCTCGATGGTAATAGCTGTGCAGACATTGGATACCTCAGCAATTATACCAATGCACAGCTAAAAAGGCAAGTCTTCTACAGAGGCACTTTACTATGGAAAGTGTACTACAGGACGAGTCTTCGGGTAAATTTTATACCGGTAAATATACAGTAGTGTTGAGCCTTTGAATTTGTTTTTGTGTCATTTACAAAGCATTAGGAAATTTGTCAATTCACATACTTCTTTACTGTATTATGATTACCCATATTTTCCTTCGAAATCCCGCTTTGCTTTAAGCCCCTTTGTTATTGAAAACCAGAAATTTGTATTACTAATTATGACTATTTGTGCAATTTACAATTGTAGGATTGTTATAGGTGGTACTGAATGTATTGCTACAGCTTGTTCCCCGAGCAGCAGAGACACTGAATTGGAGGGCATCGGCTACTACTCACGATGAGGTAATACAAGGTAAATGTGGGATGACCCCACTGGTTATCCTTTAATTCAATAACCAAGATTATCATGGTTTTCAGAAAATTCAAAACTGTCAAATTCTGAGCAAGAAGCTTTACTGATATTTTTATGCCCTATGGATAAAAGAGAACCAGGGCATATAGTTTTTGGCATCTTGACCTTGACCTTCTTTTGAAGGACCTTATTATTGGGCATTACTCTTGACTAGTAAGTAACAGGGCTATAATATTTCACATACTTATTCCTGGTGACAAGACCCTTCCATTGATACAATGATAGTTTTTACTTCTTGGCCTTAACCTTGAACTTTGACCTACTTTTGAAGAACTTTATCGATGGGCATAACTCTAGAATTGTGATAGGACCTTCATATTTCAGAAGTGTATTTTCTTTTGGCAAATATGAAAACGTTTGAACCCTTGACTTTAACCTTTGACCTACTTTTGAAAATAATTAACCTTTGCTATAATTTTTGAACGGTAAGTGATAAAGCTTGCATATTTCGCATGAGTATTCCTTTCGGCAAATTCTTTCCATTTCTATCAATATTTTTTACCTTGTGACCTTAATGTCTGAGTTTGACCTACTCTACAAAAACAGTGGTTTACTAACTAAGATGTCAATTGGGGCATTCGTGTTTCACAAACACATGTTTTATGATTTTACAAATGCAACAATTCTGCATTTCAGCAAAGAAAACGACATGCTGGGAGGATTCTTTCTGTGAAGGAAGAACTCGTCTTGACACTGCTGGAGAATTTTGGATATACAGGTACTAGGGAATTTGTTTGCTGTCTCAAGTACAACAGTGAGCAGGATTTTTACGACATGGATAACCTTCTTATGTCATCATCTTTAATTATTGGTCTAATGTCCATCAAAAGAACAAGTTCTGATGAACCTGCCAAAGTGTTTTAAGTACTTCTCGAATACTAGAATTGTAATTGACTGTACGGAGTTCTATGTTCAGAAACCCAGTCTCCCATCATCACAGCCAGTGACATGGTCTAGCTATAAGCACCAAAACACGTTAAAACTTCTTGAGGGAATATCACCCTCTGGTACATTCACTTTTCTTTCTAAATTATTCACGGGTAGCATTTCAGATAAGATGATTGTTGAGCAGAGTGGATTTCTTGACAAATTGCGGTTTGCTGATGATGTTATGGCGGATAAAGGATGTTTAATCCGAGACTTGGTGGCAATGAAGTTTGCTACTCTTAACATTCTACACTTTGCCATGGGCAAGCAGTTATCAAGTGCTGTTGTTACAAAGACAAGACGTATAGCTAATGCTCGCATTCATGTCGAAAGGGCAATTGGACATTAAAAGTCATTTAGGATTTTACAAGGTGTTATATCTATAAATTTAAGGCCAATACTAGATCAAGTTGTGGTTTTCTGTGCTGCTCTGAGCAATCTTGATACAAAACTTGTAAACTAGATTAAAGGGTCATGGTGATATACATGTACACATGATGTTTTTGACAGCCATACCATGTCATGCACACAATCTTCAACTTCAATCATTTATGACTCACATACACACTCCTGTTAACAAGACCTTTTTCAGCATGAATGTACAATAATTTTCACCCAGTGACCATGATAGAGCTTTCATAGTTGAAAAGTGCATTCTTTGTTAGAAGACAAATTACTGAAAAAAAATCATGTTATGTAAGTAAATTGTTTATTTATTATCTTGTTTATTTACAATGTTGATATTATTGTTAAGCTTTAAATGTTGGGTTGTTTTATATATATATATATATATTTTTATGTACAATATGTTAATCATGCAATAAATATTTTATTACAGTTTTTCAAAGTACTTTGTTATACAAAATTTGACAATCACTTCATGTTACTGCAGAGTTCATCAAGTTCTTAAGACTTATTCAATAATACAGGCACCATTTCTGTCTTAAAATAGACATGCAGTTGACAAACCATTTGATTGTAAAATCCAGGATCAAATTTCACATTGATAACTTTAAATCCCTTTGTTGTATAGATAACAAGATGACATGTCTCATATCCACTTATACCAAGCTGTCCTTGTATTTGGTGGCATTACCCGGAGTCCTCAGTCAGTTGAAGTGAACCATTCACAGCTATAAGCCTTTGTTCAAAACTGCTTGTTGGGCACCAAGTGTTCTGCTGCTGTAAAGACATTTTACCTCCAGTAATCTTGGTGGGTGTTTTGGGTTCTTACACATACATGTAACGATACCATCTGGGCTACAAGCTAGAAAGGGGTGTTCTTTGCTGACTATTAGGCCAGTCTCTTGGATGGATAGTTTTTTTGTGGAACCCTTGTAGAGACTTTTTGTACATGTACTTAGCCACAATCTCCTGTTTATGTCCCCAGTTTAACGAGTTGTGCGTGGAATTCCCATCTATTAAACTACCTACAAGTGATGGTGCACTCCTGCTAGATTTCACATGACTTGCCACTCTCCTAAAATTAGAGGCAGTTATCATCACTTTTCGCATCTGAATCCATTTTTCATTTTTGGACTGATCCTTGGTTAGCCTGTCTATGCATTTAAGGTCACTTTGTGAAAAATGCAAACTGTCCACTAACTCTTGCTGCAAATTCCTCTCAGATAATATCGCACTGTCTCTTTCACGAATAAAGTTTTGTGCCTGGATTTTCATGGATAACTAAATGCAGTCTTGATTCTGGGTTGAATAGGTCTTTTTAACTGCCTGAATAGGTTGGTCAGTGTCCATTGGGTCTGTGAGAATATCAAAGGCCTGTGTGTTCGGATTGCCCTGCAAATAATGGACATTTTAGTCACATAATGTATATATTTGTGTTATATAGGATCTGACACTTTTAATTCGTAGGGTATGTATTAAACAAGTTTGTGATGTATATCCTGAGCCTGTAGTATGTAAATTTATAATTAAAGTCCTTGGATACCATATATTGGTGTTGATACCGTATCAACATGATGACACAGGAATTTTAAACTCATTTGAAATTCTTTGTATCACATGAATAATACCCAAATTAACAAAATTGAAATAAGAGTAGTAAAAGTAATGAAGTAAAACTAATTATTACACGAATCACTAGTTGCATTTTTATTTATTACATGGTCTTTAGAATTATATAAGGAAAACCATGTGATAAAATAAGATACAGTATAAGATAGTGAGTATATCATATGATATATCCCCCCCCCTGCAAAAGACTTTATAACTTATAATCTAAAATCTACAACTAAATACAGACATATATTATTTTAATAGCAGTTATCTGTAACCATTAAACCAATTTCGGCATGCATGGTATCCGATTTACATGAAATTTCACACATAAGTAGGGACCAATAAAAAAAGGAAAATTTGACAAAAACTTTATTTCTAGGTCATCTGGTTACCATGGCAACGGCCTTTAAATTTGAGACATTGGCAAAATTGAGCTATTTTGAATCTCTATAATTTGTTTAATATACGACATTAATGGAAGACTTTTTTATGTATCCTAGTGATTAGGACCTAAAATTTTAAATAAGCTCACTAGTAGTGTCTTATATTTTTAAAAAGGCTCGTTACCATGACAATATAATCAGCTAATTTTGATGTATTGATTTCAAAATGCTGTTTGTATTTTCCAATATTCCTTCTCTCTTCATGGGTATATGATATGGAAATAGGATTAATTTTATAAAATGAGCAAATTCAAGATAAACCCACTTGTTGCTATGTACGTAAGTTACCTTGGCAACGGTAACTATGGTCTATAATATTACTAATTTTGCAATTCAGAGTCATTAAAAAAATTGCATCATGGTGAACAGACAAAAATTGTTGGAAAATATCCAACACAAAGAGCTCTCTCAAAAACAGTGAAAAAGTTATGCGGAACATATATTACCATGGCAACCATTTTTCATTATTTTTATAAAACAGTTATTATTAATCCCAGGAAGTTCAAATTCAATATCAATAAAGATCAAGTAAGCCTCTATCAAAATACAATAAACAAGTTTCAAATGATTAATGGTTGCCATTAGTAATTTGGCCATACATTATAAAAATAAGCATTTTTTGTTGTTTTTCGAAGCCTTTTCCTCAAACAAACGAAACAGGCTTACATAACCTTTTTAACATATACGATAAAGCAAAGTCTTAACTTATTTTAGATATAAAAAATGTCAGATTACTTAACTTTTGATGCCCGTATCCAAGGACTCAAAGTGGGCCTATGTGCAATTTTGCACAATCGTTCCCATAGCAACGGGCTATTTCCTGAATATTTTTTAAAACTTTTCTTTTATGTAATGAACATCTACTTAAAAATTAATCAATTTTCATCACTTTGAATTAAATCCAATGATCTAGAAAAAAAGGGACTCTAAATATTGTCCAAAAAAATTGCTTTCATTTTTGCGATTTGAGGTCATGTTGTCATAGTAACGAACAGAAACTTTATCCCAATGTGAATGCTTATGTTTATTTGCATAAAAAAATCAAAAAAGGTAAGTAATTTACATTAAAATTTGAAAAAAATGCAAAAAACACTATTTTGTTAGGGTACCTTTGTTGTTGCTATTGAAACATATAGATAAGACCATAAACCCAACATTATTATTACTTAACTTGAAGACGCAATGATAGGGTACTGATAACTCATCAGTGTTTGTTTAAGATTATGCTGCAAAAATGATGTTTGAGACTTCAAATACGCCCAAAAATGCATTTTTTTTTTCAATATTCAAAGTCCGTTTTCATGGCAACCGGATGTGATATAAAGAAAATTTTTAACAAATTTTTACTTCTGGGTCAGACTCAACCTTTTCTATATAGACATAACGTCAGAAAGTGCATGAAGTTTATATATTGTTTTCATTTTCGTGCTTTAGCATCGACGGCGGGTGCGGCTAGCCAACAGGGGATGCTTACTCCTCCCGGGCACCTGGTCCCACCTCTAGCTTGCTAGGGGTCCGTCGATGCTTAATTTTGTGCTCTATTGTGAGTGCTGTTGAGATTTTCGTCAGGATCTTCTTTAACTCATTTATGTACAAATTTTATCAAAATCTGAGACATGCCGTGCCGTGTATCCTTCATAAAAGTGCAAATGCTTACAGAGAATAGCTATTAAATATATAAGAGCAAGGCTTGGTGCATTCATACGAATAATGACAATACTGAAGTACATGCCTGTGCTAACTGTTGTGTATATCGTTTGATACTTTCACCACCAGGTCCAACCTTGTGTGCCGTCTGTCTTTGGTCATATGTATCACTGTATGGCCTTCCCCTTCTCAGGCTTGTCAATATCCATTTTGTATCTAAACAAGATTAGTAATTATTTGACATGTAGTGCAAAACACTTATTTCCTACACAAATATTTCAATACAAACTTTTTTTTAAATATTCAGTGTCATCTTTACAATAGAAAGCTTTAAAAAAATATTTTTTTTTTTAGAAATTTGAATACATGTGCATCTTGCAATTTATGCAAAGTCAGAAATATAAATAATGTTTACTTTTCAAGGACTGGATGGGGACAGGTGCATCATGATACCGGGGTTTCTTTTGCCATTTTCTTCTCTTCATCTGTACAAGACTGTGGTTCGAATGCCTCATATCAATCTCAAGCAATAATAATAGAAATATGGCGACAAGCACCATCAGCTCTGACACAGTTTCAATGTAAAAGTTAAAAATCCTGTTGAAGATGTCACTTTCTAAACAATATAATTGTGATATGTACCTTTAATTGAATGTGGATGAAAAGTATTTTTTCTTTGCCAAGATACATGCCAGATATACCCCCTCAACAAGCGCGGATCCCGAGGAGGGGGTCATGCGCCTCCCCCCGGAATTTGATAAGGCTAATTTATATTTCAGTTTTCCTGTTTTTTTTTTATACAAAAAATGGAACCAATAAATTTCAGGATCCCCCAGAAAAATTTCTTGGATCCTCCTATGTTCCGACAAGGAACAATGTAGAGGGCATGCACTATCATGAATATTATCCATGAAAAAAATAGTGGTAGTCAAGATTAAGTATATGTAATAATTCTCAAAATGTATCTGAAACAATACAAACTTGTTTAAAAAATTCTATAGCTCTGTAAATCAAAGATATATAACACTGACCCTCCAGGACACTGACTGTACGCCAGGATAATATCCCCAGTATTCTCCATGATGATCCAGAGATGATGCAATGAGGTTTTTTAAGGTAGGACTTGTCTTTCTGTGTAGGTTTAACACTGCATCTGAATATGCAATACTTATGGTAGGTTGTTAAGGGGTTACATAGCACGGTTTCGACATCTCCATCATTATACAGTATATAGTGTTCGTAAGATTTATATGCCTTAATCTTTCTCCTATCATAATCGGACCTTCTAGCTATGAGAAAATTGAAGATATCATAAATAGATACACATGGAATGGAAGTAAGATCATCTGAATATCCAGACAAACTAAACGGGTAACTGAAATCAAGACCAAGGGCCTTTACTTTTTCTGATATATATCTGATACGGATTTTGTTCTGAGAGCTAGGCGTCTTTCAGATAAGCTTCGCAGTCAGGGATATGTTTGTGACCGACTAACAACGTCACTGAGGAAGTTCTACGGTCGATATGGGGAACTCGTCATACACTATGATGTCCCACTCTTCAGAATGGTGGATGATATTTTGTCATAGACCATTTGAACCATCCAACCAAAGATTGTACTCTATGTCTTCCGAAATGTAAGTAACCGGATGTGACAGTTCTACCGAAATGAAGCGGCGGGTGTTGCATGCAAGCAGGAGATGCTTACTCTTCCTGGGCACCTGGTCTCACTCCCATATCGGGAGTTCGCTTCTTTTCGTGTGGTGGAAGTTTTTGTTTGTTTG
This sequence comes from Pinctada imbricata, assembly GCA_033119305.1. Lineage (NCBI taxonomy): Eukaryota > Metazoa > Mollusca > Bivalvia > Pterioida > Pteriidae > Pinctada > Pinctada imbricata. Next base: position 61,032,837 of record VSWD01000003.1, read on the forward strand.
CTTTGGTTCCTGTTTTGTCCTGATTTTGTATGCCTTCGGTTTCTGATTTTCTGGATTATCGATTTTGTGCTGTATACAGGGATATGGTCATTATCCATATTTGTCATTGTTACACACTCGCCCAAATTAACATCAGTTGGCAGACCAATTTGGCATGCTACCTCGGCCAATCGTGTTAGTTGAGGCTTGCTGTAGCCTGTTACTGATATTCCTGTGTCCCGCAAATATTCACGTAAATGAAAAACTCTCATTACATTAAAACTGGTGTCACTAGAAGTAATTTTCTGGCGGTGCTGTCATTTACTATAACTGTAACTTCGTAATTGGCGCGCTAAACTTGTCCGAGTCCTCACGTGACTTTGCAACCTAAACAATATGGCGGACGCTTAACAACACATTCGGCAGGTGGTCATTTACATGCTCCAATATCTATGGGTATTCGTGGAGGTTCAATTTTTCAATTCCATCAATATTCTCTACAAGTTTGTGTGAAAAAAAATATGAAGTCATATTCATGATCAACACAGCTTTCTACCAACAGACTCGTCTATTGATTATGTCTTGTATTGACACTATGTTTATAGATAGAATCATATATCATTATTAAAAAGGAATTTGAATTCTTTATTCAGTTAAAGTATTCTATGTAGAAATTTAGGCTTACGATATGCAAAGAAGGACGAAATATAGCATTATTCTTTTCAATAAATTCCTTGACTTATCTTATACAGCGCCATGAGACCCCATTGCACCATGCAGTAATGGGAGGATTCACTGATATAGTAGAGGTACTCTTAGAGGCCGGCGCTGATATCTATGCAAAGGACAAGGTAAGAATGTATAAACACCTTGTATTTGAATTTCACATAATTATGATGCGCGGGTTTTCTTTTGTGTTGCTGTTTCGACTGTTTTGGAGGAACAAAATGCAACTTTAGCTATGTACTCAGCTCATGACATTTATTTGAATACACTTAAGGAAACGTTTTTAATCCATTTTTCATTTTTTTGGATGTACTTTAGGGGTGTGTGATGATGATGAAACATTAAGAAAAACATATTTTACAAAGTATTTTTAACAGTAGAACACACATTGACTATCAACTACAAACACTTTGCTAGAAAAGATCATTTGTTTCGTAGAATCCGTGAAGAAATAAACCAAACAACGACCAATACTCAGAATTAAAATAATTACAATCAAATGACACACAAATTCTTTTAAGATATTCAAAAATATAAATATACCTTCGAAAAGTGATAGGTTCGTCTATGTTTCCAGTAAAGTTACTAATACGCATATTTCAAATTGTGATATACTATTTTATGTTCTTGACCATTATGTTCGACAAACTCACAAATATTTTGACCTCATACATGTAGCATCATACTCATCTTTAGAGGCTGTTCTCAGTTATAGGAAAAATAAATTACACGTAATTTACTATTATTTTACCCCACAATTGTGCCTTCTTTTACACCATTATTGCGCGTTCCGCAAGACCTCTTATTAATCGGAAAAGTGGAAGGGTAGGGCCGGTTAACCACACCGTCTGCTCCTGACGTGGCAGATGACCGTCCTAAATCGGCACCAATTGCAAAAGGTCTCGTTGGTTTATGTTTGGGCATTAGTGTTTCTACCAGTTAAAGAAGATCCTGACGATAATCTCAATAGCACTCACAATAGAGCACCAAATTGAGCATCGACGGACCCCTTGCAACCTAAAGGTGGGACCTGGGAGCCTCGGAGGAGTAAGTATCCCCTGTTGGCGAGCCAAATCCGCCATGTTTCTGTGTGATTTGGTCGCCCTTGTTCCTTTGGGGCACCTGGTCCCACCTCTAGCTTGCTAGACCCTGACATGGTCGCCATAGCACTTTCCTCCTGGTCCCACCTCTAGCTTGCTAGGGGTCCGTCGATGCTTGTCGATCCGTGGAGCTTGTAAAAAAGTGACAGTAAGTGTTTTGAATATTTTCCCTGACATGGTCGCCATAGCACTTTCCTCCTTGCTAGGGGTCCGTCGATGCTCCAATTGGTGCTCTATTGTGAGTGCTGTTGAGATTATCGTCAGGATCTTCTTTTACTCATTTGTGTCACACTTATGCCCTTTGCCGTGTAGAGCTCGTAAAAAAGTTCCCCGCGAGGGGTTTACCGGTAAGTGTTTTGAATATATTTCCCTGACATTGTCGCCATAGCACTTTCTATATAGACAGAACCATAGACAGTGCATGTATTTAATATATTTTCATTTTCGTGCGTGAACATCGATGGTGGGTGCGTCTAGCCAACAGGGGACCTGGGCACCTGGTCCCACCTCTAGCTTGCTAGGGGTCCGTCGATGCTCCATTTGGTGCTCTATTGTGAGTGCTGTTGAGATTATCGTCAGGATCTTCTTTAACTCATTTATCTCATTATTACTTATTTGGTCAGTTACAGACCGTCTACGGAGATATGTCGGGTTGGTAAAATCTATGGAAGGCGAGGCGAAGCCGAGCCTTCCATAGATTTTACCAACCCGACATATCTCCGTAGACGGTCTGTAACTGACCAAATAAGTGTTTTATTTTGCCGAGGACCCCTTCATCACAAATTTCCCTTACCTTTGTGAATTCAAAAGTGTGTCACTTCCCAGGTATTCAACCTACATAAACGAGTCATCAGCTAAAAATAGATTACGTGTAGTCTGAGCTATATAAACAATATTTTTTGCCTATATCCATAAGCATCGGTGGTTCAGTGGTAGAATGCTCGCCTGCCACGCGGGCGGCCCCGGTTCGATTCCCGGCCGATCCATCTTCGATTTTCCACTTCGAATTTTTTGTCTACTGACGGTCTATAAGAAAGTCTATAGAGTTATAGACTGCTTCCACGTGACGGGCTCTATCCAATCAGTTTTCGACATTCTAGTCCAAGGCGAAATAATGTACAATGTGCGTCTCTGCATTTTTTTTTGAAGTGGGTGTTTTGAGGTTATGCCGTTGGTGCCGGAACAAGCTGATGTTACAGATCCCCTCCTTGCTTCAATGGTTTTTATTGCAAGGGATTTTCGTTTAAAAAAATTTATGGGCCTCTTTTGAAATCATTCATAAATACGTAATGCTGTTAAGTAAATTTGAAAAAATTCTATCATTTTTTACGTAACCACTGTCTGTTTGTTTTTATTGTTTCATGCTTGTACGTCATCAAGTTGTTGATTTCATGCCTACGTACATGTGCCTGGTGAACATTTTGCAAAAATAAATTTGCACAAACGAGGAGTATCAAGGTATACTTGATTTATAATTGTAAATATCATTTCCAGGTAGGATATGATCCAATTGCTCTATCCAATGGCGATGTTAAAAAAGTATGTATAGCAAATATTTTGTAATTTAGATTTTTCTGTGTGACATTAAGAAATTTAAATTTTGGTTATGCGCGGATTAGTACAAAAAGGCAAATCATCAAGAATTATGTAATTCAAGCGATAAATAGAACCACATTTTATATTGCACTTCTTTATAGGAGGAACATGTATAAATATTGTAAAAAATCAATTTCCAAACAGCCAATCGTATAAATGTTTAACGTCTTCAAAATAAAAGAATACATCATTACACACTTCAAATCACGAATCATGTTCAAATAGACCAAGACAATATTCTTGCCACTCAAACACAAAAACTGCAACTGATCGAAACCAGAAATATTTACACTATCAGCAGGGATCCAGAATATGACAAAATCATGAATTAACATACATTTTTAAAATATATATCAAGTAATGGAGTCTCTTTATATAATAGTGCCAACATTCAATTAAGATTTGTGCAAGATATCTTTTATGGTGATATATGAAATTATCGGACTGAATAAGAATATCTTATATCATCTCTAACGAGGGTTTAGTACCCGAAACGTGCATGTCTGGTCCATGCTGTAAATTTATCAGGTTTTAAATGATGCTATTGAATTTAAAGACGTTTAACATTTGAACTACTTGGCGAGTGTCACTGCTGGTGGACCAAGAGGCCCCGATGGCACATGTAGCCAAGTTCGATCAATTTTGGTTGATCGTCTGTCTTTTCAACGCATTTGAAATTTTCTGTTTCAAAATTTCTTGAAATTTCTAAAATGTGGGTCCTATAGCATCATACCCCACCCATTTTGCTACGTCTTTTGGTACATTTTTGGCATAATAATTTCATACTTTTTGGCCATATAACATCGTTTAGACTGAGGATCACTGACGAGGGTTTAGTACCCTAAACGTGCATGTCTTATCCATGCTGTAAATTTATCAGGTTTTAAATGATGCTATTGAATTAAAAGACGTTTAACATGTATTGATGTTATACATTCTTGATGATTGTTTATCTTTCGTTCTTCTTCTTTCCAGATTTTGACAGGTAAATAAACATTTTAATTCAAATCACCGTATATTTTTTTCGAAAAACTTTTTGCACGCGAAGTAATACTAAGCTTTGCATTGCTTGTGTTTTGTTACATTTTCGAAATGTCCTCTTAAATCGCTGCATAGAATTTCACATTTCCTTACAAGAAGGAAGTACTTAAGGTTCTCTTAAAAAGAAGGGAGGGGATCTCCGTCCAGACCTGTTTGCAGTACCAACAACAAACACCAAAACACCCGAAGCGAAAACACAGAGAAGAAGAATGCAGCAAGAGAAGAAAAAGAGACATATGAAATAGAAACATTTAACACATGTCATGTTTTTCGTTCCGATCCATCAACAAAAAATAAAGCACCAAGGAGCTGTGATTCGCTATCACATTTTGTTCTAAAGACACTACTCAGAATTTCTCGAAACCCTAACCAAGTTCTTATGGTCTTCTACCGCGTATTTTCTGTGCCGATAGGACATTAAATGTGGCCATGAAGGACTCTGATACACTGACGCATTTCGGACGTTTCCTCCACAATAGCTGTACAATGTTCTTACGGAACGCAAGTACTTAAGGTCATCTGCTTTATTTGTTAGTTTTCGAGTAAATACGCAAATAATTTGACCATGGAAGGAATCTGATTGGCACCTCTGCAAAACCTGCACAGAAAAATCCCAAAATTTGACAAGAAGCAAGTACTTAGGGTCTTCTACCAAATACATTTTTCGTGCCGGTCGGTCAATAAAGATGGGCGCCAATGGTTCTGATTTTCTGACGCATTTTGGACCTTTCCTTCAAAATTTTACGAAATCTTACAGGAAGCATGCATTGCAGGTCATCTACCAAGTTTGTGTTTTTAAAGTCTATTGATTACTTCCTCTCATTGATTACTGTTTAACAGTCTATGGAAATGCGTCGAAAAGCCACCTTGAACGTATTTTAAAATTGCAGAAATGTGCAGCACGCGTAATCATGGATGCATCACCTGATGCACCATCACAACATTTATTTGATGAGCTAGATTGGCTGAATATATATGGATACTAGATGTTTTTTCAACAAAGGGGTCCTTCTATTCAAATTGTTTAACAACCAAGCACCGTCGTACCTTTAAGACTTATTTTCGGAATCATCAAATCGAAATTACCAATTGAGATCAAATACAGACAAAGATCTAACAATGCAACACAAAACTGAATTCTTTAAGCGTAGCCTACGATAAAGTGTGTCACTCTATGGAACGAACTCCCAACACATATTCGCCAGTCCAGCTCACTCCTTACATTCAAGACCGGTTTTCTAAAATACTTGACGGAAAAACAAAATTCGAACTAAATATGACAAGTATTGACACTTATCATGGCTCATTGTATTATTGTATATATTGTATATGATTTGATGCAATGATGAAGGCCTCGTGGAAGAATAGTGTATCACTAAACGAGTCGTCTTCTTTAAATAAAGTGTATTATTATTATTATTATAAATATGGCAACAGACAGCTCCAATTGGCTGAAGCATTTGTTACTTCTCCCCCATAGCTTCTGTTTCCTCAAATTAATAAAAAGTAAATACTCAAGGTCCCTGACTAAGTTAGTCAAGTTCATCCCTGTTTCTACAACTCAGATAAACGATGTGACCCCTTGAGCCTCATGTTTCATCTACACCCTTAGGTCTATTTGGCAGTAAAATACCAGAGTGGATATAAATAAATCAAAGTCGATTGATGTCTGAACGAAACAATTTATTTCATAGAAACAGGTGATATATTTTTTCTGTTGCCTTGAATATTAAGAATTTGAGGATGCAATGAGAAGAGTTCCAAAGGAAGTACAAATACTTGGAAAGCAGGCGATGCTGAAGTTTGTTAGTGCTTTGATGAAAGATTCAATGGTTTCCAATGTAATAAGAGTGATGCTGGTTGGTCACTTTGGAGTTGGCAAGACGACGATAGCAATGCACCTTCTAGGCCAATCAGTTGAAAACATCACGAGTACAGACGGGATTGAAGTTTTCATCAACCGATGTCTTTATGACACTAAGAAATGCACATGGCATCAAAACGGTCAGTAATTAATGCAGATTTATTCTTTCCGGAAAATGAAAAATGTAGAGTTTTTAGAAATGAAAATCAACATTGTTTGATAGGATAAAGATCACATTTCTTGAGAATGAATGTTTTTTTTCTGTTTCGACTCTTTTATTCATAAAAGGTTTCTTTTTCGAATTTCTTAAACGCCCAGTAAGCTCTTTTTCTTTGCAATTTATGATAATGAATGTAGCTGCGTTTGTTTGAATGTATTTGTGTACGAGGGAGAGTGACTGTGTCTTTTTGCATTTTGGTATTAGGGTACGAGGGCTGATAACATGTTGTAAGCCTAGCTTTTCTGGGATCCAAAAATATTTTACATTGTTTAGACTGAGGATCACTGACGAGGGTTAAGTACCCGAAACGTGCATGTCTGGTCCATGCTGTAAATTTATCAGATCTTAAATGATGCTATTGAATTTGAAGACGTTTAACATTCTGCTTATAGATTATCTCCAAAATGGACAAACAATCAATGGCATACACTATGCATCATCCCTGACACAGTTACGAGAAAATACTTAACTTAGCTCACTAGTTAAATGTGTATTGTTCCATCAGGACAATGTTTCTGTTCACAAGTATGGCACTGCCATTACTGTCGTTCATGACTGTCGCTTAAGTTTGATTGAATATCCGCCTTCTTCATATGATCTTGCTCTATTAGATTTTCATCTATTCCCAAAACTGAAAGCAGCTATTTCTGAGACTCACTTTCAGTCCGACTATGACGTCATACTAGCAGTGGATTGCTTTCTGACCGGTCAAGATTAATAGAATCTAGCACCACTTTGAGCTCCGGATAGAAAGATATCAGTGGAGGGTGGGATCGATCAAGTCCCAACCAAGGCGATTTAATCTTTTTAAATCGTACTTGAGCGATGTTGCCGATAGCTCTATTCTATATAAATGCACGTCGCCATCGATGCTTATTAGTATTGACTTTACTCATATAGTTGATTACATTGGACCATTTGCTCATTTGTTATCTTTACCTTGCCGCAATTCTCCGTCATCAAGTGATATATTATCATACACATGTTATATATGTACAATCAATGTAATCCCTGAAATGTAACTATTGAAAGGATCGTGTTGCAATTCGTATATTAACGCTTGTGACATCACAATGCATAAGATCTAAAGAAACATGCCGCGACGGCTGATCCAACCTGCAAACTGAACAAGAATGGAACAGACAACTATTGTCCATATATTTATATAGAATAAATTTTATAATTTGTGTTTTGTAACGGGTATGCAACACATAGCAGATTCAGTTATCGATTGAAAAGCGCGTACCTTATATGCACTTGCTGTGTAATGCATACCCTTAACAGAACACAATTAAAACACTTATTCTCTACTTAAAACGTTGGCATAAACTCCCATGACTACATCCTTTAGCCGGTTATTCTGAATTATTGTTACATCAAATTAGAATTTCTCCATTCATATTATGACAATTGTGATTTAATAATCATTTGTACATGTAAGCTACCTGAGTGTGATTGGACATACATGTACATGTTTTATCTTCCAATAATGCAAATGGTTTATTTCATATTAGCAGATGATATCTGCCATATAAAACACTACCAAAAATACTCTATAAATGCGTTGTATACTGTTAAGAGAAAATGGTTATGTAGATAGTAAAAATCCATGGGACAAAATCGTTTAAGCTGTGATACATTCGAAGCTGTGAATAACATCGCAAGCATTCGTATTGAATCTGAACAAATGAGTTAAAGAAGATCCTGACGATAATCTCAACAGCACTCACAATAGAGCGCAAATTTAAACATCGACGGACCACTAGCAAGCTGGAGGTGGGACCAGGTGCCTGGGAGGAGTAAGCATCCCCTGTTGCTGATTAAAATCGATGCACTCAAAGAGATTTCACTTTTCTTTTAAGTTTATCTGGATTGATACGGATATTTTTTACATTATTAGAAGGAGTAGGTCAAACTTTACTCGGTGTCAAGGACTTTATCCGCCTTGATCTCACAGATTTTGCTGGTCAGCTTATCTATTACACAACTCACCAGACCTACCTTACAAGTAGAGGTCTGTATCTTCTGGTGTTCAACTTGGCTCTAGGTTTGGATGGTGTCGTGGAGGACGAAGATCTGTACCCAGGGAAAAATCAACATCGCCATATGATAGGTATTTTACATAGAAAACCTAAGTCATAAAAGAAAGAAGGGAACTCAAACAACACTAGGTTGCAGTACCATAAGGTTTGGTTTACTGTGATAACTTGACGAAGGATGGGAAAAGATTTCATTCACTTATTCATTCTCATGTTACTCAAATTTATCAACGCATATTATCTATCAGTCGAGATTAATTCATTTAAGGGTATTCATTTTTAAATTGGAAACTTAACTCAAAATCGTTTGCTTTTACTGATTCAGAAGCTTTAATTACTATGACAAATTTGCAAAAGTTTTGATTGTGTAACATGATTCATTACAAAAACAGAGAAATCAAGATAATAGGTTCGTGAAGACCTTCTAATCGAATGGCTTAGACCGCCTTATTACAAATATCTTTTTAAGACTGTCATATTTTTCTTGTCTCGAATTTACTTTATTATCCGAAACATGTATCTTCTTCATAAAATAGGCTTTGAAAGATATTTCAGAGGGTAACGAGAGGAAACTTTACAATTTTCGAATGATTTGCAAAATCAATGTACGGCTAATCCCAAAATATTAAAGTCACATATCATATAATGTCATTTGGAACAATTACGAGTTCCATTTCTCTTAAGTAATGTGACATTCATTAACGGACAAATCTTATTTATTTTCTGTCATACTGTGAACTAATACGAAGATTTCAACCACAAAAACTAAAGAAAACAGAAAAAAATCATTTGCTGAAGAGCCATAACTTTTGTAAAACAGGTAGATCAAAAGCCAGCATCAACTTAATCTGTGTCATACATTTATGTATCCACAAACCAAGAATCCGTTTAATATCTACAGCAACCCCCCCCCCCCCCCCCGAAAATTCCATGAAGTTTGCAAAGTCCAGGGGGTCATAACTCCTGTAAAAAATGGTCAATTGAAACCAAATCGAACTTGATCTGTATAACGCTAAGATGTATTCACACATGAAAAATCACTTCAATATCCGCAATACCATGGACAAATTTGCTTAATCCAAGACTGGACCAAGAGCCATAACTCTTAAGAAAATATGTCAAATTGAATCGCATCCAAACTCAAACCTGATCTATATCACGCTGAGATATATGTAGACTCACATACCAAAAACGAGTTCAATATATGCAATAACAAAGAAAAAAGTATGGAAAACTAAAGTGTGATGGACAGACAGACAGACGGACGGACGGACAGACAAACGGGGTGGAAACTATAAGTCCCCTATGGAGAGCCGGTAGGGGACTAATAAGAATACCTCTGTATTAATTGTATTTATCTTGTCATTTGTGTTTGAAGTTTCTCTGTGATTTGACATTCCTTGTACCATTTGCGTCTTTCTCTGTGTGTGTCTTCTTTGTGCTTTTACAGTGGGTGTTTTGGGGTTTTGCTGTTGGTGCTGCAACTAGGTGTTGCTAGAGATACCCTCCTTTCTTTCTCTAATGGAGATTAGGTTTAGATATATGTATACTCACATACCATAAATAGGTTAGAAAATGGAAGTAACCGGATGTGACAGTTCTACCGTTTGGGCGGCGGGTGTTGCATGCAAGCAGGAGATGCTTACTCTTCCTGGGCACATTGTCTCACTCCCATATCGATAGTTCGCTTCTTTTCATATGGTTGAAGTTTTTGTTTGTTTGCTTTGGTTCCTGTTTCATCCTAATTTTGTATGCCTTCGCTTTCTGATTTTCTGAATAATCGATTTTGTGCTGTACGGGGGCTGTCCGTAAAATTCGTGGACAAGTCTTAAATTAAGGAAAATTAGCGTCAAAGATATTTAGTTTTAGTATATTTATTATTCGAAATTTTACAACAATAAACTTCGTAATTAGACATAGGATGGTGACCCGGAGCACGGTAAATTTTTACCGAAAAATGTTGTTTAACATTTTATTCATTTCATTTGCATTTTGTAGAATTCCGCGGATAAAACGATAATGTTAACATTGTGATGTTGACAATAGTTATGACATCATTCATGCAAAATTTGAACTGTTCAACAATTCAAGATGACTGAGAAAACCGGATCTGAAGGTAATTGTATGTGATCGTCATTCTTGAAAAAATAACGTTTTCTCGAGAGGCAGAACAAAGAGAAGTATTAAAATTTTGCATATGCTTTAGAAAACACCGACGGAGACTCATAGTTTCTTTAAACAGTCGGAAAAAATGATTAAACTATTTGCTTAAAGGTCTTCAAGTGGCAAAGAGGATCTTTGGACGTTAGGGACAGTTTGCAGGACGGTATGCGCTAGAGAAGACTATCTAGAAAAGGAAGAAGTGCTTTTAAATGAAGAACAAGACGTGATTCATAGTGATCGGCGACTAACAATTCGGGAAATTGCAGTTAACTTTAAAATTAAAAATATCGTGCAAAAGATTTTATCCAATGATCCCACAACGACTCATGTCAAACCCACAACGTCGAGGATTCTCATGCTACTTCTCCGGGTATCATATTGCATAGAAATATAACAATTTGTGCTTTGTTTGTGATGAATTTATGCATATTATTGATATGAAACTTGAATTTAATAAAAATGATATTTTCATTCATTTTACGATTGTCTGCTAGCTTTTATCGAGGCAGTCCACGAACTTTACGGACAACCCTCGTATACAGGGATATGGTCATTATCCATATTTGTCATTAAGACACATTTTTCTATCTGATGCATTCAATTCTCTTTTTATTCATGTTTTTGAAAAAAAAAACTGTCCAAAATCGACACCATTATCTTTATGTAGGAATATTTTGATATTAAATGAGTCTGCTATCATCTTATATTGCATTAGAAGAGAAGCTATGTGTTGCAGTCTAATATAGATAATTTTGTGTGTGCATTTCACATGATCATTTGCAACATGTTATACGAATTGAAAATTTTGTTTTAAGACCAAATTCAAGAACATGTAAGTTCTTCAATGTAAAAGATATATTCAATCATAAAATACAATGATCCTTTGTTTTAGATTTCCTAGAGTATTGGATTGCAATGATTGTAACCTACGCCAGAGGTGAGCACAGCAACTTCCCAAAAATAATTCTGATTGGTACCCATAGAGACAAGATAAGGGTAGGTTGCTTACTCTTCAGTTAACAAATACTGATATACCCATTGTGCGATACATTCAAGCAAATACAAAGTATTTAACCCCTTGACTAAACACGTTTACATTTCAGAATGAGAATGAGATAAGGAAGATCAAAGACGGAATACAGGATAGATTTAACGACCTGATAACGTCCTCACAGCTTGTTCTACGTGATGATCTCTTTATTGATGCTAGGAATATGAGCGATGAAACAAGAACAACAATTCGTCGTGTCATACTAGAGGAGGGAATGAGATACAAGGAATTCGGAGAGCGGGTCCCGTCTTCATGGATTGCACTTCAGGAAAAGCTTATCGAATTGAAGGAGAAAAGGCAAATCATTGTGCACCTTGACGTTATAAGAAAACTCAATAGTGAATTGAAGATACCACTCAAAAATGAAGAACTTGAAGTTTTCTTGAAGTTTCTTCATAATATGGGCTACGTTCTTTATTTCGATTCACCAAACCTAAGAGATAAAATTATCCTCGATCCAAAAGTCGTCATCGACGCCATGAGATCCTTCATAACTTGTGAACGCTTCGTCCTGCAGTTTTGGAAGAAACGCTCATTCAACCAGATGCGAAGATCTGGAAAGGTTCAGGTATCACATATCCTAGAGGTATTGGAAGAAAAGAGACTGGCAACATTATCAGATAACACGTATAGTGCTCACATGCTTGGTATCATGATAAAACTAGATCTTATTTGCGTTCCAGTTATTTACAATAAAGGACAAAGAGTTTCCCCTGACTTTTGCCTGGTACCATGTATGATGAATGTCATCGTACCTCAAGTTCCCTTTGAACTGTTTAACCGAGAAAAGGCACTTACAATAACGTTTTCCTCCGATGAAATACTTCCGCCTGCTATATTCAATAGGCTAGTGTGTTCATGCCTATCCTGCTGGGAGATTTTTGAAGGACATTTCTACAATGGACTTGTGGTTCTCAGAAGCGGAAGATTCCATCTCATCGAAATGAAAAGAGATATAAAGCGAATAATTGTCACATTCGGTCATATCAAGTCAGCAAAGCGTCCAGATGCCCAGTGGTGCTTAGCAATGAAAATGTTCTTAAAGGCAACGATACACAAAATCCTTGCTATATACAGCGTGGCCCTAAGAAGTACGATTACATGCGACTCTTCCGATATTGACGATCTCAAGGATGACGCAAAAGCAGATGTAAGTTAATGTTCAAACTTAAAATGAAGCTCGTTGTATATAAACATGATAAACGGGTTTTGTGTTTATAAAAACAACACATTGTAGATATTATGATCGGCAAATGTCCCTAGGTACGACTAGTTCAGTATTTGACGTACAAGTATGAAATGTTGAATACTAAATATTATATAAATGTGCAATACTTCTTTAGAAATACCAATCATAGTGCATGAATCACAATAGATTTTTAGGAATATCAATACTCACTCGGCATCAGTATTTGATGGTTATTCGCTATGTAATAGCGAAAATGTGGTTACATGGGTAACATACTTACAACACTCCCTCTTCTCCAGATAGATGTATAAATTTTGAACAGTATTAATCATATTCCAATTTGCATTGGAAGAGCTTTTTGATTACTGCTACATCTGAATTCTTGCAATACATACAGCCACCTAAATGTAGGTTTGTAAGCTACATCATAATTTCGTTTCCCTAGATTTTTTAATTGCGCATTGACTTCTGCTTGCATAAACTGTACAACAGCACTCTTGAATTCATGTCCTAATCTAAATTGATATCAGCTTACCTATAACAATGCACCCAAGGACTCGTCTATGTGCAATATTTCACACTTACTCTACAAAAAAAGAACATCTAAAGAAATGACTATATTGGATATGTTTTACTCGCCCGAACCTTTAACATTTGACACTTGAAACATGATAAAAAGAATTCACTCTGCACGTTGCATTTTATTCTAAATACAATCCAAAGAATATTAATTAGATATTTTTGGTATTCCCTAATTACTTATGTCTTTCGGTATATTTTGGACATAATAATTCGCACACTCTTTGGACATATTACATTGTTTAGATTGAGGATCGCTAACGAGGGGTAAGTACCCGAAACGTACATGTACGGTCCATGCTGAAAATTTATCTGCTCTTAAATGATGCTATTGAATCTGAAGACTTTAACATTTGACTAACATCCATGCGATTCGTTTCGGTAATTTCCATTTGAGTATAGACATTTTCCTTCTATCTTTAGGCAAAACACAGGTTGAATGATCGAGTGTCGACAAACTGCGCATGTAAAGGTAGGTATTTACATCTTGGATATTGTATTATCATGTCGAATTGCTTATGGAATAACAGAAAGGAGGGGATCTCCAACAACAACCAGTTGCAGCACCAACAACAAAACCCCAAAACATCAACTGCAAAATAAAAAGCAGACACGTACAGGAAGAGAAGAACATGGAACGCCAAATCCCATAGAAACATCAAACACAAGAGACTACATATAAACCATATAGACCAATGGGCAATCTGTGTTAATTTAGGACGGTCATCTGCCACGTCAGTAGCAGACGGTGCGGTTATCCGAATTACGTGCGCACAACCCTGCCAATTTTCCTATTACCCAGAGGTCTCGCAGAACGTACAATTGTGGTGTAAAATAGCCTCCTCACTGAAAGGTTACCATACAAACAGACAGCATCACGCAGGGGCCCAGGAAACACATAGATGAATATGGATATAAAAGTATAAGGCGTACGAAATAAAGTCCGTGTACTGCCGGCTGTAGTGAGCTCATGTACGTATGTGAGTGGTCATCTAACAGTTGCTGTATTTGTCTGAATTGATTTGAATCAGGGCAGCGCCGCAAAAATATATCGATTTACTCCAAACCACTAAAATTTGTTTTACAATTTAATATACAACGTGTAACTTGTAATATTCCGATATAATAATGCGATTCTGTTTGTCGTCTATATCTGTTTGTTCCTTATTTATCGACTGAAGACTAACTTCTGATCAATATACTAAAGACTAATGAATAGCATTCAGTTCAATTATTTTCCTTTATTTTCAAACAGTATACGAAAATTGTGCACTGGAGGATGTCAATCTTATGAGAATCGCACAACAGCTCAGAGGCATTGATTTGTCCATTCTCTGTGCTGTACTTCTGAACGATGCTACGTTTTCGTCGCAGATAGAGAATGATTTCGGGGGTTTCAGAGGCGACATCAAGGCATTTTATGTCCTACAAAAGTGGAAGAGAACCACACAGGTTTTTACATTAGTGGAACTGAAATGTCTACTGAAAAAACACATAGAAAATTTCAATGAACACATCGTCTGTCAGGTAAAATATACGGAGTATGTCTTTGAATAAAATGATTTTGGAGAAATGAATGACTACAGAATATAACATATTCAATCTGGTTTTATCAAATACCTTCAAAGTCATAGATAGAATTTCTATCGTATACTCGAGTTATGCCATGGATATAATTCTTGAATATTAGGTTTTGAATATTTTCCCCTGATATTGTCGCCATAGTACTTTTTATACAGACATAAAATCCGACAGTGCATGTATTTGATATATTGTTTTCATTTTCGTGCGTGAACATCGACGGCGGGTGAGGCTAGCCAACAGGGGATGCTTACTCCTCACGGGCACCTGGTCCCACCTCTAGCTTGCTATGGGTCCGTCGATGCTCAGTTTGGTGCTCTATTGTGGGTTCTGTTGAGATTGTCATCGGGATCTTCTTTAATTCATTTGTGTCACTTGAAGGAACTCCGCATTGTATTGAACAAATGAACAGCCAGCGTTTTCTAAACATAACACCCTACTTTTAAGTATAAATCTCAGAGTTTGGAGGAATGTCTATGCACTTTTCCAGGAAATATGATTATTTTCCATCCAACTCGATTTTAAGCAAACAAATCAGTTGATAAATTACATAGCAAAGAAGGATATACCAATGTCAATTCCCTCACAGCAGGGATAGCGGTGTAACCGGAAAAGTGGGAGGGTTGTGCGCACGTAATCCAGGATAACCACACCATCTGTTACTAACGTGACTGATGGCCGTCCTAAGTCGGTACCGATTGTTCATGGGTCTTGTTGATTTATGTGTTGTCTTTTATGTTTGGTGTCTCGTTTGCGGTTCATTGTCTCTTGCTATGTTTGTCTTCTCTGTGTGTTTTAACTTGCGGTATTAGGTGTGTTGCTGTTGGTGCTGCAACCGAGTCTTGTTTGAGATCCCCTCCTTTCTGATATGTAGGATACAGCAATAGCATACTTTGCATTATCGATGATTGATAATGTTATCCATTGGATTCATGTTAATTTCTACATTTCTAAACAAAAGTCATCAGATTTCTTCAATTCGTATATCTCATATTAAATACATGAACTTATGTAAGTATCGTAAGTGTGTTCTTCACATTTAATACAACATATTGAGAAATAGTTTTAAACAGTGATATGAATGAAGGTTTAGCGCCCCCTTAACAATTAAGGTGCGTCATTGGTCACAATTTTGGACTATTCTTGCGCATCTCCTGTTTTAGCACTCATTGAGCTTGACTTTTATAGATATTTCAATTTATTATGGCCAATGTATCATTTATTACTCTTTTTAAGACTTTAATTCATGAGACACATTAAAGCGGCCGAGTTTGAAAATTTGATCTAAAATGAATGAAGTATGCGTAAGATGACGCTTCGCGGTAATTTCTGTAAAAATTGACGTGGAGGTACTTTTTTTAACTGTTCGAATTTCTTTTACGTTAGTAATGACCCATGAACTTTGTTTTACGTATGGAATATTATTGATTTAAGCTTTTTGATAAGATATGGCTGATGAATACCGAAAAATTATAAATTGTTTAAATTCCACCGAAAATAAGGCAAAGTTTCAGCTCTGACACTTTTTCAAGAAAACCGCAAAATGACACTATTTATGAGCGTCTGTTCTATCTTATTTGAACACGGACATATACTTTTTCTTCAATATTTTGAAAAGTTTTCCCTAGGAGCACGTGTTACTGTGTGTTTGGAAAAATCGTTGAAATTCGGTATCTCTGAAATTTTTACCTTAACTTGGATGATTTTCGTTATTTTTGTGTAAAATCTAGAAAATTTTAGATTATCGGTGAAGTTGGTACCTAAGGAAGCACTTTATCAAATTCTACTTTTATACCAAGTTTCTAACCTGTTTTATTGTATAATAACAAAGAAAAGTAAAATAAAAATCAAATGAATGCATTTCAGCACCTTTTGTATTTTCTTTACAAATGTGCTATTTTTAGCAACAAATTTCCGGCATTTTTACCCAGTTTTCAAATAAGCATAAATCTTGATTTTCATCATGGACCTTTTAACTTTCCTTCATAAAATAATTAAGTGACATGAATACTATATTTTCATATGGTTATCATAAAATTGTTGAAATTCCTTCATTCAGAAATGACATGCATTAAGGAATTAATATCGCATCCGTCTGAAGCATCTGTTGACTTGTCATTGGTTGCAAAGTGGTAATGTTGAAGTTTGCATGAAGATGTAATATCGGTTATTTGCCGATGTAGAAAGTAATAAGCAAGCCTAATGTCATTAGTCAATTGATGGAAGCAAGCCTGTAACAATTACCCTCTATCAACATTTTCTCCATTCCTCCTCACATGTTCATATATCGTCCATATATACTAATCAAAATTTCTAGCCGAACACCTGAGCTACATGTAACATACTCCGTTGTATTTACATTAGATTGAAAGAAACGTTTGCTTACCATACTGAATTCTTTACAGATTTCGTCCTTATCAAAAAGTTATCCTTTCTTTATTAATTTGTAATTCTCGATAATTCAAGTCATCGATATGACAAAAAAGGTGACAGAACCAGCACTTCCGGTAGCAATTGATTCCCGCTGAATTTGTGTATTAATTTAAACTTTTGTTGTATGATAAGGCTTTTTAGAGTTGTTTAAATCGAAAAAAATATGAATGTGATTTTTTTTATTAGATCAATTTTAAAAATCGAAAGGAAATTGATAAATTACACCTTGACGAGAATAACACATCACTGTGGCGTCAAAGAGAGACTCGGGGTCTTTTTGCAAGCGCGTTTTGGTTTGGACATGCGCCGTATTAAAACACATTTTATCTGTTTTTCCTATTTGGAGGCGCATTCTTTATATGTTTCTGTAATGAATAGCATGTTTCATTCGGTATTTTGTTCTCTTTACGAAAAGTATTCATTATCGTCGAATTCGTCACGCTTCTGTAACGTTACCTCATATTAAACCAAAAAACCGAAAAAATAAAGTGAAAGTTTTAAATGAATCTGTTATACACTTTTCACTAATGAAAAGTTATTCTTCATAAAATTATGAAAATCAAAAAAGTGTTCGGTTATAAATTTTGACCAGTATATAAATATCAAGATATTTCATAATAATGATTCGTAATTCTTACCTAGAATGCTCATGAAGCACTCTTATGCTTAATTGTTATGCTTAATCCTCACATCCTGATAATCTAATAACAATTTGCTGGCAAGTTCAATTACAGGTATTTTTTAGCTTTGAGTTCGTCATTATTATTTTCAGGCCATGCAAAGAGAAAGGATTGATGGTACGTATTTTGATGAAATACATTCTTTTGTTTGGCTTTTTTATTGCAAACGAGTGCTGTTGGTACTCGCCCCATTTCTTTTGTATTGGCTTTATTATGAAATAGCGAAAATAAAAGCTTATTAAATATGAATGAGTATAACTTATTTTGTGAGGAAAAATTCCTATCCTAATTAAAGATGCAATCACAATGTCGAATAATTGTATCCTGTGTTTTTGAAAGAAAACCTGTATTTCAGGTCTTTCGGAATATAATGGGAATTCCAATGGGAACAAACTGATCTACAACTTCTTGATATTTTCCTGTGCTCATTAAGAAATGGCTTCTTACTCTATTGTAAATACAAAAAACTGATTTGCAAATATTGATGACGTTTTAATTCTAAGAAAATAAACCAAATTTCAACTCAGCACATTCACATGCAAAATGGAAGTCATGTCATCCATTAAAAGCATAAAATCTGCGCTTCATTTAGATGTCATTCTATCTTTTGACAAGAATGATCACCTAAATATGGTAATTGAAGTGTTCGTGTCGTGTTCATGACATTCTGGATGTCATTCCAAATGTAATTTTATTCGGCCTTTTTGAAATAGAGAGTTACTTTCCATTTGTTCAGGTATCTAACGTCATCGCATTTTGACGTCATCAAATTCTATGGAAACCAGCATGACATTCAGGGAAACAGGGTTACATATATGACGTTTTCAAAGGAATTTAATGACGTCACAATGCGATGACGTTAGATACCTGCACAAATCGAACGTAGGACTTAAAATAGAAAACACGGAATTGCGCAATCTATGATAAACTACAATTCTACTCTTTACTCTATGGTTATCACTACTCTACGTGTTTCTATATGATGTGGTATTATTGTCTACATCTGCGTGTCCTTTTTGTCGTGTTTCTGATGAGTGTGGTCCACTGTTTTCACTCTCGAGAATCGCCTCCCTGTCAGCATTTTGTTTCATGTCTTTTTTTCAAGAATAGTATGCATACTGATTTTACATTTGGTTTATTATTTTGGGTTCAGTTATTGGACGTCTATTGAATGAATCGTGTACTACTTAGGTATTCAACAAAAGGTTAAGCGTATTCAATTCTAAAATGCAAGGATAACATTTAATTTTTCGATATGAAATTTGGAATTCTATTAATTTCTCTTAATTATGAAATAACACTAACAGAAAATAAGTGTTTATATAAATACTACGGAAACGTTCAATTCTTTACCTACTTCAAGAAATTTCAAACCATTTGGTTATGCACGAGAAACATGTTTAGTAAAGTAAGTTCTCATCAGTGGTATTGATACACATTTAATCAATTAAGTTTATACATGTATACATCCTTTTAGTTCAAATACCTTATTTTATAAAGAAACGAATGACAATTTGTTTTACATTGTGCAAGTAAAAATATTTTTTCTGAAAAAAAGGACAGTTTTAACTTAGAAACATGCTAACACACTTATTCGTTACTGTTTTGAATTATATCCGAATAGAAAAAAAGTTAATGATTTATTTCATATTGAATTTTAATCGAGTGGTTTTAATTTAACCATTTAAATTGTCATAATGTTGTTAACAGTTAAAGTAAATTTAACATCGTTTATTAAGTTAACATAAGGCATTACAATGTTTCCTTCATTTATTTCCAAATCTGTGAGTAATTAGTAATACGGAAGTGTTCCAACTCTGTACCGTGTTGAAGAAAATTTCAAACCAATTTTCATGCACCAGACACGTGTTTCGAATATAAATTTCTCATCAGTAATGCTTCCAGTCAAAGTTCTTTTCATAAGCCGCCAAAATTCATTTCGTTAACGACCTCTTGTTTTATTTTTAGAATATAAATTTCTGCATTTGCTTTACAGACAGGTTACACGTGCAGCTTTATACCGCAATGTCTTTAAATTTGCTGAATTTTTTCAAATTTTCGTTTTCCTGTTTCATTCTATTTTGCTACAACACATTAAGACAAGCAAAACGATATAACTCGGACTTGTTTTGCATCTTGTTTTCAGGCATAATACAGATAATCGGTTCATGTTTCACTTCTAAATGTTGACTTTTCTTTCAGACAAAGCCTTTGTGTCTACTAACTCAATGTTGAACGTCTACGAAGAGTTCCTCAGCATAGTTGCCGACAGAGTTACATATGAGTATATGCAATTAGGGTTAGAGCTTGGTCTGAAACTTACCGACATTGAACGTCTTCGGATAGAAAAAGATAACAACGTACTCCAAATAACAAGATCAATGCTTCAGAAGTGGTACAATAGAAACAAGGAAGAGGCAACATATTTAAGACTAGCACTGGCTCTTCAGAGATGCGGGATGGAAAATCTCGAATGGATGGACATAGAATTCGATGTGGAAAAGGCAAGGGAAAGAGATAGGAAACCGTGTGCCATATCTTAAGAATGTATATTTTTACCTACCCTTACATAAGTTTATGGAATAACTTACATTTTAAGGGAAAATTGTTCTTTATCTGGTGGAAATTGACGAACATGCACTGTACATATGGAGTACTTACATTCGAGAAAAGAAGGAATAAACAAACTCTAGTAATATATTCATTAAAATGTGGAAATTTGTCGTTTCAGAGGGTTACCATTTTTATGAAAACAAATGTCCATAAGAAAGAAATGCGAAAATGACTTTTGTATTGACAACCAGTTAATATGTTTATGTTCAATAAGTTGTCATAAAATGACACATGAAAAGAAGCGAACTCACAAAATGGGAGTGAGACCAAGTGCCAAAGGAAGAGTCAGCATATCCTGCTTGTATGCAACTCCCGCCGCGTCAATTCGGTAGAATACACGTATGGAGGAATTTATCCAAAATCTGTAAAAGCAAAGAAAAAGTGATTATGTGAAATGTTTCATTGGTACTTCTAGGTACCTGGATGATATTTTTACTATCGACAATCCTGTTTTTGAAAAGTATAAAAATGTTATTTATCCACAAGAATTGATTCTAAACAAGGCAAACGTTTCAAGTACAGAAACACCATTTTTGGACCTAAATATCAAAATTGTTAATGGAGAGATCCACACAAGTGTGTATGACAAAAGAGATGATTTTGGATTTAATATAGTAAATTTCCCCTGGCTTGACGGTGATGTTCCTGGATTTCCGTCCTATGGTATCTATATTTCACAGCTCATCGGTATTCTAGAGCATGTACTGATGTTTTTGATTTTCATAGTAAAAATTTACAAATTACCAAGAAACGTTTAGGACAAGGTTTTCGCTTTCACAAACTAGTAAAGACTTTCTGGTAATTTTACAAAAAGTATTGTCAACTTCTTTTGAAATTCGGACCAATACATGCAGCAGAGTATATTACTTTGGGTATTTCACAACCTGCATTTTATGGTGACATAATTAACAAGATAAGAAGGATAAAAGATAGACAACATCACTATCGAAAATGCGTCAGAATCATCAAACGCCTTTTATACCGTGGATATGATCCTAATGTCACCAGACGGACACCAGGCTGTGTACTTGACCAATCTACAGTCTCGTACCAGCGCATTCTTAAAACTTGCACTCTGACTGACTGTGACAACGGGACTCCATGACGGGCCCTGTCCTAACCTCTTTAGAGAAGACAGGGCCCCAACCACCTGTCCTCTCCGAATGTCAGTCGGACTCCTCGGGTGATAACATACATGAGCTCGCGGCGGCAGAGCACGGATTGTATTACGTACGCCCATTTTTGTGTCGCCTGCGAAGCATAGCGACACTTAGGGATCACTTTGTCCGTTGACCGTCTGTCCGTCTGTCCATCCGTCCGTCCGTCCGTCCGTCAGTCAGTCCGTCTGTCTGTCTGTCACGCTTTGGGTGTCACAGCCCTTAACTTTTGATCGGTAAGTGATAGGGCTTTGATATTTCACATGTGTATTCCTTGTGACAAGGCCTTTCTACACATGCCAGTAATTTTTGACCTAGTGATCTTGACCTACATATTTGACCTACTTTTCAAAAAAATTAAGAATTGATATATCTTTAGATTGGTAAGGGTTAGGACTTTGATATTTCACACATGCAATCCTTGTGGCAAGACCTTTCTAAACATACCATAATTTTTTACCTTGTGGCCTTGACCTAGATATTTGACCTACTTTTGAAAAAAAAAGATAAGATTCACTATATCTTTTGATTGGTAAGTGATAGGGCTTTGATGTTTTACATGTTTATTCCATGTAACAACGCCTTTCTACACATACCATAATTTCTGACCTATTGACCTTGACCTACATATTTGACCTACTTTTCAAAAATATTAAGATTGTATATATCTTTTGATTGGTAAGTGATAGGGCTTTGATATTTCACATGTGTATTCCTTGTGACAAGACCTTTCTACACAGACCATAATATTTGACCTTGTGACCTTGACCTAGATATTTGACCTACTTTTCAAGAGAAGTCAAATTGGCTATATCTTTTGATTGGTAGGTGATAGGGCTTTGCTATTTCACATGTATTTTCCTCGTAACAATGCATTTCTACACATACCATAATGTTTGACCTTGACCTAACTGTTTGACCTTCTTTTCTAAGAAATTAAGGTTGTATATATTTTTTAATTGGTAAGTGATAGGTCTTTGATATTTCTTATGATGAGACCTTTTCGTTACAAATTTTTACATAGTGACTTTGGCCTAGATGATTGACACTATTTTCTGAAAATTTGACAATGACCATATCTTTTAATTTGTAATTATGAGGTCTGATATTTCAAATGAATTTCATTTGACAAAACTTTTCTACTGTTACCAATAATTTTGATCCACTCTCTAGAATAATAATCAAGCCGCTTCGCAGGCGACACAAGCATTCCTTGGATTGCTATTTTTTATATCCATTTACATATTCATCTGTATTGCTTGGACCCCTGCGTTTTGCGGTCTTGCTTGTGTGTAGTCATCTGACAGTGAGGACGTTGTTTTACACCACAATTGTACGTTCTTCGAGACCTCTAGGTAATCGGAAAAGTTGGAGGGTTGTGCGCACGTAATCCAGGATAACCACACCTTCTGTTATTTCCGTAGCATATGGCCGTCCTAAGTCGGCACCGGTTGCCCATTGGTCTCGTTGGTTTATGTGTAGTCCTTTGTGTTTGATGTTTCTGTGTTGTGCGTTGACGTTCCTTGTCCCTTATGCGTCTCTTTCTGTGCTTGTCTGCTTTGTGTTTTTTTGCATTGGGTGTTTTGGGGTTTTGCTGTGGGTGCTGCAACCTGGTGTTGTTGGAGATCCCCTCCTTTGTTTTTGATGGACCAGGAGTCCCCGAGGGCACACGTAGCCAAGTTCGATCAATTTCTTCAACGGATTCGAAAATTTCTGTTATCAAAATTTCTTGAAATATCTGAATCATGGGTCCTGTAGCGTCATAACCAACCCATCCTGCTACGTCTTGCGTTATATTTCTGGGCATAATAACTTTCACACTCTTAGATTATATTACATCGCTTAGATTGAGGATCACTGACGAGGGTTAAGTACTAGAAACGTGCATGCTTGGTATAATCTTAAATGATGCTATTGAACTCCAAGAATTTAACAATGTTTATATGATTAAATTATAGTTTTTCCAAGGAAAGTGAAATCATTCTTGTTTTTTGAAATTAATTTTTAAATGTTCAATATTTCAATTATTTAGCTTAGGGATCTTGCTAAAATTATATTTCAATTTAATGTAGTTTCTACCGGAAATATTTTGTAAAAATTTCATTTATATCAACATACGTTTTACAATTTGTGTGATGAATCAAATATAATCATAGAATGAGGCCTTTATAACCAGTAAGATAATAAAGAAAGAAATGCCAAATGAAAGGCCAATTGTCCTCACAACTTAAATGAGAACTCTGTAAACAGTTCTTCCCTCATACGACATTAACATTTTACACCTCATTCGGTACGCCAGAGCGTGTACTAATGTTTTGGATTTTCGTAGTAGAAGTTTACATATAACCAAGAAACTTTTAGGTCAAGGTTTCCGCGTTCATAAACTAGTGAAGACTTTCCGTTTTTGTAATGACTTTAGGATCATATTCTCAGTAAAGTAGGCGACCGACTATTTTCCAACATTTGTTTTTGAAGTCTGATCTGCCTTTGATCCTTCTGATTTTGTTTATTATGTTACCGTAAAATGAAGGCAATGGAATTCCCAATGATACATACTCTGGTCATTAATCGTGGGAGTTACCCAAACCACAAACATTTGCCTGCGATAGCGTCCCATACTGATGAATCCAGACGAACACCACACTGAAACACTTACAAATTATATCGTCATACCTACCTACCTACCTACCTACCTACCTACCTACCTACCAAGTTTCATTAGGGTTTGTTCAGCGGTTCTGGAGAAGAAGTGGATTTTTATATTTTAATGAACTTTATCTTCTGGCTCCATTTACTTCATAAATAGACCAAAAAAAAAAAAAATGATAATAAATAAATAAATAAAACATTAATGAATTTTTTTTTTCATATTTCGAATTTTGATTGGTTAGATGTCCTTTTTATAAATCCCCTACCGACTCACTTAACTTATTTATTTCCAAGACATTTTAAAACATCAAAAGTTTTGCAGAAATAAAACTAAGACAAATGCCAATATCCTTTCAAAATTGATTTATTTTTCTGAAAAAGGAAAAATATGAAATTTAAGAAAAAATGAAAAAAAAAAAAATAAGAATAAATAAATAAAAACATAAGAAAAAATAAATACATAAAAATGATTCTTCAATAAAAAAGGAGGGGATCTCCAACAACTCTTGGTTGAAGCATTAAAACACCAAAAACATCCCATGCAAAAACACGGAGTAGACACTCACAGCATAACACGCAAAATAGGACAAGGAACACACAAAAAAAACCCCAAAGAAATATCAAACACGAAATACTACAAATAAACCAGCGAGACTAATGGGCAACCGATGCCGACTCTGGATGACCATCTACCATTAGCAAATGGTGGGATTATCCGGATTACGTGCACACAACTATCCCACTTTCCCGGTTACCCAGAGGTCTCAAAGAACCCACAATAGAAGCGTAATCACTGTAAAACGAACATACAAACTAACGAGACAGCATGACACAGAAACCCATAGATGGAAATGTAAATGAATAAAAAAAAAAAAAAAAAACAGAGGGCCTACGAAATACATTCCGTGCTGAGCTGATTGTAGCGAGCTCA
Organism: Pinctada imbricata; assembly: GCA_033119305.1. Taxonomy (NCBI): domain Eukaryota; kingdom Metazoa; phylum Mollusca; class Bivalvia; order Pterioida; family Pteriidae; genus Pinctada; species Pinctada imbricata. Next base: position 61,058,428 of record VSWD01000003.1, read on the forward strand.
TGCATGTTATCACTCGAGGAGTCCGACCGACGTTCAAAGAAAACAATTAGTTGGGGCTCTGTTTTCTCTGACGAGGTTTGTTAAATGTTAAATCCAAAATCATCTCTTTTGTCAAGCACACTCGTAAGACTTTTTCTTTTTACCATTTTGATATTTTGGTAAATAAAGGTGTTTCTGTGTTTCCTTACGCGTCTCTTTCTGTGCTTGTCTGCTTTGTGTTTTTGCACTTGGGGTTTTGCTGTGGGTGCTGCAACCGGGTGTTGTTGGAGATCCCCTCCTTTGTTGTAAGGTTCGCCTTTTTTACTGCCAATTCTTGTAGATAGTGTTCATTCTTATATTGTTCAAAATCAGGAATGTCGATAGTGAGAATATCATCCAGATTTGGTACCGGGGGCGTGCATGTCTGGTCCATGCTGCAAATTTATCTACAATGTATTGTTATGGTCCATGCTGCAAATTCATCTACAATGTATTATTAAATGATGCTATTGATTTGAAGACGTTTAACAATTGACACATGTTCAAATCATCACGTTTTTTTAATTTTGAATATTTTCGATACATTATTTTTTATATTTACCTATAGTACCCATAGGAAACCCTTCAACCTGCTTGTAGAGATTCTCACCGAATCTTACATAAATGTTGTCCAAGAGGAAGGAGAAGGCACTACTCATATAGATAATAGCAAAGTCGCATAAAGAAACCTTAATGCCTTGGAAATTTCTAGATTTCATTTTGTCAATCACATTCCCTGAATTTTTAATAGACCAAAAACTGTTTACATTATTTCTGTTCAGAACAATTTCACAATAGCTTGCCACGTGTTCCTTTATCGTCAGGCGGTGTGATTATCCGGATTACGTGCGCACAACCCTCCCACTTTTCCAATTACCCAGAGGTCCCTAAGAACATAATTGTTGTGTCAGATAACCTCGCTGTAAGATGACAATACAAATAGACAACATGATGCAGGGGTCCAAGAACATACAGATGAATATTTAAATGGATTTTAAAACAGAAGGCGTACGAAATACAGTCCATGCTATACCGGCTTTAGCGGGCTTATGCATAACATTACCCGAGTGATTTTCAGAGAGGATAGGTGATCGGGGCCCTGTCTTTTCTGTAAGAGGTTTTGACAGGGCCCGTCATGAAGTCCTGTCATCACATTCAGTCAGAGTACAATTCTTAAGAATGCGCCAGTACAAGGCTGTAGATTGGTCCAGTACCAACCAAGTGTCCGTCTGGTGACAGAAGGATCATATCCATGGTATAAAAGGCGTTTTAAGATGATTCTAACACATCTTGATAGTAATTCTATCTTCCTTTGATCCTTCTTATTTTGTTAATTTTGTCACCATAAAATGCCGGTTGTGAAATACCCAAAGTAATACACTCTGTCGCTTGTATCGGTCCGTATTTCAATAGAATAGACAATATTTTTTGTAAAATTCCCAGAAAGTCTTCATAAGTTTGTGAAAGCAAAAACCTTGTACTTAATGTTTTTTTTTTCGTTATTTGTAAATTTCTACTATAAAAGTCCCAAACATTAGTACTTGCTTTAGCATACCAGATGAGTTGTGAATGCAGATACCGTATGACGGCAATCTAGGAACATCACCGTCAAGCAAGGGAAATTTACTATGTTAAATAAAAAAAGAGAGGTTCTTGCTCCATTTTTTCTTTAAACGTCCACATCGAAAACATTCTAGCAACGCCTGTGAAGATGCGGTGAAACCTTGAAGTCATGAACAACATTATACTAAAACATGCAAGTAATTTATTATATTGTTTAAGAGGTATAGCATTATTAGCATATACAATTTCATTGGGAGACCTTGACTTTGGTCACATGACATTGAATAAAGATGATCTGAAACCTATGTATTATGAACAACATCAAACTTAATTAGTTACTTATCCTGGATTGCGTGCGCACAACCCTCCCACTTTCCCGATTACCCAGAGGTCTCGAAGAACGTACAATTGTGGTGTGAAACAACCTCCTCACTGTCAGATGACCACAGACAAACAAGACCGCAAAACACAGGGGCCCAAGCAACACAGATGAATATGTAAATGGATATAAAAAGAGGGCGTACATGGTTTGAACGTAGTTAAATCCATGCTCTGTCGCCGCAAGCTCATGTATGTTATCACCCGAGGAGTCCGACTGACATTCAGAGAGTGTGGATCTGAATGTCAGTCGGACTCCATGGGTGATAACAAACATGAGCTCGCGGCGACATGGAAGTGTTTCAACTGTATGATATCCGACGAAAATTTCAAACCAATTTATTATGAACCAGAAACGTGTTTCGGATAATAAATCCTCACCAGTGATGATTCCATCCAAAGTGAGTTTTCGAAGCAGCCAATATTCATTTAAGCAGCGCCCTCTGGTCATATTTTTTGAAATTCCTGAGCACTTTGTAGAGAGCGCGCGGCTCCAAATTCCCTGTAGGGTCGATTAAGTAGCATATTCAAATAATGTCTATGTTAAAAATAGCATAAGAATGATGGTGCGAAGCCTTCCTTGCCTTGCCATCTCGACTTTGAGACTGAAAAAACTGATCGGTACTTTTTTATGTTTATTCATTGCAAGGTATACCAGAGAAAATGTTCTTATCGTTATTCAGGATGTTCTGTTTTCAGAGAGTGCATGAAGTTTATACATTGTTTTCATTTTCGTGCTTAAACATCGACGGCGGGAGCGGCTAGCCAACAGGGGATGCTTACTCCTCCCGGGCACCTGGTCCCACCTCTAGCTTGCTAGGGGTCCGTCGATGCTTAATTTTGTGCTCTATTGTAAGTGCTGTTGAGATTATCGTCAGGATCCTCTTAACTCATTTCTGTTCTCAAAATTCTAAAACCTGGGTCCTGTTGCATCATATCCCAGCCATTTTGCTACGTCTTTCGTTATATTTAGGAGATATTTTTCACAGATTTTGGTCATATTACATTGTTTAGATTGAGGATCACTGACGAGGGTTAAATACCCGAAACGCGTCTAGTCCATGCTGTAAATTTATCTGCTCTAAAATGATGCTAAGAAATTTGAGGACGTTAAAAAAATTCAAAACTCTAGGGGAACAAGACATAATCGTGCAAGTCTTCATTAACAAGGCAATCGCGATCCACAAACAATCACTTCTCAACACTTTATTTATTTCAGGAATCAAAAGATGTTTGGGCTCTTTCCAGCCCAACTTTTTTTTTACTGTTTTGACAACATTACATTATTAAAGTTTCTCATTTCATCTTACAATGAAGAGATTATTTATACACTGTACTTTGTGCGTTCGTCGAGACCTTTATCTAACAGGGAAAGTGTTAGGGTTGTGCGCACGTAATCCGGATAACCACACCATTTGCTACTTAAGTCCTAAGTCGGAACCGGTTGCCCATTGGTATCGTTGGTTTATGTGTAGTCCTTTGTGTTTGATGTTTCTGTGTTGTGCGTTGACGTTCTTTGTCCCTTACGCGTCTCTTTCTGTGCCTGTCTGCTTTGTGTTTTTGCATTGGGCGTTTTGGGGTTTTAATGTGGGTGCTACAATCTGGTGTTGTTGGAGATCCCCTCCTTTGTTTTAAGTAGCAGATGGTCGTCGAAAGTCGGCATCGATTGCCCATTGGGCTCGTTGGTTTATGTGTGGTCTTTTGTGTTTGGTGCTTTTGTGTCGTATTTGCTGTTTATGTCTCTTATTGTGTATGTCATTTCTGTATTTTCAATTGTTTTGTTGTTGGTGCTGCAACCGGGTCGTGTTGGAGATCCCCTCCTTTCTTGTGATTTTCTTGTAATTCGTATAATTATTCTTTAAAAACGACACGGTATTAAGTTTCACAATTAATTTACACTTTTGTACAATAATAATAATGATAAAAGCGCGACATGTTACTTTAGATTTCTATTGTGAGTACCAACTGGACGTATGATTCAGATGTGGACAAAGATCATTGACATATCTTGCGGCTCCTTTAAATGCATAATGATTGTGACTTTTTCACTGGACTTTCATTCGACGTTGAACATTTTATTTCATTCCACACATGGAGGTCATAATTTTTAGTTTTCTGAAGACTGCATTGTACATTGCCATATATGCATTACATAAATTATGAAAATTATCCATGATAATATTATCGGATGATATCATATCGTCCTATTTCAAAGTTCTTTTTTTTTTATATAAAGCCAGTAAGTATCTATTTATAAGGATCTTAATATTCTTCTTGCAAAGTTTTTCACCAAATGTCCAAGCGGAAGGGCAAGACGCTGAATAGGTCATTTCGTGTTTATTGTTTCATTGATTTGTTGTAAGAGTTACAATACGGAAGATCGCAAATACTTTTAACGAAGACTATACGAATGTACACGCGAACTCTTCGATTGTTCTACTTTGTTATGACGTCATCAATTTACTTGGGCAGAAAAGGTGCACAACTTTTAAACAATGGTTTAGGTAGGTGACTAAATGAAAAATCAGAACGGACACGCTGCACGCGCTGTATTTGCGATCTTGCGTATTACATCAAAATGCATTTAGATTTCGTTTGTCTTTGCGGAAGTGGGTCTTTTCCCAACGTCGCCTTTTCTATATCAAACTCTTTTTCCATCCATTTCAGATTCATTTCTCCGCATCTCTGAAAGACTGTTGCTAGTTTCATAATTGTAGCATCATCTTCGTTTGATGTGTACCATTTGTCAAGCATTGTTCTAGTTATGTCCAGAATTCTGTTGTCTTTCTCAACTTGTAGACGCTCTATCTCGGCCAAGTCTATACCAAGCTCCAATCCCAAATGTATGTACTTGTATGTAACACGTTCTGCAGTGATGCCGAGGAACTCATCATAGACTTTTGCTACGCAGCTTACGGTATCCAGCACGTTGTCTTTTAAACAAAAAAAAAAGAAAGAAAATGTAAATCAAGGAATTCAATCTATGCACTGGACCTCTCGAAATCTTTTTTAAATTAACATAATACTGGTCATAAGACTTAAAACTTTTAACCCGCTCCGATGCGCTCCTGGAAGCAATGCAATTTTCTTTTAGATTTATATAAGCTATGTTATATAGGGAAACATCCTTTAATAATTGAGCTTTACATAACGTCGGTAATTAGGATGTATGGGATGGACAAACAATTTGGACATAATAATTTTCACACTCTTTGGCAATTTCACATTGTTTAGATAGAGGATAACTCACAAGGGTTACGTACCCGAAACGTGTATGTCTGGTCCATGCTGAAAATTAATCTGTTCTTAAATGGTACTATTGAATTTGAAGACGTTTAACATTGGATCATGGACTATCAAGTCCAAAATGCATGAAGGCAACATAAGCGTAACATCCCTTAGAAGCTGCATGTGCTATGCTTTCAGCAGAGTACTTTAAAATCAAGTTGAAAGAAACTATTTGTATAGAAAATCATTTCAGTCTCTTCCAAAAGAGCACATGTGGAGAGTATGGTAATCCTATGTTGATTACTTTCCCTCTGTGCTTATCACAGGGATTTAAGCCTAAATGCATAGTGACATTGACCTTTGACCTGTGACATTAAGAATTTAAAAGGGATTATCATATCCATATGTGAAATATTTGTGGAAGGTTTGATGTTTCTTCAATAATCGTCTTCCTTCAATGTTGTCCTCTAGAATCCGGAAACAATTATAGACACACACACCCTCAGACACACCATCTCCCACCCTCCCTCTCCACCCACACACACCCTCACACACACGCACCCTCAGAAACACAGTAGAGATTATATAATATCTCGCGACAGAAGTGCAGATAAAATCGAACCTCAGAGAATAGTCCATCTAATGTTTGACAGGAAACAAAAGCCTTGTTCATCCAGACGTTTAATAGGACCCGACTTTGATAAGAGGCGTGACACTTCAAGGGTTGTATTGATATTTCTCTTTATATAACGATTTAAGTTTTGGCGAGCTGTAGTCGATTTAGCTTTAAATTATATTCACGAAAACCTATTCTATTTCGTTTTCTCGAGTGTTAGATACTGTAGCAAAAGAATAATTTGAAATTCATTTCAGTAACTTCCATCATCTTAACATATGAAATAATTATGGTTTATAATAATTGATAATAAGCTGTCACTTTGTAAAAACTACGTTTGTTTTCATCCCCTTTTTAAATACTGTGCAACAGAAGAAATACCTACCTTTCAAGATTTCATCCCGCATTGCCTGAAAGATATAAAAATATATAGTATACTTTTGTTATTCCCGCATCAGTATCTCTGTATAAAAATGTAAAAAATGTCAACAAATTAAAAAAAAAATCGAACCAATATTTTTATCATTATTTTGAATGGCCGGTCGAATAGTTAACAGGATTTGCCCTTTGTTTGGATCAGTACTCGAAACGTGAATGTCTGGCCCATGCTGAAAATTTATCTGTTCTTAAATGATGCTATTCAATTTGAAGACGTTTAACATTCGTACCACTTGGTAAGTGTCACTGCTGGTGGATCAGGAGTCCCGAGGGCACATGTAGCCAACTTCGGTTGATCGTCTTTTCAACGCATTAGAAAATTACTGTATCAAAATTTCTTGAAATTTCTAAAACGTTGTTCCTGTAGCATCATATCCACCCCATCTTTAAAAGTCTTTCGGTAAATTTTGGACAATCATTATCACAGTCTTTGGCAATATTATATTGTTTAGATTAAGGATCACTGACGAGGGTTAAGTACCCGAAACGTGCATGTCCGGTCCATGCTGAAAATTTATCCGTTCTTAAATGATGCTGATGAAACATAACTTGTTGAAATGCAAATACAGTGCACTGAAATTTTACAATAGAGCATACGGTAAACCGTATTTTATTCGCGGGCGTTTTATTATCGCGAAATCCGTTTTCGTAGTTAGGTTCGTACGTGTGGATAAATATAGACTCGAAAAAAGCTATGGACACATAGCCAAATCTGGATGTTACAAATAAATATTTATCCTATTATAGAAATATTTCTAAAGCATTCTTTACAAGACAGTACGAATGGATTTAAATAAAAGTGTTAGAATCGTCTTCGTGCATCGCACACAATTTGTTTGATAAAGGTATATGCCTTTTGTTTTTTACGTTTTGTATTTATTAAGCAACTGAATAAGAAAACAATCAGTTATCTTATTAGCAATCGGGGCTTTTTGACAGATTATAAAGTTGGAAAGTTTTGGAAATTGACATATTTAATGAACGGGTTTTTTCTGATTCATACGAACTCGCGAACATAAAACGCCGAGAACCAGTCACCAAACTCGTATTGGCGAACTTAAGACGCCGCGAATGAAATAGATTTGTTCAGTATATTTCACTATTGACAACTTATTCTTTATTCTGTGGAAAGTTTGCTTGTTTCTTACACAGTGTCGATGTGGTAATGTTCTTAGTTCACTCTGGGGGTCATTTCTATGTTTTGCATCATAAATGTTTCAAGGATCTGAATGTCTTTTGATTATTTTATTTTCTATTCTAGTTTTGTGATGGACTTTCTTTCACTAAAATCGAGTTACTTGATCGATTTCAGTCGCGTCAACTACAACCTGTTTACGTTTCAGAATTAAGTGATTGTTCATGTTGTCTAACTTCGAAATTTTATTCATTCCAAGGTTCGCAACCGTTCCTATGGAAATTCTAATGATTTTGCCTTGCCTTCACGACTTTGGGACTGAATAACTGATCGGTACTTCTTTAATGTTTATCATTTTTATCTAGTCATCAATATTGAAAAAATTATGTCATGAAATTTATAACATAAAGGTCGATTTTTTTTATCTATTTCGTGTTTTCTATCACGTGCTATGTCATCCATGAGCCAAATTGTTTTATATCACAGAAACTCATCCTCCAGATAAACTCTACGTATTTGTCTCAATCTATTTTTGAAGATCGTTTGTCATATCTATACTACGACAGCATTTTTAAAATTGTCAATATGGTGTTTTTTTTTACACTTAAACATTTGTTAATGGCACATTATTTTTAGGGGTGCCGCTTAGAATGATTTTGGTTGCGCATTCACATTTTGTCTTTTTCATCTTCTTTCGTTATAGTATGGTCCTTTATACTGTTTGTATCTCATCCTTATATGTATGTATGTTTTCGAGATCTGTTCGCCAAGGAGCAGTTAAGATAAGACGTGAAATCAGCCCTGAGAAGTGGGACTTTGAAAATGGAAATTGCAAAGAAAATTCTTCGTAAAATTTATACCTAAAAGGATTCCTATAAGAATATGAAATATTGTTTATCTGTTTTGTATAATTTTGCTAATATTTGGGGAATTGGGGCTAAACTTGTAATTTTCCTTTAGAAATCAATAGAAAACGGACAAGTTTTATTGAACATTGTTCCACCCCGGATATACAGAATGCCACTTTTACTGGAGGTGTATATCCATGATACAAAGTTTTTGGAAAAGTGGGGTTCTGTATCTCCGGGGGGACACTACCCCAGAGACAAAAAACAAAACAAAACAAAACAAAAAAAAAAAAGAAAAAGGAAGGAAGGGGTGCATTTTTGTAAAGATAGATTTTTTAGACCAAGAGTGATGTTTATTTCTTCGTCAGTGTGTATTTCACGCAAAGAGACTAACATTATAGCCGTTGAATACGAAATGAGACCGTATTTTGAGTTCCGGATTTCATTATTTGCCAGTTAATGGATTTTGATCTACAATGAAGACATATTTTATGTGTTTTGTAAATATTTAATATTTCTTGAAATGTTATTAAATTAATGTTTTTTTTTTCGTCAATTTGATCAGTTTTCCTATCCGAGTGCCCCTATAGTGAGTATTTCACTAAAATGTAAAACATAATAAGTCTTGAAATACATCATATTTCAATCATGATTCATTTTTTCAACATGTGAATCGTCATGCGGAAGAAATACGGAACGAGATACAGGGCTAAATACGGCCCTTATATTAATAAACAGCTTTTTTACAATGATGTTCGGATTCTGAATTCCGACTTTGGTGTTTGAGTTTTGAAATTGAAGCAAGGGAAATTATCCCTTATCCAAAGCGACAAAAGATGGATATTGACCACTTTTATAATTTGGTATGACTCAAGAAAGTAGTAATACAGTAAGATAAATGACATCCCAACTAGGATACTTGGAATAAGTTAATAAACGTGAAACAAAACCCCCTATTACATCACAATCAATAGACATAAACATTCTAAAAGGAAAAATTGAACTCGCGGAATCTCATTAGAAGAGAAAAGGAGGAGAAACATAGAAACGTGGTAACACATCACCATTAAAATGCGAAGACAGCACTATATAATGAACTATATACTGCTAAAAAGTATAGTATTACGCTACCATTTCTCGTATACATTCAGCCAACATATACACTGTTATCATACACATTTTGCAAAGTATAAGACAGATATAAACATTTCACTTCTCACAGTACACAGTCAAGAGTTAATTGGATATATAATGGGATCAATTTGAAGGTAATTGTCCTTGCAGGAAACTGCTAGAAGTTTGAAAAATGTTGCATTTTTTAAAAATTTCAGCAATTTTAGAAATTTTCGGAATAAAGCCATCATTTTAATAAAAGTCCTTTTGCCATGTAATTTTGAGACGTAAATTGCTTTCTTCATGATGATGGTGTTCCGGTGCCAATTTGGACAGTCGTCAACAAGAAATGGTTAACATGCAAAAATGGGAAAATTCAAAATTATCACTTTTTTCTAGGTAGTTTTCTGGGGGTACAGTTTTAACAAATGACTTACAGATTCCAATAAAGACATCTTTTACCTATCACATCAGATTATAAGAACTCTTAGTCAGTAGATTATCTAATAATTTCATTCTACTCAAAATGATGTTATTTGACTAAATGGTATAGAGAAAACCATTGTGACTCTAAACTATTTTAAGCAGTATATATAAGAGCGGAATGAAAAATATACGGCGCCAATCTTTATTAGAAAAGAAAAATTGAAGTGCCGTTCTATCGCCCTGGAATCAGATATTAGGATAAGAAACCTGCCAAATTGTATTCCGACTGTAAGTATTTAGTGCGGAAATAAATACAACTGCCCCAAGACTTTGCATACAATAATCTCTACTGTAAACAGAAATTGCAATCTTAAGACACACAAGAAAGGAGGAGATATCCAACAACACTCGTTTGCAGCACCCACAACAAACACCCTATGCACAGACACAGAGCAGACACGCACAGAAAATGACGCAAAAGATACAAGGAACACTTCATCATTTATACACTGTAATGAAAAAAATCAAATATTATACAACTTATTTCACTACCTGCTAAACGCAATAGTTTCTGGAGGAATATGCTATTTTAAAATAGAAACATTCTGACACTAAAGGCTACCACAGAACAATTTGTTAGAAATAGATAATTAATAAACAAAAAAACCAGCCATAAAGCTTAAAATGACCTTACAAGATTCTGCAAAGAAGCGATCGTGGGACCTCAAATGAATCGAGATCAGATTCTCGGGGAGAGTAAACAAGCCTTTTAGCGTTTGTTGATCCTCACAAGAGAAAACAGTGTTAATACATCAATTGTAATACACCTTTCCACAAATTCCGACAGTGACGTCATTTCATGCATATATTTTGGTATGTAGAATTTCATTGTGATTTTAAAGTAGAGACAATGAAATTAATTATTTTCTTTTGAATACCTGGCAGATAATGTGCGTGTTGAAATTATCTGTATGTTCATTCAACAGGCATCTTAGTTCTGGTATAGAGAAACTGTGAGTTCGCCTTTTCCATTCCTGTAGGACGTAAAATGCTTTTACATCCCCTTTGAAATTTTTGTAGTCCCCTTCTATATCATAGGCAAACTCAGCGTCATTCAGTAGAGCTGCACAAAGTTGGCAGAGATCAACCCTTCTGAGGTTTTGAGCCATTCTCATCAGGTTGACATCCTCTATTATACATCCATCGTAATCTAAAATGAAATGGTTATGAAATCGTACAAACATTAACAAACAAAAAAAGCTTCTGGATGTCATGTCTTTAAAATTTGTTTTGGAATTTTAGACCGTTACACATAATATGAAAAAAACCCAAACCATCTTATTAGTTAGTGAATGATATTCCAAAAACATACAATCTTATAAGTTAATCTATTCTTTTACTGCATAACTTGTGCTATTTTTAAAATGAAAATTGGTTACTATGTTATTCAAAATCAAAACTGTTTCTCCATTTGTGCAAGGGTTGCCTAAACCGAGACATGAGGCATAATATTTCGTATAGCATCATATGCCCCTTAGAATTTCTATGATCTACAATTTAACAAAGCGAATAGTGTCTCGCTGTTACATGTACGTAGAAGTTTCATAAAGTACATTTACTTAAAATTGTATTGTTGAGAAGCTTGTAATACAAATATCTTAACACCAATTCTCTATAATCACCAGATATTTTGTAAAGGGGTCTGAGCACACGGTGTCACAGATCCATACGGTATTTATGCAAATGAAAGGCCATAATGAAAATATTTGAAATTGACGGAATGATTTACTCATTGTAACGTCGGTTGCCATGGAAACAATTTGTAAACACTGACAAAGTGCAATTTTAGCTTAATTTGAAGCAACACAGAACATAGGAACACATTTTCTACAGGCATATGTAACTTAATTAAATTTTAGATCCAAACTCCTTCTGATAAAAACAAAAAATAAAGGAAAACAATGAATTACAGAGAATCAATGGCGATAATTCTACCATTTTCTGAAGATAGCGATTTGTCATTTTAAGCATAGATAATGGGGAATTGAGAAGTTGTTATGAAGTTAAAAGTTAACTTATCAGATAACAATCGATGACAAGTAAATTTTTCTGGTTGCCATGGTAACATGGATGGTATCCAAGGAAAACTACTCTTTTTACTTCATATTAAAGACCAAATGTCTGACAATATCAGAGAAAACATCAAGATTACTTTAATCATAAGTCTTTATTCCTATCTTGAATTTTGATCAGACATATTTCGCTCAATACAAGGAGAATTAAGCCGTTGCTAAGGAAAGATATGTAAGAATCTGCCTTCAAATTTGCTTAAGGCCTGTTTGTTTCTTTGGATACGTGCATTTTAAATGAATGTAATGGAAGAATTTTTTTTGCTATAAAATGTTTAAGCAAACTACTTTATTTGCATACTCATTTTGCATATTTAACATCATAAAAATATTTAATATCAAAGGCTTCAAAAAGTCCAACACAAGAAGGAATTTTTATTGGTATTGTATCCATAGTAACCATACAAAAGATTGTCTAGTTTAAATTGAAATAAACTCTATTGATAAAGGCATTTCTTATCCATTATTATTATTATGATCACAACATTCAATTCTTTAAATTCATTAATTTAGAAATGGTTGCAATTGTAACATTAACCCCAACCCTTTTCAAAGTTTTCAAAAGAGTGCATTGTTTGCCATATATGGGTGTTATCACATTCTAGTGATCAAGTGGATTAATTGTTTACATTAAAAAACTCAGACAGTTCAATATATCAATATTTCTTTCTACGGTCTAGCGAATACGGCGTCGGGCTAGTAATTGTTTGCTATGGAAATTTAGATCCTTGGAAACCTATTTTATTTATTGGATATTTAAGGTCTTTCAAATCAATAGACATAGTCGCTAACCAGTCAACTCAAAGCCATTCTAAAACGGAAAATAAAATTAGAATTTGGTCAGAATATGCAATATTGTTACCATGGTAACCATTCAATGGTTTGGTGTTTCAAAAGTAGGTCAAATTCCACAAGCATTAACGCCAAGGAAAGTGGATATGCAACATAAAAGCATTACGCCAGCATCTGAGCCAACGTGAGGTATTAATATAAGTTGTGTAACTTGTTTGTTAAACTTTGTAAAATAAATAAAGTTTAAATTAAAATTTTAAATTTTAAAAGCATTAGCAATTACCACTCAAAAATTATGGCCAATACTAAAGTTCTCTCTAAGACAAACGGTCACCCCAAAGACATTGGACAAATCGAAATGTGTCATATATTTTTATTGGCAATAGGACGAGAACTACACATATTTGAAAGCTTATGTCTTATACAATTTTTCAGCAAAGAAAGCTATTTCTGTTTCTGATGATTAATCGCTTTTTTCTCATTTTGCATGGTTATTAGACATGGGAATCAACCTACCTCTCCATGCTAAGTTTTCTGTATGACTCGATAACTTTCGCTATCAAATTCTCGACATTCTGGTTTAATTTTCTTGTTATGATAGATTTTTTCGATCATACTGCCCCCCCCCCCCCCCCCCCCACTCGTCCTATTAGATTTCTTTTCATATTCTTTAATCATATTGATGTAATGATATAATATTTATTTGTTTTTGATATTCATGCTTTTTAAATGTAAATGTTCTATCTTGTGTTGAATGTGGGTTTTTCTTCAATGATTAAGGTATTGTGCATATGTGATCCGGTGTAGCATATTGTCTTGAAGCAGATCACCTCCAATTTCTTCATGACATACAAAGGAGTACTAACTTTCACATGGACATTTTACCATCCCTGTATCTGGTCCTTTGTCGACTTCCTGTCAAAAGAAAGGGAGATAATTCATATTGAATCAAAAACACTGTTTTAAGTCTCTAAGGATAGTGACGTTCAAGTTTTCAATATACAGTTTCTATATATTTCAGTAAGTACCTTAACGGCTTTTTCGAAAATGACGCATTTATTGCTAATATCCCTTTTCCTTCGATCAAACGACCCTCAAAGAATGCACATTATTATAAACATTTATTAAAAGATCAAGACATGAATCGAAATAACTACACAACAACCTTCATATACATCCTATATGTCAAACGTCTTCAAATTGAATAGCATCATTTAAGAACAGACAGTGATCCTCAAATCTAAACAATGTGATATGCAAAAAAAAAATGTGAAAGTTACTATGTCGAAAAAGCGTACCGAAAGACGTAGCAGGATGGGTGGGATATGATACTACAGGACCCACGTTTTAGAAATTTCAAGAAATTTTGGTAACAGAAATTTAAAAGTGCGTTGAAGAAACGATCAAACGAAATTGATCGAATATATTTTCTTCAGAACAAGAATTGCATGGTACGTTCATTTAAAAGAAATGATCCCATGTCTTATCACTGACGCATTCAATTTTATTCTGTTCTAAAACGTGTCTAGATGTTACGTCTCCAAATTCATAGAAATCCTTCTACGTCTTTCGGTATGATTTGATCCCATCTTTCGGTACATAATCACTTTCACAACAGGGGATGCTTCTCCTCCCGGGCACCTGGTCCCACCTCTAGCTTGCTAGGGGTCCGTCGATGTTTAATTTTGTGCTCTATTGTGAGTGCTGTTGAGATTATCGTCAGGATCTTCTTTAACTCATTTGTGTCACACTTATGCCCTTTGCCGTGTGGAGCTCGTAAAAAAGTTCCCCGCGAGGGGTTTGACAGTAAGTGTTTTGAATATACTTCCCTGACATTGTCGCCATAGCACTTTCTATATAGACATAGCGTCAGACAGTGCATGAATTTTATATATTTTCATTTCCATGCTTCATTTACATCGACGGCGGGTGCGGCTAGCCAACAGGGGATGCTTCTCCTCCCGGGCACCTGGTCCCACCTCTAGCTTGCTAGGGGTCCGTCGATGTTTAATTTTGTGCTCTATTGTGAGTGCTGTTGAGATTATCGTCAGGATCTTCTTTAACTCATTTGTGTCACACTTATGCCCTTTGCCGTGTGGAGCTCGTAAAAAAGTTCCCCGCGAGGGGTTTGACAGTAAGTGTTTTGAATATACTTCCCTGACATTGTCGCCATAGCACTTTCTATATAGACATAGCGTCAGACAGTGCATGAATTTTATATATTTTCATTTCCATGCTTCATTTACATCGACGGCGGGTGCGGCTAGCCAACAGGGGATGCTTCTCCTCCCGGGCACCTGGTCCCACCTCTAGCTTGCTAGGGGTCCGTCGATGTTTAATTTTGTGCTCTATTGTGAGTGCTGTTGAGATTATCGTCAGGATCTTCTTTAACTCATTTCACACTCTTTGGCCATATCACATTGTTTAGATTTAGGATCACTGGCGAGGTTTTTTTTATTATTATTAAAAGGCGAGGGTTAAATACTAGAAAAGTGCTTGTCTGGTCCATGCTGCAAATTTCTCTGTTCTTAAATGATGCTATTGAATTTGAAGACGTTGAACATTGAACATAACTTTCACAGTCTTTTAGTCTGGGTTGTATCATTGGGTTGGGTGCACGCCTGATTCTCCAAAATCTAACTTTGTAGTATTTTTTGCGCTCCTTCAGATAACAATTGTCTCATGGAAATTTCAATTGCTAAAATATAAATGGATAGGAATGTCATTTGATAATTTTAGTTACCAAATGACATCTCTATCCATTTATAATAAGAAACAGCATAATATCAAAGCTAAAATATATCAATTAGGCAAATTAAAAGAGCTAGTACTTATCTTCTCAAAATAAGTGGTTTTTGCATTAAAAATGCATATTTTACCCAAAAATGTTGGTTTTAATTAATTATTACATTTAATTTCACAATCATCTGACAAGATGATTACTTTCTATTATGATAATAGCTTCAAATGTATAGTTTTAGCAAAGATAATGAATGAATAGAATTTTCTCAGAAATCTGTTATTTTTAGACAAAAGAGCATTTTGCCCCAAAATTAAATAGAAAATATACCTTATATATTTCAAACATGTAATTCATGAGTGAACCTAAATAAATACAGTTAAAAATACATTCCCTGCTATCATTTCAAAAAAATTTATAGATTCAATAAATATTCTCCAGAAATCAGCTATTTTTAAATGAAAAAAAAGTCCCCCCCCAGAAAAAAAAACACTTTGATTTTGAATGAAATGTTAGTAGAAAATATGTAATCTGAAAGAGTGTGAAAAGTTACTTTCATAATAAAGAAGGGTTCTTTAAATAAATATACAGAAATATGATATTTCTAATTGAAAATACAGTTTTCTGTATAAGATAATTCACTTCGAGGATTTTGCAAAAAATAAGAATATAAAATATATGTCATTTGAAAGAGAGGACATTAAAGATGTTTTTTAATCATCATTGAACAATCATGTGCAATATTGAGGAGCTGAGAAGCAGGAATAAATTAAAAGTTCCTCAATTTTTTGTGACTTTTGGCAAAACTTCAACTTTTTACCCTAAAACACACAGTAAAAATAGGAATTGGAACTTATTTCATCTGAAAAGACATAAAAAATACTATATATTCACACTTTCCATTTTTTAAAAACATCAACCTTATAAAAATTAAAATTTTCTTCCCTTTTCAGTGATTTTGACTAAAAATAACATGCTCTTCCTGAAAAACATCATTTTTGCAATTGAAATTAAAAGAAACATTTTTTCTGAAAGAGCGTAAAGAATGCTACAAAGTCAGACCGGTTTTGGAGGATCAAGGGGGGGGTTGCACCCAACCAAATGATACATTCCAGACTATTTGGCCATATTACATTGTTAAGATTGAGGATCATATTCAATTTGAAGACGTTTAACATTGACGAGGGTTTAGTACCCGAAACGTGCATGTCATGTCCATGCCGCAAATTTATCTGTTCTTAATTACATGTCCCACTGTTCAGATCGGACTTGGTTACATGTGTCCTCGGGGACGCCTAGTCCACCAGACGTTTTTGTCTTTGATAATTATTTTTTAGCTTCTTGAATATTAAACTTACGTCTTGTGTTAAACTATCCAAATCGGAGGAATCGCAAGATATGGGTTTTTCCAATGCAGTATTGTACACTTCAATGATTTGTTCTATCGTTGCTGTAAGAAAGAGTTTTATTGCCAAGCACCATTGGACATCTGGCCTTTGTGATGACTCTGTATGAGCCAGAGTGACATATATTCTCTTGATGTCTCTCTTCATTTCCAGTAGATGAAACTTGCCGCTTCTCAGAACAACAAGTCCATTGTAGAAATGCTCATTGTAGATCTCCCAGAAGGCAAGACAAGAGCAAGCCAATCTGTTGAATATTGCAGGAGGAAGAATGTTCTCAGAGTAAAACCTAATTGTAATCCCGTTCTCTCTGTTCAAGCCTACGACACGGTCCTTAGATATGACGGAATTCATCATGCATGGAACCAGAAAAAAATCTGGTGATATCTTTCTTCCATCTTTATATATCATAGGTTCGCATATCAGATCTAGTTTTTTTAAGACGGCAAGCAAGTGGTCACTGTGATCAGAAATGCCATATTTTCCTTTCTCTTTCCACATTTCCAGTATATGTTGTTTTTGTACTCGTCCGGACTGTCTCATCAAATTGAATGGTGTTTTCATCCATGAAAGAAGGACGAATCGTTCACACGTAACGAAGCATCTCATGGCGTCGATAAGAATTTTTGGATCTAAGATGATTTTCTCTCGAAGTGTTCCAGAATCGAAGTAAAGGATATAGCCCAAATTGTGAAGGTAAAGGAGGAAAACTCTCAGATGATCATCAACAAGAGGAGTTGCCATTTGGCTGTTGATCTGTCGGAGTTCTTTCATGTCGATGAAGTATTGATTTTTTCCCTTTAACTCCATGAGTTTCTCTTGGAGCTCAATCCATGATGATGGTATGGGCTTACCAAATTCTGTGTACTTTTTACCCTCTTTCAAGATGATATCACGAATGGTTTTTCTTGTTTCACTGGACATGTTTTTAGCGCTTATGAAGAGATCTTTGCTAACAATAAGCTGTGAGGAACTGATAAGTTCGTCAAATCTTTCTCGAATGGCATTTTCGATGGCTACAAGCTTTCTCCAATCCTGTAAGAAATATATCAAAGTTCATTTATACGGATTTACTGATTAATTTATTTTTAAATTTTTAAAATATATATGATTGGGAGTGATTTGAGTTGCCAAATTTTAAAAAATTAACCTCTGCATCGGAAAATTAATTGTCTTTTATGTTAAAGGTCTATTACACATGTAAGATGGACTTGGACCTATTCCTTAAGGTATTGATATGTCAAAATTTCTGAAATTATTCGTTTCTTACCTTTCCTAATAACACAAACTTTTATTTTATTCTATATACAGGAAAACTTACTATGAGACTTTGAAATATGAATTTTTCAACGTATTCGAGATAATCCTTATGATGTCATATTATTAAAAGTGTCATTCCGGTTCTCGCAAACTAATTGAAAATTTATCTTAATGTAATTGCAAAAGTCTTTATCAATGTATTCCACTTACACATAAAAAAGATGGGATGAAATGTGTTTAAGACAAAGGCAGGATACTTGAATAAAAGATGACACTTTCGCTCAAAAATGCCAATTTTGAGTCAAATGACTGTAGTCGATGGCTAGTAATCCTATGGATGAATCTTTGTCAAAAACTTACAAAATGATTAACATTGTCCAGAGATAGTACCATGACCAAATGAGAAAAATTGAATTTAGGATTAGAATTCTACAAGGCTTTATATTTTCCTATTTTTTTTCTTCCAAAATCGTATACTTTCAACGAAGAAACACCCGCTCTACTTTATCGTAAATTTGTCAACGAACATACTGTGATAAAGACTGATTTCCAATTCTATACATGGGATGTTTCAATGCGATATGTTTAGTATTGATGTTTTTGTACTTAATGAGAGGTTTATGAAGCGATTTTTCCCCGATAATGTCAAAATGACGTCGTGGTTTGCTCATGGATATAATTCCCAAAGTCCATTATCTCGGAATTCGCTATAATTTTTTCAAAAGGAGTCGGAAAATTTGTCAAAGGGGTAGGTTCACGAACACCCCAAATCGGCCCTAATTTTTTGCGAAAAATAATTTTATGAAAATTATGATGCAGCATCTCTTATATTCATCTCAAATACCTGGCGAAATAGAAAGTAAATATTTTTCATTGTCAAAACGTCTTGTGCGTTCGTTATGACGTCACATTTTGACGTCATTTGCTCTGCATGACGGAAAATGAAGGAAAATCGCCATATTTTGTGCATAAATCTTTGAAATTAGAAGAGGCGCCAACCCTTACCCAACATAAATTTTATGTAGATCGAAAGATAAAGTGCAAATCTAACTATTTATAAGAAAATTATTTTGGGTGAGGGCTGGCGCCCTACTTATTTCATTTTGACCAGAATTATGCCAATTTCTTACGATTTTGCTGCATTTTACGACTTTAAGCCGACTTTGAAGCCATATCTTTCGGTGTATTGCACGTATTTTGAAATATTCATTTGGTATTTCAAATAACCACACATTTAACTTCCTTGATACGAAATACTATCGAAATCTAAAACACTCTGAAATTAAGGCCGATTTTCCATGTTACCGAACCTGCTCCTTTTATCGGTTGTGTCAATTTTGTATATCAATCAGTGTATTACATGTTTTAAGGCAGTTAAGACTGTACTCTTCCTAGAAAATGTGAAAACAAAAATTGTCGCCGCCATCATGGTGTTCGATCCTTCCTCGTATCTTCATGAGAAAATAAAATAAAGAAAAAAAAACTGAAATAAACAAATGAAGCGTTTTGAAATTACATTGTTTACTTTAAAGAGACCTGCCCTGACCCTATTACTTACTTGCATCAAGCATTTACATACCAATATAAAACACAAGCAACGCAAAGCATAGTACTCCCTGACGTGACAACAAAATTTATTTTATCCAATCAGCTCAATTTCACAGATTGTAAAATTGACCTCTGACCTTAGAAATCAATACGTGTCTTCCTTACGTCACTTACTGTGACCTCTAGAGTGTTAACAAAGTTTTTTCTATTATCGCCGATTGTGATCTTGACTTTTAATATCAAACCTTGAAAATTAATAGGTGTCGTCTTCCTGCCATGAACACCTGACATGCAACGTTTGATTAGATTAGAAGTCAAATGTAGCATCTAGAGTACTCACAAAGTTATTCTATTGTCACCCATTGTGACTTTAATCTTTCACCTTAAACTTCTCACTATGTGCACATCACATGCAAAGTTTGATGAATATTGAAATTTAACTGTAGCCTCTTCGCCCTTGTTACCTTAACCTTTGACCTTTAACCGGGAACATCAATAG
Organism: Pinctada imbricata; assembly: GCA_033119305.1. NCBI lineage: Eukaryota > Metazoa > Mollusca > Bivalvia > Pterioida > Pteriidae > Pinctada > Pinctada imbricata. The sequence goes on from VSWD01000003.1 coordinate 61,078,562, forward strand.
TCTTCCTACCATGGACAACTTACATGCAACGTTTGATGAAGATCGCAAGTAAACTGTGATCTCTAGAGTATCCACAAATTTCATAGACCCACACACACTTCCGCCCACACACAAGCACATTGTGTGTTTTTTTTTTATCGTGAGGGGATAATGATGATTTCAACTCATATGTGTGTATTTCTGCTAGTTCCCATATATATCGCATAGTTTCTTGGGGTTTCTGTAATAACTTGAAATATATTAGTACATTTTGTGAAACGGAATTGGATATTTTTTTCTAAAGCTAAGGACATTCCCCCTTCATAGCTTTGACCATAAATGGCTCTTTCGCATATCTTTTAGATCATGTTTAGAAATTTGCTTTTGAAATTCATATATTTGCTATTAAGAGCCGCAAGCCTCATTGATGATCCATCGTGTGTTTAATTATAGATACACAAATGGTTATTAGGCGAGAAGATTTCTTTCAATGTGATAACTTGATAAAAATGATTATATGTTAAAATGTTTTTCAGTCACTTGTCCGCTTTTAGGCATTTAATGAATTAAAGTCTTCCATTGTGTCTTCGGAGTCTTTGGAGCTTGAAGTAAAAAAAACTACAAAGATTGGAGCTTGAAGTCAAAGAAACTACAGAAATTGAAGTCTTCGGAGCTTGAAGTCAAAGAAACTACAGAGACAAATAAATCAGCATCCTATTTCGACATAATGTTGTCCTACGACACTGATGGTCACATGAACACCTCACTCTATGACAAACGTGACGACTTCCATTTCAGCATTACAAACTTTCCTTTTCTGAGGAGCAACATCCCTTCATCGCCTGCTTATGGTGTTATCATATCTCAGTTGATACGCTATGCCAGAGCAGGTACCAAAATATACAGATTTTGATCTGAGAGCTAGGCGTCTTTCAGTCAGGGATATGTTTGTGACCGACTAACATCGTCACTAAGGAAGTTCTACGGTCGATATGGGGAACTTGTCATACACTATGATGTCCCACTCTTCAGACGATATTCTGTCATAGACCATTTGAACCATCCAACCAAAGATTGTCCGCTATGCCTTCCGAAATGGAAGTAACCGGATGTGACAGTTCTACCGAATTGAAGCGGCGGGTGTTGCATGCAAGCACAAGATGCTTACTCTTCCTGGACACCTGGTCTCACTCCCATATCGGGAGTTCGCTTCTTTTCATATGGTGGAGGTTTTTGTTTGTATGCTTTGGTTCCTGTTTTATCCAGTTTTTTTATGCCTTCGGTTTCTGATTGTCTGAATTATCGATTTTGTGCTGTATACAGGGATATGGTCATTATCCATATTTGTCATAGAGTCAGAAATCATACAATGACCATAATAGATTTAAATATCTGTATAATTTAAGATGAATGAGTGCTTAAACAAGAGATGTGCGCACGAATTTTCCTAAATCGTGACCAGTAACGCATCTTTTGTACCACTGATTAGGATGTGCAATCCGAAACGTAGGCCTGATGTATTTAACTTGGTGTGAAATTTTCTTCCAGAAGGTAACGATTTATTATTAGGTATTTTTAGTTAGTCCAAAACGGCCATAAAAAACGAATTCACGGATTTTCCTTGCACCATAAGACTTCTTAAGGAACAATGGAAAGAACAGGGGGCCAAATAACTATGATCTTGCACGCTAGTTCATTTTTGCATCCACCTACCAACTCTTGGAGATATCATAAAACCAATACTACCATCAGGTAGGGGGTACCAAACTTAGTCAGAATCCAAACTGTTTTACCTGGTGCACTCCTTGTTCAAGGCTTTTGGTTTTTCACACAATTTTTGCAGTGACAAGTGTAAAATATTTTTGAAATGTGGCTGCAATGCAGTGTTCTATGATTATAGCTTTAAGACAATATTGTCTAGGGGATTAGCTACATTTCGTAGAATAAAGTAGCGAAAACTATGATCAGTGATAATTTCATTATCAAAAGTGTTATTCTATATGGATAGCAAAAGCTGTTTATGTTACAAATGTATCATTTTGATGCATTGTATAACAAAGTGAGATATACAGAAGGGAACTGAGATGACGTCAAATTATGAATGATTGCAAAACAAGAGGCCCAAGGAGGTCACATCACTCAGCTCAGTTGCAGACAAAAGACTGATAGTAGATAATTTTGTGGAGGCCATTGCGTACTTGCTTCCTGTCGAATATGCCTCAGTCATTAAGAAACAACGGTGGCTATATTTGTGGACCCATTTGCGTGAAAAACACCTACGTGTTAGAAGACATTGAGTACTTGCTTCCTGTAAGGTTTGATGAAATTCTGTGCGGCGATTGTAAAAGGGATGTTAATAGTTAACGACGAATGGACGGTCGACGGATGACGGACTGTGCGCTATTCCTACAACTCAAGTTGAGAATACGTCAGCCAATCAGAGCCCTCGGCGGCCATATTTGTTGACCGATTTGCACGAAAAACATAAACACTGTAGAGGAATCTTGAGTACTTGCTTCCTGAAAGGTTTTGTGAACTCCTGTGATGTGGTTGAAGAGGAAAAGTCGAAAATGCGTCAGCCAGTCAATAGTTGTCGACCGATCGGCACGAAAAACACAAACGTGGCAGAAGACTTTAAAAACTCGCATCCTCTAAAGTTTTATGACGTCCTGAGCAGCGGTTGTAGAGGGGATGTCGCAAATTTTAAATGTAAACGACGAACTGACGACCATCGGACGGACGACGGACTGTGCGCTATTCCAACAACTCACTTGAGCTTTACTCAGGTGAGGTAAAAAGTCTGCGACGTAACAAAAAAAAAAAAAACGCGTTCATATCCTTCACTGATTGAACTCGACAAAAATTATACGTTGCCGAGTTGTAAACATTGACATTTCGGACTTTTGTTGGGTGGTTTAAGTCCTTAAATCTGCTTTTGTTAAAAATAACTGTTTTGTATTTCGCATATTTGATACAACCTTAAACTTTAATTTGTTACCTTAACCTGGTCTCTGTGGGTCCCTATTAGGATTATTTTGGGGAAGTTGATTTGTTCTCCTCTTGCATATGTAACGATCATTGCAATCCAGTACTCCAGAAAATCTATAAGAAAAAGATAAAATATTGTAAATAATGACAAATACGGATAATGACCATATCCCTATATAGTCCAGTCAAAATAGCACAAATATGGCCTCAACCTAAAAAAGAATACAACACAAACTTTCTCAACTGATTTAGTAAGTACAATATTGTATCTAAAACATATTAAAAGTTTACCAAAATCAACCCCGTGGAAATTCGTGTTTTGGGGAAAATTCAAAAATATTGATCAAAAATCGATGAAAACTTGAAAATAATTCTAAAACACATAATATATAAATGAATGTTAAATTTATTTGATTCTACTGTTATTCTGCATACACCACTGTCATTTAATGACTGTAAGTTGACAATTGTCATAACGTCTGCTATCTTTTTTTGAAAAAAAATAGTAATTTTGATGATAAAATCACGAAAAATGTATTTCACTTCTAAATTTGTGTTATTTAAACAACCAAGAAATGAAGAATGTCTCACTATGTTCCCGGTGACCACGGCGGTCCAAAACGTAGCAATCCGTGGGATTTTTGTCAGTTTTTATCTTGGTTTCAAGTTCTGTTAGGTCTCATTACGATTTTTGCACGGTAAAGGTATCCGTGACGAGCCGCGGCTCCTTAATCCTGAAGACCAAACGGCACTGCGTTTCAACCTGCGGCTTGTTACGGACGCTTGTACGTTTCCTCACGACCTGCCACGTTCTGATAAGGTCTGTCACGCTTTGTTACGATTCAATCAAGTTGGCCATGAAAGGAAAAGGAGACACAAAGAGCTGCAAAAAAAGGTTGGCTAGTTATACTTTTTGTGTGGCCGTGCGTACCGTGCAAGATTGTAGTAGAACTTGAAATAATCCGTAACAAGTCGGAACGTAACGTGATTAAACGTGACAAAACGGTTAACATACTCCTAAGCTCGCCATGAGAAATCGTGGCACACCTGGATAAAACGCACATCTGCCCTAAATGTGACAGACCGTAACTTTATTATGATCGCAAGTTTCCGAGTCATACTTTTGCTTCCCGTTCCGCTACGCACACTGTCCCTTGCGGTCTGTAACGTACATTCACGTTTCGTTACGTACCGTTTTACTGCGGTTTCTAAAGTAGGTCATCTACACCGTGGGGTGCCGTGGCAAAAAACATTTGACCCGTCAGCCCCGGCAATCACGGCTAGTTACAATGTACCTACGTTGTCTCACGGTCACCATGTCTCGTCCAAGGTTGCTTAAAACGTGGCATCCGTGGTTGCTGGGAACATAGTGTAAAAAAAAAGGGGGGGGGGGGGGTCAATATTAGATTCTCCAATGTTCAAAATCAAGATGCTTATACATTTTTTGTACTAGAAATATTCGAATTGTTGTTGTTTGTTAATGATTCTTTATGTGTAGTTGTATGATAATTTGACCAAATAACATAAAAAAGCTTACCATAACATGTTTATATTGAGAGGTTACAAGTAGACAGTTATCAAAATTATATTAAATGTTTTTTTCTTTCAACCATATGCCGGCTTCACACCGATTGACAAACGAATATGCAATTTTCAATTTCGTACGAAGTTACGACGTATATGGTTACTTTGGGACGATTTTTATCATAAAATATATCCGAATGACATACGTCGGAATGCTTCCGATGTGTTAACGAAGCCTATTCGATGGTTTCACGATGTCGTATCTAGAATACGATGCATTTGGATCACCAGAATTTGTCATGTTTTAAATGCTAAATTCTTGTTCAATCAGTTGCACAGTATCAATGGTTTCCTCCTCTGCCTGTTGTTATTTCTGTTTTAGAAATATACAAAAAAACCCTAATAGTTTATATATGATATAGAAACGCCGATGAACTATACACTGTTCAGAAACGTCGCCTATAGCATAACATGATTGGCCAACATATGTGACATTGGCCTTGGCCATCAATGAATGTTGAATCTTACCATGTTCGAAATTTCTGAAAGTTTGATAAATGTACAAGGCATATTCGTGCGAAAGTGTGACTACCAGACGGACAGACAGACGAAGGATTCAGTGATCAGTGACCTTTACGTAGCAGATGACATGAAATAATTATCAACCATACGAGTATATCGTCTTTAAGTAGACATCAGGACTGTCATTTATCGACATCATCGGTCGTAACAAGTGGAAGAAGTTATGGTTCAATGTAAGAAAGACACATTATCACGAGTAAATATGTCTTGCTATAGAAGATACTTGATATGTAAAAGTTCGTCATCCTGCTCGCTTAGATGCATTAAAAGAGGCTATACAGCCTTAGAACTTTTATCTTACTGTAACATCATCAAAGGAAAGTACGTAATTTTGCATTGATTATGAACTTGCAAAATTGGAGGAGACAGATTTTTATTTATTTATTTATCTTATTCTATTTATTTATTTATTATTATTTTTTGTTGTTGTTGATAAATTAGGATTATCTTAGAAAATTACTTTAAAAATGGCTTTAAATATTATGTATTTGAAATGTTTTATTAAATATTTGTGTATGTAAACGTTTTTATCGGGATCCCATCTAAATGTAATCGTACAAGTGATCGACTGCATTACGACGGAACTGAGTAGGAATCGCCATAGAACAAAACCAAACCCCCCCCCCCCCAAACAAAAACATTTATTTTTATGATTATCGGGTCTGCATGCTTGTTGTTTTTTTTTTCGGGGGGGGGGGTGTTTGTTTGTTGTTCTTGTTCTTTGTTTGTTTGGTTTTTTGTTGTTGCTTGTTTTTTTTTTTTTAATGTTTTTATTGATGTGTATTGTTTCTGCAAACACCTTTGAAAATTCATTATTCTTGTATCCGGTGAGCATGTGTAAAATATCTTACCATCTTACCTCAATACATAGATTAGTTTCCCAGTATTCGAATCTCGAAAAAAAAAAACCCGAATGCTGAAAAACGAACTCAAAGGGAAAAAGCAAATTATAAGAAAGTGAAACATATCAAACATTATACATTTCGAGTTTCAATTGAAAGCAAAATGAAAAAGAAATGTGAAAATAATTAATGCACTTTGATGCAAATCAAAAACACACACACAAAATTCCACGTTCATTTACTAAATCATTTCTGATTTATTGACATTTTTATTTTTGAAGCGTGGTTCATACTCTTTCAAATAAGGTAAAAATACAAATAATTACGAAAATACGAAAAAGAAGTCAATAAACCAATAATAATCTATAAAACAAGTAACAAGTAATATAATATTGAATTCTTACACTAAAGGGCTTCCATACTTAAAAGAATAATTTACCGTGACCCACCGCAAATAGAAATAAGAAAATCTCTAATGTGTTAAATTTACTAAGAATAATTCAATTATGTGATTTAAACCGACATTCTTATGATTTTGATGTTTCATTTAATTGAACAATATGAGAAAGATAGACCGTAGAAACTTTAGTTTAACCGGAAATGGTGAAACGTTGATAAAATGTTTTCTATAAATTCATATAAATCGATCGGGTAAACTCATTTTTAAAATAAGATAGGAAGTTATTAATATACAATGACCTATTCCGGAACTTACTTTACGTGCAAAGAACGGGAGACCAGTCATGCCCTCTGAAATTTGAACAATTTACATGACGATGAAAGCACTTTCCACGGGGATATTTTTGGTAAACTTTTTTCAGTTTCTTACCAGTGTCATATTTTAACAATTGAAACTAACAGATCTTGTGTTGCAATTAGTTTGAGGTAAAATTGTATATTGACTGGACTAATATACAGCACAAAATCGATAATTCAGAAATTCGTAAACCGAATGCATACAAAATCAGGATAAAACAGGAACCAAAGCAAGCAAACAAAAACCTCCACCACATGAAAAGAAGCCAACTTAATAAATGGGAGTGAGACCAGGTGCCCAGGAAGAGCCAGCTACTCCTGCTTGCATACAACACATGTTGCTAAAGTTTTACGAAAATCTGCATATATCTATTTTGAATTATTTTGAAATGAAAGCTGGAAATAATAAGTATACCATAAGAAAATATGTCCCGACAGTTCTTATCCTAAAATATAAATGCAACTCATTAAAAGGAATAGACTTTGAATCAGGCAAAATTTAGGCTTACGAAAAGACAAATACCATTTTTGTGTATTTAAAAAAAAGATGATTTTTGATTCAAAATTATTAAATTCCACATGGTTTGATGGTAATTACTGTCATACGGTATTCACATTCACAGCTCATCCGAGACTTGAGAGCATGTACTTCCAAGGTAGAAAATTGGGTGTTTTGGTGCTTTTTTTGTGGGCACTACAACCGGGTCTAATTAGAGATCCCCTCCCATTTTAGGTACAGGTTTTCGCTTTCACAAACTAGTTAAGCTTTTTATGAAATTTTACAGAAAAATAGTGTTAGCTTTTTTGAAATTCCTACTCATACAAGCAAAAGAGTACTGTTGGTATTTCACAACTACTACGAGCTCATTCTTTAGAATTACACTCTGATTGACTGTGCGTGATTTTCTTACAGCATAGCACGGACTGTATTTTGTTCGTCCAGAGTTCGTTATGTCCATTTACATATCCATTACATATCCATCTGTGTGTTCTTTGGCCCTTACCTCATGCTGTCTGTTTGCATGGTCATTTCAAACTGAAGAAATTATTTTACACCACAATTGTGCGTTATTCAAGACCTCTGAGTAATCGGAAACCGAATAACCGCACAAACTGCTACTCCAAAAAATAAGTACATGGTCTAGAGAATCGGATGTACAGTTATACGTAAATGCCGTATAACGAAAGTCTGGGAACATTACCGTCAAGCTTGGGGAAATTTATAATGTTGAATCCCAAAACAGCTAACTTGTATGAATCTATCCGTTTACAATTTTGATATTTAGGTCATATTTAGGAGAGAGCGATAGACTCTTGATCGTTTTTTTTAAGTATCTGTTTCATCTTTTCCCATGTGACTTGTATGTTTAACGTCTTCAAATTCATAAGAAGAAGGGAGGGGATCTCCAACAAGACCCCGTTGCAGCACCAACAGCAAAACATCCGATGCAAAAACACAAAAGACGAGCATAGAATGAGACATACGACATGTAAACATCACACACAAAAGACTACACATAAACCGAAAAGACCAATGGGCAACCGGTGCCGACTTTGGACGGCCATTTGCCACGCAAGTAGCAATTGTGTGGTTATCCTGGATTACGTGCGCACAACCCTCTCACTTCTCCAATTACCAAGAGGTCTCGAAGAACGTACAATTGTGGTGTAAAACAACCTCCTCACTTTAAGATGGCATCACACAAACAAGACCGCAAAACGTAGAGGCCCCAGCAACACAGATGAATATGTAAATGGATATAAAAAGAAGGCGTGCGTAATACAGTTCGTACTCTGCCGGCTGTAGCGAGCTCATGTATGTAATCACCCGGGGAGTCCGACTGACATTCAGAGAGGACAGGTGGTCGGGGCCCTGTCTTCTCTAAAGAGGTTTGGAGAGGGCCCGTCACTGAGTCCCGTCGTCGCAGTCAGTCAGAGTGCAAGTCTCAAGGATGCGCTGGTATAAGACTGTAGATTGAGCAAGTACCAAGTCGAGTGTCCGTCTGGTGACAATAGGATCATATCCACGGTATAAAAGGCGTTTGATGACTCTGACGCATTTTCGAAAGTCATATAGACTTGTATGAATCTTTCCGTTTACAATTTTGATATTTGGGTCCAAAAATTGTGTTTCTGTATTTGTAACGTTTGTCTTATTAAGTATTAATTCTTGTGGATAAATTTCATTCTTTTATAGCATCATTTTAGATCAGATAATTTACAGCATGGACCAGACATGCACGTTTCGGGTATTTAACCTTAGTCTGTGATCCTCAATCTAAACAATGAAATGTTAAACGTCTTCAAATTCGATAGCATCATTTAAAACCAGATAAATTTGCAGCATGGACCAGACATGCACGTTTCGGATACTTAACCCTCGTCAGTGATCCTCAGTCTAAACAATGTATCCAAGGAATGCTTGTGTCGCATGCGAAGCGGTTTGATTATCATTCTAGAAAGTGGATCAAAATTATTGGTTTCAGCAGAAAAGTCGTATCAAATGAAATTCATTTGAAATATCTGACCTCTTAATTACACATTTAAAGATATGGTCATTCTCAAATTTTCAGAAAAGAGTGTCAATAATCTAGGTCACGGTCACTACGAAAAAAATTAAGAAAAAAAGGTATCATCTTAAGAAATATCAAAGAAAGGAGGGGATCTCCAACAACACTAGGTTGCAGCACCCACAGCAAAATCCCAAAACACCCATGCAAAATCACACAACAGATACCCACAGAAAGAGACGCAAAAGGGACAAGGAACACCAACATAGAAACATGAAACATAAAAGACTACACATAAACCAACGAGACCAATGGGCAACCGGTGCCGACTTAGGACGGCCATCTGTCACGTAAATAGCAGACGGTGTGGTTATCCTGGATTACGTGCGCACAACCCTCCCACTATTCCGATTTCCTAGAGGTCTCGAAGAACGCACAATTATGGTGTAAAACAACCTCCTCACTGTTAGGTGACCACACACAAACAAGACCGTAAAACACAGGGGTCCAAGCAACACAGATGAATATGTAAATGGATATAAAAAGAGGACGTGCGTAATACAGTCCGTGCTCTGCCGGCTGTAGCGAGCTCATATATGTTATCAAAGACCTATCATCTACCAATTAAAAGATAAATACAACATTTCTTGAAAAGTAGTTCAAATATTTAGGTCAAGGTCACAAGGTCAAACATTATGGTCTGTGTAGGAAGGTCTTGTCACAAGGAATACACATGTGAAATATCAAAGCCTTATCACTTACCAATCAGAAGTTATGGGATGTGATACCCAAAGTGTGACAAACAGACAGACGGACTGACAGACGGACAACGGACAAAGTGTGGCGGTTTGAAAAGACATTGTTATTTGTGGATGAAATATTTCATTGTCTATAGATTTGATTATTATTATCGGCGCTTCGTTTTTAATTTCGGTTTTACTCTCATTTTTACGTTTCTGAAAAGACTTAACTGAGGTTATATTGATATCAGAAATTGTATGGTTATATCTAGCAAAGCGATTACAAAGAAAGTTTCTGTGCTTCTGATGACGTGAAGTTCTGATCTTATTAAAATTGTTTTTCAAACCTGATATTAAAGTTTGGCCTGTTTCACCTACATAATGTGAGACATATCCCCTGGCATTTCAAGTGATTGCCTAAGTAAAAAATATATATCAGCGAACGAAGGTAAAAACCGAATTCACAATCAAAAAGCTTACCATGTAAACACGTGAAGAAATATTAAACATTTTTCATCGTGACGAACTTCGCACTTCGAACTTCGTACTTCGCACTTCGTACTTCGAACTTCGTACTTCGCACTTCGAACATTGAATAAAAAGTGGCGTAGCCGCCGTACACGTAGGAACTCATAAGCGGAATAATCTTCATTTTGATTAGTATACTCAATGGAATGGTATATTAGATTTCCTGTACAACTGGCACGCTTTTTTCGGCAACACACTCATGAAATTGAAGTTCGAAGTTCGAAGTGCTAGGTGCGAAGTTCGTCACGGTGAAAAAAGTCTATTAAACACACTTCATCAAGAGAAAAGCGTCATAGAAACCCGAAATACAACTTGATCCAATGAATAACCTCTAGATACCAGTGCAATTACGAACTTTAATGCAGTTGATGCTTAAAAAGCAGTGTTGTGCTCTATAGCTAACAGTTGAAACAATATTCAAATATCAGATGAATCATGTTACATTTATTATGTAGTTTATATGATCTGAGTAAGAAGAAGCACTACAAGCTAAAAGCTTATTAGTAATTTTCTTTTTGTATTATTAAAACAAGAGCCCCAGGGGGCACAACGCTCACCTGATACCCATGCACGCTCATATTGACATACTGACATTGAATACTGATAGTGCCAGTACCAGGATTTTAGCCCACAACCTTTCTAAAAAGATTTTTGCCGGATGCAGAGAAGTTTTTTTTTCAGACAACCTATGAAAGTACAAAAAAGAAAAAATAGCCACATTTCAAAACAATAACTTTTTTACTGATTTGAAAAGACGGATAAAGTGGTCCAACGTCATATCCCTAGCTAGTATAGTTCAATTATGCAACATCAAAAATAAAATCATATTGTACATTAATGTGCAGCAGAAAAGGAATAAAACAATGAAACGATTTCATAAATTAAGTTTATTTAAAATTGAACACAAAACCTTTCATTATTGATAGCTAGCATGCCAGAAATTATAAAGCCTGTGTTTGTGAAACGAGAATGCCCCCCCCCCCGGCATCTTTGTTAGTATAAAGGCCATTTTCTGTTAAGTATGTGAGAGGTCAGGGTCAGCGCAATATTGGTATCAATGAAAAGATCTTGTCACAAGGAATACACATGTAAAAATTGAAACCTCTATCACTAACCATTCAAAAGTTATGTCCAATGTTAAAGTTTTTGAGAAGTACGTCAAAGGTCAAGGTTATGGTCACGAGGTCAAAAATGTTGGTATCAATGGAAAGGTATTGTCACAAGGAATACACATGTGAAATATGAAACCTCTATCACCAGCTTCCATTTAAAAGTTATGCCCAATGTTAAAGTTTTTCGGAAAACAGACAGACAAACAGACAGACGAACAGGCCAAAAACTATATGCTCCCGAATCTTTTATTCCAGGGGCATAAAAAACAAAGATTTTTCGGTTTTGCCTTTATTCATATTAAAGTATACTGAAATCTATGAATGCTTTTGAATAGTATTGATTTCATCTCAAATACATGAAACGTACAGTTAAAATCGTTTTAATCCAATATTTATCAATTCAAGTGAGTTGTGCTGCTTGTGCAGAAATTGGGCCAGTTTGTTTTCCAAAAAGCAGTGTATGGTGTATCAAACCTCATGACCCAGTGAAGCCACTTGAACAAATAATTTTCAGTGAATATGCTGAAATGCGGCGCTTCTTGCCTATGCATATTTCAACAGGCGAGAAGGAGCGTCGCATTTCAGCATACGCTGTTCAACAACTCAAGTGATTTCTCTAGGTTTCGTAGTTTGAAACAAATTAAAAGGCCCATGAAATTGTTAAGGTTGTCCAACTAGCAGACCTACAACATCGTTATTTACTGTTAAAAATTGTTTTACCTCATCAAAGGTCTGTTACACGGACAAGTTGTTAGCGGAGAGAGTTCATGAAATGCATCGGTTGCATCGGATTTGCCGACAAAAAGTTATTTGGTCCGATAAAAACTCATCATGTATCTATTATTTGAACAGATAAAAATTCCCAAATGTCTTATCACAGGAACCTGTCATTTTATGAGAGAAAATGTTTTATTATTCACAACCTCAGGCCTCCGTGTTCCTCTTAGAAATATTATACATACAAGATGTCGAACACAGTGGCTTATGGTTGTAAATAATAATTTATTTACTCTATTTAAACAACAGCTTTCTGTGGTCCAACATTTCATAGGAAGATTTCAGGAACTCTGAACTGAATTATTTATTTCAAGAATTTCAGATATTAAATGTCATATGCATTCTCAAAATCCGGAGGAAGAGATTACTCATTAGACGTTTCTTCAAGAAATCAGTCCGTAAATTACTTCATCTAAGAGAGTCTAAGACAGAGGAAATTCGAGCAAACTTTATGCATGATAACAAGTTGCAAGTGTTCCATGTACATGAATGATAACCATTATGAAAGTGTTCCAAGTATAATGCACATTTCATTAAATAAAAATCTATTCCGTTTGCACTGTATCTCCTGAAATGTATCGCAGTACTAAAGGTATCACATTTCTACATGGGGAATCCCCTTCAGGTGTAATCCAAGGAAATCGTTTTAGCGGGGAATCCCCTCAGTTTTGACTGGTGAACAGGGCAGAATAAAAGGTGTCACACCATTGGTCAAAACTATTGAAAATTTAAAAATAGCACATGAAATCAATGTACCATTCCCTGTAGTCGGGATAAATTGAGTTTTGAACCTGTTTTTGTCTTTTATGCAATCTATTGATCGATTTAAAAATAGATGAAATTTGTAAAATTTTCGAAATGGATAGAGGGGTGATGTAAAAAAGTGGAATTTGTGAGAAAACGGTATGCATGACCCCCCTTTTTTCTATTATTTTTATGTGTGTCAAAGGTGTCAAAATCCAATTCATAATTATTGAATGAAGGATTGGAAGTCACTTAAATTGAGCTAAATGATTGATCATACAAAGAAGGTTTTTATTTCTTTGGATGACACCTTCAGGTACACGGCAAAACATGGCCGCTTTTGAAATCTTGTTCCCGACTTTAAAAATAAAATTCTAAATAAGTATAAAGAATTTAAATAATTGAATCATGACAAATATGGATAATGACCATATCCCTGTATACAGCACAAAATCGATAATTCAAAAATCGGAAACCGAAGGCATACAAAATCAGGACAAAACAGGAACCAAAGCAAACAAACAAAAACCTCCACCATATGAAAAGAAGCGAACTCCCAATATGGGAGTGAGACCAGGTGCCCAGGAAGAGTAAGCATCTCCTGCTTGCATGCAACACCCGTCGCTTCAATTCGGTAGAACTGTCACATCCGGTTACTTCCATTTTGGAAGATATAGAGTACAATCTTTGGTTGGATGGTTCAAATGGTCTATGACAGAATATCATCCACCATTCTTGAGAGTGGAACATCATAGTGTATGACGAGTTCCCCATATCGACCGTAGAACTTCCTCAGTGACGATGTTAGTCGGTCACAAACATATCCCTGACTGAGAAGCTTATCTGAAAGACGCCTAGCTCTCAGAACAAAATCGGTATATTTGGTACTTGCTCTGGCATAGCGAATCAACTGAGATATGAACACGCCATAAGCGGGCGATGAAGGGATGTTGCTACTCAGAAAAGGAAAGTTTGTAATGCTGAAATTGAAGTCGTCACGTTTGTCATAGATTGAGGTGTTCATGTGACCATCAGTGTCGTAGGACAACATTATGTCCAAATAGGATGCTGAATTATTTGTCTCTGTGGTTTCTTTGACTTCAAGCTCCGAAGGATAGATACTGCTCAGGTAATCCGCGAATTTTGGATTATTGATGGACAACACATCGTCTATGTATCTGTAAGTGAAGTTAAAGTCAGAAGCTAAGTATCTTTTCCCTTCAGAGACCAAAGATTGAATGAATTCAGCTTCGTACGAGTAAAGGAAAATGTCGGCAAGGAGTGGGGCACAATTGGTCCCCATTGGAATTCCGACAATTTGCTGGAAGACCTTTCCTCCAAACACCACAAAAATGTTGTCGATCAGAAAGTTTAACATCTGAATAATGTCTGTTTCAGTGTACTTATTTTCAGAATCGGACTTTTCTTTTACAAAGTAGGTTTTGTCATAGTTAACAACAATAAATTTGTATTTGCGATTACCGTTCTTACTTGTAAACGCATTACTTATAATTTTAGCTAGTCTTTCTTACAATTTAGAATGTGGAATTGTAGTGTAAAGTGTCGAAAAATCAAAGGCTTTGATCGAATGGACTCTACTAAAATGAGTGGATTTCAGATGTTCTAAAAGTTCCTTCGAATTCTTTAAAATCCACATCTGGTTGATACCACTGCGAGAATACACTGTCGAACAATATTTTTGAAGCCCAGATTTGATTTCAGATAAAACTTTGGTGAGTAAGATCGATACAGATTTGGTAGAACATTTTGAGGAACCAGCGATGAAACGTTGTTTGTACGGATTCTTATGCATTTTAGGTATGCAGTACAAGTATGGTAAATCTAAATCTAAATTGGTAGTGTCGAAGCCAAAGGAAGTAAGAGCTGATTTGTGATTATCTATTATTTCAGAGGCAGAAAGGTTTGTTGGGGTGTAAGTGGGATTTCCAGGTGTCGAATTTAAACCCAACTCTTTAACTAGACTGTCGAAATAGTACTTTTTGCAAGTAAATGTGTAATTATTTGAGGCTTTGTCCGCTGGTGTGATGACATAATGTTCTTGGAGGTAGGTAATATATCACATAAAAGGTAAATCAATAAGACATTGAAGCATGTGTCACTTGTTGAATTATCAGCTGTAACTATGGATGAAAGGTCGATCAAAAAATGATTAATCATACAAAGAAGGTTTTTTTCCTGTAGTTGCACCTGAAGCATTGGGCATGGAAAACATACATTATACCTATGTACAATCTTAAAAAATATTCCTTAAAAATCCAAAAGTGGATATCTTGACAAAATTCTTTCACTTGTAGGGTACCATGCATGAGTACCTCATACCTACAAATTGTCATGACAATCTGAAGAGTGGTTATAGAAAAGAAGCAGAAAATGTATGAAAATCATCCCCCCCATTCCTCTTTTTACATAAGAAATAAATTCATAAAAAATCAAAAAAAATAAAATTTAAGCATAAAATACATATCAAAGCATTAAGTAAGTTAAATATGATAAATATGTACTAAATGAGTGTGTAAAATCATACACTTATTGAGTTATTTAAAGAAATAGTGCAAAAATGTGCATTTCTGACTAAGTCCGAAAAGACGTCAAAAACGCGTCAAAAATTTGACTTCGAAGTGGAACCAAAAATAACAACACTTCTTAAGACATCTCTCTAGATCATCCTGATGCTTTTGGTTTGTCGATACATGCTTCGGTTCTGAAGAAGAAGTTTGTCAAAGGAGGGTACCCCCCGTGACCTACTTTTGGCTGTGGTGGCGCCACCTGTTGACAGATCCGGACGAAAAACAACAACACTTGTAGGGGACCATGAGTACTTCATACCAACCAAGTTTCATCAAAATCCCTTCAGCCGTTCTGGAGAAGAAGTTTAAAATGTGAAAAGTTTACGACGGACGACGACGGACGACGGCGGACGACGACGACGGACGACGACGGACAACGGACGCCACGCTATAACAATAGCTCACTTTGAGCCTATGGCTCAGGTGAGCTAAAAAGGGGAAAAAAATTTTGTTGGGGTCCCGCCGGGGTTTGAAGCCACTCCCCATGGGTCCATTGGGCATGGAAAACATACATTATACCTATGTACAATCTTAAAAAATATTCCTTAAAAATCCAAAAGTGGATATCTTGACAAAATTCTTTCACTTGTAGGGTACCATGCATGAGTACCTCATACCTACAAATTGTCATGACAATCTGAAGAGTGGTTATAGAAAAGAAGCAGAAAATGTATGAAAATCATCCCCCCCCTTCCTCTTTTTACATAAGAAATAAATTCATAAAAAATCAAAAAAAATAAAATTTAAGCATAAAATACATATCAAAGCATTAAGTAAGTTAAATATGATAAATATGTACTAAATGAGTGTGTAAAATCATACACTTATTGAGTTATTTAAAGAAATAGTGCAAAAATGTGCATTTCTGACTAAGTCCGAAAAGACGTCAAAAACGCGTCAAAAATTTGACTTCGAAGTGGAACCAAAAATAACAACACTTCTTAAGACATCTCTCTAGATCATCCTGATGCTTTTGGTTTGTCGATACATGCTTCGGTTCTGAAGAAGAAGTTTGTCAAAGGAGGGTACCCCCCGTGACCTACTTTTGGCTGTGGTGGCGCCACCTGTTGACATATCCGGACGAAAAACAACAACACTTGTAGGGGACCATGAGTACTTCATACCAACCAAGTTTCATCAAAATCCCTTCTGCCGTTCTGGAGAAGAAGTTTAAAATGTGAAAAGTTTACGACGGACGACGACGACGGACGACGACGGACGACGGACGCCACGCTATAACAATAGCTCACTTTGAGCCTATGGCTCAGGTGAGCTAAAAACCATGAGGGTGGGTCGTTCATACACATGGTATGAGAACATATAACAAACAAGAGCGACAGGAGCCATATCGCTCACATGAGAAAGCTGGAAATGTAGTGAGAATGTTACCTATACCTGTTTAACGCTTATCATGAGACTTATGAAACATAAGGTAATCAAAGATGATTTATCTCCAAATAAGGGCTGTAACGATTGACCAAAAATTCAGTCAACCACAACTCACGGTTTTATTCTAGAATTTATCTGGTTCCTCAAAATGTTCTACCAAATCTGTATCGATCTTATTCACCAAAGTTTTATCTGAAATCAAATCTGGGCTTCCAAAATATTGCTCTACAGTATATTCTCGCAGTGGTATCAACAAGATGTGGATTTTAAAGAATTCGAAGGAACTTTTAGAACATCTGAAATCCTCGCAAAAATTATAAGTAATGCGTTTACAAGCAAGAACGGCAATCGCAAAATACAAATTTATTGTTGTTAACTATGACAAAACCTACTTTGTAATAGAGAAGTCCGATTCTGAAAATAAGTAAATTAAATGTATTTATTTGTAATTTTCGGGATCTGACTTAGCGTTTTGTGTTTGAAGTTCATTCACTGAATAGCATTCATACAAAGTACACCTAACACATTACTAGGTAATCTGAGAGATGTTAAACGTCTTCAAATTGAATAGCATCATGATTTTAACACACTCAAATTGGCAGCATGGGCCAGGCAGGCTTTTTTCGGTTACTTAAGCCTTGGTAGTGATAAATGTAATTTGACCAAAGATTGTAAAAGATAATATGTCCAAACATATACAGAAAGACGTTGCAGAATGGATGGGATATGATGCTACAGGACCCATGATTTAGAAATTTTACGAAAATCTGAGAACATAATTTTTCAAATGCGTTGAGCATGTTGAGGAAACGATGTATTTGAATATTTCACTTACCTATCACACAACGGCGTCGATTCTTTCCGGGATAAAGGTCCTCGTCATCAACTTTACCATCCAAACCCTTGGCTAGATTAAACACTAGAAGGAAGAGTCCTCTGCTCCCAAGATATGTCTAGTGTGTTGTGTAGTAAATAAGTTGTCCAGCAAAATCCGTGATATCAATCCGAATGAAATGATTTAATCTGCAAAGAGTTTGGTCACTTTGTCCTGAAATGATTAGACATATGATTGCAAAATGATGGAAAGAAGGAATGATCATTAAAGAAAGGAGGGGATATCCAACAACACTCGGCTGTGGCTCCAACAGCAAAACCCCAAAACAACTAATGCAAAAATACAAAGCAGACACAAAGAGTTGCAAAAGGGATAGTGAATAATTAAGTTCGATAAAAGCTTACAAATTATGTATGTATTGAAATTTGTCAGGAGACTTGTGCAGTTTTAGTATGCAATATATAAGATATATGCAATATAGATCTTTTCATAGTAGAAATTTACAAATTACCAAAAAAACGTTCAGGTCAAGGTTTCCGTTTTCATAAACTGGTTAAGACTTGCTGGAAATTTTACAAACAATACAGTCAGCTTCTTTTCAAATTCTAATTTATACAAGCAACAGAGTAAATTACTCCGGGTATTACACAACCTGCCTTTTATTGTGATATGATTAACGAAATTAGAAGGACAAAAGGTAGGCAGCATAACCATCAAAATGCGTCAGAATCATGAAACGCCTTTTTATACCTCCCCGCTGTTAGATGACCACACAAACAGGACAGCAAAACGCAGGAGCCCCAGCAACACAGATGAATATGTAAATAAATATGAAAAGAGGGCGAACGTGACAGTGAGTTGGGGCGGTAGAAGACTGTAGATTGGGTAAGTACCAAGCCTAGTGTCCGTCTGGTGACATTTGGATCATATCCACCGTATAAAAAGACGTTTGATGATTCTGACGCATTTTGATGGTTATGCTGCCTACCTTTGATCCTTCTTATTTTATCATATCACCATAAAAGGTGATGTCAGGTTATTACATAATTAAGATATTGCTTTGATCAGTCACTGTCACCATTAACCTCGATGTCGAATGTCTGCTCATTAATGCTAGACTTAAAAGTCCATAATTATTATTGAAGCAAAGAGAATTATTTACATTTGCTCTTGGTAATGATTGAGAGCCCTTTGTTAGCTCGACTGCACTTTAGTGCAAAAGAGCTATTGCAATACCCCCGGCGTCGGCGTCGGCGTCCGCGTCGTCCGAACTAGATGATAAGGTTAATGTTAACATTACACATTTACCTTTCCTATATTCATATTCTGTTGGGTTTTTAGCTCACCTGAGCGAAGCTCAAGTGAGCTATTGTCATAGCGCGCCGTCCGTCGTCCGTCCGTCCGTCCGTCGTCGTCGTCGGCGTCGTCGTCGTCGTCGTCCGTCTGGCGTAAACTTTTAACATTTTCGACATCTCCTCTGCAACAGCTGCACAGAATTTCATGAAACTTTACAGGAAGGAAGTACTCAAGGTCCTCTACCAAGTTTGTGTTTTTTGTGCCGATTGGTCAACAAATATGGCCGCCGAGGGCTCTGATTGGCTGACACAATTTCGACATCTCCTCTGCAACCGCTGCACAGAATTTCATGAAACTTTACAGGAAGGAAGTACTCAAGGTCCTCTACCAAGTTTGTGTTTTTTGTGCCGATCGGTCAACAAATATGGCCGCCGAGGGCTCTGATTGGCTGACACATTTTCGACATCTCCTCTGCAACCACTGCACAGAATTTCATGAAACTTTACATGAAGGAAGTACTCAAGATCTTCTACCAAGTTTGTGTTTTTTGTGCCGATCAGTCAACAAATATGGCCGCCGAGGGCTCTGATTGGCTGACACATTTTCGACATCTCCTCTGCAACCGCTGCACAGATTTTCATGAAACTTTACAGGAAAGAAGTACTCAAGGTCCTCTACCAAGTTTGTGTTTTTCGTGTCGATCATTCAACAAATATGGCCGCCGAGGGCTCTGATTGGCTAACACATTTTCAACATCTCCTCTGCAACCACTGCACAGAATTTCATGAAACTTTGCAGGAAGGAAGTGCTCAAAGTCCTGTACCAAGTTTGTGTTTTTCGTGCTGATTGTTCAACAAATATGGCTGCAAAGGGCTCTTATTGGCTGACACATTTTCGACATCTCCTCTGCAACCGCTGCACAGAATTTCATGAAACTTTACAGGAAGGAATTATTCAAGGTCCTCCAACAAGTTGTGTTTTTCGTGCCGATCGGTCAACAAATATGGCCGCCGAGGGCTCTGATTGGCTAACACATTTTCAACATCTTCTCTGCAAAAAAACCACTGCACAGAATTTCATGATACTTTACAGGAAGAAAGTACTCAAGGTCCTCTACCAAGATTGTGTATTTTGTGCTGATCGGTCAACAGATATGGCCGCCGAGGACTCTGATTGGCTGACACATTTTCGAAATCTCCTCTGCAACCATTGCACAGAATTTCACGAAACCTTGTAGCAAGCAAGTACTCAAGGTCCTCTGCCAAGTTTGTATTTTTCTTGTCGATAGGTCAACAAATATGGCTGTCAAGGGTTTCGATCTGTAGAAGTATTTTTGTGACTTTTAACCCTTTGTCTGCAACTCAGGTGAGCGATGTGGCCCCCTTGGGCCTCTTGTTTTTGTTGCAAATAATAAATTATACATCATTTAATATATCCAGATGAGGATATAGCCCCTGGGGTTGGGATTTTTAAAATTATTTCAAATGATAAGGCAAATGTTGAGATGATAAGGTAAATGTTAAGATAGCAATAAAGTTTTTGAAAGCCAATATTGAGCAAAGTATAAGTGCTACATGTACCAAACTTACATATTTGATGTATCTTTGATCACACTTTCAAAAAATGACCTTGACCTACTTTTTATCCGCTTGAATGATTTTGCCTTTAAAAGCCAATATTGAGCAAAGTATAAGTGCTACATGTACCAAACTTACATATTGGATGTATCTTTGATCAAACTTTCATAAAATGACCTTGACCTACTTTTTTCCGCTTGAATGATTTGACCTTTAAAAGCCAATATTGAGCAAAGTATAAGTGCTACATGTACCAAACTTGCATATTGGATGTATCTTTGATCAAACTTTCATAAAATGATCTTGACCTACTTTTTCCGCTTGAATTATTTGACCTTTAAAAGCCAATATTGAGAAAAGTATAAGTGCTACATGCACCAGACTTGCATATTGGATGCATCTTGGGTTAGACTATTGAAATATGACCTTGACCTACTTTTTCCGCTTCAGTGATTTTGCTTCACCATTGGTTCACCATAAACTAATTTTAATTTATAACTTTAAATATTTATGTGACTTGATATATGTTGTTGCCTGAGAAAGGGAGTTTAAATAAATTGGCTGTCATGAGAGATATTATGCTATGCAGTCGAGCATTAGGTGACTCTGGCAACTATTTTTTTTTTGTTCTTGAATGTAGAACATGCAGATGGGGTAATGAGTGAAATATGACTAAGGCTAAGTACGAGCTTTAAATAGGAACACCATAGCTGTGTAAAAAAGGGTAAATGACGAGGATTCGAAAGTGAATGTAGTTACTGGTTGCATTCTTAAGAAATACGGATTGATTCAGACTTAATATCATTGTTGCATTCGCACAGAATAAACTTTATCCAGTTGTTAAAAGCATCCCACCTAAAAAACGATTCTTAATAATTCCATTTATTAACAAAGGATTCGATCTTCTTAACATCTCTAATATTTTTCGGGATCATCGTGTACAAAGTGCTATTCCTCAATATTTTGAAAATTTAGAACCTCCTCTTATTTGTTACAAATATAAGAGACCTATTCGAAATTTCGTTTTTAACTACAACAAAGTTACATCAGATCCTAAAATACTTCAATCATGTCCTGCTTCTTGAGAATGTGCAACATCTGAATATCTATATAAACCAGCTGGTCATATTATTACAGGTGACTTTTCAATTATCCAAGACAGGCAGCTCCGTGGTCTTCTCAAAAAAGGACCTAAGTATAGAATCCCGTCCAAGATAGATTTTATTAAATGTCGCGAAGTACTAAAGGAAGCCTTAGATAACTATACCAAACGATGGTGTAAATCGGAAGGAGTCGAATCGCATTCTCTGAATGACTGGAAAAACCTCATTTTGGACATTACTGACATTCGAATAGACAACTTCCACAAAAATCCTCATCTTTTTGAAAATCCAAGTTCTAGATCTGAAAGATATTTTAAATCCAAATTACGTAATTTACAAGAAAAATTTGTCTTCGCTCCTGCAGATAAAGCAGCCAACAACACCATAATCATATGAAAACTTTACTATATATCAACTTTAGTTTCGGAACTTTCGTCTACAAATACTTATATCAAAAGCAATGAAAGTGTCCCTAACATTTTGAGCAAACATAGCAGTGAAATTTCTTCATTCAACATCCCTATTTCTAAATTGGATCTTCCTACAATATACTGCATACAAAAACTGCACAAATCTCCTTACAAATTTAGATACATTGCTAATTCTAGCAACTGCTCAACTACAAGTTTGTCTAGACATCTGACGTCAGCCCTCACGGCGGTAAAGGAACACGTTGCAAAATATTGTGAAACTGTTCTTAACAGGAATGATATAAATTTATTTTGGTCTATAAAAAATTCCGGGGATGTGATTGACAAGATAAAATCTAGAAATTTTCAAGCCAATACGATTGCTTCATACGATTTTTCAAATATGTACACCACGCTTCCTCACGACAAGATCAATGATCAATTGTCCAAACTCATTAAATGGTGCTATAATCGAGAGGGGAAAATTTATATCTGTACATCTGAATCAAAGGGTTTCTTTTCCGCTACAGAATACAAATCATACAAATCATGGACATGTAGCGACCTGTGTAGTGCCTTGTCCTTCCTCTTGGACAACATTTATGTAAGATTTGGTGAGAATCTCTACAAGCAGGTTGTAGGGATTCCTATGGGTACAAATTGTGCGCCTCTTGTTGCAGATTTATTTTTATACACATATGAAAAGGAATTTATTCAAAATCTTCAAAAGCAAAGAAAACATGATGATGTGAAATGCTTCATTAGTACTTCTAGGTACCTGGATGATATTCTTACTATCGATAATCCTGTTTTTGAAAAGTATAAAGATGTTATTTATCCACAAGAATTGACTCTAAACAAGGCAAACTTTACAGACACTGAAACACCATTTTTGGACCTAAATATCAAAATTGTCAATGGAGAAATTCATACAAGTGTATATGACAAACGAGATGATTTTGGATTCAACATAGTAAATTTCCCCTGGCTTGACGGTGATGTCCCTAGATTACCGTCATACGGTATCTATATTTCACAGCTCATCCGGTATGCTAGAGCATGTACTGATGTTTTGGATTTTCATAATAGAAATCTACAAATTACAAATTACAAAGAAACTTTTAGGTCAAGGTTTTCGCTTTCACAAACTAGTAAAGACTTTCTGGAAATTTTACAAAAATTATGATCAACTTCTTTTGAAATTCGGACCCATAAAAGCAACGGAGTATATTACTTTAGGTATTTCACAACCTGCATTTTATGGTGACATAATTAACAAAATAAGAAGGATCAAAGGTAGACAGCATATGTATCGAAAATGCGTCAGAGTCATCAAACGCCTTTTATACCATGGATATGATCCTAATGTCACCAGACGGACACTAAGCTTGGTACTTGACCAATATACAGTCTTGTACGAGCGCATTCTTAAGACTTGCACTCTGACTGACTGTGACGACGGGACTCCATGACGGGCCCTGTCCAAACCTCTTTAGAGAAGACAGGGCCCCGACCACCTGTCCTCTCTGAATGTCAGTCGGACTCCTCGGGTGATTACATACATGAGCTCGCTACAGCCGGCAGAGCACGGACTGTATTACGCATGCCCTCTTTTTATATCCATTTACATATTCATCTGTGTCTCTGGGGCCTCTGCGTTTCGCGGTCTTGTTTGTGTGACGTCATCTTACAGTGAGGAGGTTGTTTTACACCACATTTGTACGTTCTTCGAGACCTCTAGGTAACTGGAGAAGTGAGAGGGTTGTGCGCACGTAATCCAGGATAACCACACCGTCTGCTATTTACTTGGCAGATGGCCGTCCTAAGTCGGCACCGGTTACCCATTCGTCTCGTTTGTTTATGTGTAGTCTTTTATGTTTCTATGTTGTGAGTTGGTGTTCCTTGTCCCTTTTGCGTCTCTTTCTGTGGGTGTCTGTTCTGTGTTTTTTGCATGGGTGTTTTGGGATTTTGCTGTGGGTGCTGCAACCTAGTGTTGTTGGAGATCCCCTCCTTTCTTTTACAGAGGATAATCTAAAAGGGTTTAATTTGATACTTAAAATGTTATGATGGAATGATGAGAGAAAGGTGGATAAGACTCGTTTGCAGCATCAACAGCAAAACATAAAAAACCACATGTGTAACATATGTGATGAGCTTAGCAAATATGACAATTTTCATATTTTTAGACAGGGAAGTATTAAGCCTCATTGACGACAAAATTTGCCTAAAAATCTACGGTCGTTTAATGAAATACACATTCCGATAAAAAGATAATCATTATGGCGTATGTATATTAGTCTTTATAACTATTTCTTTTCTAAAAGGGACGTAGTGAAGATAATTTAGTTCAATGTCTTTCAATGTTTGACGAAAGAAGCATGTAAATTCGTATTGCAATTTTGAAAAAGAAAACTGAATATAGGGAAATATCGGAGGTAAAGTGAGACTTCCACTTTAATGCAAAATCGAGAAATGTTCTTTCAATGCAATCAAACAATGAATATAAGAACATAAAATAGAAAATCAAATAATTTAAAATTCAAATAATTTCTTGGGAATTTAGACAAAGGATGAACGTCAGCAAAAATTCCCATAAGAAGTTTTTCCATAATAAATAATGCATTCTGGCAAAATCGTAAAGCATTTGGAACCCTTGACAGTTAAACAATAGTCAAAATATCGTCTTCATATCAATTAGAGATAAATATATTTCTAAAAGGCAATAGAAAAAAAGAGAACCGGCGTCTAGATAGTGGTTTAAAATCAATATTTCTAGGCTATGTTCTACAAAGTTTAACTCTTACCGACAAGAGTACCAAGGAGTACACATACTTTTAGCATAATAATTTAATATGCCTCCATTTACAATCTGTCAGCGTCGAATCCCATATAAAAACATCTTACATATAAGCAAGCAATGTTCTTATAGAAAAGGCTTAAATTCAGTTTTATTATTTTACCTTTGCTATGCCAAATACATTTGTTTGTGTCATACAGGCATTGATTGATAAAAACGTCAATTCCGTCTGTGCTGTCTATTCTTTTCATCTTCTTTTCCAGAAGGCTCATTGCTATTGTTGTTTTTCCTACTCCAAAGTGACCAACAAGCATCACTTTTATGACATTCGAAACTGCCTTGTCCCCTTTTAATGCACTGGCATATCTACATGCAGCATCTTTCCCAAGGTGCTTGACCTCTATTGGCACATTTGTTAATGTGTTTTCGTAATCTGAAAATAAGGAATAGACCCATGTTTGTTACGTTAAAGTCACAAACATTCAATAAAGTAGGTTTCACACTAGTTTTCGCTTGGAAAAATTTAGTTTTCGGGTGTAAACTAGGGCTTACGAATGGTAAAGATAATATATTCTAAGTGTCATAAAAATAAGAAAATATGCATTTCCAAACGTAAAACTATGTTTATGTACGTCAAACTAGGTTTTGCTTGTCGAAAAGTATGTTTCATATTATTTATGTAGAACTTAAAACTTTTGTTAACATAGATCAATTCTGAAAATGATAATAAGAATAGGTGTAAAATGATGATTCAAAAATAATTCTATCACCAAAAATTCTAGCCAATCATTTAACCCGTATCATTTCGAAAAAGGTAATCCAGACAAATTGCTTGATACAGTCCGATAAATCAGTTTTCCGAAGTTCTGTTAACAAAAGTTTTAGCCAATCAGATAACTCGTTTCATTCAGGAAATGGTAATTGTATCCAATGAAATTCCTAGATACAGTCTGATAATGGAAATTTCCTATTTCCGGTACAGAAAGGATTATTTCGACTGAGAGAACTAGATCTAGATGGGGATTTTTCTATATACTACTACAAATAGTATAGAATTACACTACCATTTCTCGTATACTTTAAGCGAACAGGTACTATATTATCATTCAATTATTGTGGAGTAGATCGTTTGTCTCTTCATTGCATTAGATAATTTCTGTTATCAAAATTTCTTGAACTTTCTAAAACGTGGGTCCTGTAGCATCATATTCCACCCATCCTGCTTCGTCTTTTGGTTGGTAATTTTTGTACATAATAATTTTCACACTCTTTGACAATATTAATTTGTTTAGATTGAGGAACTCTGACGAGGGTTAAATATCCGAAACGTGAATATGTCTGGTCCGTGCTGAAAATTTATCTGCTCTTAAATGATGTTATTGAATTTGAAGACGTTTAACATTTGAACCACTTGGTGAGTGTCACTGCTGGTGGACCATGAGTCCCTGAGGGCACATGAAGCCAAGTTCGATCAACTTCGGGTGATCGTCTGTCTCTTTAACGCATTCAAACATTTCTGTTATCAAAATTTCATGAAATGTCTAAAACGTGGGTCATGTAGCATCATATCGCACCAATCCTTTTACGTCTCACTGACGAGAGTTAAATACCAGAAACAAGCATGCTGAAAATTTATCTGCTCTTAATGATGCTATTGAACTTGAAGACGTTTAACATATGAAAAATATAAACATTTCACTTTTCACAGTATAAAGTCATTACATATGGGATCAATTTGAATGTAATTGTCCTTCCAGGAAACTGTTAGAATTTTGAGAAATGTGTCAGTTTTAGACATTTCAGCAATTTAAAAAAAAATTCGGAACCAAGTCCTCTATTTTTATGCAAGTTTTTTTTTTTTGCCATTTTATTTTGAAACATAAGGTTTGTCCTGCTTGATTATAATGTTTTGGTGTTATTTTGGTCCTTGGCCAACAAGAAATTGTTCAAGATGCAAAATTGCGGAGAATTAAAAATAATCACGTTTGTGAGGGAACATTTTTAAAAAAGGACAGACATACTCTGATAAGGATATCTTTTGCCTACCAAGTCAGATTCGTGGAATGTTTAATCAATCGATTATCTTATAATTGTATTTTACTGAAATGGTGGGATTTGTCTAGAAGGTATAGAGAAATACCATAGTGATTCTGAATTTTTTTTAAACGGTATATGTTTAAATGAGCGTGAAATTTGTAAAAGTTCTCAATTATCACAATGTTAAACATTGACATATGTTAACAATAGAAACGTTCGGTTACTGTGACAAAAATTGAAACAAGCTGTATCATGGCAGCAAAAAATACTTTGCCTTGGAATGGCAAAATAGAAAACGGGTAAAAGCCTTCTTATAGTCAGCAATAGTAAAAAAAACCTACCCACACCAAGTCATTTACGCCTTGACGGTTATTTGGGCGGTTGATGGAGAATGGATCGTGGAATCCGCCCTCAACCACCCAAAATAACCGTCAAAGGCTGAGTCTGAGGGAAACACTTCAAATTCAAGATGCAATGTTTGGTCTTTAGGAAAATATCTTTACACACTCAGAAACAGATTCGTCTGTTTTATTGCAAAACTCGTTAATCGGTAGACGAATTTTTACCTGAATTCCTCCAACATGTTCTCACAATTCCTTTAAAATTACCTCGTACTACTTTATCAATTGGTAGAAAGTACCGCTAACTTTTTGCTTGCGGTTACAACACTTGACCAATCAAGCGTAGTAATCTGAGTAGTTTTCATACATTTCTGTACCGTAAAGCAACGCACAAAAAGAATAACACATCGCCAAAACAAAGAAAAAATGTTTTAAGCTTATTTCAAGGCTTGGGTTTTCGTGTACTTTCATCAAGGGCATAATTCTATGTATATCCTTATCAAAATTCAATTCTTTGGGGATTTTTTTTTTCATTGACAATTGACATTTATATGATTTTCTGTTCGTTAATTTTGAAAAAAAAAAATCTTTTTTTTAAGTCTTTTTCTTGATACTTTATTGAAACTTAAGCAATAAGCTGTTCAGCCATATATATAATACATATAAGTACTCAGAGAACGGACATATACAAACATGATAAACATAATTATACATGCAAGTATGTAACATATACATGTATACAAGGGTAGGAGTTTATAAATAGGCACTTGCTAAATATATTCCTAAATTCCTAAGCGTTTTCACATTTGTTGATGAAAGTAACTGAACTAATTTAAAACAAGAAGCTTTCTTCCGAAAATCTGGTTTAATAAATTTCTTTCGTAGATCTACAGGACATTGCAAATTAAAGTGAAATTCGTCTTCAACTGTTTCTAAGCAAATAAAACAAATTCTTTCTTTCTCTCTCTATTTCAAAAATCTTCCTGTTTCAATGGCTAAGTTATGCGGTGAAAGTCTAAATTTTGAAATATATTTCCTATGAATCTGATCTAATGATTTTCGTTAATAAAATTAAAAATTATAATGATCAGTAAGGTGTTCATGTTTGAATAACTTACAGAATAAATTAAATTAAAATAAACCTGTCCCTTAGAAGTCGGCCCAAATAACCCAGATTGAATTCATGCATGCACGAGTAAAAAAGATACTAGCATGTGCTTAAAACAACATTTTTAATTGGTGTGTGAAGTTATTTCTGTCCGTCCGTCTTGTCTACTTTATTTTTTGTTACTGTCATGTGTCTATAGCATGGCGCATTTTTGTAAGATTTAGATCACAGGGATTCATCACGCTTCCCGGTTGCTCTATTTATTATAGATAATCCATAGTAAATTTAGCAACCGGGAAGCGTGATAAATCCCTGTGATTTAGAGATTTATCGATTTAATTTGGAAGAATTATCCTTATTAACAAAGAAAGGTAAACTAAATGAATGATGAAAAATTATGATGAATTAATGCTTTACTTCTACAACTCGAAGACTCCCGAAGATGCATCAGTGTACGTAATCTATTTCGTACACTTGTCTCGAGAATAGATGCCGAAGATGTAAAACAAGAAATCAACAAAGTATTGCCTTATTAATCAGTTGACCGTTCAAGTACATGTTCATTTTTAATCCATTCAAAACATGTGAAATGTGAAAATGAAAATTGTGGAAATCGTCTGTCCATTTTCGAAACTTGACGATCAAATTAATTCCCTCCAATCTAATTTAAATTCAGCTATCTTTATTTCGTAATCTACATCTTTGTACACATGTAGTTAACGTAATTTTTATAAGGAGAGCTGAATTCCCTTCGCATTCGATCATGCTTTATTTAGGTGAATTTATTATCAGATTATAAATAGATTATTATGAACATGTTATATAGCACAACTTCTGTGCTGGAGAATAAAATACGCTTTTCAGCAAATAATAAACTTGCATATTTATTCTAAAATCGACAGAAAAGAATTGTATTTATCAATGAATTAGTAAACGTATGATTTGAATACCCGTTATATGTAATGCTTCAGTGGTCACGTGTCATCGCCGTGAGGAAAAAACTACCGGTACTTTTCTATCAATTGATATAGTTTTACCAGGTAATTATATATGAATTGTGAGAACATGTACGTGGAATTGAGGAACTTTTTCGTCTACCTCTTTACGATTTTGACAATAACAATGTGATTCGGGCTTCTACCACTTCTTTAACTTTGCATATGATACAAAAATGTAACATGAACCCGGTGATTTACGTATATAAAATGGAACGTTAAATAAAGGAGGAGATAAACGTGCATGTCGGAACAGTTGTGTAAAAACCTTTAAAAATTGTATTGGGCTATATCTAGCTAGTTTTCAGTCGGACATTTTATAGTTATATATATATTTGGCAAATTTCATCCACAACGACACTAACTAATAAATAAAGAAACCCCAGAGAAATATATGTGTGAGAACGAAGATATATTACGTGATATAACCTGCAATTTAATCGTAATCTGATTGTATAAAATTCCCATTATCACATATAAAACCTATCCTAATTGGTTAAAATTTTAATTCTCAAACTCTCAGACTTCTCTTGATTGTTTGAAATAGAAATTCACATTCACAGGAATGCAGTTCGATTGGCGGAAATTATTGTTAGCGAAAACGTATTTAAAGAAAACTAGTGTTACTTTTATAGTTACATGCAATAATATGTTTTTGTAAACTATGGTTTATACGTCCTTATGATCAATAATTGGAATTCTTGAGTCAAAGTGATGAAAATTAGAAAAACTAGATTTTAAGAGTGAAAAGTTAGTGTTATGCTCTTAATACCTATTATACCCGTTCATACGTTTTATATTTCCCCCGGCGGTCTAGATATCACGTAATTTGCGTAATATCGTATGCGAATGTTGGAATAATAAAATCAAAAAGTGCAAGCTCTTAAACTAACATTTTAGTAATTAGTGATAGATTAGAAACTAATTTTTTTTCAGCAGGGTGTTTCCTACTTATTTCTTGCTGCGCCAAACTTTAAGATAAACGGGTAATAACAAACTTGAGCAAAAGTAGCCAACAATAGGTAAAAATTTCAAAACTCACAAAGCCATGCTCTATGCTTAGAGAAACTATAATTGGTACAAGTTTGACGCACTGAAATTCGTAAAAATAGTTTTTCTTGAATTGTTTGTGAAATTTCAAATAAATTGATTCACAATAACTAATTGCAGTCTAGTGGTCTCTCTGACTGGTGTAAAAGGATCGTTGGTTACATAAATGCTGTGAGGAATAAGATTTTTCAAAGGGAGGTAATCCACAGTAACAATGCCAAAAGCAATATTTATCAAAGTTTTTGAAACTATATATGTAAAATTTTGACGAATATTGTAATAGAATTACCAAAAAAGGACATACAAAATGTATAACATTATATACAGTGACATATATCTAACAAACTTGTAGGAAATCCTAAGTGCTACTTGATTCGTACCGCCAGAGCTTTTCTCTCGTTTATTTTCATTTCATGAAATATTATCTATTCTTCTTTCATGCCTTAATTTCGCTCCAATATTTATGATCCATTTATCTCATTACACCTGAACGTCCTCATAAATCTTTCATATAAGAGGAAAAAACTCATCAGAATTTTGATTAAATCGAAAAGATCTTCCTTGCCCCCCCCCCCCCCCCCTCCCGATTCATGAGCTATACATTTACCATTAGTTCATTTGTCAAAAAGGATTTTGCGCTTATATGTATATACCCATGATACTGGACTTTTAACATATTTTACCGATTCCCTGACCTGGGAAAATGCTTATTTCCTATTGGTTCGCTCCTGTAATGTACAATGCAGTGTTATGTGAAATGTTCATTCAAAGTATAGTGAACTATGACTTTGTCTGGTTTGATATCATAGAAAATTACATGCACATTAAAGCTTTCTGCCACGGACACCGAAAGTTGAAACATATCAGCATAAACAATGGCTCTAGAGTGGGAGAGAGTTTAGATATGTCGTTTTACGGTTTTATCGCTTGAACCAACCTCCCCCCCCCTCTAAGGAGTCTTTGGAAAAAAATACTTGTAGTGCGACGATTACAAATAGACTCGTTATTTTATCTTATTTGTTCTCTAGTTGACGTGGCATTCTTGATCATGATGATCTAATGGCGTTTAAATATGTACTGGCAAGTCCTTTTTTACAATAACGATAACTGAACAGATGCATGCGCGGATCTAGAAAGGATATGGAGGTTATGAACACCCTCCAACCTTACCGCCTGTATAACACGTCCAAAGTACCAATTTCCCCATTTTACGTAAAGTTTTTTCAAAAGCATAAACTCGACATATATTGTTTGGTAACACAGCCCTTTAAAGTGTTTTTGTTTGGTTTGTTCGATTGTTGGGGTTTTTGCATCAAAAATCTAAATCTTCTTATGCTCAGGACACACGTTTTCAAATTTCAAGAAATTCGAACCAGAAATTTTCGAATGAATTGAAGGAACGATCAACCGGAGTTGATCTAACTTGGCTACATGTACCCGCGGGGACCCCTGGTCCACCAGCAGTGACACTCACCAAATGGTACAAATTTTGAACGTCTTCAAATTCAATAGCGTCATTTTAAAGAATACATAAATTCGCATCATGGACCAGACATGCACGTTTCGGGTACTTAACCCTAGTCAGTGATCCTCAATTCAGCTGATAGGTAATAATATTCACAATCCTGTCGGAATCATGATATTTTCCATGTCAAAAGTATAATAGTCTAGTAAAAATGGGGCCTCCTATGCACCTAAATATGCGTTTTTTAACCTATACAAGACGAAAACATTAGGGATCATTCTCGTTCAAAATTCTCGTTCATCAAAATACTGGAGCTAAATTAGGGACAATATTACAAAAACAATCCGATCAAACAGAATGTCTGGTCATTGCTTTCATTTCTTGCCAGTGTTGAGCTCGTAAAAAAGTTTCCCGCGAGGGGTTTGACAGTAAGAGTTTTAAATAACTACCCCTGACATTGTCCTCATAGCACATTCTATATAGACATAACCTCAGACAGTGCATGTATTTTATAAATTGTTTAATGTTCGTGCATGAACATCGACCGCGGGTGCGGCTTACCAACAGGGGATGCTTGCTCCTCCCGGGCACCTAGTCCAACCTCTGGCTTGCTAGGGGTCAGTCGATGCTCAATTTGATATTGTACTCTATTGTGAGTGCTGTTGGGATTTGTCGTCAGGACCTTCTTAACTCAATGGTAATCTTTTTTTTATTTTCCGCATTTCCATTTTTGAATAAAAAGCTTATTTTACCAGCAATCGCATTTCTTTATCTCTTTATAACTACCCTTACTTAATAAACCTTCCAGATTCATTAAACTCAAGATTATCATTTAACTTAAAATGATTGTTCAGTTTAAAACCCATCATTCTTATGTAAAATTTGTCACTCTTTTTCTTACGTTTTTAAAAAATCGCAAAGGTTATGTCAGATTTTCGTTTACAGGCGATGGGATAAGTTTAAATTCAAAAAATAAATTCATTGTGTATTTTGGATCAGACATGCAATTTCTACTGATTTTAAATTATGAATTCCGTGAAGATGTTGGATCAAAACTCTGAAATTTGCATTTTTACAGAAATCGCTAGGGGATAGACACTTGGCTCCCAGAGTTGTACAAATAATGACAACTAACTTAAATTTTGAACAAAGTCTCTATCACAACGGTAATCCAATGCGAACTCTTAATAAATATCAGTAACTTTTTTGCGCAGTATATATTATGTAAGGAATTAGAAAAAACAATGTTCAAAAGATAAAAATTCTGTACCAGGCGGTCTTATTGCGGCCATTTTGGTGACCATCTGGGATTTTTGAAGGAATTACGTAAGGACTAGGTGCGCTAACCCCTTATATCGGCCCTATAATTTCGACGAAAAATGCTTTTGATAAACGAACCATTAATTATCACTTTTTGCAATGTTGAATGTTTGAGAAAATACGGCGTCATAATTCTGAGCCTTCGTAACGTCACGTCGCGTGATGTATGACGTCATTTACCCTGAATGACGCAACACAAAGGGACAATCATCGTATTTTACATACAAATCTTCAAAATTCATCAATGATCCAGGCCTCGCCCACGATATTTCTTATGCAAATTTAAAGGCCGATCAGAAATCCATCGATTGGTACTAAAATTATTATGGACAAGGCCTGAAGCGATACTAAATTTCACCAACTTCTATCGAAATGTTGCTCATTTATTGATAATTTCAATGATTTCAACGTTTTAGACGTTTTTAGCGACGTATTATTCAGTATAGGACTGTGAATTCAAAATAAGCTTTCCTGATATGGATTCATCATACATTTGATATTTTATAAACTAGAATATTATGGATTAATCAAAAC
This sequence comes from Pinctada imbricata, assembly GCA_033119305.1. Taxonomy (NCBI): domain Eukaryota; kingdom Metazoa; phylum Mollusca; class Bivalvia; order Pterioida; family Pteriidae; genus Pinctada; species Pinctada imbricata. The sequence continues at coordinate 61,112,489 of VSWD01000003.1, forward strand.
TTTGAAATAGGGCCGATATGGCAGGTTACCGCACCTACTTCTTTAAATTTATTTTGGAACTAGACATGATAGAAATACGTATAAACCCATTATCCAATTTTTTTTCACAAGTAGTTTGAAGAACTCTGAATTAACATTACACATGTACTTCCATGAGGATTGATATTCATGTATCTCAAAAAATTCTAAATATCGAGATTTTTTTCTGAACAAATTCATTTGCAATACAAAATTTGCAAGTTTAACTAATATCGCATTGGATTAAAGCAAACAAATGATTCTTTTTAATAGTTCAATCATCATTGTTGAAAAATTTATTGAAACCATTCTCTTGTTCCTGATCATTCTGATGTTCACAATCTTGTATCATTGTCTCCAGTAAGTCATTGAGTGACTGCGAAAGCGTATGTCTACAAGACAAAAGAGGTCCGTACATACCATAGTCCATTCTACCTAGTCCTGATAATCATCAAACGGTTTAGATATTTCAATAAAAGAAAGATCAGCCCTGTTGTATAATACCAGCCCATGGTTCAGCCTATAAATGTATGGTGTAAATTTCATCATTCTTGGTGGCATTCTTGACGAATAACTTTTTGATTCGATGGTAAAATTATCATCAGACATCGCAATAGATTTTCTTCACTATGAGTGTTCTCGCTTTGTCTACTGAGTTCTCCCTGGTTTATTCTTACATGAAGCATTTTAACGCTTACCATTTGCAGCTTATGTCGAAGGTAGCCGTCCTTAGTCGGTTCTGATTGCCCGTTTGTCTCTTTGGTGTGTGCAATCTTTCTGTATAATGTTTGCATGTAAATGTTTGTATGTTTTGTATTTTGGTTCCTTGTCCGTTTTGCGTCTCTTGCTGTTCATGTCTACTCTGTGTTTTGCATTGGATGTGTTGGTGTTTAGTTGTGGGTGCTGCAATCGAGTGTTTTTGAAGATCCGCTCCTTTCTTTTATTGCAATATAAATCAGTTGTTGTGGTAACATCAGATGCTTATATTTTCATGAGTTTTTCACCGTGCACAGACTATTGCACTTTTAAGAAGTCTTTACCGATATTCGGACGGGAAAACATTGACAAATTGTAAACAAAAGTGAATTAGTCGAGTTTCTTGAACATGATCACTTCTCATGTCTTCTTGGATTGCATGTTTTCTCTGAAGATGTCACGAATGAACTCCATGGCAAAGGTGAAAATGGACCACTAAAGAAGCTTTCGAGTCAACCAAAATATGATAAAAGATTGAAGGAAGTATGTATCACCAATGACCTATATTTGAATTTCTTTAATAGCATATACACATATTTCCTTGATGTTGCCTTGGTAATATTATCTTTGAAAATCATGACGATAGATGTGTTCAGATGCTTCATGTATAGATAAATCAAAGATAAATCAGTAGACAAAGAAAGACGTTTTATGCTGAAGAAAATGAATTGTGATAATAGTTATTTAACCAACGAATCAAATACTGATTTAACAAGAATGCCACCCTGTATGATGAATTCTGCACACTATATCTAGAGGACAGACCATGAACCGGTATTAAAGAAAAGGCCTAACCAATCCTTTGATCTTTAAAAATGTTCAAATTTTTCATGATTATCAGGGCTAAGTATATGGTAAAATGGTCTATGGTATGTTCGAACTTCTTTAATCATGTGGACATATACTTTCGCAGTCACTCATAGACGTATTGTAGACGACCATACAAAGATGTCAACAAAACAGCGATCATGAACATTAGGGTGGTATCAATGAATTGTATAATGAAGATGATATTGAAGATGGATTAATTGAAAAAGAGACTTTTGCTATCTTTGATCCACTGTGACATGTAAATCTGCAAAATATATTATCTGTTCTTAAATGATGCTATTCAATTTGAGGACGTTTACATTTATATCACTTGGTGAGTGTCACTGCTGGTGGACCAGGAGTCCCCGAGGGCACATGTAGCCAAGTTCGATCAATTTCGGTTGATCGTTTCTTCAACGCATTCTAAATTTCTGTGATCAAAATTTCTTGAAATTTCTAAAAAGTGGGTCCTGTAGCATCATATCCCATCCATTCTGCTACGTCTTTCGGTACACTTTTTCGACATAGTAACTTTCATACCTTTGTTTGGCATATTACATTGTTTAGATTTAGGATCACTGATGAGGGTTAAGTACCCGAAACGTTCATGTCTGGTCAACGTTGCCAATTTATCTGTTCTTAAATGATGCTGTCCAATTTGAAGACGTTTACATTTATATCACTTGGTGAGTGTCACTGCTGGTGGACCAGGAGTCCCCGAGGGCACATGTAGCCAAGTTCGATCAATTTCGGTTGATCGTTTCTTCAACGCATTTTGAATTTCTGTGATCAAAATTTCTTGAAATTTCTAAAAAGTGGGTCCTGTAGCATCATATCCCATCCATTCTGCTACGTCTTTCGGTACACTTTTTCGACATAGTAACTTTTATACTTTTTTGGCATATTACATTGTTTAGATTTAGGATCACTGATGAGGGTTAAGTACCCGAAACGTGCATGTCTGGTCCACGTTGCCAATTTATCTGTTCTTAAATGATGCTATTCAATTTGAAGACGTTTACATTTATATCACTTGGTGAGTGTCACTGCTGGTGGACCAGGAGTCCCCGAGGGCACATGTAGCCAAGTTCGATCAATTTCGGTTGATCGTTTCTTCAACGCATTCTAAATTTCTGTGATCAAAATTTCTTGAAATTTCTAAAAAGTGGGTCCTGTAGCATCATATCCCATCCATTCTGCTACGTCTTTCGGTACACTTTTTCGACATAGTAACTTTCATACTTTTTTTGGCATATTACATTGTTTAGATTTAGGATCACTGATGAGGGTTAAGTACCCGAAACGTGCATGACTGGTCCACGTTGCCAATTTATCTGTTCTTAAATGATGCTATTCAATTTGAAGACTTTTACATAAATGTAAATTTATGAAAAAAAGATATCGATATTAAAAATTGTTTTACCAACATATCTGTCCTCAAAGTAATTTAATGATATTTTGATTTCTTCAAACTTTTGTTGTGAAAAAAACCCCGGTTTTGATAATGGGTGTATACATGACAAATATGGATAATTACCATATCCCTGTTCGTCTTTCTATAATGTCTGGTTCCAAAATAATGCCAAAATATACCATTCCTTCAAAAATCTAAGATGGCTGCCAAAATGGCCGCAAAAAGACAAAGTTGCCCGAAATTGTTTCTTTGGCACATTGATTTTTGTACTCCTCACATCAAAAGGGCTTCTTAAAATGTGGGTTAAAAATTGCATATTTGGATGTATGGGATGTCCCATTTCAACCCAACTATAGAATTAAATAAAACATTTTTTTCTTCATCATTGTACAAATGTTTGAAATAAACACCTTTTGAATATACATAGATTATTGATTACAGTTACAAAACATTATACAAAGTGTGAATCACTCTACCGTTTGCGAGGTAATCGCTTCGAATGTTACCTTCAAAAATCTGAAAAAAAAAAGAAAAAGAAATATTTCAATAATGGTATTTATAACATTGGTGTTTGCCTGTTTTATTCATTCAAAAGAGGATGGTTATATCAACAATACATATGGATGTTGTGTTTCTGGGAGGCCTGTTTCAAATAACATGTCCGATTTTCTTGATGGAACATCTGGTAGGCTGGCAATGCTACAGCCGCGCAACGAATGAAAAACGAAAGCAAGAATATTTTGTAGCTCTCTGTACACTCAGCGAACTCTCTTGCATGTTGTTGTGTTTCACTGCTTAATACTGTGGAAATGTTCCAAATCTTAATTATTTTGACGAAAATCTCAAGCCAATTTTAATGCACCAGACACGTGTTTCGGATAGTAAACCCTCATTAGCTGCGCTTAATTATATGCCGAAGTAATTTTCCGAAACAGTATTTTCGTATTGTTTTGTCTTGTTAGAATTTTCTTGAACATCCTGATGTTTTGGGTATGTTGAAATGTTCTTCGGTTTTGAAGAAGTTTGACAAAAACGGTGCCATCGTGACCTACTTATGGCTGTGATGGACAAACTGTTGATGAATCCCGACAAAACATTTCTTTGGGGGACTACAGATACTACATTTCTACGTTTTCTAGTTTCTTGAAAATCTCCTCAGATTTTCTGGTAAAGAAATTCCATTATATATGATAACATATCCTTTCGTCAAATATGCATAAAGGAATGCCAAAATGATAAATATGGATAATGTCCATATCCCTGTATATAGCACAAAATCGATAATTCAGAAAATCAGAAATACAAATGACAAATATGGATAATGACCATATCCTTGTATACAGCACAAAATCGATAATTCAGAAACCGAGGGCATACAAAATCAGGATAAAACAGGAACCAAAGCAAACAAACAAAAACCTCCATCAAATGAAAAGAAGCGAAGACGTTAAAAACACAACAAAAATTGCCTTTCAAGTGGATTCCAAAATAGCACCACTTATTACGATATCCTTCTGGCACATCAAGATTCTTGTGGTTTGTCGATATGTGCTTTGGTTCTAAAGAAGAATTTGTCAATATCGAATTAATGTTAAATAATGAAGAGCAAAAATCTAACTTTTTTGGAGGAGGATTTACAAAAGTTAGATTTACTTCTTTGGTGGAGGTTTTTGTTTGTTTGCTTTGGTTCCTGTTTCATCCTGATTTTGTATGCCTTCGGTTTCTGATTTTCTGAAATATCGATTTTGTGCTGTATACAGGGATATGGTCATTATCCATATTTGTCATTTGACCTAAACGCTTGTGACAGAAGGTACTCATGTTACCTACTGTTGACTATAATGGCGCCACCTTGACGGAGTCGAACAAGAACACTTGTAGGGTACTGAGAAGTAGAAAAAACACATATTGAGACTGAATGACTGATGGGTGCTTCCTCAAAGTTTAAATATTGATATTCAATGACAAATATGAAAAATGGCCATATCCCTATACATATATATATATCTTGAAATGACATTAAAGAACATACCTTTCTTATCTCCATATCTGCCAACGCCTTCGGTGTAGCTCCTGACTGAAAAAAGATATGGTCATGTAAACAAACCATAAATTACATCGTGTGCGTTTGGACCAAAAAGACGTCATAGCGGTCACAACACCTGTGTATCCATTTGCAGCCTTAGCATAATAACATACAATCATAAAATGCTCTGATTTTTATTCTTTTTTAGCAGCCTAGGAAAAATCTTTAACAAAATTTTGATATATTTAATCTATCATCCAAAGAATCTCAAACAAGCAATAAGCAAAGTGCAGAAACATCATAATTATTTGACAACCTAATTAAACAACAAGTCATTAGTTTTCATTAGAGATGAAGATCAAATATATGTAATAATAATAAACATTACAGAAGTACCCATCACTTATTCAGTCTCATAGTCGAGAAGACAATATCGATCCCTTGATTTAAATTATTAGAGGTTCGCAACCGTTTCAAAGGGAATTCAAATGATTTTGCCTTGCCCTCTCGGCTATGAGAATAAGTAACTGATAGGTACTTCTTTTAAATTTATTTTTTTATAGAGACCCAATATTAAGGAGATCTTGAAGCGCCCTCAAACACGAATTACCAAACACCACACCAATTTTATCTTTCGTTTGTTATAAAAATATTTCAAAATATTTCTATAAAAAGACCGCCCATTCTTCTTTCGAGATCAAACTTTAAAGTTTTTTTCCCTTCCGGGGATCAGAAACAAAACTAGAAGAAGGGAGGGGATCTCCAACAAGACCCTGTTGCAGCACCAACAGCAAAACACCAAAAACACCCGATGCAAAAACACAAAAGACGAGCATAGTTTGAGACGAAAAAGAGACATACGAGACCAATGGGCAACCGGTGCCGACTTTGGACGGCCATTTGCCACGCAAGTGTGGTTATCCTGGATTACGCGCGCACTACACTCTCACTTCTACAATTACCCAAAGGACTCGAAGAACGTACAATTATGGTGTAAAACAACCTCCTCACTGTAAGATGACATCACACAAACAAGACCTCAGAACGTAAAGGCCCGAGCAACACAGATGAATATGTAAATGGATATAAAATCAGGGCGTGCGTAATACAGTCCGTGCTCTGCAGCTGTAGCGAGCTCATGTATGTAATCATCTGAGGAGTCCGACTGACATTCAGAGAGGACAGGTGGTCGGGGCCCTGTCTTCTCTAAAGAGGTTTGGACAGGGCCCGCCATAGAGTCCCGTCATCGAGTGCAAGTCTCAATGATGCGCTTGTACAAGACTGTAGATTGGTCAAGTACCAAGCCTAGTGTCCGTCTGGTGACATTAGGATCATATTCACAGTATAAAATGAGTTTGATGACTCTGACGCATTTTCGATGGTTATGTTACCTACCTTTGATCCTTCTAATTTTGTTTGTCATATCACCAAAAAGACAGGTTGTGTAATATAACATGCTCTTGCGTTACGGATGAGCTGTGATATGTAAATGCCGTATGACGGTAATCTTGGAACATCACCGTCAAGCCAGTGGAAATTTACTATGTTGAATCCAAAATCATCCCTTTTGTCATATACACTTGTATGAATCTTTCCGTTTACAATTTTGATATTAAGGTCAAAAAGTGGTGCTTCTGTATTTGTAACGTTTGCCTAGTTAAGTGTTAATTCTTGTGGATAAATTTCATTCTTATATAATTCAAAAGCAGGATTGTCAATAGTTAGAATATCATCCAGATACCTAGAAGTATCATTGAAACATTTCAGATCATCAAATTTTCTTTGCTTTTGAAGATTTTTGATAATTTTTTTTTCATAAGTGTATGAAAATAAATCCGCAATAAGAGGCGCACAGTTAGTATCCATAGGAATTCCTACAACCTGCTTGTATAGATCGTCACCAAATCTAACATAGATATTGTCCAAGAGGAAGGACAAGGCATTAAACAGGTCACTACATGTCCATGATATGTATGATCTGTAGTCTGTGGCGGAAAAGAAACACCTTTTAATGAGATTAGACAATCGATCATTAATTTTGTCATAAAGAAGTGCGGTATACATATTAGATAAGTCGTATGAAGAAATCGTATTGGCATAGAAATTTCCAGATTTCATTTTGTCAATCACATCCCCTGAATTCTTAATAGACCAAAATAAATTTACATCGTTCCTGTTTAGAACTTTGTAGTTTCACAATATCTAGTAACGTGTTCTTTAATAGCAGTAAGTGCTGACGTCAGATTTCTGGACAAAATTGAAGTGAAGCAGTTACTAGAATTAGCAATAAATCGAAATTTGTAAGGAGACTTGTGCAGTTTTGGTATGCAATATAGTGTTGGGAGACTCAATTTAGAAATAGAGATATTGAATGAAGACTGTTATGCTTGCTTAAAATGTTAGATGCACTTTCATTGCTTTTGATATATGTATTAGTAGACGAAAGTTCCGAAACGAAAGTTGATATGTAGTAACGTTTTCAAATGATAATGGTGTTGTTGGCTGCTTTATCAGCTGGTGCAAAGACATATTTTTCATGTAAGTTTTTTTTTGTTTTAATATTTTTTCAACTGCATCACAAGATATCAACAAGCTCATTATAACATACATCTTCATATCTTAACGAGTTAGACTATCAAAACATAGTTTTGTCATTCTTTGGCTCATGTAAGTAAGCTTATAACTTGCAATCTTAACCATAGCAGATAACTCTAGTGTAACAGTATTGATTATACTTATATACAATTATTAAATGTAAGTTACTTAGTTTCAAATTGGATTTGAAATATCTTTCTGATTTGGAACGTGAATTTTGAAGAAGATGAGGGTTTTTATGGAAGTTATCTATTCGAATATCCGTTACATCTAAAATGAGGTTTTTCCAGTCATTCAGAGTATGCGGTTCGACTCCTTCGGAATTACACCATCTTTTCGTATAAATATCTAAGGCTTCCGTAAGCACCTCATGGCATTTGACATATCTATCTCGGATGGGATTCTATCCTTTTTTTAAGAAGGCCACGGAACTGTCCGTCTTGGATAGGTGAAAAGTCACCTGTAACAACATGGCCAGCTGGTTTGTAGAGATACTAAGGAGTTGCTTATTCTCAAATGAGTTAAAGAAGATCCTGACGATAATCTCAACAGCACTAACAATAGAGCACAAAATTAAGCATCGACGGACCCCTAGCAAGCTAGAAGTGGGACCAGGTGCCCGGGAGGAGTAAGCATCCCCTGTTGGCTAGCCGCACCCGCCGTCGATGTTTAATCACGAATTTCCAAAATGAATACAATATATGACATCCATGCACTCAAGAAGCAGGACACGATTAAAGTATGTCAGGATCCGATGTTACTTTATTATAATTGAAAACAAAGTTTCGAATAGGTTTCTTGTACTTACAACAAATAAGAGGTGGTTCTTAATTTTGCAAAATATTGAGGAATGGTACTTTTTACGCGATGATCCCGAAAAATATTAAGAGATGTTTAGAAGATCAAAACCTTTGTTAATAAACGGGGTTTTTACGAATCGTCTTTTAGAGGAGGTGTTTTTCCCAATAGGATAATGTTTATACTGTGCGAATGAGAAGTAGCAACACTCCTAGTTCTTTTAAATTTCAGCACTTACGAAAAAATACAAATCCACTCTCAGCGTATTCACGTTCTGCACAGAATAATACAACAACCTCAATGTAGAAATTATGGGGTCTATTTCTAGTACTAACTAAATTTGATTGTGCGATATTCCGAAGTGTATTCACAGGTATGTTAACAATTGTAAATAAGACACATTTGATATAACATTAAAACAGGTTCCGGTTTTCTCTCAAAATCAAACTTTTGACGTAATTGGAAGACGCGAGGTTTTATGTGGTGAGTGAAATGCTTTACTATTTCCAATAAGATGAATACCTACTTTGTCTCTAAGACTAGCATTAGCCCCGGCGTAAATTAGTATTTCCACCAGCTCGTTGTATCGCCTTTCTACTGCATAATGCAGCAGTGTCTTTTTAATCTGTTTAAAATAGACATGATGCAAAATACCATACAATAATTATATTTTCACGCGGTCAATATAGAGTGCTTTTTAGAATTTTAAACAGACTCTTACCATATTCACCGAGTGAAAAGTCCACGAATGTTTTATTTTATTGTTGACTTAATCAGTAATTGAATAGCTTTTTATGGCATTTTTTTTTCTTTAGAAGCATAATAGTAGCCATTCAACTTATCAAATGAAAATGAACCTGGTCTCTATTTGGAGTGTTATTCATTCCGAGGTTCGCAGACGCTCACGATTTTGCCTTGCCTTCTCGACTTTGAGACTGAATAACTGTTAAGTACTTCTTTGATATTTATTAAGAATCTAAAACCTCAGATTATTTCAAAATTCGAGATGTTTCACGTTCGATCGAAATCAAGAATTTTCGCGGTAGTGTTGTTTAAGCCGGGCATCCCCGTCGCAAATACAGAGGCGATATAGTTACGATATAGCTACGATTAGGTGATTTTGTTTAATCTTGGCGTATTCTCCTCTCAAACGCGGGCATTCTTGTCTCATCATCGCGTCATATTCTTCTGCATTCTCCCTTGCTCTCAGCACCTACACGAACGTTTCAAGATGTTTAAAACATTCGCGCCAGAATTTTTATTCGTATCACACTCGCGGCACAAGCGCAGCGCATTCGCGTTACATTCCCCTTCATTCGTATTCCGTTCTCCTCATCTCCGCGTACATTCTTGTTCCCAAGGTGGAGGAGAATAAGCCACTATAGAACCCCGACAAGAGAGAATCTAAAACAAATGCGATGCGAATGCGCCAAGAATGTACCGCGAATGAAATAAAGCCTGTGTTTGTGAAACACGAATGCTCCCGGTGGCATCTTTGTAAGTATAAGCACTATTTTCTGTTAAGTACATGTATGTGAAAGGTCAAGGTCAGGGTCTCTTGGTTAAAATGTTTTGGTATCGATGGAAAAATCTTGTGACAAATGAGTTAAAGAAGATCCTGACGATAATCTTAACAGCACTCACAATAGAGCAGAAAATTAAACATCGACGGACCCCTAGCAAGCTAGAGGTGGGACCAGGTGCCCGGGAGGAGTAAGCATCCCCTGTTGGCTAGCCGCACTAATGAAGCATGGAAATGAAAATATATAAAATTCATGCACTGTCTGACGTTATGTCTATATAGAAAGTACTATGGCGACAATGTCAGGGAAGTATATTCAAAACACTTACTGTCAAACCCCTCGCGGGGAACGTTTTTACGAGCTCCACACGGCAAAGGGCATAAGTGTGACACAAATGAGTTAAAGAAGATCCTGACGATAATCTCAACAGCACTCACAATAGAGCAGAAAATCAAACATTGAAGGACCCCTAGCAAGCTAGAGGTGGGACCAGGTGCCCGGGAGGAGTAAGCATCCCCTGTTGGCTAGCCGCACCCGCCGTCGATGTTAATGAAGCATGGAAATGAAAATATATAAAATTCATGCACTGTCTGACGTTATGTCTATATAGAAAGTGCTATGGCGACAATGTCAGGGAAGTATATTCAAAACACTTACTGTCAAACCCCTCGCGGGGAACTTTTTTACGAGCTCCACACGGCAAAGGGCATAAGTGTGACACAAATGAGTTAAAGGAGATCCTGACGATAATCTCAACAGCACTCACATTAGAGCAGAAAATTAAACATCGACGGACCCCTAGCAAGCTAGAGGTGGGACCAGGTGCCCGGGAGGAGTAAGCATCCCCTGTTGGCTAGCCGCACCCGCCGTCGATGTTAATGAAGCATGGAAATGAAAATATATAAAATTCATGCACTGTCTGACGTAATGTCTATATAGAAAGTGCTATGGCGACAATGTCAGGGAAGTATATTCAAAACACTTACTGTCAAACCCCTCGCGGGGAACGTTTCTACGAGCTCCACACGGCAAAGGGCATACATGTGACACAAATGAGTTAAAGAAGATCCTCACGATAAGCTCAACAGCACTCACAATAGAGCAGAAAATTAAACATCGACGGACCCCTAGCAAGCTAGAGGTGGGACCAGGTGCCCGGGAGGAGAAAGCATCCCCTGTTGGCTAGCCGCACCCGCCGTCGATGTTAATGAAGCATGGAAATGAAAATATATAAAATTTATGCATTGTCTGACGTTATGTCTATATAGAAAGTGCTATGGCGGCAATGTCAGGGAAGTATATTCAAAACACTTACTGTCAAACCCCTCGCGGGGAACATTTTTACGAGCTCCACACGGCAAAGGGCATAAGTGTGACACAAATGAGTTAAAGAAGATCCTGACGATAATCTCAACAGCACTCACAATGTATGCACATGTGAAATATCAAAGCCCTTACATCCTTACACTTACCATTTTAAAGTTAGACCCAATGTTGAAGTTTTTGAAAAGTAGGTCAGAGGTCAAGGTCATGAGGTCAAAACAAAAATTTTGGCATCATTGGAAAGGTCTTGTCACAACGAATACACATGTGAAATATCAAAGCCCTATTACTTACCATTCAAAGATTATGCCCAATGTTAAAGTTTTTGAAAAGTAGATCAAAGGTCAAGGTCAAGGTCAAGGCCACGAGGTCAAAAATTGTGGTATCATTGGAAAGGTCTTGTCACAACGAATACACATATGAAATATCAAAGCCCTATCACCTCCCATTCAAAAGCTATGTCCAATGTTAAAGTTTTTATAAAGTAGGTCAAAGGTCAAGGTCAAGGTCATGAGGTCAAAAATGTTGGTACTATTGGAAAGGTCTTGTCACAAGGAATACAAATGTGAAATATCAAAGCCCTATCACTTTCCATTCAAAAGTTATGCCCAATGTTAAAGTTTATGAAAAGTAGGTCAAAGGTCAAGGTCAAGGTCACGAGGCAAAAAATTTAGTATCCATGGAAAGGTCTTGTCACAAGAAATACACATGTGAAATATTAAAGCCCTATCATCTTCCATTCAAAAGTTATGCCCAATGTTAAAGTTTTTGAAAAGTAGGTCAAAGGTCAAGGTCAAATTCACGAGGTCAAAAATTTTGGTTTCCATGGAAAGGTCTTGTAACAAGGAATACACATGTGAAATATGAAAGCCCTATCACCTTCCATTCAAAATTTATGCCCAATGTTAAAGTTTTTATAAAGTAGGTCAAAGGTCAAGGTAACGAGGTCAAAAATGTTGGTATTATTGGAAAGGTCTTGTCACAAGGAAAACATATGTGAAATATGAAAGCCCTATCACCTTCCATTCAAAAGTCATGCCCAATGTTAAAGTTTTTGAAAAGTAGGTCAAAGGTCAAGGTCAAGAGGTCAAAAATTTTGGTATCGATGGAAAGGTCTTGTAACAAGGAATACACATGTGAAATATCAGAGCCCTATCACCTCCCATTCAAAAGTTATGTCCAATTTTAAAGTTTTTCGGACAAACAGACAGACAAACAGACTAACAGACAAACAGACGGACAGGCCAAAAACTGTATGCCCCCGAATCTTTGATTCCGGGGACATAAAAATTCAACGGGAGTGTGCCATGATTTTAACAAGATAATGACACGATAACGTATATCGGGTAATTTTCGCGTCGGGTAAATTTCGCAAAAATGACCATTAAAAGGTGTGTCTTTTTTCGCTGAGTCTAAATTTCGCTAATCTACAAATAACAAAAATTAAAATTTTGTACAAAGATTTATTTAATGTGAAATGGAATACGATATTCAATACGTATCAATTTATGACGTTTGACGTTGTACCCTTACGCTTAACTAGGTCAATCCTGGTCATGACTGATCGCGCATTATGTCAATGTGACCACCGTTCTCAACCAAAAATGTTCTATTCGTTGACAAAACGTCACCCCTACCACTGGTTTCAAAATCGCAGTATTTACAATTCCTCCAGATTTGCGAATGGAGTTTATGAATCTCTGAACTTTATCATCAAGTTCTTCAACCAAAAGTAGACGCCCCCCAAGCTTCTTAGTATGTAGTTCGTCACTATCACTACTACCAGTAGCATTGCATTCAATAAGTTTTCGTTTTGTTCTGCTGATAGATGACAGGTATGCACTTTTAAATCCTCTACAGGTACTGTCATTAAATTTGCGATTTAATAGTGGCGAGTACTTTTTCAATGTTTAACGTCTTCAAATTCATTAGCATCATTTTAGAGCAGATAAATTTACAGCATGGACCATACATGCACGTTTCGGGTACTTAACCCTCGTCAGTGATCCTCAATCTAAACAATGTAATATGACCAGAATGCTGCACTGGGATAGGACTGTTTTCAGCCGCATATTTTCCTTTCTCATATCTTTGTTTTGGCGAGTAAGTGCCTTACGCCCGCCTCTTTTTTTGAACGCGATGGAATCTCTAGTTCATCCACTTCTTTGTTACCTGCCTCAAACTCTTTATCTTTCGGCAAATTATCACCAGAATTTTTCAAGTAACTCAGGATAGACATTTTAAGATACAAAGACATCCAGTAACTAAATGATAATCTATAAGGATCTCAATACAGGTAAACATATAATTACATGTATCTTAATCAGACGAGTACTCACTCATACCCCGGGACAGTAACATTTAACCGTAACTATCAGCTTTATTAAGGAACATTAACAAGATCAAGGGTCGAGATCTGTGTCTTTTTTCGCTATGTCTATTTTTCGCGATTTGATGAAGATCGCGAACTTAGCGAAAATTAGACACGCGCGAAAAATTCCCGATATACGGTATTACCACGATAGTACTACATACACTCACGACAAGGACAATTATTTCAGAGTTGAAGTAAAAGTCTGCGGATCAATATCTTGAAAATACTCCGAAAGAAAGAAAAAAACCTTGAAAGAGGTCAAATTGACAAATATGGATAATGACCATATCCCTGTCTACAGTACAAAATCGATAATTCAGAAAATCAGAAACCGAAGGCATACAAAATCAGGATAAAACAGGAACCAAAGCAAACAAAAACAAAAACCTCCACCATATGAAAAGAAGCGAACTCCCGATATGAGAGTGAGACCAGGTGCCCAGGAAGAGTAAGCATCTCCTGCTTGCATGCAACACCCGTCGCTTCAATTCGGTAGAACTGTCACATCCGGTTACTTCCATTTTGGAAGATATAGAGTACAATCTTTGGTTGGATGGTTCAAATGGTCTATGACAGAAAGTCAACCAAGTGTATTGGTGATTCTGGAAATGTCAAATCATTTTGGGTTTGTTTTTTTTTTTTGTCTTGATATCAAAATCTCAAAAGGATCGTAATACAGTCATGTCTCCATCTGCACTATCGGCTTTAAGTCGTGTCTCAATCTCCTGCATTTGCTTCTCATTCACCTCAGTGTCTTTTTATCGTGGCGCATTCGTATCACATTCTTCTACATTCCTATCACACTCGCATCACTATCGTAGCGGGCTCGTAGCATATTGTTGTTGCATTTGCGGCGCCGTCTATTGCGTTAAGAAATACTTCATAAGAACAGACAAGAATGTGACACAAGTGTTCATTCGCCATTCTCCTAATGAAGATTCATTATGATGTGACAATTACTCGACACGTGACATCGCTAAGCTAATGAGATATGGAATAAACAAGGACTGTATAAAAATCATGATACATGATTAATTTATTATTTGTATCCTTCCGTTACCTTAGGTCTTCTTTTTCTGGTGCTGTATCTATAACTATGTGAATCCTCAATGAAATAGTCATTTAATTTATCAAATCGTACTGTTTTATCTTTTTGTAAATTATTCATCGCTGAATTTTGATACTGTTTATGTCTAAAAACGAATGACTCATAAAATAATATCAGAATCTTCTTTACCTCATGTATGTTTAAATATATTATTTTAATTGCAAAATTTGTTGGATCAGTACCTTATCCTTCACATTGAGATCAGCTCCAGCCTGTATCAGAATGTTGACTGTCTTTGTAAATCCTCCCATTACGGCTAAGAGAAGTGGAGTGCGTAAGCTCTGCTTGTATAAAGATGTACCGAAAGAAATAGAATGCTTAAATATATCATTAATCAATCGAAGATTGAATATGAATTGCCTAACTTTAAAAATATAAAATAAGAATTGTTTAACATCTTAACATCTTAGCATCATCCCTCCAATGCTATTTTGAACAAAGATTTTATTTGGATATGCTACTGAATCGACCCTACAGGAAATTTGGAGCCGCGCGCTCTCTGTAATGTAAATGTAAAAATCTAACTTCTAAAGATTAAAGAGGGCGCTACTGAAACTATTTATGGTGCGCCGCCCAAAGCATCACTGATGAGAATTTAATATTCGAAACACGTGTCTGGTGCATGTAAATTGATTTGGAATTTTCTTCAAGAAGGTAGAGAGTTGGAACCCTTCGACATTATTGTAGTAACATTTATTGACTTAAGGTTTTTCTCCTTAAGACATAAACTTTCAGCAGTATACCTTCATCTTATACAACTTGACATCTTTTGGGAATTCCACACTGAATGACTGTGGCAACAGGATGCAATGACAAGATCTGTTAAAATCTCGTCAGATGATATAAATTCATACCATATTTCCTCTATGAAAGTAAGCAAAGTCGGCAGAGTACGATCAGTGCAGTGTGTTTGTTCCTTACCACTTGGCTTGCTTTGAACATTCAGTGAATGATTTTAGTAAACAGTAAATTATCCAGTGATGGGGACGACCATTTGTTCCTAAGGGTGGGGAGGGGGCAGGCCCTCTTTGAAAATAGATATTCTGACCCAGAAAATGTTAAAGTCGGCAATGAAAGTGATGTGAATACCCTCTACTTTGATAATCCGGCGGATGCCCCTCTGGCATTCTGGGGCATTTCGATATTTTGGGAAAAAGTGTGATTTTTCAAAGAAAAACCATTGAAAATTGGAAAAATCTTGTCCATTCTGTAGCCATAGTAACAAATTTGGTATCAAAAGAACGGCAATGACATTGCCTTTAAGCCTTAAGCTCAGTTTATCAATTAAATAAAATGGGGGAAAACTATGGATTTTCGATGAAAAGTCGTTGAAAATTAGAAAATATCATATGTTTTTTATTCTGTAGATAAAATAAAAATGTTGGTATCAAACGCACAATAAATTCATTGCCTCTCATTTGTGGATATCAGATTAGCAATTTACAAGTACGAAAATGGGGAAAAGAATAAATTTTGAATGAAAAATCGCTGAAAATTGGGATATTGCAATGCCTTTTTTTCATTCTGTAGCTAGAACAGCGTTTGCGGTACAGCAAGAGTTATGATTGCATTGATTTAAATTCAGAATTCCACTCGAGCAAATTGAATCTTCTTGTTTTGGTTCATTTTTAATGAAAAAATGGTTTTAGATTGTGAAAATACAATCGGTTTAGAGAAATTCTAGAACAACGATATTCGTATCAAAATGTTTGCATATTGATAATTTTAGATTTGGACTCTCTTATTACCATTTGCTTATCAACATGTATTTTTTTTTTTTACTAATCTAGATATATCATCCCAGATAATATTAACGTCCAAGCATCATCTTACAATATCACGCAACATTTCACGGAAATATTGGCATAATTCATACATTACTTATTTCATGTTTGATGTCGTGTTTCTGTTCAATATCTGAATAAACTTCCCTGATTTGACACGAAATACCACTTCAAAAGCTTCCCAAAGCAAAAGATACCCTTTGTATCTCCAATACCATCATATGTTGACGATATCCATCATCATGATCTGTTCTCATATGTACTCTCTACCTACATCTTTAGTGACTTCAGAATGATGTGTAGAATCAATCGGAAGGATATCATGATGCTTTCTCGATCAACTGATTGCAAGTACATGTAATATCAATCAGTTGCACTTCATCTTCAGAGACGTAGCTTATCTGTGGTAAGTAGGGATCAATTAAATATCATTTGAATTTTGAAAAGTAGGGCCAGGGGCGCTGCTGGAGAGGATTTTGGCTATGTCATGAAGTCATTTTGAAAGCATCACTGATGATTTTTCTATATGAAACACGTGTCTGGTGTATCAAAATTGGTTTAAAAGTTTCTACAAGAAGGTAAATAGAAAGAACACGTATTATTGGACATCTGAAGCGCTTAGCCTTTTTTTAAAAATAGTCCTGCATAAATCAATCGATCATCAGCTCTTAGGCATTCTTGTCGAATGAATAACCTGGAGCTTATTTTAAGAACATATTTCAATGGCTCCAACTCTATACCTTCTTAAAAAAATTCGAAACCAATTTTCATGCACCAGACACGTGTTTCGAATTTTATATTTTCATCAGTGATGCTACTAGCAGATCCACCAAAAATCATTTCAAGTCATCTTTTCGACAACCATTGACATAGGCACTAGAAAAACGTCAAAACTGAGCAGGTCTTTAAGATCGACTTCAAGAATTGATAACAACTCCACAACCCTGGCATAAATCATCTTGTATCATAGACAGTAGCCGCTTCCTTTTGAACAATGCCTCCAATTTCCCCCACTCTTTCAAAAGCTTGCTACAAGACTCCATGCACCAGTAAATTGTTTTTAAGATATGTTGACTTGATTACAAATATCTTTGTTTTAGATTTTCTGTAAAAGTTTTGCATTTTCAAAGTCCCATTTTTAATGCAGAAAACCTTCAAAAATCAAAGTTTTCTCCCTCACTGGTCTTCTCCCATTTCATTTATGAGCAAATTGTTTAATTTGGGCTGCTTATTAAAAAGAACTTCGGTTGTTAGCATCACTGATGAGAATTTAATATTCGAAACACGTGTCTGGTGCTTGGAAATTGGTTGGAAATTTTCTACAAGATGGTATAGAGTTGGAATCCTTCCGAATTCTTAATACGAATTCAGAATAAAAGACAATAAAAAAAATTCTATTTGTACCATAATTGCTGTACCTCAAACTAACTACAGTTTGAAAAAGTTCATTGCATTTTGCAAATTTTCAGCGATTTTTGATCCAAAATTAATTATTTTGTTCCCAATTTTTCGTACCAGCAAATTGCGAATCTGACTTGTGTATTTTTTAAAATGAAAGGCTATAAATTTATTGTGCGTTTGGTACCAAAATTGTTTATTTAGCCAATGTATGAGAAAAGATATTGTATTTTCCCAATTTTCAACAATTTTTCATCGAAGATCCATAGTTTTTCCCTTTAAATTGACCAGTAAATTGGTGAATTGAGCTTGAGACTTATAGACAATTTAATTTTCGTTCTATTAGTACAAATTTTGTTGACCTAGCTGCAGCATGGAAAAAGTAATTGAATTTTTCCAATTTTCAACGTTTTTTTTTTCTCGAAAAATTTCACTTTTACCCATAACTATCGAAATGCTCAAGGATGCCAGAGTTTCATCCGCAGGATTATCAAAGTAGTGGGTATTGACAACACTTTCATGCAAAAGCATTTTAGTGTCTAAACTATATGTTGATGATAATTTATAAGATTAAGTTAATTTCCGGTGGTACTGATCTGAAAACTTGATATACAGAAATGATACCATTGCTTTCTAAGAAGATTCTTTTAAAACAGTTTTAAAAGACTTACGGAATTCCTTATGTGTAAATCTGCACCAGCCCTTAAAAGAACTTCTGTAGCCAATGCTTGCCCTTTAGACGCTGCATTATGTAATGGTGTACTCTGTGACTGTTCGTATGTAAAAAAATAAGAGCTTAAGAATGATTGAATAGGCTGGTAATAAAAGATTAGGTGCCCCAACCCCTTAATTTGACCTCATAATTTCAATGACAATTAATTTGATTCAACGAATTTGACACCGTGTAGAAACAGACATCATTGTATCGTTTATTTCATTCGTGTATGCTGCAAATTTAATCAGAATCTACTCAGAATAGTTTGTTCCATTGTGTTACAAGAAGAAATTGGCAACGTTTATCTATCTAACCGTTTTTAAATTTGATTCTTAAAAAATAGCCCATCCCCCTTTTTCGTTACATTGTTCCACCCCGACTTACAGAGCCCCACTTGGTCAGTAAATTGATATTGATAATATACATCTTTGGTAAAAGTGGCACATCGTAACCCGGGATGGAACAATGGTGTAGAATTTTTTTCAATGATTTCTATAGAAAAAATGTAAATTGAAACCCACTTATCGGTATTGTTATTGATAAATATTTAACCGGACATTACATTCAGATATGCATCAAGTTAGTTGATATTTCTACTGAAAATGTCAGGGCAGATTTTACGTTTTATTCTTACAGCTCCTTTGCAGCATGGACCAGACGTGCACGTCTCGGGTACTTAACCCTCGTCAGTGATCCTCAATCTAAACAATTTAATATGACCAAAGAGTTGAAAGTTATTATGGCTGTCAAAAAATGTACCGAAAGACGTGGCAGGATGGGTGGGATACATTTATGAAGCTACAGGACCCACGTTTTAGAAATTAAAAGAAATTTTGATAACAGAAATTTTCGAACGCGTTGAAGAAACGATCAACCAGAGTTAATCGAACTTGGCTACATGTAACCTCGGGGACTCCTGGTCCACCAGCAGTGACATTCACCAAGTTGTGAATTTTAGTATGATTTCAAATGAGTTAAAGAAGATCCTGACGATATTCTCAACAGCACTCACAATAGAGCACAAAATTAAACATCGACGGACCTCTAGCAAGCTAGAGGTGGGACCAGGTGCCCGGGAGGAGTAAGCATCCCCTGTTGACTAGCCGCACCCGCCGTCGATGTTAATGAAGCATGGAAATGAAAATATATAGAATTCATGCACGGTCTGACGTTATGTCTATATAGAAAGTGCTATGGCGACAATGTCAGGGAAGTATATTCAAAACACTTACTGTCAAACCCCTCGCGAGGAACGTTTTTACGAGCTCCACACGGCAAAGGGCATAAGTGTGACACAAATGAGTTAAAGAAGATCCTGACGATAATCTCAACAGCACTCACAATAGAGCACAAAATTAAACATCGACGGACCTCTAGCAAGCTAGAGGTGGGACCAGGTGCCCGGGAGGAGTAGGCATCCCCTGTTGGCTAGCCGCACCCGCCGCCGATGTTAATGAAGCATGGAAATGAAAATATATAAAATTCATGCACTGTCTGACGTTATGTCTATATAGAAAGTGCTTCAAGTAAGAAGACCAATTCATTTTGGAATTTAAATTCGTTTTTAATGTTGTCAAACGTCAAGATACTATCGTAGAATCATCGCACAATTCTGAAGAAACGAACTGTGAAACTTTCGTTTTCTCTCCGACAATAAATCATTTAATTTTATTTTGTTGTATGACAGTATAATATCATATTTTATTTTGTTGTATAAAAAAATATATTTAAAACACCCCCTCTATTAAAAATGATACTGATTTCGATCTAGCATCAAAGGAGCAGGTTCAGTAACATGGAAAATTGATCCTTATTTTAGAATGTTTTTGATTTCGATTGTATTTCTTATCAAGGAGGTTAAATGTATGGTTGTTTGAAATACCAAAAAATATAGTAATTTTCTTTGAGTATATCGAAAGATATAACTTCCAAATCGGATTAAAGATTACAGATCACAAATAATTTTGAAAGTTCGTTGACCACACAAATAGTACCTGATTATTTTAATCCCTCATCTTCATATATTTAATTTAAGATGATTCGTTTTTTACGAGAATTGGTCGCAGATAAGTTGAAAAAAAAATTCATTGACAAGCATGTTGAATGATACCGCATCATCCTAATCTTGGAGCTCGTAAAAAAGTTCCCCGCGAGGGGTTTGACAGTAAGTGTTTTGAATTCTTTCCCTGACATGGTCGCCACAGCACTTTCTACATAGAAATGGCCTCAGTCAGTGCAGTTCATGTTTTTATATGTTTTCATTGTTAAGCATGATCATCGACGGCGGGTGCGGCTAGCCAACAGGGGATGCTTACTCCTCCCGGGCACCTGGTCCCACCTCTAGCTTGCTAGGGGTCCGTCGATGCTCAATTTGGTGCTCTATTGTGAGTGCTGTTGAGATTATCGTCAGGATCTTCTTTAACTCATTGGAATGACAGATGTGTTATGAGGATCTAGAATTGACAAATTGAGTAGAGCCACAGATACCCCCTTTCGGTTTAAAAAGATATTAAAACTCTACTAAGCGACATGTTTTGCTTGAATCAATTATCTCTAGCAGATATAAAATTTTCATGCAAAAAATGGTTGTGTGATTCGAGTATTTAATCGACATATTAATATGATTTTGCAAAGGAAACTATAGGAAAAATAATTGGGGTCTGATACCTCAAGTCGTAAACTGCTGAACAATCGTAAGGAATTGGCATAATTTTGGTAAACCATTATGAAAATAAGTACGGCGCCAGCCCTCGCCTTAGATAATTTTAATATAAGAAGTTTTATTTGCAATTTATCTTTCGATCTACGTAAAATTTATTTTGAGCGAGAATTGGCACCTATACTACTTTTTAAGATTTATGCCAAAAGTATGGCGAGTTTTCTTCATTTTCCGTCATGCAGAGGAAATGACGTGTCAAAATGTGACGTCATAACTAACGCACGTGACGTTTTGACAATTTCGGCAGGTATTTGAGACAAATAAAAGAGATGCTGAATCATAATTTTTCAGAAAATCTCGGGCCGATTTTGGGAGTTAGTGAGCCTGCCGCTTTTATCTTTTTATAAGGATGAAGAAAATATAAGAAGCCACCATAAACAACTTACACCGTTCCCAGCGTTGAAATCAGTTCCGGCCTGTATGAGTTTGCTTATCACCTCTGTATGCCCTTCCCTAGCAGCTTTATGTAGTGGTGTTTCTTTGTACTATAAGGTATTGAAAATATTTTAAATGTGTTTAAGTTGCATCATCTGCTTTCATTAATAGGGATTTTATAAAATGTTACAAATACTTCATACGTTTGAAGAATGAAATGTTCACTATTAGAAAATACTTACAGACATTTGTCATACGGTCTATAATTTATTTAATCTATTTGCATTAGAATGTGATCTGACATGTTGATTTTTTGGGGTATGAAAATGTATAAAATGTCATTATCATTTTTCTTTTTAATTTTAAAATTTGACTCATTTTATCATAAAAAAATCTCGTCTCGACTCATATATTATTTATTATGTTGTGAGCCTCGTATAGAAGGATTTCAATTTTATCAGACATTTTCCATGATGTTCCTTGATAATCTCCTTCAGTATCTATACTCATTTACCACCACCGGCGCTTACGGGCCTCAATTCCACTTTTAAAGAACTCGTTATCTTGACTGTTGAGAAAGTCATCTACTGCAAGGGTGACGTCATCATCGAACTGAAATTGGGTGTCAGAAATCGCTGCTTTCAAATTAAAGCCACAATCATGAATGATAGCTATGGTAGTGACAGACTTGAGAACAGGAGCATTGTCCTGATGGAACAACACACCTCTAATTAGTGAGCTTTCCGCGGCGCTTCAATTAAAATTTAATTTCCCTGCACTGTGTCAGAAATGAAGCATAGTACCATTAATTGTCCTTTTTGGATATAATATATCAGCAGAATACCTTCTGCATCCCAGAAAAACGAGGATATAACCTTCCCTGCTGAAGGAACAGTCTTTGCCTTCTTTGGACGGTGTGATCCGGGGCGCTTCGTTTGGACTATTGTTTGGCCTCTGGGGTAAATGATGGATCCATGTTTCTTCCATAGTGACATATTTTTGAAGAAAAATTGACAGGATCTCGATCCCTTAAAAGGTTATAATTAGCACGCGATAAATTGCGCCTGGTGTGCTTCTGATCAACTGTCAGAAGTCGTGGTACACAACGGGCCGAAACCTTCCGCCAGAATGAAGTGTACTCTTTCTTGTTAAATGCCATCTTTGCTGGCTATATATTATTCTGTAACTCGTCTGTCAGTCATAATAACACCATTGACATTATTGATCATTTTTGGAGTTGCAACAATGACAAGTCATCCAGGACGGGGTCATCGTCAAGGCTCTGTCTGCTTCGCTGAAATTCCGCCACCCACCTTTTCGCAGTAGCATATGCCGGGACATCTTTTCCTAATGTTGTTACCATATCATCATATTTAAGTGTTAAACCTTTATATGCAAAATTGGATCATTACTTTTTCTCCGATTCTGTCCATTTTGTAAAAGCAAATTGTCTTGTTTACTTTTGAGTATTACCTCGTCGATTTAAATAGACGAAATGGAACCAGTCCATGGGTGCATGGCCTTATATCGTCAGAGAATAGCAGGACTTAATAAGAGCATCCCTCAAAAGAGCATTCCGCTTATCTCCTTCAATACGAAGCTCACAGATTATACATGTAATACCAATTAAGCAATGATGGTTTAGTCCTAATAATAGAATAATGAAATTGGTCATACGATATCTGTCATATGTAAATCAGCTCCAGCTGCAATGAGTATTCCTACAACTTTTGATTTCCCCTCTGCTGCTGCTTTATGAAGTGGAGTCTCCTGGGACTGATAGTCATAAAGAACAAGATAGATAATTCTTCTGTATGAGTTTTGAGGCATCAAACTTTATTTGAAAAATAGCTTTGTTTCATCCTTACATATCAAATGTTTGACGAAGAGGTCAATTGTATACAATTGTTGACTCTGGATAAGAGCAGCATAATCTTTTCTAATTAGAACCAGAAGACAATACGTCTTTATATCCTTAGGAAAAAAAACCTATCGTCGTAGTTATCATTAAAATAACTGGATCTGATAATTGTACCCATCATACAGCTTTCTCATTGTATTTCAAACAAAGAATTATCCCATAAAATCAAACATATAATTTAGTTTGAATAATTTCAAGAACACTTCAGGTACTGGAAATCTCAATAAAAAGATTAACTATTTCTAGCAATACAAAGAACACAGACCTATTCTTGTTACACCGAGATATATTCACTTTAAAAAAATCACAAGTTGCAATTTCAATGAAAAGTTTTATAAAGTTCAGGGGTATTGACAAACTGTTATTCGCCATATTGGATTTTATGAAGTGTATCATTGTGACACTGAGTCAAGGCTCCAACTGTAACTATTATAACGCTAAGTATTCTCTACTTCAATAAAATTACAATAATATTTTTTCATGAGAGAACCTTGAAATTCATGCACAGCTGCACCTCAGAAGAATTCATGAATATTACTATAACTTACCTTAAACATTACATTGATTCTATATCTACAAACATTTGTCAATCTTATAAATCTCGTATTTATACAATACGGGGTCCTTCCGAACTCGAGTTTTTACAGGTAGCCATTTTCATGTGCCGATCCGCCCCATCATATGTAGAAAAAAATAAAAGATTTTAAAGTTCCTTGGGTAATTCACTACAATTTCGACTGTTTGCGATTCATTCATTCATTATTTACATGATGTGTATTATAAAAGTGGGATAGTCTTGTGAATTATTGGTGACAAATTACAAATGAGAAACATTCCGGGAATCCGCCTCTGGATTCCTTTCTATGTTGATATGGCTACTAGCCCCCCGCTTGTAAAATGAAGATACTCGACATTTTGCGAAAGTATGATGAACATTGGAGGGCAAATGTTTGTATACATATGATCAAAGTAACGTTTAAGGTAGGTTTTAATAATAATCATGAATTCTACAGAACTGCAGCTGCGCAGTTCGGTTCACTCAGTTCAAAAGGTCGTCGTGAAAAATATTGATGCAGTTTTTGCTAAGAAAGATGGGAAAATGAAGATGTTGAGGTACAGAAAACTTAGTATCAAAATGGTCAAAATTGGAGTCTGCAGAACGGCAAATTTTCAAGTATGCTTCGCGTCAAATCCAATATGACCGACAAACTTTTGTCTTTACCCCTTAAGGAAGTTTACCAAATGACATTTTCAAAATTTAAGGGGCATCTTCCTAGTGACACAGATCTGTCCTTAGCAGGTTCTTGAGACGAAAGGTAAATGAAAAGAGGGGATCGCCAACAACACTCGGTTGCAGCACCCACAGCAAAATTCAAAATCACAGAGCAGATACCAACAGAAAGACACGCAAAACAAAAGGGACAAGGAACACCAACTCACACCAAAGAAACATGAAACACAAAAGACTACACACAAACCAACAATATCAATGGACAACCGGTTCCGACTTAGGACGGCCATCTGCCAGGCAAGTAGCAGACGGTGTGGTCATCCGGATCATTCCACTTTTCCGATTACACAGAAGTCTCGAAGCGCGCACAAATGAGGTGTAAAATAATCCCCTCACTAAAGGTTGAACAGTCAAACAGACAGCTTGACACAGGGGCCAACGAAACACAAGTTTAGATTTAAAACCACACCATTTTTGTCCTTGAGCATCACTGATGAGATATAAATTTTTGAACTTTAGTGCGCATGCATATGGAAATTTAATAATAGTATATACACTTCAATATTGACAATGTTGTAGAAAAAAATCGTTGTATCATTCTCATGGCCAAGGCTTGAGGATGAAAATGACACAATGTCATATCGCAAATACTTGAAGTTTATTTGAATTGTTTTTCAATTTAGTTTTGAATTGTTTTCGGATTCAACATAATAAAGTTTCCCTGGCTTGACGAGGATGTTCCTAGATTACCGTAAGCGTCGGACGGTATCTACATTTCACAATTCATGTGCTATGCTAGAGCATGTACTAATTTTTGGATTTTCACAGTAAAATTTTTAAGAAGATCAAGGTTTTCGCTTTCACAAACTAGTAAGGACTTTCTGGAAATTTTACAATAATTATCGACAATTTCTTTTGAAATTCGGACTTTTACAAGCAACAGAGTATATTACTTTGGGTATTTCACAGCCTGCACTTTATGGTGACACAATTAGCAAAATAAAAAGGGTCCAAGGATAGACAGCAAAACCATCAGAATCATAAAACGCCTTTTATACCGTGGATATGATCATAATGTCTACAGACGGAAACTATGCTTGGTATTTGACCAATCTACAGTCTTGTACTAGCGCATTCTTAAGACTTGCACTCTGACTGACTGTAACGACGGGACTCCATGACGGGCTCTGTCAAACCTCTCTAGAGAAATCCAGGGCCCCGAGCACCTTTCCTCTCTGGATAACTGTCGGACTCCTCGGTCGATAGCATGCATGATCTACAGCCGACGGTGCACGGACTGTATTACGTACGCCCTCTTTTTATATCCATTTACATATCAATCTGTGTTGCTTGGGGCTCTGCGTTTTGCGGTCTTGTTTATGTGTGGTCATCTAATAGTGAGGAGGTTGTTTTACACCACAATTATTCCTTTTTTTCGAGAACTCTGGGTAATCGGGAAAGTAGGACGGTTGTGCGCACGCAATCAAGGATAACCACACTGTCTGCTACTGACGTGGCAGATGACCGTCTTAAGTCGGCACCGATTGCTCATTGGTCTTTTTCGTTTATGTTTAGTCATTAATCTTTGATGTTTCTATGTAATTTTGCTTTCATTGTACCATTTCATTTGCGTCTCATTCTGTTCGTGTCTTCTTCGCGGTTTTGTATTGGATGTTTTGGGGTTTTGCTGTGGGTGCTACAGCCAAGTGTAGTTGGAGATCCCCTTCTTTCTTTCTTTCTTTCTTTCTTTCATGTTCACATACTTTCAAAATATTTTCCATGTGTAATTGTGACATTTTTTTAATCATACGTATATCGGACTTACATAATTGCAAGTCCCATCCAGCTAGATAAATATCTTGCGATTTCTTTGTGTATACGTACTTGATCTTCAATATTGATATCAGCTCCAGCATTTATTAGTCTTTCAACAACATCTTCGTGTCCTTCTTCGGCTGCCTTGTGCAGGGAAGTGCTTCGCCACTGTTTAAAAGAAGAATGATAAATACAAAAAAAAAAAACAATTGAAGATATAACACATATGTAAAGAATACTATAATGTTAAGGAATCTTCTCTTAATAGTGTTCTTTAGAAAAATTTTAAAATTTTCATACATCTACTCGATAAACATGATAAAACGATCCGTTTATGTGCATTTCCATGATAAGTTTATACCAAATTATCACAAAGTGCCACGATTTGAAGGCTTAGCTTAAATCTGAATGTTAGTTGACTTGCAAAGAGCTACTATCATTTGAACTTGATTTAATGTCAAATTTAGATATCCTGTATCACGACAATTCGAGGAATAATCAATTTAGAACCCACATTTCACTGTATTTTTTGTAGTTGGTTATTTTTATGTGTATGTTTTATCTAGGGAGAAACACGTCTAGTCATGTAGGTGATGATTCATTGTTTCTGCTGACAAAACGGCAAACAATTTTACTTTCGTTTGGAAGTCATACTATTTCAAATATCTGAGAGAGGAACTAGGATTACATTCAGCGCTATCTATATCTGAAATACTTGACAACCACAAATATGTTCTTGAGTCCTTCGTTATTCATACTGATGACTCTGAACTTGAATTACCTTATATTTACTGGATTCCAAAATGCACAAAAATCCTTACAATCATCGATTCAGTGCCGGTTCGTCCAGGTGCTCAACAAAACCCCGTTCCATTTTGGTTACGAAAATATAAACTCGCAACAAGCAAGTTCTTCAAACATTCTCCGAGACAACACATTACAGAAATGGAATCAATTAGATGGGGATCCTAAAGAATTCTAAGGAACTTTTGGAACATTCAAAAGCCACCAATTTCATCCATATTACCAGCGTTAAATCTTTCGACTTCTACACGCTTTACACTCCCATTCCACATCAAAAGCTCAAATACAGACTGTCCAATATTATTAGCAAAACCTTTCTCTCAAAACATGGGAACAGGAGATACATATACCTTCTCATAGGGCAGGAGGATACTTATTTCGTGAAGGAGCACTCTGATTCAAAGAAAAAACATACCGAAAATGATATCATCCGGATGCTTGAGTTTTTGATTAACAACATTTTTGTGGTATTTGGAGGAACTGTATTCCAGCGAATAGTTGGTATCCCAATGGGTACCAATTGCGCCCAACTTCTTGCGGACTTATTTTTATATTCATACGAAGCTGACTTCATTGAGACCTTATTCTCGACTTGGCGAAAGCACCTCGCATCTCAGTTCAATTTTACAATTTTACCTTCAGATACATACATGACGTATTGTCAACCAATAATCCGAACATTAAGGATCGTCTACATGAAATTATCCTCGTGAACTAGAGATCAAGGAAACAACAGAGAGCGACAGATCCGCTTCGTCCTTGGATATACTTCTATCTTTCGACTCAAACGGCCATTTGAACACCTCACTATATGACAAGCGTGATGATTTCAGCTTCCACATAACTTACTTCCCTTTCATGAGTAGCAACATTCCGTCTTCTCCTGCATATGGTGTTTTTGTTTCCAGCTCATACGGTACGCCAGCGCATGTTCCAAATATGAAGATTTCATCGTTAGAGCCAGACGGCTTGCAAGCAAGCTACTTCTTCAGGGTTATATTGCACAGCTGCTGAAATCAGCTTTGAGGAAGATCTTAGGGTGCTACTAGGATATAATAAAAGCATACCGGACCCCCCTATCATGAATGATCAGTGACATTCTGGATTGTGATTGAATGACTGTCATCATCACCAAACAAGAAATACTTACCTGATGTGCACATAAATATGTACATCAAGACAATCACCGAATTTGACAAGCTTATTCCTGCTTGATAACAGTGCATTTTTGCAATATTTTCTAAAGTTCAAATGAAGAACTTTGGTTTGTTTGTGTGCATTGGATACTGTTTAAATTTTGATTTTGTATGGCCTTCGATTAATGATCTATATTAGGGTTTAGTTCTTGTCTCTATGTTTCTGTGCGATGCGAATGATAATAATAATTTTGATTATTCTAAAATGCTTCTACGAGATACATACGTAGTCTTTTATATTTACATCAGCTCCGGCTTTAATAAGTACATCGACAATATCAATGTTTCCTTCTGCCGCAGCTTTGTATAGTGACGATCGCTGATTCTATTAAATAAGACATAGCATAAAAATATCAATGAAATATCCAATCCCATCAATCATATTGAATAGCTACAGTTAGAACAAAGGAGAAAATGTAGAAAATTTAGAAAATTATCAAATGTATCTAATAACTTTTAACGTAAAATGCGTAGATACCAAAAGAAAAAAAACTGTTGCAGGCATCGATGGTAAGTCATAAATGACATACCTCTCATTTTCTATGTTTTTATTTAAACAGTAACTTGTTTCTAGGTACTTCTTTGATGTTTATCATATTTGAAATGCTTTTGTAGATTCTAAAAAATCGATTATTTGATATGTAATACCTAATGACATGATAATATAAGCTTTATTTTCATAATATAAAGTATCTATGATGTGAAAATGTACAATGTAAAATTAGAATCAGAAAAGAAAATAATAGAATACTTACATATTTCGTGCAATTTACATCCAGATTTTGTGAACATCGCCTAACTTTTGAAATGTCATTTCTCGCTACAGCATCAAAGAGCTCGTCAATCATCTTCTCTTGCTCTTCGTCCATTATCAGCTTCACATCATTCTTCTATAAATGTCATGTCGGGTACTTATAAATCAAAAAGGCATCTGCTAGTTCAGCCAACAAACAATTTCTTATATCTTCAACATTCTGAGTTATAAGAAAAATATAGGATCTCAAATGATTTTCTATTTTATACGGTATTTATGAAACGAGTTATGTGAATTTTACATCTCCGAGCCTTGGCGAGGTGATTAAAATCACACAACGAGTTTCATAAATACTGTATGGAATAGAAACATCGTTTGAGATTCTTTTTATCACATGAAAAATGACGTTATTGATCAAAATAACGTCAAAATATTATAATTCCGACTTCATTTATTGCAAATAACGCGCAAACGTCGCCGTTTCTATTGTGACATCACAAAGGATCTAGAGCGCTTCATCCAATGATAATGCACCCAAAGTGATATGTAACAGTGCTATCATAAAATTTATTTATGAAATGGCTTCATGTAACCGAATAAAGGGCGTATCATGTGATAAATACAAATACGTTACATTTCACAGTACAAAGTAAAGACGTAACTACTATTACACATTTTTCATTTAACCATGATGCTGACGGGTTTTCGTTGTCATTTTTGCCTGCGGACAGAACGAAATGATTAAATGCAAAGTGCAAAATCTTATTATAGTATTCAATCCCCAAATGTCGCGAATTGCTAGAGGAAATATTTTATAACTATTCTAAAATATACGAGTAGTATAAATTGGAAAAGTCTGAATGACTGATAAAACCTCAATTTAGATATGACTGATATTCGTATAGAACACTTAATAAAACTCATCATCTCTTTCAACATCCACTTTCCAAATCTAAAAGTCTTAGATTATTCAAATCCAAGTTAAGTAATTTATACAAATGCAGGCAACAACATTATTCTCATTTGAAAGCTTTACTACACATAAACTTTACTTTCGGAACTTTCATTTACAAATACGTGTACGTGTCTGGTGCACAGTATATTTGTTTGAAATTTTCTTCCAGAGGGTAAAAAGTCGGAACATTTCCGTATTATTCATTCAAAAACATCATCGAAATCAAAGAAGGTTAACACCTTAGCACAATTACTCCGATGCTATTTTGAACGTAAATGTTATTTGGATATGCTACTGAATCAACGCTGCAGGAAATTTGAAGCCGCTCACTCTCTGTAAGGTAAATGCACGAATAAAAATCCAAAAAATAAAACCAGAGGGCTCTACAAAAATGGATTTTGGCGGCTCCTGAAAATCACTTTGACTAGAAGCAAAAGCAAAACTGAAGCAGTTAAAATCATTCTCTGTTACTTGATCTTTTGAAGTGCACTAATTATTTCATCCCAGCTCTGTCGCATGAAATAAGCTTTGTTTTTTGCCCTTAATCAATTTGACAAAATAAATATTTAATTGCTATTTCGTCATTTCATCCAAAAACTTTATCGAAATCAAAGGAGGTTAACATCTTAGCACCATCCCTCCAATGCTATTTTGAACATAGATTGTATTTGGATATGCTACTGAATCTACCCTACAGAAAATTTGGGGCCGCGCACTCTCTTTAGAGCACCAATTTAAATTCAAAAATAAAACCAGAGGGAGAAATGAATAATGGCGGCCCCTGAAAATTACTTTGTTTGCAAGCATCACTGATGAGGATGTAATATCCGAAACACGTGTCTGGTGCATAATAAATTTGTTTGAAATTTTCTTCAAGAAGGTATAGAGATTGGATCACTTCGGTATATGTATTCATAAACAAAATAATCTATAAATCAAAATCGGACACCTCACTGAAAGATTATCGATTTGATCGATAAATTGTAATAGCACTACATAGTATCACATAAAGTTGTTTAATAAACAGTCATTGCTATGTTTAAAAATATGTGAAGAAGTTGCTATGTCGAGTATGCTCATGTATTACTACCTAATTAAAAGGAATGTTTCTTACCATCCTAAATTTATGAAAGTAAATATGAAAAAAATTGTCCTTTATATGCCTACGTGTGTTTTCCATATAGTATTACGTTTTATGTTATCATATTAGTTTAATCCCGAAACTATATGAACAAAGGGATATGATTACCTTTAGATATTCATGTTTTTGGAGAATATTTAGATACATTAATATATATTTCAAAGGTATGACATTCCCTTTCAAATCAACGTCCTTATCGAACACTCTGTTACATCTGCTCATGTTTTGACAACTCTGCTAATCGTGCATGTTTTCTTTTAAATGCAATTACTACATTAATTATGTATACTCTTAGATATAATACTAAATTGTTTTGTTGAAGTTCAATATTCCCTATCCCCGTTCACTTCGCGGCTCTAAAAAAGAAGCAACTGTTATGTGAGATGTGTACGTGCATGTGAATGTGTTCCCCTTTTTTGGTTTCAGGTGTGACAGCTGTATAAGATTTTATGCAGTTTTCAACCAAATTATAAGTGACATTTCTTTCTTATAAAAAAAATTGTGGACACTTTCACCTATCGAGTCTTGCTTTTTGATCTTAACTCTTTATTATAAGAACAAAAAAGTATACCTTGTGTTTATAAATCGAAAAATAATTACACATAAAGTACACAACCCTCTGTTTACGTACATGCTTGCATGATTACCTCTTATGACCCCCATGGTCAGAATCGCATCGAATTTGATATAAAGAATGATTTCACATATGTATTATTTTCTGAAGTGTCTTCGTCTATCCTCAAAGATTATACTTATATCAAATTCAAGTTTATAATGCTTGTCACTGTCAACATTTCATAGTAAACACGTGATAGCTCTGACGCCAATTTTCGTGACCTGACGTGTGTTACAAATTTCATTGGCTTATACAGCCATGTGAACTTTCATTGTAATTTTATGTGTGTTTATCTCTTTTACCTCATCCCCCCCCCCCCAACATAGACAAACTTCCTATTCCACTGATGATTTGACAAACTATTTCCTCCCCGAACGCTAGTTTTGTTTTGTTAGTATTCGTACTCGATTCAAAAAGAACAATCCGGAATTTTTCTCCGTTATCATTAGCGGAATAGGCACGATGCGTGTTCTGTTACGCATAAAATGCCATTTATCGATAAGAATTAACACTAAACAAAGCAGAAACACCATTTTTGGACCGAAATATCATTATTGTACACGGAAAGTGTCATACAAGTGTGTATGACAAAACAGATAATTTTGTATTCAACACAGTAAATTTCCTCTGCATTGACGGTGATGTTCCTAGACTTCCGTCATATGACATTTACATCATAGCTCATCCGGTATGCTTGAGCATGTACGTATGTTTATGATTTTCATAGTAGAAATTTACAAATTACCAAGAACCTATTAGGTTAGGGTTCCGCTTTCATACACTACTATGACTTTCTCTAAATTTAACAAAATTATTGTCAGCTTCTATCTAAATTCAGACCTATACATAACAAGCAACTGCGTTTAATACTATGATTATTTTATAATCTGCCTTTTCTGGTGACATAATTAACAAAAACAAGACTGATTTTAGGTAGACAGCATAACCATCGAAAATGCATCAAAATAACCAATTGCCTTTCACGCCTTTAAAATAATCCTATTGTCATCCGACCGATGCTCGGCATGGTTCTTATCCAATCTACAGGCTTGTACCAGCGTATCCTTAACATTTGCACTGTCACTGACTGTGACGACCGTACTCAATGATGTTCCCTGTCGGAAAATGTTTATAGAAGATACCTGCATCTGTCCTTTTTAATGTTAGTCAGACTCCCCGGTTGGAAACATACATGATCATGCACAATTTCTCAGAGCACGGACTGTATTTCATACGCGCCTGCCTTTTTATATCCATTTATTTTTTTCATCTATGTTGCCTAGGTCCATGAGTTTTGTTGGTTTTTTTGTGTTCATCTTACAGTTCAGAGAGTTACTTTCAAGACCTTTTGTTCACATGTACCTTACAAATGTTAGGGTTATGTGCACGTACAACGTAATATGATTAGTTGATATAGTTTGATATGTCTATCATTATGTACATTGTATATATTTCTTTTACCGGTACCATATGTCTGATTTGCCAAAGGCATAAAGAAATACTGGATAACCACGTCATTTGATACTGGCGTTTCAGCTGACCCTCCTTTGTAGTTGTGATTGCCCATTGGTCTACTTGACTTATGTGTAGTTTTTTAGTCTCTTCAAAAAAGTAACGCATAGTATCATTATTATTCAATATGTACAAGCTATTGCTTATTTGATTTTTTTTTTTTTTTGGTTGTGCATTAATGATGGTATAGGGATAGAAAATGCAGAAGGGCTCCAACTCTATACCTTCTTGAAGAAAATTTCCGACTAATTTATGCACCAGACACGTATGTTCCGAATATTAAATTCCCATCAGTGATGCTTCCAGTCAAAATGCTTTTTATAAGCCACCAAATTCATTTCACTAGCGCCCTCTGGTATTATTTTTAGATTTTTAATTTGTGTATTTACTTTACAGAAAGACCGCGGTTCCAAATTTCATCTTGGGTCGATTCAGTAGCATATCCAAAAAAAATCTAGGTTCAAAATAGCATTGGAGGGATGGTGCTTAGATGTAAACCTCCTTTAATTTCGATAATATTATATCAGTGATGCTTACAGCGGAGCCGCCAAAATTGATTTCAGAAGCGCCCTCTTTGTTTAATTTTTAGAATTTAAATTTGTACATTTACTTTACAGAGAGTGCGCTGCTCCCTATTTCCTGTAGGGTCGATTCAGTAGCATATCCAAATAAAATCTATGTTCAAAATAGCACACTGGCCAACAGGAAATAAGTGTTATATTAATAATGCTGAAGAACAAACAGTTTAGGGCTAATGTAAGATTTGTGATTATCAAAGAAAACATTTTTTGTTCAAGAGATGAAATGTTGAATTTCGATTTTTTTTTTCATATTTCTATGCATCTATGAGAAATTCAGTTGAAGCTCCAGTAGCACTACAGTTGAAGCCAATCAAAAGGGACTTTAACCTCTTCGTGTCTCTTCATCCTAATGCAATCCATGCTTATGGTGTGCGAAGTCATAAGTTTGAATACTGCGACATGATCGAATGTAAGTATATAATAAGTGTCTTATTTTGTGTGTTTATGCAGAAATAAATTACAATGGCTGATGCATTTATTTGATAAAATGCGCTAACGCGCATTATATAAAAAAAAATGCATCAGCCATTGTAATTTATTTCTGCATAAACACACAAAATAAGACACTTATTCTATATATATGCGCTTTCAAAGCCAAAAATAGAACAAAGGAAGCGCCCGATTCTATTTATAAAGCGAATACGTTCACCAATACAGAGGGGAGTTAATTTTAGAAAGGAACAGCTGGAGTTTCCCATGACAACGTCACGCTTATTTACTATGACTGAACTGTCATAAATTAATGCATTATGTTATATCAAGTATTCCAAATTAAACAATTTAACAATTGAATCATGACAAAATATGACCAAATAAGTTGTTTATTACTCTCTAGATGTTGACTGTTTGGAACTAGTTTTGTTGGCGGAATGAATTCCCATTTAGTATCCGTTTGAGTCAGTTGCAGCGCGGTGAAATCATGAAATGTTGACAGCGTTAGTTCATGGATTTTTCTTATACTATGTACTGCTTATATGGATGGTTTATTTTGGAATTATCACAAACAACACCGAATGTGACAAGAAATCTTCATTCGAAATATTCCGTTGAGTGAAGGATGTGACATCAATCGACAGAGAGCTATTGTAGCTGCGCCTGCCTCTGTTGCTTGTTGATGTCGTATTCTGTAATCGTCAAGACAAAGTCGCTGAAAGAGGTAAGGGATTAATGGGGAAGATTTTAGATATGAATTCGACTTTCTATATGATGATGTTCCTAATTTCTGTATAGGAAAAGATTTTATACTTGTTGATATTCAATTCAAATTCATCCGCGAGGCTTGGCGGCGTTTTGACGTCACACTGTTATTGATACAGAAATCAATAACAATCGTCCTGAAAGCTTTATCTCGGGCAATTACAGTGGTTGTGCATATATATAAGATACAATCTGTAAAGCTCAAGGATCAAAAAGTCATACGTCTAGTGCATTTTCCTGCTTATGAAACATATTTCTCCCGATAAAACTCATTAGCAAATTAATGGAAATCAGCGACCTTGAATGACGTTATAGGAACAAAACCGCATCATGCGTAGTGCTATCGCCATTACGGGATAGTTGATGTTTAGTATACTGTATCCTGTTTGTCCATTGAATAAAAATGTTTCAAATCCAACAGAATACAAGCCCATTCGGATCTCCAAAAAATATGCATTTCAGCCTTTGTACCACTTGTTGAGTGTCACTGCTGGTGGACCAGGAGTCCCCGAGGGCACACGTAGCCAAGTTCGATCAATTTCGGTTGATCGTTTCCTCAAACGCATTTGAAATTTCTGTTTACAAAATTTTATTAAATTTCCAAAAGCTGGGTCCTGTAGCATCATATCCCGATCGATATTGGCCATAATACATTGTTTAGATTGAGGATCACTGACGAGGGTTAAATAACCGAAACGTGCATGTCTGGTCCGTGCTGTAAATTTATCTGCGCTTAAATTACGCTAATGAATTTGAAGACGTTAAACACTCTAAAGAATATCCAGGGCATATTGTTTTTCGAGCACTACATAAGATATAAATTAAAGGGAGTTCCCCCGTTGGAATACTATTTTGTTACTTTTTTTATCAATTTTACATGTACGAGGGTTGTCCGTAAAGTTCGTGGACAAGCTTAATAAAAGCTATGAAACAATTGTTGAATAAATGAAAGTATAATTTTTATTATTCATGTTTTATGGTTTAAACATATTTTATTCAACGTAAACATTGAAATGGATCGGGCAACAAGTTTTACAACATTAAGACAGCCCTCTCCAAGTACAACACAATAAACACAACAAAGAATGTTTTATATCAATAACTTACCAAATTCCCTTACAAACAAAGCAGAAATAGTTACATTTCTATCATATCAAGCTAATTTTCCTTAATTAAGACCTGTCCACGAAGTTTACGGACAGTCCTCGTATATGTGTACTTAGTTAAGAAATGAATCTTATATTTTTTCTGTTGATGCAGGTATCATCCGAAAATTTTGAAAAAAAAACTGCATCAATGTGCGTAGCGCGTTGATGCAAAAGTTTTCTGTCCAATTTTTTGGGTAATACCTGCATTAATTTACCGTATGTCTCAGTTATACGTCTCTTGCTGTGCTTGTCTTCTTTGATTTTTCGCATCAGATTTTTCGGCGCTTTGCTGTAACCGAGTCTTATTGAATATACTTTCCTTTAATCAACATGATATTTCATGATATTAAGGGTCAGTTTAAGACACATTAATCTCCGCAAGACCATCATGTATACTTGAGAAAGGAGGGGATCTCCAACAACACTAGGTTGCAGCAGTTGAATTCTATTTACTCTTTCTTTTCGGGCCATGAATAATGCATACTACTTACCTTTGTGCTGTATGCAAGCAACCTCTCTTCACTACATGATTATTATTTCCAGGACATGATCGAAAAAGAGCATAATTCAAATCACTCATCTACTCAAACCGGGAAAACATTTTCTCTTTAAACAGTATTATAACATGTTATGGTGATTGTTGGTATTGTTCCTTTTTTTCCTTCTCGGGAAGACGGATATTATGTGACGGAAATGCGTCACGCTTAGTACATGTATAAGAATACAGACGCCTTTAATTTACTAAATAATAATAAATAATAATCTTTTTCGTGAAAATGAACATGTCATTCTGGGAGAAAATAGTCGATAGGACGTTTAGGATGAATTATAAAAGTAAGGAGGTGGTCTCCAACAAGATTTCCAAAGGACGCACAATTGTACATGTAGTATAAAATAACCTCCTCTCGGTAAGATGGTCACAAAAAGAAGACGGCAAAACCCAAGGGCCCAAGCAAACAGATGAAAATGTAGATTCATATATTAAAGGAGGGGCGACGAAATGCAGTCCGTGCTCTGCCTTCAGTAGCGAGCTCATGCATGTTATTACCAGAGGAGTCCGACCGACGTATATTTAACACATGAGCTTGAGCCGCTAACTCTTCATATATCAAAATGCTCATATCTAATTTATAACAAGTATTAGCTTTTACAAAAAGCTTGCAGTCAGTTAGCTGACAGTAAATGTTTGAATCGGAAGAAAATGCATTTACCAATCGCATATTTCAGGGCTTTTCCGCGTTATCTCCGATTCAAGAGACGGAAATTTCCGAAAATCTGCGATTGTTATAAGACGTATCGGTACAAAGACTTTTCGATGCATATTTCGGAAGAAAATACACTGATGCGATATGACTTTCATTTGTCAGGTCATCTAGACTCTTAAGCCGACCTGGTGAGAGAATCTTATTACCGGCAGTCATGACTGTCGGTATACTGTAATCAATCGTGACATACTTGCACGGATAAAATAACTCTTGACAATATGATTGGTGGACAATTACAAAATATGCAAATATTCGTCAAGGTTATTCAGAATCTGTGTATAAGATACTTTCATCAGGTCGGCTCAAGAGTCTAGATGACTTGACAAATGAAAGTCATATCGTATCAGTGCATTTTCATCCGAAAGATACATCGAAAAGTCTTTGTACCGATACGTCCTACAACAATCACAGATCCTCGGAAATTTCCGTAGCTTGAATCGGAAATAAAAACGGAAAATACCGGAAATGTGCGATTGGTCAACAAGAACAAAAATCGTTTATTCCAATTTTTTTCTTACTAGTATTTTACAACATTTATTAAATTAATTTCAGCTAACTGCCGGCAAGCTTTTTGTAAAAGCTAAGACTTGTACACAGGTTCTAAATAACCTAGACGGATATTTGCATCTTATGCAATTGTCAACCAATCATATTGCCAAGAGGTATTATATCCGTGCAAGTAGGTTACGAATGATTACAGTATACCGTCAGTCATGACTGACGGTAATAAAAAAAGATCTAGAGGGTGCTTCTTATATCCATTTGGATCTGACAATCACGTTGCTTAAGAGCACAGGAGATAATGTTTTATAACCAAATTTCTAATCACGTACAGTCCATACAACGTTATTTTTGTCAATTAAATCGTATCGTATCTTGCGTTTATCGTATCGTATCATGCGTGTATCGTATCGTATCGTGCGTTTATAATTTCGTTTCACGTGTATCATATCGTATCTTATCATATCGTATCCTATCGTGCATCGTGTATCGTGAATCCTATCGTATCGTGCAACGTGTAACGTGTATCCTATCGTATCAGGTAGCCAATCAAATCGTCGGAATTTCTTTTCCGTTTATCGTGTTTATATTCGAATTGTTTTGATTTCGTTATGGATTCTTTAGTGAAAGCATGCATTGTTAAAGAATAATAAATATACATATTTATTTTTCTTTATACTTAATTTTACTGTGATGGGGGTAAAGAACTCAAAGGTAGGTGTAGAATAGTCGGTAAAGTAACTTGACCGATCGATGGCTTCAAATGTAACCTGGTCAATGTGCATAGGATATATCCTTCTGTCTAAGTGACATAAGAACAACATGCATGCAAATCAATTGACATACATTTATTTTGTTTTATAACATGCAGTCAGTTTGCCTCGCTTGATTGGTAATGTGCCCTGCCAATTAGGTCACTATTTTTTATTTTATGTCGACTTGGGTCGTGTAAATGAAAATAATAGATTCCAAGTACGGATTTGATAAACGAAAAAAAGTGTTTTTTTTTAACTAAAACGAATATTATTTATTATCACACAAATATTATCAAGAAACGTACATACTAGTTACTCACACATTTTATATCCTATTGTATCGTGCACAGTTGAATTGTTTCATTTATCGTGTTTATACACTGTATGATGCAAACTAATGTGCATTATTTAACGTTTATTCTATCGTGTCGTGAATAGAGTAACGTGTTTCCTTTCGTATCGTGAATCGTATAACGTGTATCCTTTCGTATCGTGCATCGTGTAACGTGTATCCTTTCGTATCGTGTATCGCGTAACGTGCATCGTATCGAATCCTTTCGTTTCGTTTCCTATCGTGTATCAGGTATATCGTGTTCGTTCGTTTATCCTATCGTATCATGCGTGTATCCTATCGTATCATGTATCTTGTAAAAAAAATAACGTTGTATGGTCTGTACATGTAATGTATTTTTGCGATCAAAGAATGTTATGACATACAAACAGACATACATTTCATTAAGAAAATCATTAGAGAAGGATGTCAAATTTGAGTCACTTTGAGGGGTCATGCCCCATTTCTGACTGAGAGGATATGTTCAGATGAAATTAAGAATTATAGAAGTAATCAGCAATAAGAGTACTTTTTATTGATATGTAGCTTTATATTGTATGAAAAATATAAAATAATTAAATTTGTCATTAACGCCAGGGATCCTTTTGTGCTTCCGCCCATGGTCTTGAAGTCCAAAATGGACAATTTAATGATCAATATGATTCATAATCATTTGAAAGCATGATATGCAAATGATATTGTGAATATTCATGCATGTCTCACTCCGCCCCACCCCACACATACGCTAGCTTATATAATTCGCTTCGCGTCGTGGACGGTGTTGCCATAATACATGATCTACTGGAAACTGACCCTATCAGACATCATGCGATCGTATCTTCCCTTCCATAAATTCAAAGCTGCTTCTATCAAAATTAAAAGATACTTGTATGAAAATACAGACATTAAAATTTTATATTCGTCTATTTCGGCCCTCAAACTCGACAAACTAGGGATGTACCATGATTGCTTGCAGATAAATCAGTGGAAATCACTCAAGGTGTTCCGTAAGGAGGTATAAAATTTATACGATCTATTTAAAAAAAAAAGATCGTAAAAGAAACAAGAAAACTATTGATGCATAGTATCAATTCGCCGGGAGAACAAAGATACCATGAAAATCATAGACATCATTAAAAGAGTATATATTCAGCATCAAATTATTTTTGAAATAAGACAGTCAGTGCCAGCTTTGCTTGCATCCTGTATTGATTTTACCATGTAAACAACAAAAAGTTGCTGGGTGCAAGTCACGTACCATACATTTTGTAGACCAAATATTAAATATTTCATTTTTGAAATCATGATGTAAACATGCGCCTGTTAGAGATGGCCATCTTTAACAGGCGTACGTACATATTTACATCATGATTTCCAGAACGGACGCGGACCGAGAAGCGTGCTTCGCCTTGTATGCATATAGGTTAACAAATATACTCTTTAATTTAATTTGTAGATATTTTTTTTTCCATACATACATGTTTCAAAACATTTTTGTGTTTAAATTTTCCTTTTCTCCGCTTAAATAGTGTATCTATGGTAAGCAAAATCACATCAATCCGATTGGTCCGATACCCCACGCCCCTTAAGGTGCGTCATTGGTCATGATTTTGGACCATTCTTGCGCATCTCCTGTTTTAGTACTCGTTGAGCTAGAATTTTACAGATAATTAGGTCTTCCGACTTCCGTCGGAAGACCTATTGTTTTCGTAACCGTGGAAAATTGGATCAGCGATTTCTCAAGAACCCTGTAAGCTAGGACAATGAAAGTTCTCCAACGTTACGTTTGGAGTAAAAGCTAGATTGGTCTTTTTTATTTTTGGTCTCTGTTATTTTTTTTATCATGTTTTTAGTAGATTCAAATATTTGACGGGAGCGTCGAATTACTCAAAAGGACCGAAAATTTCATGTTTTCCTATTTGTAAGCTTAAATATCTCGTATTTTGCTATCCACAATTTCCATTCTTTTTGAAAGTCGACAGCCATGCAAGATATGAAATGCTAGATGCACACTGTAACTATTTATTACGATGACGTCCTTCGCCGTCCTTCATATATCCAAATTCAGAAGTTCATAGGAGGAAGACACTTTTTTGCTTATAATAGTAAACAAAAATTAAGCTTATGAAGTTTCCTAAAAATTTCAATATTATTATTTTTTATCCATATATCTGTCTTATTTAGTCTTTCTGATTTTTCCTATCTCTTACTGTTGAAAAGATATGAGCATCGAAATTTTGAGTTGGGTATTTCGATACACCTTCACGCCAACAGATCGGGCGCACACTAAAATTGGTAGTCCGAGTCCGACTCGAGAAAAGCAGTGTTGAGATTTTCAAATTCCGATTTCACGGCAATGATGAATATGCATTTCATAAATACATTTCGATATACACAATTTGATTTTAAAACAGTTGATTAATTTAGAAGAGATCAGCTACAAACCAGAATTTAAACACAAAAAGTGGTAGTTTGATTCCGATTTCTAACCTACAAACCTGTTTCTAAACTTCAATAACTATATTTTGAACATCAAGTTTAATTTCTAATTCTAGCAAACGTTCGAACATAATTTTCGGTTGGTGTATTTACAAATTGATGAACAATTTCTCCAACATTCTTCCCTCCCCTCGTTTTTCGAAAACAGTTCTGTTTATATTGAACGATGTCGCCATGATGGAAATTCAAAATAAACTTTGAAAAAAGGGAAGGGGGGGGGGGTCCAAATTTGAACCTGCACAGCGAGAACCTCATGGTATTTATATATATATATATATTGAACGTAACTTGTTATTACCCTTTCTCTTCTCAAGAAAATTGGTTCTACAGCTACGAGCTCGC
Organism: Pinctada imbricata; assembly: GCA_033119305.1. Lineage (NCBI taxonomy): Eukaryota > Metazoa > Mollusca > Bivalvia > Pterioida > Pteriidae > Pinctada > Pinctada imbricata. The sequence goes on from VSWD01000003.1 coordinate 61,154,789, forward strand.
CTTTTTTATGGGGGAAGGGGGCAGGAAGAATTTGCAAAAAAAAAAAAAAAAAATCCCGGCTCTGAAAAATGCTGAAAAAAATATTCCGGCCCAATGGGCCGGCAATTTTTTTTTTCCCGGACCATGCATGATATGGAAATTTTTGCTGGCCCTTTGTGCCAGACAATTTAAAGTCAAAAAATTAATTAATATAAATACAAACTGTTCACATAGCTGTATCTACCATGGTACCTGCAGAGACCTAATACGCATAGGCACAAAAATCTAGAAAAGGTTCTATTTAAACATCATACAATCTGTCTGAAATTCGCTAATTGCAAAGAGACATCTGAAGGAACGGTTATTAACTCATACTCTGTAACAGCGGGGAGTTTAACTTACACAGACATTCACAACATTTGACAATTTGTTTAAATCCGGCCCGAAGAACCGGCGAAAATTTTTCTCCAACTCTGGTAATGGCTGAAAAAAATGGCCTGCTCAGAAAATTGCTGAAAAAATTTTACCGGCTGGCAATAGAATTCCTGCCCCCCCCCCCCCCCCCCCCCCCCAAAAAAAAATCAAATGGTTGCTCACCAACAATTATCGGTTTGAAAATTTAATGTTACTGCTATTTGAAAACTTAAATATATAATATAAATACATGTAATGTGACGTCCTTCATATTTCCAAACCAAAAATTGTATAGGAGGAAGACACTCTTGTTGCAACCGCAACAAGAAACCTTTCTAGTTCAATTTATTATGGCCATTGTACCATTTCTTACTCTTTTTAATACTTTAATTCAGTAGACACATTAAAGCGGCCAAGTTGAAAATGTTATCTTAAATGAATAAAGTATGCGTAAGAAAATGCTACGCAGTAATTTCTGAAAAAATTGAAGTGGAGGTACTTTTTTTAACTGTTCGGATTTCTTTTACGTTAGTAATTACCCATGTAATTTGTTTTACGTATGGAATATCATTGATTTAAGCTTTTTTATAAGGTATGACTGATGAATACCGAAAAAATATAAATTGTTTAAATTCCACCCAAAATAAGGCAAATTTTCGGCTCTGACACTTCTGCAAGAAAACCACAAAATGACACTATTTGTGAGCGTCTGTTCTCTCTTATTTGAACACGGACATATACTTTTTCTTCAATATGTTGAAAAGTCTTCCATAGGAGCACGTGTTACTGTGTGTTTGGAAAATTCGTTGAAATTTGGTGTTTCTGAAATTTTGACCTTAACTTGCAATGGATGATTTTCGTTATTTTTGTGTAAAATCTAGAAAATTTCCTGCATCTTTTACCCAGTTTTCAAATAAGCATAAATCTTGATTTTCATCACGGACCTATTAATTTTCCTTCATAAAATGATTAAGTGACATGAATATATACTATATTTTCATATGGCTATCATAAAATCGTCGAAATTCCTTCATTCAGAAATGACATGCCTTAAATGATGCCATCGATTAAAATGAGTCCATCTTCTTCTCTTTGACTAAAAAACCGTTTCGTGTGACTTATTTATATGCTTGCGTATCTTACAAGGGACTCCGGACTTGACTCTGGACTTGACTTTTTAAAAGACCATTGGCGGAAAAGCAAAAGGATAAAAAAGGAACGCCGGGCTCATTCCCGGTTTTTTTTCAATATTGTTTATTACGCATGTTGAAAAATAAATATCGCGGAAGTAAAGTTCAAACTATCTAAACCATCTGCAAGCATGTTTTGGCTTGAATTAGTTTTTTCCTCATATTTACTAAGGAAGATGATTAATTTTCTTGACAGTATAATGCTGGAGAGGGGGGGATACCAACATGCATGTATCTTCCTGTATGGTGGTTAATAAAGACATGCGGTTTGGGTGGGGTATTCTTTAAATTGACTTTATGTATCATTTTTTTTTCAAATACACATGTATGGGAACCTATATCAATTCGAAAAATCGCAATATGCGACAAACTTGTGTAGATGTTGTTTTTGAAATCTCTTAGACTAGTTCTCTCCACAGGCACCAGATTCCTGGAGAGAAAATTATAACCCATCTAAAACGCCCTTTCTCTTCTCTTTATCCTTTTAAGAGTAAAGAGAAGAGAAACGGGAGTTTAGGGAGCAACCATTTGATTTTTATGGGGGTGGGGGGGGGGGGGGGGGGGGGGTAGGAAGACTTTTGCAAGCCGGAAATTTTTTTTTTCGGCCATTTTTTTTCGTCGGCCCTTGGGCCGGATTATTTTTTTGTAATTTTCCAATGTTGTAAATTACTCTAAAGTTTAAATAATTCAGCGTGATTTTTCGGCCATATTAAACATCAAACTCAGAATTAGTTCATCTTTTGCCAGCAGATCACTTCATTTTAATTTCTTGAATAGCATATGATGCCTATAATCTAAATATTTACTTAGATGATACTCAAGGAGACAGGCTACATGGTTCTAATGACTTTTTAATTTGATTTATTCACTCCAAATTGCATAAAGTTTGTTCCATTTTTCATACTTAGTTTTTGATACACAAAAAAAAGTGTTTACTGGGCAGTGCATAGGTTGGAAGAGAGGGGGAGGGGCAATTTCATGGTCCGGAAAATTTTTTCGTCGGCCCTTCGGGCCGGAAAATTTTGTTCCCTAAAATTTCGATCCGGATTTTTTTTTTTTTTGCAAAGTCTTCCTGCCCCTCCTCCCTCCCCCCATAAAAATCAAATGGTTGCTCCCTTAAGACGTGGGTTCTTTTTATGGGAATCTGGCGCTTGTGGTTCTCTCCACTAGCTGACATTGTCAAGTATCAGTGGCGGACTCAGCCGGGGGGGGGGCACGGGGGCACGGGGGCACGTGCCCCCCCCCCCCCCCGGCAGTGCCCAAAGAAGGGGCACTTATGACATGCTTTTGGAAGCATTAAACTACTGTTTTCGTAATAAATCTGAGAAAGTAGTCAGAAATAGCCCCCAAACACCTCAGAAACCACCGATTGAGTAAATTTTCAAAAAATTTCTTGGGGATAGATAGTCATGTCCATTGTCTGTACGTGGACGTACACACGTTTCGGAAACAACCTACATTGAATCATGTTCATATCGAATTTTCTTTATCTGAGGGATGAATCGGGAACTTTATATCCTATGCAAGGCATATTTAACACACATATTTCTTGACCAAATCTTCGATACAGCCTCTTATAAAACTTAAATTTTTTTAACTCTAAATTTGAGGCTGTGATCAATCTTTTTAATTGAACAATTGAAATTGTTTTAGCCAGATTTAAACCGGCTACCTCCAAGAACTTTGAAAAAATAAAAATGCATGCTTTTCTTTATTTTTAGGATCGAAGTTATCATGATTACATTTTTGGTTAAGCCCCTAGGTAAATCAAAAATATAATAATGATAGAACTGCCAAGAAATAATTAAACCTTTCAATCTGGACGATGCAGGGAATGGGGCACCCGTGATCTCTAGTTTGTCAAGGAAATTTATCATTTACAAGGGAATTTTGTATAGGGTCTGTATGGGGACGAAATTCGGTAAAAAGAGGTACTATTCCCCAATTTTAGACCTAAAAATTCCAAATTCAATCTTTTCTCCAAAACGAGAAATTCATTTCCAATTTACGTATCTGATTTAACTGAAAGGAAAACGAAAGTAGAACGAACATGCTCTAGGAGGGATTCAAAATATAGACAATTGATATGATAAGGGATAATTTGCATGACTATATCTTTTTGTTGTTTGAAATTTATTTCCCAATATAGGTTAAAATGTTGCAAAATTTCGTCGGCCCAGGCCCCTGATATCAGGGGCTAGAAAAAAACCCTGTAATTACTTATTTTCTTTACCTTAAAGGTTTTATACAAATATTAACAAACAAGCGCGGATTAAGAGTGGTCAGGGGGGGTCAAGTCCTGCCTGGAATTTGAACAAAATGCTGATTTTTCCTAGTTTAACGAGAATTTATATATGGCTGGACACCCTTCCCTCCCAAGGGCTGACCTCTCTGCCCTTTCAAAACTTCTCCTGATCCGCCCGTTTCTTTAGGAAATCCTGAACATGTTGACTTCTGCATGCCGTGCAAGAACATTAGAGCATCAGAAATTTTCGAAAATTTTCAAATATATTCTATATATATAATATTTATAATTATTGTTACTGACACTGACTGAATCATGCGCGCCAAATCCCTTCTAAATTCAGTTCAAATACGCTTCAGATGCCACCAAATTGCTTCATTTTTTCAAAATTTTCTCGGGGGAGGCCCCCGAACCCCCACCAATGGGAGGGGGAAACCCCCTCCCATACCCTCCCCCACTCGGCCCTTCGGGCCTCGCAAGTGATTTCCATAAAATTGTATGTGCCCCCCGGCAATTGGGGTTCTGGATCCGCCCCTGAGTATCTTCTATAACTTGCAGCGAACCCTGTTCAGACTCAAATACCGGTAGATCGATAGACCCCGCCTGATTTCGGTATTTTCCGGTCAAAAAGACGATACGCCGTGATTTAGATTTTAGAAATACACCCGGAAGCGGATATTGCACGTTGCGAGGAAGTATGGCGGAGAAGTTGATGGCAGAGGCGAACCGGCTGCTTGAAATCGTAAAAAATGGGTTAGAAGAGGGCGACCAGACAGTTATTGGAATATTTGTAGCTTCATTGATCGTTTTAATTACCTTATGTATGTACTTTTTAGAAAGAAATGAACGTACAATGTAGATAATCTACATATCTTTTTGTTTCTGTACAAACATATGTTGTAGAACAGGTGGGGCACCACTGATTTGCGAGATCGTCTCTATAATGAGGGATGGTGTCGCATTAGCGAGACGAAAATTTCCCTCTTATTCGAGATTTTTGGTTCAGTTTTATTACTTTTGTGAAATTCGTCTGAAAAAATAAAAAAGCGCAGCATTGTCGGCCAATAGCACGAATATTTAGATCACATTCCTTCTTGACAAATCAAGTTTTATGCAATATAATGATGCGACTTTGAAATATGCTGAATTGAAATCAGCTCCTCTGCATTTCCCTGTCATATTCACATAACAAATTTGGTAATTTCTCCAGCAAACTTCGTTATTTTTCCACAAACTTACTTACATGTGATGAGCTGAGGTTCTCTACTTTCATTTCAGCAATCTACTGCGCATATTAGATTGCGCATCGAGGCAAAATCATTGTCACAAGAAAGTGCATGGTCAATAATCTATGGCGGCCCATTACAGAGAACGCAAAACTTAGTGATGGATTACTGGTCATTTGGACCAGTAATATCTGAAAGATTACTGGTCCGAACCAATTATTACCGGTCCGAAGAACTTTTACCTTTTTTTTTCTTAATCAGTGATTGGGAAGGCAAACTTGCTCAACCTTCCACTTAGATTTCAATGGGCCATTCTCAAAAACTATAGGCCATCTTTCTTCACGGCAGGGCCTTTCCAAAACTGATCAATTTTCGAAAAGCTTTGAAGACAATTTACATGTATGTACAAAACATCAGACGCACATTTTTTGTCTTGAAATTCCCAATTCTACCATTTCCAATGAGTAATTCACAGTACACATATATCAGACCAAATTTTCAGCCACCTTTCCTGTACATATTATAAATTCAGCTTTGTTGAAATTGGGGAAGGGGGGCTGCAATTGACATTTCTGTACAAATTTTATTACTTTAATTTGTACCCATTGACTTGCCACTTAAAATGACATGATAATTTTACGGACGAACGCATACACAAGTAACTTTACGTAGATAAGTTGTACGTAAGTGGACGTTGGAGATTTAAATCTCAGGTGCAGAATGAGGATAAAAAAGAATGTCAAAGAAAAACAATATTGTATCACAATAGCAAAGAATCTTTTGGTTGAGTGGAGCAATTGTCAGTGAACAGAAGAATTTTGTGCTTCTGACTGGCCATGTACATTAAGCTGTGATCCACATGTTACTGCCACTGGTATAGATCTGCATTACAACGTAAATTTATACGAGTACAGAGCTTTAACCAAAATTGGACACCGTAGAATACCAGGATGCAGCGCAGCAAGGTGCCGATTTTAAGGGTCATTTTTTTATCAGAATGGGACTACTTTATGTGGCAGGGCGCGTGGCCTTCCCAATCACTGGATAAATGAAGCATTTTAAACACTCATGACCACATGAGTTGACCTATTATCTTCGTAGAATAGAAAGTGGAACAGCTGAAGAAATTGATAATGACACGGAAAGTTTTTTAAAACTACTTATTGGAAAAATATTTCTGGTTCCTCGGACCGACAATTACAACATTTCCATCGGTCCGAGCAGATTTTTACCGGTCATGTCCGTCGGACCGAAAGTTTTTTAAAACTACTTATTGGAAAAATATTTCTGGTCCTTCGGACGGACAATTACAACATTTCCATCGGTCCGAGCAGATTTTTACCGGTCATGTCCGTTGGACCGACGAGGTTTCGGTTTCACTGCCATTAGGGTTATGATATTCAATGTTGTTGTTCATCAGAGAGGCATCGTGTAAGAGTTGTCTTTCCAAAACGTCAACATTTGTCACAAGAACAATGGTTTTATCCAGATTTCATTATGTTTAGTAATGAATAAGTGATGTTGACATTTGATAATGAAAAACCTGAATAATCAAGTCATAACATGCAGCATCCGATACGTTGACGGTAAACATTTTTATGTTTATTGGGCAGAGGAAATTCGGACCAAACAGGAAACGTCATGCGCTTTTGCGTTCTTTCCGCAAAATTCAGATTTATTCTCATTATGATCACAATCATCTCGCATTTGCGAGATGTTTTCATGACCCAATTCAGGGATTATACCTCATTATAGAGACGATCTCGCAAATCAGGGGTGGTGCCCCACCTGTAGAATATTTTTCATAGTGCTGCATGCTGTAATAAAATGTGTGTGACCTCCCCATGTCCTGACATTAAAAAATCATGTTAAAACCTTGTTTCCCGCAGAAAGTAGGTGATTTCTCGCTTCCTGACATATTTTTACTTGCGATTGGACATGAGCCACTCCTCAGTCTGCTCAGGCATTGAAATGAACCTTTTTGACCACAGGCTGAAATAGAAATCTACAGGCTATTAAAAATGAAAATGAAGAAAAAAAATCTCTTCACTGACTTCAGCGCTGTAATCTATTAAACAAGTCAAGTTACAGAATATGATGAATTTTCACAGTGTTTCGGTTCTGCCGACATATATACACCTATGTGTCATACCTTGTATGTTATATAGGAAAATTTTCCTTGTCTATTGTTGTCGGTGTAGTGTCTCTTTATGTCTGTGTTGTCATTAAAAAGAATTCAAAGATTTTAATGATTTAATACTATGTTTTCAGTGATATTTCTGTGCACAAAAAGAAGGAGTAAAGGTCAAGGTGTACTTATCCTGGGTACTTGTGACACGGGGAAAACTCTTATGTTTTATAAGGTAAGATTTTACTGACTGAGTCAGAATGCCTATAACATGTATAAGTTCAATAGTAAAACACTGGTCCCAAATAAACTTTACATGTCAAGTCTAACAGTCAATTAAAACAGTCTAGTGCATTTCTGGTACATGTACATTTTGTGCACTGCAGTCAATTTGCTAAAATTATACTGAAAGAGAAAACGAGGTTTGATATGATTCCAACCAGGATACATGTAGATGATTTTGTAACAATAAAATACAGTAAATGTACAATCGTATTGTAATTATTTCTTTCAATAGGTATTTTTAATATTTTATGAGTAAGAAAACTTACTGAAAATAACATACATGTACACATTTGAATGAATTATTTTCTACTAGACTAAGTGTATTGATACTGTTTACTTTCAGTTAGTATATGGTGGTAGCAAGCAACCTTTTACAGTAACTTCTGTCTCTCCTAACACTGGAGATTATGTCATTCCTGAAAAGGTAAGAGTTAGTCATTTAAATGCACTGGCAAGCCAGTAAATGGCAACAAGGCTATTTGAATCTAATGTTTAGATCCTGAAAAGCTAGTATTTTGCCCCTGGATACTGTGGCTGTACTCTTAAATTTAACTTTAAGTTTAAATACACTGTAGTTTCCACACAACCTTTGATTAACCTTTAGTCTAGAGAAAGGTTCTAGTGCCTAATTGTATATTCCTTTAGACAATTTTTGCTAGCTTACATGTAGCAAATTTTGAAAAAATTGCTTTGTACGTCTGGCTACTTTTGATGAAGACTGCAATTGGTACAGGCAGAGATAATGATGTGGCATATGTAGATTCCTTACAATCATAGATTAATTTGGTACAATGACCTTCAACCTTGGACAATGAATTACTTAACGGCAATGTATATTAACTGTGTAGCAATCATGAGGTTGACTTACTACTTTTGGAAAGATCATTTATAATTTTAATCACCAAATTTCAAAAGAAGTTTTTTTCTGCCAAGGGAATTAACTCAAAGGATTTATTTTGGAAAAAAAACAAGATGTATACCGTTTTTTCTCTTTCCTGCATGTGTTCTACAGAGAAGGCCCATGAGATACAGCTATGTGAGCGACATCTGTATCGCATATCACGTGACACTATTGTTTCGAATTGTTTATGCTATTATAACGTCATGATTTTTTCAGCCCACAAAACAAACAAGCTAGTGGGGAAGTGGCAATAAAAGATTAAAACATCAATTTTAAGATCGTTTTTCAATGTATTCTTGCGTTATATTTAGAAAAGCATTATATTTGTAGTTTATTCTTATAGAATAAACCATTTAGGGGGCACTGAATTCATCTAATATCGAAAAAATTTTGCGATTAGATCAACTTCATATTTTTTCAAATTTCGTCTCTTATCTTTCAGATTTAACTTTGGCCCTTAGATATGAGAGAAAAATACTCTTTCATTTTTCTTCTCTGAAAGATGCATTGTTTCCACCCTCGGGTGTCTCAAAATTTTGCAAAACCCTTGGCAAGCCTCGAGGAGAACTGAAAGAGTCTAATATTTATGATTTCTTTACCTTGTGATTACAGAGCAAGACTTTACAGATGATCGACCTACCAGGTCATGAAAGACTTAGATTACAAATGCTGGAACAGAAAAAAAGCTCCGCTAGGTATGTGTTACATTAAGTTATGACATTTGTATCAAAAGAATTGTTTGTCATAAATTTGGTAAACTTTTGGCTTTTGGCTCAAATTGGTATTATGATGAAAATCAGATATTTAAAAGATGGATCGTATTTATTTTTGTCCCCCACTTTCGCGAAAGCGCGGGGACATTAAAACCGGTTCGTCTGTCCGTCAGTCACAAAAACTTTAACCTTGTGCATAACTTTTGAATGGTAAGTGATAGAGCTTTGATATTTCACATGTGTATTCCTTGTGACAAGACCTTTCCATGGATACCAACATTTTTGACCTTGTGACCTTGACCTTGGACTTTGACCTACTTATTAAAAACTTTAACCTTGACCATAACTTTTGAATGGAAAGTGATAGGGCTTTGATATTTCACATGTGTATTCCTTGTGACAAGACCTTTGCATGGATACCAAAATTTTTGACCTTGTGACCTTGACCTTGGACTTTGACCTACTTATTAAAAACTTTAACCTTGACCATAACTTTTGAATGGAAAGTGATAGGGCTTTGATATTTCACATGTGTATTCCTTGTGACAAGGCCTTTGCATGGATACCAAAATTTTTGACCTTGTGACCTTGACCTTTGAGTTCGACCTACTTATTAAAAACTTTAACCTTGACCATAACTTTTGAATGGAAAGTGATTGGGCTTTGATATTTCACATGTGTATTCCTTGTGACAAGACCTTTGCATGGATACCAAAATTTTTGACCTTGTGACCTTGACCTTTGAGTTCGACCTACTTTTCAAAAAACTATAACCTTGTCCATAACTTTTTAATGGAAAATGATAGGGCTTTCACATTTCACATGTATATTCCTTGTGATGAGACCTTTTTGTTGGTAACAACATTCTGACCTTGTGACCTTGTCCATGGAGGTTGACCCACATTTAAAAACTTCAACCTCGACCATAAGTTTTTGATGGTAATTTAAATCATAGGTCTTAAATATTTCACATGTGCATACCTTTTCATAAGCCCTGTCCCTTGGAAACAAAACAAAAGTTTGGACCTTTTGACCTTTTCTTGGAGTTAATCTTTCATATTTAGAATGTTGATAATATATGAGATATATTATTAAAACTTAAGAATGGGGGGATGTCTGTAAGCATTTCTTTGAAGACAAACACCCAAAAGCGGGGGACCACAATTCCTTGAATTTGATTTTAGTATATGGTACATGTACATGTATTAAACTGTAAGTTTGGATCTGTGTATATGTACATGTATGTTCAAAGACGCATGTACTTATTCCGGACAGTATAAGCATATTGCTTCTAGAACATTTTAGAGCAGTTGCATTTATTTTACTTCTTACTTTACTTCTACTTTTACCTCACCTCTACGCTTCAGTGGTCACTGTGGTTAGGGATTAGGCCGTGGTATTTAAAATTCGTTTTCCATCCTGGTGTTTAAAAAAAAAACACCCTCCAGTTAGGCAAAAACACACAAACATACAATTTTTGTATTGTTGTCAATGACATGTATTATTCTGAAATTTTATTTAAGGCACATATCCACTGTACAAGTCAGGGGAGACGGGAATGTGAGCTATTATAGCTAAGTCTTGGTTTAAATAGATCCATTTGAGCCGTTTTTCATTTCGAGTAATAAAGCCGTAGTGGAACTTTTTTTTTAGTATGACAGGATACCTTTGGCAATCGAATTAATTGTGAGTGTATGCTTTTTATCTGGTATTTTGTCTCGAAAGGTACCAGTCGGCACACGTTAAACAGAATATTTCACAGCCATGGCTTTACATTGTTAAATACACACCTGTCCTGAGGCGATCCAACTACAGTTACCTTTTAAAGCTGACCTGTCACTTTTTTACCATTTAAATGTGAAAGTATAATCATCAGACGGACAGACATGCAGACAGAAAGATCATTTATTTATGTAGTAAAAATTACAATGCTTAATGTTTCTTCGTCCGAAAAGGGGAAATTTACATAAAATGTACCCGTAAGTTTTTTGTCTAAGATATGAAATGTACCCGCAAAACGTCAGGGTAGGTCAGCTTTAAAAGTTAACTGTAGTCGTCAATACTCGAGACCAAGATTATGTAACCCCTAACCGCAGTGACCACTGAAGCGTAGAGGTGAGGTAAAAGTAGTGGTAAAGTAAACTAAATGCAACTGCTCTTTTAATTTTAGTTTGTTTGTTTTCTTTTTTGATTGGCCAGAGAAGGAATTGAATAGAATTAAAATGAAAATTCTACATGTATGAATAAATAAATAGAAGGCTTTAAGGTAATTTGTATCTTGTCAAAGAATAGCTTGCCCTGCTTCTCAAAGGATGCATAGTCTATTTTTCTTCATAGCAAAAGTGAATTATTCTGTCATTGCTTATTCTTAAATTTTCAAAATTTTTGCATCCAAATGAACTATTCGACAAGATTTTATATACTTTCCAGGGGGATAATTTATGTTGTGGACAGTGCTACAATACAAAAGGATATCAAAGAAGCAGCTGAGTAAGTTTATGAGAGTTTTTTCTCATTTTTTGAGTAATTTCTCAATTCTTTGGGAAAAAATTGTAAAGTCTAGATAAAATTCTGTGTTCTTTTTGAGATATTTATTATTTCATTTGGGACTGATTAATCATCATTTCTTCTAGGGAGTAATGATTTATTCTTTCAAAGTACATGTACATGTACTATTTACTCTTCTTTTGGGAGTAATTTATCCTTTCATATGAAGATATTTATCATTTCATATGGAGTTATTTATCTGTTTGGGATTTCTATCTCATTTCATCATTAGATTTTCTTTGATGAGCCAATATCATTGACGCTGTCCTCTTTTAAATATCCAAGAAATAGGATAGAAATTCTCCCCTATTAGGTAATTTTTCACCTAACATGTTCTTATCGCCTGTATACAGCCAATTGTGCCTCATATGAAATTCATGTGAAATTTACATGAACTTGACATGAAAATTCGCATTAAATTTATGTGAAATGAGCACGAACATGAAATTTACATAAAATTTTTCACATGAAATTCATGTTAAGATTTTTACATGGATGTTATGTGAATTCAGTTTCCTGTGAAGGTCACTTAGAAAAATTCATGTGAAATTCATGTGAAGGATATTTATGAGAAATTCAAGTGAAATATTTTTCACATAAATCTTTTGTGAAATTTAAATGAATTTTACATGAGCTTTTATGTGAAATTTACATGATGCTCATTTCATATGAATTTCATGTCAGGCACAATTGGCTGTGTAACAGACCAGACATGCTTGTACATACATGTATATTTGCACACCCTAATGTTAAAATTTCCAGAGATGAGGTTATTGAAAGAAATGTGTCCCATTTCAGCAAGTAAATGCTCATGATGTCACAATGCATTACATAAAAGCATTACATTTACGATAAATGCACTTGCTGTGTATTGAATACCTGTAACAAAACTTACATGAAGGCACATTTACTATAAGTACTATTCACAAATCCGTATTTCTTATATTTTACAGGTTCTTGTACAACATACTAAGTGACAGTGTAATACTCGGTAATTCGTTACCTGTGCTTGTCGCCTGTAATAAACAAGATCAGCATCTGGTTAAAGGAGCATCATTCATAGAAAAACAACTACAGAAAGAAATGTAAGTAATGTGTATATACTCATACACTTTTTATTTTTGAAATGGTATAGTATATACCGTATAACCAGAAATTTTCACAAGATACTAATTTTCACAATATTCGCGAGTGATTTGGAATCGCAAAAAAATATTCTCGCAAAAAATTATGTTTGATACTGTAAAACGAGAATATTTAGCGCTCGATTTCTTTTAGCGCCATTAGCGCAAAGGCATGGTTGCGCTAAATTAAGTAGTGCGCTAAAATTTTCAGATGCAACATCAAATTTCAGTAAGAAAGTATTCGACATTTTATTCAAAGTGCATTACACCGTGTCCATGGGATGATCTATCCGGCAACGTTTGTTGTTTTTATAGCTAATTAGATAATTGGATTAACGCTAGCGCTTGGGTAGATAATGATAGTACACGCGCCCTGATTTATATGTACATTTGCACTGGGTAGATCATGATTGTCTACGTGTCGTAATTACCAATCATGAAATATAGATAAGAGTCGGACGAGATTATTCTTTAACAAAAAAATAAAAATAAAGAAAAAATTGGAACTAATTTTCATTCCAACCAATCAGATAAAAAAAATTGTAGTCGTACCTAAATGCAGGGATAGACGTTTATATATAATATGTATTATTTCTAACGAGAAGACTTCTCTCTCGCTTATAGTTAGATGGCATAACATTTGATGATTTGTGTGAAATCACAGTACTTTATAACACAAGGTGTATACAGTAAAAAAGGAGATCTATAAAGAAAAATACAAGCATACGAATAAGCATTTCAATTGTCCAAGACACGTGCCGGCATGTAGTCAATACCTTTATATTAGATGCGCATGCAGTCTTTTAAAAAAGGATTTATTTACACAACGTGAATAAAATCGGGATGTTAGCACCGTTGCCGTAAAATGATTCGTTACGCCAAGTTGAAAAATTGGGACGATACATATTCATCCATGTTACATACAGACAGTGTTATTTTCTTTTATCACTTTAAATTGAATTGATAATTAGTTCGTATTACCGACGATCGTCCGAACATGAGACACAACGGATATTTTTGCCTGACGTTACAAAAGAAATACGATTCATCGATGGCGATGTCTGGGAAACAAAGTCCTAAAGTCACTGTGCGCTAATTTTATTGACCAGATGGTGTCAATGCGCTAAATTAAGTTTGCGCCAATAGGTTCTCATCCCTCAATGCGCTAAAATATGTTTGCGCTAATTATTCTCGTTTTACAGTAAGTGATAACATAAATTGGTGTATCATTTACATTTTGTTCTAATTGTACATGCGTCATGCTTAACTTTTCCCAATTAAACGCAAATAGAAGTGAATTGCGTGTGCTCTTGTCACATACCCAACTAAAACTGCAATATGCATTCGGTTGTAATTTAGGAATTGCGAAAAAATTGTACTTGTGAAAATAAAGATACCCTATGAAATCGCGAAAATTTGATACTCGCGAAAATTTCTTGTTATAGGGTACTCTATATTTATGGTACTTTGAGACTTTATTTACATACAATGTATTAAGAGATACACTAAACATGCTAAAGAGGTACACTGCAGGTTAAAAATCTAGACTTTTCAATGTTAAATTCTTCTTCATCTGGGTTCGATTGTTCTTTTTTTTTTCAATTTGCCCATTTATCAATTTTATTACTGTATATTATATCAGGAAAATTTCACTCGGAGGTAATTTTTAGATTTTTTGCAAAGCTAGAGACTTGGCGTAAATTTCCCCTTTGCAAAAATAACCCCACTGTATTCTAACAAAAGCAGACTGAGTGATGTTTATATCACAAATATTTCCCCCAAGCCTAACATCTTGATGTTATTATTGCGATTTTTTCTCCCAATGAAAATAACCATGTTTACAGTTATTAACTTTTAACTGAAACCTAAAGCTGGTGAGGAGAAAATATATGAAAACTTCTGATGTGTTATTGCACATACATCGTCAAACTTTGGAAAAATTTCGCCTCAAGTTTCATTCTCGTAAAATGAGCATTTGATGCAGGAAAAATGTAAAATATTCCTCTCTAATGACTTTTCAAACAAACGTTTTATTTACAGTAACACCCTACGTGTGACCAGATCTGCAGCCTTACAGCAGATAGACAGCTCGGGAAATAACAACACGTTCATCGGAAAACGTGATAAAGACTTTGAATTCTCAGATCTGAAACCTTTACGTGTAACGTTCACGGAATGCAGTGCCCTGGAGACGGCCGAGGGGGCGCAACCTGGACTGACAGGGGTCGAGAGCTGGCTGGCTAATCTTATATAGATCTGTTGCATAGAAAGCGAAGAAATAGATCAGTTTGAGGTTATGAAGTTGTGTTTTAGTTCAGGGACGTGAATGGAAGACTTAAATTACAAAAACTGGCTTATAGGTTTAAACAAGCAGTGGAAGATTTTAGAGCGAAAAAAGTATTTTCAGGAGAATAAATGTGCATGTAATGATGTATTGTGGTTCTGAATTATTGGTTTATGATTTTGTTAAGACGCAGCTTAGAAAAAGCAAATTTTAATCATGGTGACATGCTGTATGAATTAGCATGATAAAGAGAGAACTTGAAAAGGTTGTAAGTATTTCAAAACATTTAGAATAAGAATAGTTTGGCTAAGAAATATGATTTGTTATGACAAAATTAAGGTCAAATGCAATATACATGTAAAATATTTTTTATTATCTATTTAAACTAAAAATCTCATAAAGTAATTGACAGAGGAAGACTTTTTGTATGCCATTGTTATCATGTATAAATATTTACATTTAGATTTAACAAGAGAGTCTTTTAATAGAAAAACAACCATTTTACACTACCATTTCTGATATTGAATATATATGTTACTGTGGCTTATGTCAGTATTTATGTATGGATGAGGACTCAGTGAATGAAGAAATATTTCAAGGATGTCTAGTCAACGACTTGTTCATATTGCATTATCCAAATACCTCCTTTAACATTTATGCTAGATCAATTTAAATTTTTTTTCAATTTCCAAATTATGTGAAAGTCAGTTATACTAATAGAGACTCTGAGCCTTTGAAACATATTTGCCATGGTATTTTTAGACTGAAAAAAGTAGGATTTATCCTATTTAATTTCTAATTCTTTTTAAAAATGTTGGATTGAGGAAAAATTGTACAGAGCAGAAGTTGTGAATATTTGAAAATATTTCATTGTAATGAGTAGAATAACTGTTAATTTGTGGTAGAGTGATGTGTATGTATACATGTACATTTTGGGTTATGAAGGTTTATATGATGTTGATAATTATGTTTATAATAATGATTGATTTCTGATAGACAATGATGTACATGATAGGTGAATGTTTTCTTTACACATTTTTGTCGAGCAAATGATTTCATTTTTAAGGTGCATTTTGTGAAATATCATTTTGTTTCATGGTTGGAAATGCTATGAGGACTTTAGCAAGGATTTTTTGTGTACATGAATCAATGGTAACAAAATTCTGGCTGAAAAAAACTTAATGGTAAAGAAAAGTCTAGTTACAAGACAGAAATAGTATTTCTTTCTTTTGTAGGAACTTTCTTTTTAGAATATCTGCATGAATGCCATGGTTTTGAGAGTTTTTGTGTCGCCTGCGAAGCATAGCGTCACTTACGGATCACTTTGACCGTTGTCCGTCTGTCTGTCACACTTGGATGTCACACCCTTTTTAAGTGATTCCTGAGTGTCGCTACGTTTTGCAGGCGGCACATGCATTCCTTGGAATGATTTTTATAAAATTCTTTTTGCTAAGTTACGAAGATTGCTAATTTATACGTTGAGGTCATACTGTTTAAGATCATACATAAATGTTTAATAAATGAATGGTTTTCTTATTTGTTTTCATTCTCTCAGCCAATCAAACAGAAACTCTGCTTACTATTGTTTGTATTTGTCTTGTGAAAAATACATCAGTCAGATTTCTGGACTATGTGTGGAAAAGTTGTTTTGCGGATCATATATGTTTTCTGATGGCAATCTACCAGAGTCAAGGTCAAGATTTGCTTTGATCTGTCCAGTAGACGACTGTCAGCTACAATTTCAGTCTGATATAATTTCTTCGGACTTGGTGACCTTGACAATGAAGTTTGACCTACTTTTAAAAACTTTAACCCTGGCTATATATCTTAAATATAAGGGATAGGGCTTTGATATTTCACATGTGGATACCACAACACCAGATCTTTCATTTGGGACCTAGACTTTTGACCTAGTGACCTTGACCTTGAAGTTTGACTTATTTTGAAAAAAAAACTTTATCCCAGGCTTTATCCCCTGTGCAATAAGGGATAGGGCTTTGATATTTCACATGTGCATTCCTCTAGACCATACCTTTCATTTGAGACCTTGACTTTTGATCTTGTGACCTTGACCTTAAAGTTTGACCTACTTTAAAAAAGAATTAACTTGGGCTAAATCTCGTGCTATAAAGGGTATGACTTTGATGTTTCACATGCAATATCCTCATGACCAGACCTTTCATTTGAGACCTTGACTTTTGACCTTGTGACCTAGATCTTTTAGTTTGACCTACTTTAAAATAAAACTTTAACCTTGGGTATATTTCATGTACTATAAGGAGTAGGGCTTTGCTATTTGACAATGTAGATTCCTCGTGACCAGAACTTTCATTTGATTGTATGAATTTTGACCTAATGACCTTGACCTGGCTTTTGACCTACTTTATTTCACATATAGATTCCTCGTGACTAGAGCTTTCATTTGATATCATGCCTTTTGACCTAGTGACCTTTTCTTTGACCTACTTTTGAACTATGAGGGATAGGGCTTTTATATTCCACAGAAAGATTCCTCATGGCCAGAGCTTTTGTTTGATACCATGACCTTTGACCTAGTGACCTTGATCTTGATTTTTGACCTACTTTTAAGTTTTTAGGGATAGGGCTTTGATTTTTCAGATATAGATTCCTCATGACCAGAGCTTTCATTTGATTCCATGACTTGTGGCCTTGACGTTTGACCTACTTTTATAACTTTTTAACCTGGGTTCTGATGTTTCACATGTAAATTCTTGTGACCTGAGCTTTCATTTGATATCATGACTTTTGACTAAGTGACTTTGACCTTTAGAACTATAAGATGTAGGGCTTTTATATTTCACATAAAGAATACTCATGATCATAGTTTTCATTTGATATCGTGACTTTTGACTAAGTGACCTTTATTTTTGTGTCGCCTGCGAAGCATAGCGACACTTAGGGATTACTTTGTCCGTTGTCCGTCTGTCCGTCTGTCCGTCCGTCTGTCTGTCTGTCTGTCACACTTTGGGTGTCACAGCCCATAACTTTTGATTGGTAAGTGATAGGGCTTTGATATTTCACATGTGTATTCCTTGTGACAAGACCTTCCTACACATACCATAATTTTTGACCTAGTGACCTTGACCTACATATTTGACCTACTTTTCAAAAAAATTAAGAATGGATATATCTTTTGATTGGTAGGTGATAGGGCTTTGATATTTCACATGTGCAATCCTTGTGGCAAGACCTTCCTACACATACCATAATTTTTGACCTAGTGACCTTGACCTACATATTTGACCTACTTTTCAAAAAAAATTAAGAATGGATATATCTTTTGATTGGTAGGTGATAGGGCTTTGATATTTCACATGTGCAATCCTTGTGGCAAGACCTTTCTACACATACCATTATTTTTGACCTTGTGACCTTGACCTAGATATTTGACCTACTTTTGAAAAAAAGATAAGATTCGCTATATCTTTTGATTGGTAAGTGATATGGCTTTGATATTTCACATATGTATTCCTTGTGACAAGACCTTCCTACACATACAATAATTTTTGACCTAGTGACCTTGACCTACATATTTGACCTACTTTTAAAAAAGAATTAAGAATGAATATATCTTTTTATTGGTAAGTGTTAGGACTTTGATATTTCACATGTGCAATCCTTGTGGCAAGACCTTTCTACACATACCATAAATTTTGACATTGTGACCTTGACCTAGATATTTGACCTACTTTTCAAAAAAGATAAGATTGCTATATCTTTTGATTGGTAAGTGATAGGGCTTTGATATTTCACATGTGTATTCCTTCTGACAAGACCTTTCTACACAGACCATTAAATTTGACCTTTTGACCTTGATCCAGATATTTGATCTACTTTTCAAGAAAAGTAATATTGGCTATATCTTTTGATTGGTAGGTGATAGGGCTTTGATATTTCACATGTATTTTCCTTGTAACAATGCCATTCTACACATACCATTATTTTTTACCTTTTGACCTTGACCTACATATTTGACCTACTTTTCAACAAAATTAAGAATGGATATATCTTTTGATTGGTAAGTGATAGGGCTTTGGTATTTCACATGTGTATTCCTTGTGACAAGACCTTTCTACACAGACCATAAAATTTGACCTTTTGACCTTGATCTAGATATTTGACCTAGACCTACTTTTCAAGAATTTTGATCCACTTTCTAGAATAATAATCAAACCGCTTCGCAGGCGACACAAGCATTCCTTGGATTGCTATTTTTTATGAAATTGTCATTTTACTATCAAAAACCTGCACGGCGAGTGATGTTGTCATCTGACAAGTCTCCTTTACCCTTTTACAGATTAGTGGTACTTATGACACAAGGTTGTGATCTTGAAGTAACGACAGATTTTTATTGTGAAAATGAAATAGTTATACATCTTGTCTGAGCCATTTCATTTTGCCATTTCACTGAATCGAGGTCAAATCTCCCACCTCAAGATCACGATGAATAGAAAATTATCAATTATTCTGGAAAATGACTTTATTTTGTAACTCGTGCATTGATTTTAATCCTGTAAGTTAAGCATAAAAAATATTGCCCAGAAGCTAAGATTGTGTCATGATTCTGAACAAAGGTCATTCGTTCAATGTCATTATGAAGATATCCAGACAACGAAAACAATCTTCAATGTACCATCGCTGAATGGCACCATTACATGTACATGCACAGGAGAATTTTAAATGTGAAAGTTGAATGCGGACTGAATTAAATACTGAAGTAATAATGTATGGTCCTGAGAGTAGAGAGAAATAAAGCCTATCTACGTTTTTTAAGTTGGCAGCAATATTGAGACAAAGACTCTTAATATGAAAAGAATGGTCTTAGCTGGTTCTCAAGGTCAAGGTAAAGAAACATTTTGGAAAAGTTGTTCCAATGCTCCACCATTTTTCACCACACAGAAAAAGAGTAGTTTTGGTGCAAATAATGTTTCGTCTTTGAATTCTTTAAAATTACAACTTTTCTCCCCTATCAAGAACTAGCAATATGCAACGTTCTCTATAAAATTGAAGAATCTTAAGAGCGTTTGCAATTTTGCATCTAACACGAACAATTCATCAGTATCTTAGTTAATTAATCGAGATCTAATACCATGAATACGGTTTACCCAGATAAGCCTATATCGGAAAATGTATAGATGTATAGATGATATTTGTCAAAAATGCTCGATTTTCTTTTTCGTGCGGTCCATTTACAAAAGAAATCATAGACCGGAACCCCCATCCCCGGACTAACCGGACCCTCTTGAAAGACGTCTTTGATACTTGGATCCGCACCTGACTGGTGATCTGTTACATTCATTTGACACAAACAACAATGCGTTGGTCTGCACTAGTCATGGACTCCTGGACAGATATAATTCTTTTCAATGTAAGACACCTTCATGGAATTTATTGTGGTGCTCCGAGACTACCGTTGTGTCATTTCATTTTCTTTCAAAAAGACCCCATTGCAATTTCCAAATATCAATCTAAGAGCTTTGGAGAATACTTTATGATTACAACGAGTACATGTACTACATGTATCATTGAAGTATCTGTGAATTGAGATTTACTCTCGAAAAATATAATGCCCCCCCCCCCCCCCTCTAAATGGTCTTTCTTTCTTTGTATACTGTTTCGCCCTCATTGCTGAGTACTCACAACAGCGTGCGCGTCTGTGCAAGTAAATAAAGTGCTGTGATTAAAACAAAATTTATTTACAGTTAAAAAAGGGGGGATTGAAAGATTTAGGGGGTGTAACTGTGTAAGGGACCTGGGACACTGCTGATCTAAAAGTGTCCAGGTTTGTCAGTGTGACGATGTCATGGGGTAATTTGTTCCAAAAGACTACTGTACGGGGGGAAAAATGAAAATTTATAATAGTCCTTGGTTGTGTATATCTGAAAAAGATGGTAGGGATGGTTTCTGGCTGAGGACCTAACAGGTGTAAGGAAGTAGGGAGGAATAGGAACTGCTACAATGCCGAAAATGATTTTGTAAAGCATAACTGCTCGTGCAGTTTGCCGTCTGTGCTGAAGTGGCTGCCAGCCGAGCTGGTGAAGCATGTTAGTTACGCTGCTTTAGGGAGAGAAGTCATTTAGGCACCAACGGGCGGCTCTTCTTTGAACATACTCAATTTGGTCTGAGAGGTCTTTAGTGTGAGGGTCCCAGGCATACTCGAACTGTGGCCTTACAAGTGTTTTGTATGCTGTTTCTCTTGTTTGTTGATGTGTGGTTTTTGTGTTTCTTTAATGAATCCAAGTGTTTTGTTTGCTTTGTTTGTGATATTGTCCACGTGTGTTTTCCATGAGAGTTTATTTGTTATTGTGATGTCTAAGTATTTTGCCTCTGTTGTGGTTTGTAGTGTTTGTCTGTACGAGTGAAGTGTATATGATGTGGGCAGAGGTTTCCTGAAGCGTGAGATTTGAATGACTTGGCATTTTGAGGGATTAAAGGCCATGTCCCATAGTCCTTCCCATAAGTGTAGGCTGTCAAGGTCCTTCTGTAGTTGTCTACTGTCATCCTGTTTGTCAAGTGTCAAGTATAGGGCCGTGTCGTCAGCAAAAAATCGAACGTTAGAGTTTACATTTGAAGGGAGATCGTTTATGTAGACGAGGAATAATATGGGGCCGAGAACGGACCCCTGAGGAACCCCGGATGTTACTGGGGCCTCGAAAGAAAATAAAAATTATTTGTGCTGTTATCGTAACTGATAAATAATCCCATGTAGAGGAGTAAGAAATACAATGCTTTCAGTATTAATATGTAGCAAATTCTAGACTTTGTTTATAGGTGCACTGGCAGTAAAATGTGCTACATATTACACTTTGGCCATGACCACTTAAATGAAGTAGTGATAATATGTGACTGACCCCCTATAATAGCATACATGTACATATACATTTACAACCTCAGTCTGGTAAATTTGTTAATAATCCTGTTATCGGTCGAAATTCAGAAGTATTAAGGCTTCTTACATAAAAAGCCGATACATTATCTGCAATTTTCTTCACAATTTCTAAACTCGATAATTAATCAGGCGTTGACATAGCAACGTTTAACGCCTCGATATGGTACGGCTAGTAAATATACATTTTAGCAATTTAGAGCGCTAGTATATAGACAAGTAATAGTATTTTTCATCAATTTTGAATTAATTTTTTTTCCATTTTCTTTTGTTACGAAATTTTCAAGACAAATAAGAAAATAAGTATTTTCATCATTAAATTGTGTGTTACATTCAAGATGACATGATCGACTGATGCTGAGAGGAAATTAAGCAATGGATTATGGTAAGCGAAAATTCTGTTTGTTTGCTTTTTTCCCGATGGAGGGAGGGGGTATTTCTATTTATTTATTTTTGTTGTTGTTGTTAAATTTACTTTAAAACTGAAATGCATTATCGCAGTGTGCTACACAACATTATCACAGCATTAACAATGATTAGAAAGATGTTCGATCAAATGACTGTCAGTTTCTTTCTTTTTGAATTATTCATTTTGAATTTTATTTTAATTTCATTTGCTGATTAAACATTTCTTAATCTAAGGCCCCTTCACATATGGACGAAAGCCCTCCGGCGTCAATTTGCGCAAACTGGCGAATAAGGTTTTTGCAAAATTCGTTTCCGTTTGCATATCAACGTTATACTTCATTGTCGACTTCGCGCGGATTCGTTTGTGAGCGTCTTGATTCGTTCCGGTTAGTTCTGTTCGTCGTTAAATTTTGAACATGTTCAAAATTTCTCAGCGAATAAAATTTTCGTCCATCATTCGTAAGTATGCGTTATAATGCGTTAATCATTCGGTATGCATTCGTTATATGTTCGTCGACGTTCGCAAGGGACTAGAATGTGACCTACTATTTTGCATATTACACAACGTATTTGCATTCCAGGCGACTGAAAGCGCACCTTTGCGATATTTTACTTATTTGTGCGACCTGCAACGAGTAGCGACGATGCGTAAATAATTCAATCGGCGAATAAAAACGAATTATTGCGATAGGTTGACGATACGAAACGAACAGAAAACGTTTTAGTAATAGTCATTACGAAGGGTTACCACTGCATACTAATAGCAACGAAAGCTTTTCGGAACATCTTACAAATTTATTTATTTTTATTGTGAAAAGGGAATTATTCTGGAAATTACTTGTTCAAATGGAAGATACACAACGTCTGGTTCTTCAGTGTACGACTGCAATAGCCTATAAGGAAGTGCTACGGCAACAACTCAACATCTCTCAGTATATCAGATACCGTATCAGATGGAGAAGAGAAGCCAGAGCAGGTCGTATCTTGAGAAGACCATGGCTGCATTACGACATGTGGCGCCAATTTGGAATTAATGATCAATTCATGGTTGAGCTCAGGAGAAAAAATCCTAGAACCTTCAAGAAATTGGACTTTTTGACTGCATATCACTGCTTCTGAACAAAAAAAAAAAAAAATAGAATTGATAAAGAAAACAATACCACCAAAACAATTCAGTCTTAATGAACATCTGTTTTCTGAGTGGCCTTGACCCTTAAGAGATTAATAAGAATTTCATGTGTTTGTTAATTTCTTTTTCATATTAATGACCTGAAACGACAAGTTCATATCTATAATCTTGACCTTTAATCCTAAAATTACCTTGAATACCTTTGAGGGAAAGCTCAGATCATGCAAAACATTTTGTGAAGTCTGCTGAATTAGTATTTTCATATCCTATATTACCATTAGTTACCAAATGACCTTGATCTTTAAGAAATTGCCCATTTTAGTGACATGTCAAAAAGCTCACAACCAAAAACAATTTGTCGATGTATGATGTTAATATGAACAGCCTATACATGGAAGTTGAGTGTAATCCCCCTTTATATAATTAAAACTCTTATATAATTATTGAACACATGGATGTATTTTTCTAACATTGTATATATATTCTTTCATATCATTTGGGCAAGAAATTTATTTTAATGAATGTTTGAAATATTTTACCGGGTATGAAGTAAATGCTATAATTTAGCTATAAAGTGACCTTGACCTCTGAACGACATTAAGTGACCTTTGACCCAAAGTGGCGTTATCCAAATGAACAAACTTCTGAAAAAAAATCAAATTCTGATGTATATACATATTATATAAGGATGTACATGTATGAGCTCAGAAGGACAGATAGAGAGGTGGACTAAATGAAGGACTCAAAGACCAGCTTTTATCTGTGATCATAAAAACATCAATAATTTGCTTTGAACAAATAGTTCATGAAATTTATTTTCACGTTTAGCGAATAATACAAAAATAGCCTCATAGTTCTTATGGATTAGGACTACTAGGCCGATTTTCTGGCTGCTTCCTTCCCGATCCTCTACATGTACCTTTCCCCTTTTCTCTTGGCATAATTATACTAACGTCTGTTAGTCTACAGAAAATGTCATGTCTGTTAAACGCAGGTGCGGCTACCTTTGGAAGCGTTCGTATCTATGCGCAACGCTGCGTAAACTTTCGCATAGTTACGCTCCTAATCGCAAGTGAAAACACAAATACACAATGCTCATTCTAACGTATCATTGCGCGAAGTCGTAACAATTCGCAGTGCTTCGTTTCTTATTCGCAATAAGCAGTTCCATTGCGTTTGCATTTCGTTGTGATCATATTTTTCAACACCGTTTTCGTTCAAAATTCGTCAAGTTTGACAAATTTTACTCATTCGCAACGCTTCGTGCTATGGATTCGTCTATATGTGAAGGGGCCTTAAAGTCTTAATTGTCGCTGTACATGTAACGAGGAAAACATGGAGACCATCATTTAATATAACGTTTAATATTTTCAATTTTTTGGTCATTCTCATTACTTGTATAATGGTGATTCATTTCATTTCATCCAAAAGTATCATCGACATTAAAGGAGGTAACCTCCCAATGCTATTTTTGGTCATCGATTTTATTTACTCTAATGAATCGACCATACAGGATTTGAAACCGCACACTCTATGCAACTTGAAGTAATTGCACAATTTAGTTTTGAAAAATTAAACGAGAGGGTGCCACTGAAATGAATTTTGGCTGTGTCTGAAAATCACTGTGACTGGAAGTACCTCTGATGAGGATTTATTAACCGAAGCACGTGTCTGGTGCATTAGATTGGTTTGGAATTTTCTTCAAAATTTGAAAAAGGTATAGAGTTGGAACGCTTCCGTATTATCTTATTCCTCAGGAAGACACAATTCTCCAGTTGTTCTAACGTCTCTCACATTTCTATTATTCTGATTTTTTCAATATTTTCATGGTTCGTTTTAGGTGTTTACCGAAGAGGAGCTTCGAATAATCCGAACGTCATTTACAAGAGGAGTGTGTACTCTTTTGGCGGGAAATTTAGCATGTCTGAAAGCGAGATCAGAAATGAGCTGAAAGGCACACTTGATAACCTTGACCCTGACAAGAAAAGTAAGTATCAATTTGTCATTAAAGTTGACCTTGACTGACCTTGACATAAACTGTCGGATAACTTTGATCCCGACAAGAAAAGTAAGTCTATAAATCAATCAACGATTAAAACATATATCACATTTAACTTTACATAGAAGGTCGGATGTCCTCGACTTTTGAGAGATTGGATAACCTTGAATGTGGCAAAATGCACAAACAAAAGAATAGTGAACCGTTGACCGGACACACAGGAAAATTATAGATCTATTAAAGTGGAAACAATATGCTTAGTGTTCGATACATGTAATGGGTCTTCGATCCTTTCGTAAATAATTTTGAATTCTTATCCATATGATAATATACATGAACCCATCGAGACTAAGAAATCCTCCTTACTAGCAGCAGCATGTCTATCACTGGAAAAGGTTATTCACTCATATGTTCTTATGTTTAAGATCGATCCAAGATTAAGAATAATTTGGGATCAGCGTTTGGAATATGGGGTGTCAAGCAGCGAGTTGGTATGGCGGCGGTGTTTGTGATGTACTTTGTTCTAGCCATACCTTGTTCCTATCACTTGATACAGCTCTATATGAAACAGACAAGATTAGCCGAGGTTAGTTACTTATTTACTTGTACATCATTTGCTCTAGGACGCTTATTTTAGTGCCAATTAATTCTAAAATATGACACAGATTCAAAACAATCATTTTAGATGACTAAAAATAATACGGAAGTGTTCAAAATCTATACCTTCTTGATGAAAATTTCAAACCAGTTTTCATGCACCAGACACGTGTTTCGAATATTAAATTCTCATCAGTGATGCTTCCAGCCAAAGTGCTTTTCATACGCCACCCAAATCATTTCACTAGCGCCCTCTAGTTTAATTTTAGAATTTGAATTTGTACTTTTACTTTACAGAGAGTGCGCGGATCCAAATTTCCTGTAGGGTCGATTCAGTAGCATATCCAAATAAAATCTACGTTCAAAATAGCATTGGAAGGATGGTGCTAAGGTGTTAATCTCCTATAATTTCGATGATATATTTTGATGAAATGGCAAGTTTCTGAAAAAGAAACGATAGATGTATTTAAAGCTAAAGAAATGAGCATTTCCATTAACACAACTTCTTCTGCTCAGCCGAAATACATTCCAAATGGAGCACATCGTTGAGCTGTTATAATGTTCCCAGAGACTGATTACTTTGTGATGCGACTGGTACCACAGATAACACATCGATCTGGTGCATTGAAATGGTCCGGTCGACCAGTGCCACAGATAACATATCGATCTGGCGCATTGAAATGGTCAATTTCAAATCAGTGCTGACGATCTTAATCAAATTCAGATCTTAATCTGACACAGCTTCAGATTCAGTTACCCGAAAAGTCCCTCAGATTCCCGAAAAGTCCCTCAGATTCCCGAAAAGTCACTCAGATTCCCGAAAAGTCCCTCAGATTCCCGAAAAGTCCCCCAGATTCCCGAAAAGTCACTCAGATTCCCGAAAGATTGGGTTATAAATCTTTTTTGGACACATATTTGAAGGCAATTGACAATGAGTCCAGGCGTTATAGCTGAACATGTAAATCTGGTATTCATTTCTAAATCTTCACATTATATGTGTATAGTAGATGTATATATTTTTCTTTTTATATAGGCCTATTCAAAATAACTGAATTTCTTTTTCAGATCTTGAGAAATTTGAATAAAGTTGAAGACATACAGAAATCGACATTGTTCATTTCCAAGGAATTGGAGTGCGCAATATGTACTGACATGTCGGTAAGCGAGCAATGCTCCGTTTTTTGTAACTACCCTTTCACTGGAAACTTCAAGGTAGGATGTATTGGTACAGAAACCAGAAAATATCTGACTCAACTCAATAGTGATAACGGTACAAATTTGTTCGGCGAGAGCAATCAAATATTTCATAACATCGTGAGCTCCGCGAAGAGATGCCTTATGGAATCAATCGGATTGCTGAACAAGAATATCCCAGATTCGCACCATGGAATAGTTGAGGCAATCAAAACAATAAAGGCGGCATATCTGATGATGAAACAGATGTATTCTCTTACCCTTTCGTGCCACCAAAATCGTCCAATCTTAGGAAATCTACATTGTCATTCGAGACCTGAACTACGTCATGGCACACCTAAGTTCATTATTCATTTCTCATGATCACAAGGTGGCCTTTTCATTGTTAAACGGAACCAAGCATTTTCTTTTTTCCGTTGGGAAATCGACTGTTTTCAATGTCGAATCGGCGAATGCTGACGATAGTGAATCGTTCAAACGCTTTTGTGAGCCAGAACATATCATCCAGATTCTTGAACTTCCGGTGCATATGCTACAACACACCCGCAATTTTGTTCAGAAGTTGTTTGGTGAATTTAAGTCCGATTTCCACGCTTGTACTGTACAGTTAGTATTGTATGCGCTCGTCCTGACCTCACTTTTTCTGATATGCTTCTACGAATATTTTCAACTGAAGAAAATTCTGCTTCAAATGGTTGAACTGAAATATGACAACCTAATAGTCAGCCTCTGTTTGAGCAACGAAGAGAAGGAATTCCGAGAAGTCATCTTAGAGCTTGTTCCGGCTTCAAAACTTAGAGATGGCATTGCAAGAGGATAATGAAAACGACAAAGATAACGGTACAGAATCTCCGGACAAGGACGATGGTGTAAAGAAGAAGAGGTCGTTTGCATCTGATCTGTTTTCGTCGCCAGATCCCTTTCTAGACGCGGACACGGATGCAGTAAATGACCCGGTTGTTGTTGCAAGCAGCACCGATAAAAAGATCAGTCGTATTGCCATGACAACCATAGACGAGGAGAAAGACTACGAAATCCCAGAATCAGTCGTCACTAGGAGAGAAAAACGTTCGTCAAATTATGTACAGGAAGTCACGATTTTTCAGTCGGAAATTGCCGGATTTAACCGAATGATTCAGCATATCACTCCTGCGCAGTTGGTGAACTTGGTATCGTACCTTATCAAACTTTTTGACGAGAGAGTTTCCCTCTATGACGTGTACATACTGAGCCGTGATATGAATGCTTACACAGTTATATCTGGTAAGACATGCTTTCTGAAGTATGGAGATTTCTAAAAAAAAAAAAGAAAAAGAAAATAGAAAATAAAATTACAAACAAAACATAAAATTAATATTTCCTCTTGATATTTTATTTTCTCTTAAGGTATTTCTTCTGAGCAGTCATCAAGACACGCTTCGGAAATAATCAATATGGCGTTGGACATACGGGCAGTTTGTGGTGACCTTGAGTTCGAAAAAGGGTTACAAGATTCAAAACTTCGGCTGAAGATAGGCATACATACAGGTACATTTTATTTTCATCCTTTTGCCGATACAAAAATTCTAAGGATTCGATACTGTGCTTTTTACAGCTGTTAATGAAGATGCGTCTAATGTAGATGTAAACGAAGGATTCACGTTCGGTTTCGATATTATTCTTGAAATCTTGTAGGGTAGGAAAATGAAGATTTTGACTTCATTGCAGTCAAAACACCCATTAACTCAAGTGTTATAAACATAATTATAGTAGGGAGCAAACAATAATGACATATAAGTACACATTAGTGAATGAAAGCAAAACACGATACCCGAACTCAGATTCCAAAAATCACAACCAAAAACTTACAAATTGTTGAAAACATATACATGTACTCACAAGAAAATAAAATAGGACAAAAATACGGAGACAACTACAGGACTCCACAGAAGCACGAAGAACATCTGAATAATCTTCAGATTCCAGAGTCTGCAAGTACGGAACATAATGAAGAAAGAAGGGGATCTCCAACAACACTTGGTTGCAGCACCCTCAGTAAAACCTCAAAACACCCAATGCAAAAACACAGATTAGACACCCACAGAAAGAAACGCAAAAGGGATAAGGAACACAAGCTCTTAACATCAAAACATGAAACGCAAAAGACAACACATAAACCAACGAGACTAATTGGCAACCAGTGCCGATTTAGGACGGTCATCTGTCACGCAAGTAGCAGACGGTGTGATTAATAAGGTAGCGCTTTATATTGACAAGTTGCTATAGGTCCCAAGACAGATAGTCTGTCTACCCCCTTTTTGGAGAGAATTGTTTTTATATCCAGATTATGCGTTTTCACCCCTCCCACTGTTTTACTAAAAGCTCGGGAGTTTCAATTTTGAAAACACGATATCATTCTATATTGACTTAACCGGTAGAATATAGAAGAAAAGAGGGAATACCCAACAAGACTTGGTTCAGCACCAACAGCAAAACATCGAAACACTCCATGCGAAAACACAGTGTAGACATGCACAAGGGATGCAATAGGGACAATGAACACCAAATGCAAAAAAAAAAAGATTGAAATGATAATCATAGACGC
Organism: Pinctada imbricata; assembly: GCA_033119305.1. Taxonomy (NCBI): domain Eukaryota; kingdom Metazoa; phylum Mollusca; class Bivalvia; order Pterioida; family Pteriidae; genus Pinctada; species Pinctada imbricata. The sequence continues at coordinate 61,184,643 of VSWD01000003.1, forward strand.
ATTTTTGAGCATAAACACAATTTTATATACTAGTACATTAATTTTTAAGTTTCTATTGTCATATGTAATATGGGTAATTTTGAAGAATTACTAGAACCATATTCATTAAAATATTTTATAATGAATAGGGTAATTCCTAAAAGTATGGCACTATGTATGACTCGTCACGGATTCAATTTTTTCCTTTTTAGATTCATGCTATGAACGATTATCTGTTTATCCCACACCCAGATATTTCATTTCTGGTGACATCCTGTATGTGACACAGAAATTGAGGTCCTCATCACCACGTAAGTAACGTTTAACTTTCAAGTCCTCTTAGAGAGGAGCCAACAGGATTCTCACCTTTGGTTGAAGCAACAAAAAGAAAATGTCTATAAAATGAAAACAAACAGTACTATCATCATTTTTCGTGACGAAACTGAAACGTATATGGCCTCATCAGTTATTGTTCTTGTAATGTGGAAAACTTTGATCCTAGAGGAAGCGCGTACGTATAGCCTGTAACTTATAAAGATATCATAGTATGACAAATATGGAATAAAACATATCCCTATCAAGAAGTACAAAAACGTTAATCGAAAAATCATCTAAGGAAGGGCATACAAAACCAGGATAAAACCAGAACTAAGGCAACGGAACAGAAATAAAAAAAATCTACCATATGAGGAGAAGTGAACTCCCTGCGAAGGAGTGAGATCAGGTGCCAAGGAAGAGTGAGCATCTCCTGCTTGCATGCAACACCCACCACTTCAATTCGGTAGAAAGGTCGCAATCGGTAACTCCCACAAAGGAAAACAAACGTATAAATTGGTATGTCATGACACAAAAAGTCTACGTCAGAATATTATTTATGACTCTGGACAAGGGGATAATTTTTTTATTCATCAGTATATCTACAATGCAATGATATGATCACTATGCTCTTCTCTTAGTGAAAACAATTCATCATTACTTTAGCCTCATACAATGTATAAAGGTGCATCAATTGCTATGTTTTATGTACAAGGAATTAATAACAAATTGGTAATAATATAAGTGATGTGTCATACAGAACTTTATGTAGACGTGGATTAACTTTCATTTTCAAGAGTAGCATAGGTTTCTTTCAATTTCGTCATTATGTAGTCGAAAATGATATACATTTTTACATTGGAAACTTCTAAGGTACTTTCGCAAAAACACAGCAGACAAGCACAGCAAGTGCAAAATAAAAGAGACATACGACATAGAAACATTAAACACAAACGACTACACATAAACCAACGACACCAATGGGTAATCGGTGCAGACTTAGGATGGCTATCTGCCATGCAAGTAGCTAATTGTGCTTTTATCCGGATTACGTGCGAACAACCCTACCAGTTTTCCGGTTACCCAAATGTCTTGAATATCGCACAATTGCAGGGGCCCAAGCAAAATGTGGAAAGAGCGCAACATGTACACGCCCAAAACAAATATGCGATCTTTTTTTTTTCTCATTGACAAAAATTTATTCCAAGAAATTGACAACATATTTTATTCCACTGATTTGTATGAGCATTTCTCTCAATATCATTGTTAGGTGAAGGTTCAATGTTTTGTGCTACTTTCTTGGTTGTACTAATCTCTACCATGTTTGATCTGGAGGGACTAATTAGCTTACATCAATGCTGTGATTGCTCACCAATGACTCATCTCCTATCTTGAAAAAAAAAATAATTGAACGAGTACTGACATTCAATTAAGTAAATGTAGTGTTAAACATGCTTTTGGTTGATTGGTAGATACATCATGCAAAGCAGCGTTCCAATATGATACATATTCCTAAATTAATGCATAAGACTCTTAATGAAATTTGATTAAAATGAACACATCTTATTTCATGTACGTAAGAAATTGCCATTGTTTATGTGTCTCACTATTTCCCAGCAGATCTATATAAAGCTGTGACCATGCAAAACTCGATGTGTCCAACTTAGGTGCCGGGGGACAAAACCTTCTTAATGAATGTTTTGGATTATGAATCCAGATCATTTGTACTTTATGCCGAATAGATTCAAAAGTAAAATGATATATTGTGCAGTCACATCGTTTATTATCCAATTTTATGGCATCCATCTTTTCTATTATAATAATAATGAATGAGTGGCTACGTATTTTCTGTAGGATGTATTCAGCAGCCAAATAAAATGAAAAATGTGGTTAAAATCATTGGAGAAATAGTACAAGAGTGCTAACACGTGATATTTTTCCTCCTTTTTGTTTGTTTGCTTTGGTTCCTGTTTTATCCTGATTTTGTATGCCTTCGGTTTTTGTTTTTCTGAATTATCGATTTTGTGCTGTATACAGGGATATGGTCATTATCCATATTTGTCATGTACGTAATTGTGTGATTCTTTTTTTTTTTACAGCTAGCGGTATACACGTCAGCGAGGTGACACAACAAATACTCTCGCGTAACGTAGCTTACAATCTACAGAAATACAGCACTATTACTACAAATGTGAGTACACGTGTATGATGCCAGAACATGAATACGTTTTGCTTACCATGTACCTATACGATTAATTCATTATTAATTATTAAGTCGTATTAATTCAGCGCGCAAAGGTTAGAGACTGACGAAAAGATATCAAGTAAGAAATAACTATTTCAATCAAATCAGTTATAAAAGTCAAACACTTAAGCCGAAACCATATTCGAAATATCAGTATTAGACATCATGATAGACAATCACATTAAAACTAAAAATAAAACTCGAGAAAATAGAACAAATGACGAACAAGAAAGACATATATTGAAGTTGTACAAAGACTAGTGCTGCAAAAAATATGGGGAGGATTATGCAATGTGTCCAAAATCTTTTGACATTTTCCTCACAGTTGAAATGACGGATGTTGCTGGCAAGGACTGAATACTACCCAAGAAAGGTAGGGATCTCCAACAACACTCGGTTGCAGCACCAACAGCAAAACCCCAAAACACCTTTTCTCAACTTTTTGGGGGTTTCCATTTAGCTCTCTTACAGAATATTTTGCTCTTTTGATTGATTATGCTTTTTTCCTCAAGACGGTGCCATGGTATCAATCATCTATACTGTTGACCATAGCTGAAGATGTTTAACATTTGTAACCACTTGTTGAGTGTCACTGCTGATGGACCAGGAGTCCCCGAGTGCAATAAATTCCTGTTATATCAAATTTGTTGAAATTTCTTAAATATGGGTCCTGTAGCATCATATTCCATCCATCCTGCTACGTCTTTCGGTATATTTTTGGACATAATAACTTTAACGCTCTTTGGCAATATTACATTGTTTAGATTGAGGATCACTGACGAGGGTTAAGTATCCTTAACGGGCATGTCTGGTCCATGATCCAAATTTATCTGTTCTTAAATGATGCTATTGAATTTGAAGACGTTAAAGATTAGAATGCAATGGCAGGCTAACAAAAGACTGACATGGTGTCTGATAAGGGACAGAACTGGTTTGGAGAGTAATTAACAACATTTTTAAGACATTTTGCCGTTGGAGCATTCTACTCGATTCACAGTAGATGATTCTCTAGAGTGATAATTTATCTGAAAAACTCAAACTCTTGTGAGTTTCTTGCACAATTAGTACCCATGAAGATGCTTAGACAGTAATACGAATATTTTGATTTAAATGCACAAATTTTATATCAATGAGAAAGTTTCACATCTAGATAACATGTACCAGTTCTCAACTAAGAATTTTAGAAATACAGAGGTGTTCCAACTCTATACCTTCTTGAAGAAACTTTCAAACCAATTTCCATGCACCAGACAATCAGTGATGCTTCCAGCCAAAGTGCTTTCATGTTCATTTTACTAGCGCCCTAGAGTCACTGTTCGTCTCGTTGGTGTATGGCTACTGTTTTGTACGTAGATTTATCGTGTATTATATTCCTTGTCGCTTTTGCGTCTCTTTTTGAGCTACTCTGTGTTTTCGCCATAGCGGTCTTTTGGTGTTTTGCTGTGGGTGCTGCAGGCGAGTCTTCTTGGAGATCCCCTCCTTTCTATCAAATAATGTCAAGTGTTAAACGTCTTCAAATTCAATAGCATCATTTAAGAGTAGATTATTTTTTCAGCATGGACCAGACATGCACGTTTCGGGTACTCAACCCTCGTCAGTGATCCTCAATCTAAACAATGTAATATTGCCAAAGAGTGTAAAAAGAATGATGTACAAAAATTTACCGAAAGACGTTGCAAGATGGATGGGATATGATGCTACACGACCCATGTTTTAGAAATTTCAAGAAAGTTTGATAACAGAAATTTTTGAATGCGTTGAAGAGATAGGAGATCAACCGAAGTTGATCCAACTTGGCTACATGTGCCCTCGGTGACTCCTGGTCCACCATCAGTGACACTCACCAAGTGGTTCAAATGTTAAACGTCTTCAAATTCAATAGCACCATTTAAGAGTAGATTAATTTTTCAGCATGGACCAGACATGCACGTTTCGGGTACTTAACCCTCGTCATTGATCCTCAATCTAAACAATGTAATATTACCAAAGAGTGTAAAAAGAATGATGTACAAAGAATTACTGAAAGACGTCGCAGGATGGATGGGATATGATGCTACAGGACCCACATTTTAGAAATTTCAACAAATTTTGATAACAGAAATTTTTGAATGCGTTGAAGAGATAGACGATCAACCGAGGTTGATCGAACTTGGCTACATGTGCCCCCGGGGACTCCTGGTCCACCAGCAGTGACACTCACCAAATCCCCTCCTTTGTTTCACCAAGTGGTTCAAGTGTTAAACGTCTTCAAATTTAATAGCATCATTTCAGAGCAGATTAATTTTTCAGCATGGACTAGACATGCACGTTTCGGGTACTTAACCCTTGTCAGTGATCCTCAATCTAAACAATGTGTAATTTGTAGATAGTATTATTTGTAGATATTATAAAAGTTATATCTGTGACTTCTATTTCAGACCCAGCAGTCCATTCGTACATACGTAGTAGTAGGACGTCGGGTATCAGAGGATATTAGGGCTATGGACTGTCCTGGCAGACGTGCGGCTTGGACCCCGATACAGCTGGAACAAAAAGCTCTGTACAGGTAACTAAATTTCTATGTGAAATTAAAGGATATTGGTTTCAGGTCTTTAGCTAGAAATATCATACATACCCGGTATCGCACATTCATCCAATAGTTTAATTGTCAATATTGAAATATATGTTCTATAGTACCAATTCTATTGTACTAGACACGTGTTTCGGATATTGAATCCTCGTCAGTAGTACTTCATATCAAATAGTTTAGATAAAGCCAAAGTGAATTTTCCTGGCGCCATCTTGGTATCAGCGAACATCCTATAAAGATAATCCTGTCAGCCAATGTTATACATGCGTTAACTCTGTAGACTTCAGAACTAGTGTGAGGATTCCCATTTGATTTGCCATAACTTTCTATCAAGAAAGGTAACATCTATACATGATCTTAGTGCAAAACAGACGTATTACAGCAGTTTATGTGACAGTCTCTTCTTAAGTACAGGTCCACATAAGGATCAGGCAATTGAAAAACCTTAAAATTTTTGCAAAACCTTTTTTTCTCTTGAAATGTCTTCAGATCAGCCTTTATATGATTGTTTTCAAGAAATTTTCCTCATACTTAGATGGTGAAGAAAGTTTTAGGGGTAGTAAATTTGGTTGAATTAATGTAGAGAACATTTTCCCGCCATTTTTTTCCTTCACAATCCTTTACAAATAATGAGGTGAATATCTTGCTTCACCATCGCTTTAGAAATGAAAATCATATGCTTGATTTGTATCACATATATGTCGCAAAACAGAAATAAAATTTTTGCAAAAAATTCTGCCTGAGTCTTAAGTGGACCTATACCTAACTTGTGACCGTAGCAGAAAAAGAACTAAAGATTAAAGATAAGCTTTTCATCCTCTGCTTATCGTATGAATGTTTTGATATATGTTGTTATAAAGGATGAAATACATCAACTGAAATTTGTTTTCCAGATTCGAATCTGAGGAGATAAAATACGTAGCTGCCTCTTGGATGTTGCCAAGTACGTCGTATCAGAATCAAAGCTCCAGATCGACTGTTTCTCCCGGACGTCCTTCATTTCGGAAGACAGCGGTCGTCATCGTCCTTACATAAGCCATGAAGTCATGGACGACAGTTCAGACTAGAGGTCATATAGCATATTAGATACGCACACACACACACCCTCACAAAGTGTGACACTAAGGAATACTACTCCATATCTATTGACCCTTGTAGATCTAAGAAGTGTGCCTTTATATGTTGTTTATTGGATGTGAAATTACAGTATCCTTATGTTACAGACGAAAGTACTTTCTTCTCGCGCTACCCCGAAAATTTGTTTGATAGGAACAATTGAGATTTCTTCTATTTTTAGCTCGATCCTGTATGATAATTTGAAATTATCAAACATTTTACCATATATATAAGAAATATCTCTGTGAACATTTCCCAACTGTCTGAGTCGTTTTTCTTCGTAACTGTTTTCATGCCAAAGGTATGTCGCCTTACTTATGATAATTTACAACTTTATATAATAAAAATGGTGTTCCTTATATTGTTACAGTAGACTTTTTGTTACATTTTTCATTCAGTATTGTATTTACATGTACGTTTTGTTGAAATAAATTTTTGAAAATTATAGCCTTGAAATAAAATTTTTGAAAATTATAGCCTTGCCTTGTTCTCATGTATGGCTATCTGGATTATGCATGTATATATATAACCATTCTATTGTTGCAAGTCAGATATGATGTCTAATAAGTAGATCTCTCACTGAAATGATGCAGGAAGAAATAGATAACTAAAGACACAACAGAAAAGTAAGAAGAGATAATAATATATGGCTGTTATTGGTTCCATTACCACAAATAAATTGATAAATATCGTTTGAAAAGAAATGCGTAGATATGATTTTGCATGGTTAATGTTTAATTCAGAAAATGAAATAGTATAAATTTTTGTTTACAATGAATTTTCCTTTTTTCCTTGAAAGTTTCTTCTTGCTCATCACGTATTTGCCTTGTACAGTTATAATTTGCAAATATTCTAATGCTCAAAATCCTCTATTATTGGTCGAAAGAAATTTCGTTAAATGAGTAATAAGAAAAAAATTATGAATTATCAGGAAGAAAATTCACAGAGTGAGCTAAGCATTGTAAACAGAAGAGACAAATGCATGTTCATTGTTCATAAACATCCCTAAAGTAGATTTAACCTTTTTTAAGTGTAAAATCGACGTCACTTTGTTATATATGATTTCCGTATTTCCGCCATTCAGCCAAACAAAGGCATGAAGTGATCCAATTGAAATAGTGAAAGGAAGTTAAATTTTATCATTATTATAAGAAGTAATGGTGTTTGTAAATAAAGACATAAACATACAAACTTCTTCCTGTTTGAATTTGTTTCTGTTTTGTAGACTGATGAAATAGATAAACATCCTCACTAAAAATCAATATACGCTTATATGTGATTTTCTTTGTAAGATGTTTAAACTTGGAATATTCCTGTTATCTAGATAAATTAAATACACATGTTAGTTCAAGTTTTTTTTTTTTTACAATAAAACGGAAGTTTTCCAGCTCTATACCTTCCCGAAGAAAATTTTAAACCAATCTATTTTGCACCAGACATGTGTTTCGGATATTAAATCCTCATCAGTGATGCTTCTTCCAAAGTGATTTTTATACATAACCAAGATTAATTTTTAGTAGCGCCCTCTGGTTATATTTTTTAAATTAAATTTGTGCAATTCGCAGAGAGTGTGCAGCTCCAAATTCAATGTAGGGTCGATTCAGTAGCATATCCAAATAAAATCTATGTTCAAAATAACATTGGAGGGATGGTGCTCAGATATTAACCGCCCATACTTTCGATGATATTTTGAATGAATTGAAAACAATTATGATTTATGAGGAAGCCCAAAGCCAATCGTAATTTTTGTGCTAAAAGCTAAAAGTGGGAGGGTTGTGCGCACGTAATTCAGGATAACTACACCTTCTGCTTTTTCCGTGGCAGATGGCCGTTCTAAGTCGGCACCTGTTGCCCATTGGTCTCGTTGGTTTATGTGTAGTCCTTTGTGTTTTATGTTTCTGTGTTGTGCGTTGACGTTCCTTGTCCCTTATGCGTCTCTTTCTGTGCTTGTCTGATTTGCGTTTTTGCATTGGGTGTTTGTGGGTTTTGCTGTTGGTGCTGCAACCTGGTGTTGTTGGAGATCCCCTCCTTTGTTTTCTGTCTTGGTGTTAACCAAAGTTTCGATATTGTCCACGGAATTACGGTACCAATAATAGTTGTAAGAAGTGCAGTAACAGATTTGCACTTCAGTTGATAAATGCAAAGTCTGCCAAACGTGATATGATTTTTTGTGGAATCTGTCATTAATAATAGAAAGACAGCGAACATTGAAATAATACTACATTCAATTTAAACGTTCAGTCCCAATACATCTTGTTTCAGTTGCATCTCATACATGTAAGATTGGTTTCGAGGCTTTACAAATTAATGTTGGCTTCTGATGAGGTCATTTGGGTAAATTTAAATCGTTCAATTTCCATTTATTATCATTTGTTCATCGGAAATCTCTAGATCAATTATGACGTCATAATAGAAACGACGACATTAGAGCGTTTTTCGTCAGAACGTCAGCATTAGGTAACGTAGAAATAAGGGGGAGGGGGTAACAAAATCACTATAACTTAAAAACTGACGGTCAAATATCAATAGGAACTTATCGGTGTTTAACTTGACATAAGCAGAAAATAATGTCAAGTTTTTACGGAAAATAAATGATAAACGGACGTTATTATTGGAAAGTAACAACTCAAAGATGTTCTGAAAAAAAAATACATTAATTTACCTCCATTCGACAATTTTTTTTAAAAGTCTAAGTGATCATTTATAATTATATACATATCCGATTGCCTACATCATATCTCAATGAAAAATACAGTACTTAATTATTTTTTGCCTCTACAGAAGATTTGTAACTGTTTTTCGTTCCCTTAAGTGTGTTCATTTTGACGTCACGTTTACGGCCCATTTTGGGGCTTTCAATGGGTATATATGTACGTTCGTAGCTTCAAAACTTATTGTAAGAAATTGTTGAGACTTTGCATATAGAAAAGGTATGTTTCAATTATAAACATTTTTATTTTGTAGGAAAATTAGATTATAGGATTTTTTTTAAGTCTGGCTGTCTTGGACCTTCTTAAGCAACATAAGACGCTACCTCTTTAAAAAAAAAAACTCAGAAGAGGTCAAGATTATACGGTGGCCGTAAAGGGCCGCCGTGTAAAAAATTAATTAATTTCGAGGGAACAAAATAACATTTCGAAGGAACCAAATAATATTTCGAAGGAACAAAATAGTATTTCGTGGGAACAAAATAATATTTCGTGGGAACAAAATAATATTTCGTGGGAACGAAATGATATTTCCAGGAAACGAAATAATATTTCGAGGGAGCGAAATATTATTTCGACGGAACGAAATATTATTTCGAAGGAACGAAATAATATTTCGAAGGAACAAAATAGTATTTCGTGGGAACAAAATAATATTTCGTGGGAACAAAATAATATTTCGTGGAACGAAATTATATTTCCAGGAAACGAAATAATATTTCGAGGGAGCGAAATATTATTTCGACGGAACGAAATATTATTTCGAAGGAACGAAATATTATTTCGAGGGAACGAAGTATTATTTCGTGGGACGAAATAATTTTCCCTTTTATGCATGTGCGGAATTCTGTATATATGTACCATACATGTATATGTAAATGTTCAATTACAATTTTAGATTATACATACTTTATGATAATAATAATGTCAAAGCCCTAAGAACTATTATTTCGTTCCCTTGAAATATTATTTCGTTCCCTTTGGATATTATTTCGTTCCCTTTGGATATTATTTCGTTCCCTTGAGATATTGTTTCGTTCCAACAAAATATTTCGTTCCAACGAAATATTATTTCGTTCCAAATAAATATTATTTCGTTCCCATGGAATATTGTTTCGTTCCCACGAAATATTATTTCGATCCCTCGAAATATTGTTTCGTTCCCACGAAATAATTTTTATTTATCACACGGCCCTTTACGACCACCGTAAGATTATCATATATATTTTTTCAAAAACTGTAATTCTTTTCATAAAAAGGCTTCAATTAAATTGAAAACAGCTAAATAAGAAAAACATGAATCCACGATTTTTCCTTGAATTTGTACGGATAGGGCGTTTGTTAAAATTGTCATTTTCTTGAAAGTAATTGACAGGGTTTCCATATTTTTGTGAGTATAAATCATCGAGTATTACGTTAAATTTATAATGTATAATGTAACTTTCTTGAGTTTGTACATGTACAATGTGCATATTTAAGTATCATAGTTCGAAATCTATTTTGTTAAAAACTTAGGAAGAAAATCTTGGTAAGTATTCTAATAACAAATTGAAATTCAATATTGCGTAAGAATTTGAAAAAGATGTATAACGTAAAATTTGTAGAAAATGTATTGTACAGAACAAAGTATTGGAAGATTTCTAAATAAAAAAATCTCACGAAAAATTTAATGTATTGAATGTATATTCGCGTTCAGTTTTGATTTTTTTCCCTTCCTTTTATTTACATATTATTTTCATTTGTGTACTCTTTGACCTTAAAACAGGAAAAGATAAAACTCATTCAATTTCCTCCAGTAATTTATTTTATAAGTTACTTGTTCGATTTGATGATATACGTACCTTGAGGGGTTCGACAGTAAGTGTTTTGAATGTCTTTCCCTTACATGGTCGTCATAGCACTTTCAGTATAGACATAACCTCAGCCAGTACATGTTTTGCGAATATTGTTTTCAGTTTTGTGCGACGGCGGGTGCGGATAGCCAAACTGGGGACTTACTCCTCCCGGGCACCTGATCCGACCTATAGCTTGCTAGGGGTCCGTCGATACTCAATTTGGTGCTCGATTGTGAGTGCTGTTGAGATTGTTGTCAGGATCGTCTTTAATTCATTTGTTATTTGTTCTACTAGCCTGATATAAGAAAACATATTTGATTATATTCAGATTGACAACTCATTTCTATGCACTGTTCTTGCTTTCCGCACCTGTGTTTCTTTAATGTATTATTTTTTTTAAGACATAGTAACTGTTTTGAATGATATATATGATTCCAGTATTCCTTGTTCTATTTGCGTCAATTTATCTATTTAAAACCTTCTTTACCGCAGACAGGCGGCCAGGAGATAATTTTGTTTATTGTACTAGTATGCATCTAAGCATGCCCCTGTCCGCGCGACTCACTTCGGAAACTGGATAAAGCGATTTTGACTACTTTATCATACAATAAATTAAATGAAAATGATACCATTCAATAGATCTCGCTTAGTCGTAAATTTTGGTATAAAGTTATACGATAGTCGGCGCAAGTTGATCAAACTTTATAGACAAAACAAGTTTTAGGTTAGCCTTTCCCAGTGTCAATTTTTCCTGTGACGTCGTGACGTTGTCCATAGGCTCAATGTTAAACACGGCGACGTCAGGCTAAGATTTTTAAAACATTGAAAATGCCCGATCTAAAAAGTATTTTGTTTGTATAATATGCATAAACCAAAGATCATATATCATATACCAAAATTTACGACTAAGCGAAATCTATTGAATTATTTAAGTTTTATTTAAGTGTATTTCCATGATAAAGTAATCAAAATCGCGTTAATCATATTTCCCATGTCAGCCAAGCATACAGTAGATCTAAATAATCTAAATTGCAATCTCCTAGTATTCACGTTTTCTTACCTTTACATGAAGAGCTATATTATTCAGTGAATAAAAGTCAAACACAAAATCCAATATTAGACTCTTAAGATCCTAACGATAATCTCAACAGAACTCACAAAAGAGCACCAAATGGAGCATCGACGGACCCCTAGCAAGCCAGAGGTGGGACCAGGTTCCCGGGAGAAGTAAGCATCCCCTGTTTGGCTAGTCGCACCCGCCTTCGATGTTCACGCAGGAAAATAAATACAAAATCTACAAAAATGCGCTGTCTGATGTTATGTCTATATAGAAAGTGCTATGGCAACTATGTCAGGGGAAATACATGTATATTTAAAACACTTAGTGCCAAACCCCTCAGCGGGGAACTTTTTTACGAAGCTCCAAGGCCCAATAGCTGAACTCATTCTCATGAAACGAGAAAAAGCGGACAGACACATACAATGACGCAACAAAATATGTAAAAGCGACACTATGTTCATGTAACAATCTCTAAATAGTACAGTGTAAAAGAGGAATTTATTATAGTTGGTCCCTCTAAAATGCGGCGCTATATAAGATAAGGGAGATCTCCGACTTCACAATGCCACAATAACTCAAGCAGAACGCACGAACAAGACCAAAGACGGTTACATGTGTGTTTTGCAGGCCTGGGGAAGGATCCGATATTCGGATAACTTCACAATTTTTTTGTGGATATAGAGGTTGATCCTGAAGAGTTGGCACTTGATGGACTGTGTTTTGTAATATTCATGCTTTAGTGAATTCTTTATATGGTTTCTGGAACTTTTGTTGTGATATTGTTGTTATCCCCTCTTGTTTGTAAGTGTGGTTGTTAAAAATCTATTGTTTGTGGTGATGTTCGTAAGTTAATAGTCACGGGTGTTAACAATTTCTAGTTTCTGATCAGAGATAATTTCAGCCGCTAGGCTGGTATCTTTAATCTACACTTTTGTACCACTGTCTTTTCGAACGTTGCACACTGGCACACCGTGACAACGGACACTCCATGACAGATCCTATATTAATGAAGACTAGGTGCTGATCATATGTCCTATCTGACTATTGGTTAGACTTCTCGGAAGATTGATCTTGAGCTCGCTTTAGCCGGCAGAGCACAGACTGTTATACTCATGCCATAGAATTGTTTATATCCAAGTACATAGAATCTGTGTTACCTGAGGCCACTGCATTCAACTATCTTGTTTGTGATGTCACCTTGTAGTGAAAAGTTTTCTGTTTATACAGCAATTGTGTATCTATGAAGACCTCTGTGTATCCTGATCAGTGGGTGGGTTGTGCGCACGTAATCCTGATATGTTTAGAATTTCGCTCTTCAAATATTTGCATTTCCTCTCCTATCCTTATTTCTGATCCGACGGTCATTGTACATTGTCCTTTTCAAAATGATATAGCATAACAAAGGAGGGGATCTCCAACAACACCAGGTTGCAGCACCCACAGCAAAATCCACAAACATCCAATGAAAAAACACAGAGCAGACACGCACTGAAAGAGACACAAACGGGACAAGGAACATCAACGCACACAGAAACATGAAACACAAAGGACCACACATAAACCAACGAGACCAATGGGCAACCGGTGACGACTTAGGACGGCCATCTGCCACGAAAATAGCAGACGGTGTGGTTATCATGGATTACATGCGCACAATCCCCCCCCCACTTTTCCGATTACCCAGAGGTCTCCAAGAACGTACTGTCAGATGACCACACACAAACAAGACCGTAAAGCGCAGGGGCCCAAGCAACACAGATGAATATGTAAATGGATATAAAAGGAGGGCTTACGTAATACAATCCGTGGTCTGCCGGCTGTAGCGAGCTCATGTATGTTGTCACCCGAAGAATCTGACTGACATTCAGAGAGGACAGGTGGTCAGGGCCATGTCTTCTCTAAAGAGGTTTGGACAGGGCCCGTCATGGAGTCCCGTCGTCACAGTCAGTCAGAGTGTAAGTTTTGAGAATTTGCATTTTGCATCGCTACCGACAATGAATTCCATACTTACACTCGACTTTCGTCCGTCGTGTTTCTATGGTGCTGTGTTGTGGTTACCGTCTGTTTGCCTGCTACTTCGCTTCTCGTTAGAATACGTTCAGCTGCGTACACTGTAGGGGATCTGGCCTCTACGTTCGATATGTTTAATTTTATTCAAGAATTTGTATGTCTATTGATAGTGAGTTTTAGATTCTAATTTTGGTTATTGTGTTTGACTTTCATTCACTGACCTAGATTTTCAGTTATATCTCATCGATAGGATAAAACATCCAAGAGTCCCCGAGGGCACACGTAGCCAAGTTCGATTATCTTCGGTTGATCGTCTGTCTCTTTAACGCACTCGAAAATTTCTGTTATCAAAATTTTTTGAAATCTCTAAAACGTGGGACCTCCGGCATCATATCCTACCCATCCTGCTACGTCTTTCGGAACATTTTTGGACATAACAACTTTTACACTCTTTGGCCATATTACATTCTTTAGACTGAGGATCACTGACGAGGGTGAAATACCCGAAACCCAAAACGTGCATGTCTGGTCTATGCTGAAAATGTATCTGTTCTTAAATGATGCTATTGAATTTGAAGACGTTTAAAATCGCATCTAGGTTCCAACGTTAGATCTCTTAATAATCCACGAGGAATCGCTTGTTAAAATATGTTTATCTTAACTTCTTTATAATAACATGCATTTAAGAAGAAATATATTCTTTTTAAATCAAAAGCATGTATACAAGTAATTTAGAAACTTGCACTTTTTTCACGCGGAAGGATATACCATTTCACTTTGCATAAATCATATCGGTTGGATGGTTCATAAGAATCTATATGTGTGACGAATTTTCAGGTAGCTTTTCATTTTTTAGCATCAAAATAAGAATAATGTTCCCGGACAATTATGTTTGTATTATCTATCCAATCATCAAAGTATTCGCAGGGTTTTCTAGAGAGAACCTTAGATTTTGCTCAGGAGTAGGGGAGAATATTAATATGGCGCCTAAATTGTCATTATTTTCCGGGATAAGGGGGTACCTGAATTAAGAGTTGATTTGCTTTATTATAGAGTGATCTAAGGTACCTATTGAACAAATTTACATAATTGCTGGACAGAAGTAACGAATTATTTTCAAAATGTTCGACTCAATTTGATGAATATTCTGTGCGAATGCTCAGTCACTTTATTATAGGTTGCATCTAAAATTCGTCTCTACATCATAATTTTTCAGTGAATTGACACCCACATGATTAAATATATACCTACGTATAAGTATTTTCCCTACTTTTAATTGCTTTCGCCGGAATCTGGTAATTTCTAGGAAAAAAAAATGACGAATGTGGATTCTCCTTATGTGCCACTCGTCATTCAATATAAGCGGAAATCACAGTACCGGGGCGTTTTATGTGGTAAACATGTTTACAAACCTTCAAATGTGATTCTTTTGTTATTCATCGGTCATTTTATTTCATAAAGACCGCGGACGATTCTAAATATACAAGGTTTTATGAACGTTCAATGAAGTGTGGAGGTCAATAAAAAACAATGAGGGGCGGAGAAAAGAAAATTATTTCAGTCGCGGGTGTGAATTGTTTTGATTATAATGAGTACTCAGCCATAGTATAGAAAATATTGTGTTTCAAGTCCGCCTAAGACATTCTTTTATAAGAAATGTTAACAGAAGAAGAATAGACTCTTCTATCCCGAAAACCCCAAAATGCCATTTCAAATAAATCTAGATCCCTATAGCGATTCTTGAAGAACAATTATTCTAAATGCTTTTCAAATACATGTATATTGAGGAACGTGATGGTCAAAATAAAGAAACATTATCCTCACTTGATTAGAAAATCTTTCCTTATCTCTATTTGCAATAATGTTATCACATATTTAAAAACTTTAATGGAAATAAAACTCATTGTTACACTGCTATTTTTCTTCTTTGACCGATCACAGGGTACCTTTCAGAAATTCATCGGGATGTATAACAAATTATTTTACTTCTATGGCCTAATAATCGTTACCGCTGCATATTTCCACCCGATAATTTGCATGGTCAATTTCATTTTGAAACGTAGGGGTGCACTAGATATTTAGATTTTTATTTTTCGAAAAATTGGAGAAAATCTGCGGTTTGTAAGTCGGATAAAGACCTCTTTGAGGTCTGTATGAAGGTTAGATGCCCTCGGAGAAGAACAGGGTGGTGTTTAAAGACCTCGGCCTTCGGCCTCGGTCTTTAAACACCACCCTGTTCTCTCCTTGGGCATCTAACCTTCATACAGACCTCAACTCGGTCTTTATCCTATACATACAGCACTAGATTACCTACATTTGAAATTATCAAAATAATTCTCAAACTTTCTATATCTTTCAAATGTTTGTAAACAGAACTTTTTAATAGGGAAAATGAACAATTTTTCAACCTAAGCGTAGGGCAGGATAATAATTTTTGTGAAATGGGTTAGCTGGGGGGGGGGGATAGATAAATATGGATATTTAAAATACATTTCTTGTATGTATGTTCATGTATCACTTTATTACTTATCATAAAGACAAGTCTTTTTCAAAAAAGATGAAATGGTTCTATTTTTGAAATGATTGTAAGATTTAATTTGTTTGTCTGCATCCTGTATGTAAGATACTAAAAACAAGCCAAACGATGGTGTAAACATAAGACTGACTTAAATCAACATGCAAAGTGTCAAAATAAAAAAAACCCCATTATTTTGACATAATCATTTAAAGTATCTCGCATGTAGGACGCAGAGGTACATGTACCTTACTCCATAGTTCAAAATTATCTTATCTTGCTTGCTTTCATTATCTTCGACAACGGCAGTCACTTTTCTTCATGATTTTGGAAACGATGTTTTAAGCATACCTGGATCAGTAAAGCAATTGATAGGATTTTGCAATTACATAGTCTTTAACTTTCTGCAAAATAAATAAAATGAATTTATATCGTCAAAAAATAAACCAAAATAACGCGCAAACAAACAAAAGCGAAAAACAATAATCAAGAAAAAGTCAATATCATTATGATTATTTTTTGTAGATTAGATCAATCAAATAAATATACTATCGATTTGCTTACAAACAGTTGATATCACGGTAGGGTAAGCTATGTAGCAGGTATATTGCATCTCTAAAAATCTACCAATACCCCCCACCCCCAACTCCCGCCCACCCCACCCCCGAATATCTTATTTGATATCATTTCAGTTCCTCTAGATGAATGATATTGATATAAAGTTTTGGAAAAGTAAAATAAACTAGATTGGAAATTCCTACAGATAGTTTTGTATTATTATTCCTCTTATCAATTTCATTTCAATTGTTTTGCACTTAATGTACCTCATAAAAATAAACATTAAATGCGTAGAAAACTATAAAAAAAAGTCTCAATAGAAATGTAAATTCAAATGAAACTTTAAATTCTTTTAAAGTTATTTTGTTTTGTTTCAATAACATGTTTTAGTTTTTGTTTTCATTTTCTAATATTATTAAATATTCCGGTTTTTCTGTATTATTCATTTTTTTCTATTCATTAATAAATTTTTTTCTTTGACACTTTTATGTTCAGATATTTATCTACATTTTACTTATTTTTGTATGGCTATTAATTTATTTAAAGTTCTTGTTATTTATAGGAGGGAGGGGGCAATATATTGCCTCTTTCCTTTTTCTTTGTTTTGTTTTCTGTATCTTGGTTTCCTTTTAATTACCCTTTTCCGTCGTCTTATAAGGCTCTGGATTTTACTTTTAGAAATGTTACGTCTTCAAATTCATCGCATCATTTTAGAACAGATTAATTTGTAGCATGGAACAGGCATGCACGTTTCTGGTAGCTAACCTTCGTCAGTGGTCCTCAATCCAAACAATAAAATATGGTCAAAGACTGGGAAGGCTATGTCCAAAACATACCAAAAGACGTAGGAGGATGAGTGGGATATGATGCTACAGGACACACTTTTCATTAGTTCAAGTTTTAAGTTTGGGGGTTTTCCTCTGAAATATTTTCCGAAGAAAGATGTTCTTTGAAGAAAGGTTTTTGTTTTTGTTTTTTAAGATTATTGTTTTTGTTTGCACTTGAGTATTTATCTGTAGAAAGTGAGTTTTTCTTTTATCAAACTTGTTGTCTGAAACTCAAACGAATGCAAATTCACCGCTTATCAACAATCGATGGGCATGCTGTTCTTTTTCCTGCTTGTTGACTGCTTGTCTGTCAGTCTGCTTGTCTTTTGTTGGTGTTTCTGTCTTGAAACTTTAGCTTTGTCCATAACTTTTGAATGGTAAACGACGGGGCTTTCATTTTGTTCATACGCATATCCTTTGAGATTTTGTTGTTCTTGCTCGTACACGTTTTTGTTTGTTTGCTTGTTTGTTTGTTTGTCTGAATTGGTTTCAATGAACCTGGCGTTAATTGTTGTATTTTTTACCTTGATGATTGTGCATCTGACAATATTTGTCAATTGTTTACATCGAACGTTGTTTTTGAACTATTGCTCATGCGTGCAATTAACGTTACTGTTTTGCTGTAGGATTTATGTACGTCTTTGGAGTTTAAAATCAGTGAATGCAATTCAAACACAAACGCCGAAACCAGATCCCAAAAACGAGTCTAGGATTGTAAAATCGTATAAAACATACCATCGATTATCGGGCACAATCGGAACAGTGCTTTCGATTGATAATCGCGATAATAGAAGTATTTCAAAATTTTCAAATTTTTAACCTTTTTAACCTTAAATTTAGAAGGCCAGTAGCATTATTTCCGTACGACTTTCTATGCAATTTTAAAATAAACTTCAACATATATCCATAAGCCTGGTTAGAGTTATATATGTTGCTCTTCGTAGATATATATCTGCTGGCATCCGTAGTCACGTCTCCAATTCTGATACGTTTCTAGTGTCATTTTGTGTGGGAAAGAACAGTTTGAAAAGAAGTGTGTTAACTTCGATTAATGAATTTTTAAATATAGAATCGATAGTCAGCGACTTGCATATCAGCGACGAAAGTGCCGACGTCGGTGACTATCGTTACAATACTACTAAAAACAATCGAAAGGCTTACGAATTTTGAAGAAGTACAAAAGAGCAAAGAGACGGAGACAATGACATAGCTCTTCAGAAACACGAAGGACAACGTTTTTAATGAACCATCTGTAGTGAAAGTACGGAAGGCATTGTAGGCTGCGCTGTTAAAATGCGCCGCACTTATTATTTTCATATATTACACGAATCGTGTTACATATCTGATGCAAGTATAGTATACAAGTAGGTAGGACCAAGCAGGAAGTCCTATTGCAAAGCCCATCCCGAATTCTGTCTTAGTGTTACCCACAGTTTCGCTCATTGACCTCGGAATGACCAAGAACAATTGTAAAAAAGGAGGGGATTTCCAACAACGCTCAGCTGCACCACCCACAGCAAAATCCCCAAAACACCCAATGTAAATTTGGGCAGATACGCACAGAAACAGAGCAGATACGCACAGAAAGAGACGCAAAAGGGACAAGGAATACCAACTCACGTCATAGAAACATGAAACACAAAAGACCACTTATAAATCAAAGAAATCAATGGCAAACGGTGCCCACTAAGGTAAGTAGCGCCACCCTGAAAAAGTTAAAGAAATACACTAAAATTGATAAATGCGATTCCATTGATTCTAAACCTGCCAAACATTAAAAAAAATCGTTGAAGTTTGTGTGAAAATCGTTCATATTCATGTGACTTACGTCAGTGTTTATGTGAACAATCTAGGTAGTATTGAATGAGACTAAATGTAAATGGTAAATAGCGCCGTTGTTTGCTTCTGTTAACTTATTTTTGGGGAGGGGGTCCTGCTTTGATACTGTAGTTGCATTAGATATGTTGCATGATTCATGTGTTATATGGAGATAATAAGCAGAGCGAGTTTTAACAGCGCCACCTACAATGCATCCTACAATGCCTTCTGCACTTGCACCGGAGAGGTTGTCCTTCGTGTTTCTGTGGGGCTTGTGTCATTGCCTCCGTTTGTGTAAATGACGATGATGTTTGTGTGTTAACTTTTTATGTTCGTAATGATATCATTGGCTAAGTATCTTTTCATTCAAAACTGAAACCTTATGTTAATTGGAATTGCGCTAACCCAGACAACCACAGTTATAAGGAAAAATGAAGTGTACTTTCATAAAGCAACCTTCCCGAAAAATTCTAATTTTGGTGAACAAGATATGTATCCAACTTCGATCAATTTCGGTTGATCGTTACCTCTGGGTAATCGGAGAAGTGAGAGGGTTGTGCGCACGTAATCCAGGATAACCGCACCATTTGCTACTTGCGTGACAGATGGCCGTCCAAAGTCGGCACCGGTTACCCATTGGTCTCGTCGGTTTATGTGTAGTCTTTTGTGTTTGATGTTTACATGTCGTGTGTCTCTTTTCCGTCTCGTGCTGTACTTGTCTTTTTGTGTTTTTGCATCGGGTGTTTTGGTGTTTTACTGTTGATGCTGCAACGGGGTCTTGTTGGAGATCTCCTCCCTTCTTTTCAACGCATTCTAAAATTTCTGTTTTCCAAATTTCTTGAAATTTCTAAAACGTGGGTCCTATAGCATCATATCCCACCCATCCTGCTACGTCTTTCCGTACGTTTTTTGGGACATAGTAACTTCACACTATTGGTCATATTACATTGTTTAGATTTGAGGATTACTGACGAGGGTTAAGTACCCGAAACGTGCATGTCTGGTCCATGTTGCCAATTTATCTGTTCTTAAATGATGCTATTTGATATGATGTTTAACATTGAATATTGAATCGTCGTCAGTGGTACTTCAAGCCTTTATCATCCAAAATTGAAAAAAAGAGATATCTTTTTCTTAAAGTGTCAGCGATTTTTTCGTTAAGGATCAGCGGATCGAAATATCATGAAGGGTCTGTGCAAATGAAAAATGGGTCAAAAACAATTTCGGGTAGTGTCGACTAATGACTACCAATATTTTGAATGAAATTTAGAAGGAAATGGCAGATTAAAATCGTAATGAATCGAATAACTGTGCCTAACAGAGATCTACTGTAATGAAAATATCATTAGTTATTATTTTTATGACCTACTATGAAAATGTAAGGGTTAAGTTGTTATCATGGAATGGTAAGATGTGTGCGATTGTTCAATGTTTCGCGTATTTAACCCTCGTCAGTGATCCTCAATCTGACCAATGTAATATTGCTAAAGAGTGTGAAAATTATTGTGTCCAAAATTTACCGAAAGACGTTGCAGGATGGATGGGATATGATGCTACAGGACCCACGTTTTAGAAATTTCGAGAAATTTTGATAACAGAAAGGGGTAGGGGCAAAAGTGACCATTTTTGGCCCCAATCAAAAAATTGAAAAAGGTTTTATTTTCTTATTCATTATGCTTCTTCTAAACAAAAAATGACAAATTTTATGTGATTTTTCGAAAACCAAGCCTTTTAGGGCAAAATGATTGAAAGTTGAGCACTATGTCTTCACATTAGAAATTCAGATTTTTGGCAAGGGACACACATACCTACAGTTGTAAGCCCTAGAGCAAGGGCGTGTAACAGGTTCATACTCATATGGGACATTCCTTTCTATATTCTGAATGTACATGGAAAGTATAACTTTGTTACATGCGCTTGCTCTATATATACTATAAACTATTATGTTAAAATCTGGTTGTTATCATTTTACTACTAATTTCCATAGTAGTGGGCAATTTTGGCGGGAAATAACACTCATATTAGTTGATTATATCTATTTTCAATTCAGTTTCAATAAACAACAACATCTCTACTCTTATTTGAAAGATAAAAAATAGTATGAACACAATTTTTGAAAATAGCAAAAAATGGGGCCAAAAACGGCAGATTTTGCCCCTACCCCTTTTCGAATGCGTTGAAGAGACAATTAACCGAAGTTTAACGAACTTGGCTACATGTGCCCTCGGGGACTCTATTCCATTCAAAATCGAAGGTTTCGTGTTTAGTGTCGGTGCTGGGGTGCTTGATGCTCAATTTCTCGTTACTTACTCCTTTTATTTGAATAAAGTAAGATGAAGTATTTGCTATTGGTCTTGGTCAGTTATTGAAGATTCCCTCCTTTCTTTTATTGGTTGATGCTGTTTTGTCTGAACTGGAGTTTGACTTGCCGACGTTTGTGACTTTGTGTCTGATTACGGACATAAATGTTTGTGAAACTTCTATTTGTGTTCATATTTGACGTTGATATTTGCGTGTCTAACGTTGATATCTTATAAAAGAAAATACATTTTCAGAACATCATCAGGAATAATGTCATACAACACTTCAAACCTGGAAAATTCCTTTAACTAGAATTGACCTCGACTGTCTCATATAATTCATCACAGTGTTTGAACCAGGTAGTCCGAACAAAATCTTTGCGATATTTGTTTGTCACTGAAAATATTACGATTAACTGCACAAATGTTAGTTCTTTGACTAAGGAATTTTTGCACTTTGATTTTTTTTTTTTTTTTTTTTTTTTTTTTGACGTTGCTTTTGTCTAACAAGACCTTTTTATATGTGTGTGTCTGACTAGAGATTAACGTATATTTGTAATTTCTGTCCATGTATTTTACACGTCATTCGTGTTGTGTTTGTATGTTTCAAACATCGTACTTCTAAATTTGTTAAAAATGTTTGGCCATTTTTTAAAAGGCTGAAAGGTTATGAACTTTTCGACTTTAATTTTTTTTAAATGTTTTAGCCATCTTTTTAAAGACTGAAAGGGTATGAACTTTTCGACTTTACCGGATGAAACAAACAGGATTTAAGGACATTTGACTCTGCTAGGTTTTGACATATCTAAAAACTACTCCATCCCCCTATAATATTTAAAGTAAAGAACACAGTAAAAAATGAAAGCATACCATTTGTATTATGCACTTTTCTGATGTATTGAAAACCAAACAATATATGACGTTAGTAAGAAGAGTCAAAACATAGACACTTTTTTGTGATTGGTTGTAAACGACTTATTCACTTTTTTGTTTGGAGTACTTCTTATCATAAAGCTATCCAACCAGCAATCGCTTAGACAACGCCCATACGAAATATTTCATCATTTGTTTATTTCAACTTTTCGGAACGCATTTTTTGAGGATGTAAATATGATGATAAGAAATGAAAAATCTCCAACCAATTAACCGATAAAAACTTTTAGTGTATCAATTGTGGAAATGCGTAGTAAAACAAAGAGACTTAACAATGAGTAATTACCGATGTCACAGTGCTGACAAGGTTATTTTCAAGTATTTGAAGTACTATAGATGTAAACGGAAACCAATGATATGGGTTGTGTGACAAAGGAACAATTTAATATTGACTCAGGCGCATATCCGCAAGGGGATTTTAGCGGATACTAAATTGTGATTATTAAAAACAGATATATTCTATAAAATATTTTGTATTAGTATTTAAACTTATGCAATAATAATAACATAAATAATTCGCTTGAATTTTTTGGAAAAAAAATTATCAAAACCTTAACCTTTTAAACTTAACTTTAGAAACAAAATTAATTTAAGGTTACCGTTTTTTATTACTAGAGACTTTCTTATTTTCTCTCCGTGTTTTTTCAGATGTCATATTGTACGATTTTCCTCATAAACACATCCTTATTGGTCGACATTGATCGTGGATTATCTATGAATTCTTCCGGATAGCCGCCTATGAAAATTTCAAGAACCGGTTCGATGACAAAGGTCGCATGGCTTTGTTTATAGTTGATATAATACCTCCCCCGTACTAAATATTCATAGTCAAGGAGGGGGTTCCCCCTTGTACTGCCTTCAGTTTGAATAAAAACACATCGTTTGTTTTTATGAAATTGTCCGTATTCGTATACGGAGACGAAAATATTGGAATTTGAAAGATAAGTTTTCCATGTAATTGATAGAATAAAAATTACAGGAACATCTCCTTCTTCATTTATAGACCGAGTCAGATGAGTTGAAGGCGATGGAGGGAGTCAGAGGAAATTCGTATTTCTCTAGTTGTGACCACGTGGACGCCGATGCTCGTCTATTTTGTAGAACTTGTAAGAAGTTGATTTGTGATGACTGTATTATATCAAGGGAACACGCGGACCACGTGCTGGACAAACTTCAGAGCGCAGAGGAATGGATTGAAAAGGAGTTAGAAACAAAGCTTGGCGACGTCAGAGACACAGTACCGTCTATAGAAAGCAAGATAAAGGAATGTAAGGACAAGAAGGCAGTTGTTGAACAACGAATGTCAAGTATGGTGGATCTTGTTAATACAAACTATGAAACCTCTGTGAACATGCTTAAGGGTGAAAAGGACAATTTATTGAAGGAATTAACCACTCTAAAGGAGGCAAATGTAGGGGAGTATGAAGGGAAAGAACACAGAATGGCAGAGGCTTTGTCTAGAATCAGACAGTTTGAAATCACAGCAGAACATTACATACAAGACAAAGAATCAGGTAGACTGACAAAAATAAAAGAAATTCCAAATCTTCCTGAAATGCACTTCGACGTTCCAAATGTTGCCTTGCCTTTCTTACTGAGCGAGATGCTTCCAAAGGAAACTAGCAAAGAAATCTGTTGGCATTTTGAAAACGGCTTCACGGGGTAGCCGAAAATCATCGGTTTTTGAAACGTCCATGCCACAATTGTCGTCTTCTGAGGAAATCTCAATCGTCGCGCGAGATCGATATCTGACGACTGGGATCACAGCGATATGTCCCGTGGATTCCGATAGAGCATGGGTAACAAGGGCAGATAACCTCGGATGCTTAGATCTCGTTACCTTCGATAGAAACAGGATAAAGGTGGAGAAGTCAACAGAAATCGACCATAATCGTATAGATGACCTAGCAATAAACAATTCCGGGGATCTGTTGATTGTCGTCCGAAATAGTCCCTTAATTCGAGTGATTCGTCACGGCAGAAAAGGAGCTACGAGTTTTACCGATGTCAGTCCGTATATTCCGTTCGGATTATGCGTCACGGAAGCCGATCATGTGCTTATATCGGCAGCAAAGGCATCCGAGGACGGATCTTTCAAAGGCACCATTTTGGATCTAAACGAGGCGGGAAAATTGACGCGTCATCACGACGTCAAAGATAAATTTGGAAATAAAATCCAACTTCAGCTGCCGCGAAAAGTGCGAGAAACAACAGAAAAATTGATTGTCATTCTAGAATGTGTGGAATTAACAGAGCCCAAAATTTTCATCACGACAAAAGATGGAGAGCTAGTTCGGATCATAAATGGCAAAGAAAATAACTTCGCAAGCGTAGGAATTTGCTGTGATTTGTCGAACAAAGTCGTGATTGCCGACAGGAAAAATAATTCCTTGATCTTTGCCGATGAGGATCCAAACGGGATACTGGATAGACATAACGTGGACAGAATGTACGATCCCTGGTGCTTAGCAACGTCCATCGACGGTAAAATCTGGATCGGATGCGGAAATAGCTATGTTATGACAATATCAACTCAAAGCAGCGGTGGAGATAGTACCTATGCAAACGTTTTTGCTTAGAAAAGACATGAAACAAAGACAACGACTGAATCACTTCAAAACATGGAGTATTTGATCAGTTAAAAGAACAAGGATCTCATTGCATTTCACCGTCCTTTTTTATTATTCGTAAATTTAAATGAAATTCCATAATGTTGATTTTGTAAACAATGTTCATCAAAACATTTGCTAGCAATTACCTTGATTATGTTTTAGATTCATAAGCTTCAACAAAAAAGACAAATCATACCTAATTTTTATGGTATAATTTTTCGTTAAGACCCTAGGTGAATCTTAAAGTAAAAACATCATGATAATACATGTACTTATTATGAATTTGGTAGAGAAAATACTAAAAGTTTTTAATGTTTCTTACTTTCAGCTAAACTTAAGCTCATGAAATTTTTATTCTGTTTATATTAAGTATTTTTTTATTTCTATCTTCCTCATTGTCACTGTATGTTAAAAGTAAGCTGTTCAAATGAATTTATATTTTAATCAAAACTTTTTTTTTTTTATTTTTGACAAATTATTTCATTTAAAATAGGGCATGCAGTAAGAACTGATTTCTTGATTGAAACTGCAACAAAGTTTACAAAGATTCAAGGGACTTGCCACCTGGTCAAATTCATTAACTTCTTATGTTTCATTAGTCTTTTTCAAAGTAATTTGATCAAAAGAGTATTTCATCATATTCCATAGTGCAATTTATCTAAGTTACTTTCTTTATGGTGTCACAGAATTTTTTCCTTCGGATATTCTAAAACTTGACTTTTAGTATCAGATGGAAAAAAATCTTGCAAAACCTTAATCAGCGCCTACATAAGAAAAATTGTCCTTTATGTATGGCATGAGCATGATATTCTGTTGATTATTAATGTGGCTTTTTTATGGATACATGTTTTGAGAATATTGACATACATGTTGTATGATTAGATTCGTATATCAAATGCATGCTGTATGTGACTTTCTTGCATCAGTTTCTTCCGTATCATGCAAAATGCCGTTTTTTTAATCCACTCCTTTTTTTGCCCTCTTCCAAGGTTTTATTGTTTATCCTGTTGTATCATTTTGCTGATTTTATCTTTCCATAACGTCGTGTTTCGCATTTGAGTGTCATAGGGTTTTTTTTTTTTTTTTTTTTTTTTTTTTGCTGTGGGTGCTGAAACCGAGAGTTGATGGATTTCCCTCCTTCCGTTCAGCTACTTTTGGAATATCTTTTTTTTTTACACATATATCTTTCGAATTTCATATGCTTTTTTTTTATTTTATATTCGTTTCGCTTTGTGTTTATTCATATTTTATTCAAGGGGGGATGTATTGTTTGTTCATTTGATTTCTTTCGTTTTTGTTTTTTGGTTTTTGTTTTTTGGTTTTTTTTTAAGGTGTTTTGTTTTCGTTTTAATGTCGAAAATTGATTCATTTGGATTTCCTGGTGGTAATGGTAAAAATGGATTGACAGTGTATAAAATAAAGAAGTAGTCGTAAATTCATTTTATCATTTTAAAAAAATAAACTTAATAAAAGTGATGATTTTGATAAATCCAAGACCTAATGTCCGTATTTCGTTTCCCTCTTAACATTGATTACTCCCAAGAACCAAGAGAAAATTGTTTTTCAGAAAATATAAAAACAGGTGGGAGTTGTTCTTTTATATATATATATATATATATATATATATATATATATATATATATATATATATATAACATCATTCAATGCGATGTTAAACGTCTTCAAATGAAATAGCAAATTGAAAATATGGAGAGAATACCTGTATGAATATGTATTATTACTGTTGAAATAAAGATAGGATAGATATCTCATCAGCATGATCCATTCTTTCTTTGTAGCGTCAATTATTTTGATATGTTATCTGAAAGGCGTAAACAAAAAATGATATAAAGTAGAAAACTTCAGAATCTTCAATTATTTACTTTAACTCAATTGTAATTTAGGGTGCAAATGGATTTTATTATCATTTTTTATCTTATGTTTTAAGTAAATATTATAGATTGTAAGTTTTTCTATCTTTAAATTTTTATTTTATACTTTAGAATAGTTTTAGTAACCCTGGAGGGGACTTTGCTATCTGGGCGGATTTCCCACCAATTCGTGTGAGGTACTTTACTATTTAGACAAAGACATCAATGCCAATGTTATTAAAGAATGGTTGAGAAAGAATGAAAGAACCGAATTACATGTGATGTATGTCTTGATACAGCAAGAAAATTGAAAAAGATGATACAGAATTTATTAAATGCAATAATTTTATACACAAAGAGACAAGAATATTGGACAGAAATTTGACTTGAGGATTGTGATTGCTGAAAATGTGGAAGTTTTCGCGTGGAGGTAATTTTCGCACTGTTCAGGATTGTAATAATTTGGCGAAAATAACCCCGCGTGAAAATTACAACCAGTATAAAATACTTAAGGGAATACTCCCGATTTCAACTAAATTCTTCCCACACGTACTGTTGCTATTGTTATTTCGCGAAAATTTCCCCCAGCGAAAATAACCACGTTAACTGTATCAGTGAGCAAAAAAATCAAACACAACACCTATTATTATTATCATTAAGTATACAACACCATGACAATACAAAACTACACAAAATAACTTTTACATTTTGCAAAAGCGCTTAAGTGAAGAAAATGAGTTCAGATGTCTGGGGAGATTGTATCAAAATTGGTGGTTATTTTTCGAAAGTTTACCACGATTGTAACATGCCAAGATTCTATTATTACATTAGTACTAGAAAGTGAAAAAAAAACCCAGAAAACCCATGAACCATTAGGTATGCAAAATTAAGAAAAAATCGAAACTAAAGAAAACAATTTAAACTTATCTGAAAATAAGATCGGATGCCTGTGGAGAATGTACCAAATTGGTGTTTTTCTATGGTTCTAACATGATTGTATCATGCAACGACTCTAGTTTTTTTTTATCAGTACTGCAGTCCTATAATATAAGACCCTATGATCCCACTTCGAATAACAAGGTTGAAGTCTTATATTATAGGACTAATCAGTATTAGAACATGGAATATCGGCATCGGACGACATCGAATGTTATCTTGGACTGATAAGAGTACTGTATTGCATCCTTTTAAATGTAAGGGTAAAGGCTAAAATGATGTTTATTTCAAAATCCACGTCAATAAACATCAAAGAAGTACAGATAAGTTATTCGGTCTCAAAGCCGAGAAGGCAATCATAAGAATTTCCATTATAACGGTTTCGAACCTCGGAATGAATAATATTCCGAAGACCAGGTGCCCGGGGAGAGTCAGCGTCTCCTGAACACATGCAGCACACATCTGAACAACATAAAGTAAATATGAAATAAAAAACAAGCGTAAAGTCAAACTCCCCCCCCCCCAAAAAAAAACCCCAATGAATTTCACTAATAACAAAATTACTTCTTGGAGATCCCCTCCTTTCTTCTTTTCACCCGGAACAATACATTAACGGACTAGACAGTAAATGTTGTGGTTATCAAGAAGACATAAAGCGGTCATAAAAGATGCGCAATGTTTGTAATTGTTAGCTGATTATATCTTACAAGGCAATTACACCCGGGGAGCTAGCGTACAAAATAATCATGTTCGCAAAGCATATGAATAAGCAGCAACTTTTTAACGATTCGAGGTAATATTCCATATCATACAGTTTTGTTCTCACGGTTGGTCCAATAGATGATTTCCGAGATGTTTCATTTAATAGCTAGTCTACGGACATCACATTCTTCGGCAACGTTTTCCATTGTGACATCACACACAAAGCACTGGAAACATAACGTAAAACTTTTGATGAATTATGACGTTACGGTAACAATTCAAAAGTTTGCCAAGGTACTTGATGTCCGTAGTCTGATGTGTAAATCAAGGTTTTTAACGGTCAATACCGAGAACTTGAAAATGGACTCTTGGTACGTGTGCAAATGCAATCACAAAGCCTAAAAAATAGAATCCAAAACTCACAACCAATAGGCTAAGCCTGAAATTAGAACCCAAAACTCACATCCAATAGATTAAGTCTGAAATTAGAATCCAAAACTCACAACCAATAGATTAAGCCTGAAATTAGAACCCCAAACTCACATCCAATAGGCTAAACCTGGAATTAGAATCCAAAACTCACATCCAATAGGCTAAACCTGAAATTACAACCCAAAACTCACAACCAATAGGCTAAGCCTGAAATTACAACCCAAAACTCACAACCAATAGGCTAAGCCTGAAATTAGAAATAGTCAAATCAATCTTGCAAATCATAACACAAAACGAAGATAAAGAGAAGATCCCAATGAGTGAAAAACATTGGAACGTTTACTGTCAAGAAAAAAGCAGACAATCCGACGGAGACATTAATATATCACCATAGAAACAAGAATGACAATATTTTCTAATAAACTATATCCACAGAGTTTAGTGTAAGAACGGAATTTTCTATAGGGGACGTCACTATCCCACATTGTATTTTCATTGGAACGAAAAATCGAAAGTTTGTTGTACTGTTGCCCTGGAATCAGAAATTAGTTGATTTTTTTTTTACTGTATCACAGTTATTCAAGGGAATACATGTTTATTCCGTTAGAAAGAAAAACAAAGTGTTAAACTCTTCTGTCAGGGGTCAGCCCTCTAGAGAGTAAACGCAAAATTGTAGTGTAGAATAACCTCCTCGCTGTAAGATGACCATAAAAACAAGACACCAAAATTCAGAGACCCAAGCAAAACAGATGAATATGTTAATGGATATAAAATGGGACATACGTAATGCAGTCCGTGCTCTGTCGGCTGTAGCTCATACATGTGATCACCCGAGGGGTGCGACTGACATTCAGAGAGGACAGGTGGTCGGGGTCCTGTCTGCTCTAAAGAGGTTTTGAGGGGGCCGTCATGGAGTCGGTCAGAGTGCAATTCCTAAGAAGTAGATTGGCCCATTACCAACTGTGACAGAAGGATCATATCAACGGTATAAAAGGCGTTTGATGATTCTAACACAGTTTCGATGGTTATTCCGGCTATTCTTTTGTAAATTATGTCACCATAAAATGCAGGTTGCGAAATGCCCAAAGTAATATACTCCGTTGCTTGTATTGTTCCGATTTTCAAAAAAAATTGAGAAAAATTTTGGAAAATTTCCAGAAAGTCCTTTCTAATTAGTGAAAGCGAAAACCTTGACCTAAAAGTTTCTTGGTAATTTGTAAATTTTTACGATGAAAATCCAAAACATCAGTACATGCTCTAGCATACCGGATGAGCTGCGAAATATAGATACCGTCTTACATCATCGTCATGCCAAGGAAAATTTACCATGTTGAAACCAAAATCATCTCTTTTGTCATACACACTTGTATGAATCTCTCCATTACCAATTTTGATATTTAGATCCAAAAATGGTGTTTCTGTGTTTGTAACGTTTGCAAACACGCAAACAAAACATGCAACTAAACAAAGGTTCAGATACACATATATTATTGATTGAAAAAAAGGAAACTTGATCTTACAGCCTAAAATGTAGGGGACACATATACCATAAAACAGACGAGATCAACGGGCAAGGAAGCCGACTTCCGCAGGTCATTTGTAACGTTGCTAGTAAATGCTAGAGTCTCTTTGTGCATGGGATGTGTGTGCGCATGATCCTGAAATGAAAGCATGTAATAACGACTGTCATTATCGGTTGCCCATTGGTCCTGTATTTGTGTTGTCATCTAAAAAAACTAAATTAGTTTTAAGAAGTTTTAGGGGGTATTTCAGTGTAAACTTGGTTTAAACCATCTCCCATTTCCTTCCAAAACTTATTGTTGTCTAAAAATTCAAATGGAATTCATATGAAAAAATTTATTTCCCTTTCTTTCTTTTTTTTTCATTGCTTTTTAGGGATGATGAGGTATCTCGTTTTGTTTTACTTTAATATTTTCCTAATCCTTTTATGGAAGGGGTGGGGATTGAGGAGAGGGAGAGGGGATCGCTGTGTTGGTCGGTTCTCCAAGAAGTATGAATGGCTACAATGTAAATGTGGATGTCACCATGTGTTTGAGTTGAAATAACGTTTCTCTTCCTTTCACTGCTATTTCCATGTTTGGCTCCCTTGTATGTGCCTACGTGCGAATGCTGTCCTGTTATTCGTCATGTTCATGCACGTGAATAGAATTATTCCTTCCTTTTTGTATCTCCCGATTTTAAAATATGATACATGGATTTTCGAAATGATTGCATTTGTATTACATGATTTTTTTAAACATTCATATAGGATCTCAAATGAATTTTCATTTCATACGATGTATTATGAAAAGAGTTGTGAGTTTTATATCCCCGAGCCTTAGCGAGGGGATATAAAACGCACAACGAGTTTCATAATACATCGTATGAAATGAAAATTCATTTGAGATTCTTTTATCACATGATATTGCCAAAAAATGTGTATTTCTAACGTGAAATCAACGTTTCCGAGAACTACAGAGGCGAATCACGCTGTGATCTAGAGGTCGTCTGCTACGCCATGAGAAGTAGTTTCCCCATCGTATAGATATTCTGTGCGTAAGAGAAAAGTTTTTCAATTTTGAATAGTATTTTAACGCAAGAATTAATTCAACAATAACAATTTTATTCATTGATATTGACTCCGGGTCTGAATTTAACAGTTGACCGATATTTGAAAGGTCACATTTGTCAAGGTTCATGTGATTAGGTTCCAAACTTGACCAATCGCATTCAAGCAGAGCGATAATATCATATATTTATGAAATGGCTTTATGAAACTGCATAACGGGTGTATCATGTGATCAATTTCAATATTATATATACTGGTCAAAGTATACGCCATTGTGATGCTTTATTCTCGTCAAGGTGTAAAATTAATTTCCTTTCGCTTTTAGAAAATGGTCAATGTGAAGGGAAAAAACATTCGTATTCTTTTTTCGATTTAAACAACTCTAAAAAGCATTATTATTAAACAAAAGTTTGAATTAATGCACAAATTATTGCTACCGGAAGTGCTGGTTCCGTCACTGTTTTTGTCATATCGATGACATGAATTATCGAGAATTACAACTTAATAAAGAAAAGATAAATTTTTGATAAGCACAAGATCTGTAAAGAATTCAGTATGGTAAGCAAAAGTTTCTTTCAATCTAATGCTAATACAATGGCATATGTTAACTCAGGTGTTCGGTTAGAAATTTTGACTATATTATTATGGGGGAACCAGAATCGTGCTAACTCCCTCAATGGTATACTTTAGCTGTTTTATTATACCGAAACAAACATTATACTGAAACAAACATATCTCTTAGGTATACCGAAACAAACATTATGCTGAAACAAACATATCTCTTAGGTTCACATGGTTCCAATAGAAATTCTAATGATTTTGCCTTGCCCTGTCGACTGAATGACTGAGTAACGGAAAATATTAATTTTTGATGATAAGATAAACAGAGACATCGTTGATCATACTCATACATGTTTAATTTTTGATTGTTTTATTTCATTGCGGATTAATTTATGTGCTGAGCGGATAGGAGGCGGATTACTCTGCTCGTGTATTAATAGCGTCATCCGATCAACCTTCAACGGTGCTGATTGGCTAATACTGACACACCCCCAAAGAAGCTCCGCCCCATTTTGAAACTAACTCCCTAGGGAACTAACGCACCCCTTTGTAGGGAAATAGTCTTATCAAGCGATTTTCAGGGATTTAGCTAGATTTAATGAGTCTCTTTTTACATAGGAAAAAATCAGTAGATGTATAATAAAATGAATATAACATGACGCGTTGCCTTCCGTTGTTTGTTTGCTTGGTTTTATTCTTTGCTCTCACGTGGGTGTTTACTTCTGGTCATTTGTTCGTATGGTTGTTTACGTGACGTCCGTTGTTTTTATTTTCTTTTTTATATCGTATGTGAGTGTGTTGTTCTGTGGTTAGTGATCTCTGCAGCTTAGTCTTCATGGAGATATGTAAACTTTCCATTCCCTTGAATTACATGTAATATTTTGCAGATGAATGCACGAGAATAACACTCAGGCTTACAAATAAATCCCCTCCCCGACTTTTGCCTATTGCAAGAAAAGGGGATGATCTCCAGCATGACCACCTTGCACTCACCCAGCGAAACAAACCCACAAGAAAGTGATACGAAAGCTACTTTTTATTTAAAAAAAAATCAAAACCTTTCTATTGTATACAAGCCTTCATAGCCAATTATTAGTCCCCTACCGGCAACGCCGAAGGGGACTCTTAGTTTCCTCTCGGTCTGTCTGTCAGTCTGTCCGTCTGTCCGAATATCAGTTTTCCGGACTTTTTTCTGCAACGGATGGAGATATTCAGATGAAATTTGATACACAGCTTGGTCTTGGATAGTTACAGAGCAAGTTCGACTTTCGTCACGCTTGACCTATTTTTAAAGGAGTTATGCCCCTTGATGACTTTGAAAATTCAGTTTTTGTCAGTTTTCCGGACTTTTTTCTGCAATGGATGGAGATATTCAGATGAAATTTGATACACAGCTTGGTCTTGGATAGTTACAGAGCAAGTTCGACTTTCGTCACGCTTGACCTATTTTTAGAGGAGTTATGCCCCTTGATGACTTTGAAAATTCAGTTTTTGTCAGTTTTCCAGACTTTTTTCTGCAACGGATGGAGATATTCAGATGAAATTTGATACACAGCTTGGTCTTGGATAGTGACAGAGCAAGTTCGACTTTCGTCACGCTTGACTTCTTTTTCGAAGAGTTATATTCAGATGAAATTTGATACACAGCTTACATTTTTGACAATTTTCCGGACTTTTTCCTGCAACAAATAGAGATATCCAGGTGAAATTTGATACATAGCTTACTCTTGGATAGTTACAGAGCAAGTTCAACTTTCGTCAAGCTTGATCTATTTTTCGAGGAGTTATGCCCCTTGATGACTTGGAAAATTCAGTTTTCCGGACTTTTTTTCTGCAACAAATAGAGATATTCAGGTGAAATTGTTCTCAGCTTAGTCTTGGATAGTTACAGAGAAAAGGACTTTTTTTTACGCTTAACCTCATTTTTGAGGAGTTATGCCTCTTGATGATTTGCACAATTCAGTTTTTGTCAGTTTTCCGGACTTTCTTTCTGCAACAAATTAGAGATATTCAGGTAAAATTTGATACTCAGCTTAGTCTTGGATATTTACAGAGCAAGTTCAACTTTCGTCACGCCTGACCTCTTCTTCGATTCGATAAAGCAGATAAAACCTCAGAACTGAGCTGCACGGTTTAATTAAAACTCTTGTTTAATTGAGGAGTAATTCATAGGCAGAGTTGCAGGACATAGATATATGCCGCCGGTAGGGGACTAACATAGCATTTTATTGCACATACATATAATATGTATGCAACAGATGGATTTACTATGTTGAAAAACAAACTGTATACATCGTTGGTACATGTGCATTTATTTAATGCAGTCTCTCCGGAGAAGTCTGATATTTTATGGTAAAATTGTGCATAATCCGGTAGCTTTGTGTAACACATCATTCTGTATAAATAAGCAATATTTTTTTTCCAAAAGTTGTCATTTCAATTTAAAGTAAATCATTCCAGTGTACCTTGTATAAATGTAAGTTGTGAACGTGCATTTATTTACAACAGTTACAGTCATGTGTCAAATATACAAAGAAAAAATAAACGAAGTATTCCAACTTTGCTTTGTTAATGCGTTTGCATTATCAAAGCACTTTTGCACTTTTTGGGTTTGCATTATCAAAGCACTTTTGCACTTTTTGTGTTTGCATTATCAAAGCACTTCGGTAAATATTGTATAATTCATTTCAATTTAACGTATCAAATATGTTATATTCGTCTACAATGGTATACAGGTGAACGGTCAACACGGTAAATGAATGTTCTTACAACGGTGAAAAACCGATGTTACAAAGGAAAATTGGAATTGAACCTGTCACCAATTCTCACCATATTGGATGAACATTCATTTTCATTTGAATACTGAATAAGCTAATGGGCGTAAATGTATCGTAGCATTGTGTTTCTACTTATTCCTCCTTTCTTTATCAAAGAAGATGTATGAACTTAATGCAAAGAGTATTGTAGGTTGTACCGAGTTTAAAAGGCTAAAATTGAAATTTAACATCATTTGATGGAAGTTTAAATACAGATGGATAGAATAAATAAAGACCTTTTGTTAAATCAAGTACGAGGGTGAATTGAGTTCGAAATTCAAAGCCTGTATAATATCCTATAGCAATATAAGAAATTCGGCAAATAAAAATCGGGCTGCTTAAGAATATCTTATTCTTGTTTAAATATATTGTAATTGGATGGTGATTTTTGAAATGTGTTTTGGTGGCGATTTAGAGACCTGAATTGTTACGTGTACGTAGCCCCGGACACATTCAATACAGGTAAGTAATTTATCTGTTAATTTGAAAATGTGTGAAATTATCGGTATTTAATTAAAGAATAATGGTTATTTTCATATTATTGTGTAATGTATTAAATTAAGTTTTAATTGATAAAGATCATCAGCGTCCAATTTCAAATTAATTTGAATTATAACTCAGCTGGCCAATCATGGAGTTTATGTTTCAAAATAGTTACTTCAAATGTGCATGTATGCGAGTTAGCCTTGCATGCAATAACTTTACATTTCTTTACTCTGAAGTGAGACAATCTATTGAAGCTCAAGCTTCATCGATGAAGTCAGATTCTTCTTTGAGGAGGAGATTAATCACGATGATTCGACTGAGACGGAGTAATCTCATCCGAGTTTAAAAGATTTGCAATCCACGACGAGGCTTGCCGAGCCGTGTACGTAGCAAATCTTTTGCACGAGGATGAGATTCCCCTGTCTCAGTCGTTACGTCGTGATTGATTATTTTTCTCACTCGCCTGATTTTATCATCACTATAGTAATTTTTTAAAAGTTTAACTAGAATCGATATTAAAACCCACACAAATCTAATGATAGCGTGACGTTAGGTTCTATGACGTCATAATTGGAGCCACGTGGAGTGTGAGACAAGGAAATCTCAAACTGCTACGTCTACGTTTTTTCTTTTGTCTCACAACGTAAGTGAGTAAGAATTGGTCATATTTTATCGAGCTTCATCGTCACTGTTGGTTAGTGTGTAATTCTTGAAAAGAGATGTACATCAAATCATTCACCAAACATTGTGTTCATTTTGGTGACTTGGATTCCATCCTGCTTCAGATGATTATCATTATATTTCGGTTATGAATCAAGAATGTTTAATGTCTTCAAATTCATTATCATCATTTTAAAGCAGATAAATTTACAGCATGGATTATTATAAATTATCTTGAAATGTTTCGGTAGTAATGACAAAGTTCAACAAATTTTCAGATATGCCGCAGTCGATGAATAGACAAATAGTCCTAGAAAAGAAGCTAACGCCTGCCGGAAAAGGATCTGCTCGTGGCGCCATCTGGAGGCTTGGTCAGCACAACAGGAGAA
Source organism: Pinctada imbricata (assembly GCA_033119305.1). NCBI lineage: Eukaryota > Metazoa > Mollusca > Bivalvia > Pterioida > Pteriidae > Pinctada > Pinctada imbricata. The sequence continues at coordinate 61,221,465 of VSWD01000003.1, forward strand.
GAGCAATCAAGCTTAACGAAGTTCAAGACTCCAAACTGAAGAACGTCACAAAAACACTTGATAGATGGAAAAGGCACAGTGAGTTCCGAAGTACACGTAAAATGTCGAACGTCAAATTTAATGCAAAGGAATTGGAATCCAAGAAACGTGCTATTGTACAGAACGACCCTACCCATGTATTGCATGACGCAGTCACCGAGCAATTCAAGAACATGTATATGCCGCTCGACAAAGCCATGGCCGCCCGTAGTCGGCCCCAGGTGCCGAGAGTACACAAAAACAAAAGTGGTGTTTACTTAAGTGCAAGCAAACCAAAGGAAAATAGTACTAATCAAAGAAAAGTTAAGTTTGATGTCGTAGGGACTTATTTCAATCCAAAACCAGATCGGACAATCAGTCATTCCGGAAGAACTGTGCGATGGTATCACTCCAAAATATAATTTTTGGAAGCATTTGGAATTAACCATTATTCATACATTTGAAAGAATTAGATGTAATGGCAATTGTACATAGGATTTTTCATTCTAGTTGAACATAAATGAAGGTGACATTACTTTTTGAATCATGAAATGCTTTATTTATAAGCTTTTAAATAATGTTAGACTAAGTGTATATCATGCATATCTAGTTCGTATAATGTTTATGTTAACTAACAAAGCGATTCTGATTTCAATATTACTTGTACAAACTAATATAATATGTCTAGAATATAAAATGAAATCAATTCAAAGCTCATACTCATACGATACAATAGTCAGAATAATTATTGTCATTACACACAACATTTAATAATAAATCTAATATATAGGTAAACAGGAATTTCAGAATCATTAATATGCGTATCTCGTAGTTTCAAGCTGGTTAAATCAATTTATCAATGAGATAATAAAATTTTCGAATGTTATTCTTGTTGAGTAAATAGGAAGGGCAAATATATTTCAAAGCCTTAAAAGTACTTTTTGGCCAATACCATTACGAGAAATATGGACTTGTTTTTACTGTACTGAATCTATCAGTATTCCATTTTGGCTGCCAACCCGGATCATTGGGCTCCCCATCCTCAAAATCATACTTCTCTATCCCCACCATTTGTTTGACGTCTACAGACTTGGCGATCTCGGGAAGTTCGTCGATGATTTCCATCTGCGCTTTATCTTTCGTCAAAGTACAATCAGCTGTTCCGGGAAACAACCATACCCCCTGAGACGGCCAGTGCGCTGTAGCAACCATTTTGTTATATGCTTTGATTTTAAGGTCAACTTCCTGTTGAGAAGCCCAAATTGCAGGAGCCATGCAGACGAAGACGACGTAGCGCCACCTGTCTTGATTTTCTCTCCCTTTCTTTGGTCCAGCATTGTCATGCACGGTTCGCGAATCCCACAGAACTATTCCTCCCTTCGGAACCGGAACCCTCTTTTCTTTACATCCCATCTGACGATAAAATTCCTTGTGTTCATCGTGTAGTATGTAGAAGTCGGTTCCGGCTGCCTCTTCTTTGGCTTTGGGGAACGTATCGAAAAATTCTTTGTGAAATCTACATGACCCCTCCATGACCCGGAAGCAATGATCGTCTTCCGATGTTCCTTCTAGATACACCGCCCCTTGGAATACATGTAAGCCGTCTCGCCAGCTGCCTTGGTCGATATGAAACCAGTTGTCGCCATCTTTATAGTAAGCTGTTCGACCTGCGTGGAAATTAATATGCAATAATATTCAAATCGACTTCATTTATTTTCTTGAATGAAGCAAAAATCAATGAATGCATGTAAGATATAATAATACATGCATCGATGATTTCCTATATTAATTGTTGTTTCAACCAATCTTCAATCAAATGATGCATACCTGAATTGATCTCCAAAAATGTTAAGATGAAGCAGCTGGGGAGACTTCTGTTTCTTATTAATTATATACAAAACCCAAAAATTCAAATAATTAGACTGTGATCGCATTCTAGATTAAAGGTTTTTTTTTAAACACGCAACCCAAACTATCTTTTAACTAATTTAGGTGGTTCTGTCAAAAAATTACTAACTGAGCTAAGGATTTTTTTCAAAATTGTGTAACAATAATTTTAAGAGATTTCTTAATGTTACTAAAAAGATCTTTTACCTAATTCAGGAGGCTCTCCTATCGCTATTCCATCCATACTGCAGAAGAGCTTCCTTGTATTCCATATTCTTTCGAACACGCTTTTCGCTGCTAATCGAACACGCCAGGTCGGGTCACAATGAGCTACACGGTACTGCTGTATCAGAGACCTTCTCCAATGTGGGGGATCATCTGTGAACTTGTCTACCCAGGATTTATAATCAGCTATATACTTGTCACAATCTGCGGGGTCAAGGACGTCAGGCACCACTGTGTAACCTTTATTTTCAAGGTCATTCTTTACCTTTGCTCTGAAAGTTCAAATAGCGTATTAGCTGAAAAACGTACAATCGTAATAATTATTCCCACAATCCCTGGACATCTAAATGTTTTCATTAATTGCTCGTCTTGATTGAGATTGCTCGATTCTGAGTACTTGCATAGTAAAACATAACATGTATAGTGTGTTGAATGTATATTGTATATGTATTTGTCTTTTTAGTGTGGATTTCTTGTCTGATGTTTTGTGAGTGACGTGAAGCTTTTACCATGACGTTTGTCGTGTTGTTTGACTGGATTTTGCCTTTAATCATTGCACGCAGGGGATGCTTACTCTCTCCGGGTACCTTATCCTATCCCTCTTAGAAGAATCTTTAGATTCGTTGTTTTGTTAGGGTGTTTTGTATTTTGCATGGTTTTGTTTGCTATCTATGTCCAACAATGTAAAAATGACAAACATTTCATAGAATAACGGTCAAATATATTTCCAACAAGACCTCGTTACAGTGACCACGGTGTAAGACATACGCCCAAGATCGAAGCAAACAGTGCACGCCAGGATTTTTGGGTTTTATCTTACTCCCTCATCAATCAGTTGTCCGCTGACTTTAATTCGTGTGTCCTACATCAAGAAGGGGTACATTTTCTACTACTAAAACGAGTATATATTTGATTTTGAAAGTATGGATTGGTTCGCTTTGCATGTTCCGGTGTCATTTATGGTCCACATTTATTTTCCAAAGCTACTATAAATTATATTTGTTTACATGTAAGCGGTACAAACGTACGTAAACTGAACAGTTAGATATTATCTGTACATTTAAATGTATGTCAACTGTGTGTAACCCAGATGCATATTCCATAACACTGACACAACTATTGCATTCATTTCTAATTTCGATTTATCACTTCGCAATCAGGTATTAACTATATGTGTGTATGTAAACTCACGTTGAAATGTAAACCCACGGTGCAAGAAGATAATTTTGTTGGGTTCACCCAGATGTATAGTATGAACAAAAGAATAATACATCTTAAATCTTTGTTAAAACATCAGCCACGTATTAAACATTATCTTTATCATCAATCATCTATATAATGAAAAATCAATCTCTACTTCAAGATATTTTAAAGAAGTTTAATGGTTACTTACATATCAAATGCTACTGACGCCATATTGAAAAGAAAAACAAAGTCATGTGACTAATCACATGTTTCGGAAGAAAATACATCTTCTAGATAAATCAGTGTCACAGTTTTGTCCTCATCTAAGGACTTTATATACGTAGTAATATATCGAAGCTAGCCAAATGAATTCTAGCTATTCTAAATTCACATGTAGACATATTAGGTTTCAATTTCAACAGAAAGAAAAAACAAAACGACATTTACTATAGTGCATGGTGTTCGGAGGTATTGATATCGGTTAAACTGCAGTATTATAAAATGAATAGATGTTAAATTGAAAGGCTGAAGGTTTCAAGCATGTCAAACATGTGACACCGCGAGGTTGTTTCCATAACAACGTTCATACATATGGGTCGAGGTGTCACGTGATTGACCTGACGCATGAGTGTAAACTTACAATATGGCGCTTGAATTCGAAGAGACGAAGCGGAGGCAAGAGAAATTCCGGCCGTATCATTAATATTAAAGCTTAACAAGGTAAAATGTGATTGCCGATCGGTTAGTGTTATTTTATTCGAGTGAGACACAGTCAATAATCCCCTAGAAAATTTGCCGATTCGTGCCGGCCATATCCTAAATTTGGGTCCAGAGTTTGTTCAATGTAGATTCCTGCGACCAACACACCCCTACCAACCAAATATCCAAGTGTCGTTTGGCGCTTCTGCGGCTAATCACATGCATGAGCTCGCTTCAGCCTTTAGAGCACGGACTGTATTTCGTATGCCTTTTTATATACATTTACAAATCCATCTGTGTGTTTTGGGGCCCCTGCGTTATGCTGTCTTTCTGTATGTTCATCTTACAGTGAGGATGTTGTTTTACACCACAATGGTAGTTCCTCGAGACATCTGGGTAATCGGAAAAGTGGGAGGGTTGTGCGTACGTAATCGGGATAACCAAACCGTCTGCTACTTGCGTGGCAGAGGGCCGTCCAAAGTCGGCACCGGTTGCCCATTGGTCTCGTTTATTGGTTTATATGTAGTCTTTTGTGGTTGAAGTTTCTATGTTGTGAGTTGGTGTTCCTTGTCCCTTTTGCAACTCTTTCTGTGTATTATGTCTACTTTGTGTTTTTGTATTGGGTGTTTTGGAAAACAAGGTCCAAAAAGAGGTAATCCATATAATATGGAATAATAAAGAGCAAAAGTCTTAACTTGACCTTAAATTTCTGCCAAAGAACCTGTTAAGGACAGAGTTATGTCATCATGGAGGCACCCCTGTTAGAAGTGGTAGATGTTTTTTTTTTTCGTTTAAATTTGTGACGGAGAATTTATAAATAGATTTCACGCAGAGCAAAAGTCTGAAAGTTATAGACCCTGTAAACGCCTTAAAATTGATAAAATTTAACATGTTGAACACAATCTGTATTGTTCTAGCATTGCCAAAGTTATCAACTTTCCATTGATTACAACCCTAAAGCACTTAAACACTCCAAGATATCAAAAGATCAAGATAATTTTTGTAAATACTTCTGGCTCACAATATTAACAACGAAAATCGAAAACCCCTAAGTTCCGCATACACGTTACCATCATTACAAATTTAAAATAATAGCGACTTTTCAACTTTATTTAGAGTAAATAAGGGTAGGTTATTCAGTAGGTAGTAAACAAAGACTTAAATCTTTCCAGATTGATGACTAGAAACTTTAAGGTGAATTAAAGCTTCATATCCCAGCCATCTTGCTACGTCTTTCGTTATTTTTAGGACATAATTATCACAGATTTTGGCCATATTACAATGTTTAGATTGAGGATCACTGACGAGGGTTAAATACCCGAAACGTGCATGTCTGGTCCATGCTGTAAATTTATGTGCTCTAAAATGATGCCAATGAATTTGAAGACGTTAAACATTCGTGCAATCAGCTCACTTTTTACGACATGAGTTTATTTATGAGCATTTTGTTTGTAAACATTGTATATTTGTTGGCTAAAAACACATGAATTAAAGATGTAATGTTTATATTCCCGGGACAAGTGAACGTTTTGTATGTTATGTTTGATACAATAAGACCAAAATAATAAAATCAAATATGAAACTTCATTCGCTATAGGATATAGTGTCTACAACTTTAACATAACCTAACTTAACCATACATTTCTGCCATAGAACTTGCTTAGGATAAAGCTATGCCATCCAAGAGATATCCCTTAGTTTTAGAAAATTTCCGTTAAATATTTACAAATATATTTCAAGTCTAGTGCCGTAACACTGTGAATGAGTGAATGAAAGTAAAACACAAAAGCCGAAACCATATTCCAAAAACTAGGCGAACGATATTCTATACTATCCACCAGCAGAGATAGGCGAATGATATCCTATACTATCCACCAGCAGAGATAGGCGAATGATATCCTATACTATCCACCAGCAGAGATAGGCGAATGATATCCTATACTATCCACCAGTAGAGATAGGCGAATGATATCCTATACTATCCACCAGCAGAGATAGGCGAACGATATCCTATACTATCCACCAGCAGAGATACCAGCCTTATGGTTGAAATTGTCAATATTGAAACATATGTACTATTATAAAAATCCAGCGCACCATAATTATGTGCATTTTAATAAGTAATGTCTCATCATTGATGACCTCTTAAACTAAGGAATATTTCCCTGAAATCATAATCATCTCAGCTGATTGTATGGCATAAATTCAGAAAAAAGGAGTGGATATTGACCCATCGTGAAAATATAGAGGTCATGGATATCCAATGAAAAACATCGACCTATCTCAGCATAGAGGTTATGTTTAGACTTTCGCTTTTCACATATGCATTATTTGGATTTTTCAGCCTAAACCCCAAAGGATGTGATATTAATAGTTGAACTGTGGATATGGTTCAATGACATTATTACAACAAGTTAAAATATTGAATCATATTCTATCTAGAATATATTTCTAACTTTGAAAAAATGAAATCTGGAAATTTCCAAGCCAATACGATTTCTTCATACGACTTCTCCAATATGTACACCACACTTCCTCAGGACAAAATTAATGATCGATTATCTAATCTCATTAAATGGTGTTTTGATCGAGAGCGAAAAACTTACATTTGTACATCTGAATCGAAGGGTTTCTTTTCCTCGACAGACTACAAATCATACAAATCATGGACATGTAGTGACCTGTATAATGCCTTGTCCTTCCTCTTGGACAATATTTATGTTAGATTTGGTGAGGATCTATACAAGCAGGTTGTAGGAATTCCTATGGGTACTAACTGCGCGCCTCTTGTTGCAGATTTATTTTTATACACTTATGAAAAAGAATTTATCCGAAATCTTCAAAAGCAAAGAAAATTTGATGAGCTGAAATGTTTCAAAAATACTTCTAGGTATCTGGATGATATTCTAACCATTGACAATCCTGCTTTTGAATTATATAAGAATGAAATTTATCCACAAGAATTAACCCTTAACAAGGCAAACCTTTCAAATACAGAAACACCCTTTTTGGACCTAAATATCAAAATTGTAAACGGAAAGATTCATACAAGTGTATATGACAAAAGGGATGATTTTGGATTCAACATAGTAAATTTCCCTTGGCTTGACGGTGATGTTCCAAGATTACCGTCATACGGCATTTACATATCACAGCTCATCCGGTACGCTAGAGCATGTACTGATATTTTGGATTTTCACAGTAGAAATTTACAAATTACCAAAACACTTTTAGGTCAGGGTTTCCGCTTTCATAAACTAGTTAAGACTTTCTGGAAGTTTTACAAAAATTACAGTCAACTTCTTTTGAAATTCGGATCTATACATGCAACAGAGTACATTACTATGGGTATTACACAACCTGTCTTTTATGGTGATATGATAAACAAAATAAAAAGGATCAAAGGAAGGCAGCATAACCATCGAAAATGCGTCAGAATCATCAAACGCCTTTTATACCGTGGATATGATCCTAATGTCACCAGACGGATACTAGGCTTGGTACTTGACCAATCTACAGTCTTGTACAAGCGCATCCTTGAGACTTGCACTCTGACTGACTGTGACGACGGGACTCCATGACGGGCCCTGTCCAAACCTCTTTAGAGAAGACAGGGCCCCGACCACCTGTCCTCTCTGAATGTCAGTCGGACTCCACGGGTGTTTACATACATGAGCTCGCTACAGCCGGCAGAGCACGGACTGTATTACGCATGCCCTCTTTTTATATCCATTTACATATTCATCTGTGTCTCTGGGGCCTCTGCGTTTCGCGGTCTTGTTTGTGTGATGTCATCTTACAATGAGGAGGTTGTTTTACACCACAATTGAACGTTCTTCGAGACCTCTGGGTAATTGGAAAAATGAGAGGGTTGTGCGCACGTAATCCAGGATAACCACACCATTTGCTACTTGCGTGACAGATGGCCGTCCAAAGTCGGCGCCGGTTACCCATTGGTCTCGTCGGTTTATGTGTAGTCTTTTGTGTTTTATGTTTAAATGTCGTGTGTCTCTTTTCCGTCTCGTGCTGTACTCGTCTTTTGTATTTTTGCATCGGGTGTTTTGGTGTTTTACTGTTGATGCTGCAACGGGGTCTTGTTGGAGATCTCCTCCCTTCTTTTTGTTATAACCAAAACATTACGAATTGACAGTATACGTTATAGAATCAAAGGAATCATGTGTGAGAAAGTGTCTAATCGTGAAGGTGAAGGTTTTAGTTATACGGAAGTGTTCCAACTCTATACCATCTTGAAGAAATTTTCAAACCAATTTTCATGCACTAGACACGTGTTTTAGATATTAAATCCTCATCAGTAATGCTTCCATCCAACGTGCTTTTCATAAGCCGCCAAAATTCATTTCACTAGCGTCCACTGGTTTTATGTTTAGAATTTAAAAAAGTGTGTGCATTTCAGAATAATTATCGTAATGCTAAAACTAACATGACTCCTGTGGAAAGAATATCTTGTCATAATATCATGTTAATCTTATCCTTACCTAGAATTCTATTAGGCTTAATTCTGCCTTTCTGTGTGATTTCTTTTGTATTTACTCTCTCCTCCTAGGTTGAGCAATTCAATTGGTCGAATAGATCAGAACCTACTTTTTTAGGTCAAACAAGTTAATAATCTCTCGAGAAATCGGAAGAAATCAATATTAAAAAGAACAATTCCTTTTAAAAAAATACACAGATTCCCATCCTGCTTCGTCTTTCGGTAGGAGATGCTGACTCTTCCTGGGCACCTGGTCTCACTCCTAATTGGGAGTTCGCTTCTTTTCATGTGGTGGAGGTTATTGTTTGTTTGCTTTGGTTCCTGTTTTCATCTGATTTCGTATGCCTTCGGTTTGTGATTCCTGAATTATCGATTTGGTACTGCGTATTGGGATATGGTCATTGTCCATATTTGTCATTTCACACTCTTTGGCAACGTTACATTGTTTAGATTGAGGATCACTGACGAGGGTTAAGTACGCGAAACGTGCATATCTGGTCCATGCTACATATTTATCTGTTCTTAAATGAATTTGAAGATGTTTAACATTTGTACCACTTTGTGAGTGTCACTACTGGTGGATGTGACCAAGCTCGATCAACTTCGGTTGATCGTTTCTTCAGCGCATTCCATAATTTCTGTTATCAAAATTTCTTGAAATTTCTAAAACGTGGGTCCTGTAGTATCATATCCCACCCATCCTGCTTTGTCTTTCGGTACATTTTTTGTGGATAATAACTGTCACATCCATTGGCCAAGTTACATTGTTTAGATTGAGGATCATTGACGAGGGTTGAGTGTTTAACGTCTTCAAATTCAATAGCATTATTTAAGAACAGAATAATTTTCAGCATGGAACAGACATGCACGTTTCGGGTACTAAAAAGTTGATCAAACTTGGCTACATGTGCCCTTGGGGACTTCTGGTCCACCAGCAGTGACATTCACCAAGTGGTACAAATGATAAACGTCTTCCATTTGAACAGAATAATTTTCAGCATGGACTAGACATTGACGTTTCGGGTACTAAAAAGTTGATCAAACTTGGCTACATGTGCCCTTGGGGACTTCTGGTCCACCAGCAGTGACATTCACCAAGTGGTACAAATGATAAACGTCTTCCATTTGAACAGAATAATTTTCAGCATGGACTAGACATTGACGTTTCGGGTACTAAAAAGTTGATCAAACTTGGCTACATGTGCCCTTGGGGACTTCTGGTCCACCAGCAGTGACATTCACCAAGTGGTACAAATGATAAACGTCTTCCATTTGAACAGAATAATTTTCAGCATGGACTAGACATTGACGTCTCGGGTACTAAAAAGTTGAACAAACTTGGCTACATGTGCCCTTGGGGACTTCTGGTCCACCAGCAGTGACATTCACCAAGTGGTACAAATGATAAACGTCTTCCATTTGAACAGAATAATTTTCAGCATGGACTAGACATTGACGTCTCGGGTACTAAAAAGTTTATCAAACTTGGCTACATGTGCCCTTGGGGACTTCTGGTCCACCAGCAGTGACATTCACCAAGTGGTACAAATGATAAACGTCTTCCATTTGAACAGAATAATTTTCAGCATGGACTAGACATTGACGTCTCGGGTACTTAACCCTCGTCAGTGATCCTCAATCTCAATAATGTAATATGACCAAAGAGTGTAAAAGTTATTATGTCCAAAAATGTACCAAAAGACGTAGGAGGATGGCTGGGATATGATGCTACAGGACCAATCCTTCAGAAATGTCGATGTACCCGGAATATGCATGTCTTGTTCATGCTGCAAAGCGAAGGAAAAGTAACCCATACATCGCATATTCAATTTGTTAGGCAACGAATGGGTTATCTCGCTTACTACGTTGAAGTAAACTCTCCAGAAGCAAAACAATGGTAAGAATTCCGTTAACTTTTTGAAAATAATTAAATTATCATATTGAAATATATATTCTATCGGTATAATTTAGTACATCTTCGCGTACTCGAGGGGAAATCAAAATTATCATGATAATAAATACATGAAGAGCGAAATTCTAAACATTACCAGGAATGTAGCCAATTTCGATCAACTTCGGCTAATCGTCTGTCTAAACGCATTAGAAAAATTCTATTACAAAATTTCTTGAAACGTCGGTCCTGTAGCACATATACCATCCATCCGGCTACGTCTTCCGTTTCATTTTTAACATAATAATTTTCACACTTTTGGCCATATTACATGGTTTAGATTGAGGATAACTGACGAGGGTTAAGTGCCCGAAACCCGAAACGTGCATGTCTGGTGCATGCTGCAAGTTTATCTTTGCTTAAATTGAAGACGTTAAACACGTTACAATCCAAAGTACCAGCTTATATGATAAAAATAAAATTTGATAGGTGCCCTCGTAATAATGCCTACATATGTGATAAAAATTAAAAATTAATAGTTGAGGTTTAGTACTTTCTCTCATGCGGATATTAGCCAATCACAGACACGCGTTCATTCAATCCGAGTAACAAGTTTGGGTAACCGAAATCGGGGCACAACTCGTTTTAAACCAATGGTGTATTCATACCCTCACCAGCAGAGATACCAACCATCAATATTGTTACAGTCTCCTCATAAGCATTTCAACATGTTTACATGTACCTAAAAAGTGCTTTGCAAGCTTATTTAAAATACATATAGTTTGCTCCAGATATAGAAGAGGCGTAGTTCTCCTTCCATTGCCAGTTCTGAAATGTCATATGATAGTATTACAACCTTTCATCTTTTACAAATACAGTGTTGCTATTACATAAGTTGGACAAATGTTAACCGCCACCAGTGTGACAATTTTCTATGAAAACCGTCTGAGGTATATCAATTCTCAAATGATGCTATTGAAGTTGAAGACGGTTGACATTTCATTATGGACCAGAATGAATCGGACTAAAATATTCAAGTTAAAGATCAAAAGTTTGCAGAAATTGGTCAAACAAAAAAATTTCGTCAGGATACAAAAAACAGGAGCCGGAAACAGCACGCTTAGTCCATCATTATTATAATGTTATTTTACGGGAAAAAATCGAAAATGGATGTGTTTTATCCTTGGTATTGCCAATAATAATGTGTGCTAATAATGGAATATAGAAAAGCATTTTATTAATCACTTTTGTGATCAACTGAAAAAAAATCACTATGCAAAATGGTGTGTTTCATCTTTTTTTTTATTGTCAGGTATACATAAAGTACATTATATATGAAAAGCTAAATCTAAACGTTGCCTAAAATGTATAATATAGAGCTATGACATCAGGGGGATACCCCTCCGTTTCAGAATAATTATCAAAATATCAGAAAATTTACAAATATATTTCAAGTCATTGCAGAAGCACAGTGAAAGTAGACGAAAGAAAAATTACAGGAAAATTACAGTTCACCAGCAGAAACTTATAGAATCTATCACCCCTTTTTACAGGGACAGGGAAATCCCACCCGAGTATCAAACATTTACAGTCCATATATTTTCACATAATTCATGAATAAACATTGATTGTTTTGCATTTAAATGTCGCTCCATGTGACGTCAAACACTGCTTAACCTACGTAAACGACTATGACGTCACAAAAGGGGGTTCGAGACAAACATCCGGGGTTGCAAGACTAATATACATGTAATCTTACACCACCATGAGGGAGGGATGGCGATTTCTCATCCCGAGTGTACAAATTTTGCAAGTCCATGATGAGGCTTGCCGAGTCTTGGACAAGCAACATTTTTAAACGAGGGTTGAGAATTAGCCATCCCTCCCTCATGGTGGTGTTTGCTTGTTTTTCTCCCACGTTATAGACTATCTAGAGTGTCTGTTATAATCACCAGTTTGCCTTATTTCCATAACGCAGGTTTGGTAGCGATTACGTCAGAGGGTGAGAACGATGACGTCAGAGGGTGAGATCGATTTATCTCACCCCAGGGAAATTTGAGAGTTCTCAGTCGCAAGTGGGAGAAAGAGTTTTCTTCTCCAGTTTTGCTCGTACCCTGTGAGACAGCCTATGTGAGACACATAAGTTGTCTCAAAGGCTCCAATAGATCAATGATAAAAAGAGAATCTTATTGTGACGTCACAGTAACGTCGTCAGAAAACATGGCGTTAGACGGCATGAAACGTTGTTTGAATTCCCTTTTTTCTTATATTTTATTGAAGAAGGAATAGATTCTATCACTTTCTACTGATGTTTAACGTCTTCAAATTCATTAGCATCATTTTAGAGCAGATTAATTTACAGCATGGACCTGACATGCACGTTTCGGGTATTTAACCCTCGTCAGTGATCCTCAATCTCGTGACGGAAAAATTCCGTACACTCGTGACGGATTTTTTTCATCTTTTCCCTCGTTCTGCTACGATCCAAATCTCAGAACGGGTAAATGTCCGGGGTAAGAGAAATCAACCACCAATATTGTTACAGTCTCTTCATGATTGTTTCAACATGTCTTACTAATACATTTAGTTCGCTCCAAATAGAGAAGAGGCGTACGTAGTCCTACTTCCAATGCATCTTTCCTCTTCTAAAAATACAGTTGCTAGTTGCTACTACATAGATATGACCCTTTAATGTTCATCGTAATCATTCTTACAATTTTCTACGAAAACTGTCTGAGGTATATCAATTATGTAATATTTTTGTCAAGTTTAGAATTTTCAAAGGCAATAATTTGTGTTAAAATGTCTTTGATAGCTTTGTAATGTATGCAGAACAGAAAAACGTTGATTTATCTCAAAGTATTTCTCAAATAGATATTTCTCCTAGATTACAGGCGCTACACACACAAAAAATGTGTTATTCTTTACTACATGTAAACATAATATACACGACATTTTTCCCAACAGTAGAAAGAGACGGTATAGGCGTTTTGATCTTTATGGCATTAGAAATTGAATAGTTATATATCTGCATTTTTAGATTTATTATAAGTAACATTATTCACTTCTATATTTATTTGAATAAATTAACATAATTACTAGAGATTACACACGCATGTATTTAAAGAAAAAAAGAAAATATTTTAAATCATTATGCTGTACACAAAACACTTGCGCACAAACACATAGAAAGCATGACAATCACATAAAAATTCAGGTCAATGTAACACAACAGAACACTTGCAGACATTCAAAATCATTTAACATCTTTCCAGTATCTGGGCTGACAGAGGATATCAATGATACTGAACTTCTTACTTTTCTAGACATTGAAGTCCCCAGTGCAAAGAGAAACTGCCCCAGTGGTTCAATTCTTAGGATGTCCAAAGTTCCAATCATCAGATGCTGCTCTATCCCAAGTTGTACCAAAGCTTCACCTACATGTACTGTCCAAAGTATATCGAACAAATTTGATACGGTTTGATTGATCATAAAAGAAAGGAGGGGATGTCCAACAACACTCGGCTACAGCACCCACAGCAAAACTCTAAAACACCCAGTGCAAAAACACAGAGCAGACACCAACAGAAAGAGACATAAAAGGGACAAGGAACACCAACTCACACCATAAAAACATGAAACACAAAAGACAACACATAAACCGACGAGACCAATTGGCAACCGGTGCCGACTTCTCATAACTTTTATAGGACCTTACTTCTTTTAACTTTATATAGGACCTAAGTTGTTGAATGCTACGTTAGTAGCAAATACGGTAGATATCCGGACTATGTGCGTACAACCCTCCCACTTTCTGGTTACTCAAAGGTCTCGAAGAACGCACGATAACCTCCTCACTGTAAGAAGACTGCAAAACGCAGAGGCCCAAGTAACACACAGAGGAATATGTAAATGGATATAAAAACAAAGCGCGTACGAAATACAGTCCGTCCTCTGTCGGCTGTAGCGAGCTCATGTATGTTATCAACCGAGGAGTCAGACCGACATTAAAGAAGGGACAGGTGATCGTGACCCTGTCTTCTCGTAAGAGGTTTGGACGGGGTCCGCCATGGGGTCCCGTCGTCACAGTCAGTCAGAGTGCAAGTCTTAGAAATACAAGGCTGTAGATTGGTCAAGTACCATGCGGAGTGTAGGTCGTGGGACATTAGGATCATATCCACGGTATAAAAGGCGTTTGATGATTCTGATGCATCACAATTTCAAAGCTCCAAATAAAGATATAAAATTATAAGTACACATTTGATTGGAGCTTTGAAATTGTGATGCTTCCTACGCTATGTTATTTTTTACATAGATAAACGCCTACTTCCGGCTGTGTTGATTTAAGAAATGAATCTAAGATTATATTTTGTTCTGCTGATGCAGGTATCTCCCGTAAAACAGTCTTCTATAGGGGTGGTTGATGGAGGTAGCAATACCAAAATTGGGAAAAACTCTATTCAATATATGTATCATACATTTGATATATCGATTACCGTACATATATAACTTTTAATCAATAATTAGAAATTATCTATATAATTCATATAATTATAGTCAAATTATGTTCATTTGCTATCATCTTCGAACTATTATCTACAAATTATCTTCTAAAGTGAAAGAATCATCCTCCATGTCTATTTTTCAATGAAACTATATATATACAGATCTGTGAAATGAAGATATAATAAGATGAAGAAATCTGAGCTTCAAATCTAGTCTCGTTCCAGAATGCCTACATTTCAGTTACCCCTCTAATGAAAAAAAATCCTCTCATTTCTTGGAAAAGTTCGAAATGCCCTACTGGTAGGCTGCACTTCAGTAGAAGAGACAAAAGCTATGGAAACCCTGAACCGACATGCGTTTTGCTCTTTGCTTTTTTAGTTTTGTTCTTTGCTTATTGCGTTTTGCTCTATGCTTCTTGCATTTTGCTCTATGCTTCTTGCATTTTGCTCTTTGCCTTTTGCGTTTTCTTATTGCTTTTTATGAAATACCAGTCTTGAGAATAGTCAGTCTTTGCATTATCGATATTGGACCAATCAGCTAGCTATCTTGGCTGACATATTAGCAGGAAAACGAGAAAGAGAGGAGGAGAATGTTCTTTGCTTTTTGCGTTTTGCTCATTGCTCTTTGCTCATTGCTCATTGCTCTTTGCTCATTGCTTTTAACATTTTGTCTTTTGTGCTCTGCATTTTTCTTACAATGAATGAATAAACAATGAATGAATTACAATTATCTTAAAAGAAATGTATGTCCATCAGTCACTGTTTGGTTGTCGCTAAATTCTATTTCTTAAATTGAATTGAAAAATCATTCCAAGGAATGCATGTGTCACCTGCGAAACATAGCAACATTCAGGAATCATTTTATAGGGTGTGACATCCAAGTGTGACAGACAGAAGGACAGACAGATGGACCAACGGACAAAATGATCCCTAAGTGTCCCTATGCTTCGCAGGCGACACAAAAAGGAAGGGGTCTCTATACAGTGCAGAAAGCTTTATTGTCTAGATTATTAGTACAATAAACCCTCCCACTTGGTCAAATATAAGAATTTCACAAAAAATACGAGTTCCTCCTTGTAACATGAAGGAGATGACACAAAAAGAAAAGAGAAAAAATCGAAGTGAAAAAAAAAAACAACAACAAATGCAAAAAGCAAAGAGCAAAACGCATGTCGGTTCGGGGTTTCCATACAAAAGCAAAACCAAGACTTGGACATTGGTGAAAGAGAATGTTGCATGAAATAAAATGTAGAGCGTTGTTGGTCAATTAAAGTTTCAAAAACTATTTTACACCTTTCATGGACGATTTCGAATGTTTCCAGAAATGTATGTAGTGTAAGACGATGGGACGTATATCCTAAGATTGAATAAAACTTGAAACTTGTGTATTTAAGAACAAAGAGAACCAAAGAAATATGATTCTAAGAATGAGGCTTAGATGTTGCTACATATTGTAAATGATCACAACTGTTACTGTAACAGTGGTTGGGTTTCTCAAAACGAATCAAAGCATAAGTAAGAAGTGTAAATCATGCATTTGTATGAAGGACTTTTTACTACTTGTTTTTATGGTATGATCGCTTACATATATGGGCATTCTAAGAATTCTAAAAACTACATATAGCTGAAACGTTTTCTTCTCAGACAGAAAATCTAAGTTATTGATATAGGCGTTTGGGATGTGTTCATTTCTCGGTTAATGCGTATGAACTTTTGTCATTTTTTAAGTTGAAACTTATGCTACTTTCTCACAAGTGTGTATGTCTAATAACACTGTCCATCAGCAACCCTGTTTCATAATCTTCATGGAGTCCTGTCCGCGCGGTGTGTCATTGTGCGGAAAATTCAATAATGTCACCAACATCTACACGTACAATGTACATTAGATCACGAATTATCCAACCTACTGCCTCAATGGTTCAAATAGACTACAGTGCAAGCAAGAGACAAATGATTCGGATGTTCTGTATCTCAATGGCCAATTGCTGTTTTATCACAAGTTGTACAAAATTATCCTGTCCGCAAAATATCGAAAACTTTTGATACTGTCTGGTTGATCATAACTTTCCGTAACCTTTTGTAACTATATGACTATATCTTACTATGAATGATTGCAAATGTAGAAGTATTACCGTGTAACCACCTGTATGTTTTTACCAGAACCAACACTTATTTGCATAGGTCGGGTGTTTTCAAATTCCGATTTTTTACGATGTTACTTTATCCGTAAAATTAAAAGCTTAACTGATGCAATTACATGTACTTTACGAGTTTCCATTTTGAATGTATGTACGAACCGGTTTCTTATGTTTTCTTTAGATTATATATTTCTTTTGTTTTGTGTGTCTTTTTCCCATTCTATATATATATATATGTGTCCTTAGTGGACTGTGTTTCGTGTTCTTGAATTTACATCTGTATATTTGGATATGAAATATTAATTTGTCTTCATTCGATCGAGATGATTATTTATAACATTGAATATTTTACTCCTTATATCGGCGAGCGGAGCGAGCCGCATTTTTTTTTTTTTTTTTTTTTTTTTTTTTTTTTTTTTTAATTCACATTTTGTCTATATTTCATGAGAATAAATAAATAAGAGATGTGTCATTTTCCCAAATAATCAGACATCTTAAAATGACAAAACCTTGAAAAAGATGAAGGAGGTTACATCCTATGAAGTAAGGGACTGTTGAAAATATGAGTTCCTGAGACCCAAGACAATTATATAAATTACTTAGTATGAACAATTGAAAATAATTAAGGAATTTTGCATAAAAATGATTTTGTATTTGTAAATGACGAGCCGAAATTTTAGGTTTCAAAGCCCTTTCATGGATTTTTAGACCCATTTAAATTAGAAATGGGCCAAAGCTGGACCCCAACTCCGAAAATCTCAAGCGGGGGGGTCCAGACCCTCGGTCCCCCCTCTGGATTCGCGCATGAACATCGTCACTGAGGAAGTTCTACGGTCGATACGGGGAACTCGTCATACACTATGATGTCCCATTGTCCAGAATGGTGGATGCTATTCTGTCTCAGACCATTTGAACCATCCAGCCACAGAAGTATTGTATCTTCCGAAATGGAAGTAACCGGATGTGATAGTTCTTCCGAATTGAAGCGACGGGTGTTGCATGCAAGCAGGAGATGCTGACTCTACCTGGGAACTTGGTCCCATTCCCATAATGGAGCTCGCTCCTTTTCATGTGGTAGAAGTTTTTTGTTTTTTTGTTTTTTTTTTTGTTTTTTTTTTTTTTGTTTTGTTTTTTTTTTTGCTTTGGTTCCTGTTTTATCCTGATTTTGTATGCCTTCGGTTTGTGATTTCCTGAATTATCGATTTTGTATTGTGTATAGGGATATGGCCATTGTGCATATTTGTCATATATATATCATACATTGCAGTTAAGTTAAAAAATTAAGTTCATCTGTTATAAATCATGTTATATATAAAAGTATGTTCATCTGTTACCATCGTCTCATTCAATTTATTAACTATAGTCTTTCGAAGTGAAAGAATAGTATTCGCAGAACTATTATAATGTCATTAATCATCAACATTTTTCAATAAATCTTTATCTTTGAAAAAAATGAAATGAAAGTAATCTAAGCTTTATGTCTAATCTTACGCCAGAATACCAATTCAGTTCCACCTTCTAATTCAAAAACTTCACATTTCTTGGAAATGTTCGAATCGCAGTCCCTCTTTTATACGTCCCACTGAATGGCTGCATGAACGTTAACTTCCAACGGAAAGAGACAAACACCAAGTAAATACATTATTTAGCACTCAAAGATTTTTCGTGTTTCATGGAAGATTTCGAATTTTCCAGAGATGCATACGAGATCTGTTGCGAAAAATTAGGAAAATGGTTTACGGTACGTGTAAATTACACGGGTTTTTTTTTTTCTTTTGCTTTTAGAATATATATCTACATCATAGTATGATCTTGCCTATAATCATGATAATAGGTTATTTAATTCGGATATTCTAAGAATTGTATGTAAAATCTTTTTAGGAAAACCGTTTGAATTGTCATTCAGAATACAAATGCCAATAAATCTGTGAAATTTTAGAGGGTATTGAAAAAATTATGAGGTTCATTTTGTAATGAAAAACCTCAATTCTGTGTCTGATCTTATCCTGAATTTATAACAATAGATTCCGATTTTATGATATTTGTGAAAATTATGTAATAAAGGTGACGCTTTTCAATTAAACAGAATAAACACGAGGCATGCTAGATTGTCTTGGTTGTAAATTAAAAATCTTATCTTTTATTAGCGCTGGTGTGATATTTCATTGCCGAGCGCACGTATAATTGCGGGCAATTTCGCCTTGAAAAGCGCTATAACGGCCTCCTCGTCAGAGAGTATCTTTGGTTTTACCAATAAATAAGCGAAGATTGTCTCTTTTGGGTTTTAAGATGTTTCCGGTGATAAAAGATGAGAAAAATAAATCTACCAAACACGGAAGGAAACGGAACCATTTTATTCAGCTTTTGAACGCGTATAGAATAACCGATAAATAGCGAAAGATAAACTAAAAACTAATTCCATCCACAAAAAGACTGTCTACTTTTGACATATAATTGAACTTCTCTCAGACATTACCGTTATATAATACCCTGACCAGGATACAGGGAATGCTGGGGTGGGTTGCAGGAACGGATCCAGAAAAAGTGCACCAGATCGTAGGATGACGGATGGTCCTACATCTCCTAGTTCTTCGGGTGATATTTTGATTTCTAGTCCGCACAGGTAAATTATGACAAATTTTTCGGCAATCCAGACTAACTGAAGTCACCAATGTAACAAGGAACCTCTTAATTTTGGTTAATTTTCAGAGGGTCCCTAGTCCCATCCTATTGCTCTGGATCCGCGGATGAATATCATAAACGAGAGAAACAATGAAGTAGTTCAATACCATGACAACGTGGCGGGAAAACAGGAAAAGTGACATTAACTGGACGAAATTAAGCGCCATTTTCTGCCATCCGTATCATAATTAGAGACATTAGTATTCTGACCGAAAACGGTTGTCCTAAAGCTTAGACAATAGCCGGGTTGATAGAGTTACGATTTACTCCGTGAATTACTCTTATCTTATGGCGCATCTACAGGATGGGTGCCGTTTTCTTGTCAATTTAATGACTTCTCAATCAAGCTTTATTTTCTTGAGATATATTCTATGGAGTTTATGGAATTGCCAAGTTGAATCAATGGAATGGATACGTGCTTTGAGTCAACTTGTGGATGTAATTCCAAGAA
Source organism: Pinctada imbricata (assembly GCA_033119305.1). Taxonomy (NCBI): domain Eukaryota; kingdom Metazoa; phylum Mollusca; class Bivalvia; order Pterioida; family Pteriidae; genus Pinctada; species Pinctada imbricata. The sequence continues at coordinate 61,241,638 of VSWD01000003.1, forward strand.
TTGATGTTTCTCTTTCTCGGGAATGATGCATTTTGAACATGTGCATACATTGAATTGTCATGTAATGGTTGAAGATTTGTAAAGATTACTTAATTATCAGTTTCAATCATTTCCATGGCCTTTTAAAGCAAAATTGTTTAAGATGAAAAAGTTATTGCAAAGCACTGCGGTTATCACCTTACATGTATGTACCGGTATAGAATAGATAGAACATATTTTAAACATACATGTGGTACTGTAGTAATCATTTTTAAACACGAGCTTTTCAATCTGTCAATACTTGTTCCTTTCCATTATTGATTAATGATTTTGTTAAAACGTCTACTTTTTTACCGGTTAATTCTGATTAAAACTGGCTGGTTAATTACGTGTATCTAAATTTTGCATGAGAAAAATAAATAAGAAATAATTGAAACCTGATTTGAGTCTTGTTGTAAAAATTTGATAGATCTTGTAAAAAAAGATTCTGCGCTTAACTTTTGCAACCATGTGAACTTCGTTTTTCGTTCTGCACTTTATTGCATTCTTTCTTTAGGGTACATTTATAGAGGAACCAAAATCAGATTTATTACTACAATCATTGATCAAAAACAATTATCAGGTGGTCTTCCAAATTGCTGAATTCTTTTCTTTTTAAAGCTGCTGTCTCTTTCTAGTGTAAGTTACTGCATCAATAAAGATAATTTCAAAAGAAGATGCAGTTAACTTTATAGTATAAATATCCTGTGTGTACTATCACATGGTATCATAAAAATTAATGGAAGTGTAAAAAGATGCTTATTAAAGCAATGCAGAAGCGGGTCTGGAAAAGGATAAGAGTACCCAAATAAGTTTGTGCTCATAGTGGATTGAGAGGAGGACGAATGAGATAATACTGTTGAGGAGGCAGATTTTAAGATATAAGTAGGCTAGAATAGGGATTTTTATTTCTTTCCCGACCTTAAGGGATCCCTCTTTCCCGACCTAAAGGGGTCCCTCTTTCCCGACCTAAAGGGGGATCCCTCTTTCTCGACCTAAAGGGGTCCCTCTTTCCCGACCAAAAGGGATCCCGTGAGCCTTCTTCTTGATCTGGATCTGCGCATTCCATGTGATGTCATCGTGTCAGAGTAGAAGTGTTCTATTATGTGATGATTAACTGGAGGTAAATTGACCGTGTTCACCTCAACTCAATCTGAATCAATTGTGGTGTCACAAGGTGCCACCCTCACACCTAACCATGCAGATACACACAAGCAATTCATTCAAATAACTCAGATTCTTTTTTACAAATCTACAAATTTCATTCAAATTGAGATTTACGTGTACATTCATGCAAGAGCGGATCTCAGTTTGGTTTCGGGCGAGGGGTTCTATCTGAGCTACTCGAGACTTAAGGGACCGAACCAACTTAAGCAGTTATCTGAAATTCCACTGATATTTGTTGAAACGTACGTAGCATAAAATTGCTTTTTATATATAGACACCATTCATCCCCACCATTGTTCCAATCTCAGATTTTCTACTCTGTATCTTGCCCTTTTGGCAACCCCCCTCTGAAACTTCCACGATCCGCTCATGTTCCATGATTTTGATAGGGTACATTATGATTCACATGTAGGTATGATTAATAGAGCTGCGAGTGTATCTCCATCCACCCCTCAGACTATGTTATAAATAATATGGTCATCCACCCAACACTTAATCAGTCTCCTATCTCACAGATAATCTGCTCTAAACAATGACTATCCCCTGTCACTCATTTGTCGAGCATTGTGCGCAACAAATCACGCAGGTGTCATATGTCACGAGATCTCGCGATACGTTACTGATAAGAGGAGATAACTCCTATCTTTATTTTCATCATTTCATTCCAGTCAAAAGAAAACAATCGTTCACACTTATATTTTGATAAGCTGTTGGTGCATCAGGGTCATTTATGACCTAAATCAGAAATTCCCATAAAAACTGCAGGATAAGATAATAGTTTTTATGTAAAATAATGTGACCTTGTGTAACAAAGAGGTCAACGTTATCACGCTATGCAAAATTGGGAGAAAATAACTTGCAAATTTTAACTTCGTTTTCATTCAAGTACACGTGTATAAATACTTGCAAAATATAGCTAGATTCGACCTATTATACTGTAAAATATTTTGTTGTACTTAATGAGTATTTATGTTTTAGACTTAAAACGAAATGTTATAAAATGATTACTGGATTTTTATTATAAAGTCGGACAAACCAAAATGAATACATTTTTGTATATGAAATATTTTCAGAGATCTATATAATTGCTACTATTGCAAGATCAAATTTATCTTATACGCAGGATAACATTTTGTCTACACATATATTCTTTCATTTTTTTATTGAAAAATCTTCTTTTTCTTCGTTTTTTTTCTCTTTGTCTTCTTTCTTTGTCTTATTTTCTTCCTTTCTTTTCTATTTTGTTGTTGTCTACATTGATTTGCTTCGGGTTATTATCCTAAGTTTTCAAGATCGTGTCTTAAAATATACATTCGTGTTAATTTTGAAGATATATACATCAAGGACACATGTAATGTACCTATACATTAGTATTTATCACGTGACAAATAAAAGTGCTTTCATGTATTTTATCCGCGCAAAGATTTGATAAGGATACGATGTTTCCGTCCCATATTCCAAATTTGGCCGATAACCCGAGATGTGAAGCGTCCGGGTGATCATGACACCGAATACGTCAGAACTAATTGTGAGAACCCATACCGAGTAGGGCAAGTACGGACTGATTGAGATTTTGACTTAATGCAGACAAGGTCAACACATGACCCGCGATAGGACAGAAATAAAGTGATTTGATTTCTTCGTTATCTCGTTACCGTATTCAGACATGATTTTTGCGGAATAAGTAATCTGTATTCGATGATAGTTTTTGGATCGCGGAGGTATACAAGACATTTCTGCGTTATCAGCCGGACGTGATGTCGCATTGAAAATGATAGAGGCTATTTTCATTCTATCAATTCTGAGTGATATACGGTGTCCATGTCTATCAGTGAAATTGACGTTACTATATGAATATCTTGATGCTAAATAGTACGTGATCGGGAGGTCAAATGTCTTTCTTTTCCTCCAATGACAGCTCTGATATGAAATGTCTAGCTAATGATACCTAGACTCCGACCTGAAAAAATATATTTACAATGTCAAGTACAATTTGTATAAACTGTAATACCCGAGACATAAGTTCCGAGATGAACACTGGACATTCTTAAATGTACAATGTATGTTACAAAGTTCGATTTTTTTTTATCGAATCCTTTAAAAGGAAATTGGATTTATCAAAGAATGGGAATTCCACCTACAAAAAAAAAACTTCGAATAAATATGTTTAGAATATACAAATGGTGAAGCTACAATGTATATTTAAAAAAGATAAAGACACAGTTTTTGTTCTAAAATGTGCGCAAAAGAAAAGTATTGCACTAGCAAGGCCATATTGTATGCATACCAAATCATTTCAAGTAAATGTCGACGTTTCAATTTCTTTTGCGCATTGAGAATTCATAAGTTTAATATTAAACAAAGGAGGGGATCTCTAGCAACACCAGGTTGCAGCACCCACAGCAAAACTCCAAAACACCCGATGCAAAAACACAAAGCAGACAAGCACAGAAAGAGACGCAGAAGGGCACGGAACGTCAACGCACAACATAGAAACATCAAACACAAAGGACTACACATAAACCAACGAGACCAATGGGCAACCGGTTCCGACTTAGGACGGCCATCTGCCACGCAAATAGCAGAAGGTGTGGTTATCCTGGATTACGTGCGCACAACCCTTCCACTTTTCCGATTACCCAGAGGTCTCGAAGAACGTACAATTGTGGTGTTAAACAACCTCCGAGATAATGTACACCGAGACAATCACTGAATTTGATAAATTTTCATGGAATTGTTGCCAAAGGTGTTGCATGCAAACAGGAGACGCTGACTCTCCCCGGGCACCTTGTCTCATTTCGGAATATTGTTTATTCTGCTGTTCCTTACTGTTTCACTAGATATTCTTATGATTTTGCCTTACCTTCTGGACTTCGAGACTGAAAAAAACTAATAGGTACCTCTTTTATGTCTATTTGTTTATAATGCATTATACATACCCGTATACCCGTAAATTTGAATTCCTAACTTGCTAATGAATTAGGATGAAATTTTTGTCTCGCAATAAACATGATTTACGGAATTGTCAGATTGGCTATGATTCTGTTCTATAAAAACCAAAGCTAATACTACAAATAAAGCGCAAATTTAGAAGAGATCAGGAGGCTAAGGGATCAGGAACCTCCTGAAATTAGCAGGAAATTTTAAACTTTCCCGTTTTTACGTATAATATTGCTTATCAAAATTATAGGCTGAACCCCCACCCCATCCAACCCCTTCCGACGGGTTGGATCCCCTGGACAGTGTCTAGACCCGCCCATAGAAATGGAACTATCCCACGATCCAGTTTTTCTATTCATAGATACGTGTGCAAATAATGAATGAATAATGTATTATAAGTATCTCCATAATGTATTGAACTTCCAAAAATCTCAAGTAGAAAATATCTATGTCCCATTCAAATGCCAAACCACGAGTTATCATAACACCGAAATGGTCAAATATTCAATTTATAAAGGCGCGATATACCGGCACTTAGCTTCTCTCATTGTGTCTTGTCACTGACGTGGACACTTGGTCAAATATATTCATTTCAAATAATGATTGCCCCTTTTAGCGCTACAAACAAACTTTTCCATTCAAAGACAACTTTCTGAACAAACAAGCTCCGTTATGAAAAGGACGAGTTGTTTCTTTTAGCATTAAGACCGGACAATACTGGGATACTTCGTCAAGACACCGCTAAGAGCATAGTCCTTCGTCCTTCCATTTTTGGACGGTATGAGTTTAAATGGATGTCTATTGGTTTTTACGGATTAGAACAATTGTCATTTTCGCACGACAATGCTATCTATTTTAATTCTGTATTTATCTTACCACGGCTGAGCTGGATGACTCTTTATTGAGATATTTAACAATCTTCAATGACCACTTTGGTCAGAACCGGTGGTAACTTGCATTTTCATGCAATAATTGGAGAATCGTTGGTCATCGTCCAAAAATCCCCTTTCGGACAATGTTGTTTTAAGGCTTAAATTTGACTCATCAGGGATATCATAAAATACCATATGGAACTGATAGAAAGAAATGAGACATACTGCAGTACCCCCAATAGAATTTAAAATTGTTTTTATTCCATCATATGCCTATGTTGTCTATCATTTGGTCGATAGATTTATGCGCTTTATTACAAAAAAAAAGAAATACTATGGAAACCCTGAACCGACATGCGTTTTGCTCTTTGTTTTTGCGTTTTGCTCTTTGTTTTTGCGTTCTGCTCTTTGTTTTTGCGTTTTGCTCTTTGTTTTTGCGTTTTGCTTTTTCCTTTTTGCGTGAAGCTCATTACTCTTTGTCTCATCTCCTTACAAGGAAGAGCAACACCACTTTTGTGGAATTCAGACATTTCATCAAGTAGGAGGGTTTATTGTAATGACCATCCAGATAACCCAGCTTTCTGCACTGCAGAGTACCCCCTTCTCCTCTTTTTTCTAATTAAATTTAAGATACAGAATTTTGTGATATAACCATAGTGTGAATGAAGTATTTGACAGACACACATTTCTTCTTTTTAAATAATTGTCAGTTTTTTTAAAAATATATATTCATTGCAAGCCTGATCCTCGCTGACATTGTCTTATTGTAAAACGAAAGTTGTTTATAGTGCAAAGCATAAAGAGCAACACGCAAAGAGCAAAATTCAAAAAGCTAAATGCAAAAAGCAAAATACAAAGAGCAGATGTCATCCTCCTCAATTGTGTCGTTTACCCGTTATGTCAAGTCATCGAACAACGATTATGATTGTTCTAATATTGAATACGTATGACTACCTATCATCGAGACCGGTATTCCCGCAAAAAGCAAACCGCAAAAAGCAAAGAGCAAACTGCAAAGAGTAAACCGCAAAGAGCAAAACACAAAAAGCAAAACGCAAAAAGCAAAAGCAGAGTCAAACACAAAATGCAAAGAGCAAAACGCGCGTGTCGGTTCAGGATTTCCATATGCATTTCAATGTCAAATTCAAAATGTTTACAAATCTATTTTGATTGTTAGACAAGTTATATCTGTAGTTCCATGAAATATATTTCCCTGCATTCATTTTTAATGATACTGTTTTAAATTCTGTTCATCAATAATTTCAGAATCACAACCAAGAATCTGGCGGGAAAAAGATATCGAGAAGTTCAGGGAAAAGTGTATATGGTCTCAACCGATAACCTGTCTGAAGACCCGATGTACTACACCACAATGTGCCAAACGCTCATCATAAGAAATGAAAGCAATGGTGGACACTTCTACTTAAAACTCATATGTGTAAAATTTGCTTGAAATCAAATTGAATTCCTTGCAACTTTGGAAAATTTTCAAATCGAAAGATACATGAACGATATAGATGATTAAAATGCCATTGTCACTTTCTTTCATTGGATGAGAATATTTCCTGTGACAGCGACAGCTGTTCAAATAAACTCCCTCCTCATCAATATTGGACGAACCATCAGTTTAAATACAAAGACACTTCTCACGAGAGAACTTTTTGTTTGAAATATCTATTAACCTCCCCATTACAGGATACAAACTGATGTCACATAATACAAACTTATTTGTTCTATTGATTCGTCCATCGAAATTCAGAAAAAAAGACCGAAGCTTTATGTAGAGTTATGTACCTTGAGTTCAAACTACATTTATTCAGATGCCAGTGGAAAAGTGCCATTGTGATTTTACAAAAAAAATGAAATATTAAATTCAATGACAACTACTCAAAACAATCGTCTATAAAGAAACAAAATATAAATACACACTAGAATAGTATCTAACATGAAAGCTTTGAATGACTGTCTTTGTCACTGCGAAACTTTTAGGACGATACTGCGGCAACATGAAAATATGAAGCACGATTACATCTCTTTTTTTTCCACAATGTACAACTATATTTTAGGAAAAAGCCATCCATATGATTCATACACCGGCTTTGACCACGTCGCAAAGACAAGTTGTGCCGACTGAAGTAACGGGTGTTACCAGCTGGCAGTAGATACTTACTCTTCCCGAGCATCTGATCTCATCTCTATCTACATGTGTAGCTAGTCTTCAAAATGTTTCAGTGTTGAATTTTTTTTTTGGGGGGGGGGGGGCATTTTTCATTTTTTCTTTTATGTTTATTCATTATGATTTTTAGATTCCCATTTCAGGGTTTTCAGTTTGACTTTCATTCAGCAATTGTAGCATTTTCGTTTTTTTTTTGTATGAGTACGTGTATGTACCAAGTTCAGTTGAGTCTATCTTGGATGTCTGAATCAAACAGAAAGGAGGGGATTGATAGCTCTAGATTTATAGCAAGGTCATTTATAGCTATTTATAGTTCTACGCATTATAGAATAAAGCCTGAAATTAGTTTTGCATCGTTATGTTTCCCTATTTTGGCTTTGATTTACTAATATGATAAGAAATAATTTCACATTTTCACTTTTTTTTAATATTGAATATTGTATTACTGATGGTTTTTCTATATGTTGCAGTATCAAAATTTTAAGAGGTACATTATGACAAGAGCATAAATATATGATCTTGACACATTAAGGATTCAAATGAAAACAAATCTTGACAAAATATGCAACACTCATATAGTTTCATTTTTTCAGTTAGTCCATATTCAATGCATAGGTACATATGATATCAATGTTTCCAGAACGTACTTATATGATCTGGACATCCGTATTCAGGATTCAAGTTTTAAAAAATATTTGAAAATTTTAATTCTGCATTCACTGTTTCACTCAACCTCCTCTTTGGAGAAGAAACAATGACCTGACGTCCTTGAGGATCTATTGTAATCTTGATACGAAAATAACGGGATGTCTCATTATACCAGTACTCGAGTACATATATCCATGATCAAAGGGGAATGAAGATTTTTCTCATCATCACGTCCTAACGTTCTATAGTGTGGTATAATTGCCTAAAGTTTAGCACTTTCTTGTGCTTTTTCTATGTATCTTCAAATATTTTAACAGTGATAATTGTTTATTCAACCTTCAAAAATGTCGAGATCGAAGTGTCCACATTGTTATCTTCGGGTGTGAGATGTTCTTTTTCTCATGCTATGTTTACAGTGATTACAAAACGAATGTTTACAAATAGAAGCTCTTTGTAAACTGTTCCCTATAGTACTCTTATTTAATTTCACTATTATGCAAGTTTCTATATTCCACCGAAGATAGTGTTCGATCAGTACTTCCAATTAAAGGTAGGAAGGGACGTTTGTTTGTTTTAATGATAAACACTGTTTATAATATTCCATTCCAAAGAGGCACGAAAGAACGATGTCTTTTATGAAGAACCGATATTGCACATCAATGGCCGGAGAGATGAAAAGTGACCGCCGATTAGAATGACCTGTGGATGACCAAGGCAAAGAACGTCTGTTTACAGTTGTCATTAAGAAAAGGAAACAAAATTTTCTTCATGTGAAAATCCATTTCTTTCTTTTATTTTAGCTTCAACAATTATTTGAAGACAGTTTCTGAATAGAGAAAAAAAGATTAAAAGTACTGTTAGAGTTCAAATGATACATCAGATGCGATATTTACATTGACTTACGCAGCAGTGTTAAATATCGGTTTTAATTTTCGGATATTTGCACAGAGAAACTACATTAAACTAAGTTTAAAAGTACAAAAAAGGAAATAAAGTTTTGCAAATTTCAGTATATCAACGAAAACACTTTTAGAAATTAACGAGGCGTGAACGCGACTATTTATCTACTGTTAAGAAATAATCATCAGCACGGGTCTTAGATAAGGAATCGGCGAATTGTTCCTCCACTTAGAGTTCTAAGAAAAATGTGCCATCCACTAATTGCACGTTGCATAAGTTTTACCTCCATATTTGTTGATGATGCCTTTTACCATTGATGATGCCGTCATCATTACCAACCAACCAACCCCCCCCCCCCTCCCCCTCTCCAAAACAAAACCAAACGAAAAGTATTTCTAATACTGTTCATAACCATGTAGTCTTGTTACTGATGACAGAATTATATGAATTTCTAAGTGAAACACACAAACACTATATGAAGGCAATAATTCTTCAGTAATTGTTGCAGACGGTAGTTACTATTGTACCTACTGTAGAAATAAATTGTTCTTGCACAATTCTGCACTAGGTATATCGTTTTTACGAAAAGGGTTGATATGGTTCTAATCTATATAAAAATTCCACTTTGAATGAGTTAAACTTTGTACTCGTAGAATTATATCCGACATTTTGATTTCTAGATCACGAAGTTTGACTCCCCAAAACAAATTAATCATCAAAGAAGTACCCATCAGTTATTGGGTCTCAAAGTCGAGAAGGCGAGACAAAATCATTTGAATTTCCATTGGAACATCGGAATGAATATCATCGAAGTGAGACCAGCGGCCATTTTCATAAAAATACTTACGATAAACTTGAGGATTTGTCGTAACTTTTCGGATATCTCAGTCAAATAAATCACAATATTCAAACAGTTTTGATTTTCTTTCATTAACTGCTGAAATACCCAAAATGTGGCATAAAATTTAAATATTGAATATGGATTTTTAGAAATATATATACTTGAAAGTTACGACAAATTCTCAAATTTATCGTAAGTATTTTTGTGAAAATGGCTGCAGGGTCCGGAGAGTCAGTGTCTCCTGATTGTGTGCAACACCCGTCGAAACAGCTCCATGAAAACTTGTCAAATTCGGTGGTTGTTTCGATGTACATATTGATGTACAAGTCAGGTAAATATTTCTTGTTTGTTGACGATGACACCCATTCAATCACAATCCAGAATGTCACTGATCATTCTGGAAAGGGGGATCTGATATCAGGGGAGGGGTGTCTGAAATTCAGGTTACGTTCGGTTTAGCTTCAACTTTTAAACCAATGATGATTGATTAATGGGAACATTTGCTCATCCACCAATAAAAATACAGACAGACAATGACACAGACAACTATACAGAAACAGTACTCATAATTAAAGTCTAGATAAAACTGAAGATTTTGTGGACAAACAGACAGACAGACAAACGCACAGGGAAAAACTATATGCCCCCGAATCTTCGATTACAATAACAATAACAGAAAGATAAATAAAAGTAATAAAACGTATCTTTAAGCAAATAAAGGATTCAGTATAAGTAATTTCTATCTAGTTCGTGTAGAAAAGTTTTTTTTAATTAATACTGACAATACTGAAGCATGTACATGTACCTACATGTATAAAAGGAAACAGGGCGTTGCAGTCTCAAAATATCATATTTATCTATCATGATTCATACACCATCGTTACTATGACAACATAATGCTTTCAGTTTCATTGTATCATAGTATCACCTTATACCTAATTTTGGTTTTTCTCTTTTTCACGAATATCATTTACATTTTATGTTCATTTCACTTCAATTTAAATCGCGATAAAAATGAATCAGCGAATTGAATGAACACTGTGTTATCTCATATCAAATAGAAATCGATCCCCATGAAGTTTCTCCTTAATTTGGCTCAGTATCAAAATCAGAATAGAGGGAGCGACGCGGCATAAATAAAAATTAAACAACTACATATAAACAATACCTTCTTTGTAAAATCCCGATCTTTACTACTTTTAGCTATATAGATATGAAATCAGTTTAAGCCGATTTTGATGAAAGTTTGTATGTAAGCCCTCACGAGAGATGATGTTAATCTATTAAGACATGTATTCACTAATTTCACTAATCTGGGACGAAAGTTTTAAGCGTGGAGGGTATAAGACACAAATACTTGTGATTTACCGTTAAGTTATTGTCATTTATCATAATACAAAATATATGACCGTACACTTATAAGGGTCTAATAGGATTTAATTGATTTAAAATGATACAAAGGTTTAAATTTACCATTTTCTATACGGCTATGACAATCTGCGCATGCTTGTAGACTGTCAAGTCCAAGACAGAGCTAGGTTCGGACACCTCCGTACTGTCAGGTCCGGTAACATCCAGGGAGAGGGCTGATCAACTGTCCAGTAATATGAGGTCCAAATCCAAGGCCAGAAAATTACTGCAAGGTAAGGATGTTTTTTTACCTATTAGAAGAAATTTTATGCATATGAATATGCATCAATATTTGGAAGAAAACTGTCAAAGTAATCAAAAAAGTAGTAAAAAAAGTTATCAAAGAACGAAAAAAAATTGAAAAATTAAAAAAAAATCAGTTTATTGTAATCTAAGGATTGTGACTACATTTTCATCACATTTATGGCTTAAGACAAGTGTATACATATTTATGATCAAATCAAATAAATGTATTAGAACTATTATGATATATCTTTCAAGATACAAAAGATAACCAAAAACTCTTCAACAAAACGTGCATGGTTATGTTACAATATTAAGTCGTTATGTTAGATAAGGTCGTATAAACGTGCAGCATATTCAGAGACAAAGGAGGGTAATTGATGCAAAGCAATTCAGAATCTTTAAAGATGCTCTAAAACTTGCTGCAAATTACATAACCCTGCCCGTCTTGAATTTCAAGCTTAAAGGATTGCTGGGTCTGTGATGTGCAGACGCACAAGAGATTTGCACCTAATTTGTTTATGCAATGAAAGAAAATGTTTCGTTTTACCGTCTATCTGATACGACTCAATACTTTATCTTTTAAATTCTTTATTCAAACGAGAGATATAATTGTGCAGCTGTCCACTCCGCTCACTTTATTTCAAATTGGATTTAAATGAGAAGAAAGCGAACGTTATGTGTTGCCATTCACTTTAACAGTGTGCCCTTTGGCTTGCGACGTGCCCCTTTCAATTTCTACATATTCGAAATATAGCTGTCCGACCGGAGAGTTCACTTCAAATGAAATATCCATCCTGATCTTGGCTTTTCTCTTTCTATCATAAATACATGAAAAGTAAAAACTTTGAAACAATCTTACTAGTCTGAAAATATCACATTCTAGAAAGCAAACATATTATATCTTTTATATACCATTATCTGTTATATGAGTGACAGTAAGAATTCGAGTATTACCCTCTTCCATAAGCTCAATAAGCACTCTGTAGAAGAGAGGACACTTTCTTTTCACAGTTTTGACGAGTTTCTTACACTCGTCCATTCAAACAGTATTCTATTAGATTACTCTTCTGTCCTTCTCCCCAATAAAAATGAATACATTACATGACTTTGCTATTTCTCTCATGCATTTGCATAGCAGATAGAGACACGTCAGGTTGGTTGGAGTACATGTATTTCTGTTTTATGTATTCTTATTTCTCCGTGACACAGTATGTATTCTATAAAAGTGATCATTTCACAAATATATTCAAAATTTTGAATTTACACATCTACAATCAACGGCATGCATGCAAGTCACTTTCAAAAAGAAAGATACAAAATATACTTATAAGACAATAAAATTTGGAATTATACAACTTTCAGAAACCTGCAAACTCCATTTCAAAGATCCAAGCATTAAAGGAACTTTAGATTAATTCTAATCAATATTCGGGGAACCGTTTCAAGAAAAAACACTTCAAATCAATGAAGCTCCTTATTATCCTGATAATGGGTCATCATCCATTGATACTCAACAAACTGATCATACAAACTATAAATGGCATCTTGTATAATAACTTACTAGATCTAGTATGCACATCAAAAATGCATCGGGACGAGATATTGAATAACCTTGGCAAAGGCTATTTTTAAAAAATAACGTACATGTAATCGAAGCATGTCTTTTCACTTTTTCGTTGCCTTATATGTGACACTCGATACTGGCTCAAGTTACTCTGCTTTTGTTGAGAACATGCATTTCTGAAAAGTTGAAAAATAACTTTACATTCTGGAAAAAAAAAATCAAATTCAATGCACCAGTCAGACATGTTTTTTTTTTTTTTTTTTTTTCAAGTTGATAATCTTACACCGGGAAGAAGAATCAAACAGTTCTTCTTAATATGATATTAAGAAGAACTGTTTGATTCTTCTTCCCGGTGTAAGAGATATGTATCTATTTTTAGAAAAAAGTGAGAATAGAAGAAGTCTAGCTAAATGATATATAAATAGATTCCAAAACGAAGATATTGTAAAACTTAAGTTTTATCTATACTTGTTGTATTGAATAATGAATTTCTTTCGGCTTTACTTTTCCTTGTCCAATACCAGCTCTTTGTAGCGCAAAAGTCTTTGGAAAAACAAATGATCAAAGAATGACCATGCAAGTTGATTCTAGACCCACAACAAAAAAATGAAAATCAAATAGAAGCTTTCTAGAAGCATATGGCCAGACACATTTTTTAAATAATAAGTCTGGAGGTATTTGAAAATGATCAAAGTCACACAAAAATAATACTCCCATAAAAGTGACAGTCAGTTCCACTCGTTAGTTGTTTTGTGAACATGTTGACATTGGCATCATTGTATCTTTTGACTGCTATTTTTCTTGTTTTCATGGCAAATTTGGACACAAACACCGTGTCATTATCATTGTATTGACTAAGGATTAAACAGTAGAGGGTCAAACGCAATGATCATCATTCAATTTCATTGTCCGGTTTGTGTATGTCTGACTATTTAACTTGGATGTTTAGACAAGATATTGGACTCTTCACTTTAACCAAATATTCTATCTTCTATTAGCCCATCTTTTATCAAATCTTGTTGAAGTGGCCACAGGACGTTTTGAGTGGGTTTTGTTCGTAAAATTAAATGGAATCTTACTTTCTCGAACTTTTAAATATCAAACGTTAAGTAAATTTAAGATCAATAAAAAGGAATAGATTGCGTACTTGGTTCCTTTCTTATACATTATCAGTCTAAGGAGAGAGACTCGTTTTCATAATATTGCACCACTTTCTCTTTGGTAATGAATACATTACTTAAGGTATCTCTCTTATAGTTAGAGATCTAATGTTATGTCTAGATCAGTTTTGCGTCATTGTCCTGTATTAATAGGGAATTCCTCCATGATATTGCACCTCGTCCCCTTTGTAGAATTAATGTTGTGTCAGAACTTATAGAGGCATCTATCGTTCTCTTTTCTGCTCCTTTTTATCCTCGGCATCATCTTGACATCTTTTGCATGTCCATTCCCGGTCATAAATGTTATGCTGGAAATATTTTAAGTACTAGAATTTTGCACTATATCAACCAATCGTCCAGGAACACAGTTAAAAGATAAAGGATTCACATTTCCAATTCAATAGAAAACACTGCAGAAATATGTGCGACAGCTTTTTTTTAAATGTGACTTTGCATATATTAAGTTGAGAAATTAGAAATAACGTGGCATTATTCGAATTCTCGAAGGTCATGAAGGAATCTTTCTACATCTATCTAGTTATAATGCGAGATAAAGCAGTGTTTTATGGAATTATCAGTGAATCTCATTTCCCTAAGATACAAGTATGTTAGGTGCATCCAGTCTGTTATCTGGTCACAGCGTACAAACAATAAGTATTTGCAATGCACTGGCATTTCGTCAGCTTCTGGAGTTCATATTTATTCAATATTTACAAAAACAATTGTAATCAAGATCAGTTTTCCAATATTTTCAACACTTTCAAAAATTATACAAATGAACAGAGAACTTGCAATGCCTGAATCATTTCTAAGAAAATATATTATCCTTTGTAAAAGCAACCAAATTACTTATTTTCCAAGAACCACGAACAAAGACTCATGTCCGAATCTGTTAACTATCACGTAGTAGAAATTTCCGGATGTTTCGGAATTTAAGGGGGAACAGGGCCTGGATCTCTATCCTCTTTCCGGTAAAAAAAAAAAGGAGAACTCGGAGTTCTATATACTCCATTACCACTTTCTTCCGCACAGAAGCTGCTAATGTTTTCTATTTTCTCTTTAAAATGCATGGTCCTTCCCTCTCTAATTTTGGATCCGCCTTCAACATGCCATCCAAGTTAGATCACAACAAAACGCGCGTACATGACGTTGATCACATTTTGTCTGCGCAGAGAGCTGCGCCAAACGGAAATATTGAAGTGCTTATCGGCTCATTGCAATTATAACTAAGTACAAAACATTTCATACTATCATTATCTATTACAAAATAATTTCCATCACTTACTGAAGTCAAGATTTCCTCTGACCCCCGATGACAGGGGATGCATTGAGCGATAGTGTCATCGGGCTCCTGTTCAGATGCTGATTACAAAACCAGCCCAAGTCGATTCGTTGTAAAACCTACTCGACCTGTTTCAGAGAGATGCTCTGATTAGGATTTCATGCTCCTTTTATATCTCTATTGAATTCAATGACATGAGTCTTTCAAGTTTGCCCATATGATGTCACAATCGTAGTTTGGAAACATTTTTGTCCTTCTAAGAATAGGCCTAAATTATGGATTTTTGAAAAGTCGGTATGAAATCTAGTCTTCATGATTTACAAATGTAGGACAATAGAACATTTGATTTAATGTAGCATACAGCAAAATATCAAAATCTTATCCGAATTTTGACTAGTGTGTAAAAAAAAGCAGAGGAATCCGATTCTGTGCATCCAAAAGGAGGAGATCACTTGAATCAGCTAAATGACGTCATAACTTTTAAATTGTCTAATGCTATTTTTTTTTCACTACTGCTTGAAATCAGTACTTATCGTAAAATTAAAAACATTTTACTTGTTCTCAGATTTTTGCGAGAATTTCGATTTGCTAACTTAACTGAACTTGTCAGAAATATCAACTTGAAACAACAGAATATTGTACGAAGTGCAAATCATATGATATATGTATATCAAGCGATGCGCGTATCAGAGTGCGTACATGTATCATACGCAGTGCGTGTATTACAAAATGTGCCGTGCAAAGTGCTGTAACATATAACAAAAAAAATTGTTTTGAAATGAAACCTTACGTGAATAAATGATGCTTAAGAGAGGTTAAAATATTGATATGAGAAATATGAGGACCAAAGGGCAGGTGAAAGTATGGACGACAAGCTAATGTTAACATCATATTCAACTTGCTTTCATTCTATAACAGCTTTTCAACTATTAACAGAATAATTATAGTGCATCTCAGATCAAATTATGATCAATTCGAATCTACTTTCTCTTATTCTCTGCGCATGAGTAACTCCGCGCGCTTTGTTCGCGAGCCAGCGCGTGCAGATGATCGCACGAAATTTGAAATACGTGCAAAATATTAGAAACTAGGATATTGTAATATCTTTTTAAAAAGGGATAATAAAGGATGACGCTGTGGCGGGGAGGCTTGTGTCACTGACAAAAACATCTCATTCTGATGAAAATTCAAACTCGTATTAATAAATCAGACCAGATGTTTCTGCATGTATAAAAGGGGGACACTTGGTCAAATTGAAGTTCTTTTTTAATAAAAGAAACGAAATTTGCATTCATTAAACTGTTCAAAAATATAACTTAGGAATTGATATATTGATTTCTTTTTAGAAATTGAAGGTTGTCAAGGGAGAAAGACAAGGAGATAAATGTACACGAATTTCATATAAATGTGTATTTATGGAGATCGCTTTCTTTAAATGCAGTCTTTTGAAGAAATGAATGAAACATACAAAGTATAAAACTAAACGCATAGAAAACCGATTTTTTTTTTAGAAAATGTCATGTTGGTAGTGTATGACCTGTTTTAAGAGAGAAGAAGCATGATTTTTAAGTCAATAAACTAATGGAATCACTTTTGAAAAGTGTTTGTTTCATGACCCAATGGAAAATTCCAGTATTTTTTTTCTCTTTTCTGAGGTAAATGATTCAAAATTCATATTAGTTCTTTTCGTTCTACTGAATTCTTATTACAATATTGCGCAGAAAATAATAATTGATATCAGAACGAGGAATCATGAAAATAGTCTGTTCTTGGAGAATAAGCAAAAGTAAAACTTAAGAGAACAAAATAAGACAACATTTCTATGTCTGCCGGTGTCTCTGTGTCTCTAATTCCCAGATTATCTCAAAAAGATTATGTATTCCATGTATAACATACGTAGATAATCATAGATTAACAACCAGTAGATCTACTACGATTGAGTACATAGATATTGGAATTATACGCTAACGGACAGAGACGCGGGAACGCATTGTCATTTTATGGTAAAAGAAAGGGATTAAAGGGGATTAAGGTGTATATTGCCTTAATCTAATCTCTGTAGCTTTCAGTCAGGTATGCTCTCTTTTGTCTTAATGTCAGTGGATTAAGTCTTTTTGCGAATATGAATTTTACGGTAATCGTGTTTAACCTTCTTGAATCTTAAGAAGGACATACTAGTATATAAATTATATATCCGAATTGGAGATGTGTAATCAACGAACTTATTGACCCCGTTCCCAGGTATTAAAAAATCATATCGCTCAGTAATCATAATTTGTTTGCAAATTTTTACGATAACCGCAACAAATTCGCCCCATCACCCACTTTGTCGCTCTAACCAATCAGCGATGAGATAACAAAAAGATGAGCTTAATTTGTTGATGCCTATTGATTGCCCATCGCTACCGATTCTAATCTTTTCATAGTTTTCTATAGTATTTCTATTGATACTTTTATACCCTCTTTTCTTCTTTTTTACGCGTTTAATTAAAACATGAAATGTGTTGTCATCTGAAACAGAGATGTCTGGGGAAAAAAAGAAAAAAGAAAATCGCCTTTACCTTTTGATTCATTCAATTTTCGTTACATCTTTCATTCATTACATATTGTTTGCGTGTTGTTATGCCGTGTGAGTAAAATCCCCCAGAGAAAACTAGGTTTTAATGCCCCTATAATCGCATATTCGGGAGCATATAGTTTTATGGTCTTTTTTTTTTTTTTTTTTTTTGAATAATCATAATTCTTGGCATTTGAAGAAACTTATGCGTAGAAGGTACTTGCTGTGATATACGAGTCGCCTTTTATACAATTAAATGTAATAACGACCTAAAAGTAAAACTTGTAAATTTTAAAGTATTACATTTGGACCCTTGCAACCTCTGCAGCAGTTCTCAAACAATGGGTCAATGTACAAAAATTCAGTTGATTCCATTTGTCCTTTACTGGTCATGTTGAATACCGGTAAGCCACCATATTCCTCTGTCATGCCTATTTATGATTATCCTAATGTCATATACCCAGGTTAGTGAAAATATTTTCAAGATCACAGTGCAAACAAATTAATATTGAAATTAGAATTGACTAGCATAAAGAGTTCTTCTACAAGTTAAGTGCGAATTGGATGAAATTTGAATCGCCTTATGTAAGAATTTGTCACAAATGAGCATGTGCAGTTCGTGTTACTACTCGAATTGGCTTCAACACGAGACCGCTATCTGGCGGTGATATACAAAATTAAAAGGGACTTTTCCATCCATTATGTGTAGTATCATTCTACAAATAGACGGTTAACCCATCTCAAATTTGACAAACTCCTGAAGGCAACAGATGACAGCCGACTCAAAGACTATTTGAGATAGATCCCTCATTATCACCCGGCAACACGGAATAGGTTCTATGCATTATCTACATCTATCTTAGTTCCTGTACAAATCCATTTGAAAAGTGTTTTCTCGATTTAAGCTTTGTATTTCATTCTCTGTCAGGAGTTAGACACCTTTGGCTGATAACTAAATCCAAATATTTTATTTCACCCAGGAGCGAATTGTCACAGCTAGCGTCCGCATGTCAGTCTTATCTCCAAAGAAAACTACCCTACCAACTTTGGGTGTATTCGATTCGAATTTGTCAATTTTCGATTTTGAATAGACAAAAATAGACACATGTTGATTTAAGATAACTGTTCATTGGCACTCATTTTTGCAATGATAGCACTAATTCATCTTAGAGATTAGGGAAATGTTACGTAGACTATTAGGAGCATGTTCAGTCTCGAAGCAGTACAATAGAAATCCTTAATACATGTATATCTTCCACCCACCCCCCCCCCCACCCCACCCCACCCCCCCCCCCCAAAAAAAATCCCCATAAGAACAAAATCCTGTAACACTGAAGTCTTCTTATTCTAACATGTCTAATGCAACATTATCTCTCTCTCTTATATTTTCGTTCTTTAATTTAAATTCATACCATTTAACATTCCCTTATTTCTTTCAATAAAAAAATATCCCGACCAAAATTTTAGAAGAAAGAATTGTATCCAATGCTCTCTTTTACATTAAAAATCTGAGACTGGGTGAAAGTATATTTACCATGACAAATACATTGTATATATCTCGTTATAAATTTCAAAAGAAATCGATTTTCATAAATTCTATACTTACACTCATCAGCATGAAAAAGTAGATTACATACGCGAAGTTGAGGGATGTCGGAGGGATTTAAGTCCCATTTCATCGTCCAAAATTCTCCTCTTTTTTGCTACGAATATATAAATATATTTATCATTAAATATTCAATAAATATAATATATGTATATAGTTTCAATATTACCGAAGATCATAGTCTGGTAACTTAATTGTCAGGCGGACTAAACTTTCGTGCTCTCTTTTTTCCTTTCTCTCTCTCTTCTATAATAATCTGCTTAATATCCATTTTATTCAGAAGAGGTAAAAGATATATTATTTTGCTTGTATGAAATAGAGCTTGAGTTTTCTAATTAAAATAATCACTATATTGGTTGTATATGTTGTACTATAGCTTTGAGAATTTGACGAGACACAGCACTGTGACACTGACATTCCTTTTGTATCTGTATCAAAAAATTATAATAGATAATTTCAAATTCTAAATTATGACGAAAATCCATCGACTATTTACCCACAACGATTGAGACGTTACACTTAATTCTATCAATTATCTTTTCATTCATTCGAAATTTTAAATACCATCCTTTTCATTCCCTTGGCTTGAACAGGTGAGTGCAGGTAAAATAGAAGTGAGAGTTTAAAACATTTTTTGGGGCTATGATATTGATATGAAATAAACCTTTTAAAGAGGAAAATTTACAAGGAACCAGTTTTATCTTGTCACCGTATCAAACTACATCAAAATTTCTCACGAGTCTTGGTGAAATAAAAAAAAATTGTTTACGATATTAATGGACATAAATTTATATCTTACGTAAACGGAGATATCTGGTTTTATGTATGGGAATATAAGAATTTTTTGCTTAAGTCTTTAAAAATCATTATAATCTTTTTTGTTGTCAATGACATCATTGGATCGTCATCAACATCAACAACAACACAGCTTCAATTGACAAACATTAATCCATAAACTACTTGATTAATTTCGAAATTGGGAAGATGAACAGAAATATCAAAATTGCATATAATGGATCTCAACTGATTTTCAATATCATCTGATCAGTTCTGATCAGTAAGAGATAATTTCAGGTTGTGATATGAAAAATCTTCGCTATTTCTAAATTTTGTTCGTTTTGCTTTAACGTCCGTTCATTTTCCCCAATCCATTTGATGAAACGCGATGTCATCCTATATCGAACAATTTGCATGTTGAATTAACCATGTGATGTCTTTCCATCCAATCAGCACGCTCCATTTAATTCAGTGATAAGCTAAATTCCGTTACACGAAATTTCATTATATTGTGTTGTCCCTCGTACTCTACCTTGTCATGCTCAATGACAATCGCCCTCGTCATTCGCTGCGGAACTAGGAGGAAGCAATTTAGAGTAATGTAAAATCTAGTCTGTTACGGACAGTGTTTTTGCGGACGGACGTAGTGGATGGTATTGAGAGTAATCGAGTGTAAAATTAAGTCCTCGGATAAAATGATAACTTTTGTGCAATCAATTCACCATGTAAATTCTCTGGTCGTTTCTTTTACACTGATCCCACAACATACTTCAGTTCATGTCTCAGGGTACTCAACAAAGATGGCCTTTTCGTCTGGCTTTACTAATATTCGTCACCTAAAAAAAACAATCCTTGAAGACCAAAAAATAGCATTGACCGGTGGTCGTACACATCACGTCAGAAACTATAGTTTAGTTACCTACATGAACATCACGTCAGAATCGCAATCTTTATGGAAATGGCGTTAGCAACTATGACGAGTATGCTTGCTTTCGGTAACTAAGTAAAGATGGGCGAAATAAGATGTTAAATAATAAATCAAACTTGGCAAATTTCACCAATATATTTATTATGCAGATATATTAAAGATGTATGACACGCTTTCTCAGAATCCAAACGATTTGTAATTTGCTCTGTTCAAATTCTTTACACTTTCATTTCAGAAAATGCAGAGGAGGATATCGACCATTATGATGACATCATTGATGAGGTTGAAGATGACTCACCGGAAATCGTAAACAACACTCTGCATTCGTCGATTCCTGAAGAATTTGAAGTAAAAGCGTCCGAAGTCTTGTCGGGAGAGGGACTGTTTACAAAGTATGATATTCGGAAGGGTCAAGTGTTGGGGGATTTAGCTAATGGACTGGACAGTGTTGCTTATCCGGAACAACTGCAGACGGAGGTAATCATATTTCACACATTTTACATAAGGATACTGGGACATTTAATCAGAATATCGAAGACATTGTAACTACATGTAGTGTATGAACTCTTGCACATGTACTCTTATAAAGTAACATCCTATCTTTGATGGCCCCATTATAGTGTTCCACCCATTATAATCCCCCCGATCATATCCGGGTATTAGTTTCATCATGTGCTCTTTGGGAAAATCTCCATGTTATCTCTCCTTCATGACAAGTTTGTGTCTCTCCATCGGTTTTTATCCCCCAAACTTTGACTCCAGCTGATGCGACCCTGGGAATTGAGAAAAGTTTACCTTGTTGGTGCATCAGAAGACCGCATGTGATTGCTCTTAAAAAGCAAATGATAGAATGTTACCGGACCGAGTTTATCCGAGTTTGCACCACATTTAGATATTTGTGCATACACATTGCGGTAAGATGGTAGTTTACTCTGCCTTAATGCAGAAAGTGAAAAAGTTCTCGTCAGATTTATCAATACCCCTCCAACGCTCGTTATCTCTGACTATCTCACATTTGATGATTTCTTGACATTGTAAAGAGAGTAAGCCGTTGTCGGGAATCAATGAACAACTTATTTTTTCTCTGCCCCATAAAGAGACGATATTTTTCATATTAGAAAATGCTTATTCTTACACTTTATACGGCAGAGAATTATTCAATAGAAAGAAGGAATAGTACCGGGAAAGTACAGCCGTAAGACATTTCATCTGAAATTCATTTCGCCCAAAACATCGCCGCGACCATCAATGATTCTGTCGTAATCTTCCGTTAGCGCTTGATAAGACTTCAATAAAGCATCATTTAGGGGCATCAGTCACACGATATGATAGACATTACACAAATAAACCTCACAAACGTCACAAAATGTCGATGATTCCTTTCAACTATCTTTGAGTTATCTCAAATTACGTGTTTTATGAAGTCATCTGTTGTTGTTGCCAGCCGGAATTGATTGTCTCCGTTCTCATTTTCCGAATTAATCTATCACTTGAAATTATTTGTTTGAGAACAACAGCTATATAGCGTAGTGTCGTCTGCTTTCTACAAGATTTTGGTCGTTTCATGTACAATTTCATGATGCTAAAATAATCTTCCTTTTTCTTTGAGTCTTGATGGAAATTACATGTAACCAGTACAATCGAGATGAAGAAAAAAATCTTGCATTGTTGCAAAAATCAAAACATTTTGTTTCTTTCCATCGACTTTTTCATCAAAAAATGGACTACAGTATAGTTAAGTAAATGACACTAGATATTGAGAAGCACTTTCAGATGTGGAACAGGACAAAAAAATGTTTTAAGAATTGGCTTGGCAACCGAACATTCCGTCCTTGTGGTCGACTGTCTCTTGTGCAATTTTGAACATAAAAAAACAGCATTGGGTCAGTATTGAATGGAGTCATGATTCAACCCTTCCCCACCCCCTGGAGCCGCGTATTACTCTTTTATCCTTGTATATCTCCCATTGATAAGGTACTGAATTCTCCCATGTGATCCGTGGATAGAAAACGATTGAACCCGATTACAAATACCCGAGTTAGTAAGTGCAGCTTAAGTTAGATCAAATTGGATATTAAAATACTATTAAGGAATCATCTGCTTTTCTTAAAGAGCCCATTCAACGACTTTCACTGTAAATTCTTATTTATTGTGTGCGGCTGTCAGGAGGATAGAATATCAAAATATCATTTCTCGAAATATTAAATGTATAATACGAAAACATGGGTACAATGGGATTTCATAATGAATATCACAACAGATCGTGGCGGTTTTCACTGTATCTCAATCGTTTCCCAGCCCCTTATTCTTGCTTAAGTTCTTCGCAGTATGAACATACTTTAAGACCCTTGGACAAAAGTTGTCGTCCCTTTGTGCTCTCTAAAAAAGGAGGAGGGAAAGACAGCGTGTGACAATGCCCGTGAACTCTCAAGTCAAGTGCGACTCAAAGCGCTCTTTTTTATAAGATGACAAACAATTACACCGTGCTCATCGAATATACCCGGTGTCAAACTCGGAAGGAATCGCCTTCAAATCCTTAATTAAAAATTATAGATTTTTATTTACTTTTAAAATGAAAAGTGTTTACCCCGCGGGAGTATTGAGAAAGCACTGTAGCGGCCCTATCTGACAGATAACATTGTCGGTGAGGCGATGCTAAATAAAATAAGAGAATCAGTCGGCTATTTGTTTAAGATGTCTGAATAATAAGCTTGTCATTGTACACAAAAAGAATAGGGAACATTGAGCATATGACAACCTTACAGAGACTCTCAGGATAGTAGGTTTTTGAATACAGAATAGATAGTGTCTGGAGATCGATGTATTTGTACTTCATATCCTATTGATTTGATTTTTTTCTGTCCTCTCTTTCTTTATAATGTCTACGTAATTCTTTCTTTTTCCATTATCTTTACATATATATGAAAACACTTCTACGTGTCAGTATATGAATTCTTTTATTCTTTTTTTTTAACGGAGAAATTACAGAACCTGAAATTCTGCAAACAATGTGGAGAAATCTATCGAATAGTATGAAACAGTACAAATGCATTAGAACGAAACTAGAATCAAGAAAAAATACTCAAATGATTAAAAAAAACGTGTTTTCGGTTTTTATTCTGGCCAATTCGAGACTCGGGAACAGAAACTGTAGTTTTTTTAAAGTATTTATGAGTATGAAGTATCCCATTAGGATTATCTGACGCGCCTATGATTTTTCAAGAAATTATCTGTTCTTTTTTATTTTTTCTTATTCTTTGCAAGACATTCACTGCTTTGTCAGTATGTGCATGTCCAAACACATCACCTCGGTCTGTTGAAAGTGATATTTATTCTAATTAAATGCTTTTGATACTGTCTTTATTATGATTGAATTATTTATCTAGTTTTACGTTGTCTTTGTGTGGTTTTCTTTTTTTTTTTTTTTTTTTTTTTGATTGATTGATAAACTGGAGTTTGTTTCTTTATAAATATGACAAGACCATTCCGTTTTCAATATACTAACTTTTAATAAAACGCATTTATTGCAGTTGAAATAATATCGCTCTTAAAATTTATCGATGTGTATTAAAAAAAACTTTTGAATTATTAAATAAATGAATCAATCAGCCTATCCATTAACTCGTCTGATGATATACAATTTGTACGTAAATTTTCATATGTCCAGTCTTCCTTTCCTCCTGTTTTTTTTTTTTTTTTTTTTTTTTTTTGTAAAAATTGATCGATTCTCATATAACCTGCACTTTACCAGTAGCACTGACTGTCTTATATCATGATCTTCCATCGCTATACAAAAGTCCAAAAATGACCTCTTGTTTGAACAGAAATTCACAAGTAAATACTGACCACAGTGCTGAAAGGGGAACAATCCTTGCCCGGGGCTTTGATGTAAGATATGACATTTTCAAAATTCTAAATCTCTTATTTATTTGCCCTTTCATTTTGGTTTTCAATTCAGGATGTTGGTTCTATTCATTTGCTTAAATATTAGCTTTGTCGGAGTATCTCCCCCGTTTCTCTCCCCCTTGTTTTGAGGGTTTGAGATCGTGAGGATTCCCGGGACATGACTATCTATGATCGTTTTGGGGGGACAATGGTTGAAGTGTCCAGGTGAGATAATATTGTTATATCACGTTGTATGGCCTATCGCAAATAATATTGTATGGAGATGTATGATCACCATGTTTGTTTGGTTACGCTACTGTGATAAAAACAAATATAAACCACATCAAAGGCCGACAGCTTACGGGTGGATTCCAGGCTTTTAAGTCAACAACTTACTAACCCCCTCCCCTTCCTTTTCTCCGTTATTTGACAATTTCAAATAAGTTGCATACATTGCATTTTACGTTTTTTTAGCTTTCTTTGAGAAGAAATTGACCCATAAAAGGTAAAGATAGAAATGATATAGAGGGAAATGCACAACATGTAACTTTCTAACCCCTGTTGCGCGTTAAATATAAACGTCGTAACTGATTGGTTGGAATTTTAATCAATACACAAAAGTGGGCGGGTATGGAGGAGGGGCTTACGAATGTCAATACATCAAAACACTTGCTGTGAAAGAAAGTCTGCACAATATCGTACTCTCACGGGTATATTATTCTATGAGGGGGTTGGTAACAACTTTTTTTTTTCAATATTGAAAATGTAATTATTCTTAACGGTTTATCAATGGTCGTTACAAACGCTTGATCAATTGGTTTACCTGTTCATTTCGTTTCGAAAATTATCATCGATTCATTTTCTTGTTATCATGCATGCACGTAACTAGCTACTTTCTTGTTTGAAATTTCACTTCCAATTTTCACTGCTTGGAATAAAGGGTGAATTCAAATGTAGGTAACTTCTCTGTTTTAAACAATAACTGTGCGTATGTTTTATTTAAAAATGTTCCAAACTTTATACACCATATTGAGAAAACTTTTATTCTTCTTTTTACGAAGATAACAGAGGAAGAAAGACAGAATTGGCTGAAATCCGCTGGTCAAGATTCTGGACATTGGATGAAATTTGTCCGAAGTTCTGGTGGTCCAGGTGGTCACAATCTTATGGCAGTAACTGTACACGGACAGGTAGGTGGTTTATAATCCAACATCAGAATTCTGTGGCAAATATTGAGATGGTAGCGATTGAAATTCTCTTAGTGATTATTATGATTAAATATATATTTTATTCGTTTTTTTTTTTTTTCGATATTGAATTCACATATACGTTTTTACATACATTCATTGAAACTATTTTAATTATTTTATTTTATTTTATTTTATTTTATTTTATTTTATTTTATTTTATTTTATTTTATTTTATTTTATTTTATTTTATTTTATTTTATTTTATTTTATTTTATTTTATTCTATTCTATTCTATTCTATTCTATTCTATTCTATTCTATTCTATTCTATTCTATTCTGTTCTATTTCCACCCTTTTCTTTCAAAAACGTTAAAAACGTTAATAGTCTTCTTTTTTGGATAATCTTTGATATCGTCTTACAATGTGAAAGTAAAACTCCAGTATCTTATCTATATCATTTCCAGTAAGAGTAAAATTCAGTTTCTTTAGTAACAATCGATAACGGAGTAGAGTTATCACCCTTGAAATAACAGATTAAGGTCCATCAAATCTGTCTAATCCCTTATGACAACAAAGTCACAGACTCTAATCCCATAACGTCCTTTTGTCTTAAGGTGGAACAATGTTTGTGCAAGGCCGATAACTCTGTCGTGACAAGTTCCATCTTATCTCGCAGCGTGGCGCTGTGAACACAAATCAATCACGTGTCATGTCAATTGTCTTTATGGAAAGGGGGACTAATCGTCCTCGTAATGGGGTCGTAATTATCTATCCTTTATATTGCCGCGAAGTTCACAAATTAGTTAATTGACGACACTGATCAGTGATAGGTTGCCGGGAGTTTATGAGTTTATAATCAATGACAACAGAGGAGTGTCAAGACGGGCTTAAAATCTGTTTTAAATAACGAAATCATCCACTGTCATTCTTAGTTCCTTAATTAATTGTCATCGCTGCTTCATGTAGAATTCAGGTATGATATATCTTTAATGAAATCTCATTTCTTTTCTTAGATAATTCAATTTTGACTTAATTTTTTAAAGCATTGTAGATTATTAATTTCATTGTTTTTTTTTATACAGTTTCATTGCATATTTGGAAACAAAAGTACTATCCCTCCGATAAAGAAAAAAAAATACAAATGTAGATCGGTGAAATTTTTAGAGTAGAAAGGTTTTTACTTCAAACAGACATAAAACTTTGATTTACTGAATTTTTGTCTAATATCGCTTAAAAGTCTTTCATATACATGTAACTCATCTCGAAAGTAAAATTATGAAATTTTGATTGATCGTTTATTATAAAATTGATAAAAGTTTATCGATAAAATGAAAATCATCGAAGACGAACAGGTACAATTTCTATAACACAAGTTGTCTTGTCGAGTTCAGCCACCCCAAACGTACATGTCCCGCCCCCGGAGCGGTTCTATTTACCCGACAAAGACAGGTGAAGTGCGGTAAACCTTTGATATAAGATGATCTCACCTTTTTACAGGTATTCTATAAGGCCATTCGTGACATATGCGCTGGGGAGGAGATGCTATTATTGAATTCTGAGGCTGTGTATCAGGACAGAGAGAAAGCTGGAACCAAACTTAAAGACGATATCGGTAAGTTTAATTTGCCTGATTAGAGAGATGAGGTATAGATCTGTTATTTAGTTTATCTTTGAATATATTATCGATTCTGATTAATTTCATAGATAATCATTTATAACGTATGATTTATCAAAACTATAACTTCATTTTATACCCCAAGTAAGTTTGAGCAGTCTTAGAAATAGATCGATATGGGATTTTTTTTTTTTAATCTCTGTTCCTTGTCTATATATCTTTGCACATTTTTTTATTATATTTGTTATAAAAATCCGCAAAAACATTGTATAATAAATGAAGATATGCAGCTAGATAATTCATTATCTAAATGGCGTCAAAAATAATTTATAAGCATGCGTGTTAATTCTTCTAGAAGAATAAATATACAAAAATAAGGGGGGAAAAAAGAAAAAAACTTTGAAAAACTAGGATATATTGAGTATGAAACGGTGACAACAAAAATGGACTACAAAATTATAATATTCAACTATCACGACTGTATATTTCTCATGTGATATTGTAATCAATTAACCAAGATGTGTATATCTTGAGTTTTTTTCTAAACTTAATTCGAACTTTGAATATAATTGACAAGTAGATGGTAAAGTACACTTGAGATGAATGGGAGTAAAGTATATAGTTTTCGAACGAAAGATAGGCAAAAATCTTCATTAAAATAAAGGAGGCAAAAAGTCTACTAGGCTCATTATAGGAATTTCAGCCCTAACACCCACCATGGGCGAGGAGAGAAAAGGAAGAAGTCAGGTTATATTGACATAGATTTGACTGTGTAATATTAGATATGTCATACTAATTAAGTGTAAAAACTTGTGAATGACACTTGGGAAGAGTTAGTGGTTCAAGGTCAAGGTCATAACATCACGTAGATGCGAAGAGAATTTGATTTTAGATAGATGTATGAACTTTCAAGAAAGATATTGAGTGGAAAACATTAAACGACCGTAAAAGGCTGACAAAAGGGAATTTATTCTTCTATTATCTATATATCACATTGGTGGGACACGGAAGTGCAATAATTTCGAGGATTCACAGTAAAATGAAACTTATGGAAAAATGAATATTGAAAATATGATATGGCATTAATGTGGTACTGTTTACAGGATATTGAACTTACACTTTTTAAAATGCACTTGCAATTATTTGAAACTCCATATTCCATTACATAATTTTTTTCTAATGAAATATTTTCAAAGATAAATGAATAAATAAATAAATAAGTAAATAAATAAATAAATAAATAAATAAATAAATAAATAAATAAATAAATAAATAAATAAATAAATAAATTTGAAATAGTGAAGTCATATTCAGGTTCCGATGTACGGCATTTAGAGCGCACCGTATAACATCGATCCTTTTGACAAAGACAAAAACGTTATCATCTAAGTTTGTATGACTTGCACTTTCCGCTTGTGACTTGTCCTCCTTTTAGAGACTCTTCATCAATTTATGGCTACTCCGGAATCGGCGGCCGTATTTTATCAGACACTCGTCTCTCCGTATTATCCAGGATACCGCGTTACGAGCACTTTCAGAAGTGTTAAAAGTTAGGCCAACAGTGGAGTTATTGCACTTGTTTTATCTCATTGAAATATACCGACAGATGTCACCACTCATAAGAGAATAATCTTGTCTCAGGTAACAAGGAGCGGCTCTAGGGAAAACTTTTACTTACTATGCAAAAAAAAAGGGAAAAATCCGAAGAGAAAATAGAACAATCGAAAAAAAGTGAGTTTGGTTCTTCTCTTTATTGGAGAAAAACGCATAAATTAAATTGTAAACTTAAGAAATTAATTATAAATTGACAAGAAAAAACTTCTGCAAAAAGTAATGATACATGTCGATTCTGATCAAACGCGACAGATTGACCTTTTTTCTTTTGTCCCAAGTAGATTGCAACAAGCGTAAATTATTCACGAAGTAAAATGTTCATGCCAAATAGATAAAATATAATTTTTACAAAATGAAGAGAGGTTAACATGCTCAGTAGAACTCAAAAAAAAAAAAAGATTTATATATCTCGTATACATCACTTGCCCAAGACGGTGTCATTTCTTCCCGTTTCTACGTCATGATAATACCGGATTAGAAACTCCTGGTTTTGTCCCTGTTTCTTAAGGAATCATCAAGTTTGCATGTATAAAATTTTCATTGCACTTGAAAAACAAGAAAACTTGCATTTTAATGGCCTTGTTATCACATGAAAGTTTAGTATAGCATTTGATAGTCACTTGAAGAGAGAGATATACGGGCAGATATTGCACCATTAAAGAGACAGGCCTATCTATAGTCATAAATACACTGTCTGTCCGTGACAAACACTGTCTATTTCGCTGTTCCTTGTTTCTGAACGATCTTGATAAACTGGACCGAGCAAACATTGACAAATGCATGCAGCATGCATATTTTGACGTTTTTATACTTCCTTTTTTTTATTTATGATGTCTTTTTGAAAAGAAGAGACCTTGCCTGTTCTCTGTTTTCACACAAAATTCGAAAATTTCGAGCAGAGTCATTTTTATTACCGATGTACAAATTTTGGACTTATGGTATGTGGCTTTCAGACAATCATCGTTTTTCTATTTTTGCAGACAATAAGCGGTACAGTAGCGAGTGTGGAGAGGAATTCGAATCTAGATCAAACTTACAGGAGCACCAAACTTACGACAGTTTCCATAGTAACAGATATAACGTCATGCCTCCACGTGTCAACGATGACGTCACAAATGACGAACATGCTGAGACCAAGAGGTCAGTATTTCATTCCTTATTTTCGGATTTAGGACAAGGATACCATTGAAAGAGATATCACTTAGATCACGTTACATATCAGAGGGATTAGAGAAAACTTGTAAATTGTTGGCATTTATCATTTGATGAGTAATTTTTGAAAAAAAGGCGATTATAATATACCGGTACATTGATAAATAAGTCTTGAAGGAATGGTGCATGCGTTTATATCGTACCGTTATAGGTTTTCTCCTATAGTGTGCGTGATTTATCCTAATTTCCTTCGTTTAAATGTACAACATGGGTTTATCTAAATTAATACGAACGAGCCTGATGGGGAAATAGTTTCTAAAAAGTAAAGTTCTATCTTTAAAGTCACCTGTAATTCCGTCGCATCCCTCTTATTTATTTATGACTCATTGTCCGCGCTCATAACACAAATAGCTGGAGCGAAAAAGCTATAAACGATATGTCTTTTTCTGTTTATCATTCAAGCATAAAAATATCTAATCACTGGGTGCGATCTAATATCATTGAATTGCTTATGTCAAAATTCCACATAAATCCCCGATGACTTTATTTTTGTTGGTCGTATAAAGCCGCTTAATGTTCTATGCTCTATGATTATAGAGTTTAAGATAGATTCCCCGAGCGCGCGATGTCTCTCTAAAGCTTGGCTTTCATAAAGGGTCATAATTGATCTGTGACAACCGAAACATTCAATCTGAGGATGCAGTTTCTTTGTGTTTATCAATAAAAGTCCTTGTTTTGCCTCATTGGGATAAGAGAGTAGGACACGCGAGGACATCATAACAGAAAACCATAATCATGATTTCATACTTTAAAAAGGTACATCTATTCGGGGAAATGATGATGGCAATTCTTGTAAATTGCCACACATACAATTTAAAGTTCTCCTACCGCAATATCTTTATTAGATAATCTTGAAATCTATTTCTTACTTGACATATACATTAACTTTTGTACCCTCCTTCTCTCTTGCTCATAATGAGAGAAATTCATACCATAAGATAAAGTGAAAGGCGAAATTCTTTAAAACATTCGATGATGATGATGATGATTGTCTTTTCCAGCATTGCAGACAGTGAACAGAGCATTGAGGAGCCACCAGTAGGCGGTGACAACGGAGAATACAAATGTGATGAATGTCCCAGGTCATTTCAATGGAAATCCAATCTGATAAGGCATCAGGTAGCTCATCTTATTGTCTTGATTTTGATATACAATATGTTTTAGATTGTCAAAAAAGGAAGAAATTAAACTAATCTCGAAAGTCTTTTTAAAATACTATATAACCACATGTACTAGAACTTATATTTTGTCTGGCAGATATCTCATGATTCCGGTAAGAAGTTCTCCTGCGAAAATTGTGACAAAGTATTTACAGACCCAAGTAATCTACAACGTCATATCCGGTCTCAACATGTCGGCGCGCGCAGCCATGCTTGTCCAGAATGTGGGCAAGACATTTGCGACATCTAGCGGCCTGAAGCAACATCAGCACATCCACAGCTCTGTAAAGCCTTTCCAAGTGTGAAGTCTGTCTGAAGGCTTACACTCAGTTCTCCAATCTCTGCCGACATAAAAGGATGCATGCCGACTGTCGACAACAGATCAAAGTGCAAGGATTGTGGACAAGCCTTTTCCACAGTTACATCCCTTAGTAAGCATAAGAGGTTCTGTGAGGGCGCTCTAAGAAATGGCATCCATCTTGGTTTCCCGCCAGCAGAGAAACTGAGTCCCTTGGGACTTAACTCCGTCAGTGGTGGGGTTCATGCCCCTAGCCCAATCAATCCTGCTCTATACATGGGAATGTACAGACCGCCCTACCCATTCTATCCTCCAGTCGGTGCTACGTTTCCTGTTTTCCCAGGAAGCCACGCCTTTCCTTCTCTCGGAAGTCCTCTACTACCATCAAAAGTACCCGAGGCTACTTCTCCACAGATAAAAGGAATTGTCTCACCCTCTAGTTCTCCTAAGTCAGCAGAGGGAGACAAATCAGAAAACAATCTGAAGCGCAGAAATTCTGTAGGGTCTGAATCAAATGACTCACCAATAAGTTCAGGAAGTGATGTAGATATGAACAGCTCAGGTTCAGATGCTGAAAGTGAAAGTAGTACATCAAAAAGACCAAGGAAAAGTAATTCTTTGGAGTCATCAAAGGAGGGAAGCGAATCTCTATTTAGTTCTAGATCATCCATGATTCCATTTGTTCCTACAAGACCGAGTTTGAAACCATTGAGTCTTCCCAGTCCACAGTTATCGCCCATTGTTCCAAAAGTAGAATCAGGACTTACCGTTTGATTTGTCAAAATCCCAGAAGTCACAGACACCATCGCCTGCTCATGTGTCGCCTGCTAAACCTACAGGTTCCAGTTCCGGTGAGCAGCCATTAGATTTGACAAGCAAGGCTCCAAAGGAAGAGAAGCCCCCCGAGAATCCCCGAAGGACACATATTTTCGGAATAAATGGTACCTCCGTGGATTCTAGACTCCACTATGCTTACCCACAGTTTTCAAATGCTTTAATTATGGAGCAAATGAAAATGGAGAGAGAAAAACTTCAGCAGTCGTTCCAAGAAGCAGTAAAGTTCTTGCCACTTCCTCGGTTTCCCCTCGGTGGTTCCTCTTACGCCTCGGCAGCTCTCGGTATGATAAAACAGGAGGAGAAAAATGTCTCTCCTATGCTGAAGATGAACAAGATGCCAGATCATTTTCCCTATGGAGGACATCATAAACTAAAAGAAAGATACAGCTGCAAGTATTGTGGAAAGGTAAGAGACTTTTCCTAAAGTTTTTCATGTGCAATCAAATATGATATCCAAAGTACTGTTTATGAATACTTCTTCCTACTTCAGATTTGAACAATTTTGAAAGGTGATAAACTCAATTACTTAGTTCATGCTAAATATATTTTGATACATATCAGAAAAGACAGGATTTAAACATTCACTGTTGTCCACTTTTAATCAAAATTAACATTTATTTAAATTTGTTCCATCTTAACTTAAGTTTCGTACATATTCTTTCCTAGGTGTTTCCACGCAGTGCTAATCTAACCCGCCATTTACGGACCCACACGGGGGAACAGCCATACAAGTGTAAATACTGTGAGAGGTCGTTCTCTATATCCTCCAACCTCCAACGTCACGTGAGAAACATCCACAACAAGGAGAAGCCGTTCAGGTGTACTCTATGTGACAGGTGCTTTGGACAACAAACAAATCTAGATCGACATTTGAAGAAACACGAAACGGAAGGATTAGACGTGCAGGATTCACCTAGTAATGACCATGATCTCGACTCAAAAGACGAATCTTATTTCTCCGAAATACGAAACTTCATTGGTAAAGCCACTTCTTCCGGTCTTCCTGTCATCCCAATGGCGCGTAACCTAGCAACCGGATTGCATCCCTTGATAGATCATAGAGTTGACCGTGATGACACATTCGATGCTGCTGATGATGATATTGACGAGGAAGATGACTTTGATGATGAGTTAGACGATGACGTTTCATCCAGAGAACACACTCCTACAGGTTCTCTAGAAAATGTAGATGACAGTCACAAAATTAAAACCTCAACTCCTGACAGTCAAGGAAAACCGGAAGTATCAGTACATGTATTGTCATGCGCATCATAGTCTTGTGTGTAAACTTTTTAATTTTGAAATAACTATCATTTTAATCAAGGGCTAATTACACGTAATTTATTTTGTTATTGAAAGGACCATCTAGTCGAAACAAATATCAGTTCACAATCTATTCTTAAAGTCAGTCGATATAATGGCTTTCAAAAATGGCAAGCATATTAAATCAATTTCATCACATGCATGTTATTCATAATTTCTACATTTCTTATTTAGCTATTTGACTTCCACGCCATATAGTTTGTTAGTGATTTTTGTCACGTGGTTTGATGTGTTTTACATTAGATGCCATACTTATCTGTTATTTATTACTATTAATTTCAATTTGTTTTCCTTTTGGATTGATATTTTCTCCCAATATATTAGTGTGTGCATATTTATTTACTATTCAATTTGAATCCCTTTTTGACAATCATTTAAGAGAATTTTTCCCTCTTATATTTTGATTTTATGTATATTATTTCTTTGAGGCGTTTGAATTTTGTAAAAAAAATTATACAGCATTAATATATTAGTATTTGTACATACATGTGTTCACGT
The DNA here is from genome assembly GCA_033119305.1 of Pinctada imbricata. Taxonomy (NCBI): domain Eukaryota; kingdom Metazoa; phylum Mollusca; class Bivalvia; order Pterioida; family Pteriidae; genus Pinctada; species Pinctada imbricata. The sequence continues at coordinate 61,276,362 of VSWD01000003.1, forward strand.
GATTGCTTGAATATTGTATATATGTGTAATGTAATTTATTCTTATACAAATATATCAATTTTGCTTCTTTTGATGGCCAAAAGTGCTGTCGATTTCACGGAACCTATAACGTTTTGTTGGTTCCGGATTTTCAAGTGGAGGATGAATGATTATCTGTCTCACTTTATTTGCCAAGATGCAACAAAAATTAAAATCAAGAAAAAAAAATTGAGGTGTTTATATTTCACTTTATTACAAGTTATAACTTAGCACAGTCCTATGATCCCACTCTAAATAACATTAAGGTCGACGTCTTATATCGTAAGACTAGACTTAGTAATGAGTTCAGATTTTGATTGTTTGTCGGTCAGTCCGTCCGTCTATGTTTATATCATACATGGTCAAGGTCAATATTTTCGTTCCTTCAGCACTATACTATTTCTTCTTTAATCAAAAGAAACTTCTGAACTCAACCTAGTATTCACCATTCTTGGCATTGCAGGGTAAAGGAAGCAAAAAAAAAAAAAAAAAAGAATAACGAAGCAGAGGTACAAAATAACTATTCCAACCCCTTTGCACCTAGTCTCAAGTGTGATTTGATTTTTTCACAAATGACGTCACATAATTTGACGTAAGGATATCTTATTTTTCAAGGCTTTATCGGTCAAATGTATTTGGCGACTGTTTCAGCGATTCTGCAAATGTCTTCGCATATAGCGATGTCCAAAAGATTCTACGTGTGAAGGACTTGAATAATAGGAGACATCAAACCATAGACACTTGGTCTTACTTGTGACACTCCAGAAGTCTGTGATGGACTTCACTTATGCTAAGTGTGATATAGAGCTCTTGCTAAAATAGATAACTCAATATTGGTCAGAAAAGGGCACAATAATTCTTGTCATTGACTCTTGTCTTGCCTATGCAACATTGAAGATGGCGCCAGGAAAATTCACGTTGGCTTTATTTAAACTGTTTGACATGAAGTACATGTACTACTGACGAGAATTAAATATCCGAAACACGTGTCAAGTACAACAAAATTGGTACTATATAGAACATATATTTCAATATTGACAATGTAATGTATATCACCATTACATGATGTATTATTTGTAATTGTTTCACACATGGAATCCAGGGCTATGATAAAACGTTAGAAAGGACACCCTCTCCATGTTCATGTACATATATAGAGAGAGGGAGCTCTAAAAATGCAATTCACTTGCAGTCGAGAGACCCAAACCATCACAGGCAATAAGATCATGTAGAACCATTATATAGAGACCAAAACCATCACAGGCAATAAGATCATGCAGAGCCATTATACATGTTATATACAGGACAGCTAGGGCTAAACACAACTTTGATACAGAACTTTTGCATCTTGCTCCAAAGAAAAATTGTTCCAATAATTTAATTTCACGCGATTGTAGAGAAGTCAAACATTTGAAAAGGAAAACATGGACGGATTTCTATGTTACAATTCACTTCTTTGACTTCCTTGCGAAAATAATACTTGAAAAGTTATTAATGTCACTAGCACATTATAAAGTCGTATGCATATATTGAAAATTGGTAGTGTCAAAGACCAAAATAATTTTAAACTAGAAAGGTTTCTTGTTGCGGTTGCAACAAGAGTGTCTTCCTCCTATACAATTTTTGGTTTGGAAATATGAAGGACGTCACATTACATGTATTTATATTATATATTTAAGTTTTCAAATAGCAGTAACATTAAACTTTCAAACCGATAATTGTTGGTGAGCAACCATTTGATTTTGGGGGGGGGGGGGGGGGGGGGGGGGCAGGAATTCTATTGCCAGCCGGTAAAATTTTTTCAGCAATTTTCTGAGCAGGCCATTTTTTTCAGCCATTACCAGAGTCGGAGAAAAATTTTCGCCGGTTCTTCGGGCCGGATTTAAACAAATTGTCAAATGTTGTGAATGTCTGTGTAAGTTAAACTCCCCGCTGTTACAGAGTATGAGTTAATAACCGTTCCTTCAGATGTCTCTTTGCAATTAGCGAATTTCAGACAGATTGTATGATGTTTAAATAGAACCTTTTCTAGATTTTTGTGCCTATGCGTATTAGGTCTCTGGTAGATACAGCTATGTGAACAGTTTGTATTTATATTAATTAATTTTTTGACTTTAAATTGTCTGGCACAAAGGACCAGCAAAAATTTCCATATCATGCAATGTATCCTTACTTTTGCATGGTCCGGGAAAAAAAATTGCCGGCCCTTTGGGCCGGAATATTTTTTTCAGCATTTTTCAGAGCCGGGATTTTTTTGTTTGCAAATTCTTCCTGCCCCCTTCCCCCATAAAAAAGGCGAGCTCGTAGCTGTAGAACCAATTTTCTTGAGAAGAGAAATGGTAATAACAAGTTACGTTCAATATATATATATATAAATACCATGAGGTTCTCGCTGTGCATGTTCAAATTTGGACCCCCCCCCCCCCCCTTCCCTTTTTTCAAAGTTTATTTTGAATTTCCATCATGGCGACATCGTTCAATATAAACAGAACTGTTTTCGAAAAACGAGGGGAGGGAAGAATGTTGGAGAAATTGTTCATCAATTTGTAAATAAACCAACCGAAAATTATGTTCGAACGTTTGCTAGAATTAGAAATTAAACTTGATGTTCAAAATATAGTTATTGAAGTTTAGAAACAGGTTTGTAGGTTAGAAATCGGAATCAAACTACCACTTTTTGTGTGTAAATTCTGGTTTGTAGCTGATCTCTTCTAAATTAATCAACTGTTTTAAAATCAAATTGTGTATATCGAAATGTATTTATGAAATGCATATTCATCATTGCCGTGAAATCGGAATTTGAAAATCTCAACACTGCTTTTCTCGAGTCGGACTCGGACTACCAATTTTAGTGTGCGCCCGATCTGTTGGCGTGAAGGTGTATCGAAATACCCAACTCAAAATTTCGATGCTCATATCTTTTCAACAGTAAGAGATAGGAAAAATCAGAAAGACTAAATAAGACAGATATATGGATAAAAAATAATAATATTGAAATTTTTAGGAAACTTCATAAGCTTAATTTTTGTTTACTATTATAAGCAAAAAAGTGTCTTCCTCCTATGAACTTCTGAATTTGGAAATATGAAGGACGGTGAAGGACGTCATTGTAATAAATCGTTACAGTGTGCATCTAGCATTTCATATCTTGCATGGCTGTCGACTTTCAAAAAGAATGGAAATTGTAGATAGCAAAATACGAGATATTTAAGCTTACAAATAGCAAAACATGAAATTTTTGGTCCTTTTGAGTAATTCGACGCTCCCGTCAAATATTTGAATCTACTAAAAAACATGATAAAAAAAAAAAAAAACAGAGACCAAAAATAAAAAAGACCAATCTAGCTTTTACTCCAAACGTAACGTTGGAGAACTTTCATTGTCCTAGCTTACAGGGTTCTTGAGAAATCGCTGATCCAATTTTCCACGGTTACGAAAACAATAGGTCTTCCGACGGAAGTCGGAAGACCTAATAAGGTGACTGAAATGATATTGAACAATGTCTTAAAGTTTATTTTATACAGAAAAAATCATAGAGTCTAGTTTTCATAGTAAATCTGCGTGCAATGCAACCTTGGAGAGGCCAGTATTTGTCCTTGTACTGTTATTAAAAAACCAATGATATAAAAGGTGTCAAAAGGATAAATTATTATATTCTGTTCTTTGTTAACATGACATGCTTTATACTTTCATACGGAATCAGGTCCTACTTGTGTATTCAGCAATAGACAGTTACGCATGCGTCCAAATCTGATAAAAGAAGACAGATCGTTCTTATAATTGTTCGGCATTAATTCTATTCGAACCGATATCACAATACAGAATACGGGTGGGCCAGCGAATTACATAGGATGACATCGGGGGAACAAATTGAATATCTGTTTTAAAGACACCCTAAATGTCAGACGACGTGTTGAATATAGGATCAAATCGCTCACTTGACTCGCAGATAACGTTATTCAGATCTGACAGGGGAGCCTATTAAGGTTGATTTATCAGATCACAACAAATTTACGACTCTTTTCTCCTCAGTTTAAATGTCAGCTTTTCGATCCCGATTTCGTGAAGCACGTTGACATGTACCCAGTTGCATCCAAACCTGTCAAATACCAATAGAATTAGTCTAAATTACCTCTGACTATAGCTTACAAATGTACATGTATAATGTTTTATGTTTGGTCGACAGACGATTCTGTTATTATGCAGACATTTGCTGAAGATCAAACAGAAATGTTGAAAAATTGAACTTGCACTTGACCAGCCTAAATGTAATTCTTTCTTTTTACAAAATCTGTGAAATATACCAAACCAACATTGTGAAAAAAAAATCAGCAAATGAAGGAAATGGATCCACGGAACAATGTTACTTATTGAACATATTGGACATGGTTGAAGTTCTCTAGTTGATTGTAAAAAGAAGGATAACATAGCTATGAAAATCGAATCGATTAAAAAAGGGACCTTGTGCTCTCCAAGACTTCTTATGTTCCTCAGAAGGGGTTCGTCGCTTTTCCCCTCTTCATCTGATTCTGGTACAACCGAGTTTCAATATAAATTAGATAATACACATAGTTTTGGTAAATAACGTCTTCATCATAATTTATTGGTTCTTGTAAAATCAAAATGTTTGAAAGATGCAAAATACGGATTATTTGTCGAGGTGGAAGGCGTGCTTCGGTGTAAACAAATCGACTGTACGAATAATCCGAGTCAAACCATTGTATCATCCTCTTCTTGAATTGATTTAAATAAGTTTTAACAAGATTACCTGGTGCCTGTCCTAAGAAAGTTTCAGACTTAAGTCTGTAGATTTAATCTGAATATTACACTGTGTTCAGATCCTTACGCCAAGACGACAACAGAGGAGGGAACAGGTAGCGGAGCGCCCTCTATGAAAGAGGGTGTGTCCTTGCTGCTCGTATCACTTGGTTTTGCTAACAATAAAAAACGAAGGTCGCTAAGAGGGACGACCTTGTTCTACATGACTGTAATTTCTGTTTCATGATCAAAATCTCGTTGATTAACACTTGAGTAGAATTGGGACAGTTTGACATATTTCTTGTCCACTCATCTTATGACGTCACTAGATTTGACGTTCGGAACTTCAGACAAATTCTTGGATCATTCGATATCTCGTGTCGTCGATTCGAAAACAATGAGTATCGTCGTGTGCAGTTTGCACCGACAAGAAGTTAGCCTCTATCTAATCAAGATCTATTGAAATGTCACGAGGTATCCCGAACCTGTCAACGAGGTCACGAGGTCAACAATTCTGTGTGCATTTATCACGGTATCTTGCAGTTAAGGTTGCGGGCGCGACTTTTTTTTTTCAACATTATCCTTTTTTCATTCAAAAACTCAAAACATTGTGCAGCAATATATCTGAATTAGTTAAATGTACTTTGATTGATAGATTACTCATTTTATTGATTAATTTTATCATTTTTTATTGTTTAAAAAAGCTATCTGAAAGCTTTATTCACACCCTAAATTTGCCCTTGAATACCATTTGAACCAATTCATCAGATAAATTAAAACAAAAAGTTTACTGTCTAATTCAAGTGAAAGAATTTTTTGTATGTTATGATCAGTGATTGAGTCATCGATCATATCGGATTCACCATCAAAATCTGTTTTTAAAACAAATCTTTTAAAAGATTGTTTAAAATTCTAGTCACCGATGCTTTTTGCTATATGAAAGGCATCGGTACTTCCTCATGCATCATATTAACTCAAAATTTGTAGGAATTCTACAAAAAAAGGAGATTCTGAAATTTATTATAAAAACACTTTGTAGGTAATAAGATATATACTAGAATATTATACAAAAGGGAATTGACCTCTACTGTATCGTTTCATCCATACGAAATATATAAATGAGGTATCACTTATTACCGGCAGTCATGGCTGCCGGTATACTGTAATACTTGCAAAAATTAAATAACTCTTGGAAATATGATTGGTGGACAATTACAAAAACTGCAAATATTCGTCAATCTGTGCATATATAAGATACTTTCATCGGGTCGGCTTAAGAGTCTAGATGACAGGACAAACGAAAGTCATATCGTATCAGTGCAATTTCTTCCGAAAGATGCATCAAAAAGTCTTGGTACCGATACGTCCTACAACAATCACAGATCCTCGGAAATCTCCGTAGCTTGAATGGAAATGAAAAAGGAAAAGACCGGAAATGTGCGATTGGTCTAACAAAAAATAAAAATCGTTTGTGTTGGCTAGCTTGACTTGACTGTACTATTTTTTCTCACTCGAAATGTCAGCTAACTGCCGGTAAGCTTCTTGTAAAAGCTAATACTTATGAGTATTATTTATTTGAAACATGTACGTCTAGTGAACCGAATTGATAATTGTAATATCCAGAAGGCTGTACTCTGGTAGCAGAGCCGGAACATGTCTTCTTTTCGTATTTACTCATCTCTATACGATTCTAGATATTGGAATGTTTTCTATCTATAACATTCCGGGGACATGTACTTGGATTTCTTAGTGTCACTTAGTCTGCGTCCTCGATTCACCTAACAGAGATAAACATAAACTACGTAGAATGCAGACGATTTCGACAGGCAGGGTTAATTCCCCTTAAATGTCGGGTGAGGAGGCTGATATACCTAATTACAGGGCAGAGTGACACGTGTAATTACTATATTGTCTCAATGACATAACACATCCTAATACTACGACTTATACTCAGAGCTGCTGCATAAATTTCGGTTTTTGGTGTCGGCTGCGGCTCAGGCGACATTTTCCGCATGCGCAAAATGACCCTTGCACAATTCATCACTGAAGTGTTGTTTCTCCAATTCTGTTGATTTGTTGGTATACTTGTACAGTATTTCATTTGATGAATTAAATGTTTCGTCTGTTTCATTTCCTTTTCCAAAGGGTTGCTGCGTCCGAATTTATTCTGACATCAGCAAACAAAATAAAACCAAGAAAAAATAATGGTATTGAAAAAAAAAACCAAAAGGAGAAATTGTCGATTTCATGTTATAATAGGTCTCATCTTGCAGACCAATAATTGTAAATCGATAAAATATGTAGTTATGAAAAAAAAATCGTATAGAATAACGTCAGTGCAGATCATTGTGTCGTATTACCATTTCTGTTTTGTTGTTAGTGCTGTGTAATAATGTCGTATTTTGCCGTCATTGTCGTGTCGTATTGTCTGTAGTTGTGTCGTATTATGCCATCGTTGTCGTGTTGTTATAGCTCATTGTTTACATGTCGGAGAATACATGTCTTGTTGTGTCGTATTATATCTGCCTTGTTGTGTTGTTTGATCGTGTCCTGTGACTCCTATACTGTTGTGTCCTATCATGTCATAGATACAGATATCATGTCATAATGTATAACAGCCAGATCATTGCCTTTTTTCTTGTTTTATTTTGTATTAAGAGGAAACTTAACATTTTTATAATGGAACTAGACAATATGGACAGAATTTAATTAAGCTTTGTTGGTGGAGGGTCAAGGGGTAAAGATCCAATACGAAATAAATGCCAAGTGAGTCTTTGCAGCATTGCAAATCACAATTACCGGAAAAATTAATAAGCTATCCAAATATCTATAAAATCTGAAGAACTTGTCAGACTAAGCTGTAAGATGATGTCAAGTACCGGACATGCGCGGTTATCACTGGTTACCATGGTAACAGAGGGCCATGAATCTTCCGTCCGTAAAAGTCGCTCACGTGATTTGTTTACAAACCTGTTCCGCTCAGGCATCAAAATTAATAAAATCCATACCAGCCCTTCCTCCAGTCTTTGCAAATCATGAATTTATTGGGAGAATAAAGAGAAATGAAGATATTTTGAAGACAATATTGCAGTGGACTCAAGTCTATGCACACAGACACAATCTGGCCCGGCTTGTGATCTAGTCTTTATACGGTACTTGACACGGCCATCATTGGTGACGTAATTAGATGAGAAGACGGCCGGATCTGTACTGTACAGATGGTCCTTAATACCAGTCGTCCCCTTGACAAATTAATCAATCTAAGGCCATACCAAATTACATGTAATTAAATGTTCTTTGGATTTCCCGCATCATATTTTTCAAAATTCAAAAAATAATATTATAAAAATAAAATGCTCGCCCTCACCACAAACTTTCTGGCTCAAGTTTTTTTGGGGTCGGTTCTGACTTCTGCAAATCTTAAAGCTTCTAGAAGTCTGAGATTGTGCAAATTTCGAAGAAAATGATACTTCTTGTGTTTGAAAAGATATGTTGGAAGCAAATTTGTTGTCCCATCGAAAGTCAAGGAGGGGGGAATGTTCGAAAATATTTTCCGTAGAGCTATGTGCCAGGCTTCCTAGTCACCAGATTTCTATGGGGATTCCTTTTTGAGTACGAAAAACATCATAAATGTTAACCTATATCAAAAATGAAATTATTTTACTCGCCCGCACCTTAAAAACTGCAATACTGAAAAAAATATAATAATTATATTTTCGCCCGCTCGCACCCTTTTTTTTCACAAGAAAATCCAAAGAACATTTAATTAATTTGGTATGGCCTAATATGTTTATGGCACTATGTTTATTCTGGAGAGGTGGATTTTATTATTCTGTTTTTTTTAAATACCTTCAAGTTAATCTTGAAAGTTAGGCTTTATTTTTTCCCGGGTCAGACTATCTATTTCCAACTTAGAGCCGGCCAGATTATTTAAAATTTCTAGCAACTTAAGGTCAGCTAGAATATGTATTTCCTAACAAATCAGCGAAGCCAGCATAACATGTGTTACTTCGTTTTTGTGAGAAAGTAGGTCAAATTATTTATTTTCAGCTACAAAGATCATAAGAGAGACCAATTTTTGAACATTTTTGGGGTCAGAATATTTATCTTAAACAAAGTCCCCCCCCCTCCCCCTCAGTATCAAATTATCGTCCCCTTATAGTGACTAATATGGTATAGTTATCGTGAGTTTTATTTTTTGCTGAATCCAAAATATCTATCCATCATATACAAAAGGGAGATAAGATTGTTAATGCAGAGCGACTTCCTCAAATCTTTTCCATGATAGTGTTAAGTCTCTGATGCTTTGAGTACAAAAGAAATTAGAGGAATCAAACAAGACGTTACATATTAGTTATGTCCTCTATGACTACTACAAGGCTGAATCAGTTGCGATACAATAGACGGAATCCACCTTTGAAATTGGATTATGGGAACGATCTGATCGCCATTTAGAGTTAATCTTCCTTGGAATTCAAAGCCATTTTACTAAGGTATGATTCAGTGGCCGAAAAATGTACAAACTATATCCTTGACAACTACGTTCGCCTGGTATCATAATTTAGTTACAAAAAATCGTTGTCACTTTGATCTGTAACATGTCTTTTTCGCTCTTTTGGTGAGAATTTCAAAATCGTCTGTTTTGTATCTGCGTTTATCTAAATCTAGAAATGTGATTGAAAAAAAAAAACTTTGACAAAATTACCGATGTGGATCAAACCTTGGGCTACCTACTTGAGAATCTAATGATATATAATATTTTAAGCACTGCAAGACAACATTTATAATTTACATGATTTTTAGAACATGTTTAAGGTAGCAAATCCCTCGTTCACGGTATAGTTTGCACGCATAGGTCTTGGAGAGAGCAGTGTCAATTTTTTTTTATGAAATAACGTAAAATAGTGCATACATGTAAATAAAAGAATTTCGCTTTGAGTCTAACTCTTGATCATTTCTGATGAAAAATTGAAAAATTCAAATCTGGAACCAATTTCCATCCAAAAACTAAAAGGTAAAAATGGAAATGAAGAAGCAAAAAGAATACAAGATAAGAAAACAAAATCAGAACAAAGACAGAATGAAAAGAGTCACTGAAACTTGCAATCTATGGGTCCGTACATGTTCTAAACTGTTGACCGAATGATTAAGACCACTGACCGCTACATGGGTGGTGCATGAGCCGCAATGTAACCGTTGGTCAATAAAGTAAATATGTCCATCCAAATGAACAAAACAACAATAAAGTTCTTGCAGGAGCCCATAAAAAGTTTATTGACCCTGAAAATCATAATATCTTGCAACGGATTCAGGTACAATCCACAACGTGAACAGGTGCTGTGTTATCATTCATTTAACTTTAAACTTTCTTCAGGGGGCAAAATAGAATTATTTTTCAATTAAAAAGTAACAAAACGAATAATGAGAATGCTCTGCATCGTCACTGTGGCTTACTCATCCCCACTTATCAAATTGTTATTATACATGACTCACTCCAATGTATCAAGTTTCATCGTGCTCCTAACATATCTATGAACCAACCACCCATTACTATGTTTACACGCTTCGCCAAATTTACAAGTGTAAATATTACACTTCGGAAAAAATCATTCATCTCTAATCATGACACATATTTTGATAATTAAATTTCTCTATCAAAGACTGAGATTTTTTGTATCTTTTCAATTGATTGCTCATGAAATGGCTTTGCTCTACGCGACCTACAGTTTCTGAAAAACTTGTCATGCGCGTCCAGAATATTCGGGTCCGGTCTCCACAACAATTTGTAACCTTTTGTCGGTTTGTCCGTTATGGTGGCCATCTTGATGGTATCAAGAGGGGTAACTTTACATCACCTGCTCGGCTCTTGTAAATTGACTTGACAGGTCATATCGATGATAGAATACTGTGCTTAAAGACTACAGGCACGCAAAAGTGTCAATCGCTTTGTCCAAAATAACAAAAAAAAAAAAAAAAAAAAAAAATAGAAAAAAAAAAAAAACAATTTTTATAGAAAGACGGATGGCAATGGTGTTTGTTACATGTACATATCAAGTATTTTGTTGTTGTTTTTTTTCTCTCTATGTATCATTTTCGTATCCTATTGTTTCTTTTCTTTCTTTCTTTTTATCTTTCTTTTTCTTTTTCTTTTACTTTTTTTGTTGCACGGTAATTGTCCGTTCAGTAAAAATACATGATGATATTTTTTTGTTTATTTATTCATATTTTGTATCCTTGCGCGGACACATGGAGAATGCCTCCAAGGACGATATAGTTCATATCTATTATTTGACAAAATTTGCATACATGTACATTTATTATCTTAAAATTTTTTGGAAATTGATATTATTATAGAATTATTTCATATGATATCATTTTGCATAGAGTGAAGTCCAATCTTTATAAATTGACAATGATTTGATTCGTGTGCATAAGTTTTGATTTTCAGAATATTCTACAGCTTGTATAGAGAAATCTTTCACAATTCAGACAATATTTAAATTGCAAATCTTACAAATCGACCGAGCAAGATCGTGTTTTATCTTTTTTATTCCCCAAGTCTTGTGTTGAATTGCACCCAGCACAAGATATCATGCACAATTGCTCAAATTTAAGTCATTTTGAATAAAATTTTCATCAAAATTGAAGCGTCTGAATCAGAGAAGAGTACATGCTTAATAATGCATGAGAAATCAAACTTTTGTATTTTTTGTAATACCTTTCGGTCTGAAATCTGCACCAGGCAATAATATTAGATTGCAGCTGAATTCTGTAAATTGGACAATAACGAATAAAGATGCGAACAGGTCGTTATATTGTGTCTTCATTTTATTTCTGAGGCTTTGAGAAATGATGCATATTAAGGAGCATTTTTTATTTTTTCTTTCTTTTTTGGGCTGAAATAGGAATTTATATTAAATTATACAGATGGTATTTTAATATGTTATCACTGCAGATACAAGAGAGATCGTTACAAAGGGTCGCACCGCGCGGCTGATTGACAATTTGTGCATTTCAAACTTTCACGGTCGATTTGGTGAAATTATGCTTTCTGAGTATGAATGATACATAAAAATAATGTCATGCATGTGTACAAAATGTGTACTGATTTTTTAAGATAATGAATGAATGTAAAATATACATTGTAAATAAACAAAATAAAGACAATTGAGTGAAAAATTGTAAAAAAAAAATGAATCGGAGGTAAGAAAAAAAAAAAACCTCAAAAAATGAGTTTAATATAATAATTTTACATCAGATAAATACCCAAAAGGGAACTAGATATTAAGTCTCTTTTCTCGGGGGGGGGGGGGGGGGAGTAAGCTTACGTAGCTTTCATTTATGTCCAAAAATTGTTGACCTCTTGGTTAAGGAAAGGATCTTGAAATATAAGAATGATAACCAATTTTTCATATCTTCTGTCTCTATTACTTTATTGTTAATTTCATGATGTGCAACCTTTTGAATGTCTTCATAATTTCTTATCTAAAAATGTCTGAAGTCTTCATGATTTCGTATCTAAAAATGTCTGTCTTCATGATTTGGTATCTTAAAATGTGTATTTCCATAGAAACCAGTACATTTTTGTACTAAAATACCTCAAATATTTGAGAAAATCTGTGTATTTAATCCCTTTTCTACCTCAGCGATTTGTAATTCCTGTTAGACATATATTCCGCCCTTTTTACGCTAGTTACTTGACATTAGACATAGCAGATTGCAGAAAAAGCCTTGATCTTAATTTTTGGAAGAGGAGAAATTCTGATAAGTCGAATCTTCAAACAAAATTTGTGCTTTGATTGTATTCTCTCTCACCTTTTAAATGTTCGTATGAAGCATTATAATCGAAATTGATATTTTACAAATAAAAACTTGACACGGGTCCTTGGGTTGATAAAATCAGAAATTTGATAGACAGAATTTGTCTTTTTGAATGTTTTATTGGTTTTTGTATTGAAATTGTTAGATGCATCAATATCTTTTTGGCATATTAGGTGAATTTGTGGGGTAAAAAAGATAGAAGAAAAGAAGATAAAATGCCTCATGAAAACAAGCAGGGAGAATACAAAAAAAACATACACACATTCTAAAAGTAATGAGTTTGATAATAAAGCACTATACCTGAGCAGTTAATTTTTTTTTATTTCTTATTTTTTATTTGAGCAGTATATTAGGTAAATTAAGTTGTTAACCGGATTCCGTGCGCATATATAGTATCTAGATTTTTTGTTTTCATTTGCTCAATATATCAAAAAGAGCATATAGAATTATGAGTACCTTTGGGACGGGGAATGATTCGTTAAAACAATTAACACAGTGAAATAGGGCATGGATGCACACCTAATATTTGCCCTTTATTATTCATTTCATTTCATTGGGGAGAACTATGGTGCAGCAGAAGCTTAATTCGTACAATCGTCTTTTGAAGTGTTTGATCATGGATTCGGGACGCAAAATCTATAAAACAAAGTGCTTATAGTGGACCATTCCGGCTTTATGCATCATGATTTCACCGAACCAGGTTCCGTCTTTTATCAGGATAACTTCCGCAATTTTGTATTTTCCTTCAGAATCCTTATCAGGAGCTTAATGTCATGCATTTACAAATTGATTTATACCAATGAATAAAATTGAATAGAAGAAAGATATTCAACCCATACAAATCAATGATAATGTAACAAAATTACGGACTAATTTTCTTTTCGGAAAGTCAACCATGCATTCTCTCGCAATTACAGAATGAAAGCTGATAGGGACCGGAGCAATAAAGATGTGACTTACAACTACGTGAATTCTACCTTAATCTCTCCTTAGATATTTAAAGAGGGGATGCTAACTTTACAGACTTATAATGAAGAAACCCCACATTCCGGATATGTTTGACTGTGCCAACGCTGTAATTCCATATTTTAATCACTCCTTAGATGTCATTTCACCATCAATCCAGGGTTTATTGCTAGTCTTATCTCCCAGATCTACACACAAGCAAAATCGATCTGAGAATTCAAAGAAAAATCTCCCCATCGTCTGTTGGCTGTCCGACCATATTAAACAATACCCAGCTTCCATAGATATTGCCAGACAATATTTCACTGTCATGCGCCACGCTCGTGCGGAAATGACGTTCCTATTTTCGGTTTTCGATGTTTTCCAATCTATTCTTTCGTTTGAATAATAAAATCTACCCCACGATTGGATTTTCTATCTGCTAATCTACCTTAATTACCCAATAATTAACGGATCATGGTAAAGATTCACAAAGATAACGTATTGTCATTTAATAACGCGCGCAATGCAAGGCAGATCGTTGCAACACGCAGACATGCGCACTAAATGAAATTTAATTGCGAGAAAATGAATTACTTTTAAATCCATTGAGCTCATTATTATACTAAAGAGTCGTGGCAGACAGAAGAATCTAAGGATCGAAAACTAGTATTCATATTTCATATCGAAGTGGGATTAAAAACACAACTGTAGACAGAATATTTTATTCATTTGAATAGTTTGGCACAAACGATTACTTTTTTTAACGGAGATCATAATCACATTCATGCGCAACGGAGATGAAGCTTCAATTGAAAAAATATATATATATATATTCATAAAGGAAGAAATGAAGAACACAATATAAGTTGCATAGCCAATATATGCAGATAAAGCAGAGCAAAAAGAAATTAAATATATTAAAAGAAATTTAAGTTCGGGCTCAATTATATTTTCATACAGATAACACAACCCCCGCCCCTCCCCCCCCCCCTCCAATAGGACATTAAATTGATAAAATATGGTCAATGCCCAAGTTCGAGCTCTAATTCCTCGCACTTTTCTATGATATTGTTGGTATTTTTTTCATATATGCTTAATCAATGCTAAGAAAGCGTATAGGCCGGCCGTAACAAGTGGCAATACGGGGCAGAGACAATGGTTTTAGGAGCAACCTGTTACATAGATCACAAGCCAATGTCTTTATCTTCTATCACATGAATAGCACTTTATCTACGTCAGCTTGGCGCGCTATGCACAGTTGATTACGCAAATGATGTAAAATTATCATTTATGGCGAACACTCACAGCGCGAGACAATAGCATGCCTTAATCTGTTTTTTACACGTGGAATAGATTAGAATTTGATCAGATTTTCATGTCCACTCCGCTCGCCTTCTTGCCGTCAATAAGTATTCACTGTATCAGATCGTTAAACATTTCCCTTTGTATGAAGTTATAAAAAATTCTAGGAAAATATCACTTGGTGAGCATTTGTCCGCTGCTTCCTTTATTTTTTTTTATACTTTGTATATATTTTTAATGGTAAGTGTGTACTTTACATTGATGTTTATTGAATAAGAAACCATTTATGCTTTGGGAAATGCATCGATGTTTATATACACAAGGACATAAATATCAGAAGTTGCTATAATGTGTATGTTGCTGGTAATTATTTTACTTAATGTTCCCAATATAGTTTCGTATTGATGTCCAGAATTCAATGATTTTCGCACACTTCACCAAAGAAAGTCGAAAGTATTTACGTGTACACAGCCAATTGTGCCTCACATGAAATTCATATGAAATGAAGCATCATGTAAATTTCACATGAAAGTTCATGTAAAATGCATATTAATTTTACATAAGATTTATGTGAAAAATGTTTCACACGAATTTCACATAAATTTCTCTCACATGAATTTCACATGAATTTTTCTAAGTGACCTTCACAGGAAACTGAATTCACATAACATCCATGTAAAAATCTTTTAAATTACATGAATTTCATGTGAAACATTCATGAAAATTTCATGCTCGTTTCACATAAATTACAAGTGAACTTTCATGTAAAGTTCATGTAAATTTCACATGAATTTCATGTGAGGCACAATTGGCTGTGTATGCATGGTTTCCAGCAAAAATGACAATGGTTGATTGCTTGATCAGGAGATTCATTAAAAAAGTTATAAATACCTAAAAATTAAAAACCCGAATTAAAGACTTTAACAAATCAATTCTTGAAACAAATTGTTGAAATGTTAAAAAAGAAGAGAAGTCAGAAATGGTGAAATTCTATTAGAATATAGACAGAAAATACCAAAGTATAGGAAATATATCATTGATAAAAACCCATATTGGGTTCGTCCATCTTCTTGAAACAATTTGTTGAAATAAAAAAGTCAATATTGGTGAATATAGACAGAAAATACCTAAGTAAAGGAAATATAACCAATATGATAAAAATCCAAAATGGGTACCTCCATTTTCACGATCCAATCTTCTGGTTAGGAGAGCGAGTCGGAACATTGGTTGACCAAGATGGGATTCCTCAGATGGGTTTCTGTGATAACAATTAATAGTCATCAGATTCGCGATCATATTCTATAATAAGATTTTTTGTGACCGAAGAATTGCGATTATTTGGCCTGATTTTTCTTCTAAAAGAGGTAAGAAATTCAAGTCAATGCCAGATAATCGTTTTCCTTTTATAATTCAAAACCAGATAAACATTGATGTGTCCATTTATATCATCTATTTATTCAGAACAAATCTCGACTAAGACGACACTCAAACTCTTCTCCACAAAAAACGTCACCAAACAAAATTAGGCTGTCAGATTCTAATCGTTTTACTTCGTGTCACCCGTTTGAATTCCGGCAGTATCATTTTCATCTAAGCCATACAAATTTTATTTTGTCGTCAGAGGGTTTTGTGGGAAGTGATCGTATTCATCAATACAGATATGTATGACAGCATTTACAGGGCTTCACTCTGCTTTTTGTGCACATCAGATGCCTATCTTATCTTCTCCGAGATATG
This sequence comes from Pinctada imbricata, assembly GCA_033119305.1. Taxonomy (NCBI): domain Eukaryota; kingdom Metazoa; phylum Mollusca; class Bivalvia; order Pterioida; family Pteriidae; genus Pinctada; species Pinctada imbricata. The sequence continues at coordinate 61,292,946 of VSWD01000003.1, forward strand.
AGAGGAATAAGTGCACTTCTATACATGTTAGTCCGAATTCACTCGCTATCAAAAATTTGGAACAATTACAAATTATTGAAAGGGAATTGACTTAAGAATGTTAATGTCATATGTGTATACAAATCAAATTAGGTTCATATCTGATTTTTATATGATTTTACATTTAATTTATTCGCTTTTAAAGTATGAGTTTGGTTCAGTTTTCGGAACGTCGACACACTCTATCTATAATTTGATTTCTCCATTGTGACGTTACAATAAGACTTTTGTAACATTTCAGAATTTATAAATAATTATGAAGTGACGTCACTTGCCAGAAAAGTGAATTTTGCTTCATTCTTTTTGGTTAAGATTTGAAATATACAAAAACAAAGTGGCATTAAACTGCAGACAGAGAAGAGTTTCTGGGAAAAATTAACAAATGCGGAGCATCAGAAACGCATGTTTCGGATGTTGAATCCGCAATCGTAAGTGATACTTCAAGTCAAAAGAATTCAGAGAAACAAATCGGTGACGCTCAATATATAAGTTTTCTAAAATATTGTATATTGGCCTAATGTACTAGCAGTTCCAAAGTTTTCTAGTGTCTGCTGAGAAAAAAAATCTCTTTAAAAAATCATTGTAGCGATGGTGCAATCATTTATACACCCTGCAATAACATGTAAATGATAAGTGAGAATAAAACATGGCAAATTTTCAAGATTCAAGTGTCCAAAACAAAGCATCTTTCAGGTACCAGCTTTAGAAAGGGAAATAATGGTTCAAGAAGAAACAAGTGAAATAACACAATCAAAGGAAACTATGTTGCAAAGCGCAGACTATAAAGAAACACGTAGCGTCCAAACTCTGCTGTTAGAGAATGTAGCTATTAGTAGTAAAAACCGAAAAAAAAAATTCAATAGGACTCCGCTACCGAGCCATAACAAACCTATAGAAGACACCCATAAGGATATTGGAAAACAATGATTGCACTGGAGAACGCTGGTATTAGAGAGATCTGAAAGAGAACATGCGAATCTCGAGAACTAATTACTGACAGGGAACATCCAAAACAAGAGAACTGAACACTGTAAGAGAACATCCGAAACTAGAAGACTGCCCACTGAAAGATAAATCAGAAACAAGAGAACTTAAGGTATTCAGCCCGCTATACATTTTCAACGAGAAATATCAAAGATACAGATTTTCAATCTCATCATATAGAATACTTTACACTAATTTTGCTCATATACATTATACAGCATGCCATTACCTCCGAACATTCCCGATGATAAAATCATCGATATTTGTAATCGAAATGGAGAAATGCTGTATAAACTTTAACCGAAGTTCTCTATTTGGGTGCAGGAACCTTAACACCGAAAAAGATCATTCAAAACTAGAGGACTGACCACTGAAACAGAACATCCAAAACTAGAGCACTGACCACAGACAGAGAACATCTAAAACTAGAGGACTGACCACAGAGAGAGAACATCTAAAACTAGAGGACTGACCACTGAAACAGAATATTAAAAACTGGAGGACTGACCACTGAAACAGAACATTCAAAACTGGAGGACTGACCACTGAAACAGAACATTCAAAACTAGAGGGCTGGCCACTGAAACAAATAATTCAACACTAGAGGACTGACCACTGAAACAGAACATTCAAAACTAGAGGGCTGGCCACTGAAACAGATAATTCAAAAGTAGAGGACTGACCACTGAAACAGAATATCCAAAACTAGAGGACTGACCACTGAAACAGAACATCAAAAACTAGAGGACTGACCACTGAAACAGAACATTCAAATCTAGAGGACTGACCACTGAAGCAGAACATTCAAAACTAGAGGGCTGACCACTGAAACAGAACATCCAAAACTAGAGGACTGACCACTTACAGTGGATATCCAAAACTAGAAGACTGCCCACTGAAAGAGAAATTCGAAACAAGTGACTAAAAAATAAAAAGAACATCCTAAACTAAAGGACTGATAACTGAGAAAAGGATACCAAAAATTAGAGGACTGACCTCTAAAAGAGAACATTCAAAACACAAGGGCTCACTAAGAAAAAAGTACATCAAAAACTAAAGGAATGGCCACTGAAACAGAACATTCAATTAATATCAAATTGTTAATAGAGAGATTCATACAAGTGTGTTTCACAAAAGAGATGATATTAGATTCAAGATAGTAAATTTCCCCTGGCATGACGGTGATGTTCCTAGATTACCGTCCTTTGGTATCTACATTTCACAGCTCATCCGGTATGTTAGAGCATGTACTGATGTTTTGGATTTTCATAGTAGAAATTTACAAATTACCAAGAAACTTTTAGGACAAGGTTTTCGCTTTCACAAACAAGTAAAGACTTTCTGGAAATTTTACCAAAATTTTTGTCAACTTCTTTTGAAATTCGGATCTATTCAGGCAACAGAGTATATTACTTTGGGTATTTCACAACCTTCATTTTATGGTGACATAATTAGCAAGATAAGAAGGATCAAAGATAGACAACATAACTATCGAAAATGCGTCAGAATCATCAAACGCCTGTTATACCATGGATATGATCCTAATGTCACCAGACGGACACTGGGCTTGGTACTTGACCAATCTACAGTCTTGTACCAGCGCATTCTTAAATCTTGCACTCTGACTGACTGTGACGACGGAACTCCATGACGAGCCCTGTCCAAACCTCTTTAGGCTAGGCATGGCCCCGACCACCTGTCCTCTCTGAATGTCAGTCGGACTCCTCGGGTGATAACATTAAGGAGCTCGCGGCGGCAGAGCACGGATTGTATTGTGTACGCCCTCTTTTCAAATCCATTTACATATTCACATGTGTTGCTTGGGCTCCTGCGTTTCGCTGTCTTGTTTGTGTGTGGTCATCTGACAGTGAGGAGGTTGTTTTACACCACAATTGTACGTTCTTCGAGACATCTGAGTAATCGGAAAAGTGGGAGGGTTGTGCGCACGTAATCCAGGATAACCATATCGTCTGCTATTTCCGTGGCAGATGGCCGTCCTAAGTCGGCACCGGTTGCCCATTGATCTCGTTGTGTAGTCCTTTGTTTTTGATGTTTCTGTGTTATGCGTTCACGTTCCTTGTCCCCTTTGCGTCTCTTCCTAAGCTTGTCTGCTCTATGTTTCCGCATTGGGTGTTTTAGGGTTTCACTGTGGGTGCTGCAGCCTGGTGTTGTTGGAGATCCCCTCCTTTGTTTCAAAACTGAGGATTGACCACTGAAACAGAACATTCAAAACTAGACGACTGACCACTGAAACAGAACATCCAAAAGTAGAGGACTGACCACTGAAACAGAACATCCAAAACTAGAGGACTGACCACTGAAACAGAACATTCAAAACTAGAGGGCTGACCACTGAAACAGAGCATTCAAAACTAAAGGACTGACAACTAACAGTGGATATCCAAAAGTAAAAAAATGCACACTGACAGAAAAATCCGAAACAAGTGAGTTAAAGAAGATCCTGACGATATTCTCAACAGCACTCACAATAGGGCACAAAATTGAGCATCGACGGACCTCTAGCAACTGAGAACTGAACACTTAAAGAGAAAATCCGAAACCAGAGAACTGACAACTGAAACAGATCATCCAAGAGGACTAAACATTGAATGAGAACATCCAAAACTAGAGGCCTGACAACTGAAAGAGAACATCAAAAACTTATGGACTGACCACTGAAACAGAACATTCAACACTATAGGATGATCATTGAAAGGGAACATCCAAAAATATAGGACTGACCACTAAAAGAGAACATCCAAATCTAGAGGACTGACAATTGAAACATCACACCCAAAAGAAGAGGACTGACAACTGAAACAGAACATCCAAAACTAGAGGACTGACCACTGAAAGAGAACATTAAAATCTAGAGGACTGACCACTGAAACAGAACATTCAACACTAGAGGACATACCTCTAAAAGAGAACATCCAAAACACGAGGGCTGACACGAAAACAGAACATAAAAAAATAAAGGACTTACTACTGAAACAGAACATTCAACACTAGAGAACTGACCACTAACAGAGAGTATCTAACACTAGAGAATTGAACACTGAAAGAAACATCAAAAACTAGAGAACTGACCATTGAAAGTGGAATCTAAAACTACAGGACTGATCACTGAAAGAGAACATCCAAAACTAGAGGACTGGCCATTGAAAGAGAACATCCAAAACTAGAGGACTGACCACTAAAAGAGAACATCCAAAACAAGAGAACTGACCACTAAAAGAGAACGTCCAAATCTAGAGGACTGACAATTGAAACATAACATCCAAAACAAAAGGACTGACTGAAACAGAACATCCAAAACTAGAGAGCTGACCACTGAAACAGAACATCCAAAACTAGAGGACTTACCACGAAACAGAACATCCAAAACTAGAGGACTTACCATTGAAACAGAACATCCAAAACTAGAGAGCTGACCACTGAAAGAGAACATCCAAAACTAGAGGACTGACCACGGAAAGAGAACAATCAAAACTAGAGGACTGACCACTGAAAGAGAGCATCCAAAACTAGAGGACTGACCACTGAAAGGGAGCATCCAAAATTAGAGGACTGATCACTGAAAGAGAGCATCCGAAATTAGAGGACTGACCACTGAAAGAGAGCATCCAAAATTAGAGGACTCACCATTGAAACAGAACATCCAAAACTAGAGGACTGACCACTGAAACACAACATCAAAAACTAGAGAGCTTACCATTGAAACAGAACATCCAAAACTAGAGGACTGACAACTGAAACAGAACATCCAAAACTAGAGGACTGACCACTGAAACAGTACATCCAAAACTAGAGAGGTGACCACTGAAAGAGAACATCCGAAACTAGAGAGCTGACCACTGAAAGAGAACATCCGAAACTAGATGACTGACCACTGAAACAGAACATCAAAAACTAGAGAGCTTACCACTGAAACGAAACATCCAAAACTAGAGGACTGACCACTGAAACAGAACATCAAATCTAGAGAGCTTACCACTGAAACAGAACATCCAAAACTAGAGGACTGACCATTGAAACAGAACATCAAAAACTAGAGAGCTTACCACTGAAAGAGAACATCCGAAACTAGAAGACTACCCGCTGAAAGATAAATCCGAAACAAGAGAACTTAACACCGAAAAAGATCATTCAAAACTAGAGTATACTGACAACTGAAACAGAACATTCAAAACTAGAGGAATGACCACTGAAACAGAAAAATCAAAACTAGAGAAAATCCGAAACAAGTGAGTTAAAGAAGATCCTGACGATAATCTCAACAACACTCACAATAGAGCATAAAATTGAGCATCGACGGACCCCTAGCAACTGAGAACTGAACACGTAAAGACAAAATCCGAAACTAAAGACCTGACAACTGAAACAGAGCATATAAAGGTAGATGACTAAACACTGAAAGAGAACATCCAAAACTATAGAGGACTGACAATTTAAAGAAAACATCGAACATTAGAGGCCTGACCACTGAAAGAAAACATCCGAAATTAGAGGACTAACCACTGAAAGAGAACAATCAAAACTAGAGGACTGACAACAGAAACAGAACACCCAACACAAGAGGACCGAGCACTAAAAAGAACATCCAAAACACGAGGACTGACAACGAAAACAGAACATCAAAAACTAAAGGACTGACCATTGAAACAGAAAATCCAAAACTAGAGGACTGACCATAGAAAGAGAACATCTAAAACTAGAGGACTTATCACTAAAAGAGAACATCCAAAACTAGAGGACTGACCACTGAAACAGATCATCCAAAACTAGAGGACTTACCACTGAAACAGAACATCCAAAACTAGAGAGCTGACCATTGATCGAAGGAGAACATCCAACACTAGAGGACTTATCACTGAAACGGAACATTCAAACTAGAGGAATGACCACTAACAATGGATATCCAAAACAAGAGGACTGACCACTAACAATGGATATCCAAAACTAGAGGACTGACCACTGAAGGAGAACATCCGAAACTAGAAGACTGCCCACTGAAATAGAAAATCCGAAACAAGTGAGTTCAAGAAGATCCTAACGATAATCTCAACAGCACTCACAATAGAGCACAAAATTGAGCATTGACGAACCCCTAGCAACTGAGAACTGAACACTTAAAGAGAAATCCGAAACTATAGGCCTGACAACAGAAACAGTACATCTAAAACTAGAGGACTGACCACTGAAAGAGAACATCCAAATCTAGAGGACTCACCACTGAAAGATAACATCAGAAACTAGAGGACTGACCACTGAAAGAGAACATCCAAAACTAGAGGACTGACCACTGAAAGAGAACATCTAAATCTAGAGGACTGACCACTGAAAGACAACATCCAAAATCTAGAGGACTGACCACTGAAAGAGAACATCCAACAGAAGAGGACCGAGCACTAAAAAGAACATCCAAAACAAGAGCACTGACCTCGTAAGGAGACTATTAAAAACTAGATATGTGACTAAAAAATAAAAAGAACATCCTATACTAAAGGGCTGATAACTGAAAAAAAATATACCAAAATCAGAGTACTGACCACTAAAAGAGAACATCCCAAAACTAGAGGTCTGACCACTAAAAGAGAACACCAAAAACACGAGGGTTGACAACGAAAACAGAACATCAAAAACTTAAGGACTGACCACTGAAACAGAACATCCAAAACTAGAGGACTGACCATAGAAAGAGAACATCCAAAACTAGAGGACTGACCACTGAAAGAGAACATCCAAAACTAGAGAATTGTACACTAAAAAGAGAACATCCAAAACTGGAAAACTGGCCATTGAAAGAGAACATCTGAAACTAAAGGACTGATCACGGAAGGAGAACATCTAAAACTAGAGGACTGACCACCGAAAGGAAACATCCAGAACTAGAGGACTGACCACTGAAAGAGAACATCTAAAACTAGAGGACTGACCACCGAAAGGAAACATCCAAAACTAGAGGACTGACCACTGAAACAGAACATTCAAAACTAGAGGACTTACCACTGAAACAGAACATCCAAACTAGAGGACTTACCACTGAAAGAGAACATCCAAAACTAGAGGACTTACCACTGAAAGAGAACATCCAAACTAGAGGACTGACCACTGAAAGAGAACATCCAAATCTAGAGGACTGACCACTGAAAGACAACATCCAAAACTAGAGGACTGACCACTGAAAGAGAACATCCAAATCTAGAGGACTGACCACTGAAAGAGAACATCCAACAGAAGAGCACTGACCTCGTAAGGAGACTATTAAAAACTAGATATGTGACTAAAAAATAAAAAGAACATCCTATACTAAAGGGCTGATAACTGAAAAAAAAATACCAAAATCAGAGGACTGACCACTAAAAGAGAACATCCCAAAACTAGAGGTCTGACCACTAAAAGAGAACATCTAAAACACGAGGGCTGACAACGAAAACAGAACATCAAAAACTTAAGGACTGACCACTGAAACAGAACATCCAAAACTAGAGGACTGACCATAGAAAGAGAACATCCAAAACTAGAGAATTGTACACTAAAAAGAGAACATCCAAAACTAGAAAACTGGCCATTGAAAGAGAACATCTGAAACTACAGGACTGATCACGGAAAGAGAACATCTAAAACTAGAGGACTGACCACCGAAAGGAAACATCCAAAACTAGAGGACTGACCACTGAAAGAGAACATCTAAAACTAGAGGACTGACCACCGAAAGGAAACATCCAAAACTAGAGGACTGACCACTGAAAGAGAACATCTAAAACTAGAGGACTGATCACCGAAAGGAAACATCCAAAACTAGAGGACTGACCACTGAAACAGAACATCCACAACTAGAGGACTTACCACTGAAACAGAACATCCAAAACTAGAGGACTTACCACTGAAAGAGAACATCCAAAACTAGAGGACTGACCACTGAAAGAGAACATCTAAAACTAGAGGACTTACCACTGAAAGAGAACATCCAAAACTAGAGGACTGACGACTGAAAGAGAACATCGAAAACTAGAGGACTGACCACTGAAACAGAATATCCAAAACTAGAGGATTGACCACCGAAAGGAAACATCCAAAACTAAAGGACTGACCACTGAAAGAGAACATCAAAATAGGAAGGCTTACCATTACCATCAGGTTTTCGTCCGCCTTTTTTATCCGTTTACATGTTCATCTGTGTGCTGCTTGAGCCCCTGTGGTTTTGCTCTCTTGTTTGTGTGGTCATCTTACAGTGAGGAGGTTATTTATATATGTATACACTACAATTGTGTGTTCGATACCTCTGGATATCCAGAAAAGTGGGAGAGCTGTGCGCATGTAATCCGGATAACCTCACCATTTGCTACTAACTTGGCACATGGTCGTCCTAAGTCGGCTCCGACTCGTGGGTTTATCTGTAGTCTTTTGTAATTCTTTGTTTTGAAGTCGTAATTGGTGTTCCGTGTCCTTTTTGTGTCTGTTGCCGTGTATGTCTAGTGTCTCCCCTGTGTTTTCACCTGGTGTGTTTCCATGTTTTGCCGTTGGTGCTACAACCGAGTCTTGTTGGATATCTCCTCCTTTCTATTATAAGAAGATTTTGGCTGAAAAATACTCGATGGTGAATGCTAATAATAGTATACAGAGTGTCACGAGACTGACCTACAAGCAATAATATCAAACTACAATAAAGATGGCGCTTCCAATGGAAGAGAGATGGGAATTCCAGTCTTGCCATTGATTCTATATAAAGCTTGACTTGGTCAAATATTATTGCTTATCATTTATTTATGTTCTACTAGAGTCATGTCACAAGTCCTCTGGAAATTGTGCCGATTCGCGTCAACGAATTCTGAGTGAATTTCAACTTTACGTAATTTCATATCTGCGGTTAACACACAAAAATCATCAAAGTAGCAAAGTGCCATTGGCCGTTTCTGTGGCTAGGTGCAAGGTGAAGTAGAATGATACCCGTACATTTAACAAAAATGAAATGTTGCGGGTACCTCCTAGATTCTGCTCGATATGACCCCAATAAGCAATGACTCTGCGGAATGTACATTTGCTCATCTTCACGACATTTCGCTCTTCATCTCTTCGAACCCTCTCATTAAGGCGGTCATAATCATAGGCAAGAACGATAATCGGGCTTACATGTGCTCCTTAAAACTCAAAAATAATTTATCACCTGCATGCAAGTCAGAGGGGGATCAAAGGTGGATCATTGGTGTATTGAACATGAAAGGTGTATTGAACACGATTTAGATCATTCTTTTTTGTGTATTTTTCAAATCGAAGTTTTAAAAGACACATTGGATCCAAAAGCCATTACTCCTCTCAACTCAAATATAAGAAACAAAATTTTATATTATTTATCTTCTATCTTTTCACTTATTTGTTTGCTTGTTTGTTTGGGGTTTTTTGTGTGGGGTTTTTTGTTTTATTTTTTATTTTGTTTTTGTTTTGGGTTTTTATTTTTGTCTTGGATTTGTTTTGTTTTGTTTTGGTTTTTTTTGTAATATTTTCATTTTACATTAATTTTTAATTGTCTCATACAACAGAGGAAGTAAGAATTTTAACCGGCAATTTGCATGACTCCAATCAACGTAAAATATTTCAGCCTAAGCAAGAAATTAGAAAATATAACTCAAAACAAAAGAAATGAAGACAATATTTGTATTTGTCCATAGGATTTTAATTCTTTAGATAAAAACTGTCAATTTCACAATAAACAAAGCAGACTCCTGGCGTAAGACAACTGCACTTGATGCGTGTTTACAAAGTACAAGGCAAAACATGTACACAAAAACTCAAAACTCATGCATGAAGATCGGTAACATACACAGGGATGAGACAGACAGACAGTCGATTTATGATGAGAGAAAAGGCAAAACATTCACCTGAGTTAGAGTCAAGACGGGGTCACGAGTAAATGTAAAACATCACGCGAGGTGTCAAAATTACCCAATGTGTGGAAAAATAGTTCCATTCTCTTCCTCGGCGGTACATGGGTAAGCGATGACTTTCTATCAATGCCCGTACCCCATCCCTCATTATAATTATGCCATTATGTTTGTGTAGCTTGTCAGGGGTGACAGAGGCTAAATGACAACGATCCTTATTATATTGTGATATCTACACAGGTCGTGGGGGTGTTTCTTGTGGATGATATACGAGATATGAGGGTGTACATGTTGAAACCGCAAACCAGTTTTTTTCTCTCTTTTTTTTTTTCTTAGTTGCTTTCTTTTGCAGGAATCATCTCTCTTAGGCCATGTTTTCAATAAAGAAAGCATTTAATTGCAGGGTTGAGAGGAAAAAGGAAATTAAAGAGAACATAAAGAGTCAAAAAGACTCGAGATTGTGTCCCCTCTCGAATATGAATTTGACTTTTGAAATAGCATTCTCTTAAAATTTGAGTATTTTCATTAAGATTAACAATGATATCTTTTTAAATTTACTTTTTTTTCTTGGATAAAATAAAATGAAGGCATTTAATCTATTATGAAATCATTTATTCTTGTTTATAACATTTTTTTCTAAACATGATATTCGGGTATTTTTTCTATTAAGAAAGAGAGAAAAATACTATTACAGAAGAACAAACATTAATTTATGAAATGTCTAAAGAGGAAAGAACATATATGTATTCGGGTATCTCTTATCCAAACATATGTATCTCGTGTAAATAGACTTATTCTCCACTTCTTCTAGTTTGTTTTATCCAACATATATACAGAAATGCATAAAATACAATAATCTATACAACTTATATTATATCTTTTTATCTACAATTGAAAATTCAGAAGACATGTTTTTAGAAGAAAAAAAAAACTTTGTACAATACACAATGTAGAGTACATAATACCAATAAAAAGTTTTATATATCATTATTTGAAGTAAAAAAATCCATGACTTTTCTCTTCTCTTCTTTCTCTCCATCACTAGATCGGAAAATTCTGAAGTTAATCAATAATTAAACAGATAAACAGGTTACCTTCGGATTCTGAATAGAAAAGGGAAAATGATCTCTCAAACTAAGTACGTCGCATTCGATCAGAGATAATTCGATCCACTCTAAGTCGTTGTGCGGCCAGTGTTACCTTAAGTGAGGCAATAAAGAACAACAAAAGATAACGCAAAATCGTCCAGAAGTCGACATCATGCCGGCGCTATTTTTTTCTAAGAAAATATTATTGATGCGGAAGGATAATACGGTAAATAGGAAAATCCGGAAATAAAAGTCCGCTCCGGACTGTAATTTCATACCATAATCGCTAATGACCTTGATTAGTTGATAGCGCCTCTTATTTTTTCGTGTCATATCATATTTTTCATCACTGCAAAATATTGACATTAAAAACGAAAATCAAACTCTTCATTTTCAAACAACACGTGTCTATTCTACTGTTATAGAATTTGCGGGAATGCTGTCCCTTACGGAAAAAAGGCACTAAAAAAGCATACTTTAAAAGGTACACTTTAAGTACAAAAAAAGCATACTTTAAGTACTCAATGAAGCACACTTTAAGTATCAAAAAAGCATACTTTAAGCATCATGCAAAGTGTGCTTTTTTGGTACTGCTTTTCACGGAAAACTTAGAAAAAATCAGCAAGGATGTAAATCATAAGCCGTAAAAGTACACTTTGTGTCGAACTTTACTTCTCAGCAACTCCTAAAATCAGGAAGCACTTTTTCTGTGAATTTTCAAATATAAATAAAACGAATGTATGTTTCATGCATTTATTCAAATTTTTAAACTTGCATATCAATATTGCATGCTAAATAAAATACAAAGCCCATTCAATTGTAATTCATGAAAAAATATAAAGTTATTCGCCAAAGGCAGTACTAAAAAGGCACAATACATTATTTTACAAAGTTCAATCAAAAAAGTACAAAAAAAGCATACTCCAACAAAAGTATGCCTCAAGAGGTTCTATTTAAGCAATAAAAAAGTATTCTTGTGACACAATAATATTTTCAATAGAAAAAAAGTTTTTTGCCAAAAGCAGTACAAAATAGGCACAATTTAACTTACATTTTTTGTAAACTGCAGAAAGACTAAGATAGGTATGCTTCTCGACGTACACTTTCAGCACAAAAAAGGCACATTTTACTTAGTTAAGAAAAGTATGCTTCTGGAGGTACAAAAAAGGCACTAAAAAGGTACTCTTGTTGAAAATACTTCTTTCAGAAAAAAATGTAAAGTTTTTTGCCAAAAGCAGTACAAAATAAGCACAATTTAACTTACATTTGTTTGTAAACTAAAGGAGCACTAAAAAAGTACAATTTGAATTGTCAAAGATAAGTATGCTTCTTGAGGTACACTTTAAGCACTAAAAAGGCACATTTTACTTCGTTAAGAAAAGTATGCTTCTGGAGGTACAAAAAAGGCACTCTTGTTGAAAATACTTCTTTCAGAGAAAAATGTAAAGTCTTTTGCCAAAAGCAGTACAAAATAAGCACAATTTAACTTACATTTATTTGTAAACTAAAGGAGCACTAAAAAAGTACAATTTGAATTGTCAAAGATAAGTATGCTTCTTGAGGTACACTTTAAGCACTAAAAAGGCACATTTTACTTAGTTAAGAAAAGTATGCTTCTGGAGGTACAAAAAAGGCACTAAAAGGGTACTCTTGTTGAAAATACTTCTTTCAGAAAAAAATGTAAGTTTTTTGCCAAAAGCAGTACAAAATAAGCACAATTTAACTTACATTTTTTTTTGTAAACTGCAGGAGCACTAAAAAAGTACAATTTGAATAGTCTAAGATAAGTATGCTTTTTGAGGTACACTTTAAGCACTAAAAAGGCACATTTTACTTAGTTAAGATAAGTATGCTTCTGGAGGTACACTTTAAGCACTAAAAAGGCACATTTTACTTAGTTAAGATAAGTATGCTTCTTGAGGTACACTTTAAGCACTAAAAAGGCACATTTTAATTAGTTAAGAAAAGTATGCTTCTGGAGGTACATAAAAATCACTAAAAAGGTACTTTTACTGAAAATACTTCTTTCAGAAAAAAATGTGAAGTTTTTGCCAAAAGCAGTACAAAATAAGCACAATTTAACTAACATTTGTTTGTAAACTAAAGGAGCACTAAAAAAGTACAATTTGAATTGTCTAAGATTAGTATGCTTCTTGAGGCACACTTTAAGCACTAAAAAGGCACATTTTACTATGTCTAAGATACCTATATGCTTCTGGAGGTACAAAAAAATTACCTTAAAAGCATACTCCTGGAGGCATGTAAAAGGTACTAAAAAGGCATACTTCTAGAAGCACAGAAAAAGTACTGAAAAAGCATACTTAAAGTACTTTTGGAAGCATGGAAAAAGTACTAAAAAAGCATACTTTTGGGAGCATGGAAAAAGTACTAAAAAAGCATACTTTTGGGAGTATGGAAAAAGTACAAAAAAAAAGCATACTTCTGGAAGCATAGAAAAAGTACTGAGAAAGCATACTTAAAGTACTTTAGGAAACATGGAAAAAGTACTGAAAAAGCATACTTTGGTGAGCACATAAAAGGTACTAAAAAGGCATACTTTTGGAAGCATAGAAAAAGTACTGAAAAGGCATACCTTAAGTACTTTTGGAAGCATGGAAAAAGTACTAAAAAAGCACACTTTTGGAAGCATGGAAAAAAGTACAGAAAAAGCATACTTTCAGAAGCATAGAAAAAGCACTAAAAAGCATACTTTAAGCAGATACAAAAAGTACTACAGAAAAATGAAAAGATATATCTAAAAAAGATATGTATGTGGAATATGAAGGTTCCTGGTAGCATATTTTGCAGAATAAACACTGTATTTTGTTATGTGTGTGATGCTGAACTGAATTAAAGACCATAATGTGAAAGAATTTGGTGTAAATAGGAAAGTATGAATGTGCTATCACATATCATTCAAAAGTAAGAATAATGTAAACGCTTTTACAGACAGATAAATGGACAAGCTTACCATGCTGTACTTTGATGTTAACATATTATACATACTGTATATACATACATACTGTATATACATTTATTATATCCTTATGGGTATGTCTTTGTTAAAACTCTATAATAAAAAAAAGTGTGAAATTGAAATGCTGAATCGTGCGATCCACATTTACACAAATAAACCATAAACCGCTAAAGGTGGTAAGGCCGGATTGCGAAGTGTTTGTATTAGATGAAATATTCATGCCCTGTTTACACGACAGGTTTAATGCGCATTAAATCGAATTTAATGCGCATTAGATTTTAGCTGCGTTCACACGAGGAATCTAATGCGCATTAGTTTAATTCGCATTAGATTTAATGCGCATTAGATTTTGCCGTGTGAACGCAAAGCGAATCTAATTCGCATTAAATCTGGCGCATGCGTATATGATTTACTAGAATTCTACAGTACATTTCCATAATAACTGGGCACTTTTAATCACCCTTGGACCTCGAAACATAGAATAAGAGGTAAAAATACTTGATTTCATTCACAATGAACCCTCTTAGTACCTGTACTGCGTCTCTTAACTTACGTAGAGTAACATTATATTATGACGTCATTTTATCTCACAATGACGTCATGCAATGCATACATAAGCCCAACTTACGAAGAGGTAAATTAATTTTAGCAAAACAACATACAGGCATGCATTCGACCCTTTTTACTATCTAAAGTATACGGCTCTCAGTGCAAATGTACCAAAATCTAATGCGCATTAGAATGTGTCGTGTGAACGCAATGCGAATCTAATTCGCATGAGAATAAAGCGCATCAAATCTAATGCGAATTAGATTTAATGCGCACTCGTGTGAACAGGGCATCATTTTTGGGCAGACAGAAAGGTCAAAGGTAATTAATAGTGTTGTGCAATGAAAAAAAAAACTATGGTCATAAGGAATCTAAATGTGAAATATCAAAGCCCTACCCCTTATAGTTCAAAAGTAGGTCATAGGTCAATGTCAAGGTCATTTGATCAAAAGTCATGATATCAAATGAAAGGTCTGGTCATGAGGATTCTACAAATGAAATATCAAAATCCTACCTCTTATAATTTAAAAGTAGGTCAAAGGTCAATGTCACTAGGTCAAAAGTCATCATATCAAATGAAAGGTCTGGTCATGAGGAATCTACATATGAAATATCAAAACCCTACCTCTTATAGTTGAAAAGTAGGTCAAAGGTCAATGTCAAGGTCACTAGGTCAAAAGTCACAATACCAAATGAAAATTCTGGTCATGGGGAGTCTATATGTGAAAAATATCAAAACCCTACCAAATGAAAATTCTGGTCATGGGGAGTCTATATGTGAAAAATATCAAAACCCTACCTCTTATAGTTTAAAAGTAGGTCAAAGGTCAATGTCAATGCGTCAAAACTCATGATATCAAATGAAAGGACTGGTCATAAAGATTCTGAATGTCATGATGTGAAATTTCAAAGCCATACCCTCTATGGTTTATGAGATATAGCCCCGATTATTTATTTTTAAAATTAGGTCAATCTCCAAGGTCAAGGTCACAAGGTCAAAACTTTTAGTATCAATGGAAAGGTCTTGTCACAATGAATACACATGTGAAATATCAAAGCCCTATCCCTTACTATTCAAAAGTTATGGCTAAGGTTAAAGTTTTTGCGAATCTTCGATTACGGGGGCATGAAAAAACGAACTTGCCTTTCGGGTCACTTGGGAAAAATAGACCCGGGGGAGGGGAAACAAATAATTTTTTAATTGTGGCCTAATAATCCAAACACAACATTGTATATTTCCCCATTGTCAACGTACCCTGGGAACCCAAAAATTTTTAAATAGGACTCAGAATCTTCATGACATTTTCAAATTGTGTAAAATCTATCACAATCATTAATCAAGAGTAAATAAGTACCTCTACAAAGAATCTTCATGAAAAATAAATTACTTACATACATGTACAAGTACATAAAAGTATAATTATACAAGTTATGTTTATACACATCAGTTTACTGATACAGTTTATTGACTGCCAATATTTATAATGAGTTTGATAAAATCTATATATTTTCCTAATGGTTGTCATTTATTGACATAATATATGTTCTTCGGCAAAGTAATATTTTTTAAGGCAGCACGTATTTTGCTCAAAGTATCTTCCATCTTTGTAGGTTCCATTCTTTATCATCTAGCATATATGCCACTTCTAAAATACCAAATCTTGAGAAACTTCTTACTCCGACCTCTGTAATATACATGATAATTTATGTATTCATTTTAAAAATACCTAGAGAAGTATTTGTTTTGATTTAGTGTCAAAAGACATCATTTGTGAATGACTTGCTTTCTGTGGATGATAACTATATAATCAACTTGATATGGTAGGGTCCCTCTATCTGCTTGTTTCTAAGTATTCCAACAATCTGATTTATGTGTATACAACTACTACATCTCTGTAACAACTTCAGGGACTCTTATACAATGTATATACACATGAATCAGATGTGAAGCAATTTAATCTTTTGTGATTGTCAAATGAACAGTTCACACTCCATGCACAATGATCATATGATAATGTTGACTTTAAAAAAATGTGAAAATCAAATCAATTAATACAGGTAAAAGCAAGAATGAATTAATTCATGATAACATGAAATAAGGTTACCATAAACATGATTAATGCTAGAAAGTAATTTTCACACTTGGTATCTTTTGACATTTTTTTTTCAAATCTCTTAGAAGTTAGAATGAAATAAATCAATAGAACACATGATTATAGAGAAATAAGGATATCAGTTATGTTTCAGTGTTTGCTTACATTATTGTGAGTATGTTATCAGCTAACAGATTTGGTTGATGTTGGACTTGCATGATCTGTCTTGTGCTCCAGGCCAGCACATTTCTTCTCCGAGCCCTTGTACCTTAAATAACATTAAAAATTTGAATTAAATTGAACAGCTGACTGATATCTATAATCTGAAAAGCTCAATATATTCATTCACATTATAGTAAATTACCTGAAATCATCACCACCATTAGAAGGATTTTAATACAAAATTTATTATGTATCGGTACCAATGCATCTATTTCATGTTCATAGAATAAATGTCTCAATAATTACAATTTCAAGAATTTGTGTTATGTTACAGGTATGAACACACAGCAATTGTGTTTATCATGTTTATCGTACATGCAATAAGGGTCAGTCCTCGATTTTATAAAATTTAATTCAAAAAAAATATTTTATTCACCAGTAGCATATGTGTACACATTTATAGTATTATACCATACCTTTCATTTATATGTCATATTACAGGGTACATGACACCATTCTTTGTGACTCAAAAATAAGAGCGGGAGTCTGTACTACGTAACTGTAAAGTGTAATGTTCATCTCTATACATGTACGTTTGGAATGGACATATCATCATCATCATCATCATCACCAAAAGTGTAGGCAATGACCTGCTAAAAAGAAAAGAAAAATAAATTCATCAAACTGCATTATTAAACACATGAGTATTATACTGCTAACAACTTACAAGGCTAAGGCATGAAAGTTATGTTTAGATCATATTTTATTACAATAAACATGGTGCATGTACAATGTACATACCCGGTAGAATTAATGATCATTGTAAAGTTGAATTAACTTATAATCAATCATTACATTTACATGTACATAATTTGCTTACCAAACTTTAAAGTGTATGAATACATGTATCATACATATAATAACTAGAAGTAAGTATACATGCAGTGGCGGATCCAGCGCCCCCTTTGCCGGGGGGTCAAGGGGCGAATTTTTGCGATTTTATCTGAAAATGGGCCAAAATATAGGTTTTTTTGGAAAATTTGGGGTCAGTGCCTGAGGGGGGGGGGCGGCGGACGCCCCCTCCGCACCCCCCTGAATCTGCCACTGACATGAAACATCTTTAACAATTTGCAATATCACGTACGCTAAAATTATCAGAAACCTCCCTATCTAAAACAATTTTCTGTCACCATGAGCATAGTATTACAAGTCTATTGGTCGTATGTACATATAACTTACACCGTAATTGACCCTTCCGAACGCGGGAAAAATTTTAGAAATTCCATGACGTCACAATGCAATTTCGATGTTTGACCTATGTTCGAAGCATGTTTGTCCGAGGTAAAAGCATTGTGACGTCACGAAATTTTGAATTTTTTTTCGCAGTCGGAAGGGTCAATTAGTTACAAGCGTTTGAGATTTATCCCCCGATATAAATTTTAATCAGAACATTTGCTGACAAAGAAGAGAAATGTTCAATTTTCGAATTTCTGAAGTGAGCTGCTCCGTCAGGATCTGGGGGAGGGTTGGGGTGTATTAAATCTCAGACCTTGCCCGCATATGTTACTCTTTTTTTTTAAATTATTGACCCCTTTGACTTAGAATGACTGACTGAAGTTACTGAACCATTCCTCAGATAAACCACAGCATACCCACACCTCAGCATCAGTGGCGGATCCAGCGCCCCCTTTGCTGGGGGTCAAGAGTGAATTTTGACTATTTTTCACTGAAAATGGGCCAAACTATAGGGTTTTTTTGGGAAAATTTTGGGTCAGTGCCGGGGCGGACGCCCCCTCCGCATACCCCCTGAATCCGCCAGTGAGAATGTAGCAACTCGGCCTAACCCGGCCCCGCTTACAATTAAACAGACTGAGAAGATCTGCGCCTGATATATTGTGGTAGTCTGAATTTATGCCAATTTTAGGCTCGATTGTAAATGACGTTCAACAAGCACGCATGCATCATGTCATACTGTACAGCTGTAGCCTATATGCACGAGTGACGAGACGTTCGGCGTCACTCGCTCTTCACGATCATACATTATAAACTCACCTAAATATCAATAAAACCATACTTACCTATTTTAAACTGAATATGCCTTTCTGTTGTTGTTCTTTAATGGTCAAATACAGGCTAATCACCGGCAAAATTGTCGAACTTCTTCCTCGTGTTTATTTTGAAAAAGAAAGCGTGCATCGTTCGGAAAGAATCGGTATTTTTCTTTCACTAACACTAGTAAGGTGCGAGACATTCCGAGTGTTCTTGGTTGTGATTGGCTGATATTTTTAACTATTTTGAATTCGAAATTTTACACTTCTCCCGCTCAGTTTTTTTTTACCTTAATTTCTTTTTGAAATAATATTCGATCCTCTCGATATTTACACAATTTTGACGAATTGATATTTTAACATGTTTATTCCCAAATCAGCAGTTCGATCTGAACCCCCCCCCCCCCAGCAGTTAGAAGTAAAAATAAATATTTTCATATGATACGGGGGGAACATGATACGGCTAAGTGAAAAAATAACGGAAGCATACTTTCAGCACTTTTCATCTTCATTTTTAAAATTTGGAAAAAAAGGTCACGAAGTATACTTTAAGTACTTTTCATTATTTCCAGCTAGATCATGGTCTCACGAAGCACACTTTAAGCATAATTTTACTTGGTGCTAAAATATCACGTGTCGTGTAGAAGCACACTTTAAGCATTTTTCATCTTAATTAAACTAGGAAAAGTCTACTTGAAGTACTTTTTGAGATTGATTTTTTAAGAAAAAGTACACTTTAAGCATATTTCATCTTTGGTCATCATTTCGAAAAGCTCACTTTAAGCACTTTCAGAAACATTAAAAAAATCAACTTATTCTGAGAAGCATAAAAAGAGCACACTTTAAGTATAGAAAAAGTACAATGAAAAAAATCTAAGTTTTTAAGAAGTACACTTTAAGTACATTTTATTTTTTTGAAAGTTTGAAAAGTACACTTTAAGCACAAAAAAAGTATGCTTAAAGCATACTTCATGCAGGGATGATTTCTGTAAGGGGTGCACACGCTGATAAATCAAACTTCTGCTCTGATGAAATGGCGGTGTTTACGTCACATGCGTCGTTAACTACAGGAACTGTCTCCAATAAATAGTAGAAAAATCTCTATTTCAGAGAAAAATTTGACTCATTTCGCAAGTAGTCTTGTATCAACTCCGAAAAATGACCAAAACACATTTAAAGAACAATCCTCGATAATTGAAAATTAAGGATGTTTCATTTGTTTTCGTTTTCGAGTGGTCTTTTTTTTTAATCACAACTGAATCATGAAAATGTGTATATCTACTCATTTTGGTTACAGAAACTTCAATTTTTTAGTTTCTTACATTTTTTTAGAAATCGTTATTCTACAAAAATAAGCAACCAAAAATAAAAAAGGAGGAAAATCACATGTCTAAAACAAATTTTGCATTAATCTAAAGTATTTCAAAAATGGTTAAAAAAAGGTGAGCATGTGTCTCTCCGACATAACAAGGGGAAGCAACCTACTTCATCGTTAACTAATGTTAAGCGAGTATCAGTAAGGCTATAATGAGATAAGTATGATGGTAGTCTGTATCTACATCATCACCACTCGGCTTAAGGCCACGACACTATTGACTTATACAATAAAACGTATTTAATCCGTCAAGTGTCCTCTCCCGCTGCACTTCTGTGCCCAGGATGAACCCGATCGTGAGACAATGGTCAGAGGAAATCTGGAGGAAGCCACCGGTTTCCCGTCCTGTCTGTCACTAGCCTGATAACAGTTTATTTTCTTCATTACACTCAACCCCTCATAACTTGAAAACGTGTCCCCGACAACATTTTTGTACATATTTGAGGTTTTAAACTACTAAGATTCAGTTAAGGTGAGGCTCTTACTCGAAATATAGTAGCTTCTTTTTATTTCGATTGTTACTTACTTTCCAAAATGTAGCATACATTAACCGTTTTCCCTATATTCTAGATTTTCATGTTCATTGGATTGACTGAAAAAAAAAAATTTCAGTAATCGAACTGAAATAAGTAATTAAAATATATAGCACATACATCTTGCGCTTTTTCTTTCATGGGCTGCCATACAAAAATACAGTATGCATATGAATAACAATACAGCAAAGACCAAAAACAAAATCAAATTCATAATGTGTTTTTCATGCATTTTCTATTTGCATACAATAGATTGCAGGTGAATCCAAGTCTATGAAACAAGACATTTATCAACAAAACGACATAATTAAAATTCGTTATCAAAAAAAAAAAAAAAACAACAACAACAAGAACAACAAAAAAACCCGAATATGACAAAGAAGCATATGCAAACTTTTAACGAATATTCAGTAAAATTAAAAAGAAATTTGAAAGGTACACCTCCTTTATTATCACAAGCCAACGAAATTACTCGCTGTACGTAAAAGATGCGCATCAATAATCATCTTTATCTGTTCTCCATTATCTGCGGACCAGTACGCCACGCCACCAGCCAATCAGAACGCCGCTTACATGGTGGGATGAGCGGTGATGATACCTGATTATCATCCGTTATCCCCGTTTGGATTGCTCCATTATGATGTATTAGATGGCGGATATTGACAGGTTAACAGTTTAAATAGAAGCTGTTATCTGTTTAGAGCGGGGAAGAGTGGTTAGACATTAAAGAGGTGAAAAGATCAATACAAAACAGATAAGATACAAGAAATCGCTATTAAAGATGTGGTACAGGGATGCGAGAGAAAATGGCAGTGATTTTGAAGCTCTGAAATGATTTTTATATCTATAAGAAATTGTGTGAAACTATTCAAACTAACCCATTCGTTAAAATTAAAAAAAAAACCAAATATTTATTTCAAACCATCGAGTATGAATAGAATATATAAAGAATGCATAAAAAATAAGTATTAAATGCAAGAGAATACTTGGATCAAGGACGTGCGAATTCTTGCTTGGATCAAATTGACAATTTCGAAAGTATTTTAAAATGCAGAACTGAGCGCATTAACCATGGTGTGTCTCATTCTGCATTCTTACTGAAAGACTGAAAAGACATCTCACTACAAATATAATTCATAAAAATTTCCGGCTCTCGGCAAGCAAAAACGGAGGCATTCACCTAAAGCAAACACTATCAATTAAAACACTTCATAAGGCGAAAAAAGATTAAATGACCTTGACATTCGTCCTCATATAATTATTAATTGAGTAAAAGTACCGATAAAAATAAAGATTCCTATCTATCTTTGGTGAGGGGCGGGGAACCGTTGGCAGACTTCCATGTCCGGTGCCTGGTTACCTTGATAAGGCGGTCACTGCGATACTGAATCCCGTAACGGTCCAGATAGGGGTATGAGCAGAAGGACAATGGGCATATCTACAGGAACCAGGCAGAATGGACAGACGGACAGCTACTTATCTGATTTAAGACTATCAAGGATAGCTTTGTCAGTGTCGGCAGACGATCTTTTCAAAACATTGGTATGATTTACTGGAATCTTGAATCCGATGAGAAGATACTGAAAAAAATGTGTAAGGTCTGAAAAGTGTTGCTTGTTGAGGTACGTGCCGGACTTCAGAACGAATATTTTCTTGCTCCGAGGATGCAAGAAAGATGTTCCACGTTTTCCAAAGGACGAAGTTATTAAATCATTGTGAAAATTAAAAAAAAAACAAATAAAACGAGTTTGCATTGACAAATGAAAGAGAAATAATTATTGACACTGAATCCAGTAAACTAAGCAGACAAATAAGATGACATCGTTACGTGAAATTTCTTTTGAGTTTACCCCATGTATATGCATGTACATATATAATTATAAAGAATCGTCCAGGGAAACCGGTACATATCCATAATGGTGACTAAAAGAGTTATTGTGACCATCGCATGCTTAGTAGCTAAAGATTGTTGTTCTGCCACAACAACAGGGACATCGAGCGTGATCTCGCATCGCATCTCGCATCTCGCATCGCCACATCGCCGACAGATTGAACTGTCCGACCAAGTACATCAATCTTGAAAAAATGGTGGTAAATGTCATTATGACCATCCCTTTCTACAATGTCATTACAAATCTCTCAATTATTTTTTTTTTCTAAGAAAATTAAACACGTAAGGTATGATGTCTTTAGACCCATTTTGTGTTTCCGCGCTCAACGACTTGAGGAAAAGGATAGGATAGACCTTTTATAATTAATTTCTAGCATCCTGTCGTGTCATTCCTTTTTGATTGATGTGACTTTTTAAACAGATTTTGAACATACGAGTTTCCCTTTTGGAAGATGTAATCGGAAAAAAATGTTCATACATGTATTATTGTTTCATAGCGTCACTGCATGGTGCAATTATCCTATCATCGTGAGAATAGATCGATTTAAAGCTACTCAGAACATCAGTTTTGTTCGATCTCATCTCATAGTCCAAAGCTTCATGAGAAATACTGTAAAAAAACGAATGCTTAAGGGATGTTTTCCTTTTCTTGCTTTACATGTGCTCTGAACTGTTTTAGTTTTTCATTATTCTTTTAAAAATTGCAATAACCAATTAGATGATAAATGCAATAGGTCATATTCAAAATGATATGACGATATTTCCACTCCACAGTCAGTTTCTGACCACCTAGATGTAAAACGCGCACACGATTTCAAATTTATGGTCATTGATACATCTGTATTTATAGAAAGAGGGTACATGTAACTGATAAAAAGCTATTATTTATAGGTGTGGATACTTATTATGTTAACTCTCAAGCGCACACCTGGCAAACTCAGCGATGCAATCAAAACTCCCCTCATCTCTCGTGCGATTCATCGGCAGCCATATTGATCTGAGGGTTTCGTGAATATCGTGTATCTCGTACCCGTTATTTAAAGATGTAATGATAAAAAAATTGGATAGATGATAGCCCTTTTCTTCTTTTAGGCAAGATGTTAAGGCTGGCAAAGGTTGTAAGAATCGTGCTTTTTATCTCAAAGAAAAATCAGATACACTTACAAATGCAATTTTATGCTAAATAGACGATTTGAAGGTATATTCACATGATATCATTTGGGTAAAATGATGTAACTTTTGCCTTGGGTGGTACTTATAAACGATGTATTCACCGGGCGATATTAATATATAATATTCGTAAATTTTGCTTTGTTTTTGTCGAAATTTGAACAAGGTATACACACAAAGATCCGTATGTTTTCCGTAAAACAGATAGGTGGTTCTTCGCCGCCCAGGTGCTTGGGAAGTGATACCGATTTTCTTTCCTATGATCCACTCTGTATACAAAATGTGATAGCACATTTTCATAATTACTCAGCACAAAAGTGAGAATCTTGTCATATAAGGTCAAAGGTCACAAGTCAGGCCGGACGCATGCAACTGCACTCAGTGGCTTTATGAACACCTTTTCCTTCATAAGTTTTGATTCATAACTTGAATTTTCGTGAAATAAAAACCATTTTCCTTGTCAGTTTTTTTCTACTAAATAAAGTACCTGTTTAGCAGGCACTTGTTCGGTGCTCTGTTGTATAATATAGTATAGATTATTAGCAAAAGACCAACAGGTCTATAAGCATGGAACATACAAGGTACAATTGATATATACATGATCTACTGCACATCAACATACAACAAGACAAAGACAAAACACCAAATCTATCTTTCATTAAAGCAATCTGGAGTGTCCGATTGTCTGTCTTTTCTTCCGCCTGTCTTACATATACATGTACAAGGGAGTATGATGTAGGTCTAACAGAAGTTTCTGTTGCTAATTGGGTCTGTCTGTCTGTCTGTCTGTCGATAATATACACTTATAATTTTATTGTCATGAATATTTCATTTTATCGTCATGTAGTCAATTTTGAGTCGTACATTTTGCATATAAGTGTTGTAATACTATTCTCTCTCTCTCTCTTTTCTTTCTTTCTTTCTTTCTTTCTTTCTTTCCACAAAAACTTCAAAAAGCAACAAGTACATTTGCAGTTGATACCTTTTTCGCTCTAGGATATTTCGACCCTGTCACTCACTTACATTTGTCGTTTTCTTCTAAGAATTTTCGTCAATAAAATTACCATTTTATCTGCTGTTTATAGATTTCTTATTGAATTAGATTCGTCGCCTAGTTACACAGGACAAGTGAAAGTGTCACTTGCAATATCCCTGAGATACAGTTAAACTTCCCCGGGATTATTTAACACAAAATTATCATCGGCAACAGATGGAGCCTTTATAAAAATGTCAACATAATAGAAAATCAATCAAATTTCAGGAAATCAGTATTGATACACCATTTGATCCGCCTCTGACAATCAGGTATTGTCCTAAGTATGATAAATGAAGGAGGTGTCATATCTCACACCATGTAGATTTCTCATAATTTATGAGATTCATATTCAATGTTTTGACAAAACGAAAATCCTCGATTTAGATTAAGAAGCATTAAGATATAATGTACGATTCATAAATAAGGACAAATTTCATCTAATATATCAGTTCCCCATTCCCTTATCTGCTTTGCTGCATGGTGCAAACAATATAATTTTGTAAAAGGAAAAACGCAACTTCATAGCCTGTCAGAATATTTGTGGTTTCGGAAAAAATAGAATTATATAACATAACAAAAAACAAAATGCTTGCAAATATGAATAATGCTAGTTTTGATAAATACGTTATCTTCCGTTTGCATCATTGTAGTTACGTAAGTTTTGTAGTGATAAGCTACTTGCACTACGGACGACAAGTTGCAACGGAAAAATACGTCTTACTCACATACGAGTATTACCCCACTTTCAAACTAGTGTCACATTTCCTCTATTTTCACTTGCATTTTCATCATCAATGATGTAAAATTTAAAGTTTCATCTAAATTATTTCCGCAAATTTAGCAAAACAATAAATTCAGATACTTGTAGTTAAGTTTAGAGACTGATAGATGTTAAGTTGGGTAGGATTAAGGGTGGCAGTGGTTGTAGAATAACTAGGGGATTATACCGGAAATCCCTCCCCGCCTTAATTTTTCTTTGCGATGACGTGAAATTTTGCATTTGGCTCAATATAACGATCACGGCAATCCAAATAGTTGCTACAGGGTTTTCTACAGATATTTGGAAGGGGTGTTGGAGAGGACTGCCTCCATGCAGTCCCTCTCATAACCCCATGTCTTTGAGTCGCCTGAATACAAAAGTAAGATCTGTATAATCATCTGTGTCCTGGAATAAAACTAATAATTCTGTCTAAGAAACTGTAAACGTGACAGTTACCAATTCTTATCCAAGAAAATTGATAAAATAGAAAAAAAATAATAGTTGCGTGATTATGACTTCTCACCCATGACATCATTTTATCATCTCAATTCCATTTCACGATTTATTAGCTCTAACATCAGTTTTGTGAAACTTCTTAATTAACTCAAGTAGATTATTGATATTGACCTTCAATACGGCAACTGGTGGACTTCTTCGCTTTATTAAGGATGTGCAAGACTCTCAATCATCCCGATGACACGCCAGGGAATATTGGCGCGTGGAACCTCGCGCGCTTTCGTTTTGACGCATGCGCCTTTAGACGAAAAGTACTGACGTGAGAGTAGAGAGGACCTGAATGCCATGATTGCCGTTGTATCGGTGTGTAAACGACTTCCTTGTAAACGGACATCATGCAGACTAAAAGAAAGTCAGAATCTTGAGAAAAAAATTATAAATACGAACAAAGCAGATTCGAGTTTACTCTTGAATTTCCTTAATTTTAGCTTGCAATTCTACAGTAATGAAGTTTTACAATATGACATAATATAGACATAAAAGATATAGATGTGATATACATGGATGCTAATACAGAAAGAGAATTTGGAGCTTTTAGAAATTTCGATTACCTCGGTCAGAATTATTCCTTTAGGATGAAAAAGGTACTGTAAAATTGCAAGACCAGAAATACGTACATTTATGGAAAAAAGTATATACATGTAATTCATTTATAAAAAGCTCAGACTTCATGTCAAAAAATGAAAATACTATTAATACTGCACAAGACATGTTAGCTACAATCAAAAGAGTTGCTATGAAATCCTCTTATATTCATTTACCGCACTGATATTAATAAGTCTAAAAGAAACTAAGGATTATTACTCATACGCAGCCCACGACTGAAGCGCCACCTGTCGCCGGACACGGGCACCAAAAGATTTGTGTCGTATCTCATGAAACAACGTTTATCTAATTTTTAAGACTCAGCTGTTTCGTGTGATGTACGCTTCGCTCCACAATAACTTAAAATTAACATTTTGGATTAAAATAAGGAAACGTGTGGGACAGTTACCGTTGTGAATTTCTTCTGCTTTATTGATCTCAAAGAAAAATATGCGTGATATATACTTTTATATGAAATATTTCAACGTGTCGCTTTATCGTTTAAATAATTATGGGGCGAAATTTACCAAAATGACTCTCAGATAGATGGATATGTATAGTAACATATTACGACTGATGGATTTTCCATCAGCATCATCGTCGTTGTCGTAATCATCATCATCATCATCATCATCATCATCATCATCATCTTCTTCTTCTTCTTCATCATCATCATCATCATCATCATCATCATCATCATCATCATCATCATCATCATCATCATCATCATCATCATCATCATCTTCTTCTTCTTCTTCTTCTTCTTCTTCTTCTTCTTCTTCTTCTTCTTCTTCTTCTTCTTCTTCATTGCCGTCGTCATCGTCCTTGTCACCATGCACCAAGTTTCATTAACATGCAGTTACTTTAGAGTAAACCAAATGGACTGCATGATGCACTATTTATTTACAAGGTGCTCTGAGTAAATACTTAAGTTTTGAAGCTTTAATTTTCACGTAACGACCTCAAAGATTTCATGAATCATTCGCGCCACAGCATGCAAAATATGAGCAGAGGAAAATTTATATAAATAAACAAAATGATGGACCTTGTGTGAGAAAACAACTCTCGTCTGCAAGAGAAGTCAAAAAGATAGAAATATTTGGAAAAGAAAACTAGACGAGCTGACAGCAGATAGAGATAAGATC
This sequence comes from Pinctada imbricata, assembly GCA_033119305.1. Taxonomy (NCBI): domain Eukaryota; kingdom Metazoa; phylum Mollusca; class Bivalvia; order Pterioida; family Pteriidae; genus Pinctada; species Pinctada imbricata. Next base: position 61,320,782 of record VSWD01000003.1, read on the forward strand.
AAACATGTGGGTTATCTCCCTTATGCATGGGACATCGGCTCCTCGTCAGATGTCTCTGTGAAGCTTCTATAAACTTTTAGGCGATAAATTTTGTGCGCATCAAATGTAAACTACTCACCGGCTGATGTTACCCGACATGTCTCTCAAAACGAGGCACAAGGCAGGGGATGCAAGCGGCAATGTTGCTTTCGTTCGAACAGCTTTTTGATTGTCTTTTTTTTTTCTTCTCAAAATCACAAAATATTAACTATGTTGTTTCTAATAGTAAAAGGGAAATATCACGTGTATCAAAGTCAGAAGGTCAAGGTGGTTAGAATCAGAAAGGTCGCGGTCTTTTGCACCAGAATGATTTATTGACATCTCTTTGCACGTAAGCATTTATTCAGAGAAATCTACTGTGAAAGCGTTTTACAAGGGGATGAGATGTACGGTTGAAAAAATTGATTTTTTACAAACTTATGCGACCTTTGGTCAAACTCAACCTTTTCTTAAATCGCCATTTATCAATACAATTTAATCGACCCATGATGGGTTTAAATCTGTCAAATTCAGTTTAAATCATCACGGAAAAAAATCTTATTTTTCAGAAATTTTACCGAGTTGATCATATATATTTCTATAGCTTTGCCGGAAATGCAACCTTTCACAACAAATCTCAAATCATTGTGATGTAAGGTTGGCAGAAGACGGGATAGAGAACTGAGAGCGATACTAGTATATTCCCTTCGCTTCATCAAAAATGAAGTCTGAAGATCTAAATGTAAGAGACCAATTCGAAAGTTGATTTGCATTTTCCTTTAAGAACCTCTTAGACATAGATAAGTAAATATAACACGTTGTATACACTGATCAACAGGCTGTGGTAATATGATATGGGTGAAGAATGAAGCAAACAAGTTTTTGTAGTTAATGAATGTCATATGCGGCCCTGTCTCAGGGGGGTGTGGGAAAATTTCTCGGATGTTACTTTTTGTCTGTCTGTATCCTTAAGTTCTGATGCTGGGCGCTACTGGTAAACGGAATTATGACACTAGATAAGAAACAAATGCCCCTGTCTTTGAGAATCTATCTTTATCAAATTTGTGTTTATAATTTACATCCTGCTATCTGCAGGAAGGGGACATTAAAAACTTTCAATTTAGATTTCAATATTGAATTACAAATGTTTGAATACTTCAAACAAACCCTCGCGCTTTCCTAGTTATAAGAAGATAGAAACATTAATTCAAGAATATTGAATATGTCTTTCTTTCGTCTTAAACTCATATAACTACTTCATCATAATGATTTGTAACTTGAAGCCCATGCATGCAACGGCGATTGCAACATTTCCTAATTTGCTAAAATTACACCTAGATATTGTTTGTGTTTTGTATCATATTATTGAGTGATGTGTGAAATTCATTACGACTCTTTTCACCTTCATAACATTTTTCAGGTCAAATTACCCACTTCTCTAAACTTTCGATGCTGTCTCATCGTGTAAGTTTGGCGCCAAAAAGGACAAATGTTAAGATAATATTGGATATGAAATTTGAAAGGTAAAAGGAAAACCTTGACGGGATCGCATAAATCCGAAGTGCAAGTTTATCAAGTGGGATATGAAGGTATCTTTAATATTCTAATTAGAACAAGATGACTTGACATTATGATATCGGTGAACAAAGGGGGCTTTGAAAGATGATATAGAAAATCTATCGCTGAATTAGCATCAGCATAAGATAAAGTGAAACGCACACGCTGTTTGTTTCATCTTATCTTAATTGTCAATGAACCAATTCCGATCTCATTCCGTCTCACCTGATACGAAAGGATGGGCAGAGACAAATTAATGTGAAATAGAAAAAAAAAGTGATGCATTATTTTTAAGAAAGGATGATTTTCGAGTTTGTAAAAGGATGGAATGGAAAGAAAAACTCTTCAGAATGGAAAGAAAAACGTTAACTCTTCAGAACGAATGATTGTACATGAAATACGTATTTAATTGAACATCTCCAAATTAAACGAAAACCAGAAGAGAACAAAATTACACATCATGAACATAATTCGTCTGAACATCTCCATAAGCACAATACGAAATACATCTCTTCAAAAAAAGTACAGGAATACATCAAAGATAACAAAGTACAAATCATGAGCATAATTTGTCAGAACACCTCCATAAACAAAGTACACGAATACATCAAAGATGAAAAGTACACATCATGAACATAATTCGTTTGAACACCTCCATGAACAAAGTACACGAATACATCAAAGATGAAAAGTACACATCATGAACATAATTCGTCAGAACACCTCCATGAACAAAGTACACGAATACATCAAAGATGAAAAGTACACATCATGAACATAATTCGTTTGAACACCTCCATGAACAAAGTACACGAATACATCAAAGATGAAAAGTACACATCATGAACATAATTCGTCAGAACACCTCCATGAACAAAGTACACGAATACATCAAAGATGAAAAGTACACATCATGAACATAATTCGTCAGAACACCTCCATGAACAAAGTACACGAATACATCAAAGATGAAAAGTACACATCATGAACATAATTCGTTTGAACACCTCCATGAACAAAGTACACGAATACATCAAAGATGAAAAGTACACATCATGAACATAATTCGTCAGAACACCTCCATGAACAAAGTACACGAATACATCAAAGATGAAAAGTACACATCATGAACATAATTCGTCAGAACACCTCCATGAACAAAGTACACGAATACATCAAAGATGAAAAGTACACATCATGAACATAATTCGTTTGAACACCTCCATGAACAAAGTACACGAATATATCAAAGATGAAAAGTACACATCATGAACATAATTCGTCAGAACACCTCCATGAACAAAGTACACGAATACATCAAAGATGAAAAGTACACATCATGAACATAATTCGTTTGAACACCTCCATGAACAAAGTACACGAATACATCAAAGATGAAAAGTACACATCATGAACATAATTCGTCAGAACACCTCCATGAACAAAGTACACGAATACATCAAAGATGAAAAGTACACATCATGAAAATAATTCGTCAGAACACCTCCATGAACAAAGTACACGAATACATCAAAGATGAAAAGTACACATCATGAACATAATTCGTTTGAACACCTCCATATACAAAATACGAAATACATCTTTCCAAACAAAGTACAGAAATACATCAAGGAACAAAAGTACACATCATGAACATTATTCGTTTGAACATCTCCATGAGCAAAGTACGAAATACATCTCTTCAAACAAAGTATATACAGGAATACATCAAAGATGAAAATTACACATCATGAACATAATTCATCTGAACACCTCCATGAACAAAGTACGAATTACATCCTCATCTCCTCAAAGTACAGGAATACATCAAAGAACAAAAGTACACATTATGAATATTGAAAAAAAAAATCGTCTGTATACCTTCATGAAGAAAATACATGTAAACCTTCGAGAATATAATGAAAAGAATACATCAAACATCAATGTAGATCTCAATGAACGAAATTTTCCATCAAGAACTATAATACCTCAAAAGAACAAAAACCCTGGAGAACACAGTATACCCAAAAAGTACAGAAAAAAAAAGAAAATTAAAAGTAAACCATCGTGACAGAACAAATTTATATATGCTTCCATGCAAGAACAAATCATACTAACACAAAGAACAAAAATTGTACATTAAAGAACAACATTCTTCAGGAACAAAATAAACTTCCATGAAACAACTGAACATATCATGAAGCGGAACATAACGTCAATAAGAAAAGAAAGAAAGATAAGAAATTTGTTTCGATAGTCAAACAAGAGCTCCATGTGGGCATTGTTAGCTTCATAATCCTAAGGTAACACTTAGGGTTTGGGTAAGGGTCACTAACCTTAGTTGCATTACATTTCGATATTATAAGCAAGTTTGTTTTTGATATTATATAGCTTTTGTAAATGGCTTTCTGTGCAATCGTTGCATTCGAGAATGTGATATTGTGTCAGTCATATAGATCAGTTGCATGGCGGCCATCTTGTTAAAGTTGTCAGTTCGAAAATACAATTTGGTGGATACCTTGAGTACTTCATTCATGTGAGGTTTTGTGAAATTCTGAGCATCAGTTGCAGACTGAGAGGAGTCAAAAATGGGGAAAAACAGTTTACGCCTGACGGACGACGACGGACGGACGGACGGATCGCTGCAGTAGCTGTGACAATTAAAAATTCACTATTCAAAACTTTGTTCTGGTGAGCCAAAAATTCTACTGGTCGGGAAGAGGTTATCACCGAGCAGTAATTATCGCCGTTTTGCCCATATCTTCGGTTCTACGAATTACAAAGACTTGATTTTTTTCAGCACGTATACTTCTAATGTTTATCAAACAGTTTATGAAATTTCAAATGAATCCATTCGATGTAAACCAAGATTTTAGCAGTTAAATGTCATAAAAATGTGTTGTCTTTCCCCGAGCTCCACGGGGGCGATGGCGGTGCATCTTGGTATCTTCTGTCTCAGTCATTGAAGAAATTTCAAACTATTTTCAATAATTTTTATCACAACTGATTACAGAAAGAATAGAGGAATCCGATGGTATGATTTTAGTTGCAATATTGTGGACGTTATGAAAGAATGATCCCACGCGGCGATAATTGCTTCTCCAACCTCTTCAAAGAGCGCTTTAAATCTAGTGCATTTTAATTGCTTATAATACCAGTATAAGTCATCAGAATTTATTGAAAATTTATGTGAGTATAGGTAAAGGGTTCTAGTTTATGCTGTCCAAATTTCATGTGCGAGTCTTGAAAATTAAAGGAAATAGAGCAAAAAATGCTTTAAAATTCGGCGATAACTTCTTATCCACCAGTATGTCCCCAAAAAAAATATTCAGGGGAATAATTCATGGTCGCAGCAGTAGAAAGCAAATCAAATATGGCACCTACATGTGTTTATATGTAGAAGGTACAAATTGATTCACATAGGAATATATTCAAGGCATTCCATTAGGGGTATTATACTCTAGTTCCGGTTGTTTTGATAACATAAAAATTAAATATCATGAAGTTGGTCGAGGAAGCACGACTTCGGCAATGTTCGGAACCAAATATTTTCATGGTGAATTGAATGAAACAGAAAAAAAGATGAAATAACTATAAATATGTAAAATATGTCAGAACACAATTTCTACCTTTCAGACGATATTGTTGTTATAAAGTCATTTTAAGTACAAAATCACGTAAAAGTACGCGTATACTTGACACAATTTAAGTCGCAGCGCATGTGCACAAGGGATGGCAATTACGTCGGCGTTGATACTCCGTAATTTCATGAGATAATATCCGCTCTATATAGGATACTTTATCTTGTCTATATGAAATATAACCACGTAGAAATAGATAAAAGTAACAACGCGATTCTATACAATTAGGCAATATGAGAGCCTCATATAATCAGGTAATTAACTTATCTGTCAAATTATGTCCCCTTGATATATAAATGAGGAGGAGGGTGTATTCTTACAACAGCCTGATGGGAGTCACGTGACACCTCAGAGATAATGATTCAAATTATACTTGTATGGCCAGGTCTATCTCTCTGTACCTGTTGTTTCTCTTCGATTTTGTTTAGCAATGTCCCTCTGTATGTCTTTGTTCTTAATGTTGCGTACCTTGTGTCTGTCTGTTTGTCTGTCTAACCATGAACGTCTTCAAATTCGATAGCATCATCTAAGAACAGATAGATTTGAAGAAAAAAAAGATAGGAAAGTATCTTTGATAAAACTGTTCCAATTGAGATTCTAATGATTTTGCCTTGCTTTCTCAACTTTGAGCCTGAATAACTGGTGGGTAATTCTTTGATAATTACTTGATGCTGCAGAACAATCATGGAATGTATCGCTCGATCTTAACAAACAAACGGCATGTAGATGCATTCTCCATGCATTCGATAAGATACATTATTGGTCAATGTCCATAGTTTGGACAATGCAAATGTTTTCCCTCATCACATAGTAAAATATTGGTGTCTCATTTGAATCATGTAAATATGGTTGCTGTGAGGGGGATTCCAGTCTCACCCACGGGAGATTCCAGCCCCACCAAAGGGGAATTCCAGTCCCACCCAAGGCTAAGGTCGATTTCTTTTTGGAATCAAATCGTTGATTTAGCAAAGTTTAAATCCGGTTAAGGGACCACAAAAGGGGTGTCCCCTTCCCTCTGGATGCTGTATGTATACACTGAGTTTGACCATATATATAAAGCACTGATTGGCCTTTCGCAATCACACAATACATGTACAGTAATATTAACTTTTTAGATAATGATTCAGATGTTTAAAAAGGCGTGATGCAAACGGAGATGAGAGACAATTTACAAAACACTTCATCTGACTCCCTCATCCACCCACTATCTTGTTCTATACTACGCTATGAAGACATTACTGTGGTGCATATATGTTCAATAGCTTTCTACTTCCTACGGAAATCATCCTTATATGACATTCATCTTGATGGAATGTCAGCCATTAATTATATCTATTATGTTTGTCAAATCGTCTTTTCATTTAGAAAACTGCATGTCCGAGTATTAAAAATTACACGAGCGTGTACACGGACGGTCTGACCGACGGACAGATAATTTGAGCCAATCAGGTTCATCGATATTGGTGGAACACTTTGGACATACATGTAGAAAACAAGGTCAGTGATGTATTTTGAGTATCAGGGGCGTAGCCAAGATACTTTAAATCTGGAAGCCTAAGTATAGATTTGTTTTAGATCTGAACACTACTTGATTCCGGTCCAAGTGTGGGGTAGGACAGACTCATAAATCATTTTTGAGTAATTTTGATGTTCTGAAAAAAAGATAACATTTGAATTCTACTTTGGTTTTTTTTTTTTTTGGTTTGTGTGTGTGTATGTGTGTAATAAATGAGTATAGTAACATATGCCCTTATCGAAAATATCTTTAAAAAATTATTTCCATGCTAATTCAAAGCATGTGAAACAAGATGACATGTTGATTCTTTCTCAGTGTTTTCATGATGGCCAAGCTTTCCTGCGTCCCTCTATCAATTTATTCGTTCGTCTGTCTGACTGAATTTAAAATATTCATTTTTTTTTCGCAATTTTCAAATTGGGGATAACGTGACGTAACGTTCGATCGATCATATTCGATTGTGTTAATGTATGAAATGACCTTGACCTTATGCAAATGTAATCTAGCTATTTTAGGACGCAATAATGTCAATGATGTCACAGAAGAGAGAAATGAACATCTGTACGTGGGTTATTAAATTGATGCCCGTGTCGTCCTTCAAACTTATTTGAAAAGGCAAGGACAAGTGCAATTTTCTCTAATTGTTCGACATGCACCAGGGGAAGCCTTTAAAAAATTTTTTTTTTCATTAAATACTTTTTTCGACATGTATACGTTCGTTTGACATATCAGAACCCCGTATCTATGTTGAACCATGTGTGAGGTTTTAAACCAATATGCATGAGAGAATGGCATTTTCATATCTTCATTTGCAAAAATTAATATCATTTATTTTCATTTTACGTTATCTGTGATACCACTGCACTTTGACGGATCATTCATGACTCAATGTAAATGATGCAGCGAAAATTCGGAGAGAAAGTTACAAATTCCTGACACAAAAGTTTATTCAACAAAATTCAAAGACTCTGAATTCCTTGACTTTGTACACGAGATCGTGTATTAGTGCCATGAGTGATAATTACTAAATTTCAGACATACGATGAAATTTTGCGGACATGGTTTAAAGTTCCAGATTTTATGTTTTGGTGAAATAAAATAACTACATTATACCCGCTTTGATGTAATTAATTACCAAATAACGACCATGTACATAAGTTATGTGAGTCACATTATTTCTCTTCGTGACTTTGTAAATTAACGAAAATTTAAGCTCTCGTCGAACGAAGAAGATAAAAAAATTGTATATATGTTAAATGAGTTAGTGGAACCACTTGAGCGGCTGCATCTGGGAGGCAGAAAAATATTAAAGACACCCTGCATCAGTCAGTGATGTATCCAGGGGGGGGGGGGTGTTAGTTTGTATCATCAAGTTACTTTCAAGTGTTTAGATACGAAGAAAAAATGTCTCCAGAATTTGCATATACAAATACCTTTCTTAGAAGAGGGAGGAACGCGTTTTTCTATTCAAAATTTATTCACTCGTGGAATGCTTTTGAATTACATGTATAATAGAACTCCATGCTCACAAATGTCAGTCTCCCTTTGTAATGCATATATCGATAGTTATCTAGATATAGTCATTATTCTGTCATTGTACAAAGCAGTATGGACTCTGGTTTCGCCTCTGCTTTGTTTAGGTGGGTCAAGGTTATACAGTTCTGCTCGTCTTTTGTAGTCATATTGACTTGGAGTCAATATTAGATTATTTGATTTGTTTGGGGGTTTGGGGTGACGTTTCTTATTTGTTTTGTTTTGGGATTTTTTTTGGGGGGGGGGGGGTTGCTGTTTTTTTTTGTTTTTTTTTACAACTTGATTTATTCGATCATGGTATCATAGACAAAATCCTGGTTCTTACAAGACATACATGTAAGAAATCCAATCCGAGGTCAATATCATCCGTTTCAGACTTCAAATTGACTAAGAATTCAATATAATCACATGTTCAAATTCCTTGGATAATAAGGGGAACCACCCTGGTTTCGTCATACTTTCTGCCATGTAAATAGCTAACCAAAAGTCAATACATAGTCGCTTTGACTCCGAGTCAATATCATTTTTCATTTATCACGTCATCAAGGAAGCACCCTGGTTTCGCTCCTTCTTGGAAAGATAAGACACTTTCATTCTAAGATCCAGCGGGAGCGATAGAGAAGCACACATAAGTTGTAACTATTGAGCAACTTTCCCAAGCTTTGAATGGCCCAAGAATTTTAATAATGCCTCTATCTATAGTGAAAACATATGTATGTGTTTATCCCGGGTCAGAGGTAGCGAGGATTCACGACGTGAGAGACTACTCTGTGACAAGAGAAACAAAACCGTGTGAACAAAATCTGCCGGAATGATGCGGAACCGCAAAAACATATTTTACGTATTAAATTTGAAAGAAAAGATCCCGTCTTTCTCGTTCATTTTAATGTAACTTGTTTTTATAAATATGAATATATTAACTTATTTTTGTGATTGCGATGATGCATCATCTATTCAATCGTGTCCTATCTTTTTGCAAAAAAAAATTCCCCAAACAAAAGAAAGAAATAGAAATTAAGTAAAAAAAAAAAAAAAAACAATATATATGATAATAAAGATAATTTCATGGAAGGATTGTATTCACTTTGGAGTACGTTTTTCTGCATTCATTTATCCTTTATATTTTTCTGGGTTTCCATGAAATTGGTAACTTTCGAAAAATTCTAAATTGACAATACCCTCAGAACTTTCTGTTTTATTTTCATTTAATTGTTAAATTTGTTCATTTCAATTTTTTCATAAAAATAAAACAGTTCATAGAAATGCAATCAAAATAATATTTATAGTATATCAGGAAAATTGTAGGATAACAGACTCTGTGAAGTTGTCAAGTGATAAGAATAGAATACTAATTTCTGATTGGTCCAAAATGTTAAAGTAAGGCGGGCGGTAGGCGGAGCTACGTAATCAATACACACAATTGCTAACAATATATTCTCACGTGTATATCAGTCGCACACGGTGACAAATTCCGTTTCATCTGCTAGACATTGCATTGATAAGTGTTAGACTTTCGAGTTTCTTTGTTTTTGCTGATGCAGTTGTTTATGAATTTTAATGCAATAAAGGAATAAATTAAGTCCCAAAGTTGACCATCTCAGTGTGTATTGACTTTCATCAGTCCAGACGCATGGCAGACCATTCGCAGGTGAGAATTTTTAGAATTTTTTATACTATATGTATATGGATATACATTAGGTCCTTGATTTATATTTTTTATCAAAATCTTATATAGAATATCTTTCCATAATTCGTCAAAGAATATATGAAAGTATCATCAATGCGATAGACGTGCAAGATATGAAGTAACTTTTATGGAGTTTAAGGTTTTCACCATCTTTCTTAAAAAAACCCGCTCAATACATGCACTTTCTCTGATACTATAAAACTTTAAATAGCGTTTATAATAATAATTTATCAATTTTTCTCAACTGATTAAAATATCATCAAAATATATTTTGGCAGCTAAGTTCTATGTACCATATGTTTTACATAAATATTCTCTATAATAACGAATTGAATCCCGGACACCCGACAGGTCCCCTCCAAGACAAATGATAAATGCCACCGAAGTGAGAAAAGATTCAGTCATATTAATTTGTAATTTCTTCGTTAATTAGTGGCATATTCCCATATCTCACCACAGCCTCACTTAGCTGGCGAACAAATCAGCTATAAAATGTGCTATTTATTTGTGATATGTGATAGGCTAAGAGACATGGCTAAATACCCCATTGGGACGGGAGGCGCGGAACCAGAGTGGGCCAAAGGTTCTCTTATCATATCCCTCTTAATTCTAAAATAAAAACCACCGCATTTGAATGACTTTTCCTTATAATTTACGAAATACATTATGGACCCCCTCCCCCTTTCTTTTTTAACTTACTTACAAAAATCTCTTGTCCCGCGCATGAAAATGGAAATATTAGTATGAAATTCCCCGGGTGTTGTTGAGACCATTAAGATCAGCAAACATTTCGATCCGTGTCGCTTCGTCCATCTTTTGAATTCCTCAAATTGATGTATTATTTGTTTTTCGCATGTTGAGTATCGGGATCTGCCAAGTGGTGCACCCTGCTGGTTTATATGATAGGTGACAGGGGCTATAACTCTGTAAGAAATATAACAAAATCCCCCGGCTTGGACTAAATGAATTATTTTACTATGCCATTAATAAGCATGTTGTTTTAATTGATTGTAATTTATTTCACAGACAAATTAGTTTTGATATGCGGGATTTGATCTGATAGGATTTATAATCTGATGTCACTTGCTTCTCTGTTGGATTCTAAGCGGTGTCATGTATTGAACAATTTTCAAATTATAATGATTTTTATTCTCTCTTTTTTTCAAATATCACCGAAAAAATCATATATTTTGATACAACAGATAATAATGACAAGAAATAAAATACAAATCTTGACGTAAACAAAGAAATGGATACATTTTTTCACTTGATATCAAGTGGTTTATATAAACAAGTGTTAATTCGTGAACGTCGCCGGAGAGAAGATAATTTTTATCGCTAATCGAGTTTTATATCCATCATTGAATTCTACTGATAAGGGGGATAATTAGCCATGGTAAAAGGGGCGATAACCCAAAAGATGAGATCCACTCGGAAATACGGTTCGAGTGGTTATGAAGTCTTCTCAGAACATTAGAAAAAAGGAAAAACCTGCATTTCTTGGTGTTAGTGCATTTAATAACGATGATGAAACTCGATCATCTTGGTAGGAACTTGATTGGATTTTTTTTCATTTTGCAGTTTCATTCAAGATAGAATTTATCTAAATTGATGGGTAGTCTTCATGGGCATGGCCAAAATAAAATAAGAAATATATTTTTTATATGAAATGTTGTGACTGTAGTAGTCTGATATATATGGGTCTGTAAGTGGCACTTCAGCTGCCCATTAATTAAGGTTTCACTTCTAAAAGTGAAGTGTTTGAAGTTAAGTGTATGGGGCTTATTGTAACCAGAGAACCTTGGCTCTGGGCTCTCACTTCCCTCCTCGTCAGATAAACTCAGACAGAATACCATGTCTTATTACGTTTGCTTTGTTTAAATCTGAAATCTCATTTAAAAAGTTTGAACAAAGCAAATAAAGCAGTTTATGACTCCAGACGAACACCAGGTTACATAAAGGAAACCAGAACTGCACAGATCTTCTTGATTCGTATAAATCTGTGACAGAATTGAAGAGGGGGAATGATTTTCCTCTTTCTTCCACTTTAGTATTTTCTGAACAAAGCATTCGGATAGAATTCTACAGACAACTCGCTTCGAGAATTATTCGATTTAAATATTAATTGATGATCGACAAAATCTGCGAACGAAGTGGCTTTAGAACCAGATACAACTGTCCCATAAAACAAGTAAAAACGATATTAGGAGACAATGGCTCCCCTGGCAAGCCATTCCATAAAAAACAGGCTTAATGCAGTGCAATACTCGGCAGATGCAACCGAAAAAAGTTAAGTTACACACAATGGCGCATTCAATTCTATGTCAACGGGCACGCGTTATCTACGACGAAAGCTTGCCCCAGTAGTGCAGATGCATCTTGTGCGTTTTACACATACGTTGTCAGTTGTAAAGTGTGGCTTTGTCAAGCCCTGTCATCCAAGATAAATGAGATTAGATGTTTTATAAAAATCACAGGTGATGTAATACAGAGCTATATCTCGGGCTCGTGATGCACCTGAAATGTAACAGGTGATGCGACTCCGTTATTTTATCTTTTTTTTTTTTTTACCCTTTTTCCATCTTCGGTCAATTTTTCCTTCAAGAGTTTCAAAGAAAAGTGGTTGTTCGTAGTTGCTGTAATTTATTTGCAGGTTTTTGTTCTCATTATAAAGACATTTTCGTGCTTGCAATACCGAAAATAATTTTTTGAAATGGGATAATTAGATATGCATTTGAAAAAAAATTCATTACTTGATTTGTGGCATGTCAAACTGTGTAAAACATTCGTCATTTTTTAGCTTTTTATTCCTTTTGACGATATAATGCAATATAGTGACAAAGGCACATGTCCCAATTTTCTGAATTCTTTTCATATTGATATTTTTTATTTTTATTTCAATGAAACGAATATGATAAGGGCTCGGGTAAGAACAAAGGTTTTAAAAAAGGACGTACGTTTCCATGCAAAATAAATAAATGAATAAATAAATAGAAAAACTAACTGCATTGTACGAGGAAATTGTCATCAAGTCATATGAAAAAAAAAAATAAAATGAAATATTGATTCTTTTTTATACTCGTGTATACATGCAAAACACGTTTATACATTATTTTTTTTAATCTTCTGTTTCAAACCACAAAACGCGAAGCTCCGCCCACTTTTCTGTGCTTCGACGCGCATGAGCACTTGTGCGGAACTCTTTATTAACTAATGTTTGTATTTGATTTTAGGTATATCATAAAAACTCTGGAGGTCGGTGTGATAGCACAGATATGTTATTGTGTAATAGTGACAGTCACCAGATAGATATGGAGGGGGAGAGACAAGAAAGAACTGAATTAGGTAAGCCATTCCTTCTGTTTCAGGAAAGGAGGGGGGGGGGGCACTGCTGAACATTTTGATGAAGATTATTGGACTCGGAGGATGTTCGGCTCAGTTTGTTTTTATGTTGTTTGTCATCGATCATGAAAAAGACAAAAATGTTATGAACTGTCAGCGGGAGAAAATATGAATAAATATATATATATATATATGTGGTGACAGTCATGTAAAGTCTATAGTTTTCTTTATGATGTTTATTCAATGAATGCGATTTCCAATGATCTTGAAGCAGTTTATTTCCAAGTATTCTTGTGTATCGTAATTTTCTTTTTGGTTTTTATTTTCCTCAACAATTAACTTTTTACGTGGTTCTGCACATATACTGTACATATTCTGGTTATTTGCAATGTAGTGGCGAGGCACAAAACAGATATATGAACTATTTCATTTATGTTTACATATAAATCTATTAGATACACCTTTATACTTTCTGTTATCATCATAGTAATTCCAATTTTCAACAAGAAAAATAAATGAATAAATAAATAAATAAATAAATAAATAAATAAATAAATAAATAAATAAATGGCCTATTTGAAATGCATACAACACCCATAAATGGTTTTTTTTTAACTTTAAATAAGATGTCATCTTTTCTGAAAGCAAAATTAAACTTCATTCAGACCAGTGAAGAGCTGCCACTTATAGTACATGCTAGAGAAAAAATTGCTATCTAATACTAAATTATATAGCTCACAATACGGTCATATTTGGGGATATAAAGACAGACAATAACTTTTATTCGCGGGTATTATTTCGCGCTCGTCTTCATTAAAATCGTATGAAAGATTTACGGGTTCGTGATTGTTGGAATATCAAAAGTAAGGCTTTACTTCTACGCAATTATGGAAATTGAAAATTTTGACAGTAAATGCGAGCGGTGTCAAATTATTTGATAAGTTGACAATGCTCGAACAAGACCTTTTCGACCCGGCCGATCACTCATTGTGAAATATTAGGTTTTCAGAAGGGGCCAAGCACGCAATGTCCTTTGTAAAAGACAAAACCGAATACGGCGATGGGCGACAGTGCTTGCCGCGGATTCACAAAATGATACGGAGTAAGATAAAAAAGATTGAGATGTGAAACAAGTGAAATTATGTCATGATCAAATATTACACGATTCTTTTTCAGAAAGATTAAAGGGAATATACTCGCCTTGATTTTCTTTGATAAAATGATCGTGACAAAGTCATTAAAATGTAATCCATATATATTATATGTATATGATAATTTATGAATAAATTCCCTCATATGTAGCATTTTGATCAATTTATCGTAAATCATGCAATCTAACAACATCTGATTGAAATTAAAATGATAAAACATGAGCAAAATGGTGTAAACTATGAAGAGGGCACAGCTATGAATAAAAGAAAATTTATCGAAGAATTTGGAAAGAAAGGAGAAATAAATCCTCGAGTCAAATTTTTCCCATGTTCTAGAGCGTTACAATGTATAGCCTTGAAAACACGCATAAATAAATAAAGTCAGCAACCTCACGATTCTTATTTCACGCGTTGACGACAACGAATTAACCTTTATTGATTTATACATGTGAGAAACGTAACACGAAAATCGAGATCTTTGATATTCATTGTTTTGGGTTTTCTTTTTACTCCGTCAAGCAATGCAATATTTTAAGATTCAAAAATGATTTTACGTTATTAAGTGCAAGGTAAATTACTGACAAAACTTTTTTCGGTCTGAACAAAGAAAAGGAAAAAAAAAAAAGGAGATGAGCTAAACAACGGTCATCTATTTAAATACACGTGCATCTTTATATGGGGTATTTTTTGTGCGCACACACCACTCCAACTAATTTAATCCAAATGCAACTGTGCATCGCATCTGTCCGGGGAATACGGTGACCTGGCGCCGTACAATAGGACTTATCTTTTTCTTTTCTTCAAACATCAATTGGACACAGTGGAGAACATGCTCTTTACAGAAAAATTACAAACTATTGGTCAGTAGCGGTCACTCAGTGGTCAACTTGACTTTTTTCTCATCATGGCTGAGAATCACCTGTCAGTTCGGACAATGAAGCGTTTTTGCCTTGATTTATGAATTATGGTAATATAGAAAATCATCGTGCGCTCCCTCTTCTTCTTGTTTACCCGGGTTGACAATGGAAAAAATTAAATGAGTATCGGTCAGTAGTGGTCAAGCCAGAAAAGACATTGTAGTGACCTGGCCGGAGTGTCGGCTAAGGCCATGGGAGAGGTCAGTCCGTGTCAGGTCCGAGTGGTGTGAGGGGAACTGGTCAGCAGCATTGAGTTTCCATCAAGATTATTGACAAGCTCTTCTTATTCTAAATTATTTAGAATCGTGTGAAAACTTAGCTGAATTAATTCCAAGCGCGGATCCAACTAATGTATTTGTATTTGGAAAGTTGGAGTGGAGGAATCACATTGAAAAAAAAGTTATATCTAATTATATTGAAATCGCTTGAGGACTCTGACGATCTGATTTGTTGTATGTACTCGACAGACTAAGTGCAATTCTTGAAAATCAAACAAACAAACAAACGACAAGTTAACTTACGTGTACAATTAAAGCGAAAAATGGAAAAAAGAGGAAGTAGATATAAAAAAAAGAAACCAAGTGGCAATTTTTAAAATTATGATTAATTTTTTTCAAGGACATTATGTGTTGAATAAAAATCAATTAATCAATCAATCAATCAATCAATCAATCAATCAATCAATCAATCAATCAAATCAATCCGTTTCACTCAAACACATAAACTCAATTTTGAATATGTCATATATTAAATTTACTATCAACACAAATAAAACATTGATCAAATTTGTCTTTTTTTTACAGATTTTTCAAACTTCCGGCCAACTTTCCAGCATCAAGAAGAATTGAAAAAAGATTACAACTCATTGACATCACGTGACGTAAATGAACCAATGGCAGCGCATCACCAAGAAACTAAAAGGTATTTAGAAGTTTATTACATTTTCATCACCATATATTGCATATATTACAGAAATTTAATGTAAAAAGTTATTGAGTTTTGTAAGGAAAAGATGTCATTTTGATACGAGAAATCACCATTGACATTTTTCATATTATCATAGATAATAACTATTAAGATATAAAGACTTTTAAACCATGAATCCCAAGATTTTAATTCTATAGATAATGAATTTAGTTGTAATTATTGCGCTATGTGTCACAAATTTGTCTGTCATCAGTTCATTCATAAAGATTTGAATGTCATAAGAGAACAGAGTGACATATTTGATAAGACCGTGGATCCTGCTTTATATGTCGTAAGAGTTAAAGGGTGCATAGAGATTCATTGAATGACATTTATGATTAAAATCAGCGCTATCAGATCTGATATCGTAAGGACGAAGACTAAACCCCATCCTTGACAAACCTAATATCTCAGAATATGAAAATGTCCATTGACTGAAATTAGTAAATTCTTCTTCTTCTTCTTCTTCTTCTTCTTCTTCTTCTTCTTCTTCTTCTTCTTCTTCTTCTTCTTCTTCTTCTTCTTCTGAAATATGATAGAAATATTCTTCTTATTTGATAAAACTGAAACAAGTGATACATGTATCATACACCAGAAACTAGTTAATCTTTATCGTGACTGACAGAGGTCTATTTAACATGAACATTATGTACGTACCCAATTTTTTATACGATCTAATTTCACGGCATGTCACATATATTGTAATGTGCACTCATTTGCATGCAAAGTTTAAAGCCCACGGAATATTTATAAACAAAGTACTTTTTCTGTGTGAACAATAAATGGGTGCATCGTAAGTCAATCTGCACAGTCATTGCTCCTTAAGGTGCAGTAGGGAGATGAGCATCATAACCGAGTCTTGTATTATGATTTGACGTGCCAACATTCACGAAAATCACTTCAGTTATTGATATGCCCGCAAAGTAAGTGACAAGGGTCAGATTGATTCCTGCCCTCCCTGTATAGTGTGTGTTTATACGGATGACTTCTGATTAAAAGTTCCCCTGGTACTTTAAAATTTTGATGCCATGTATAAAAGTCTCAAGTTCATACTTGATGTCTTGATATCTAGTCAAGGGCAACAGTGAAATATTATATTAGTATCGCGAATTATCAAAACCAGAAATACGGAAGTTTGCATACGAATCCTACGTTGTTTTCGCTTCCCTTAATTGGGCATGAAATGATTTTGTACGAAATGACCCCAAATTTCAGATAACCGGAATTCGAATCTCGCGATATTGCATGTCAAATCTCACCGCTAGGTGGAGGCCTGGTCGAGAGTTACCTAAATTACCTGTCAGATATTAAGTTTCTTGATTGGCCATCCATAATTGTTTGCGATGAGTCGGGGAAAGAAAGGACAACGGAAATATTTCTTTACGACATTTTACGTAAAGTACCGACACACGCGCCCTCGGCCAAAAGATCACGCAAAAACATAATCACTGACCGATGTGATGGAACCGCTACATTTATCTGGATTTTTAATCTGAACTGTCACTGAATGAGAAAGGTGTAACTGCCGACCCGTATGATTCACCGTTTGGCATTTATCTTGCCAACAAATTTTGTTTTGTTCCAAATTTTTTTTAATTCTTCCAAAATGAGGGTAATGATGCATGTTGACAATAGGACTGTGTATTTAGGGGGAGCTATTTGTCTACCCTGTTTTTTGTTTTTAGAAAAACTGTCAAGATCTTTTCTAAAATTTAACAATGGATTAAATTTGACAGACAAATTTGCTTAATGTATATGCGCCACTTTTGTTGATCATAAAATTAAAACACGATTGTTATGTCAATATGAATATAGGGGAAAAGTGACAAATACTTAACATATTCATTCAAACTATTTCTAGAAAGATGCGAAACCAAAATTTCAGTCATTTTGAATTTTTTATTCACTCATTTGAAAGAGTATATATCCAATATATAAATAGGGATCTCCGAGTTTTCCGGAAGTTGACATTCTTTTGTCCATTTCAGTTTGAGTGACGTAGAGATGACGTCAGAGAGATCCGATGTTGACGAGCCCGGGGAGTACCGATGTGACATGTGTCCTAAATCCTTTCAGTGGAAATCTAATCTGATCAGACATCAGGTTTGTTTATATTCTCAAAGTTTTTTATATAGATAAATAGATAAGGTTGCTTGAATATGATAGAAAAAATGAGATGATATAAGTATGAAAATAGAAGAGAAGATTTTACGACAATCGGAAAGTAAGTGACAAAATAATATTGAAAATAGTTGATCGGACATGTGAAGTATGTTTAATTTTCACCAATAGAATATATCAATCAAATGTCTAATTTCAGATGGCTCATGATTCTGGGAAGAAATTCTGCTGTGAAAATTGCGACAAAGTCTTCACGGACCCGAGTAATCTACAACGTCATATCCGTTCACAACATGTCGGCGCACGCAGCCACGCATGCTCAGAATGCGGGAAAACATTCGCGACATCTAGCGGCCTGAAGCAGCATCAGCACATCCACAGCTCTGTTAAGCCTTTCCAATGCGAAGTCTGTCTGAAGGCTTACACCCAGTTCTCCAATCTCTGCCGACATAAAAGGATGCATGCCGACTGTCGACAACAGATCAAATGTAAAGATTGTGGACAAGCTTTCTCAACGGTTACTTCCCTAGCAAACATAAACGCTTCTGCGAGGGCGCTCTGAGGAACGGTATGCACCTTGGTTTCCCACCAACAGACAAACTGAACCCTTTGGGCTTGTCCGGCGTCGGTGCCATGTCAGCAGTGTCAAATCCTTTGAATCCTGCTTTATATATGGGCATGTATCGTACACCTTACCCACTTTTACCACCCATGGGCTCATTCTCTGTTTTCCCGGGCGCTAACCCGTTCCCAGGGCTGTCACCTTTATCGCCATCTTCCTTAGGAAAGTTGTCAGCTCCCGGAGACAAACCCTTATTTTCTCCATTTTCTTTACCAAAACTTGGCTCCTTAGAGAAAGAGACAAAATCGGAGGATCACAGCAGACGACGTAATTCTATTGGATCAGAGTCCTATGACTCACCACTGAGTTCAGGAACTGAGATGGACAATAATAGTTCAGGATCAGACGCAGAGAGCGAGTGCAGCAGCAACAAGAAACCCAAACTTGCATACGATATGGAAGAGTCACGTGACAGTTCGCCATATTCCTTTCCAGCCTCACCGACCAATTCCCTATGTTCCCGTGCCTATCGCTTCCTCTGTACAGGATATGAAGCCGTCACTACCGATTCCCGTTCCGGTGGAGCATAATGTTCCGTTTGACTTTTCAAGAACTAGTCGTCGATCACCATCTCCGGTATCAGAAAGATCAGTGGAAACTGAAAGTAAACCAGCTGGAGAACAACCATTAGACCTTACGCAGAAAACACCAAAGGAAGTAGTACCACCAGAAAATCCTCGAAAGACGCATATCTTCGGAATGCCTTGCTCTTTTCCTGACAGTAAACTTCACTATGCTTACCCACAGCCATCGAAGCCAAGCGTCTTGGACCACTACAGGGCAGAGAAGGCCAAGTATCAACAATCCATCCAGGAAGCTGCCAAGCTGCTCCCTTTCCATAGGTTTCCTTTGGGAAATCCCTCATATGCTGCAGCGGCTCTTGGAATGCTGAAGGCGGAGGAGAAGGGATTCTCTCATTTGATGAAGATGGACAAACTACCAGAACATTTCCAGTATAACACTCCCCATAAGATGAAGGAGAGATATAGCTGTAAATTTTGTGGCAAGGTAAGTTATAAAATTTACGTTTGTATTTGAAAATAGGTTGAAACAATAAATGTTTAAATGACGAGGATTTTAGATTGACAACATTGATTCCTATTTACAAAGCAGCAATTCAAAGAGACTGAAAGATCAAATAATTTTTCTTTCGTTTTACTTAATATTTTCACTTCAATTTTTTCAGGTATTTCCACGCAGTGCTAATCTAACCCGCCATTTACGGACCCACACAGGAGAGCAGCCATACAAGTGCAAATATTGTGAGAGATCTTTCTCTATCTCCTCAAACCTCCAACGTCACGTGAGAAACATCCACAACAAGGAGAAGCCGTTCAGATGTACTCTATGTGACAGGTGCTTTGGACAACAAACAAATCTAGATCGACATTTGAAGAAACACGAAACGGAAGGACCAATTGTACGTGATTCCCCGATCACCGAACCCGATTTAGATTCCAAAGATGAATCTTACTTTTCTGAGATTAGAAACTTTATTGGCAAAGCAACATCAATGAATATTCCAGATGAAAAAGCCGAGGAATTCATCAAAAATGGTCTAAGGCCAATGATGAATAACAAACTTGACCGGGAAGATAAGTTCGACTCTGTTTATACCGAGGCAGATGAGGAGGACTCTGACGTAGATTCTGATGATGCAGACGACAATTTGAGTTCAAGAAGTAACTCTCCTGTAAAAGAGGTTGAAAAGGACGACAAAGTATTGAACAATAACGATTTAAAGGTCAATCCTATGCTTCCAGGTGATAAAAAAGACTTGGCTTTGGACAATTTTGGTCGCCCAGGCGTAATTCTAGAGAATGCGTTCAGAACATATTTGCCGTGTGCTTAGAACATAATGAAGCATATAGCTGCTACCAAGTGATAGCTCATTTAGCACGTATTGTATTTTGTACATATTCCAATAATTTATTTTCCATAAACACTGGTGCAAAAGTCAATAATTTCACTGCCATATTACATTTGTACTTTTAATTCGAAGGGACCATTGTATGATTGTTTTACTTACATTTTGATGAAGGAACTGACTCTGTTTTGAAATGTTGATTTACTTTTTTCATAAACCATTTTGATGAGGGTGTTGATCCATTTTTGAAATGTTGATTTATTTTCATAAAAATTAGCATTCCATATGGGACCAAGCGTATTGAAGTTTGAGAAATCGACAATATTTTTTATCTTTTTGATATTGTTGCTATTTGAAACTATGAAAATACTTTCGACATTCTCTTTGTTATTCTTTTTTTTTTTTTTTTTTTTGAAGAAGACATTCGCTATGTTTAACTTTTTCCTTTAAGATTGGTCAGAAGAAAGTGAAAGAGAATGGATGTCCTGAACGTGTGTTCATTTGATACAGTTTCCCCTTATTTGTTTGTGTATATATAGCTTACAGCTTACTGTTTTCACTGCCAAATGTTTATATATTCAAAAGCGCACATTTATCAATATTAATGACGTAAGGAAATATAGAAATTATAACTTTGATCTGTACATCGTGAAATCCATTCAATATTCTCAATGAAATCGTAAAAGTGTATTTGAGTTTTTTAGTAACCAAGAATCCTTTTATGAATTGCATTCCAATCATCTGTCTCAGAATGTTTTGCAGCAACTGAATAAATATTCATTAATTGAAATATGTTTCGTTATTGTTCATCTTCATGGCAATCGAAAGGGCAACAATGATGAAATTTAGGTTGATGATGATGATGATGATGATGATGATGATGATTGTAATAAGTCGTCAACAAAATGATGATGATGATGATGGTGATGATGATTGTAATAAGTCGTCAACAAAATGATGATGATGATGGTGATGATGATTGTAATAAGTCGTCGACAAAATGATGATGATGGTGATGATGATGATGGTGATGATGAATGTGATCAACAATCATGAAGACGATGATGATGATGATGATGATGATGATGATGATGATGATGATGATGATGATGTAATAAGTCGTCGACAAAATGATGATGATGATGATGATGATGATGATGATGATGATGATGATTAACAGTTGATGACTAGATCCGAGCATATTGCAGAATAACTTCTGTCAACAACTAGTTTACTAACATCACTCTCAAACACATCACAATGTTTCAGAAACACTATGTCCCGCAGTGTATGGTCCAAGTAGAAATGCACAAACTGAATCAAATGACCAGTACATTCTGTAAAGGAACAAAGCAGTATACAAAATAGAGATAAGATCAGGTGCCCGGGGAGAGTAAGTATCTCCTAATTGTTGACATAACTTGTCAATTTAGCTGTGAAGAAAAAGCCAAAACCGGCGAATCCGTCCAATTCGATGCTCTTGGATGCTTCTTTCCAAATTATGCTTAACATTGCTTACAGACTCATGTTATATTGCAAATAATGGTGTCAATGATCAAAGTTAAAGTTTCGAATAAACAGGTACAAAACAATATCCAATAAAGAGCACTTCTTTACAATGATGAAACGATATAAATGCATTTACCTGAATGAATAAACAAACGTACAAGTAACAATGAAAAAAATATCGAAACCAAAGTTTAAATGAAAGTCTATTTGCGTTTTCAAAATTAAACATTTGCGGAGTGTTTGTTCAGCGGATAGCGTCCTGCCTCAAACTCTCCAATATATATCCGAAGTTTTAAAGATAACAACCAACTAAGACCATTTAGGTAAAGTTTTAAATTAACATAAAAAATAACATTCAAGGAATTGTGGTCCCCCGCTTTTGGATGTTTGTCTTTGAAGAAATGCTTACAGACACCCCCCTCCCCATTCTTAAGTTTGATCATAATATATCTCATATATGATCAAAATTCTAAATATGAAAGATTAAACTCAAAGAAAAGGTCAAAGGGTCCAAAGTTTTGTTTTGTTACCAAGGGACAGGGCTAATGAAAAGGTATGCACGTGTGAAATATGAAAGTCCTATTATTTAAATTACCATCCAAAACTTATTGTCCATGTTGAAGTTTTTAAATGTTGGTCAACCTCCAAGGACGAGGTCACATGTGAAATATCAAAGCCCTATAACTTGCCATTAAAAAGTTATGGGCAAGGTTAAAGTTTATGAAAAGTAGGTCAAACTCCAAGGTCAAGGTCACCAGGTCAAAAATTTTGGTATCCATGGAAAGGTCTTGTCACAAGAATAACATGTGCAATATGAAAGCCCTTTCACTTGCCATTATAAAGTTATGGACAAGGTTAAAGTTTTTGAAAAGTAGGTCAACCTCCGAGGTCAAGGTCACAAGGTCAAAAATTTTGGTATCCATGGAAAGTTCTTGTCACAATGAATACACATGTGAAATATGAAAGCCCTGTCACTTGCCATTGAAAAGTTACGGTCAAGGCTGAAGTTCTTTAAAAAGAGGTCAAAGTCCAAGGTCAAGGTCACAAGGTCAAAAATTTTGGTATCCATGGAAAGGTCTTGTCACAAAAAGTAAAAGGTCTTGTCACAAGGAATATACATGTGAAATATGAAAGCCCAATAACTTGCCATTAAAAAGTTATGGGCAAGGTTAAAGTTTATGAAAAGTAGGTCAAACTCCAAGGTCAAGGTCACCAGGTCAAAAATTTTGGTATCCATGGAAAGGTCTTGTCACAAGAAATACACATGTGAAATATGAAAGCCCTTTCATTTGCCATTAAAAAGTTATGGACAAGGTTAAAGTTTTTGAAAAGTAGGTCAAACTCCAAGGTCAAGGTCACAAGGTCAAAAATTTTGGTATCCATGGAAAGGTCTTGTCACAAGAAATACACATGTGAAATATGAAAGCCCTATCACTTGCCATTGAAAAGTTATGGACAAGGTTAAAGTTTTTGAAAAGAAGGTCAACCTCCAAGGACAAGGTCTCAAGGTCAAAAATTTTGGTATCCATGGAAAGTTCTTGTCACAATGAATACACATGTGAAATATGAAAGCCCTCTCACTTGCCATTGAAAAGTTATGGTCAAGGTTGAAGTTCTTAAAAAGTAGGTCAAAGTCCAAGGTCAAGGTCACAAGGTCAAAAATTTTGGTATCCATTGAAAGGTCTTGTCACAAAAAATAAAAGGTCTTGTCACAAGGAATACACATGTGAAATATGAAAGCCCAATAACTTGCCATTGAAAAGTTATGGGCAAGGTTAAAGTTTTTGAAAAGAAGGTCAACCTCCAAGGTCAAGGTCACCAGGTCAAAAATTTTGGTATCCATGGAAAGGTCTTGTCACAAGAAATACACATGTGAAATATGAAAGCCCTCTCACTTGCCATTGAAAAGTTATGGTCAAGGTTAAAGTTTTTGAAAAGTAGGTCAAACTCCAAGGTCAAGGTCACAAGGTCAAAAATTTTGGTATCCATGGAAAGGTCTTGTCACAAGAAATACACATATGAAATATGAAAGCCCTATCACTTGCCATTGAAAAGTTATGGACAAGGTTAAAGTTTTTGAAAAGAAGGTTAACCTCCAAGGTCAAGGTCACAAGGTCAAAAATTTTGGTATCCATGGAAAGTTTTGTCACAAGGAATACACATGTGAAATATGAAAGCCCTATCACTTGCCATTGAAAAGTTATGGACAAGGTTAAAGTTTTGCTGACTGACGGATAGACGGACGGACAGACAGACAGACGGGACGGTTTTAATGTCCCCGCGCTTTTGCGAAAGCGGGGGACAACAAAGAGCAGCAGGAACTCAGCATTTTATACAAGAAGACAATAAACGATAAAAATACATACAATTAAATGAATTTCAAGATAAAATCACACAAAAAAAAACAACAAGAAAACCATAAACCAGAGAGCCCAAAAAAAAAAAAAAATTAGATAGAACATCAAGTGAACGAACACAATGGCCAACAGCCTAACACTGAATTGAACTCCTACTAAATGTCAGTTCACTGGGGCTTACATGTATTAGTAAGAAAATGGAATGATCTCCATCATGACCACCCTGCATTCACCAAGCGAAATAAACCCACAAGAAAAGAGAAACATAAATGACATCATCCAAACTCAAAATCGCAAAAATCATACAAAACAATCGTAACAGACGTACAGAAACATTAAACATTGATGACAACACATAAAAGGAAGGAGACCAATATGCATCTGGCGCCGACTTTAGACGGTAAGTAAGTCTTCATAACCCTGGGCACATGATCTCCTCTCCTTTGGGGGATTCACTGTTGTTCCTTTGCAAAATGTTGAATTGCTCTTTTCAGAGTTTTGTATGCACATTAATAATAATTTTTGGATTCTGATTTTGGATTTTGTATTTGACTTAATTAATTAATTAATTCTTAATAATTAATTAAGGAAGTCAAACACAAAATCCAAAATAAGAATCCATTTGTATTGTATTGTATTGTATTGTATTGTATTGTATTGTATTGTATTGTATTGTATTGTAATGTATTGTATTGTATTGTACTAAAAAGGAACAAAATATATGAAATACATGTACAATATGCAAGCGAGTATGAAAAAAGCAACCTCTAGTCGAAGTGTTTTTATGGATTTAAAACGGCAATTTTTTCCTGGCTTGACGCTAATGTTCCAAGACTACCGTCAGTCGGAATTTACATTTCATTAATCTGAAATGCTGGAACAAGCTAATACTAATGTTTTAGATTTTCAGTTTCAGAAAGTACTAAAGAAACTTTTATGTCAAGGTTTTCGCTTTCATTAATCAGTAAAGACCTTCTGGAAATATTACAAAAATTATTGTTAGCATTTTTGAAATGCAATGGAGTACTAGTATATCATTTTGGGAATATAACCACCTGCCAGTTATGGTGACATAATACCCGGTAAACAAAATAAGGAGGATCAAAAGTAGATAGAATATTCATCGAAAATGCACCAGAAACACCCAGTCGCTTTTTATACGGTGGATACGATCTCGGTGTTACTGGAATAACACTCTACATGGTACTTAACCAATCTTAATCCTTGTACTTTCTTAAAAGAAAGGAGGGAATCTCCAACAACACTTGGTTGCAGTACTCACAGCAAAACACCGATAATCCAAATGTAAAAACACTCTAACAGACACACACAAAGAGAAACAAAAGGGAAAAGGAACACGAAAACAATATAGAAACATCAAACACAAAAAACTACACATAAACCAACGATACCAATAGGCTACCAGTGCCGGCTAAGGACGTCCATCCTCTACTCCAGGAGCAAATGGTGTGCTCATCCAGATTACGTGCGCACAACCCTCCCACCTTTCCGGTCACCTAGAGGTCTTGAAGAACACACAATAGAGGTTTGAAATAACCACCTCACTGTAGGATGACCATACAAAGACAGCATAACGCAGAGGTGCAAGCAGCATATAGAAGGATATGCAAGTCCATGCTCTGCCGGCTGTAGTGAGCTCATGCATGTTCTCTCCGAGCAATCCGACCGACATTCAGAGAAGACAGTTGGTCGGGTCCCCGTCTTCTCTATAACGAAGTTTGAACAGCTCCCGTAATGGAGTCCTGTTGTCACAGTCAGTCAGAGTGCAATTCTTAAGAATGCCCTGTTACAAGGCTGTAGGTATAGTCAAGTACCGAGCCAAGTGTGCGTCTTGTGACAGCAGGATCATATCCACGGTGTAAAAAGCGTTTGATTATTCTGACGCACTTTCGATGGTAATTTTGTCTATCTTTGACCCTTCTTATTTAGTATTTTCAGAAAGTTTTAAATAGGTTATGAAAGCGAAAACCTTGAGTTTAAAGTTTCTTGGTATCTGTAAATTTCTACTATGAAAATCAAATCTAAAACTTAGTGCATGCTCTTGCGTACCGGATGAGCTGTGCAGTTCTTAAACTCTGACTGACTGCGACGACGGGACTCGATGACGGGTCCTTTTCAAACCTCGTTAGAGAAGACAGAGCCATGAATACCTGTCCTCTCTGAATGTCGATCGAATTGCATGCATGAGCTCGTTCCAGCCAGCAGAGCACGGAGTGTTTTTCGTTCGCTCAACGCTTTTTGATACCCAATTACATATTCATCCGTATGTTTAGTGGGGTGCGTTTTGCTGTGTTGTTAGTGTGGTAATCTTATAGTGATAATACGTTTTGCTCAATTTGGTGCTCTTGAGTGCTGTTGAGATTATCGTTAGGGTCTTCTTTAACTCATTTGTGTCACACTTATGCCTTTGCCGTTTGGAGCTCGTAAAAAAAGTTCCCCGCGAGGGGTTTGACAGTTAGTATTTTGAATATTTTCCCTGACATGATCGCTATAGCACTTTCTATATAGACATGAACTCATCCTGTGTAGTGCATGTATTTTATATATTGTTTTGATTTTCGTGCATGAACATCGACAGCAGGTGCGGCTAGCCAACAGGGGATGCTTACTCCTCTCGGGCACCTGGTACCACCTCTAGCTTGCTAGGGGTCCGTCGATGCTCAATTTGGTGCTCTATTAAGAGTGCTGTTGAGATTATCGTCAGGATATTCTTTAACTCATTTTATTCAATAATTGTGCGTTCTTTGAGACCTCTTGGTAACATGAAAAGTGGGAGGATTGTTTGCGCGGAATCTCAATAACCACACCATTTGCTACTATTGTGGTAGATGGCCGTTTTAAGTCGACAGCGATTGTCCATTGCTTAGTCTCGTTGGTTTATGCGTAATCTTTCTGGTTAAGCGTTTTGATATCGTATTTACTGTTCCTTGTCCCTTTCGCGTTTCTTTTTATGCTTGTCTACTCTGTGTTTTCGCAATTGGTGTTTCAGTGTTGTGCTGCCGATACTGCTGCCGATACTGCTGTCGATACTGCTGCCGATACTGCTGTCGATACTGCTGCCGATACTGCTGTCGATACTGCTGCCGATACTGCTGACGATACTGCTGATGCCGATACTGCTGCCGTGTCTTGTTCGAGATCTCCTCTTTTCTTCCCCAAACATAAACAAAACCCTTTGTACACGAAAAATATCTTTCTAGGAAGTTTAAGTGGTATTTGTTTAGTACTTGGAAGGCAAGAAGAGACGTCAACATATAAAGACAAGATATCATAAATAAATAAAACTTTAGTACTAAATACAAACAGACGCTTTTGAAGGTATTTCTTGCATGACTGTAGATAGAGGTACAAATATAAACAACAATGGACATCTTTGTTGGATGAGAGGTCGGTAGAATAAAGCTTTCCTCCCATATGTAGAGAGTTACTTCCCTTTGTACTCCAGGTTCTGGTTTGTGGTCTCCCTTTATCATACAAACAAGTAGGAACTTGCCGCTCAGCCTCTTCTTTTCTGTCTTTTATAGGAAAAATACATACTTAAAGGCCAGACGACAATAGTATATGTTAGTGTACTAGTAATTATGTCATGAAGGTCATAGCAAAACCACGAAGGTCAGATGCATGTGTCTTTGGGATAGACCTTTAATTCTCATGACATGTCAAAAAAGAAAAGAAGTACATGGGAAGAGGTTTGGTTCTTCCTTGGCACTTCCTTTACTTCGAATTGAATAGAGTAAGAAAATATTTTTCTCAATCTTATAAGCTTAATAAGTTCTTTCTCACATAGCACCAGAATTGGAATCGCTGTTTCATAATCATAAGCGCTTACCTAAAATGATTATAGATGTATTGTGGTGTATTAATTAACATTATTTTTAAAATGATATTATTCCTGACAAACATTTTTTTTAAACCAGGAACGTGCAAATCTAGTGCAATTGATAATTTTGGCAGAGTTTGTTCTGTGATAGACCATCTGTATTTTTGTATGTTTTCTTTAGCAACCTGATTTCTCATTAAACATGAATTTTTTAAAAAAATAGTTGCTACGTAGTAGAAAACAGAAGATTTCAATTAAGGCCACGTTACACTGACCATTGAGGAACACACACGCAAAACAGACACACGAAAGAAACAACTGATGCCACGCAAAGCAACTACACTAACATACACCACAAACAGTTAGACGTGAATTCTAACATCAAGTATACTAAGACAACGACGACGAAGACGCCGTCAACAACAACAACAATAACAACAACAATAATAATAACAACAACAACAACAACCAAAAACGAAGAACATTTAAACATGAATAACAACACATAAAACAGGAAGAGCAATGCACAACCGGAGCCGACTTTGGATGGCCATCCGCAATATTCATCACCGATGACATGGTAATGTGAATTACTTGCGCCAAATCCTATAAAAAATCCAGATGAATATAGGTCTCTCTCAACAAACCATCGTTGTATAAACAAGAGCCTTTTCATTGCAAGGTGGCATCACAACAAGATAATGTATAAGAAACAAGGGCCCCATGCTGCACAAAATTCTGTGAGGGAATATCAGAAAGCGTTGGGCATACGGAAATAGTCAAAGCTCTGCTGGTTGAAGCGAGCTCATACACAAACCCCCAAGAAGTTTGGTCAGTTCTTGCATAAATTATCTCTGAAAATAGTGTGCTTGTACGGAATTTTGTTTACCAATTCACCGCAATATATATAGATATTATGGCAATAAAGAAGAAGTTTTCAAATGATACACGCCCTGCTGATAGAATTGTTCCGAATTTTGAAAGGATCGAGCGATTTCTAAAACACATTGTTACGTCTACGCTACGTCTTTCGGTACATTTTTGAAAATAATTTTTAACTTTCTTACTTTTGGCGATATCATATTGTTTAAAATGAGGATCACTGACGAGGTTAAGTACCCGAAACGTGCATGTCTGGTACATGCTGCAAATTCTCAGTTCTTAAATGATGCTATTGAATTTAAAGAGTTTAACATTTACATAACGTCATCTAAAGTTAATTTAGTTTGATATATGTATAATTTTGTCTTCCTCTTCTGTTCATTTCGTCTTTACTGAGTTTGTAAGCCCTATAGTTGGATATATCTTTCGAATTCAGTTTAATTACA
Source organism: Pinctada imbricata (assembly GCA_033119305.1). Classification (NCBI taxonomy): domain Eukaryota; kingdom Metazoa; phylum Mollusca; class Bivalvia; order Pterioida; family Pteriidae; genus Pinctada; species Pinctada imbricata. The sequence goes on from VSWD01000003.1 coordinate 61,350,755, forward strand.
ATGAAATAAAAAAAGATGTTTTTAATAAATTGATCAATTTCATCATATAAATCCACAACATAAGAGAGAGTTCTAGATTTCTGATGAGTTCAGAAATATAAATATCGTATAATTGCAGTTTGGGGATAACAACATCAAGCCGAGGAAAATACTGTGATAAGAATGTTTGATACCCTAGATTGAATCGTAGACTTTAGGGAAACATCAGAATAATTTGTTAAAAATCACTTTGGAAAGACAAAACGCTAATGGTATGCTGTGTCGGAAGTAAGAAAGCTTTTTATTTTGGTTTCACCTATCTCTCACAGGTTAACACTTGTATTGTTTATCATACCTACTAATTGATGTCTACATTCAAGCATATTATTTGTACATGCAGTTCGTTAGAGTTTATGTCATAGTACATGTAGTAGTTTCCAATATCCCAAGAAGAATAAGAAGGAATAAAATATGTCTCTTTCAAAATTCAATTGGCTAAATTCTGTTTTCTTTATTAAGTTACTTCTCATGTTTACGTTCAAGACATTAAAACGTCAAGACGACAGTTTGGTCCAAAAACTCTATAAAACCGATATGGCATAATATAGAGGATACCGAAATGGATGTCTTGAAATATAAAAAGATAGACACAATGCTGATGTTATTATACAAATGTTTCCGATGGGCTGACACCAGATACTCTCTGGACATACAGACCTCTAAAGACCTCTACGAGGTTTGACACCAGGAGGAAGACGTCATTGACTACTGACACCTAGGTATCGTGATCAGTCTTTTTGTCTGTGACCGAATACAGAGCATCGGTGTATCAAAACTGACGGGGGCTGTCGTGAGGCCGAATGGCAGGTACATAAGATAAAAACACCCAACCACAGTCATAGCCCTGGAATGTAGCTCTCGTGTCTGTAGATTTATATAACTAGCAAAAATGATCTTGTCAAAAATATAGCTATCTTAACCCATGAAATTTAACAATTGATCTTGATTCATGACCAATGACATAGAAAAATGCGATAGAAGTAAAGGTCCCCGATACAATGGCGATCAGATACGGGCATCGACTCGAGCTGTCAGTAACAACATAACAAACTACCCATAGCATGCAAGGCTCGCAGCCCCTGTATCTACATCTAGAGGCATGAATGAGGAACTGTTAGTTTCTAAAAGCACTTGCATGTTTTATATCTTTATCAATTTATTTAACGAAACGCGATAATATAATTGTAATAGTTAACACTCCGTTCGTGAGAAAGGGAAGAGAAAACTGTCCAAACAACTCAAAGCTATCTACCCGAATCGCAATATCGGGGTTATTTCGGCAGTCGGGGTGGTCTTTTAAACTTTTTTTCATATGTCATACGTTCATGTATCAACAGCCTAATGGTGTAAGAAGTACGATTAAAGAGATAATATATTGTAAATATTAAAGTGCACCCATGACATTTGAAAGACTCATCCTTGGACACCCCTCTGATAAGTTGTCTTGACACATGTGTAAAGAGGGCCATACAAAGTTTGGTGGTATTCTGATGAATCATTTCCGAGTTGATTGTAGGAGTTAGGGTCATCCTATTGTCTCCCTTTATTGGTGAGGATTTCGCGCTTCAATAGAAAGAATGAAAGACGGAACTATTTTATACAATATGCGTGGGAATACGTGACTAAGTAAACTCAATGACTGACATTTCATACTTAAAATCTGTTGTGATACTATTTCGGAATATAAATATTGAATCTATGCAAAAGATGCGACAAAGATTCAATTAAATCTGTCTTTTTTCTTCCACAATAAACTTGAATTTCGTTTCCATTGCTTTTCAATCTTCTTGTTAAAGTTTCACAAGAGGCATGGGAAAAACTATTTTCTTTCGCATCCTTTTTTGATAATACATAATTCGGAAGTGTTCCAACTCTATACCTTCTTGAAGAAAATTTCAAACCAATTTTCATGCACCAAACACGTGTTCCGAATATTAAATCATCATTAGTGATGCTTCCAGCCAAAGTGATTTTCATATGCCACCCAAATTCATTTCACTAGCGCCCTCTGGTTATGTATATAGTTTCATTAATTATAATTTATCATTTGATTTTTTTTCTCGGAACCTTATATTACCGCGAATGATAGGATTTTAAAATAGCTTTTTTATGTATATTGTCATTTAGATGTATGATAAATGCTATTTAGATTTTCGATTCTATCCATTCCAATTTGATGCAGCGAGTACATTTTAATTTTAATCTGTAAATATACATGTATTCTCCTTCACAATCTTATTTTTATCCAAGACGACTTGAATCTTTATAATGAATAATGGACATCCCTGAAGAAGATTATATAAGAAAACTAAAACTGTACTTTTTCATTAATCACAATTTTTGGGGTTTTTTTTTATTATTGAAATTAAGATTTTGTCACTTTTTCGTATCAAATTCTTCAAATTTTCATATGTCTGATTTTCCTCTATTTCGGAAATAAAATCCTGTAAGATGACATAGACAAGACAGCTTATTTCAACGGCCCAAGTTACACATAAATGAATATACACAAATAGATGATATCAAAAGCATAAAGATGTAAGGAAAACATTCCGTGGTCTGCCGACTGGAGTGAGCTAACCCTTTTCATGATAAAATAATTGAATTTATCACAATACATATTCATAAGGAATAAGTTTTGTTCTGTTTCGGTCTTTCCAAAAGATGAGATTATTCTCCAGACGTGCATAGTTCAATATATCAAACATATTCCCTGCATGTCCTCGTATGTATCGTTTGTCCATTTGTGTCTGAAAATCACTCTGGCTTAAAATACAACTGATGAGGATTTACTATCCGAAACACGTATCTGGTGCGTCAGAATTGGTTTGAAATGATGTTCAAGAAGGTAACAAGTTGGAACACTATCAGTTCCTACTACAAAGTGTATAAATGACTTCTTTCCAGCTCTGTCGCCTGGAAGAAGATTCGTTTTGGCCCTTTATCGATTTGACATCATACATATTATTTGGCTATTTCGGAAACTTGTCATTCCATTCAAAAATATCATCGAAATTAAAGGAGGTATACATCTTAGCACAATCCCTCAATGTTATTTTGAACATAGATTTCATTTAGATATTCTACTGAATCGACCCTGCAGGAAATTCGGATCCGCGCACTCTCTGTAAAGCAAATGTACAAATTTTTATTCAAAAATGAAAGAAGAGGGCGCTACTAAAATGAATTATGGCTGCTCCGCTAGAGGCATCACTGATGAGAATTTAATATTCGAAACACGTGTCTAGTGCAGAAAAATTGGTTTGAAATTTTCTTCAAGAGGGTATAGAGTTGGAACATTTCCGTATTATAAACACTTATTTATTGTTGCAGTATGGAGCAGTTAAACACGCTCTACGCGATTGAATGTTGAAAGTGTATTTAAAACTAATGAATTGCTATGTCATCTATGTCACCTGAAAGAAGCTTCGTTTTGACCCTTTATCAATTTGACATCATATATTGACTAGGTCAATTATAAGCTACATCAAAGCAAACAGAGACGCTCAGTGATTTACAAATATATGTAGTGTGTATTCTCAGACACTTTACCACAGTTTTAAGCGTAAAGAAAATTTGAGCGTATTGCCGTAAAGAAAATGACTTTTTTCAATGCTAATGATTAAAGAAGTTCCTGAGGATAATCTAAACATCATTCACAATAGAGCACACAATTGAGCATCCACGGACCCCTAGCAAGCAGAGGTGGGACCAGGTACCCGGGAGGCATAAACATCCCCTTTTTGGCTAGCCGCACCCGCCGTCTATGTTCAAGCACGAAAGTGAAAACAATATGTATAATATATGCATTGTCTGAGGTGATGTCCATATAGAAAGTGCTATGACGACAATGTCAGGGAAAATTATTCAAAGCATTAATCATGTTTTGTTCGTATGTATACATGTATGTAAATTAGGCTTTAGAGGGTAACATGGAAGAATAGCAATTTGCTTAATGTGACATACTCTCTAAATAAAGAATTATTATTATATCATTCGGCTACTTTGGAACCTTTTTATCCTAAATTTTCATCGAAATCTATCAAATACGGCGCGCCTCGCATGTTTCGGACTATTTATCCTTATCAGGGGTACGTAAAGCCCAAATGATCCTAAATGGAAAAAAAATAGTTTAGTGAAGCGATCCATTATCTTATTTAAAAGTTTCTTATATTTTCCTTGCAAAGAGTGAGCAGATACAAAACTTGTGCAGGGTTATTTAAAGGCGTAATTTTAATAAATGTGACCAAAATAATTGTAGAGATGATGCAAGGGTGTTAACCTCCTACATTTGTATGATAATGTAGAATGAAATCGTTCATAGAAATTGACTTTCAAATAAAGTGCTATGTTATTTTTTCTCCGAAGAAAATTTTCTCTCTGGAACCAGCCTTGGAAAGTAAGTTATTGTAAGGACACTTCAAATACCAAGTCGCGGGGAGCATTTTCACAGGCTCCACACTGCAACAGAGAATAAGTGTGAATTATCAAGAATAATGGAGTGTGCAACTCTGCTTCTAGATAACAGTCTTTGATACAGATATTTCTAAATGCAATGAATCAGATATGCATCTTTCGGATAAGAAATCCTCATCTGTGATTCTTCAGCCAAAATGATTCAAATTTGAAAAGAATATTTTAGATAGGTTAGTGAAGTGCAATTTTTCTAAAATATAATTCGAAAAATACAAGAAAAATAGTTTAGTACAAAGAGCAAAGTTTCAATATTAATTGTTGTATTTTAGAAATTTCATGATTGATCAGGATGAAGGATCTTTGTCTGGCGTATTTTAATCATGAAGATAGCTTGCTGTCCACGGAGTTGAATTTTGTTTTCTGTTTATAATTGATTAGTTACATGTTAGTTTGGCTAATATAAGGCATACAGACTATCAAGCCAATTTGTAGGGCTGCAGAGGATTTGGACTAATGAAAGCATTCTGAATGCCTGGACAAACTGAAGATAGGTGTCATTTCCTTATAAACAATACGGCGTCCTTCTTTACATGTGAATCTACTTAAGACTTGATAAATTGCCGTAAATGAAGCGCCTACAGACAAGCTTATTGATGATAAAATAAATTCTATTTCACAGAATATAAACTATAAAACTCCCATCACTACAATTCAATTAAATAACACCGCGGGATGCGTCAATACCGTGTTTTAATAAAACAGTCGAACTCATCGTGCGATTAAGATTGAAACTGGATTTGCATGTCATATCGCTATCTGCCGAAACCAATAACGGTAAGGACGGCGGTTCAAACGCAAAAACGCGATGCTGCGATTCATGTTCTTGAAAATATTGTCTTTTAAACAGGTAATACGCACGGTGAGAATGAATGATTAAAAGACTTGAATTGGATTAATTAAGATCCATTAATGACGGACGATTGTGTATGAGCTGGAAGGAATTTTGTATTTTGGAAGTGATGCGTTGAGACGTTGCGGAAGAATTCCAGTAAATTGACAGCCCCAGCGTGTAAGGGGGAAATACTCCTGTTTTGTGGAATTAGAAATTTTTCCTGTTTTGGAAAAGATAATGCAAGGTCGACATCGACAGTTCAAAGGCGCCGATGAGTAATGGAGAAAACTGTCGGCAAATATTGATAGGTGATTGCTAGGTGACCAGACGCTTTACCGGTTGAAATAGTCTCGGTGAATATTATTGAAAAAAAAAGTAAAACGAATTGTCCCAACTAATAGAAGGAGAAAATTATGAATTAAAATTCAATACAAAGGGCATACTAGTATCAGAAAAGAATTCCTGGTCGATTTTTGATGAGTTTAAAGGATTTACTGGAATAGACAGACCTGCTATTCTCAAAGCACATCTATATTCTAAATGATAATCATAGTTCATCATAGTATTTCAAAATAAGAAAAGAAAAAGAAACATTTCACTTCTTGTACCAAATTAAAACGAGCACATGTCATACTTTTGTGTATTTAACACATGGTAGTGTTTATTGAACTTTGTATTTGGATAAGTGGTAAGGTTGTTATGTATACTGTGGGTGTGTTCTGCTTCGGTCAGCGCAGGGTAGTCTTGCTAGATATCTCTGACACTTTCTTGTATTTTTGCTTTAATTGTCATTTAATTTCCACTTCACACCATCAAATGACAGATGAAAAAGTATAATAAAGAAACTTATGAAAAATGCTACTCTAGCGAATTATTTCAGACTTGCATGCAAAGGTCGGTTACGGTGGCTTCTTTTTTTCTCCTTGATGTACATATGACCATTTTGCAGCTTCATCCTGCTACGTCTTTCGATACGCTTTTTCGACATAGTAACTTTCATACTTTTTTGGCATATTACATTGTTTAGATTTGAGGATCACTGACGAGGGTTAAGTACCCGAAACGTGCATGTCTGGTCCACGTTGCCAATTTATCTGTTCTTAAAAGATGCTATTCAATTTGAAGACGTTTACATTTATACCACTTGGTGAGTGTCACTGCTGGTGGACCAGGAGTCCACGAGGGCACATGTAGCCAAGTTCGATCTATTTCGGTTGATCGTTTCTTCAACGCATTCTAAATTTCTGTTATCAAAATTTCTTGAAATTTCTAAAAAGTGGGTCCTGTAGCATCATATCCTACCCATCCTGCTACGTCTTTCGATACGCTTTTTCGACATAGTAACTTTCATACTTTTTTGGCTTATTACATTGTTTAGATTTGAGGATCACTGACGAGGGTTAAGTACCCGAAATGTGCATGTCTGGTCCATGTTGCCAATTTATCAGTTCTTAAATAATGCTATTCAATTTGAAGACGTTTACATTCAAATTGTGCACAAGAAATCCGTAATGCAATATTTGCCATACATAAAACATGTGTAAATGGTTTCTTTGCTTTGTATGCATGCTTGTGTTTCTCTCAAAAGTTGTTTATTTGTTTCATAATTCTATGCATAAGTGGCGGTATTTGTCCTGTGGTTTTAGAATAATAAAGTAACTGTTTCTTCAACGCATTCGAAAATTTCTGTTATCAAAATTTCTTGAAATTTCTAAAACATGGGTCCTGTATAGCATCATATCCTACCGATCCTGCCACGTCTTTCGATACATTTTTGGACATAATAATTTTCACACTCTTTGGCCATACGATTAGAATGAGGATCACTGACGGAGATTTAGTACCCGTAACGTGCATGTCTGGTCCATACTGCCAATTAATCTGTTCTTAAATGATGTTATTATTGAATTTGAAGACTTTTAACATTTGTTTCAATTGTCTGTTTGTTTGGTGGTTTCGTACATGAGGTGAGTGTTACCTGTAATTGTCAATGTTACTGTGGCTGCATCCTTGTGTGGGTGCGTTCCGCTGTAGTCACTGAAACGTGGTCTAGTACAATTATTTTCCCTTGTATTTCTTATTTCTGTCATGAATTCTGTATTCAGCCTGTAAAATGTAGCCATTGGTCTCTTTCTTTTCTATGTTTTTCAATTTGACTTGTTTCTTTGTTATTTTGAGGTGAGTGTTCTCGTTGCCACTGTCTGGTGGCTGATATGGTAGTCTTGTTGGAGATCCCCTCTTTTCTTTTGCGTCCCACCTTTTCTCTCGTCATTCGTGTCTGTTCCACTGTGATCACTGTAACGTCGTCTTCTTGTGGATCTTTTGCACATTCATTTACCAATACAGATAATTTAGTACAATGACATTGGTTATTCCTCGGGTCGGTTCCCTCTATGTCTGTTTGGATGCATGCTGTACTATGTGAGAAATTCATGGGTTAAACGTACTTCACCAAAAGATTGTACCAAAATGCCTAAGAACACAAGATGTCTTCTCGAGAATTTGCTCAAATAGTAGGCTGATTTACTTGCCAATTATGCCTGGTTTATTTGAAGATGTTTAACATTAGTACTTATATGGCTTTGGAGTTATGATTTTCGGAACTGCAAATTTGATTGTTATTGATGAATGATTTATTCGTTTCTTAGTAGCGCAACCTTTTTTTTAATATTTAATTGAATTTCCATAATTGTCATTATTTGTCTTAGATTATTTGTGTGGTTTTCATAATACCTTCATAGTGCCTTTTGTTTCTTTTATTTGTGCGTTTGCCGATGTGTCACCAGATGTTTTCATAGGAACCTTTCATATATACTTTTTTAATCACTCGGCAAACTCTTCGAAGTGAGTTGAATGTTAAACGTCTTCAAATTCAATAGCATCATTTAAGAACAGATGAATTTGCAGCATGGACCAGACATCATTTAAGAACAGATGAATTTGCAGCATGGACCAGACATGCACGTTTCGGATACTTAACCCTCGTCAGCGTCGTCTGATTCAAACATAGAGTTCAGTCCAGCAATATTAGTACTCTCATCGAGAGGATATTAAGATAAAGTGTTCCAACTCGTTACCTTCTTGAAGAAAATTTCAAACCAATCTTAATGTACCAGATACACGTGCTTCGGATAGCAAATCCTCATCATCAGCACTTAATGCCAGAGTGATTTTCACACACAGCCAAATCTATTAATTGCACCTCGGACTAGTTTCTTCCAATGGGATTGCATATATCACATCATGTATTTGCCTCCCATGAGGCCATAGCCTACCCCCTCATCTGATAGAAGGCAATGACGGTGAGGAAGACAAGATGGCTACCTTTTACATAAAGTAGACAACAAATCAGTAGATCGTGTAAGCCACAATTACAAACAAGAAGACTGCTCATTTACCTAAATTAACGATTTCAGAATTACATCTTCCTTTCTTAATTCAAGATAATACAACCAAAGCTTCATTTCTCATCGTACATCTTTTCCTTTATCGACGTGTTGTTCGTGTATAATGTTACGTTTCAACGGTCAAGTGTTGACTTCACTGGTGTAGCGGTGACGTAGGAGGCAATCGTATGCGTTTATCTTTTGAAATAATCATTTCAGTTTTATATTAATTGTAAATAGAAATTCCTCCTCGATGCAAGTAGATTCGTTATAAGGTTTATAACTGACATACCATGGAGATATAGGGGGTAAGCTGTGATCATGTGTTAAACGTCTTTAAATTCAATAGCATCATTTAAAACCTGATAAATTTACAGCATAGGACCAGACATGCACGTTTCGGGTACTAAACCCTCGTCAGTGAGCCTGAGTCTAAACAATGTCATATGGCAAAAAGTATGAAAATTATTATGTCCAAAATGTACCAACAGACGTAGCAGAATGGATGGGATATGATGCTACAGGACCCACGTTTTAGAAATTTCAAGAAATTTTGTAACAGTAACATTTCAAATGCGTTGAAGAGACTAGACGATCAACCAAAGTTGATCGAACTTGGCATAGTGGCGCTCGGCTTCGCCTTGTCCCAACATGGTCACAGCTTACCCCCTATATTACTATAGTAGGCCAGTTATAAACCTTATAACTAATAATAAGTAGGCACGCTCTAGTTTGATTTTTTGCATTTTGTGTATCTACTTAGTGGCTCCAAATTTTTCTGTGGGGTCGATTCAGTAGCATACTTGTAGTTAAATAAAATCTATGACCAAAATAGCATTTCCTCATCTTCGGCCTCGAGCACGAGACACAACTGGTTTAACTGCGCATATAGTGCATTGAAATTTTAATGTAGAACATTTATTTTAATAATGACAATTGACGGGATGGTGCTAAGATGTTAACCTCCTTTAATTTCGATGATATTTTTGGAAGAAATGACAAGTTTCTGAAATAAATGTAGTAAGATAATGCTAGTATATGATTTCAAAAGGCAAAGTAGAGCTGGAAAGATTAATTAAGTATCGATTATTATGTTCCGATTATGGAAGTGTACTAACGTAACCTTCGGTAAGTAAAACATCTTCAGAACTAGAAATCCTGGAAGAAAGTATGTCTCAATATTTTTTTAAGTTTCTTTCACAATAGAAATATTCCATTCAAAGTATATTTAGAAATAAATAATCCCTTATATACACATCTCTTTCTTTTGAAGCGATTTTATGGATATGAGATTTCGAACAAAGTTCTAGAAATTAAACAATTCTCAGTTATTCCTTGAACATTTTGCTGAATGAAAACTTTCAATAATTGATAGAACTAGACTTATCTATAATGAGAAGACGCGATCAAAGAAGGAGATAGACGAAGAGTATTTTATCTTCATAGGGTACATCAAGTACTTTCTGTTCTTAGAACCTGGATGACTTTTCTATGCCTACTTTTAAATTGCAGATGATACAAGAAGAATCCTCGAGTAAAGAAATTATGAAAACAAGGCACTGTTTGTAGTCTAAAGAGGATCTATCTTGATTGCATTTAATTGCAGATTTGAATTTCTTTGGAAAACATAGTTTCCTGTTGGTTTAATAAGATACAGCTTTCAAGATCGATTAAAATGCTAAAATATTCAAATTGAATTCTTACACCCAACACATACAGATATGATAACGCTCTGAGATTGAAATAGAAGCATGGTACCTGTTCACGATCCATCTATTCTATAATATTGTGAAAGAGAATGCTTCATTATCACACCTTACCGTCTTAAGTGCCAAGATATTGCAATATCTGTAAGGTGTGAGGCTTCATTTGACTTTATGAAGCGAGCCGTGCAACCTTTGATGTCACCGCCTCGTTCGCAATGATAGAATCAGCGTCTTAATCGACTTGTACTTAAAGCTTTTCCTATTGACATGATATGATACTCTTTATTGCATTTTCTGAACTATTGTCATTAATTAAGCAGTTTTCTTTCAGATGAGATTTTCATTGGAGGAATCAGGCATGCTGCTGGTAGGCAATTGATAAAGTATGGGGTGACTTAATTAGCTTCTTGTAAGCCTGGGTAATTAGTTAATAAAGACAGACACCTTAAGCCCATCAACCTCCTGGGTGTAAGTCAATAAGCAATTTACTATCTCAGTTTTTACACCTTTGTTATGGTGTTCTTATAGATACATCATAATGCCGTGGCTGAATCGGTTTGGTGCAAGGACAGTTTAACCTTCAATTCAAAAGGTTCGCAAAAGATAATTAGAAGAATGAAAGTGCTGACGAACCAAAAGACTATTTGATATTGAAGTATCATTGAAATCAGATGCCACAATAGCCACTAACAAACATAAGTGTACTACATGTATGATTTGTAAAATCACCTTACAGCAAAATAGTGTTGATTGTAGTTTGTTAGTAAGTTGATGACCTCAACTTCAGGTAATTCCCTTTCTTGAGTAATCACCTGGGCCAGGCAACATAAACTAAGAATTGACTTAAGTCAAATTCTCAAAATACGATATATAACAGTGAAAATTTGAAATAGTGAGTTCATCCATTCTATTCTACTCTGAAAATAGAAAAATTCTGTGAATCATTTTAAGGCATCATTCATATTATAATGAGCCAAAGAAAATTGAAATTTAGACTTGAGTCAATTTTTAGCTTATGGTGGTGCCAAGCCCTGGTCTCACTTCGGAATGTTGTTCATTCTGGGGTTCTCAACCGTTTCGATGGGAATTCGTACGATTTTGCCTTGCCTCCTCGACTTTGAGACTGAATAATGGTTAGGTACTTCTTCGTTCCCTGCCCATCTCAACCTATACTCACTCAAACTACATGTATAACCTCATTCTGAGGACAAGACGACGATCTGAGAGACTACTACACCCAGGGTATATTTGCGAGCGACTTCCTTCGTCAATTTAAAAAAAAATCCTTGGGACGATGCAATGAAAATCTCAAGCACCTTTACTTCTCGTTGTCCCAACGTAAAGCACTATAACATGGCGTTGTCCTCAATGGTGAAAGATGTTAACGTTAGAACCACCAAAAATACCGAAGTCGATAAATTCAACGGTTTTTACCATTTAATAGTTCCACGGCAAAAGTGAGGGGTGTTGCTAGAAAGCAAGAGATACTTTCTCTCATCTAAGCTCCAATGGGGTTTCACTACCGCGACGGCTGTTCTAACCTGCAAACTGAACCCGCGGTTAGATGAATTTTAACGTCGCCCTTTTGCCTAGAAAAACAAGAATGAAACACACAGCTATGGTGCATATATATAGAATAAATGTCATAATTTGTGTTGTGTTACGGGTATGCACCAGACACGTGTTTCGGTAAGTAAATCCTCAACAGTTATGCTTTCAGTCAAGTTATTTTCAGACACAGTCAAAATTTATTTCAGTCGCAGCATCTACTTTGATTTTTTTAAATAATTTTGTCTGTCTACTAAGTGTGTGTGGCTCCAACTTTCCTGTAGGGCCGATTCAGTAGCATGGTTAAATTAAATGAATGACCAAAAGATCATTGGAGGGATGGTTCTAGGATGTTAATCTCCTTTAATTTCGATGATATTTTTGGATTAAATAACAAGTTTCCAAGAAACCAAATAAAATATGATGTCAAATTGATAAAGGTCCAAAAACTTAGCTTCTTTCAGGCGACATAGCTGGAAAGAATTAATTATTACACTTTAAATATTCAATCACGGGGAACATCTTTAAGTGACTCTTAGTGCCAGATTATCGTCATCATTGAGTGACAGTCTCAAACCCCAAAATCAAACTCTTAAACATTATAATCAAAAGGCATACAAAACCTTAAAAATTTAACTCAATGATTACAACATATTGCAAATTTTAAAGTGATGCCAAGTTGATGTGTTGATTTCAGAGTACGTACCGAGTGGATGGATATCTTAGAATTGAAATATTTATTCCAAGGATAGAATTTCAAGGCATCATATGAAGGTCAATAAGACTGAAGATAACAGAGAAAGCAATGTTTTCATGCTCATATAGGAATTCGTCATTTTGCTTATTAGACCGACAAAAAAGATATCAATAGATGAACCAATCCTCTTTATAAACTGTTGCCTATCTAATTATATCGTCTTCGTACGGAATCTCGCGCGGGAGATGGGGATGAGAGGGCACTCACGACTTCCGTCAGCTTTATTCAAAGACAATTAAGAATGGCTACGACATCCCAGATCAATTACATGTCACGGAGGCTAAAACCAAAGACATCGTCACATTTAGTCTGTCACTTACCGTCCGTGATGTCACATAACACCGGGGGCAATCGGTCAATGTAATAAACGTTTTTTTTTTCCTAGAAAGTAGAAGAAATGATTTTCGAAGGAAACTTTAAAAGAAAAACATTGAGTTGTACGAGCGTTTGAAAATATCAAAGGTTTTGTCTTTTTAAATTTTTATAACTCATTACATGTATCTCCGGTATGAGTCTATCTTAAAAGAAAAAAATGTCAAGCAGAAGATTTTTAATCCTCCTGGAAGTTTGGTTTCACTTTGTTCTTCAGAATGATATTGGAAATATCTCCAGCAGAACAACCCTGCACTGATCCACAGCGGAATACACCCACATGCACACATCTTTTACAGAAGATAACAAACAATATAACTTCAGTGAATGCAATTGCAAAACAACACTCTTTTCTCTTTGAAAATAAAAAAAAATCCTTAGACGAAACTAATTAAATAGATCATATACGGTAAAACGCACTCAGTGATAAATCTTTAATATAAAAAATCAAATTAAAGTAAGATTACAGCAAGTCAGTAGGTACATATTTTTTTGGTTTCATTTACATAGCGGAATTTCCTCTCTGATATTGAATTTCGAAAGACAATAAAACCGTGTGACTAGATCTTCAATATTACTTTAAAACAATGAACTTTTCTTGTTATTCTGAATATATACGAGTGGGATGTGTTTGATAAAATGGTAAAATTATAGACAAATCTCGAGTTTTGTATAGAATTAAATGTTGCATTCCTATTGTTACTTTATTTTGAACGATCCTGAGTAATGACAGTTGCAGAAACATGCTACTCTTTAAGACTTGAGTCTCATCGTAATAAATAATACTTCTTGCAAACAAAGAAATAATTGAGAGTAAATGTATTATAAGACTATTTGAAGAAGCTAAAAGTGAAATTCTGTGTATCCCATCAATGGAAAGCCTAAATCCGAGGTAATTACCTATCAGTTTTGGAGATATTTTCGGAAATATGACCCTGAAAGTCAACACAGATTAAAAAAAGATGTCCATGGAAAGGCATGCATGCTCCGGATAATGACTCCCCATCAATGATATTTGTCCCTGACATGGTGGCCATAGCACTTTCTATATAGTCATAACCTCAGACAGTGCATGTATTTTATATATTGTTTCATTTTCGTGCATGAACATCGACGGCGGGTGTGGCTAGCCAACAGGTGATGCTTACTCCTCCCGGGCACCTGAAAATTTAAGCACTTCGGCTGGAAGCATCACTGGTGAGGTTTTAATATCCGAAACAAGTGTCTGGTACATAAAATTGTATTGAAATTTTCTTCAAGAAGAACACTTGGAACACTTCCGTATTAATCATATTCGAGTTTCATAAACCGGGCTCATGAAATAATAGAATCATTTTCATTGATAAAAGGGAATAAGAGGCTTATAAAATATTCATCGTTTAGCTTCCACAACATTGTATAAACTTTACACATTACCGTATGTCATAGACTTTTGATTAAGATTCAGATTATATTGAATTTGAAGACGTTTAATATTTGTACCACTTGGTGAGTGTCACTGCTGGTGGACCAGGTGTCCCCGAAGGCACATGTAGCCAAGTTCGATCAACTTCTATTGATCATTTCTTCATCGCATTCGAAAATGTCTGTTATTATCAAAATTTCTTGAAATTTATAAAACGTGTGTCCTGTAGCATCATATCACACCCATCCTGCTAAATCCTTCGGTACTTTTTTGGGACATAATAGCTATCACATTCTTTGACCATATTACATTGTTTAGATTGAGGATCACTGACGAGGGTTAAGTACCCAAAACGTTCATGTCTTGTCCACGCTGTAAATGTGTCTGTTCTTAAATGATGCTAAATATTGAATTTGAAGACGTTTAACATTTATGATTCCAAGGAAACTTCGGTTTATTCTAGAATTTGTCGACATAAAATTGTTTAATGAAATGTTTCCAGACATCTTTAATTACATAAAATGACAAGTTACAGTAACCAACATACTTGACCTATGTAGTCTGACAGCCCGCGTTGTGGCTTCCCTGTGTCACATATTACATAACCTGGGAACACACTCTGAATAGAAGACTTCAATATTTCCCTCAAGAACTGTACTGCAAATGTAAGCACATTAATCTGGTGCTCGATTACAAAATTTGTAAAAATGTGGTATTATTGAGAGTTGAAAAATCTTGACAATGCAGCAAGGTCAAGGATTGATATAAGCAAAATTCCATGCGGGAAGGGTATATCTAAATTTAATTTACAAAATGAAAAGTTACAGAAATTGTTATATTTCTCATCGGTAAAGAAGTATAGAAGGCGAACAGCATTCCACCAGGGGCTATATTCATCAGCAACGAAAGCATTTAGCTAAAATAAACAAGTGTATTACGCTAGTGAATTGTCTTTTTGGCTGTGTCTGAAAATCACTTTGGCTGGAAGCATCACTGATGAGGAATTTACTATCCGAAACACGTGTCTGTGCATTGAAATTGGTTTGAAATTTTCGTCAAGAAGGTAAATAGTTGGAACACTTCGGCATTACAAATGAAGAAAGTAAAATTGAAAGTAAACTAAAAAAAAACAGCTTTCAAAAAATAATCAAATCTAACCAAACTATTGGAAAAAACGAAAGCAAACAAAACTTTGAAACATTTTGCAAATATGCAAAGGTGAATCCCCAGAGATGAGATCAGTTGCCCGGGGAGAGTAAGCATCTCCTGTTTGCTAGCTAACCCCGTCATTTCAGCCGTGCAAAAAGGTCAAAAGTGGTGTTATTATATAATATATGGTTCAGCGAAGAACACGATAAAACTAGAGGGAAAGGGGAAATGGAGAGAAGAACAGTCTCGTTTACACACGGTGTTGTCTAGAGCCATCATGATAAATGATAGAACAGGATAAAGTTAAATGAGATGATTTAAGCAGAGGAAATTAGGACTGAGAAGTCATGGAAGACACTTTGACAGTTTAGAACGTCAGTATCAGCCAATTATCTTATCACAGGAGATGTAAATGAACTCTAAATTAACACTAAATCCTGCCTGACAGAGACAATTCCGGCTAACTTTGACGGCATCATTAGAACCAATAATTCCTGCACCTTTAATAAAGTGAAGATAGGGAGAAGTCAGTAGGAGAGGATCTATGTCAGAGAGGAAGGTTTATTGGTATTTTATTCTAAGTACTTTCGGCCAACGCATCTGACATGCAATGTGTTACAGGATTTTTGGAATTTTCTGATTGTGAAGGTCAATCATGTGAACTTCAATAAATATTTGAATAATGTTGGATGTCAATCAGATAGACATACACACAAACAAATATCACTGTATTGATTCCAGTTGAAAGTTCAGTAGTTCCCTGATTATTGTCTGTAAAATTAAACAATTCATTCTCATTGGGTCACTTTGCCAAAAGAGAGCAGTGTATCACTATTTTGAGATCGAAGCTCCACCTCGTAAACATGTAGGACATCAATGGGTGAAAGTCAAACAAAGTTTTATCAAATGTGGCAGAGGTGTTTGATCCTAGAATAAAAACATTCTTCAAAGAAGAGAAACACTTCATATCCCATCCATACTTTTACGTCTTTCTGTACATTTTCGGGCATAAATTTCATACTTTTTGGCCATATTACATTGTTTAGACTGAGGATCACACCGAAACGTGTATGTCTGGTCCATGCTACAAATTCATCTGTTTTTAATTGATTTTATTGAATTTGAAGATGTTTACATTGAATGTCATCAATCTCCAAGGTCAATGTGAAGAGGCTGAAATGTTTGTACCAGTAGATGTCTTGCTACAAGAAATACACAATCATTTCAAATCCCTATCACCAATTTGTGCAAATTTAGGGTCAGACCTGAAAAGCAAAGTTTTCAAAAAGTAGGCAAAGCTCCAAGACAAGGTAAACGATAGTGTTAGAATGGTCTTGTCACAAGATAAATAGAAATATGAAAGCTATCTTGTTTATCATTCAAAAGCTATGCCAAATTTTAAAGATTTTTGGCAGCCAAACGGACAGATAGACAAAGACAATAAGTTAAGACTCCTTAACTAGAATTTACCAATAGCCTGACAGTGTCATTTTTCATGAAAAACACATGCCAGTCAATATGTTATGTTTAAAGACAAGGCAAAATAATCAATGATATGTAGCATACAATTTACTTGAAAAGCACAAGTTTGAAAGTGTTCGTTGTTTATAGATAAAAGATGCAATAATTCTTACTTCAATAGATATCACAGAAGTTCATTTATCATATATTACAATACATCAGACACTTCATCAGCCATACACTTCTCACGTCCAGAAACCACTCAAATCGTCTTATAATAAATATTAAATTTTATACAAAACCTTTTTTTTAAATTCATTTAGAAATTAAAACATTCAAAACTGTTTCTCACTCATAAATATACATAGAGGCATTTTCAACATGGTTTACATGACACTTCTAATTTCATTATTATCCACTCACAGTACTTCTATATTTAACATTGTAGTTGAAGCAGGTTTTGCAAGTAAAGAGATGTTTGGGTTTGAACAGAAAGGAGCTGTTAAGATAACATATAAAATCTATACCCTGAAAAAGTTGTATTTTGAAAATGGAAATTTAAATTGATACATATATACTAGATCACATCCAAATGAGACAAAATTCATTTTGCAGAATATCTCACATTTTTCTATCACTATAAACATGATAAACGTGTCCTTTTTTCATAGAAATCAATAGAAAATAGTTCTATAGAACATTGTAGCTGACAGACAAAAGTGAAAAACATCCAATCTCCCTGATACATGAATTTTAGAACACTGTCAGGTAAATATGTGGACAATTCTGTGCAATGTAACATGTGTACTATGGCAAGATTGCATATTGATATATAGATTTAGAATGTTATCCAATAGCTGATTTGCTGGTAATCCTATCACAAAATTTGGCAATTTTTTGTAATTTAACTTCACAGAAGAACACAAGACAACGCATGAAGACGGTGCGATCAAATATGATGTCACAATGATAAAATGTACCAAAAGATGTGTTGTCCAGTGTCTACGTGTATAAAATCTAGGTTCAGAACGGTCACAGCTATTTACTGGCAAATGGACCATTTACATGTAAGGTCCACAAAATAAAAAAACTGTTAAAAAATTACAAGACAAAGGTAATTATGTTCCCTACATTGCAAATGTAACATGATACTTTGATGTATTTTGTATAATCTGAATAAAGGATTAAAATACAGGAGCCAAACTGAACACAAAGACAAGCTTTTGAATTAAACAAATTATTCCATACCTTGAAATGACTCTTGAATTTATATTGAATCTTAATTAAATTTGAACATAGAATATTCAAGTTGCAGCTCTCTGTTCTCAGTCTATTAAAAGTACACAAAGATTAAAACTTAAAGAGAGCAGAATGTATGGAACAGATGAAACTGAAATTTAAAATTCAAACTACAAAATGAAATTTAAAAAAGTACAAAATGAAATTAAAACTATCAAATAATAAGGAACAAATAAAATGGAAAACATAAAGAAATGTATTGCACATGTTTTTCACTGACTCTATCGATTGTACATAAATCAGTTTGAGGTTTCAAGAAGCATTTTTTAAAGTACCCACATTTACCATCAAATAACTTATCTTGATAATAAGTATTACCATTTACCATCAAATAACTTATATTGATAATAAGTATTACATCTTATTCCAATCAAATAACAACTTTATGTTGTACAATATAAATATTGAGTTATATTTGTAACTTTTCACATGATACTATGTGGTCACTTCAAACTCGGAGTATTGTCATACATGAATTAAAGGGTATTTATAGGAAGCTCCAGTTAACGCAAAACATATTTTACTGACCTAATAATAATGAGCAAAATTATTGATTTCTCATTCAAAAGTTAAGAAAACATATTTACAAATCACTAGTAACAATTTGGATGATACAGAATTACTTGAGAATGACTGGTCTTACTATGTAAAACTGGAAAATGTAGTGCATAACTTCTGCAACTGAAGTGTTGCTTGTTACAGATCGACCTTGAAGATGACTTTGAATGATGAATTTCATCGATCTTTAGATACTGGGCCACAACATTTATCTGTATCATTTCCTTACAAGTTAGGACTTCTATTATTTTATGAGATGAAAGTTTTGGTGATGAAACTCAATTGAAAAATCTTACATTTTCAAAATCAAAATTGTCATGTATAAACATTTTCAAAATTAAATACTCATGTTTTGAACATTTGAACATCTGTACAAATCTTTATTTTTTAATTTGGAAATGTTGAATAGACAGAAGCAGTGGCGGATCCAGCGCTCCCTTTGCCAGGGGTCAAGTGGCGAATTTTGCCGAATTTTACTGAAAATGGGCCAAAATATAGGGTTTTTTGAAAAATTTTGGGTCGATGCAGGGGGTGGACACCCCCTCCGCACCCCCCCCTAAATCTGCCACTGAGAAAAATGGACATCTGATGGAGAAACAATATTTACAGCCTATACATGCATATATGGCAGCATTATCAAACACTCAGCATAAATTACATGTCATACACATTTCATTCCCAGGAAGCTACAATAACTGAAAGCACTTTGTATGTCACACATTGAATATTATTGGAGGTTCTTCACATTTTACCCTGTATAACTAGAGGTGCCCTCTGTGAAATTTCTATTTCTTAAAATCACACAATTTATGTTCATGTGAATTTCTTGTTAATTTTGATGAAGTTTTCATTGATTTCAATGAATTTCCAAATAGAGTACTGAATTTACATTTCATTCACATAAAAGATAAATTCACTGTAAGTTCACATTTAATATGCATTTTGTGTGCATATATTGCAAAGATCATCTTAGGCATCTTTCATCACTGAAATGGATGCCAAAGTGTATTCAGAAAGTTAATATTCACTCACATGAATATCATACAAGTACAACATGCACATCAAGCTGTCATCCGAACTTTCACAAGAATAGATGAGGCACTTTTCATCGTACAGATTTGAGCTTACACATTCACCCAGCACTTGGAATAAATAATATATTAAGCACTTCACACAAAGTTTGATCAACAATGTTTAATGAGTATCACAATAGAGCAGTTTCAAGAACATTCCCAGTTGCATCTTCTCCCAACACGCCCAATGTAAGTTATTCCTATACTTGGGTAGTTTGAACTGTTTGTATAATAATCACTACTTCCTAATTTGTAGAGAGGCTTTTAAATGTTGAGCAGTTTCTCTACATTTCCTTTGTAAAGAGAAGTCATCTAAAGGAATCACAGGGACATCAACCTGTATAAACAGAGAAAGAATTTTCATGAGGACAATGAATTATGCTCAATTCTAATATGACTTGATTCTTTTTCCCTATTAAGACAACAGACGCGAGCCGGGCTCTATTCTCCAATATAGGCCCTATAGCGATAAGCCACGCCTACCCATTTTCTGAAAGCAGATAAACCGGCAGGAACTGGTTTTTACCAAGAATCAAAAGGTCTAAGTTTGGTCATCATTAGAATAGAAATAAAAAATGACAAGCCGGGCTCTATTGTCTCATAATGCCCTCGCGTCCTCAGCCAATCACATTTATCACCTCGCCGCTAACGCGGCTCGGTAATAATTGTGATTGGCTGAGGACGCTCGGGCATTATGAGACAATAGAGCCCGGCTTGTCATTTTTTATTTCTTAAACATTAGTTGAGATGAATTGTCTATGATAAAACTCAGACCATTGACAGACCTTCAAATTTAGTTTAAAATAAATCCTACAAATTCTAATATGACCTGAAATTTGCCTTTGACCTTGAACTTTGACCTAAAACCCAATATTAAGCCCATCATGTACCTCCTGATAATGTGTGACTTACATAAAAATAGCATACTAGCTCAATAACTATAACAGAAAATTATAAACATAACATATTTTAGGACAAGAAAAGGTCCTGATTGTTTTTGATTTTAATGATATTGAATGATTCAGCTTCTTACCTCAAAATGTACAGCCCACACTCTGGACAGGGCTTGTTCATATCTCTCCCTCTCTGACTTGGAGTTAAAGTAAAGTACCCACTGCTCTGTACTGACACTGGAATCATGGGACTCAAACTCCTGTATAAATAGAAAATTTATAACATAAATAAAAATCAGCAATGGCATGTGCATTTTAGAATGTAAAATTTTAACAGCCAATCAGGCCAGTAGCATGTAAATTTCTACAGAAACAACCACACTTGCAGTGGTCGGCATATGAAAAGACCTTTTAATGAATAAATGAAATAAAGTGTAGCAACATGTCAGTGGATTATTTTCATACAATGAACATGGTTCACAGTCATTCCAATAAAGACAAGAGGGTAAGGGCATAGTTAAGAACAGAAACGAGCTAAAATAAGGAGAAGGTTCTCCAAATCTTTGACAAGTCAACAGGGCCACTGAAACTGCTAGCTTCATGGACAAAGGCTAATTTTGACCCTTGTACAGATACAAATTCCTACAACTTACCAGTACACAATACCTGTCGTATTTAGTGTCTATATACACAGTGGTTACTTCTATAATGTTAGCACTACCCAGGGTACGTAGGAAGCTTATCTGTAAGTCCTCATGACACCATAATATATATACATACTACTTACCAGTACACAATACGTGTCGTCTATAGTATCTGTATACACAGTGGTTACTTCCATAATGTTAGCACTACCCAGGGTACATAGGAAGCTTATCTGTAAGTCCTCATGACACCATAATATATATACATACTACTTACCAGTACACAATACGTGTCGTCTATAGTATCTGTATACACAGTGGTTACTTCCATAATGTTAGCACTACCCAGGGTACATAGGAAGCTTATCTGTAAGTCCTCATGACACCATAATATATATACATACTACTTACCAGTACACAATACCTGTCGTCTTTAGTGTCTATATACACGGTGGTTACTTCTATAATGTTTGCACTACCCAGGGTACGTAGGAAGCTCGTCTGTAAGTCCTCATGACACATCAGTATAATATATATACTACTTACCATTACACAATACGTGTCGTCTATAGTATCTATATACACAGTGGTTACTTCTATAATGTAAGCACTACCCAGGGTACATAGGAAGCTTATCTGTAAGTCCTCATGACACCATAATATATATACATACTACTTACCAGTACACAATACGTGTCATCTTTAGTATCTATATACACGGTGGTTACTTCTATAATGTTAGCACTACCCAGGGTACGTAGGAAACTCGTCTGTAAGTCCTCATGACACATCAGAATCTTGTCTGGAGTCAGAATACAACAACATGGAAGACAGCTCGGCTTGGAGTCAGATTTATTCTAAAAATCACAATGTTAATAATATTTGAAAAAAATGGAAAAATACATAAATTATCCAACTTCTATAAAGATATCAATCTTTCTTCCTTTCTCAATAGAATTTCATATGGTGGTTATTTTCAGTTTGACATCTGATTTTAATGAAGACTGATATTGTTGGTGATGGTGACAACGACAAAGATGACAATAGTGGTGGTGGTGGCGATGATGATGATAACAGCGCCAATATGACAAACTGAGGTAAATCTAAAGACATTTTCAGTCCCATGTAGGCAGGTGATAGTGATATGTAGAACATCAGGCCCCAGGTGCCCCCCCCCCACCTGCTGTGACATTATGGGCCTTAGCTTCTTCACAGGACAAATGATTTAATCATACTAATATGATATCATCATGGCCAGTATTACCTGTAATCCCTCGGCCACAGCCTGACATAGACTCTGTAACCACTCATTGGCTTCCAGCTCTGTAGCTAGCGCCATCTGTACAGTGGAGTTATCTGCCTTGATGACCTGTAGGCAGTTATCACGATCGGCAGACGTAAGCCTTCTGCAGCCGACGCAGTCCTCTCCACCCATCTGTACAAACAGGAACGGCTTACTGTCTGTCTTGGTGTTATACAGGCACAACAGACCATCTCTGTGGAAGTGTAACAGTATGTTTACTTAGTAGACTTAATAAGTAGTTTACTCAGTTTGTATGTAAAATTACTTGTGATAGAACTGAAAATGACCTTGAAACTTTTAACAATTGGACAAATCAATCTTAGCTTAGAAATTTGACACTTGTATCACAACCATCATATGATAAGCAATTTTTTCAGTTTTACCATGTATTTCAAATTCTAGTAATTACTTGTACCAAGTCTCAAACCTTGTTCTCCATGCGGATATTATTTGCTCTTTTCTCTTGTGTATGTACATTGTCTTTCACAGCAGCACAGATTATGTACATTGCTTTAGATACTTGTTGACTGCCTTATAGCTACCCTGTGTCTCGTACCAGTAAAATAAACAGGATTGACTTACTTTAGTACGACATAAGCTGACTTCCAGTTCTGACCATACAGTAGTGACATAGGATCCTGTACCGTGTGGAGGAGCTGGCTACCGAGACCTGAGGGGGTGGGGCTCTGAACCTTGTATAGCAAGTGCCCCTCCCTGAATGCTGTGTCAAGGTTACTACCCCTGCTGGGGTCATCCCAAAACACTAAGGAGTAGCAACTCATCTCTACTTCCATTTCCTGGGAAAAGATAAGTATAATATACATATTAAATGTAAAATTTGATTAAGGTTGTACATGTTAATATTAACAACAAACAGTTAATGTTTCTTCCAAAACTAAGTTTGTTTACAAAAAAATTGTCACCTGCAATATTTTTTTTCTCAAACATTATGTGACTTTGAAATTGATGGTGACCTTAACCTACATTGGCTGTTGAGTTTCTTCATGCTTGACTAACTTTGCAAGTTTGATGGGAGAACATCTAATAAAAGAAAAGAAGAGACCAAAGTATGTCTACAAGAACATCAGTGGCAGATTCAGGGAGGTCAGAAAGGGTGTCCAACCCCACCCCCACCCCAACCTGGGCACTGACCCAAAATAGGTATATTTTGGCCCATTTTCAGTAAAAAAAATTGCTAAATTCGCCCCTTGACTCCTGGTATAGGGGCGCTGGATCTGCCAATAGTATACACCTATGAGTAATTATAACTGAAGAAATTGTACAATGTATTGAGAATCTTGATTCCCCTAAAACATCCATGTATAAGTTCAGTGCATTAGACGTCCATGGATACTGATAAATTCAATACAATTATTGCACAGTGATGAGGTCGATATGATGATTTATGGAGTGATAAAACCAATATCGACCGAGGCCGAAGGCCGAGGTTGATATTGGTTTTATCACTCCATAAATCATCAAATCGACCGAATCATCTGTGCTATAACTGTTTTATCATATACTTGAAAATTTGAATAGAAAATGGTAACTTCCATTTTGCTTCTATAGCACTGCTCACTTTCACTTTTTTCTCAGATAGATGTACTCAAGATTTTGTATGATAGTAAAATGTTTGACCCTTCATCTTTTATTTTCTTTTTATCTAAAAGTGCTTCAAAATATCACGGTCAGTTAGGTCGGCAACACTCAAGTTTGCTGCAGACTACAATTTTCTTCTTATACACAAAACAGGAAACGCGTCAATATGACCGGAAGCAGTTCAATACGACGATTAATCGCATTGCACGTGACCGCGTTTTGGCCAATGGGAAAGCTTATAAACGGTTATGTAAATTAGAGTATATGATAATAAATAAAATGTTACTTACATCACACCTGCATTCTTTAGCCAGGTATTTTCTGTGAGCTATCTTCTGAGTCGTGGCATCATTTAGTATAGGAATCTTATGGTTTGATGAGTCATGTACAGCTGATTGGATGGACTCTGATATGGAACTGGAAAGTTAAACAAGGAAAAAGATAAGAAATCTGTTAAATAAACCAAAAATATGAAAAAATACCTGGCCTCTCCTGCTTTTGTCATGACACTCTTTGGTTGACAGTTTTCAGTTTTTATATGGTTCATTACTGTAGTATGGTTAAATCGATATATATATATAGCAATTGTCAAAATAACAATATGGCATCTTTATTGTGATACCTACTTGGAGACCTCGGCTGAGCCAGTTGTTAACCAGTATTGGTTCCTTCTTTTAGTGCACACAATGTGAACAGCCTGGTGATCTACAGTCAACTGTTAAAATATACATGTAAATACAAAACACTCACTGAAAAAAGTTTTTAAACATCAGTGCTTCTCAGACACTGTGGGACTTCAAGAATGAAAAGATTCTCATCTACAATGTTACAGGTAATACAATATGGACTTATATTTACATCTACTGATCTAAGCAGCCAATGAGATTCCTAGTACTTAATTAATTTGTAGAGTTAATGTGACTCTAAATCCACATAAAACTCTGAAAATTTTAAAATCAAACTTACTGAGATATAGTCTATACTAGAGAGTGGTATAACATTGTCCTTAATAAAGCTATAGTCACCCTGATTCTGCCTGAGTAAATACAGGCTAAAATCTGAGATACTTACTGAGATGTAGTCTATACTGGAGAGAGGTATAACATTGTCCTTAATAAAGCTATGGTCACCCTGATTCTGACTGAGTAAGTACAGACTATAATCTGAGATACTTACTGAGATGTAGTCTATAATGGAGAGAGGTATAACATTGTCCTTAATAAAGCTGTGATCACCCTGATTCTGACTGAGGTAATACAGGCTATAATCTGAGATACTTACTGAGATGTACCCTATACTAGAGAGTGGTATAACATTGTCCTTAATAAAGCTATAGTCACCCTGATTCTGCCTGAGTAAATACAGGCTAAAATCTGAGATACTTACTGAGATGTAGTCTATACTGGAGAGAGGTATAACATTGTCCTTAATAAAGCTATGGTCACCCTGATTCTGACTGAGTAAGTACAGACTATAATCTGAGATACTTACTGAGATGTAGTCTATAATGGAGAGAGGTATAACATTGTCCTTAATAAAGCTCTGGTCACCCTGATTCTGACTGAGTAAATACAGACTATAATCTGAGATACTTACTGAGATGTAGTCTATACTGGAGAGAGGTATAACATTGTCCTTAATAAAGCTATGGTCACCCTAATTCTGACTCAGTAAATACAGGCTATAATCTGAGATACTTTCTGAGATGTAGTCTATACTGGAGAGAGGTATAACATTGTCCTTAATAAAGCTATGATCACCCTGATTCTGACTGAGTAAATACAGACAATAATCTGAGGCACTTACTGAGATGTAGTCTATACTGGAGAGAGGTATAACATTGTCCTTAATAAAGGTGTGGTCACCCTGATTCTGACTGAATAAATACAGGCTATAATCTGAGATACTTACTGAGATGTAGTCTATACTGGAGAGAGGTATAACATTGTCCTTAATAAAGCTGTGGTCACCCTGATTCTTACTGAGTAAATACAGACTATAATCTGAGATACTTACTGAGATGTAGTCTATACTGGAGAGAGGTATAACATTGTCCTTAATAAAGCTGTGGTCACCCTGATTCTGACTGAGTAAATACAGACTAAGATCCGAGATCAGAACAAACACTGGCTGCGGGTCTCCGTCTGTATGGGCTACACGGGTCGCGTACATCTGAAGAAAAGAGGTATCACATTAAACTGTTACAAATCAGACTGCAAAAGGTTCACGTTTGCAAGACAAGTTATGAAAACTAGGTTGTACCGAAAAGGCTTCATTGACATGAAACACAAGACAATCAGTATAAATGTATCAAAGAAATAAACCATTAAAAAATCATATTTCGTCTACCTCCAACATAAGTCTACAAATCCTCATTCCTCTTTTTTTTTTCTTTGGTGTACTTAAATTGAGAACTTATGTGATATCTCAAATAAAACATATGGAAGTTCATTTATTTATCTTTGAAATTTTGTAATAAGTAAATAAATGCTTGGTAGAAACTTTTAGAATTAAACAGTGTTACTAAATGCTGAATCAATATAGACATGATAGATTGATAGATTACATTGTTACATTGTAATACTCTTTCTGTGGCACACTTTACCTTTATGAATTGTTCTTCCGAGTTGTTGAATACATCCAGCATTAGGTGCAGTTTGGTGTTGTTGTCAAGCCTAAAAATAGAACAAGCACATCAAAACACAGACAAACAATATTGTAATTTACAAATTGCCACATGGCACTTCTTGACTTGAACTGAACATCAAATACTGTTATGCCATAAGCTGAAACAAAATATTGGAGAAAAGATCATTTTGAAAATAAGGCCATCAACTTTTAGTTTAGAATAAATAGTTAGTATACTCACTCCAGTTCCCCAGGGCACCTGTCCTTATCAATATCTTCATTTTCCCCGAGCTCTGTTTCCTCTGGCTCTTCTTCAAACATGTGCTGATGTAACACTGCATCTGGTTGGTTGATTATTTGATCCGCCATGCTCTGCATTGTAGAGGTAAATGATTTCTGATTGGATGAATAAATATCATCTTCTTCAACAGTTTCTTCATTTTGATCACATTCTACGTCATTTCCTTTAAATTTGTCATCTTTGAAATCATCAGCTGATTTGCTATGTCTAAGACTTGGCAATGTATCACAGCTAGCTTTATCATCAACCATATGTTTATCTTGTTCTGTCTTGTTGAATCCATCTATAAAATCTTCCAGTTGTTGCGGAGTATCCTCCATAGTCACTGTTAATTGCACATCCCCGATAGAGTTAGATTCTCTAGTAACTATAGTACCTTGAGTATTTGAAGCACTTTGAATGTCATGTACAGAAGAATAAAGGTCTACATCACTATTTTCATGTTTTGTACTTTCAAATGAATCACCTTCTATAGAATCCTGATTTGTATATTTAGATGAGCTATACATATCGAATGTGTCTTCTTTTTGTTCTTCTTTACTAATTTCATCCTCTAATGAATTTGTTCTATGGTTTAAAATTTCACTTTCTGTCCTCTCTAGATCTCCATATTTACCATCCACTGTATCAGTATTTTCTGTTTTCTGAGCACTTTGTGGTTTTTTCGGACTAGTGAGAACATCTTGTAATATATCACTGAGTTTCAGGTCATTGTCCAGTTTGTTACTTTTTAGATTTGATTGCATAATTTCGTTTTTAACATCCTCTAAATTCACATCTACATTTTCATCTTCATTTTCCTCTTTTATATGGTTCACAATCACTGGAGACTTTCTTTCTCGACCGCTTTTGCGGAATTTCTTCTTTCCGGTTTTTCCCTTACTATGACCTTTGACCCTGATGACCATGACATCACTTTCAAGGTCATCTTCATTCTCAAGGTCATCTTGTACAAGGCTTTCCACCCTATCAATTTTAGATTCTGTGTTTCCATGGCTACTTGAATACTGTAAATTATCAGAGCTGGTTATACTAGTTGTTTCACTGGTGTCGGATGTTGAATGTAAACTGTCACAGGGAGTGGAGCAGGACTGAAAGAAGATTCATAAAATAATAACTTACTAAGAAAAGTCTAACTAAGATCTGAGTAAACTTCAAGTCCATTTTGACAGTGAATGAATGTCAGAATTAAGGTAAAAATCTGTGATTTAGCATGCTTTCATTTTGATTTGGTAAACAACAAAAGAATGCAAATCAAAGATGATATTTACAAAGCAATAATTCATTTGATGGTTAATTATGGACGAATATGCACCACGGACAGTCAAATTAAATAAGGACAAAATTAGCCAATTGTTCAAAATCACTAGAGATAAAAAAATTCTTGCCATACATTTAGCATTCTGCACAGTTTTTCATACTTCTATATTTGTGAATTCCTACCTGTTTACATAGAATGTGTGAGGACGGAGCTATACTATCCATACTACATAACGACAATCTGTCATCGTCCACTTCAGAGTTTGTTCTGGACCGACTCTCAGGAGCAATGGTTCCTATGTCCAAATATGGCATATCCTGTACCATAAAACAATTGAATAGGTTTGATATTAAATTCTTAGTTGCAGAGATGACAAATCGTTAAACCTTATGCGTACCAAGCATCATCAAGTAAATTAAAGGAGTAGGTGCGGTAATCTGCCATTTCGGCTCAAAACATAATATGTCGCTTAAAACGTCTAGAAACGTTGAAATCATTGAAAATATCACTAAATGAGGAATTTCGATACAAAATTATGAAATCAAGTAGCGCACCTAGTCCTTTAAGACTTTAATACTATCAATACAACCTAGGTATAAAGAGAGTTTTGTCTTTTTATACAGTTCAGTGTATACACAGGGAAACTTGCCACATACAATTTCATATGAATATCCCTTTATCATATGTTCATATGACAATCATATGTGGCAAGTTTTCCAATGTAGTACTAGTTTATGTGCATAACAAAAAACTTAATCATGTACATGTAAGAGAGGAAGTCTCTTAACAGCTAAGGGTGGTCGTTAAAAAGGATTAATTTTAATACATACCAAATCAAGCTGAAAGATGACATGTTCTAATCCAGCTGTAAGTGTCAGTATTATATTCATACTCTGAAATTCAAACAAAATACAGAATATTGTCAAAACCATAAGTGACATACAAATAAATTTCCATACGATATGACATAAAACTGTATTAAACAATTAAGAAGCAATCAAACATGAATGAGCATTATTTTACAGATCTAAGACTGATTTATTTCATAGTATTAGCTTGCTTTCTTGAGCATTCAAAGGATGTTAAGCAAGTATGTCTACTTACATGTATGTAACAATGTAAATACAGTACAGTATAATGGATCCTAATTTATGGACCAATAAAATAACTTCTCTCATTCAAAATAATTCATATCTTCCAAACTCAATAAAAATATTGACCTGTTGGTCCAGTAGGAGAGCATCAGTAGAGTAATACTTCTTGACCACTTCCTTACCTGTTGGTCCAGTAGGAGAGCATCAGTAGAGTAATACTTCTTGACCACTTCCTTACCTGTTGGTCCAGTAGGAGAGCATCTGTAGAGTAATACTTCTTGACCATTTCCTTATCTGTTGATCCAGTAGGAGAGCATCAGTAGAGTAATACTTCTTGACCATTTCCTTACCTGTTGGTCCAGTAGGAGAGCATCAGTAGAGTAATACTTCTTGACCACTTCCTTACCTGTTGGTCCAGTAGGAGGGCATCAGTAGAGTAATACTTCTTGACCACTTCCTTACCTGTTGGTCCAGTAGGAGAGCATCAGTAGAGTAATACTTCTTGACCACTTCCTTACCTGTTGGTCCAGTAGGAGAGCATCAGTAGAGTTATACTTCTTGACCACTTCCTTACCTGTTGGTCCAGTAGGAGAGCATCTGTAGAGTAATACTTCTTGACCATTTCCTTATCTGTTGATCCAGTAGGAGAGCATCAGTAGAGTAATACTTCTTGACCATTTCCTTACCTGTTGGTCCAGTAGGAGAGCATCAGTAGAGTAATACTTCTTGACCATTTCCTTATCTGTTGATCCAGTAGGAGAGCATCAGTAGAGTAATACTTCTTGACCATTTCCTTACCTGTTGGACCAGTAGGAGAGCATCAGTAGAGTAATACTTCTTGACCACTTCCTTACCTGTTGGTCCAGTAGGAGGGCATCAGTAGAGTAATACTTCTTGACCACTTCCTTACCTGTTGGTCCAGTAGGAGAGCATCAGTAGAGTAATACTTCTTGACCATTTCCTTACCTGTTGGTCCAGTAGGAGAGCATCAGTAGAGTAATACTTCTTGACCATTTCCTTACCTGTTGGTCCAGTAGGAGAGCATCAGTAGAGTAATACTTCTTGACCATTTCCTTATCTGTTGGTCCAGTAGGAGAGCATCAGTAGAGTAATACTTCTTGACCATTTCCTTACCTGTTGGTCCAGTAGGAGAGCATCAGTAGAGTAATACTTCTTGACCATTTCCTTATCTGTTGATCCAGTAGGAGAGCATCAGTAGAGTAATACTTCTTGACCATTTCCTTACCTGTTGGTCCAGTAGGAGAGCATCTGTAGAGTAATACTTCTTGACCATTTCCTTATCTGTTGGTCCAGTAGGAGAGCATCAGTAGAGTAATACTTCTTGACCATTTCCTTATCTGTTGGTCCAGTAGGAGAGCATCTGTAGAGTAATACTTCTTGACCATTTCCTTACCTGTTGGTCCAGTAGGAGAGCATCAGTAGAGTAATACTTCTTGACCATTTCCTTATCTGTTGATCCAGTAGGAGAGCATCAGTAGAGTAATACTTCTTGACCATTTCCTTATCTGTTGGTCCAGTAGGAGAGCATCAGTAGAGTAATACTTCTTGACCACTTCCTTACCTGTTGGTCCAGTAGGAGAGCATCTGTAGAGTAATACTTCTTGACCATTTCCTTACCTGTTGGTCCAGTAGGAGAGCATCAGTAGAGTAATACTTCTTGACCATTTCCTTATCTGTTGGTCCAGTAGGAGAGCATCTGTAGAGTAATACTTCTTGACCACTTCCTTACCTGTTGGTCCAGTAGGAGGGCATCAGTAGAGTAATACTTCTTGACCATTTCCTTATCTGTTGGTCCAGTAGGAGAGCATCTGTAGAGTAATACTTCTTGACCACTTCCTTACCTGTTGGTCCAGTAGGAGAGCATCAGTAGAGTAATACTTCTTGACCATTTCCTTACCTGTTGGTCCAGTAGGAGAGCATCAGTAGAGTAATACTTCTTGACCACTTCCTTACCTGTTGGTCCAGTAGGAGGGCATCAGTAGAGTAATACTTCTTGACCACTTCCTTACCTGTTGATCCAGTAGGAGAGCATCAGTAGAGTAATACTTCTTGACCACTTCCTTACCTGTTGGTCCAGTAGGAGGGCATCAGTAGAGTAATACTTCTTGACCATTTCCTTATCTGTTGGTCCAGTAGGAGAGCATCAGTAGAGTAATACTTCTTGACCACTTCCTTACCTGTTGGTCCAGTAGGAGGGCATCAGTAGAGTAATACTTCTTGACCATTTCCTTATCTGTTGATCCAGTAGGAGAGCATCAGTAGAGTAATACTTCTTGACCACTTCCTTACCTGTTGGTCGAGTAGGAGAGCATCTGTAGAGTAATACTTCTTGACCACTTCCTTACCTGTTGGTCCAGTAGGAGGGCATCAGTAGAGTAATACTTCTTGACCACTTCCTTACCTGTTGGTCGAGTAGGAGAGCATCTGTAGAGTAATACTTCTTGACTACTTTCTTGTTGTCCTCATAACATCTTATATAACTCTCCAAACAACACTCATTCAAAGCCAGGAACAACCATGCTCTACCTGAAATGATACAATTTGCAAAGATTTCTGTTTTTCTGAAATATAATCAACAAATCTGAACAGTAACAATGCATAAATCTGGTGACTTCCTGAGAATACACTGTACAGTGTACATGCAACCAGGTACACAAGCTGCTGCCTTGCAGTTGTAGATGGTGTGTAATTTCAACAAATTAATACAATCAATTAAGTTTTTGAAAGAAAAAAATTATTTTGACACATTCAAAATGGGAATTGGGAAAGATTTCAATTTGGCCATTTTGGACTCCACTAGTTTTGTACATGATCATAATGAAAGAGATATCTTTATGTGATTCTATACTACTAGAACATACTTCTGCCCATGTCTGTGGTGACGTTACATAGTATATATAATCTATGTGTTACTACATGTATATAGTTATCAGATATTAACATACTTCTGCCCAGATCTGTGGTGACATTACGGAGCGTCTTGATCTCCTTCACGGCATCTTTCCTCGTGAACTCTGACACAGCCTTCCAGTAGCCCAGGTGTAAATGTCTTAACCTGAGGTATATATAAAATAGGACAGATATCATTTAAAAATGTTTGACTTTTTTTAATCTGAGTCATGGTCATTGTCATTACAACCTATGTGCTGTTCCACAGTATCTGATACTGAAAGACAAATGGAGAAAAATTAAAGAGTGATGGGTCAAAAAAAAAATATTTCAAAAGTTCCATCACTGTAATTTGAAAGAGCTTCACTTCGACAATTGGGTAGATGGACAGATAAAGAATGCAATTGTTGGAATGAAAATCATGCTGATTGAGATACAGTGTTCTCCCCAGGCCGTTTTAGCGTGGCGGCCCCGCCACGCTATCGAGATTTACCGCCACGCTATCGGGATTAGCACCACGCTATATTTTACGGCCGCCATGCTATATTTTTTCCCTAAAAAATCGTGTATTAACGAATTTGTGTACCCCTTTGCGTTAATTGATTGATTCAACCGCCGCATTCCCGATTAATAAATTAGCCCCGGTTGTATACAATCCGAGGTGTTAAACGTCTTGTAGCCCCCCGCAAGCTTTATTTACCTGAGCTGAGAACGTGTCTGGCTTCTACGGCACACGTCAATCGATCGGACATTTTAAATTATCCCACCTCTGGCAAATTTCTTGCAATCTGATTGGTCGAGAAGAACCTAATATTATGTTGTATTATGTTACTGACAGGATATCATTTTAATATCCTGCTTCTACAAAGACGCTTTACGCTTTTGACGTCACTGAGATGCTTTAAAATATGTTGACGTAACATACACAAACCAAAAGCCATCGGTGGGATAAATTCGTTATACAGTGTTTTACAGGGGGGATACAAAAATATATTTGGTCGATGAAAAAAGTTGTATTGGGCTCGGCTTCGCCTCGCCCAATACAACTTTTTTCATCGACCCAATATATTTCTGTATCCCCCCCTGTAAAACACTGTATAACTAATAATAACTACGTTGTCAATGTCTATCGAGTGACCAACAAAAGACGACCATTCTATAACGTAGTTAATGAAAACGTTTTCATCTACTTGTATAATCGCTAGATCGTGTTGACCGGCACGTGTCTTATAGTTACAGCGTAATGGTAATAGAAAATATATTAATATCAGATGTCATTAAAATATGTTTTTAATCTGTCTTACTGTTCGACATATTACCCGACCTCGCCGTCTTTGTCGTACAAAATAATTGCCGCTTTTACAAGATAAGAAAGAGGTTATCTCGCTCGTGCAAAATCATTTTACTTTTAATGAATAACGAATCGGTATGTCCGTATTTTTTTTTTTTTTGAAATACGCTTGAATCAGATTATCTAGTTAATAAGAAGTTTAGACGGATGGTTGAAATTAATCACCAAAACACAACATGGTGCACGGACCATAGTTTTAATGATGAGTCTGAGCGCGATATAGAAGGCTTTGTATACAAATGACATATTAAATAAATCTTGATTTCTTGGGGGATGGAAGGGGAGGGGGTAGGTTTGTTCAATATTCATTGTGGGCAAAGTAGAATAATTGTCAGCTTTCTTTGCCAGAGATTACCTCAAACATTATTGCAATGGCTAATAAGGAAAGGGGGGGGGGGGGTAAATGTTTCCATCTTTGGACCCAATTACTTGTTTCAAGTAGGAATTTCTTTAAAGATAATTTTCAACTTTTTTTAAAAGGTGAAACCTGCCCTTTCCCTGAACCAAAAATTCTCATAACTCTAGGTTTGACTCTCTTTTCATAATACACTTAGACTCACTAATGTCAGTGATTAGGAAGGACAGAGAACATGCATCATAGTCCCATTGATTTGCAAAACGGCCCATTGAAAACTTAGTACTTTTTTTTAAAGAAATGACCCATTTTTACATTGATATTTTAAAAATCATGGAAAATGGCCCATTCACAGAATTTCCTTCCAACATGTCCAAATCAGTGTAATATGCTAAATTCTTACACTAAGGTACCTGGAGTTATGGTCATGAGACAGTCTCAAGATAATTTTCTCAAAAGGCCCAAAACTAATTGAGTTTTAAAACTGTCATGAATCTCTCTTTACAAATAGAACACCAATGACCTCACTGTCTAAAATTTAATGATAATTGACATGTAGATAAGAATGTAGTATTATTAACACATTTATTTCATTATCAAAATTATTTTGAACAGTGTAGTAATAAAGCAACAACACATGAAACAGTATGCAATGAAGCAATATGAGCAATGACGCGCATCCCAACGCAAGGTGCACCGCGAAGACTTGGCACCATGCTATCTGAAATTTCTGGGGAGAACACTGAGATATGCAAAATAAGCTGGTTTAATGTTGACATGGTTGAAGGCGCTTTACTTCCATCCAGTTGAGTGACCTTAACATACATAAGAATTTATATAATATCATTCTTGAAAGAGATTTTCATCTTAGAGGTAGATCATGGCGATAGATATCACTATAAATGTTTTTTACCCATGCAGAAAGACATGATCCAAGTGTTCACAGAGTTTTCCGCAGACATTGTCTTCATTCCGCAGCGTGATGAGATCATCTGTATCTCTGGAAAACTGCTGCTCCTGAATCTGTGATATAAATATACAAATGTATGTACATGATATATGAAACTTAAAGATTCAAATTACTCATGTATTTTACTGTAAACTTGATAGTTCTCAAGAGTTGTGATGTCAGACCTACATGCATTGCTCATAATGGTAAAAACGGCACAATATATCTATATTGAAATTATATTGAATGAGGTACGTACATGTAGTACTGTTTACTTTCAGACTACAATGTAGTACAAATTACAGGGTTCAGAACTTTTAAACATGTTAAAAATAAGTGATATAAACAAGTATATGTACTGAATAATATTGAACATGCTGAGCATGGTAAAACTGTCATATTACTGTAATGAGTTTATCTCAATTTTGAGAATATTAAAGCCAACACAATGCATTTCTGATGTTTAACCGAGGTTAGAAGCTTGTTTGTCCCAGGTAAAAAGACTGTGACATTACGAAATTATCACTTAGGTTCTCTTGATCAGAAGTTTCAGTTGTGCATGTACAAAATATAAAAGTTCATAAAATGATGTACAAAATTTATGCTGAATCAGACAGTCAGATGATGCAGATACGTGTACTACTTTTTGATGTTATGACCTATATTTTATGGTATGTATACCGCTCCTAGATAGTATATCTCTAAACTTATGACTGCAAAATGTTCAAATATGAAATAATCAGAAGGACAAGCAGGTGATCTAGTGAAATCATAGGTCATGTGAT
Source organism: Pinctada imbricata (assembly GCA_033119305.1). Taxonomy (NCBI): domain Eukaryota; kingdom Metazoa; phylum Mollusca; class Bivalvia; order Pterioida; family Pteriidae; genus Pinctada; species Pinctada imbricata. Next base: position 61,386,889 of record VSWD01000003.1, read on the forward strand.
GTCTTTGTTTACTGACATTTTTTATCGCTTTTCCTAGATTCTCCAAGATTCGATCCTTGAAACGAACCCGTTCCAGGGCAGATGCCATAACAAAAATCACAGAAATCAACCACTAAGCTGTCATTTTTCATTCGTGAAGGCGCATGCACTAAATATTTTCCTTCTTTCTTCTTGAAAATGAAAATTCGTCAGCTGTTTGCACTTCCGCCCAAAATTTGTTTAAATTTTGACGACGATCCCGATTTAAAATTTGCGATTTTTTTTTTCACTTCAAAGTTGAAAGTATTTATGTACAGTGTAAAATGTATATTGATGATAAATTCTTTGGAAGTAATGCCTACTGGTGAATGTTACTGAGAGGCGCAAACTTTGGAAAGCACCTGTCGATTACATGTACATCAATGATTTTTTTTTCCAGTGAATGAGTCCAAAGAAGTTATTTTCAAATACCTTGAAATACGTTCATTTGTGTTCGGCCAAACAAATAACGTAGCCAAAAATGAGCAAAAGCAGCGAAACTATAATAATTGTTTCAGAATAAGGTATTTTAAAGAATAAATTATAGAAAAGCTATCAAAACAAAAATATTTTGATCAGATAACTTAACGATGATAAAACACGACACGCCTAGAACGAATAAGCGCGAATCTCATTTACTGAACAAAGCTGTCTTTGACGCGTTCCGCGATGAATCTATTTCAGATAACAAACTGTCCGAATTTGTAACACGATGCTCGTTTTTATTAATTCCTCATATAACGTTTTTGAACTTTCACAAGCAAATTTCAAATTTATGTGCAAGGCAGTGCATTCATTAACACTGAAATATATAATCATAAAACTTAAATGGCAGTAACTTTTATGTCGCTTTCTGTCATTTTACGATGTGCCTGTGCATCTCCGCATTATAATGTTGACAGTCACGGAAGCCGGGTACTCGTCATTACAAAATATTGAAATGCGATCGCATTTCAAAATAATTTGATAAATTCCGCGAGGGACACGCATCATGCGCTTTTCGGGCATTGAGTGCAAAGTGTATGAATGAAACCATAGTGTAGAATTCAAAATAAGCCAGTCATAACCGTCTATACTGAATCAGAATAGTAAGTCAAGTAAACACTCCAGTATTGTTTTTGTCCTGAAAAAGTGCAAGATGAGTCTAAACGGAAAATTAAGTTTTTATTTTGTCATTTTGTACCAAGAGTTCACTGCATTTGAGGAATTTGACTGACAATAGAAAGTTTGAGTTCCTATCGTACAGGATGTTACTTGTATAAAATATGAAATTAATACAAACTTGTAATATGTTAAAACAGCTATTTTTTCCGCATTAAAGTGAATTCAGTGCCATAGATATTCTATAGATCCGCATAGATTTAGACAAACATACATGTATATACCGAAATTGTACTAAAACGTACGTGTATGATAAATCCAAACATAACTATAATCTCAATTATTTTTTTATAATTCACTTACAAAAACATATAATGAAACAAATAAAACAATTCAACTGTATCATGTAGTCTATATCTCGAACCTTGTTGGGAGCAAATGTACATGTTGTCCCATATACATGACACTGAAAGTCAAGGAGGGGGGATGTTCGCAAATCTTTTTCCTTATTTATATATACTGCTCGTGCCAGGCTTCCAAGTCACCAGATTCCTATGGGGATTCCTTTTCTTCATACGAAAAACATCAGTAATGTATCACTGGGGTAACCTATATCAAAAATAAAATTAGTTCATTCTCTCGCACCTTAAAAACTGCAATACTTAAAAAATGAAATAATTACATTTTCGCTCGCACTTTTTTTCACAAGAAAATCCAAAGGACATTTAATCAATTTGGTATGACCTTATGTTATAAAATTATTTATTCTTGATAATTTCTTATAAATCCAGGTGAGGAAAATGGGAGTATTTTGGTAATTACTTCATGTTTCCTACCTCTACTCCTCTCTCTGTGATCGGCTTAGATAAGAGAAGATACATGTACTATAAAAAAGTAGTGTTGCTGGACACTTCAGAATCAGTCTCATAGACACCCCTACCCTCATTAACAGCTTTTCCCGGACCGACCTATAGACCAAACACCAGGGAGTGGTCTCCAAAAATGATTTCGAGTCTGTTAGGTACATTTGTATCACGACATGATCTAACCTGTCAAGTTAATGTTTCTCTTAGACTTGATGGAAAGCAGCAGCTTTCTCAGAAACAATCAATTCAGCAAGTGTTCGTTTGAAGAAGACCTATGTGTGAGGACACACCTATAAAAATGTGAATACGTTTCATGTAAACTTGTCTTCCCTCTGTCTTTGTTCTCATATAGGCTTTTGAAGAGATTTATTGTACTTTTTTTTTCTTTCAGGTGTGGGTTTTAAGGGTGTATGAGGTTTACATGTATCCTTCTTAGATACATAAATTACACTTGCAAATTATTGCGAAATAAATAAAACACGAGTAAGTTTCAAATTCGCTTCAAATCGCCCTTATCATCGCTTTGTGCTCCTATGTCGCTTTTGGCAAACAAGATCGTCACAGGAATATCGACATACTTAAAAATCAATGAATTTACCAAAATACTTCAGTATGACATCTCTTTCCCGTTGGTGAGCAAGAATTGCACATCAAATCTTTATCATGCGCGGATCCAGCATTTTTGGTCAGAGGGGGTCCAAAATTTTAGGAAGTCTACCTATTATGTAGGTACATATATATCGGTGCACATGATAGGGAGGGGGCAATTCTGATGGGGGATATTGTTAGCTTTCCTTTCACGTTTATTTTCATGATTTTTTTTAAGATATGTAATATTAATTTGTCTTGATTCGATCGAGATGATTATTCATAACATTGGATATTTTACTCCTTATATCGGCGAGCGGAGCGAGCCGCAAATTTCTTTTCATTAATTCACATTTTGTCTATATTTCATGAGAATAAATAGATAAGAGATGTGTCATTTTCCCAAATAATCAGACATATTGAAATGACAAAACATTGAAAAAGATGAAGGAGGTTACATCATATGAAGTAAGGGACTGTTTAAAATATGAGTTCCTGAGACCCAAGACAACTATATAAAATTACTTAGTATGAACAATTGAAAATAAAAAAGGAATTTTGCGGAAAAAATAGTTCTGTATTTGTAAATGGCGAGCGAAGCGAGCCGAAATTTTAGCTTTCAAAGCCCTTTATGCATTTTTAGACCCATTTCAATTAGAAATGGGCCAAAGCTGGACCCCACCTCCGAAAATCTCAGGAGGGGGGGGGGTCCAGACCCCCGGTCCCCCCTCTGGATCCGCGCATGTTTATCATTTGAATTTCCCAATATCATTAGAAGAAATGGTTTTGTACAACAATAATAAGTTCAATGTACACCGGATTTATAAACATTCATCAAAGAATGACATCTACTAGTATATATATATATATCACTGCATTGATACAAATATTTTAACAGCAATGCATGCATGTATCTTTTTCATCTTTAAAAGGTAACTTTTCAATTACATAATCTAGAAATAAATGACTGAATAAAATTAATATAAAAAAATGATAAAATTTGTAATTGTATGTACAAGTCCAATGCACGAATACAAAGAATAATTTCGATTAGCGACATCATTTAAGACTAGCTGGCTACGCCTCCGGAACAAGTTGGTTTTGCGGTTTACCACTCTTCAAGTCAACTCGTTTTCTCCCAAAAGTCTGTTGTTTGGAAATTGTGTTTTGACTGGACAGTTGAAAACAATGAATCTTATACCAAATCTGGGAAACCTAATTATTTCTTCCAGTTTTCTTCCAAAATGGTGTTGTTTCTAGGAAGATTGTCGATCACTTGAAAAGACCAAAACAAAAAACAAAAACAAAAACAAAAAACAAAACATTATCCTTTCTACGGTCTAAAAAAATTAATAAATAAGTTTAAAAAATTAGAAATTCAATATTTAACAAAAACAGATTCTGTGTAAATTTGTTTTACCGGTATTGGTGGCTAAATTTTTGTTGTGTATCAAAATAGCCCACGGTAATATGGTTATATGATAAATGGAGCGAAGATGGAAATTTATTTCCTTATAAATGCTGTCACTGGTGGGATTCAAACCTACACCCTTGAATACCACTTTTTATAGCGCACATTTATCTTGTTTCACTTTTTTACACACAAAGTTTCGCCATAAGTCTAAATGGCAAAATTTAACAGGTTTATATATACGAATGTATAATTTTAAAATATGAATAGCTTGCTGGAACATTTAGCTCAATAGAACAAAAATATATAATTATACATATACAAAGTGAGCTTTCATTTACCCTCTCTTCTTATGCGTCCTTCTTGTTCTGTACATATGTTTGTCTGTTTGTTTGTCCGGTTCTTTGTGCACATACCTTTTGAAAAGTAAACTCGAATAAACTCATCGACGTACGAAATTTCTTAAAAGGCCGGGGCAGTAGGTACACCACTAATGTTACATCCAGGATCTTTATAACACCTGGGGTACCTTGTCAACACGCTGATTTCTGTCATTATCCTATAACTAAAAGGTGTTTACAAAATCCCTGTGTGAAAAGGACATAAAGAGAGGGAAGAAAGTGTCGAGGTAGGAGTAAGACGGATGCTTGAATGGACCCTACTCTCCCATTTTCTTCCTTTATCATGCACACTTGCATTCTTTATAATTGAAGGTATTACTGAAATCTGTCGCACTCTTACTCGCAAATATGAAAAAAGAAAAGAATTCGAAAAAGAATAATGAATGAAAATAGAAGCACAACTTAAATTCTTTAAAAAATACCCAACAATATTCACTCCTTTATATTCTTCGTTATTATTTATCCAGATTTTTTCCTTTTCAAAATTTGGTTGATATATTTTCCTCTGTATAAATTTTCCACAGAGAATGCTGTAAATCTGTAATTTAGTCCTTTTTCAAGAAATGAACTTTATGAATCGGTCACATTTTGTCTTGTCGAAGTATCTTGTCTTCAATATCGATTGAGAGATGAAAACAAGTGACAAATTGTGTTCATTTTCTTGAAAAAGGCCTGCGGCCGAAACGTTGAAAGAGCAAATAAAATCTGTTTATATATGTTCGATTTCTTCTCTTTGTATGGTTTTGTTTGGAATTGTTTGAAAGTATAAACATTATAAAAATTATACAGCTTTGATACCTTTCTATAGAGAACATTGGTATTTTTTATGTGTGTGTGTGTTGTTTCTTTCTCTTTTTTTTTTTTTTTTTTTGTTAATTTTTGTTTTGTTTTTTTTTTTTCTCTAGATTTTGTTCTACTTCTTGTGATGTCTCTTTTATCAAATAATATGCATGATATATTCTCTTAAGTTGAAAATTGAGTCCATGTATTGCGCATGTCTATTTGGTCTTTGAGAATGTTTTCACACGCTCGTCCTCTCAGACAATGCTACTATCCCATACTGTCACCGATCATGACTTCTCTACAAACACACAAACTCTGATCAAAAACACATGTTTTGTGAATTAAAATGAAAATCATCTACATTCCTGCGATCTGTTAGAGCCTGGGAAAAGTTACTAAATGGTTACGTCTTCCTCCCCCGTCATCCACGCTACTGGAATATTGGCGGATCCAGTGAGTGGTTGAAGCTCACAGACCCCTCTCCTTTTCTCCCTTCCTTCCTGATACAAAAGGATTTTTACTGTATTGATTTATCTTCAATTCTTAGCTCATCTGATCAAAAACTTAAGAGAAACATGGCCAACTGCTCGATGTCCTTCATAATATAACTTTTCCAAATCCACTGAACAGAGATTTACACAACGGTAGCAGATCAATGTCTATAAAATCGACAAAGGGAACATGTACATTCCTTTTACATATTGCTGAATTCATGTTTCAATGTTGTCTTTTCTTTGTTTCTCTGTTTGTTTGTGGCATGGTCTTCTTGGTGTAATTATGTGTTATCTTTTGTTTTTGTCATTGTATCCGGTTTTGTTTGTTTGTGTGGCCGTTTGTTGCGATGTTAAGTGTGTGTGTTCCGCTGTGGTCATTAAATGTGGTTTTCCTTATTATTCTTTGCGGTAACCAATAAGCAGATATCATATGGACAAAACTTTAAATTACTTCTAAAGAGTGGAATGCAAATTTAAATCGACCTACTATTGTTGCCGTTGTTGTAAGTTTCTTATGTTTCTTTCGTATTGCATATCGGTAACGACGATATATGATCGTGCATAAACACTTTGATAAATCTTTGAAATTATTAGGAATTTAAGTTTCAGCGATTTCGCAGTATTTACAAGTAATTAAAAAGAAGCCTGGATCCGCCTATGTAAAACAAGTGTTTTATCACGGGGATCTTAATGGGTCTCCGCCATACGATGGGGTCGGGATGATATAACAAATATGTGTTTTCAATTTGCTCGACTTATATCGTGCTAATTATCTCTCGGTATTCCTGCGTTGCCTTGATCCGTGGCTACACACATGATAATGATGTCACTATCATGTTGTAAACTAAAAACAAAACAATTTTAAAAAGTAAATAGAATTATTATGTTTGGACTGATAAACAACCACCCACAACACCCCTACGGTCAGAAATTATATTTTGAACTGAAATATATCCCCAGCAAGATATTACCCTGCACTGATGAAAGCGGAACGACGACACAATCTGAAAAACAACTTCAACAAACAGCAGTCACACCAAATCGTGATACACGAATAACAATACGTAAAACTTAGGAAGATCAATGTGCACCTGGCGCCGACTTCGGACGGTTATCCGCTTTATAAAAGCGAATGGTGTGCAGCCATGTTTATCTGGGTAACACAAAAGACATCAAAAGTAATGTTAAAACATACGAAACACAATCCGTGCTCTGCTGGCTGAAGCGAGCTCATGATCAAACACTCGAGAAGTCCAGATAGGACAAGGGATCAGGACCCGGTGACATTTGGATAGGCCCGTCATGAAGTCCCGTCGTCACGGTTGGTTTCTGTGCAATGCTTGAAAGGATCAAAATTTAAACTGATCCGGCCAGTACCATGAAAAAGTAAATTGAAGACAAAGACTTCCAAATACATGCAGATACTCCAAGCATGGCGTTGTCCGACATTTCAAAAAGTACTGAATAATTCCCATAAAATTTCCACTTTTTCACAAGATGGTGAGATCGAAATCCTTATATAAGTGTATGCAAGTACAGTTCAATGAAAGAAAATATATAGAGACCCCCCTCTTTTTTTCTCTGAAGCAATATACCATGCATTTAGGTCTGTTATAGCTGTTATTCATGTTGTTTTATCAATAATGTGATCTCATTTCTAGTGCTTAACACGATTTCTGAATTTAAACATTCAATAGGTATCTTTAATCTTGCATTTTTTAGAGAATTTGTCGTTATCTTGAAACTGTCATGACAAATCAATCTTGAACATTGTAAATGACTGATTAGAAATTGTATAAAGTATTTGACGATGGAGCTTGATCAAAACTTTCGATCTTTTTGTTTGATTATTCATCATTGAAGATTGTATTAAAAGAAAAATGGCATTTTCACTTTTAAAAGCCATTGTACGTGACCTCTTTTTTTTTTTTTTTTTTTTTTTTATTTATTTATTTATTCTAAATCATAATCATAATACATAGTACATAAATATAAACATTGGAACAAAAAAGGAATTGTATACAAGACTTCAAGGATATGAAGGTCATAGGATTTTTTCAAAATTACTTATCACGTATAGTTTCAAATCAATTTTAGAATATGCCAAAACTTTTTGCCAAAAAATCAAAGAATTTTTCAAATTATTTACGTGACCTCTCTAAGACTATGACGGTCATCGATAATATAGGGAACAATAGGCGTTTGAAGGGGAAAATGAAAGTAAAATAAAGGAGTGGATCTCCAGCTGGACAAGAAGCAGCCACAGCAAAACCCGAAACACCCAAGCGCGAAAACATAGGGTGGACAATAACCACAAGATGCACCAAAGGAACAATTAAGAAAGACCAAAGACGACACCAAGAAATTAAACACAAAAGGCTACTGTCATATGTAATATGGGCAATTTTGATAAATTACCATATTCATTAGGACTACTTTTAGTCCTTATGAATATGGTTCTTGATCAAAATTGCCCATATTACATATATGACACTACACACAAACCAAAGAGCTAGACAATTGGGTAACCGGGACGTGCCGACTTTGGATGGCCAATTGCAACAAATGGTGTGGTTATCCGAATTACGTGCGCACAACCTAAAAAATAATTTGACAATTTTTAAAAATTGAAATATATTGATCATTGATGTAAAGGATTTTTTTTCAAACTTAATAAATTATATCATACTCGGCCTAAGTGCACAGAAGAACTGAAAGAAATAGTTCTTGTTAATAAAAAAAAAAAATATTGCCGTCGACACTTTGACGAAGAAATCTGTCATATTGTAATAAATTTCCTGTTACTGATTTAGAGCAAACAAATAAAAGAGCTTCTCCAAATGAAGCAACAGCTTGCAACTATTTGCGAATCCTTCTAAAAGATCAGAGAGTTATCTCTAAATTCCGAACCGAGAACGGTTTCATTGATCAGGAAAATTCCTGCAAGTGTAACTTCGTCAGTTATATGAGTTTTCGCTGGCGTTTTTGTCCTTTGTTAACAGGTTGGTAAATAGACAAGATCCTCAAATTTAATTGATGTCAGTTATTGTCACATCGTTGCTAAGATACATCAATTACCCATAATGCACTGTTTACCAGGGTGCAATGTATACGGTTCAATACAGACGTTTATGAATTGTTTTATCTTTTTCATTTTCCAGCGGAAAGGATTAAATATATTGGAAATTTCCTGACAAAATATATCTTAAAGTATTATAGATAATCATTTGGAGAATTTTATTAGAACCGTATTATTTCCGCTCGTTAAGTCTTGCTCACTTCCATTTTAATTACTAAACATTTTCGTCTTATCTCCTGAACACATTTTTTCTCATACAAATATCAAAAGAGAAAACATAGTGTTTGCCACTTCATTTCATTTTTCTGTCATGTCGGGGATAATTTTCCCATAATCCCAACTTCCGACCTTCCCAAGGTGCCCGTAACACATGTTGGGTTGTCTCCCGTGACATTAAAAGTTATGACGGCGGGAGCCAATTAAATCAGGGGGAGATAAATCTATTTGTCAGTCATAAAGAATTACATAATGTTGTATTAGATGAGCAGTGTATATGAAATTTCACATGTTGCTAATTCTGAACATATCAGTATCACACTGTGGGGTTGAGGGGATGCTGGCAGAGATAGTAATGTCGTGGGAAACTGACGTATTATGGGTACAGTTGTCTAGGTATGTGGTATGACAGTTATTAGAATGAGAAAAAACAGCCTAAACTTCTTTTAAATATATAAATCATATGGCTGTGTATATATACTAGCTAGATGTGTCAATTTGATCTTGCAAGAGATAGAAAAGAGAGACAAAAAACAAATGATGCATGCATGATGGACTGATCAAATCTACGAAATTTCAAACGCATAAAAGGAATTTCAAAACAATTCAGAAATAACCCTTAAATATCAAACAGACATACAACCAAATAAAACAAACAAACAAACATAACAAAACGATACAAACAAAGAATGAATAAATATGAAATATCAAAATTTGGTATTTTGTGTTTCGCATGTTTTGTTTGTCAAAATGTCTGCTTTACTCAGAGCGAAAGAATGATGATGAAAGAATGAAAGATTGAAGACAAAATGAAGAAAGAAAAAATGTAAGTTCGCGCATTTTTGCTGTCTCAGATTTACACCCTCAATTTCAAAAATATCAGAATTATTATCCCCTAACTTAGAGCAATTTTCTATTTCTTTAACGGACCAAATGACGTGCATTTTATGACGCGCCTCAGAAACAGTGTTATAATGGACGGGTGATAGATGGATGAGGGACAAATAATGGAATAAAGATTATACAGGATGGGTCTCCGATATCATCAAACCTTATTGAACAGCCAAGATAGATGAGTCTTTTGGTGACGAATGAAGAGTTCAAATCGTCTGTTACATCGAAATTAGATATGAAAGCGGAGAAATATTGGGTAAATTCCATCCATCTTGGTTGTCCATCCATCAGCTTGTAGTATCCCGTCACCGGCTTATTACATCCAGTACTCTTCATTACACAAACTCAGATGGCTATTTACCAGTGGAGGAAATGTCAGCAGACAACGCGACACCTCCTAGGAATGAATAAGACAGCGTCCGAATATGCATTATTTAAGGCTGTTTACAAAGGATGAGTTTTTGAAAGTTTTCTTTGTGTTTTAAGAATTAACAAATCTATTTTGAATTACTTTTATTTTCATGATATTCCTCGTTAAATAAGTATAAGAAAGTTATAATATAAAAATGGGAAGTATGTATTTGGAGATAATTAATGGATAATGCTGCAATTTTAAACATGTACATGTAAGAAATAATCTATTGTTCAAAGTTGTATTTTTTTTTTAATTTGAACTGAAAGCGATTGAAGTTAGGTTCGCAGAAAACAATTTTGAGGGGGACGGGGTTTAAAAGAAAAAGAATTTAAAATAAATTCATCATTGGTCATATCTATTACCTTTTTTCCAAAATATTTTTATTTCTACAATTAATAAACGTTGTTGTTCCAAAAACCACGAAGTAAATCAAAAAGAAAGAAATATCAATATGAATACACGTATAAAGTAAAATGTTACTTAAAAATATGAAAAAAATAATTCGTATTCTGTAATATCGGCTGACAGGAAGGTTAATTAAGAAAATTCCATCATTATCCAGACTTTTCAACAAGTTTTATGAACGTATTATTAAATTTCCCATCTCTCACGCCGATCGCTATAATGTACACTAATGGGGTTACAGGATCAAATTTGTCTTGTCTGTTTTAATCCATTGGAATTAAATGAAGTGAAAACAGTGCTGAAATACAGGTTCTTTGATTTGTGATTAATGATTCTTCGCGGCGATTCATGTTAGATCAAAGGAGAACGAATGAAACATGAGCAGATCTAGAAAATTAAAGAAGAAAGGGGCTCAGCTTATTTATGGTCCCGACCACTAAGGTAAAAAAAAAACTCTTCCTAGAACCGCGCATGTAAAATCAGACATCATGATAATATTATTTTTTTCATTTAATTTATTTATTTCATTTAATGTGTTTGACTTTTTTTTCTATATATTTTTGTGTCGCCTGCGAAGCACAGCGACACTTAGGGATCACTTTGTCCGTTGTCCGTCCGTCTGTCTGTCTGTCACACTTGGGTGTCACACCCCATAACTTTTGATTGGTAAGTGATGGAGCTTTGATATTTCACAAGTGTATTCCTTGTGACAAGACCTTTCTACACATACCATAATTTTTGACCTCATGACCTTGACCTAGATATTTGAACTACTTTTAAAAAAAATCTAAGATTAGCTATATCTCTTGATTGGTAAGTGATAGGGCTTTGATATTTTACATGTGTAATCTTTGTGACAAGACCTTTTGACACATACCATAATTTTTGGCCTCATGACCTTGACCTAGATATTTGACCTACTTTTCAAAAAATCTAAGAATGGCTTTATCTTTTGATTGGTGAGTGATAGGGCTTTGATATTTCACATGTGTATTCCTTGTGACAAGACCTTTCTACACATACTATAATTTTTGACCTCGTGACCTTGACCTAGATATTTGACCTACTTTTCAAAAAAAATTACGATTTGATATATCTTTTGATTGGTAAGTGATAGGGCTTTGATATTTCATTTGTGCATTCCTTGTGACAGGGCCTTTCCACACATATCATAACTTTTGACCTTGTGACCTTAATCTAGATATTTGACCTACTTTTCAAAAAATCTTAGATTGGTTATGTTTTTTCATTGGTAAATGATAGGCTTTGATACTTCACATTTGTATTCCTTATGAAAAGACCTTTCTAAGCATTCCATATTTTTTTACCTAGTGACCTTGCCCTTGATATTTGAACTACTTTCAATAAAAAAATCTGCTTCGCAGGCGACACAAGCATTCCTTGGATTGCTATTTTTTATCTTTCTCTAGTATCTGGACAGAATTTCATTCAACAAATTATTTTTTATAAGTGTATTTAATGTTTCATTTTCAATGTAATGCCCTATCTAAACTTGTTACAAATCAAAAGAATAAAATCCTTATTAGAAACACCACAAGAAATTAAAACAATAACTCAACTCTTAATGTATTTGTATATACATATGTTTTAATGTCGATTTCTTCAATTATTTACAGAATTTCACGCTAGCTCTGCTTTTCATTAGCTATGCCTTTATTTGAATCAGAAGATTTCAACTTACAGGCTCTTTCAATCTATCACACAGGGCAGGGCAGGGCATCAATTCTCTCTATAGACTCTTCAGAGAAGACACTCTTAGGCACTTTTCCCATGTCATTATTTTCAACGATGTACTTCACACAAGAACTGTGTCAGTCTAGAACCTTACTCAAAAGTACTGAAAAATCATCCCAAGAAAGTGGAACATGTAATTTATTAGCCTGAGCCAATTATTTCTAATTTATTTAGTGTTTTCTTAAAGAAGTTTGGCAGAGTTACAAGATGTAAGGATGGCACTTCAACATCTTATGATATTGATATGTATAGGTTTGACATTACATCGTGGTCATGTTTCTATTTTCTTTGTGTCTCAACAGAGAGAGAGAGAGAGAGAGAGAGAGAGAGAGAGAGAGAGAGAGAGTTGTCATAATGAAGACATATCAAATAATGATTTCAAATGATGGACTGAATTATTACTGATATAAGTTAGAGTCGATACAAAAGGGGGAAATTATTATCATTACTTAATCATATAAAATAAAGATTTTTTTTTACAATTTAAAATAAAAATAAGGAAATCCGTGTTATGAGGAAGATTGGAAGATAAGCGGGTTTGGCGGAAAGAGCCTCGTTATTTTTTTGCAATATTAAATTTTTACGTTCATTGTAAACATGTGTTTTCTCATATTCATTAGGTTTGGAAGGACGGACGGACGAACACACACTGAAATCGATAGATTTGTTGTTACATTCTTGTTAACTCAAACATCTGCGAGTCCATTCTGTACTTATACTGCATTTCGCTTGAAACTTTACTTCAGCACTGTTTTGACATGAAAGTGCTAGATTCCCCTCAGTCGATCAGATGTACTTTAATGAACATTTTTTAAAATTTGTTTTTTGGAACTTTTTTTTTTGGTTTCTTTTTCGGATTTTGTAAAAGTAACCCATTACACATTGGGGTTAAACTTAAAATAATCCTCAGACTCAGTGACCGCACTAGATGTTCATGTAACATGGGTAAAAGTCAGGATTGCATGATCCCCCCAAAAACTCATCAATTCCCGACCCAGCGGCCCGTACCACGGTCATATCATTATCTCAGAGATTATCTCCCCCTAACAATGAGGGCAAACTCTGTCACTTACTTCTTTCATTAAAATCTCTTAAGGTGTCAACTGGCGCGAGATTTTACGATATGTCAGCCGATTAAGGGAGATTTCATCTGGGTATAGTCTTGTCATTTTGTTAGAAATTCGCCAATTAGCCGCACAATTGCCACCAAGTCACCCGGATTGTGGCGTAATTGCGCGTTTAAAATAAATCTTTTTTGACGGAATAAATATGTTTTAATGATAAATTAACTTTTCAATTGGTTTTGTTTGCAAACTCATAACGTTTTTGTGAGTATTTACGTGATCGCTATAAGAAAAATGTCTTCAAAACAAAAATGAACATGTAGATAATTGAAAACTCAAAATATCCTTGTCATTTCAACGTACATTGTAAAATCTAGCCATGTTCTACGCGATACTAGAGAGAGCTCCTCCTAAAATTCACCAAGCTTTGAGAATAAAATTTTTATGTACTGAGTACTCATTGACCACCGATCAAGAATTTGAACTCCTCTTATATGGAGTACAAGGAGAGTCTTTTTTGGAGGTAATTTAAAGTAACCACTGCCCAGCGTTTATTATCAGCAGTGCTTCAAATGTTTCTAGGCACATGATTTTTCACACTCAGCAGAAGATGGAAAGGAAACTTAATTTCCATGCCGCAGGTCAAACAGAAAATGCTGAATCCTTCAGGCACCTGGTTTCACATCCCGACATCAATACATAGGGAGATGTAAACATAATTACTTAACCCTCTATATTTATGAAGTGGAAAAATTAGACTTGCAGTACTACATCCTTACAAATTTTATGATATGGTTCATGCATCAATCAATAGCATGTTATTTTTCAATCAATCAATCAATTCAATCAATCAATCAATTCAATCAATCAATCAGAAGCATGTTACACTAGTCTATATTTAAAAAAAAAATGCGTCTGATCCGAAGTATTCCAGGGGTGATACGATTTTTCCTAGCCTAACTAGTGAGCTAAGAAAGACAACTCTTCTTTGTTCCTTTGCTTGGATGCCAAAGCATCATCTGACTGACTTTACCTTACAAAATCAAGCAAAACACATGAATCATGTATGCTGAGTGGTTGTATTACTTTGACCAATGACCTTGACCCTTTGACCCAAAAGAGATTAAGTTTTGTTGTCCTTGGTCAATTCAAATTTTCGCTACTGATAAGACTTTTATACAAGTTCTTTCTGACTGCATGTCTATGAAATTTCAGTGATACTGGATTATAAATGAAGATTGTATTGCATAAAAAGCACATTATTGAAACCATTAATATATCTGCGTTTCAACCTTTGTAACTTCCTTATGCAAATCAGATATGATTTTTTGTTCAAAAAAGAATTCAAAATGAGCATATATATCATGGTACATGTATTAAGAAAGAAGATGCTAGGTGAAAATCACGTGTTTATTTAAATACATCAAATGAAATAAAATATTGCACTAATGGGATTTTTCACATACAACCAAACACATGTTACACATTTCCATTTACATGTGTATCTAAATCACCAATAGTTGTTTTCAAGTCTTGAACAACAAGGTCAATATCAGAAAGAGTTGTTTCCCTTCCTACTGACAATCTAACGGCATTTTTAGCAATGCTTTCTGGGATACCAATGGCTAGTAATATAGGAGAGGCCCTGAAAGTGCAAAGGTAAAAAATAATGTTAATATTCTATTATATATATTTTTTACTCTATTTTTAAGGTATAGAATGCTATAAATCAGACTAGAATCTTAACTGTTCTTTGTTTGAATCTTCGTTCACTATTTCTAGCCTGATGCATTGTGGGTTGAAGTAATGTGGTACTAACTTTCTGTCTATTGGTGCGTCCAGTAATTTTTGAGGATGACACATATAAACGGCCAATCCATTTTAGATAAATTAAAGAACGAATTACATATATTCTTGAAATGCATGAGTATATCAAGGCCAAGATTAATTGCTTTGGCAAAAATAGCAAGTTTTTTTCACATGATATTTGCTTTCCAAAAGCTATCAAATTTCATAAGAGCAAAGAAATATACATTTACATGTATATTAAGAGGAGAACTCAAACTTTTTTCATACATGTACTTGTTACTAATTTGAGACATTTGATACAAGAAACGGGAAGCAGATGGTATATAATCATTCTGTACATAATGTTTGTTTTTACTGACCTGTTCTGAGAATGACATGCTGCCCCCACACTCGCTTGTAAGTGTTTACATTTTGACAGAATTTTGTGTCCTGTAATGCAAAAATTAATATCGGTATGACTTCAGAAAAAAAATATTTGTAGTCTTTTAAAGTGATCACTGATAATTAATTTCCCTAACCACAGAATTCAAGACAGTCATTTTTTATCTATGAAACTTGGAATCTGCTGCTCAAACACCTGAAATGTCATATCTCTCAGTTTGCTTGCTCTAACAAATCTTAGCACAAGTGATTTTTTGAAATTGTTGAAATAAACTTCTTTTCAACATAGCATCATTTAACATGAAATATTCAACAACTTGCAGATTTCCTTATCAATAATTGGACAGACAGGCAGATAGATGAACATACTGACAGTGACATTTTATAGATACTTTTCATATCTTTTCTCTGTGTAGGTTACAAATTAAGACACATGTATGCTTGTAAAGTGATATAAATCATTACCTTCTAACCCACTGCCAATAAAGGAGACATTACAGGTGTTTGGTAACCTCTCACTGCCTTGTAATTTCCCATTGAAATGGACTCTATCATGAAAAGTATCCTGAAAGAAGTTACATTTTCATTGATTACTAATTGTTAAAAATTAAAAAAAAGAATTGAAAACCATTAGAGAGTAAAGGTTCTTCAAAATTTAATTTATAATTGAACATGTAATAGTCAAGATGGCAAATCAAATTTTTCAAAAAACAGCAATAAATATAGTCACAAAGATGATCAATGAATTATGAAAACCTATTTCTTGTCATTTTCATGCTAATGCGAAAGTTTTTGAATTTTCAACTAAAAGAAAAATATCAACTTTCACAGTTAAACTTTGATTACAATAAAAAGTAAGCCAGATTTTGCTTTGCAATACTACATGTACTTACTAGATTGTTCAAGAGCAGGTATGTTGCATAATGTATGTTTGAATCTAAATGCTTGACCTTGAAGGTGACCTTGAGCCATATTTAGTGTTGAGTCTAACTTTCATATCTTTGGAACAGACAAAAACGCAACCATATAAATGTAGTATTTTTTTAGTTTTGAAAACTGAATAAATCATGCATTTCTTCCATACCTGTAATTTTTGTTCCAGGTAATCTCTGACGAGCTTTAAATGCTGACCATATTTATCTATGTTGTGTACAATCAACTCTGATGCCTGGATAGAGAAATTAAACCCTTGCTCAGAAATAAAACATTTAAAAGAATCAGATGTTACTCCTTTGAATCTGTAATGCCCCCTCCAAATCATTTTCCTTTGTGATTTTCTTTTTTAAAATTTAGAGGCATTGTTTTGTTGAGAAACATTTCTTGAAGACACAAAATCTTTTAATCTTTGAACATGTTGAAACTCAAAATAGAAGCTTTAACTTAAAATCATTAATTAGCAGATACATGTGTATATCCCTTGAAACTTTTCGTGTCATATACCTCTGCTTATATAAAAGTGACAAAACTGCCATATTCAATGATTGTCTAGAACCTGTATCAAAGAAATAAATTAGATTTTCACTGACAAAATTAGTAGCACACTGCATCAATATTCTCTGATGAAAGGATAGTTGGATTGAATTTTTCATCAAAATATGATTCACAGAAAAATAACGGGTTAGAAAAGAAGTGTGTTAATTTGTATTTAAATTTAGATTTAAACAATATTTTACTAAAAATATTGAAAAGGATTGAATTACAGAGTCCCCTTCCTCTCAGTGTTTCCTTTAATAGTGACATCACAATAATAAAGTTACTTTATATTTAATTACCTTTCCTAAGCCAGCTATCATCCCAGTGTTCTCTGTCCTATAAAAGAGGAGTATTTGTTATTTATTCGGCTCGAGTATTGCCAAGTACCCTAGGATACGATACAGTATCATGATACAGTATCAGCATACAATAGTATCATGATACAGTATCAGCATACAATAGTATCATGATACTGTATCAGCATACAATAGTATCATGATACCAGTATCAGCATACATAGTTATCATGATACATATCAGCATACAATAGTATCATGATACAGTATCAGCATACAATAGTATCATGATACTAGTATCACATACAATAGTATGCATGATACAGGATCAGCATACAATATATCATGATACAGTATCAGATTATCATGATACGTATCATGCATACCAGTAGCATGATACAGTATCGATCAGTATCATGATACAGTATCAACATACAATAGTATCATGATACAGTATCAGCATACAATAGTATCATGATACAGTATCAGCATACAATAGTATCATGATACAGTATCAGCATACAATAGTATCATGATACAGTATCAGCATACAATAGTATCATGATACAGTATCAGCATACAATAGTATCATGATACAGTATCAGCATACAATAGTATCATGATACAGTATCAACATACAATAGTATCATGATACAGTATCAGCATACAATAGTATCATGATACAGTATCAGCATACAATAGTATCATGATACAGTATCAGCATACAATAGTATCATGATACAGTATCAACATACAATAGTATCATGATACAGTATCAGCATACAATAGTATCATGATACTTTAAAATTTATATTTCTTTCATTATAAATTCTGAATCTAATGTAATTTCTTTGGGATCTTTGTTCAGCATTCAGACGAATGTCTAATTATAGTATATGCATGATATGGAGAATATATGTACATGCAGTAAAAATTTATTTTTCTTCCAAAAGATTATCATGTCAACACATTTCAGTTGAAGTAAGACTCTTTGACATTTTCTCTTTCTACCGTATATCGGGTAATTTTCGCGTCGGGTAAATTTCGCGAAAATGACCCTAAAAAGGTGTGTCTTTTTTTCGCTGAGTCTAATTTTCGCTAATCTATGAATACCAAAAATTAAAATTTGTACAAATATTTATTTAATGTGAAATGAAATACGATCATATAATTGCGAACGTGTTTTTCTGCTGGATTTACGTATCTGCGTATAAAATAATACAAATGTACAAGAATGTATATCAAACAGTTCACTCGTTCAAAGCATAAACGATGTCGGCTTCTTTAAAGCCATTGCTTATAATTTTCTTGTTTCCCATGTAAGTTAAGTCATATAGTTTTGTGGTTCGAAAAAGACCTCTAAACCCTTAATCATTGTTTAGATTTAGTTTCTTGTGAGAAATTTACGGATAAAACGCTATATGTCATAATTACAGAACGACAATAGGTGGTTTGAAATAAAAGCCGACGTGCATTCATATCGGTGATTGTTTGATTTACCATGTTTGTACTGGGTAATCAAATTAATTAATACTACTTGTTATCTGTAAACATCAATTATAATAATCATAATTATCTTAATCAGACGAGTACTCACTAATACCTCGGGACAGTTACATTTTGTAATATAACTGAACCTCTTAAGAAGCGCTAGTTAGTGTCTTTTTTTCGCTATGTCCATTTTTCGCGACTTGATGATGCTCGCGAACTTAGCGAAAATTAGACACACGCGAAAAATTCCCGATATACGGTATTTGAATAAATCTATGTCAGTATTTCGATACCTGGGATGCGATATGATAACGTAATTTGCATAATGTGATGATCGATACTATTGATATATCGAAATATTGTTACAAGTCATGCTGTACTTCTTTTATGATAATTCTAACAGGCATTCTACGTGTATTCCATGTAATACATACAATTTAGTCCCCTACAAATGGGAAATGATAATACATGTACTAATTCTCAACAAGATGTGTTTTTTATGCCCCCATCAGCATCTTTGTCAGTATACACACTGTTATCTGTCTGTAAAGTAGGTCAAAGTCAAAGGTTAAGGTCACGAGGTCAAACATTTTGGTAACAATAGAAAAATGTTGCCACAATGAACAAACATATGGTAGAATCCCTATCAATTTCCATTCAAAGAGATTGAGCAGTTGAAGATAAAGTGAAACAGACAGTATAATTCCCTATCACTAGTAGGGGACAATGAAATAAATATGAGATACTAATATACACATTGCAAACATCTCCATATGAATGAACAATGTAGAATTAAGGAATCATTGTTGAATTTTTTAGTCGATAGAAGTATCAACATAAATTATTTGTATTTAGGGAAAACTGCATCATGCGCAAAGCACTTCTGCATCAGTTCTCCCTCAATTACTTGTGTTTATACCTCGATCAACAAAAATCATTTAACAAAGATTTCTAATCATTTCATTTGATTTCATTTCTACTCTTCTAGCTTTAAATTTGTGTTGCTAACAAGGCTACCTTTTAACATTCTCAAGCACATACTTCCAGGTTCTGTTGACACAGGTATCGCGTCAACATTTCAACCAATGAAAATGACATTTACCAGGTGAAATTAAATGAGTGAAAATGTCTTGTAGGAATTATTTTCTTTTAAGTTTGCAGACGGTAATGTATGTATGGTATACCCTGGTCTGTAGTTTCTCTCTTGGCCACCACCAAAGAACATAGGGTACAGAGGGACGTCCTTGGATCCAAGGTCACGACAATAGATGGCCCCGATCCTTGGTCCATAAAACTGCAATGGAATATTAAGTGAAACATTTCTACGGAAATTATCATCACCTAATTAAACACCAGAATTTCTTGATGATTTTTTCTTTGAATTCTTTTTTTATAAACAAAGTGAATTTGTCTATCAGTAGGATTGTACAGTTGCCAAATGAACTGACTGGACAAATTTAACATGTTAAAGTCCAATAGAGACATCATATTTGCAGCACAGTTTCCCTGATTTCTACACTGGTTCCAATTGAATTGGATGATGTCACAATAAGTTTACGTCAGGTACCTGCACAAATGGGAAGTAACTCTGTATTTCAAAAACAACAAATACGCAAGTAAAACTATACCTTATGTCCGACAATAGTAAGATAATCTGTACTGAGATCCTGCACGTTGACATCTATTTTACCAATAGCCTGGGCAGCGTCTGTGTGTAATAGAATCCTTGGCTCACATCGACGAGTTTTGTTAAGGGCTGCTACTTTATCAAATATTTCTTTCACTGGCTGAAAATATAGGAAAAGTGTTATCTTGTACAGCTAAGGACTAAGATATCTCAATTTCATCCTCCATATAATTATCATTTTCTTAAAATTTGGAGGGAATTTAAAGAAAAATGTCATAATTCCAGCATCCAAATTTCATTTTTCTACATAATGGTGCCTACATTTACAGAATATCAATGAACAAGTAATACCACAGCTTCAGATGGTCTAAATTGAAAATAAACTAGAACTGCCCTAAAGTGACGAATTATACCCCCCGCGGGACATTTTTCTCTACACGCATTCATGTATGACATAGGAATCTATATATATATATACATGTATATACAAGGTCAAAGTTCAAGGTCAAGGTCACTAGGTCAAATGTCTTGGTATCAAAATGTAGTACTTATTATGGTGAATGCATGTACGAAATATGAAAGCCCTATCACTTATACTTAAAGAGTTATCTGCTTTGAGAACTTCTTAACAGGACAGACGGACAGGGTGTTTCCTATATACCCCCCCCCCCCCCCCCCAAACTTCGTTTGCGGTGGGTATAATTATGGAGAGATGCATTTCAAAACCTAGCAGAGGAAATGACCAATTTATGAGTTACATGTAATCCAAAGTATATAAAATAATTACAAGTATAATTTTTTGTTTTTCCTAATCCTCTATAGTTTTAGTGAGTGCAAAACATTAAGTCAAAGTAAAAATACACTGTGCACAATATGTTTTTCCATGACTATATGTTTTGCATGCATCAAAACAACTTTGGAAGATGAAAAACTAAATTCTCATATTCAGATATACATGTATATTGTTTTTCTGAAATAATTCCATAGGATGTGTCTACATTATGAATTATTTTCTTTCCATTTGGGGAGAAAAGCAATGACAAAACGGCTTAAAGCAGCCAAAAAATGAAATGCAGCTCTGGATTTTCACTTTATTTCCATCTTGATACAGATCCTACAAATCAAAACCTACTTTTATTTTGAGTGATGCAGCTCAGTCGACAAGATTGACCGAAGCATTTCAGAGGGATTTTTTTCTTTACAGAGGATATTATGTGATATGAACCATTGCAATTAAAGAAAGGAAGTTGAAATTTAAATATTTACCCTTATACTATTTTGGCCTTTCTTCAAATTGTTGCAACAAAGGTTTGCTACAGGCTTGCAGCAAATTTGACCAGCCACAAACTCTACTTGAGTGTTGTGAGATGCTTTGTGTAATAATCATGGTCTCTTAATCTAATAAGATTGGGTGAGATAAGGAATGCAAATAATTTCTTGCTGCAATCCTCTGGCAAAAATATACAGCTAGCAGTGTCTAATTTACGTTCACTTCCAGAGGAAAGTTGTATCCTGCAGAATCTATTCTGTCTGTCTGAGTGACAAATCACCTGAATAACATCTGTTTCATTGTTTGCCAGCATGATTGACACCATCCACATGGACAGACAGAAAGCTGCAATGACATCATACAAAGGTTTGTCTGTCTGTCTGACATTTTACCTGTATAACACCTGTTTCATTGTTTGCCAGCATGATTGACACCATACATGTGGACGGACGAACAGCTGCAATGACATCATCAACCGCCACACAACCTGTCTTGGGTGAAGCTGGTACAAACGTCACACCTACAAATTGAAAGCTTTGCAGTATAGTCATTATGTACATGTACGTGCATGATATTGCCTGACATTCAATCTAATTAAAACCCACAATTAAATGACTATACTCATTTAAGAGTTAGTGAAAATTTCAAATATGAACATAGCACTTTTAACACGTTTTGGTAATCATAATATTCAGTACATGTATATTGTACATGAATTACATGTAGAACTTTAAAACAAAATATTTTACTAATCATTCATTTGAATTGTTTGATACAAAAACAGTATAAACAATTTTAATTTTGTCTTCATGATGGCAAATCTCTATACGATAGGGGATACACTGTATAACTTATATTATCCTTTCATTATAATTACTTCGTTATATTGAAGTATATAGTTCTGTGTAAGATTCAGGCAGTTTGAGAAAATATCAATTCACGCAAAATAAAAACACATGAAATGAATACATTAAATTCATCAGCTACATGTAGGTCAACATTTACATGAGAACAATATCACTTTTCCCTATCTAGAACTTTAGAAATTTGTCATACAAGCGTTTCAATTTCCATGAATTATGAAGAATTTAATATTTCTTGCGATCAGCCATTGTCCAAATTAGCATTTTCCCTATACATTCTATAGAAAAAATATCTCGAGTTTGCAACAGTAGATTTAGGTAACAAATGTGTTTTTTGTGAGTTTCTTACAGTAACTACACCGCTCAAAAATTTAAAGGAGCATTTTTTCCATTGTCATATAATGGTACAAAGAATGAAATATTCTTTGGTATCATCAAGGCTATCTAATCATGTCTAATCAAGTGTAACAGTTCATCTGTTTGATACAGACATGGGTAAGTAAGAAATGACCACTTAATACGTCTAAATGCATTTTTTTTTTTGATAATATAGAATAAGTACCTGCATATACATGTATATGAACAGTGAAAGTATATTCTTTGTTCCCTTAAATTCTTTGAGCAGTGTATAACAAATCAGTCTTAAATCCTGTGTTTTTTTTCATCATGAATCGCCCTCTGCCGAAATTTATAAATAACTGTACTTAAGATACCAGCCTCCTTATAAACTTCATTATTTTAGAGTAGAGTTCCATTACAATTATACATGTAATCACAAATGTATTTCTACATGGATAGGAAGTATTCCCATTCCATACAAAAAACATTCATACAAACTCACTTGCAATGCCTTCATCAGCAAAGTGCTCTAAAACCAGTTTTACTGCATCATGTTCCAAGTTTGTTGTTATAAAATGTGGTAAAACATCACCATTTTCTCCATTACCATGGTAACCAATTCCATTGGAGCTCTTCATTTGTGAGGTGTGAAAATGTTTAACTGCTGTGTGCAGAATGACATTATTACTCTGAAAAAAAATTATAATTAAAAGTAGATTTCTAATCAATCAGCGTTTGCAGTTAACTTAACTTTCCTTAACCCATATCTTAAAATCGAACAAAACACAAATAGAATCTAGCATGAAGTTGCAACTTAAATAGGGGAATCTGATCCCAGTTTTAAAGATTTCCAATCGATTACAAGATTTGCAAAGACATGGATGTCACAGATCTTTTGTGGACAGATCAGATTTCCCCATCTCTGTCCCAAACTCCATTATTCACTATTTTTTTGACTCAGCTAATTTAACCATCATTACAATACAATACAATACAATACAATACAATACACTTTATTACAATGACTTGATAAAAGGTCTGAAACCAAATGTGCTCCAGGCTAACAATAATGTTTTATAACATCACAATATTGTGTCTTGCACTCAACCTGAATAGTGAGATAAGAAAAGCTCATACTGCTTCGTCTACAATTTTTCTTCATTCTCAAGGCATAAGTCACTTATAAGTGAGTAAGAATATGAGAATCTTACTCCACATTCTGGGAGTGACAGAGGAATCTTAATCCACATGCCATTCCTATTGATATCTGTGGAAAGGCTTGCTAAGTCATGGATTTCCATAAGCAAGGGTGCCAGGATTGAGATTTCTTTGCCCTCCCAGAATGTGGTATTTGGTCCTAATTTTGGAATAATTTGCATCTGACTTTATCTTTGTGGCCAGTAAACTCTGAATGAAATGGCAATGAACTGAGTTTTCTCGCCATACTTAAGTGGGTCAAGAAAAACAATGTTTACACTGAAATCAGCATTTACCATTCGGAAAAAAAGCTAATCATTCCTCTTCTACTGTCATATCTATTTCTATGAATGATGTTAGCAATGTTACTTTTTTTTTCTTTTTTACAGCCAAAATCACAGAGCCAAAAACCTTAAGTATATACATGTACATGTAATACCTATGCAAATTATACTCCTCAAGATACGCCTAACCACACTTACCTCAGTCCCTCCTGAAGTGAACACAATATCTGTAAATAAACAAAATAAATCTTTTATCAATTCAATTCATTGTACAAGAATTTTCAACAGAAAAGCAAATGAGCCTGATAGAATTTCGAAAAAAAATTTTTGTTGTTGTTTTGGTGCTGTTATTGTCCTCGACTGCTGAATTTCCAGTAAAGTGACTTTACAGAAAGTGTTTATAAAGAGACACGCCTCATGCAACAAATTCAGCACCGAGAGTAACCACACTTCCATGCAGAAGAAGAGAGTAATTCTAAATAACTTATCAAATGTGACCAAACAAATTACAAATTTTTTTTTCAGCAAATAGATAATCAGCTGAAATGTTGAGTCTATAACATCCTTTAAGTTGCATTTAATACTAGCAAAATCCTTTAAGTTGCATTTAATACTAGTAAAACAAAGAATAACAAGAAAAGAAACAAAGCTAAGCAAAATTAATCAATTGTAAGAATTCTTGAATGACATTATGCCAAGATCACTACTAATAAACAAATGTTGCAGTTTTGTAAATGAGTGGGGAAAAGAAAAAGTATGAACTCAACACACAGGCAAGGCCATATCTTGCTCTAAATCTGTTATAAGAATGAATCATAGAATTTAATTGAGAACCTTGGTGAATAGTTTAGTCCCTATTCATCATTCTGGTTTTTATCTACAAACCTGATGGTTTTGCTCCAATCATTTCAGCTACATTACATCTTGCTTCCTTTACCAACTCTTTGGCATCAATACCTGGAAATTAAGCCAAATACAAAATTTTAGTGATGTTGAAAAAAACATTGGGGAATATTTTTGTGTAATGTAAGGATGAAAAGAGACACATATCATTTAATCATATCATTTAATTTCCGTTGTATTTATAGAAAACAAATATTCTGATTGGCTCAGAAGTTTTGTTGATATATCAAACAACTTTACATATCTCGGAGGTTTATTTATAGCTCTTTTTTTGGATCAAGGATTCCCTTGAAAAACCTTGCTCTACACATGTAATCACATCAATATGTACATGTACAATGTATCTAACCTTGCTGATAGGAACTGCTAGGATTTCCCCAAGCAGATTTCAGAGCGTGTGTAATGGACTCCAAAACTTCATCATCAAGGGGAGTGGTGGCATTGTAGTCTAGATACACATTTTTCCTGTAAGCACAAAGTATTCATTTTCAAATTCTATCAAACACATCATATTCTTTTCAAATGTCATATAATTAATTCAAATGTCATACGTTACTAATTCAAATGTCATACGTTACTTATTCAAATGTCATACATAACTAAATTTTCTACATGCAAAATGCAGAACAGATCCATGGGAACATGCATGTGTAGATGGTATGTAAAATGCAAAAATTTCTAATTTGGAATATGACAAACTGCAACAACACTAAGCCACTTTGTTACATGTATACACTTTATGTTGACTTATTTCAGTGGGATTCATATTTCTGTGGAATTTATCACTGTTAAGACTGCAATAATTCCAAGACTACACTAAATTATTTCAGTCTTATTGATTATGATGGGAAAAATTCATATATGCTAATTCATGCATTCGCTAATAAAGTCATTATGCCAATTTTGCCCTTGTTTCCACCAAAATTTGGTTGCACTAAAATAAGCACAAGCAATAGTTACATTAGTGTGTATTTTACCTGATATAGGATATACTAGGTTAGTATACTGGACAAAAAAAGTTAGGGATCATTCTCATTTAAAATAGTGTTGTGCAATTTTCATCAAAATACTGGAGCTAAGATAGGGACAATACATGTATTACAAAAAGTAATGTCTGGTCATTGCTTTAATTTTTTGGTAAATTTTTTTTTTGAATTTTCTCCATTTTCAATTTTGAATAAAATGCTTATTTTACCAAAAATCAGATTTTTTTCTCTTTTATCTCTTTTTTAGTTACCCTTACTTAATAAACCTACCCAAGAGTTGTACAAATACTGACAACTTACTTAAAAATTGATGTTTATCTCAGTTATGACAATAGAACTATGTAAATAAAACACAGTTCCTATCACAATGGTAATCCAATGCAAACTCTAAATAAATATCCTTAACTTTTTTTTGCTCAGTATATATCAAATGGGACAAGTGAAGCTGAATGCTAATTGACATTTGAATTTTTACAGGAAATGATCGCTATGATGTCAAGAAACAATGGGCATTCATATGTCATAGTAGCGTCTACAGATATAAATTTAAGCAGAAGGATATAAGATATACATGACATTCAAGTGGTATGGATTATCCAATGGTCTTTCAGGATTTTAGGTGTTGGTAAGATCTACATGTATGATGAGTATTCAAAAAAGAGTTTTTGTCATTCACAGCGTTATATATTCATAAATCTAAATTTAAATGATAAATCATACAAATTACAATTTACAATAAAGTTGTACACTTAGATGAATGCACAAATGGACTCCAAATATTTCCAATGTATAAGAATTATAGGACCGGACCAAATTACAGAACACTGGAACAAAAATTTATACAAGAGTACCAAGCCAAACTGAATGCTCTGTGAAAATGTGAAAAAATTAGAAGGAAATACATGTAGGTGCAAACCAATATGCACAAACAATGAACAATAGTATGACGTCATAATGAAGTCAGCAGCAGTTGCTACTCCCTGCAGAGTACTGCAAAATGGATGAAAATGTTAGGAGAAACTAAATATTACCTTATCAGAACTTTATTGTAATTTGTATGTTTTACCATTTCAATATAAATTTATAAATACTGTATATACATGTACATGATATACAGATAATGAGAAAAATCAAAGCCAGTGCTAGTATCAACATTTTCCTGCATGACTCTGAGGTAATGTCAGGTATCTTTGTGATACGCATGAATAAATCAATGACAGTTTGAAACATCAGTAGAATTAATTTATGCTGAGTTTTTCTAATACAATGTACATTAAAAAATTACCGAGGCTCGTTTGATGATTGATCTTCCTTTGAAAAGTCCATAACCGCATTTGATAACTCAAAATAATTATTGATTCTATCGTTGGTCCCTTATGTCACTGCAAGAGACAGAATCATGGATAAAAATGTCTGATGTTTGAGAGAAATAAAAATATTCATTATAAATACATGTTATTCAATAAGAAGATGTCACATGACCTTCATTCCATCTCCTAAGATTTATTTTTGGCAGTCAGTGAGAGACGCCAAATACATATAATGCATATATACACACACTTGATAGATTTTTGCTTTGCTTAGCTGAAATAATTAAAGGATTGAAAACGTCTACAGAGATATTCTATAGTCAAATGTGTGACATCAGATGCCATGGTGTCATGGTTACTATTCTGTACAGAGAGCAATATGGCAACGGTCTAAAATTCAAATGGGAATTTCTCATAGATACAGTGGGTAATCTACATGTAGCAACTTAGAACATTCAAGTTTTTCTTTATTTTCCCATTATAAACATGATAAAGATTATCATACATGAACATGATGAAAACGGAAATGTGATGCAATTGAATAATAGTCCATTTTCAAGAAAATATTTCTGACCTTTTTGAACCGTGATTTTATAAGGATGTCTTTGCTACATGTATAGTTAGCCAAAATATGAGAGATAATATTTTGTTATTAAGCACATTCAAGATCATCAATATGTTTAATGAAGATGAAAGAGAAAATATAATGCCAATCCCTTCTTGTTTTGTACTTTATAGAAAGATTTAGGTTACAACTCAGCTGAGACACCCATAAACTGCACCATACTCTCCAGTTCCAGAATAATATTCTGCACTGTGTATGAATAATAATATTATCCAAAAATATAGAAAAATCAAATGTTCTACAGTGCGAGACTCCAATAATGTTGCGTTTCAGAGTGACAAATACTTATGTCCTTTTTATTGTAGTTTAGTGGGGAACAGAGGAGTCGGTTAATTGGACCAACTAGTTACGTCTGTGATGAAAAGAGAGATCTTTGCTATGGTTTGAAAGAAACTGTAGCAAAAACCTCTTCTTTTGAACATTACAGCTTGTTATGTGAGAAGTTTATCCCTTCTATCAGTCTTTCCACAAACCTTTCAGCTCACAAAGGTAATTCGGACCTATGTGTTAAAGAAACAAATAGGTCCGAAACAAAAACTGTCCAAAAAAAAAAAAACGCATAACTTTCGAGGGGGCGTTTGTCCTCATACTTTTGCTTTTTTCCCCTTTAATTTCAACTGTAGTTGATTTACAATTCAAGGGCTGCCTGGAATGGCCCCTTTTTACATGCTTGAGTTTAGCCAACATTGTCAATATTCCTAGGACTTAACAAGCTCCGACTACTTGTCAGTCATGTTCTCGTAAACGCTCTAAATCAAAGGAATTGTTTTTAACAGGAGGGCGATTAGTTTCTCAGAAGGGACCAATAATTTCAAACTTGCACCGAAACATATGATTACAAAACGAATAAACTTCTCACGTAGCGATCGAGCAGCTGCCGTGGACCATTCTGTCCAAATTGCCTCTGTTGCCCGCGCTTAGCAAATGCTTAGGGTCTCTAGATTCCGCATATTTCATACCAGTATTGTATCAAATAAACGTATTTACATATTTGTGGGGGTATTCAGCAGTTAGACACTGAAACATGCCTGAAAATCTGTGTTTACAACAGACTTTATTGATGAGTGCCAACTCAGGATCGGTGAAAAATTTACATTTTCTTGCACGGATTAATACGGGGGACTCATACTCGATTAAGCTCATTTTTCAATTTTGTAAAATTTCCTACATCTGTAGATATTCAACTTTAGTGTACATATTTAGTCTCTCTTTATTGTTTGAAAAAATAATGTAATATTGCTACAAATGTACCTTTTTTCTGAGGATAAATTATTCGGAAAAGTGTAATATTTGAGAAACTTCTAATTCGGATACTCACGGGAGAATTTCAATAAATACGCTAAATTACATTGTCTCTAATTTTGAAGCGTCTTATATCCGACATAGGACTTAACCTTGAATCTCTCTTGAGTTATTTTTCTTTTTTTTTTTCTTTCTTTCTGTTTAGGCACCCGGCAGCTAGTGTTGTATATTGATATTGGAATATTGAAGAGTATCAATATTTTTAGAGATTTTCAATACATGTACGTATCGATACACAAATGCTGAGTATCGATGTTCATGAGTGTACAATTCGCAATTCACGGAATTCTCATGTGACCAACCAGAATTCTTTGGTAGACAAAGAAACTCTTTCCATAACTGCCATTGTTATCTTCCTTTTTTCTATTTTGAAATAATGGAAAACATCTTTTGTTGTTTATTTTCGTTCTGTTTTATAAAGATTTCATTGATTAAAACATAAAAACTCCATTATTGACTTGTAACGGGAGAGGAAAAGATGTTGCCGGACCGGTAATGGAATCCGAGACCTGCTGCTATCAGGGCAGATGCTCTTACCAACTGAGCTATCCGGACACAATAGCAGTTCCTGCCACAGATTCAGTATCATGATTTATTTGAGAAAAACGAAAAAAAAAAAATGCGTATTGTATTGAATATATTGAGTATTGAAGGAAAATATATCATATAGTATTGTAATGATTCAAAAATTCATTTCAATACACAGCACTACAGGCAATCCTCTGTTGGGTCAGTTCGGAACTCATTCACCAACTGCCCGTTGCAGAGTATTCTTGCCTGGTTGTTTCCCCTTTGGGGTGCCTCATAGCCCAGAGGGGCGGGAGTACTTCCCCATTTTTATGCCCACCCTCCACTTGTGTATGTAGTGTATGCATGTAGGCTGGGTATCGAAACCAAATTTTCGATACGATACAATACAATACAAAAAGTACCGATATCCGATATATCGTATCTAATTTCTTATTTTGTAAAACACACCAACTAACAATTTTACTACCCCTACCCCATCACAAAGTCAAACAGGGTTCATGGAGTATAGGTCTAACTTATAGTTCTCTATATATTTTTACGATTACATTCCCAAATGGGTCTTTTTTATGTTATCTTTATCTTTATTTTGCCTGCAGTCATAGATCAATCCTTTTTTATTCGGTCGCAAGTTTCTCCGTCAAGCCCTTTTCTGAAATGTGATTTAGAGAAAACAAACACATATGATAAGTTCGTATTCGAAAGTTTCTGGATTAAATTAAGCTAAAGATTAAGTCGATATTACTTTGAAGTTTCATGTTGAATGACAAAAATATAACCTTAGATGCGGACCTACTATTTATAATTGCATGTAATATTCCTTTATCATTGTTGTTATCCGTAGACTACGAATCATAAAATGATTTGAATAGCAAGCATGAAAGACAAGCTTGATCGATAAAATCAAGAACATATCTACAAACAAACAAACAAAAACCATGATCAAACATACATATACATGCAAATTCTAGAGATTTTACAAGAAAAGCATATTTTGTACTAAAAATAAATGTATTTAAATGAGTTAAAGATGATCCTAACGATAATCTCATCAGCACTCACAATAGAGCACATCGTCAAAATTAAGCACCGAATGTGTTGGAGATAAAATATCGATACTCGTATCGATGATCAATATCGAGACGTACCGGTATATCGATATATTGACCAAGCCCTAGTATGCTTGTATGCAGGGGGGTTGTATAGTTATGTACTGCCAGGACGGTCCGTATTTCCAAAGGCTTTTATTAGGAGCCACCACATCTGCATACACTTTCTGCAGTATGAACGTGGGTACTCAACCGGGTCATTTAAAGTCCCCCCAGTCAGGAAATTATGGAGGGACGAATCTTTCAACACTCATGAGGACACCGGTGATCAAACACCGGTCGCCCGATTGAGAGTCGAACGCAGTATCAATGACAAATATGGATAATGACCATATCCCTGTATACAGCACAAAATCGATAATTCAGAAAATCAGACACCGAAGGCATACAAAATCAGGATAAAACAGGAACCAAAGCAAACAAACAAAAACCTCCACCATATGAAAAGAAGCGAACTTTCGATATGGGAGCGAGACCAGGTGCCCAGGAAAAGTAAGAATCTCCTGCTTGCATGCAACACCCGCCGCTTCAATTCGGTAGAACTATCACATCCGGTTACTTCCATTTCGGAAGACATAGAGTACAATCTTTGGTTGGATGGTTCAAATGGTCTATGACAGAATACCATCCACCATTCTGGAGAGTGGGACATCGTAGTGTATGACGAGTTCCCCATATCAACCGTAGAACTTCCTCAGTGACGATGTTAATCGGTCACAAACATATCCCTGACTGAGAAGCTTATCTGAAAGACGCCTAGCTCTCAGAACAAAATCCGTATATTTGGTACTTGCTCTGGCGTAGCGTATCATCTGAGATATGAACACGCCATAAGCTGGCGATGAAGGGATGTTGCAACTCAGAAAAGGAAAGTTTGTAATGCTGAAATTGAAGTCGTCACGTTTGTCATAGAGTGAGGTGTTCATGTGACCATCAGTGTCGTAGGACAACATTATGTCCAAATAGGATGCTGAATTATTCTGAACAACTCAGCCAACTCTGAATTTTTTCTATATGAATTAAAAATTTTGAAAAGAAGATTTTACTTTTTAATGTAGAAAGTGTCCTAATTTAAGGCATTTGTTACGTCACTAACTTATGATTCTTATTGTGCATAATAATGTTTCGGCACAGCTCCTGTGTGGTTGTCTTTTTTACTTTTTATACTGATTAGTTTACTTTACTAGGTATTATTCATTAGTGTCACTGTTAAAACTTCTTTGTCACATATGATTTTCCAGCTAGTTCATAAAGGAACAACTGCCTTTCCAGTTACAAGGTCTTTGGATATCCTATTCCATCAGTCTTTGACTCGGACGCCTCGCAGCAAAACTCAATTTCTGACAGGGGATTCGCCGATACCCTGTCAGTTTTTGTAAAACACACGCATGGTAACCCCTAATTTGTGCATTTGTTTTCCGCTACAGAATACAAATCATACAAATCATGGACATGTAGTGACCTGTGTATTGCCTTGTCCTTCCTCTTGGACAACATTTATATAATATTTGGTGAAAATCTCTACAGGCAGATCGTAGGGATCCCAATGATTACTTATTGTACGTCTCTTGTTGCAGATTTATTTCATACACGTATGAAAACGAATTGATTCAAAATCAAAGAATTAAACATGATAATGTGAAATATTTTTTGGTACTTCTAGGTACCTGGATGATATCCTTATCATCGACAATCCTGTTTTTGAAAAGTATAAAGATGTTATTTATCCACAAAAATGACTCTAAACAAGGCAAACGTTACAAACACAGAAACACCATTTTTAGACCTAAAAGTCAAAATTGTTAATGGAGAGATTCATACAAGTGTGTATGACAAACGAGATAATTTTGGATTCAACATAGTTAATTTTTCCCTGGCTTGAGGATGATGTTCCTAGATTACCGTCATACGGTATCTACATTTCACAGCTCATCCGATATGCTAGAACATGGACTGATGTTTTGGATTTTCATAGTAGATATTTACAAATTACGAAGAAACTTTAAGGTCAAGGTTTTCGCTTTCACAAACTAGTAAAGACTCTCTGGAAATTAAAATAAAATTATGGTCAACTTCTTTGAAATTCGGACCCATACAAGCAACAAAGTTATTATTTTGGGTATTTCACAACCTGCATTTTATGGTGACATAATTAACAAAATGTGAAGGATCAAAGGTAGACAGCATAACCATCGAAAATGCGTCAGAATCATCAAACGCCTTTTATACCGTGGATATGATTCATCCTAATGTCATCCAGACGGACACTAGGACTTGGTACTTGACCAATCTACAGTCTTGTATGAGCGCATTCTTAAGACTTGCACTCTGACTGACTGTGACGACGGGACTCCATGACGGGCCTTGTCCAAACCTCTTTAGAGAAGACAGGGTCCCGACCACCTGTCCTCTTTGAATGTCAGTCGAACACCTCGGGTGATAACATATATGAGCTCGCTACAGCCGGCAGAGCACGGACTGTATTATGCACGTCGTCTTTTTATATCCATTTACATGTACATCTGTGTTGCTGGGGCCCCTGTGTTTTACGGTCTTGTTTGTGTGTGATCATCTAACAGTGAGGAGGTTGTTTTACACCATAATTGTACGTTCTTCGAGACCTCTGGGTAATCGGAAAAGTGGGAGGGTTGTGCGCACGTAATCAAGGATAACCACTCCGTGTGCTACATACGTGACAGATGGCCGTCCTATGTCGGCACCGGTTGCCCATTGGTCTCGTTGGTTTATGTGTGGTCTTTTATGTTTCATGTTTCTATGGTGTGAGTTGGTGTTCCTTGTCCCTTACAGTACTGTACGTCTCTTTCTTTGGATCTCTGCTCTGTGTGTGTGTTTTTTTTTTTTTGTTTTTTTTTGCATTGGGTGTTTTGAAGTTTTACTGTGGGTGTTGCAACCGAGTGTTGTTGGAGATACCCTCCTTTCTTTAATTTTATATGCACAGACACCAGACATCACAACATTTGGCAACGTTTTGTATTTTGACGTCATATTTGTTCGCACTGACTTGTTTTCTATTATGACGTAACAATGAAAATAACGCCAAATATTTCGGGGATAAACGTACTTTGTTTTTGTGGTTCCTACAGGTATATGTTGGATATACTGTTGGAAACGCAGTTATACCGTCGGGGCTAAATTTAACGTGCAAATTTACGTAGGAATACATTTTGAAGTATGTCAAGTGAGTCGGTTTGCGGCATGTATATCGTCGTTATACATGCTTGTAGAAATCCTGTGAACCAATCAGAATGCGTGAAGCAAACAAAATGAATTAGAATTTCAGTTCTAAAGCTGATGATTCTCTTTGTTTTGATTGCAGAAGAAATTTGCATGTATTGTCTTAAATTGTTGTGGTCTTGTACATAAACTGAATTATCCTGAATTTAGAGATTTAATTTCTGATTATGATTTCATATGCTTACAAGAAACAAAAACAGATGATGTTGATGAAATAGAATTAGAGGGGTTCAAATTTGTGATGAAAAATAGAAGAAAATTTGGTAAAATTAAATCAGGGGGAATAGCATTTGCATACAGAGAGAAGTTTGATAGGTATATTTCTATCCATGAGTCGGAAAGTAAATTTATTTTATGGGTTGAAATTTCAAAAGAACTTACCAAACAAGAAGAAAATCTTTTTATAGGAATTATTTACATCCCACCGGAAAGCTCTCGTTACAGTAGCAGAGATGCTTTCACCGAAATAGAACATGAAATTTTAGAAATAATGGCAAGAAATAATTTTGTACTATTGGCAGGAGATTTCAATTCTAGAACAGGTGATGGTGCCGATTTTCATGATCCAAATGATTTTACAAACGAATTTATTTCTGATATATTCGATGACTTACATTTCAATCTTTTAAATCTGTCTATTGACGGAATATCTCAATATAGAAAGAACTCTGATAGTACTATAAATGCATTTGGAAAGTTAATGTTAGAAATGTGCAAATCAATGAACCTTTTTATTGTCAATGGTAGAGTCGGTGAAAATGTAAAGGGGTTACCGACCTGTAGAGAAAAAAGTGTGGTGGACTATTTTGTATGTACATATCATGTTTTACGTAGTATTGAAAATATGAGAGTGTTGACCGCAAGCTCACTTTATTCTGATGTTCATGCACCAACCAATATGTATTAGTATAAAATATGAATTATCTGTACAAGAGAAGAGTAGTCCTCCTGTATATGAGGAAGTTGTAGGTAAATGGGAAAATAATAAAAAAGATGATTTCAAAAACTCTATAAGTACTGACAAAATAAATGAACTTAAATATTTTCTAGATGAAAAAGGCAATAATATTTCAGAAGATGATATAAATTTTGTGGTTAGATCTTTAAACGGAATTCATATTGAAGCTGCTACAAAAACGTTTAGCATAAAAAAGTCCCCAAAAACGTAAAATCTATAGCACGTAATAAACAAGAAAAACTGTGGTTTAACACCGAGTGTAGGTCAGCGCGGAGAAAATATAGAAAAAGTAAGAGGAAATTTAAATTAGATAAATCTGAGGCAGCCAAAGTAGAACTAAGAGTATCAGAAAGGAGCTATAAAAAGATTTTAAATAAGGAAATAAAACTTTATAGAAAAAATCTCCAAAAGAAAATGAAAGAAATGAAAACCAAAAATCCTAAAGAGTATTGGAAATTGATAAACAAACTAGAAACGTTTCTTGTTGCGGTTGCAACAAGAGTGTCTTCCTCCTATACAATTTTTGGTTTGGAAATATGAAGGACGTCACATTACATGTATTTATATTATATATTTAAGTTTTCAAATAGCAGTAACATTAAATTTTCAAACCGATAATTGTTGGTGAGCAACCAATTGATTTGGGGGTGGGGGGAGGTTAGGAATTCTATTGCCAGCCGGTAAATTTTTTTCAGCAATTTTCTGAGCAGGCCATTTTTTTCAGCCATTACCAGAGTCGGAGAAAAATTTTCGCCGGTTCTTCGGGCCGGATTTAAACAAATTGTCAAATGTTGTGAATGTCTGTGTAAGTTAAACTCCCCGCTGTTACAGAGTATGAGTTAATAACCGTTTCTTCAGATGTCTCTTTGCAATTAGCGAATTTCAGACAGATTCAATTTGTATGATGTTTAAATAGAACATTTTCTAGATTTTTGTGCCTATGCGTATAAGGTCTCTGGTAGATACAGCTATGTGAACAGTTTGTATTTATATTAATTAATTTTTTGACTTTAAATTGTCTGGCACAAAGGGCCAGCAAAAATTTCCATATCATGCAATGTATCCTTACTTTTGCATGGTCCGGGAAAAAAAATTGCCGGCCCTTTGGGCCGGAATATTTTTTTCAACATTTTTCAGAGCCGGGATTTTTTTTTTTTTGCAAATTCTTCCTGCCCCCTTCCCCCATAAAAAAGGCGAGCTCGTAGCTGTAGAACCAATTTTCTTGAGAAGAGAAATGGTAATAACAAGTTACGTTCAATATATATATATAAATACCATGAGGTTCTCGCTGTGCAGGTTCAAATTTGGACCCCCCTTCCCTTTTTTCAAAGTTTATTTTGAATTTCCATCATGGCGACATCGTTCAATATAAACAGAACTGTTTTCGAAAAACGAGGAGAGGGAAGAATGTTGGAGAAATTGTGCATCAATTTGTAAATAAACCAACCGAAAATTATGTTCGAACGTTTGCTAGAATTAGAAATTAAACTCGATGTTCAAAATATAGTTATTGAAGTTTAGAAACAGGTTTGTAGGTTAGAAATCGGAATCAAACTACCACTTTTTGTGTGTAAATTCTGGTTTGTAGCTGATCTCTTCTAAATTAATCAACTGTTTTAAAATCAAATTGTGTATATCGAAATGTATTTATGAAATGCATACTCATCATTGCCGTGAAATCGGAATTTGAAAATCTCAACACTGCTTTTCTCGAGTCGGACTCGGACTACCAATTTTAGTGTGCGCCCGATCTGTTGGCGTGAAGGTGTATCGAAATACCCAACTCAAAATTTCGAAGCTCATATCTTTTCAACAGTAAGAGATAGGAAAAATCAGAAAGACTAAATAAGACAGATATATGGATAAAAAATAATAATATTGAAATTTTTAGGAAACTTCATAAGCTTAATTTTTGTTTACTATTATAAGCAAAAAAGTGTCTTCCTCCTATGAACTTCTGAATTTGGAAATATGAAGGACGGTGAAGGACGTCATCGTAATAAATCGTTACAGTGTGCATCTAGCATTTCATATCTTGCATGGCTGTCGACTTTCAAAAAGAATGGAAATTGTAGATAGCAAAATACGAGATATTTAAGCTTACAAATAGCAAAACATGAAATTTTCGGTCCTTTTGAGTAATTCGACGCTCCCGTCAAATATTTGAATCTACTAAAAAACATGATAAAAAAAATAACAGAGACCAAAAATAAAAAAGACCAATCTAGCTTTTACTCCAAACGTAACGTTGGAGAACTTTCATTGTCCTAGCTTACAGGATTCTTGAGAAATCGCTGATCCAATTTTCCACGGTTACGAAAACAATAGGTCTTCCGACGGAAGTCGGAAGACCTAAAAAGGGAATAATAAGAGAACAAATATTTCGATGGATAATCTTTACAACTTTTTAAAGAATTTGAATGAGGCTCCTGACATATCAATTGAAATAAATGAAATGCTTACAGCAGAAATAGAAAGAAATGAATATAGAGAGTTAAATCATAATATTAATGATATCATTACTGAAGAGGAAATATGTAAATGTATAAAGAAATTAAAGAATGATAAAGCAAAAGGGGAAGATCATATTAAAAACGAATACATAAAATCAACCATGGGTGAGTTATCTCCACTTTATGCCAAACTTTTCAATGCTATTTTTGACACGGGCTTCATACCGGAGAGTTGGTTAGAGGGAATTATTAAGCCCATATATAAGAGTAAAGGGGCTGAAAACGAGGCAAAGAACTACAGGCCTATAACAATCTTAAGTTGTTTTGGAAAACTTTTTACTTGTATACTTAATGACCGTTTGAATACCTTCTCTGAAAATTTTGGAATAATAAATAAAAATCAGTCTGGATTCCGGCAAAATCATTCAACCGTCGACAATATCTTCATAATACACACCCTCTTTGAATTGTTAAAATATAAACAAAAGAAACTTTACCTAGCTTTCATAGATTTCGAAAAGGCTTTCGATACAGTTTGGCGCGACGCACTATGGCATAAATTACTAATGAATCATATCCAGGGTAAAATGCATAACGTTATAGTTAACATGTACAGTCAAATTAAATCTAAAATTTCTTTTAATGGTGAAATGACAAACAGCTTCAGATGTGAAAATGGAGTCAGACAAGGGGAGAACTTATCCCCCTTTTTATTTTCCGTATTCTTGAATGATTTAGACGAATTCTTACTTAACTCAAATATAGAAGGTCTAAAAACTGTAACAAAAATGTTGGACGAAAAGCTTGATTTGTTTCTAAAATTATTTGTAATCTTATACGCGGATGATACTGTCCTCTTGTCAGAAACTTCTATTGACCTCCAAAACCAATTAAATCAATTTTCATTATACTGTAAGAAATGGAATTTAAAAGTTAACGTTAGTAAATCTAATATAATGATCTTTGGAATTCGGAATTTAAACCCAAATATACAATTCACATTCGAAAACGAAATTCTTGAAATTGTCCCCGAATTTAACTATCTGGGTATTACTTTTCAAAAATCAGGGTCTTTCAAAAAAGCAAAGAAAATATTGGCTGAAAAGGCAAGTAAAGCAATGTTTGATGTTTTGAAAAAGGGGCGATCAAATAATCTGTCAATTAAATGTCAACTTGAGCTTTTTGATAAAATTGTGCAACCAATACTATTATATGGATGTGAGGTTTTGGGGTTTGGAAATAGCAGTGTCTTAGAAACGGTTTATTTGAAATTTTGTAAAATGTTATTACACATGAAAAGTAGCACACCAGACTTTATGGTTTATGGCGAATTAGGCAGACACCCAATTGAAATTCAAATAAAGACTCGTATAATAAATTACTGGACAAAATTGATATCTGAGAAAGGAAATAAAATAGCTTCGATTTTATATAAACTTGGTAATCACCTAAATGAAGAATATTCACGAAAATTTCTTTGGATTGAAAACATAAAAAATATTTTTCGTTCTTGTGGACTATCGAATATCTGGCTTTTTCAAAATTTTCCAAATGCTAAATGGTTAAAAGTAAAAGTTAGAACGACATTACGCGATCAATTCGTACAACAATGGTTATCAAGTGTTCAAAATTCCCCTAAAGCGTTAAATTACAGAATATATAAAGATGAATTAGTTTTTGAAGAGTACCTTAATTTTCTATCAACTAAAGATGCTATAACTTTTTGTAAATTCAGGACTTGCAATCATCATTTGCCTATTGAAGTCGGACGCTGGAATAATGTTCCCAGAAATGAAAGAAAATGTATAAAATGTAATCAACATGAATTAGGCGATGAATTTCATTATATTTTAAATTGTCAATTTTTAAGAGACGAAAGACAACGATTAATTCCAAACAGATTAATAAGAACAACAAATATAATATCATTTAAAAATATAATGGCATCTAAGAAACAATCTGTACTTCGAAAATTATGTATCTTTATCCGTAACATAAATAAAGTTTGCCCCCTCCCCCATAATTTTCCCCATATTGCAAAATCACGTGCTTATTATGAAATATTATCATTATTATGTTATTATATGTCTACATAAAATCTTTTGTGGGTTGTTAATCAAAAATGTTGATAAATATTTTTGGTTTGCAGGTCACAAAATATTTTATGTTGACGCCACACTTCTTTATCATTTTATGTGATATGTTCACGCATGCATATAAAACTGTTTTGTATAACATCATTGTATTGTATATTTCTCTAATATACTTTTGTAAAAAAGTGATGAGAATAAAGTATTGAATTGTATTTGAGTATAGTGCAAAAGTTATCCCCTACGAATCTCAATACCATGACAAATGAGTAATGTGACAACAATTTATGGCATAAATTATGCCTCTGTATTAAGACATTTATTGATTTTCCGAGGGAAAGGCTGTTTCTCAGGTTTTTCCATAAAAAAAACACGAAATATGCCCTATAAGCTATGGTTTTGCATTATTTTCAACTGTTATATGTTTCTTCTGACAAAAGCTAAAATATCAGCGTCAAACCAGTATTCTAATTCATTATGTTTGTTTCACGTATTTTGACTGGTTCACAGGATTTATACAAGCATGTATAATGTATTACTTCTATATGGACCAAAAATGAAATCTAGGTAACGTATCTGTTTTTTAGCTGCATTTCCCGGGTTATTTTGTATGTTTCTTCATTCTTATTAAAAGAGCCGACGTTTTGAAACCAACATTCACTCCATCTAATCCATAAATAGGGTCAAATCGGTTGAGTTCTCATTGTAGAGCTAGATAGTTGGTAACGTATCTGTTGCTGTCTAAACGTCCAAATGCCGATTTTAAATACTCCCGATTAAACAGATAAAATATCGTTTGCTACTCTGTTTGCTGATAGTACCCATGTATACGCTTTCTTTTCTACTCAAAGATTTCGGATATGCCATTATTGTCTTACATTTCTTGCAGCTTGAAGTGTGACATATCTGTTCGCCCTCTAACGGACAACAGAATATTTTTTATTTCAAAAACAACATTTCTCATGCAGGAAAAGTTTTAGTCCTTATGTAAAAGTAATACATTGGGGGTTCGATTGGGAGTAAAAAGGACACTGATGATACAGTTCTATACTGTATTTTTCTACCTCAAAAATGTAGCCTTGTGCACCGGACAAGTCAAATTCACTAAAAATTGACCCTTTGTGAATGTTCTGGTTGTAATTACTATTGTGGTAAGTTGGGACATTGTGAAAGGTAATCAAAATCAATTTTTTTTGCTTAGTTTACCATTAAAATATTTCTGTACAGGCTGCGGACGCGCAAATTTAGTAATTTAACCAAGGACTTATAAACAGAAGGATTGGAATCTCGTCTTTTCCCGTTAACATCTCGCGTGCCCTTTTGATATGCAAATTAGGCAACGAGATGTTAGGGTTGTGATGTTCAAAACCATGAATGCCCTAAATATGTTAATTATGACAACATAAAAACGACTTGAATAAGTAGAATATATTGTCCTGATCATTATGGTACCAATATTTGATATTACGTCTTGAAATAGTCGAGAAAATGGTAAATTAAATCGGGTCATGTTGTACTCGTAGATTCTGTTCTGTTTTGAATTTCCTCCTCTTCTAGGAGAACCACTTTTTCAAGTGTAGCTGTTATGGAGCACCTAAAACCTAACCCTTACTGAATGTTAAATAAGGAAAAATGTAAACATGTAAAATATTAAAACTTAGGGTTTAAGTATAAAATAGAAGTAACTCTAAAAGAATCTATGTATATTAAGATTTCAGTTCACGCAGAATACTTAAGTTAAAAGATTCCACAGGATAACTTAAACTACACAATGCTAGTGATATGAACATGATAAAATTTCTTTTGCCTATGTTAAAATAATTGCATCATGGTAAAATTCCACTCCAGGTGCAATATAACCCATTCCCATAGTGATTCTTCAGTTAGTAATTATGTACACTGGGTATGTGATTTAGTAGGGTTTCATCTATTTTACAAGGGTTTGTTACACTTGATTTTCTCATAGATATGTGCATACTGATGGAATAGTAGCGTTATTTATAGAAAAGGTGAGCGAGGGGGGGGGGGGCATTTAAAAATAAAAAAGTATTATTTTTGTGGATTTTTAAAAGATGGAAATAAAGGCTTGGGAGTAAGATTTTCGTGACCAGGGGAGCCAATACCGGAATTGAAGCGTTATTTATAGTAAAGGTGTACGAGGGGGGGGGGGGGGCATTTAATAATAAATTTTTTTTGACGCAGCTACGTTAAGGCACTCCTCATTTTTACGTTGCAATATTCGTGACATTTTTAAAAGACATTTTCAAGAATGAAAAAAGGACATCCTCCTATAAAATTTCTTTATGTATTTGGTATCAGTGTTTAAGCTTACACATTCAGCCAATAGTGATGTCATGTGCCACATCACAAGTCACGTGACAACTATTTATAACATGCAAACAATGAATTGCATAAAACGAGCTGGCGCAACGCCATTCCTGCAATTACATTCCTATGCTTACTACCAAAATACCTTGTTGGTATTGCCATTTATGAGTTCAAGTGCGCACTTTTCTTCTTTTTTATGTTTTTGGAATAAAAGACGATTTTTATCTAAAAAATGACTAGGACAGCACTAAACTCCCAGTATTGTCATATAATTTAAATAGTCATAGATAGAATCGACAAAATGCCTACTTAGATGATGGAGGACAACCATCTATCGGACTAGTTTAACGCGACCCCAACACATAGCATTGTAATTTCAGCCTGCGCCATGCAATTTTATACCATCACCCTACGACAATATCTTTTTCAAACGTATATGTGACTAGCAAAGGGAAGCAACTCGTAGTTTATAACAATCAAGGTCGACTTCGCCGATTTCGTTCTCATAGTTTTGTGGTATTTAAACACAAATGTTTACCTGAGAAGATGAAATAAATACTATGTTGTTTAATTGAGGAAAATGTCATCGTATTTCAATCAAAAAAGTGAAAAGATTAAATCTTTGGTAATCAGTGAAATGTATTTTACAATTTCATCATTCTGATGCAACGGTGCGGAGGCGTAGCGGTGATGACGCAGGACTGCAAATTCCACGGGCAGAAGGTACATTTTATTTTTCAAAATGTTTACGAAGTTCTTGCTTTTTTTAATTGTTGACTCAGTGAGAGGCACCATGATATCAATAGACATTGTTTCCGTATATCGTATATGCTTGTACTTATCAAAAGAGCTTTGTGCAGTACAGATAAAATATATGATATTAGGAAAGAGAAGATTAATTCTATAACATTTCGTTACTAACATATGAATTATGATTTTTATTTTAGCTTGTGATATTCAATTTACGTGGTCTAAGAGAGAGAAAAAAAACAAACAGGGAGACGTGAAAATTTTATATCATTATTTTTTTTTTTCATTCTAATTACAATCTAAAAGAATACCACGAAGAAAATGCATGTCGTACAATTATTTATAGTTGACAAAGTCCAATCTGAATGTTACCCACGCCACCTTACTTAGTAACTTCCAGCATTTTAATTTTTAAGCCCTTTTTTTTAGTTGTCGTCGGTAGTATTTTCTCTCCCGTCTTTAAATTCGGCGCGGCCTATAGAGAATAATATATTATATAATATACAGAATTTATTATGATCTTATCATAATTATTTCCTTGCTTTCACTTTGTTTAGATTGAAAAGCTAAATCCTCAGTTAGTTTAACGTCAGTTTAAAAAAAAATCATCTATTTTAAAAAGAATCCAAAAAGCCTTCAAGCTTTTCTAAGACTTTGAGTAACATCCGCACGTGGTTGCTAGGCAAGCATTTTCATCAATTATTTGTATAGTACGTTATGCCATTCAAGTATTTTTACTATAGATAAAAGTTATAACATATTCAGCAAAAAATTCAATCATGTATAAAGATCTAACTCGATGATAAATGACAATAAAGAGTATCAAAATTTGCAAACGACAATAGACTCCGTGTTGATGACGTCAAAATCTGAGGTTGACGTCATTTCGCGCCATATTTGAAGACGTCATTTCTGAGGAGTGCCTTAACGTAGCTGCGGATTTTTAAAAGAATTTTAAATTTGATTATCAGGAATGAGACTAATAAGGTTACAGGAGTTGCTAGGGTTTTCCATGTGGTGGATAATCAGGCCATTTATGTAATATTTTCAAGGTAATTTGATCTGGCCCTATGAAGAGCATGACACATTCCTCTTCCTATAGATTCAAGGTCATGTAGTGTACCATCGTCCTGTAGTCTCAATGGAACCTTCCAATGTCCTGGATTTATGATTGATAGCAATTGTAAATCTTTGTTTACCTGTATGTGGTTCCAGACATCATGTTGTTCGAGTATTTTCCTGAATTTTTCCATGAATGGTTTCCTCTGTGGTTCTATCGCTTCACAGATTAAAATGAAATGTTCTACAGTTTCGTCCTGTCTTCCACACAACTTACAGGTAGCTGTTTCAGATTTTTGTTGAAATTTTGCGACATTTGACTGTAATTAGTAGGTCCCTGTCAATAGCTTCGCTTTTATCCCTGCTTTACTGACCGCTAATGTATCTTCATTACAGTGTTTCCATATACTATGTATGTTCCCAACTTTAAAGTCCTTCAAATCAAGATTTTTCAGATAACTTTTTTCTTTAGCCTTTTCAAGTATATCATGTTTCCAGAAGTTTATAATGCTTTCTGTCAGTTGTTTTTTCCAGACTCCTTTTGCTATGGGGGTTCTTAAAAGGTCATGTATTTTTGGAAGGTCATATTTTTCCAGAATTTTCCCCGCATAGATGAACCAGCTGTTTGAAGTTGAATCTTTGACCGCAAGTTGTCTTTCTGCTATATCTTTTTCTATGTCCTCTCCCCTAAATATCTGCATTAGCTGTGTCAGAATTTTCCTATCAATTTCTGCTTCTATTGGTATTTCTCCTGCT
This sequence comes from Pinctada imbricata, assembly GCA_033119305.1. Taxonomy (NCBI): domain Eukaryota; kingdom Metazoa; phylum Mollusca; class Bivalvia; order Pterioida; family Pteriidae; genus Pinctada; species Pinctada imbricata. Next base: position 61,431,820 of record VSWD01000003.1, read on the forward strand.
ATTATGTAAACCCCTTCATCTGCAGTTCTTTCTGGAAGCTGTAGCATCTGTTTCAGCCATCGCTTGTGATATTGGTTTAGTCTCTTTCTATCATCATTTGATAATTTGATGTTCTCCAGTCCATATATCACTCTAGGTTTTATGTAGATGTTCCAGATTTGTAGGCCTATTTTTGGATTTATGCCATTGTATCCGTGTAGTCCAGCTCCCATCAGGGCATATGTTGTTTTCCTTCCAATAGAAATTGCTTCGTCTATATGACCTTGACCTTGAGTATTAGTAGTCCTTTTGATGCCTATGTGTTTGTAGTCTTCAACTATCTCTATTTCTTTTCCATGTAATTCAATTATATTTCCTCTAGTTGCTTTTAATTTCTTTTGTTGATTGAATACCATGACCTTGCTTTTTTGTTCACTGAGTTTATAGTGTTCCTTTTTTGAGTAGTCTTCTTGAACTTTAGTCATAGTAGCTAGCTCACATTGGTCCATTGAAAGTAGCAGTTCGTCATCTGCACATGTTGGGCTAGCAATATTTACTGATCCAATCCTCATGCCTAGTGAATTATTTTGAAAGATTTCTAAAGCCGGATTTAGAAACATTTTGTATGCAGTTGGGGACCACACTCCGCCTTGTCTTACTCCCTGTAATTCCATGAACTTTGTTGATAAGCTCCCTTCCCATTTGACCTGCGAGCTCATGTTTTGGTACCACTCCTTCATGAGAAGCCAATCTGTCCCCTTTAGTCCATAGTGATACAGCTTATGTAGCATAGAATCATGCCACACTACGTCAAAGGCTTTGGAGGCATCCAAGAACGTTGCATAGAGCATTTTCTTAAGATCTTTTGCTTCCGCAATAGCTTCAGTGAGTAGTAATGCAGCGAGACCAGGGGATGTTCCTTTGGTAAACCCTCTCTGTAGTGCATTTTGATGTGTTTCTATGTTATGTCTGACAGAGTCCAGATGAATTTTCTCAAAAATTTTCCCAATGGTGTCTGATACTGTAATTCGTCTATACGAGTTTGGGTCTTCTATTGGTTTGTTTTGTTTTTTGTAAATGGGAGTTATAATTCCATTTTTGAAACTTTCCGGAATTTTCCTTTCTTCACAGACCTTGTTGAAGATAATTTGGAGTACTTTTGCAAGAGTTTGTCCACCAAATTTTAAGTGTTCAGCAGATATGCCGTTGCTGTCAGGGCTTTTGCCATTTTTCATTCCGTTTATCTTCATGACAACATTTTCCATGCTTAGATTGATGGTGCCCTCTTCGCTTTCCAGGCAGATGGTTTCTATATTTTCAACATCATCTCTTATCATTTTGTTATACTCCTCGTCTCCAATGTCTGGTGTAGGTGTGCTTAGATCAGAAAAGTATTTGGCCCATCCCTCTTTGATTTCGTTCTTATCTTCTAGATGTCTATCATCGATAAATAGTTTTGTCAATCTGTTTGTTCGTTCCCCTCTCTGCTTCTGTATTAATTTGTAGAATAGTTGTAGATCATGTTGTTTAGCATTCATTATCTCTTTATAGCCTGTATGACGTTTTTCCGCTGATTCTCTTCTTTGACATGCTCTTAACTCCTTCTTTTTCTGCTTACATTTTTTCTCTAATTCTCCCTTTTCCTCTGTTGTACCAGTGAAGTTTTTGTACGTCCAATGTAAACTTTTGCTTTCCCTACTGAGGCGTGCTGCTGAGTGTGAAAGTAGCTTCCTCTTTCCTTTTCGGTTATTTATAGGAACACTGAACTTTTCCGAGACTTCATTTATAGAGGTAGTAAGTTGTTGTAATAGCTCATTTGCTGGTTTGTGTGGATCCCAGTTCCTATTTGTGAGAGCATCCTTTATGTTTCGTTCGTATTCTTGTATGTCCACCTTCTCCCATATTACTTTCTTCCGTTTTGCACGTTTTTCTTCGATAACTTTGTTACTTTCATGTTTATAGCAGAATCTAATTTTTCCTTTGACAGGAATGTGAGTAAATGTGTTGTTTGCAACAGACTGTACGTGCTCTACACTCCTCATGTCATCATTTGATTTAGATAAGATGTAGTCTATCTGTGAGGAATCCGTGCCATTACAGTGATAGAATGTAGGTGTTTCTGGATAGTTTTCAGGCAGGATAAAATCCATCATTTGAACTGCTTCTTTAAAAACTATCTCTTCTGTATCCCTTTTCCCTGTGCAGCGATGCATTGAAATCTCCAATATAAACTATTTTGTATTCCATGTATTTTGTGTTTATTTCCTTTAGCTGTTCAATTTGTTCTTCAAATTCCATATCTGCACCCCTCCCTCCCCTAGAGGTAAGATATACACTGAATAGTACTGTGTCCTTTCCTATTTTTATCCCAGCTATCCTATTATTTAATTCAGGCAAAACTTGGATTTGTTCGTGCAGCTCTTTTTTCCATATAATGGCTAATCCTCCTTTCCCCCTGGGTCTATAGTGTGGCTGTATAGGTTCGTCTTCGTCCGAGCACACTGCAAGACACATGTTGTCCAGGGAGTCAGCCAGTTCTATTATCTCGTTTTCTTCAAATTTGAATAACCAATGTTCTTGTATGGTTATAATATCATTGTATTTCATAAGGTCTTGTACGACCTGTTTGTTTGCCATAATTCCTTCTACGTTTAGCGTTGTTACCCTTAGTATTTTTTCTGGGGTATGTTGTACGAGTTGAGATGATTTGTCCCCATCTGCATTCGCGGTATGTTGTTGGTGTAGCGGTACATTTGCACTGATGTGTTTGGGTTGATTAGTGCGTGTTGAAATTGTACCTGACGTTGAGGTGGTAGTTGAATGTTGCTTTGCTGTCGCCACATGTTCCTGTATAGTTGTTGATTCATGTGATGTCCTCGGTTTTGTTGTGCACTTGTTGATTGTTGAGTTGATCTGTTCCATGGGGGTTCCTTTTTCCTCAGGGGCACCCCTAAAAAATATTTCTCATCTGTATTCTGGACATTTCCCTCAAAGCTTTTTCCTTCATGTTTCTTTGTCTTTTCCCTATGCAGTATGTTGTCTTGAGTTCTGTTTATTTCTATGTTTATGTTTGACCTTTGACCTATTTCTTCATTGCAGCCAGTTCCTGCTTCTACTTCAATATCTGGTAAGTATCTTTGACTTCTACTTGATTTTGAATTTGCATATATCCTTTCGTCGATTTCTTCAGTAGGTTCTGTTCGTATCTTGTCCGTAGTCCTAGACATTTCTTTATAACTGTCCGAGTTTTCCCTTATATGCGTTTGTTCTTCCGTTTGTCCTCTTTGTACTGCATTTTTTACGTTGTTTAACTGGCCTAATTTTTCATCATGCTGTTTTAGTTTCTCATCTATTGCATTTAGCCTGTTATTTATCATGTTGATTTCCATTGCTTGTAGCCTATTTTCTATAGCTGTCATCCTGTCCTTTTGTACGGATTCTGATCCAGCTCCATGTGCTCTTTCTTTCAATAACTGAGATTTTTCCATGTCTACCATTTTTTGTTCTAGCTTGATGATGTATGCTCTTGCTGTTGAGAGTTCTTTTGTTGTATCGTGGTGCTTTTTCTCTAGCGTTTTAATTTCCTTTTCTAGTTCCTTTATTCTTTTTGCCTCTTCTTTGGTTTTTATTTCACATTCATCTGTGTTGACACTTGCATCCTTTGTCTTGCTTTCTGGTACATTACTGGCACTTTCTACACTCATATTCATTATGTCTGCACTGGTGTCCCTTGGATCCGCCATCATGAGATCCTAGCAGCTCTTGCATGTGTAATCTGTACATGATTTTTCCTGTTGGTTTATATCTATGTTACTCATTCCTTCACAAACATAGTGTATCCACGTATTGCAGCAGTCGCAATAAATACATCCATCTTTGCACTCCGTTTCACATACTTGACATAGATGTGGTTCTTCATTCCGTTGAATTTCTCTATCTTCAGCACTCCTGTTTTTTATTGCTAGCAATTTCCTCTTCAGTTTTTCATTATTGCTAGAAGTTGTTTGGGTTTGTGTTAGATTGTGATCACTGCTACCTGACTTTTCCAGCCTGCATGTTATGACTGTCTCGTCTTTGCTTTCAAATCCCTTTCTTCCTTTGACTTTAACTTCCTTGTTTGTTTTGTTTTGTTTTCCATCCAGTTTTGACATAACCTCTTTACAGGCCGTGTATATTTCTTCATTCAACTGTTTGAAATTTCCCATGGTGGCCATTTTGTCCAAAATTTTTGGGAGTTGTTTTTGAATGAAGGTGTATAGATGCTTTCCATTGACACTCACCCTGGATGTTGTGAGGTAGATATTTATGCAGTACATTTGTTCCTCGCTTTGTTTACGTCGGACAGAAATTGATTCTTGTACTACTAGATTTGTGTTTTCTGTATGTGTATTTATTTCAATATGGCCATCAGAGTTCTCTATTTCCTTAACACTTATCCTGAATGCCTCAAATGCCGCTGCTGAAAGGGAGAGTACGAGATTGTTACCTCTTTTGAGTTCTATTTTTACATTTTCTCTGTTGGTGTGAGCTTTTTTCTTTCGGATTGCTTTTTCCTTACTTAATGTATATACTGTTTCTCTTGTTAGTATCTGCTTACTTGGAGTGAATACATCCCTTGACTTACGAAGCCTTCTTGACCTGGTTTGTAAGGACATTTTCCTATTGAGTCTGAATTTAAGCCCCACTGGCTAGATAAACCTTGCCTAAAGTCTCAATATACCGTGCGCTTTGAAAATACGTCACTAATGTTACCAGGGTTAACATAGGGGTTTCATTAAATTGTGTATTTCTGAATTTGAATAGTGTTAATGTTGTTTATTTCTATTTCAATGTATAGAGAAAGCCATTCTGCAGTGAAAAAGTTCAATTAGTTGGATTCGAGACTGTACGCTATGAAATCAGGGTTAGCTCTGTGTCAAATGGGGAATCCCCTTATAAGCCTGTAATGATGAGTTGAAAGTAGCATGCTGTCCATGTGTGGTGATTTTTCTAGAAAATGAATCTAGGGACCTATTGCAAATGAGACCTTTTTGAAAACTAAGATTTTGTCTAAAAGATGAAACTTGTCTTTCTGGTGTAAGAATTCATATAACGAAATCTGATGTAGCAGAAAATGGGTAGGTTTTCATCATTTTTTGTGATTTTTCATGGTTAGAATGACACTCATTATATACAATCCCAACACTACAGGAAGCATATAGCTGATATGTTAATGTATATTTAAATTCTGCTACATACTAACTTTCAATTAAATCAAAAATTATTTGTGACAATTGGTTGCCATGGCAACAGAATTTAAAAATTCAAAATCTGCCTCTCACAGATGAGTTTTCATCCATTTGTTGGTATATTGAGACCTTAAGCATACATTGCTACTGCAGTCTCAAATTTCATGAATGGTTACCATGGTAACACTATATGTATTGTAAAGGTCATGACCCTGTTGTATCTTAATATACCAATATTTATGAAATTCTCTCAAAATTGAAAAAAATTTGATTGTCATGAAAATTGATGCTGCTCCTGTATTGTAATGACTTTTTGAGAAAAGACAGTACATTTTCTGCCATCATGGTATGTTTGGAACACCACTGCTACAGAACTATAGGGTATACAGTATAGTGATAGGTATCAATATATTCAGCAAATATCATTGCATGTATATGATGGAATATATGAGAAAATATGGTTACCATGGCAACCATATTGAAATGATGGGAAATTTAATGCGAAAAGTCTTTTCGACATTTGTCGGTACATAGCGGAATGGTTAATCAGTCTCCGATACCACAAAGTATTGTCGTTGTCATGGCAACCGCCCTGCATAAATGACATTTAGACTCCCCTTTATCTCTTTACTAAGTATATGATAACATGGGCATAAAGAATTATTTATACTGACCATGTTTATGTATTGTGCTGTATTGCAGTTAAGGTCACATAGGGGGTTATTGGGATGGGGGTCATGGGTCTTTCGACAATGTGTTGCGACATAAGTATAATGCGTAACTCACAAATCTTGGTACCATAAAGTGCGAAAAGTCTTAAACTTGCGTAAAATTGAAAAAAAGTTCATTCGACAAAAACAACCCAAGTCCTTAAAGTCTCAATATACCGTGCGCTTTGAAAATACGTCACTAATGTTACCAGGGTTAACATAGGGGTTTCATTAAATTGTGTATTTCTGAATTTGAATAGTGTTAATGTTGTTTATTTCTATTTCAATGTATAGAGAAAGCCATTCTGCAGTGAAAAAGTTCAATTAGTTGGATTCGAGACTGTACGCTATGAAATCAGGGTTAGCTCTGTGTCAAATGGGGAATCCCCTTATAAGCCTGTAATGATGAGTTGAAAGTAGCATGCTGTCCATGTGTGGTGATTTTTCTAGAAAATGAATCTAGGGACCTATTGCAAATGAGACCTTTTTGAAAACTGTAAGATTTTGTCTAAAAGATGAAACTTGTCTTTCTGGTGTAAGAATTCATATAACGAAATCTGATGTAGCAGAAAATGGGTAGGTTTTCATCATTTTTGGTGATTTTTCATGGTTAGAATGACACTCATTATATACAATCCCAACACTACAGGAAGCATATAGCTGATATGTTAATGTATATTTAAATTCTGCTACATACTAACTTTCAATTAAATCAAAAATTATTTGTGACAATTGGTTGCCATGGCAACAGAATTTAAAAATTCAAAATCTGCCTCTCACAGATGAGTTTTCATCCATTTGTTGGTATATTGAGACCTAATGAGACTAGAAGTCAGACTCACTACTGTCCGGGTTCAGATTTAGTATGTTCTCTTCCTTCGTGTCAATGTAGCACGATTTGTTTATGTCCTCCTGCAGTACTCTGGTGTAGACCTTACTAATTTTACTAGCTGGATGAACGCTATCAGTGTACAAATCGAAGTTGAAGGTATATCTGTGACCTTTTCCTGGTCCTTTTCCCTTAGACTTTGTTATAAAGTGCGTGAATCCAACAGTATCCTGGTGATTGTCCTTGCTGATTTCTCTAATTCTTTTATTGATTTTGTTTGTTTGTAGGCTGATCTCTTTATCGTCATGGCTTAGGTTTTCTGTCTCTTCTTCCGTAAGGGCTCTGTGTTTGCCGTTGTAGATTTCAGTGGAAACAGGCTGTATATCTACAAATTTAATTTGGATTATTTCCTCCCTGTCTCTTATTAGACGAAATGCTCTGTGCACTTGTTCCAAAATATTCTCAACTGTTGTATCCCCTCTATTTCTAATATAGATGTTATTTCCTTCTTTCTTGGTGATATCGCAGGTACCAGACCATATATATACTATGGTTTTATTATGTCTCTCAAGTATCCTCGGGATTTGTCTCTCTAGTGTATCTATACGGTCTTTCAGGTCAGCACCTGATTTTGCCCATAGCTCCAGTGGAAATAGTCCTGTGTGGTTGTTTTTCAGCGAGTATCCTTTGCTATCAGTTAGTAGGATGGGGTGTTTATATATTGTGTTTTTCGGATTTACCACAGGCTTTGCCAGGAATTTGTCAAGTTTTGCCACGCTCATTTACAACCGTAGATAGTATGCCTGGCTAGATAAACCTTGCCTAGGCTGTCAATTTGAGTGGGGGGGGGGGATTTTACTATTTGAATTAGAAAATTGAACTTATGAGTGTTACAGAGAGTTTATTGGTCTATCAAAATTTAGCTACCTTGCCTAATAATGCAAGGATAAAGAGGGTACGAGGGGGGATAATTTATTTTGAGGTAGACATTTACTGATTTAACTTTATGTTACAGAAAATTTATTTTTTTGCCCTATTTGATCTTGGCTAGATAAACCTTGCCTAATATCAAAAGGGCTCAACGGATATATGGATGGAAATATTTAATTTATTTAATAAGACTTTTATGATTTAGTAAGAATTTTAATGACTAGGGATCCTATTTTTAGTTTTGTTTTCGTTTGGTTTCCTAATGTTCAATATGGCGGACAGCAGGTCAAAGGCAACCCGCCAAAATGCTAATTCTTACCACGGCTCCCCTGGTCAAGAGCCAAAAACCCTGACATTTACGATGGCCTCCTAGTTATTAAAATAAATTCCTAATATACTAAAAAAGTGCAATTGTGCTCTCTAAACTACTATTATTCTAAAACTTTGGTGCTCCAAATCCCGTGCTCCTTCCACCATTTAAGTCACGTGACGACCTCGTAGTCGTAATGGCGAGGGCGAACTTGCGTCGAGATCCCTTATATCTGAGGCAGTTATATTATGGTCAATTATCGACATCTATACATGAAAAATAATTCTAGCAGATACAAAAAAGTCCAGCTTTATTTTAAAAACAACTTTTCTGAGATACTTTATAAAATAAAACAGAAAAATGGTTTTTAGATGGCTTGTTTACCTTCTTCGTTACAGGCCGTGGGAAACAGGTGATCGTAAACACCCCCATTTTCGAAGTCTTGTATTCTTATCAAAATCAGGTATCATGAAATGAAAATGGTACTAATGCACGCATTAGGATTTATCAATTATTTTGATAACAATATTCCTTGTGTTTATCGTGTTTTGTTTGAGAAAACGGGTCAGAGCGTTGACCTGCCTACGCCTTTTGGGAAAATGGCCGCGCGTACCGACGAGTGAAAACACCCATTTTCGAAGCCCCGTAAAACAATGAAATTGTCGAATTAATTAAATAAAATTGGTCCTAATGCACACTTTAGGTTTTAGTCTTTATTTTGATAACAATATTTCATATGTAAATCTTGTCTAGTTTGAGAAAATGGGTCAGAGCGTTGGGCTGTTTACCTCTTTCAGAAAATGCCCGGGCATACCGAAGAGTGAAAACCTCTATTTTTGAACCTCCGGTATACAATGAAATCGTCGAATAAATTAATCAAAATTGGTTCTAATGCACGCACTAGGTTTTCCTTTTCGATTTACCACCAATATTTTATGTGTAAGTCTAGTAATGACTGAGAAAATGGGACAGAGCATATGCCTATTTAACTCTCTTTTACGATATGTGGGTCATAACGGCGAATGTCAAGGCTCCGCTTTGAAGCTAGATATTATAACAATATATCAATATATTTTGATAAAATTGGTATTTATTGAAACAGTAAGGTTTCATCTACATGTACGTATCAATATTTTATATGTTTATTGTGTGATGCTTGAGAAAATCATGTTATTTGATCACCCTTCTCGGATAGGACTGGGCAATGTTTTGATCTCGTTCAGATCTCGTTACACGCGAGTTTTCGTTACTATAGGGATGTTCGCCGTGACGTCACGGGTCTCGCGAAAACGAGGCTGGTTGGCAAAAACGGTTGGCAGTGAAGGGAAATTTTCGTGATACCCGGGGATGAATCGACAACTGATGCTCTAATATGCGCTACTTTCCTATTATTATTTTATTGATAAGTCCTGCTGTTATACTGACCATTCTATTCACAACAATAAAGAAATCCCGCTGAGTTTATTAGTATATCAGACTGCCGTTCGATTGGGGGGGGGGGACTAGAATCAATAAACTGCCGATATTTAATTTTTTCTTCAAATTTTGCTTTTCAAAGAAGCCGGTGTAATTCATAGTGTCCCATTTTTATGCTCCTGTATTAGGTGTAACATACCCGACTAATTACCAGTTGTTTTGACAAGTACACACCTACCCCTTCAAACATGCCGCTCCTGTATTACAGTATAGTTGTGATTTAATTAATATTAAGGCGGAGCATTTGAACGGGATGGACAGAGGGAAATAGTTTGACCAAAATAAATGTCTAACTGTTTGAAAACGCAAAACGGAAAAAAAAAAATTAATTTAACTCACAGTAAAAGGAGTAATCATTTTCTTTAGCTTTTTTTTTCATTTGTTTGTTTGCTTTTTTTTTTTTTTTTTTTTCTCACGGCTGTCTCAAATTTATAGAGATAAAGCCGGTCATAGTAATAACAATGAAAACACGCACAAATTTTCTTTTATTATTCCTTCAGTAATTTTCTTACTTAATTTGGAAATGGAAATTTTTTTTTAATTGACATGCCTTACCTAACTTTTTGCTTGCTGGAGAAAGGGTGGGGGGGGGGGGCTCAAGATTAGAATTTTAGAATGCCTAAAGAAGCATTTATTTCTCCCCTTAAGATTGAAAATCGTTGGGATAAAAAGAGACATTCGTGAATTTAAAATGAAAGATGAGGTTACAAAACACAATAAAAATAATTGATAAATGTTTATATGAATTAAAGAGAGGGATCTCGGACCATATAAAATCCCAGCATTCTAAAGGCGGTGTAGAGAGTTGCGAATCCTTCTGTTTATAAGTCCTCGATTTAACACATTAACGGAGACTGTACCGAAAGATGCACAACGAGCTCTGATCGCCGATTTTCCCCACACACTTTATGAAGCACGCATTTGAAACTGAGGTTGCGCTTAGACAAAAAGTAAATTTCTCATTTTCCATTGAAATTAAAATTGATCAGTGGCGGATTCAAGGAGGGGGGACGTAAAATTTGCAAATCAAAGTAAAAACGATCATTTTTCCGATGTAAGAAACAGTAAATATTAGTGTAAATGTCAAATGCATCAATTTCAATTCTTCAATCAATTTCAGTCACGAAAATGGGCACGAAAAGTCTGAAATGCGTTAGATACCGGGGGCTGCGCCCCCTGTTCCCTCTACCAAGGCTTCTCGCCATTTTACACCCCCTCTAACTCAAAAGCTGGATCCGCCACTGCATCTGCATGATAAATTCCAACACTGCAAAGTCGGAGTCGGAGTCCGAGTCCGCGTACTAGTTTTAGTTGTGATGTCTCAAAGTGAAAGTAGATCTGATGGAGCGAAATCGATGGAGAGCTGCGGAAAAATATGGCATTGCGTGAAATATGCGTTTGATTTAAGCATTCTGATTGCAAAAATATCTTTTATTGTTACAAAGGCATTTTTGAAATTCTTCATACCGAGTTGTCATTCTGATATCAGCGAGGATGTTGTGTTGATTACAGGGGGAGGGCGGGGCATAGGACGTCAACTGGCGTTAGAATTTGCCAAATACAAACCAAAATATGTAAGTAGACTGAGAGAATCTTTAACCCACTTACCAATGTTTTATCACTGGATGTCGAGTGTGTGTTATACACTGCAGTATAGCAAACACTCCCTTGACACATTAAGATGTATGTGGTTGGAGAGGGGGGGGGGGTTACCCCTCCCCATCCCCTTCCTTTCTTTCTTTCAATAATGTTAGGCCCTCGATTGCCGAGTGTTCTTAACATCGTGCGCGTCGTGCAGTTAGTTTGTACAGTGCTGGTTAAAAGAAGATTATTTACAGTTAAAAACAGAAGGCCAGGTGATTAGGGGCAAATGAGAGGAACCTTGGACACAGTGGACCTGAAATTGTCAAGGTTCTGAATTGAGACTGTAGTGCAAGGCAGACTGTTCCAAATTGCAATAGTGCGGGGGAAGAAGGAAAACTTATAGTAGTCTCTAGGGGTATAGACTTGGTAATAATGATGCTGATGGTTGCGGGAAGAGGTTCTAACTGGGAGTTGGTAATGGTCGGGTATGGGGATTGCAACAAGGGCATAGACAATTTTGTGAAACATTACAAGTCTAGCAGTCTGCCTTCTATGCTGTAGGGTTTGCCATTCCAGTTTGTCGAGCATGTCCGAAACACTACTTTGAAGTGAGAAATTATTGAGACACCATCTTGCCGCTCTTCGCTGTATGCGTTCTACTTCATCTGTTAGGTCTTTAGTGTATGGATCCCAGACACAGGAGGCATATTCTAATTGTGGCCTAACAAGTGTTTTATAAGCTGTTTCCCGTGTCTGGGTGTGTCGTGTTTTGATGTTGCGTTTGATGAAGCCTAATGTTTTGTTTGCTTTGTTTGTAATGTTGTTTACATGTGTGTCCCATGTGAGTTTGTTTGTGAGGGTAATGCCAAGATATTTTGCATCTGTTGTTGTCTGCAATGTTTGTCCATGTAGAGTGTATGATGTTTGGAGAGGTTTTCTTGAACGTGATATTTGTATAACTTGGCATTTGGATGGGTTGAACTCCATGTTCCATGATAATTCCCATGTGTGTAAGTTGTCTAGGTCTGTTTGTAGTGTGTTTTGTTGTTCTAATTTGTTAAGAGACAGGTAGAGGGCAGTGTCGTCCGCGAAGAGTCTGACTTGAGATTTAACATGTTCGGGCAGATCGTTGAGGTAGATGAGGAAGAGTATCGGCCCGAGGACTGAGCCTACCATATGATGACATCTTTACTGTATAACAAACAACTCTTGATTTATTTTTTCAAGTAGAAAAAAGTATTCTTTGAGTTAAATACTAGTTAATTATTATTCAGCATTTAATTTAATGCTAACTTTCAAGCATACATGTGAACCTTCCGGCGGGAGGACGAAATCTCCCGACGAAACGAGGATCCTCCCGATCTGAAATAATCCTCCCGATTCCTCCCGACGAAACGAAATCCTCCCGACGAAAACGAAAACCCTCCAGATATCTCCAGATGAAACGCAAAATCCCCAGTTGTGTATTACGTTACACATAACGACGTATGTAGTGATCGAGCAGACAATCAGATTTCAAAACAAATTAATTAGTGCTAATTATACAGGTGACAGGTATATTGCTGGACAAACAATGTAATTAGAGCGGCGTTCACTACACCGTCATGGATTCTCGTCTGCCCCCGGGACGTAATACCAGTACATAAGAATGTCGTTGAGGGTGCGTAGTACTTAGGACACCGTCCGATTATAATTCTCGTAAAGGGGAAAGAGGAAATATATCTGAAAGAAATATCAGTTGGACAATTTACAGGGATTGGGAAGGCCATGCGACATAGTTCCATTCCGATTGAAAACAGCCAACTAAATCGGCAACGCGCTGCATGCGCCCTGGTGCACGTTATTCTATACGGTGCCCATTTTCGGTTTTTAAATCTATCTAAACGTTTTGTACTCGTATAAATTTTACGTTGTAACGTAGATATAGTACCAGTAGCAGTAACACGTTGATCCTCTCACCCGAAAGGTTCTTTTCTATTACGATACAATATTGATTTTTCTCCGACATTCTTTTTTATCCTCGTTCCGCACCTGAGATTTAAATCTCCAACGTCCAGTCTCACGTATCTTATCTACGCACAGGTACTTGTGAATGCGTTCGTCCGTAAAATTATGATGTCATTTTAAGTGGTCAGTCAATGGGTACAAATTGATACAGAAACGTCAATTGCAGCCATGCTGCCCTGATGTATTGACCCCCCTCCCCCCATCCTAATATCAGCGAAGCTGAAAATGAAGCTTCCCATACGTGGACATGAAAAATGCAGAATAGGTGGCTGCAAGTTTGGTCTTTGCTGTTCTGTGATATTTGCCAAAAATGTACTGTGCTGGTACTAAAACTATTTGCAATGGCTATAAATGGGGAATTTCACGACTGAAAAAATGTGCTGAAGTATACATGTACATACATTGTATGCAAAGCTTTTTAAAACTGATCATTTTTGTGAAGAAAGATGGCCCATTGTTTTTGAGAATAGTCCATTGCAGTCCAAGTGGAAGGGGTCATAGTCCCATTGAGCAAGCACTGGGACAATAGAGGAAACTTAATTATCGTATGAAACTCTAATGAATTTGTTAACTGTTTTAAAGATTCTTGTTTTTACTCATCACAAATTGTTGCTCTTTCTAACAAGGCATGCCTAACATACCAGCAAAGTAGAAAGTGATGAAAAGAAAAATCATAACACATTTACATTCATTTGTAGATTTTCCCTCATTTCACCTAAAATAACGGTAAGCCGATGACCGATAAATCCTCCAGATGAAAAATTAAAAACCTCCAGATGAGAGGCCAAATCTCCAGATGAAAAATGAAAATCCTCCAGATTTGTGGAGGCAAAAGGTTCACATGTATGTTCAAGTGATTTACGTAGCCCTATTGTGTATGACTTTTGAACCAGCTGCATTTTCCTGTAACATGCAAAAGATCAGTTTTAGCTGACTAATTCTTGATCTTTCATGAAATGTCAGACATTTTGGGGATATTTATTAATCCAAACAAAGTGAGATTTTATTGGACCAAACAATTATTTTACTCAGGAAAAATCTGATAAAACAAATACTTTTCAGGAACTCTGTTATGGAGGATCATTAACGGTGAACTTTTCTAATGTGTTGAACGATTTTGTAGATAGTACTGTGGGGAAGAAATGAGGAGACACTGAGAGAAACTGTTCATGATGTATTAGGATTGAAAGTCAGATGTTCATATATAATCTGTGATGTTAGTGTTAGAGAACAGGTATATCTTAAGGTATGGAGGCATTCATTGATACAGAAATTTATTTTGATTTGTAAAGTTAATTATATTATAATTAATTGCAAATTTTACATTCAGTAGTTGATTTTTACATAAAATGTAATTTTAACTTGCTTAGTAAATTATATTTTATAGTGATCATATTGACATACATCATATAGAAACTGCATGGCTGTATTTCTATTGAGATAAATTATTTTGTATGGAAAATGAACTTGTTTTACTTTAATTGTCATCTTTACATATGCCATTTGGTATATATATATTTTCTATAGATCAGACATGATTTTTCCACTATGCACAGGCAATTGTGCCTCATATGGAATTCATGTGAAATTTAGGATGCATGCTCATTTCATGTAGATTTTAAGTGAGGCACAATTGGCTGTGATATATAATTTAAAAGCAGAATGGCTCTTCCTGGATTACCAAAAACTCTATATTTGGCCTATAGAATTATAATCATGTTTTGGTCATCTTCTACCTTCTCAGAAAATGGCCGGGTTAGCGCAGTGGTAGTGTGCTCACTTCTCACCTCTAAGGTCCCGGGATCGAATCTCAGATTTGGCAAAAGGGTCTTATGTGGGAGGGTAGGTGGTCCCCCACCCCGGCATCTGCAGGGGGTTTTTCTTCGGTACTCTGGTTTTCTCCTGCTCCTTTGACCCCCTCTTGCCAACATCTGAGCCAACGTGAGACATTTATATAAGTTGTGTAACTTGTTTGTTAAACGTTGTCAAATAAATAAAGTTAAAATTTTTTTTTAAATTTTCAGAATTTGTTGTTGTTCTGATGAATCATGCCTGATATATTTATTTTTATAGGCTGAGGAAGTGAAGAAAACTATAGGAGATGTGACAATTCTAGTCAATAATGCTGGTGTGGTGTTCGGTAAACATGTAGTAGATATCTGTGATGAAGAGATGGAAATTATACTTAATACAAACTGCTTGTCTCATATATGGGTGAGTGAGGGCATTTATGTAATTATTTTATTTAGTACCAAATGAATCCCACCTTTAGTAAATGTAGTCAAATAGAATACATACATATAAATAAATAATAATTAATAAGGCAAATTACTTTTAGATTAAAAGGAATCCTTCTCTAACCCTGCTGCTGTTGCTCTTTTTCCTTGTGCCCATTCTGATCCTCCTGGCTTATCCATCTCATCTTTTATCATTTATCATTTTGCTCACTGATCCTAAGTCATACTCTTCTACCATCTTGATTATCAAATTATCATGATTATAGTATTATACATTGTACTTAATATGATAATGCTTATGGTACACATAGGCGTCAGGATCATTGTTCTTCACATATGATACAGGTTTTGAGACTTTATATTGCATTGATGAGAAATTGTAGAGGTTGTTATGTGTAACTTTAGGTGAATGTATATACTACAATGTGCATAGTTATTTATATAGGCCAGGGATTATTCTGGCTGCTGCTATGCATGAGAGAATTCTCTCACTCATTTTAATTGAATGAGAGAATTTGAAAAGCAATGAGATAATATCTAAAATTCTTGAAGTACACTGTATACCCTGTTTTAGTTACTTTGCATCAAGGGTCATTCTCTGTGGTATTTAGGATTGAGTTTGATTTGTAACATGTCATCAATATTCTATTCTTTTATCTATATACTAGTAAATTAAATATAATATAATGATAATATGGTATTACTGATGCACATGCATGTGAATAGTCCTCCCAGCGGAAGGACAACATTTCTTGACGAAACAAGGATCATCCCGATCGAAAATAGTCCTCCCGACGAAAACGAAAATCCTCCATATTTCTCTTGATGAAATGCAAAATCAATGCTAATTATACAGGTGACAGGTATATTGCTGGACATACAGCGTCATGGGTATTCGTCTGCCTCGTGGACGTTAGCATGTCGTAGACGGAGCGTAGTAGGATCATTCAGTAATAATTCTGGTAAAAGGGGAAAGAAGTTGAACTCATCAGTTGGACAGGAAAAGGAAGGCCATGCGACAGTCCCATTCCGATCAAATCGGCAACTCACTGCGCCCTTTTTGAACATTTAATATTATTCTACGGTGACCGTGTCCATTTTCGGCTTTTAAATCTATCTCTCGTATTTACGTTGTAACGTAGGGATCTGCTCATCCGAGAGGTTCTTTTCTATTATGATACAATATTGATTTTTCTCTGACATGCCTTTTTTTATCCTTTTCTGCGCCGTATTTAAATCTCCAACGTCCACTTACGTATCTTATTTACATACAGGTATTAGTGTATGCGTCATGTCATTTTATCTTTAAAAGTGGTCAGTCAATGCAGACACGACACTGTCATTTTATTTTCGATCTCGGGGACATAAAATGCATAGAAAAAAAAACTCGATGTTGATGTGTGCGAGAATTCTCGCATCCAAGTAAAATTAATGCGATTTTTGAGAAAAAGATGTGAGAATCTCGCAAAATCGCGCCCCAAAATGATCCCTGATAGGCTGCTTTGTGAGAATTTCATCATATATGAGGGGTGGACAGGGCGAAAGGGAGGGAGGAGGAAGGGGGTGGAAGGAGGGAGAGAGGAGGGAGGGAAGGAAGGAAGGAAGGAAGGGGGAGGGAAGGGGGAGAAAGGGGATGGAAGGGGGTGGAGGAGGAAGTAAATGGGGACGGGAGGGGGGAGGTAAGGGAAGGGTGAAAAGGAGGGGGAGGGAGGAGGGGGTGGGAGGGGGAGGTAAGGGGTGGGTGGTGGAGAGAGGTACCTCCCCCCCCCATATATCCTACAATAGCCCCTCCAGGTCAAAAGTCATATAAGGTCATTCTTAACGATCAAGGTCATTTTCATTCTCAAAAAACTATTCTTGTATAAAAATTTAAGAAATTCATTACAAAATGTATTTCAATTGAAAATGGTCTGAAATTTTGTCTATTGAAGAAAACAATGCATATTTGTTTACATGTGTACCAGGTTTTATAGCATTGATGAAAAATTGTGTTCCAAGGAAAGGGGGAGGAATTGCAAAAGACATTACTTCTGGGGAATAAAAAAATCACAATCTGTTGTGCAGGATGTGGACTTTCAGACAAAGGTCTTCAGGGTCATTTTAGGGTTAAAGGTCAATGCCATTATGATCATTTCTGAAAGGTCAAAGACACAAAGGAAATCAAACTTTCGGTATCAAAATTATTATGTTCGGGTAGCATTCATCAGTTTTACTGTTTTTGTCTTTATTTCACCTTGTGACCTAATTAACCTTTTAGGTATTATATTCTGATAAGATTAATCTACCTCTCTATTCTTATTATCATGTACATTAAAGGTATTTGACAATTTTTTTTTTATTTCATATGCAGAGCATCAAAGCCTTTTTACCAGGGATGATGTCCAGTCAGCGAGGCCACATTGTCTCTATGAACTCTATGTTAGGTTTGATGGGGATGAGAGGGTGCGGTGATTACTGCACATCCAAGCACGCGGCCACGGGATTGTACGAGAGTCTATGGTGGGAGCTAGAGGACTGCCAGGGCATACGACTCACATCTATACACCCTTATACTGTCTCTAATCAAATGTTTGAAGGCATCAAAATCAGGTAGGATACTGGCATTGACCTTTCCACAATTAGGTCACAATTAAGGGTGAAACTTTTACTACACAGCTTATCTTTCGGTTTAAATACATAATCTCAGAAATGATGGTCGCTGCTGCCTAACTACGCTAAGGAATCAACGTGTTTGGTTAACTTTTTAAAGAATAAGAAAGATATTAAAGACGATCTTTGAAGTATATGTATAGAAGTCTGTTTAGAAATTATGTAAACATTTACAGCCACAAAACGAAACGGCTCCGTTTACACATGTAAATGTTTCACCTTTAGTCACAATTAAGTCTACTCAGATCGGGTTTGTTGTATATATTATATATATATATTTTTTTTTTCATAAATCAGCACATTGCCAATCAAATCACATGCAAGTCGATGATTTATAGTGTATGCTAAAATGTACAATGTCAGATTTTCTGTATTTATTTGGAGTGGAATAACATGAATAATTAATGCAATTTTGTTACACTGAACAAAATAGAGCCAAATGAACCTATTGAAATAATGCTCTTTTAATTACGGATGTCATAATTACATTGACATTACTGATGACCCATACAAAAATCAAGCAACAGGACTTTGAATAAATATAGTTTACTATTCAGCATGTACAAATTATTCTCATATGTTCAGGGGTCTAGAATTTTTTTCAAAATCTACTTGCCACGGGCAACTCCAGGCTAAAAATTTACTTGCCTGACCCCAAAAATCTCTTTCCCCTATGATGGGTCTTATACTGAAACTTGTTGAAATTTAGAATATTTAGTAAATGGAGTGCTTGATTCTTCAGAATATTTAAATTAAAATCCCTTCTGTAGAATAAGATAATAAAGAAATCTGAATGAAGAGGAAACAATTTTCAACAACTTGTACAAGTCTCGTTGCCCACGGGCAATTGTACTTTCCCGACCGAACTTTTCACTTGCCCCGGGCAACGGGAAATGGGAGTTCTAGACCCCTGATGTTTTTTTACCATTATTTTATTGTTGTAGGTTTCCAACCCTGTTCCCCATGCTTCAAGAAGATGATGTGGCCAGACAAACTGTCAATGCTGTTCTATGCAACAAAAAACACGTTGTCATTCCACGTATTATGAACTTTGTGATATGGTCCAAAAGGTAGGAGCCATTATTGATAGTTTTAATCAGTTTTAAAGGGTAAACGGATACAAGGCCATAAAAATGATTTCAAAAAATCAAGTTTAATTGTTTTCTCAAATTATTGAAGAAGCATCTAAATTTGGGGTAGGGGCAAAACCTGCCATTTTTGGCCCCATTTTTTTGTTAATTTCAAAAATTGTTTTCATACTTTTTTTTATCATTCAAATAACAGTAGAGATATTGTTGTTTATTGAAACTGAATCGAAAATAGATATAATCAACTAATATGAGTGATATTTCCCGCCAAAATCGCCCACTACTATGGAAATTAGTGGTAAAATGATAACAACCAGATTTTAACATACGGGTAATACTTTATAGTATATATAGAGCAAGCGCATGTAACAAAGTTTTACTTTCCATGTACATTAGGAATATAAAAAGGAATGTCCCGTATGAGTATGAACCTGTTACACACCCTTGCTCTATGGCTTACAACTTTAGGTATGTGTCTCCCTTGCCAAAAATCTGAATTTCTAATGTGAAGACGTAGAACTCAACTTTCAATCATTTTGCCCTAAAAGGCAGGGTTTTCGAAAAAACACATAAAATTTGTCATTTTTTTTGTTTAGAAGAATTAAAATGAATAAGAAAATAGAATCTTTTTAAAATTTTTGATTGGGGCCAAAAATGGTCACTTTTGCCCCTACCCCTTTGATCAGACATGACCTTCAATGTCGGCAGTTTAAGTCAAATCCATAATCCTCTTTGCGAGCTTTGGTTGAACTGTATGAAGAAAATAAGTTTAAGTTAACAAAGTACTCATTCAGTTTACCTGTTCTAGAGTCAATCTCTTTAGCATCTACTGGAAGTTAATATAGTGAAATATTGAACTTTATTCTTAAGGATTCTACACTATACCTGTACAAGTAATTTTTTTATGCTGGGGGAAAATTTTGTGATTATAACATCTGCATGCAAGACGTTATGCGTGGGGGAATATTTTGCGATAGAAATATCTTTTCCATTGTAAGAATGCAGAGGGGATATTTTTCACATGGAGGAAATTTTCATGAAATCTGATGAATTTGCGAAAAAACACCAAAATTATGCCTCCACTCTCAACTATTTTCTAAGGCACAGAAATTTCCCTAAGTGATCAACAATCATCTGAGAATTTATAAATGGACCATGAGTGTCTTTGTAAAGAAATATTTACTTGAATTTTTGAAACAATTTAATGGGTTAGTTTGGGAATTAATAAAACTTATGGGAAAGGATAAACAAAAATGATGCATTTAATTGATGTGCATCTCTTTATTTAATTTATCTGTATAAATCCTTAATCCATCATTAGACCAACTTAGAAGCTTTCATCCTGGAGTTTTTGGAAGCTATATTATGGCTTACCCAGGTTTGAGGTTTTTTTTTTGTTGATGTAAAATTTGCACAAAGATCCTATGTGACCAGCTTGAATTAAAACAAAATAACTTTGATTGTTGTAAAATCACTTTTAAAATGACCAAAACTTTGTATACAAGTTAAGAAGCACTTTAAAGTTTAAGGATTTGCTAAGATTTATTGACTGTAACCAAAGCGGTATCAAATGCATCTTTTAATTTTCTAGCCTAAATCATCAATGAAAAAGTTTGCCAAATAATGTGATGTCCAGTTTCTATGTGTATAAAATCTATATTTAGAACGGTTAAAATATGGACAATTGATCTTGAAATTTTTGTTAAATCAAAATTTTCCAAAGTATTAAAAGTAACATTTCTTTTAACAGATTTAGATTATACTCTGGAATACATTTTCTATATTTTCGTGTCACCTGCAAAGCAAAGCGACACTTAGGGATCAGTTTGTCCAGCGTCTGTTTGTCTGCCCATCTGTTTGTCTGTCAAAGGCCAGAACTCGTTAGCTGTAAGTGTCTAAGTGATAGAGATTTCATATTTCACACATGATACCTTATGACAAGGCAATTCTGCACTTACCAAATTTTTTTACCCTGGTGACCTTAATCTTGGACTTTGACCTACGTTTGAAAAAGAAAAAAATTACATTGGGCATATTTCTTAATGGTGGGTGATATGACTTTCATATTTCTCATGTGACAAGATATATGCATATGTTTATACATAAATTTTGACCTAGTGACTTTGGCCTAAAATGTTAACCTACTTTTGAAAATTTTTGCTATTGGGCATAATTTTCTTAAGGTAGGTGAAAAGACTTTCATATTTTTCCAGTGCATTTCTGTTGACGAGACTTAATTTAAGATTTTACTTTCTTTTGAAAATTTTTCATATAGGACAAATAAGTCATAGTAAGTATCACTTTATTCCTTGAATACTAAAATTCTATTTTTTAAATTATTCATTTACAGCTTCCTTCCCAATGTTGCATGGTTTGCTGTTTTAAGGTTTACAGGAGCTGCCCATGCCATGGACGGATTTGTTAAGAGAAATTAATGGACATAAGATAGTCAGATACATTTTTATGAATTTACCAAAATTATATAATTTAAATTAGTTTTTTTATCGCAGTAGTACGCACAATTTTTTTTTTTCATTTTTCACTTAAAGATCTCATACATAATAAAACTGCCATCATTTTTACATTCAGATGTTTATTGTCTTTTGCATGGTTTAAAGGAAAGTTGTCAACAAAGTTGATGCTAGAAGAGTGTTTAAATATCAACAAAGAAAAAAGAACTTTCAAATGATAATAATACAATGCTAAATAACCTTTATACACAGAATGTATATTTACAATATATAAACGAAGGAGACAAACATGCAAACAAAATATCCATAAGTTATGTTGGTGCTTGCTGTCATTTGCTTTCACATTTGTCAAACAGTTCATTAAACCTGCTATTTTGGAATTCATGTAGACTAGATAACTTGCATTTTCTATTCTCCAGATAGAATTCACATTTTTTTAGAGTGTATGCTCTGTCATATTTTGATATATGATATAAATTAAAACTTTTTTCTATCCAATTTTTGTCTGTTGTTGATTAGGCTACACAGTTATAGTTAAATTCATGTATGCTGAGAAGATATAGCATAATTATTTTACCATGGTTGATGATGGCCTTGTCTTCAAATTAATAAAAGAGTTGTTTCTTGACCTTAATTAAGGTATCCGATGTACAATAGGGCATTTTTTATGCCTGGTAAGGTACCATAAACTATATATTTTCTGAAAGGTTATAATGCCCACTGCTCAGAAATAATAATTTCTGGGTCAGACAAACAAAGGGGAATAAGTTCTGAAGCATTTAGATTGTCTATTTTCTCTTTATAATATATGCAAAATAACAAAGTTGTGCAAGAGTTTTTCCCCTTTGATTTTTAAGACCCGGGAGTCTTATAATCTGTACTCAGGGCATCATTACCTTCCAGAAAATATATAGTTTAATAGTACCTTACCAGGCATAAAATTTACCATACTTCACAATGGAGATGTTTAAAATGCTATGTAAAATGGCTCTATTGTACAACGGATACCTTTATTTGCATCACACATGTATTTTGGATAAAGCTTGCCGTTGAGCTGCAGCTTGATAAGGAAGTGTGATAAGATCAGTTCCAATTATAGTAAAAGATAAAAACCGATTGGGCAGATGTTTCTTCAGCAATTCTTATTTTGCTTGTAGTGGCGAAGCCTGGCCAAAATTAAGTGGATGCTTTTCACTATGAAAGGATTTGGCTCTTGATATCTAAATAGGTCATAAGCAGGCATAGGTCAATGCTCTAGATGGGGTCCAACAGGAATTTGGCCATGGGATATCAAACAAAAAAAGCCAGTCTAGATAGAGTATTGTATGACAAATTCAGAGAAATGATTGAGTGTAAATAAAGAAATCTTGGAAAAAATATGGATGCTTCCATGGTAGCTACGCAACTAGCTTGCATAAAATATATATTTGTTTTGAAAAAAATTACCTTTGATCAGACAGAGTCAAGTTTGTACAAGATTAATTTATAGGTCATACTCAAAATGATCATTCGTTTGTATATATGTTATTTCTATACTCTATAGTCTTACATTGTTTACATATTTCTTTCCCACTTTCACAAAATTGAAGACCAGACATTAAAACTTGTTCGTCAACTGAGCTGTTCTTCAGTCACAAAAGGTTGAACCATAGCAAGTCATAACTTTTGAATGGTGAGTGATAGAACTTTCATAATGGTATGTTTTTACTTTATGACAAGACCTTCGATTTTCATTTGTACCAAAGTTATGACCATATGGACCTTGAAATTTGATCTATTGGATAGAATTTTTGACATATGAGTGATAGGATTTGCATGTTTCATATTTGTATTTCATGTGATAATACCTTTCCATTGGTACAAAAATCTTCTGACCTTGACCTTGGAGTTCTAACTTCTTTGGAATTCTTTAACCTTGAATACCGGCTTCTGTTTTGAATGGCGAGTTAAATAAAGCCTTCATATTTCTTGTAGCAAGATCTTTTTACTGTTACTTGGATCTTGAAATGTAGTTCTCACTTTTGAAAACTTTTATCCTTTAATTTCACCTTTGAATTGTCAGTGATAGGACTTTCATATTTTATGTGTTTTTCTCATGATATGACCTTGTATAAATGATCTTCCACTTTATGTAAAAACTCTCATCCTGAACGTTTTGCTGACAATGCAAGTGAAAATAATTTGAAAGATTGCAGACTCAGTATTAAGACATGATGTGGAATTTGCACTATAGTGAAATGTCCCCATACCATTTGGCATTTGCACTATAGTATAATGTCCCCATACCATACATAATGAGAAATAAAGACTATTTGTAATATTCAATTTTTTTTAAGTCGAAGAAATGTTATGTTTACTTGGTGTTTGTGTCCTTTTTATCCTTTATGCGCCTTTTAAAGTGATAAAATTAACAAATTAAAGAGGATCGAAGATGGACTAAATTTC
Organism: Pinctada imbricata; assembly: GCA_033119305.1. Classification (NCBI taxonomy): domain Eukaryota; kingdom Metazoa; phylum Mollusca; class Bivalvia; order Pterioida; family Pteriidae; genus Pinctada; species Pinctada imbricata. The sequence goes on from VSWD01000003.1 coordinate 61,455,763, forward strand.
CGTAAAAATGCGTCAGAATGATAAATCACCCTATTTATAAATGTGAATATGATCTTGTATGTTATAAAAGCACATCAGATCCCCTTTCCAGAATGATTAGTGGCATTCTACATTGTGATTGAATGGATGTCGTCATTACCAAACAAGCCAAACTTACCTGATCTGTACATCAAAATATACATCAAGACAATCACCGAATTTGACAGGTTTCCATGGAGCTGTTGCGGTGCATGCAATCAGGAGACGCTGATTCTCCCCAGGCAACTGGTCTCACTTCGGAATGCTGTTTATTTCGGGGTTCGCAACCGTTCCGATGGGAATTCTAACGATTTGGCCTTGCCTTCTCGACTTTCAGACTGAATAACTGTTAGGAACTTCTTTGATGTTTATTTATAGTTTCTTAAAGTCTTAAAACTCCAATATAGTAACAACTGGTCATGGCCTTAGACTTCATTAAATTGAGTTCAAGTGTAACCGTGCATGTTTACTACCACATTATGAATGGATACAAATCGGTGATGGTCGGACTACATATCAATGGATACGACGTATTTAGTGGTACGAGATTGTTATGGTACGAGTAAATTAGAGAAGGTGCGAGTTGTTCCAATCAATTCCTAATGGGTACAAATTAGTCATGGTACCAGTAGTTGCCAATGGATACGAAATTCTGTGTGATACGAGTTGGTTATGGTATGAGTAAATGTTGTTCATTCCGGGATTCGCAACCGTTCGGACTGTAATTATCACAATCTAGCATTGCTTCTCGACTTTGAGACTGAATAACTGTTAGGTTCTTCTGTGATGTTTATTTAAATGTCAATGGATACTAGATTCTATGAGGTATGAGCTGGTTATTGCACGAGTATGTTATCGTACAAGTTTGCATAAAATTTGGTACGAGTTGTTCCCTTGCATTCGCAATGGGTACGAATTGGATACGGGTTTTACTTTGATACGAGTTGGTCATGGTAAGTAATGACTTCAAAGTTGGTAAATTTAGGGTACGATGTGATCAAGCTACAAATATTAAACGTTTTCAAATTGAATAGCATCATTTAAGAACACTAAATTGGCAGCATGGACCAAACATGCACGTTTCGGGTACTTAACCCTCGTCAGTGATCCTCAATCTAAACAATGTATATAGTATGCCCAAAAGTGTGAAAATTAGTATGTCCAAAAACGTACCGAAAGACTTAGCAGGATGGGTCGGAAATGATGCTACAGGACCCACATATTAGAAATTTCTAGAAATTTTGATAACAGAAATTTTAAAATGCGTTGAAAAAGCTGGTTATGGTTCGAAGTGACCATAAGCCATTTCGGGAAGTATTAATCAGTTTACTAAGTTTCGTAATAACAAGTATTTTTATACTTCATAATCTCATTCCGATGTAGATGAAAAAAAAAACCCTGCTTACTATCAAATATAAGATTTTTTCGTTCTCCTTATTGAAGATCATCAAGCATGTTGCCTTTTAGCTCACCAAAACAAGTGTAGTTAACATAGCATTTGTATCCATGTTACGTCCATCTTTAGTTAAGAAACTGAAGTTGCTCAGTATTAGAAGTGTGAGTGGTACTAGTGATACTATTATTACTACACATAAGCAAGTTGCTTACATTAGGATACCAAGATGGAACCATGAATTTGAAGCTGCATCTGACCTGTATTTTCAACTTGCAAATGTGTCATGTGACAAAGAAAATAAGGACAGCTCCGAAATAGACAGAGTAACTATTGTATAGGTGACAAGAATTTTACCATTGATTTATCTTTGGACACAGACATGAATATGTGTGTTGATTGCTGTATTTGCCATTTCAAGTGGAGACGTTATAGAAGTTAGTTTTCGACACAATTTCAAAGATACGGTCATGATAATTGCATAAATGATTCATCTTAGGATGTTGGGGTAAATCAATGCACATTGAATGCTGCATCGATCTGACTTTGTTTTTTTTTCGGCATGGATGATTTTTTCATTTTGATTTATTTGTTATAAAAGAAAAACGAAGAAAAAGAAATCAAAAGCATTTTTACTAATATTTCACATACTGATGTGAATAAAGTTAAATTGTCACAATCCTCTAATTCAATAAAATAGCAATCCAAGGAATGCTTGTGTCGCCTGCGAAGCGGATTTTTTCTTTATTGAAAGTAGGTCAAATATCAAGAACAAGGTCACTAGGTCAAATATTATGGAATGTTTAGAAAGATTTTTTTTCAAAAGGAATACAAATGTGAAATACAAAGCCCTATCACTTACCAATAAAAAGATATAGCCAGTCTTAATTTTTTGAAAAGTAGGTCAAATATCTAGGTCAAGGTCATGAGGTCAAAATTTATTGCATGTGTAGAAAGGTCTTGTCACATGGATAACACATGTAAAATATAAAAGCCTATCACTTACCAATCAAAAGATATAGCCAATCTAAGATTTTTTGAGAAGTAGGTCAAATATCTAGGTCAAGGTCACGAGGTCAACAATTATGGTATGTGTAGAAAGGTCTTGTCACAAGGATTACACATGTGAAATATCAAAGCCCTGTCATTTACCAGTCAAAAGATATAGCCAATCTTAGATTTTTTGTAAAGTATGTCAAATATTTAGGTCAAGGTCACGAAGTAAAAAATTATGGTATGTGTAAAAAGGTCTTGTCACAAGAAATACACATGTAAAATATCAAAGCCCTATCACTTACCAAACAAAGGATATAGCCAATCTTAGATTTTTTGATGAAGGTCAAGGTCACGAGTTCAAAATTATGGTATTTGTAGAAAGGTCTTGTCACCAGAAATACACATGTGAAATATCATAGCCCTATCACTTAACAAACAAAAGTTATGGCGTGTTACACCCAAGTGTGACAGACAGACAGACAGACAGAAAGACAGAAAGACGGACAAGGGACAAAGTGATCCCTAAGTGTCGCTGTGCTTCGCAGGCGACACAAAAACAATTTCGCTTTTATCATGTTGTATATTGTTGTGTACACAATTTTGACAGAAGAAGATAAAGTATTAAAAATGGTGTAATCGGTAGTCTTTACTGATGCTATTGAATTTGAAGACGTTTAACATTTGAACTACTTGGTGAGTGTCACTGCTGGTGGACCAGGAGTCACCGAGGGCACATGTTGCCAAGTTCGATCAACTTCGGTTGATCGTCTGTCTCTTCAACGCATTTAAAATTTTCAGTGGTATTAAAATTCTTGAAATTTCTAAAACGTGGGTCCAGTGGCATCATATCCCACCCATCCTACTACATCTTTCGGTACATTTTTTGACATTATAATTTTCACCCTCTTTGGCCATATAACATTGTTTAGATTAAGGATCACTGACGAGGGTAGAGTACCCGAAACGTGCATGGCTGGTCCATGCTGCAAATTTATCCATTTATAAATGATGCTATTGAATTTGAAGACGTTTAACATCATCTTAAAATCAATAAAGAAGGCATGCTAATATTTTTCATCACTAATGGGATGATTCCGGAATGATATGTATTAACATATGTACAACTTTTCATTTTTCTGAATGATGCAGCATAAACATATCCTGTTTTACTGTATGATTAATCATTTATGCCTTTTTGTGTGACTGATAAAGGGGTAGGGGCAAATTCTGCTATTTTCGGCCCTATTTTTGGCTATTTTCAAAAATTGTTTTCTTACTGATTTTTATCTTTTAAATAGGAGTTGAGATATTGACGTGTATTGAAATTGAATAGAAAAAGATATTAAAGATTTATATGAGTGTTATCTTCTGCTAAAATTTCTCCATATTACCAAAATTAATGGCAAAATGATAACAACCAGATTTAAACACTAAAATTCAAAGTATATATAGAGCAAGTTATACCTTTTATGTACATCCAGAATATTAAAAGGAATGTCTCATGAAAGTTTGAACCTCTTACATGCCCTTGCTCTAAGGCCTACAATTGTAGGTATGTTTGTCTCTTGCCGAAAAATACGAATTTCTATTGTGAAGACATAGAGCTAAATTTTCATTTTGCCCTAAAAGGTAGGGTTGTAGTAATATCAAATGAAATATGTGCTTTTTTGTGTACGAGAAGCATGCTGAATGAGAAAACTTAATTTTTTCAAAAAATTATATTGGGGCAAAAAAGTGTCATTTTTGCCCCTACCCCTTTGATATCTTACAACCTTTTATAGCAATAAACACTGAGATTCGAAGGCTACGTTGTTGAAGGTAGTGTATGGCATGATAAGTAAATAATAACGTTGCACTTGTTCAGTTTTTGAGTATATTCCATCAAATATTATTTTACTTTGTGATTAAGGCAACTTACATATGACAAACATAAAGAAATAATAGGTTCAGGTACAAGTATGCATATCTACATTCTTAAATTCTTATAAAAAGACATATATCATCAAAGTAATAATGATATACAGTTCCTTATAATGCATTTACTGTCAATATTGATTTTGCTAATATCATAGTATAGTCAAGTAATCGTACATGTATTTTATTTGATGTGTACTATCAACAATTACATTGCAAACTGTGGTTCTATGCACCACAAACGCAACAATCTTATATGCGAAACATATGTATTTCGCCTAGATGAAATGTTAATATAGCACAATACAAATTAAGACACCTGTTCAATGACTATATGCCTTAAAAACGTGTAATTCATTCCAAAAAACTCTCAAAAAGTCATTATACTTATTGATGGACAAAATTCAAGAAGGCAGTGAAACGCAGTGTTCTGCTTTGTTAAAAGAATCGTATTGTTTTCTATTTTCAAAATAAACATCATTCATAAATCTTTGCTTACATGTTAGTCGGTGTGTTACATGTACAGTGTATTATGGTTAATCTGAGTATAATTAATTAAATCAAACTAGCGCTGGTTTCATGGTATTCAGTATAACGTATGATATTATGTATAGTGTACATAACTAGGATCATAGCGCTCCAAGGTATGCATGTGCCGCTTGCGATACAAAGCGGAATTTTACGATCACTCTCAAATTATCTAAAAAGTTGGTCAAACATCTTGGTCAAAGTAATAATGATAAATATTAACAAAAAGATATCATTAGAAAGGTCTTGCCACAAGGTGTGTTCTAGTGCATTTGAAATACCGAAGCCCTATTAGTTCTCAATCCAAATCATATTGATAATTCTAAATATATTAAAAACATCAAGGTAAAAATTTGGTATTTGTAGAACATGAACTGCTGCACAAGAAAAACACACATGAAGTACAAAAGCACTAATACTTATCAATGACAAATATGGAGAATACCATATCCCTATTAAGAAGAAAAAAATCGTTAATCGAAAATTAATATAACCAAGGGCATTCAAAACCAGGATTATATCAGAATTAAGGCAAAGGAACAGAAATAAAAAAATCTATCATAAGAAGAGAAGTGAACTCCCTGCGAAGGAGTGAGATCAGGTGCGCAGGAAGAGTGAGCATCTCCTGCTTGCATGCAACACCCGTCACTTCGATTCGGTAGAAAGGTCACAATCGGTTATTTCCACAAAAGAAAACAAACGTATAGATTGGTATGTCATGACACATAAAGTCTACGTCAGAAAATCATTTATGACTCTTGACAAGGGGACGTCAGAGTGTGCTACCATTTCCCAATATCGACCATAGAACTTCCTCAGTGACTATTATAGTCGGTCACAAATGTATCCTTAACTGAGAAGCTTAACTGAAAGCCGTCTAGCTCTTAGAACAAAATCTGAGTACATGGAGCTTGCCCAAACATAACGTATTAATTGAGAAATAAGTCATGACTATTTTAGTAGATTAAGAAAAGCGGGTCAAAAACTTAAATTACTATATATAAGATGTATTGTCTCAACGCAGGTATAATATTGATAGCATAGCTTTGCATATAACACATAAATTATCATATCTCCTAATTCAAAATGACGTACTCTTATGAAAAAAACTATAAAGGAAATATAAAAATATCAAATACAATATTATATAATAACACAAACAAATTAAAATATAAAACGAAAACAAACATGTGTTCATATAATCAGATTACAGTAACTACTCTTCAGTACACACAAAAATGAGGAAAAATGATAATAACAACAGTAATATCATATATGTTAGTATCTGTTCACCTATAAATAAGTTGCGAAATTCGCTCACTTTATGCCTTTGCCATGATTTACAAGATACCTTTAAGAAAAAAATCTGGATTTTCCTTAACATTTGACAGTAAATAAAAGTCTATGTTTTTGCATTTAGATTTTATTATGTGTTCTGATAGTATTTATACATTCTAAATATTAATCTAGAAATAAAAGAATGCGATTTTTAAGTTGTCAAAAGTGGTCGAATGTTCCTTAAATTTTTCGTATCTTTGTAAATCTGTAACAAAATTGATGATTGACCAAACTGGTCTATTAAAAAAATATGAAATTGCCTCTTAGAAAACACTAAAGCATAATTTTGGATGAAAAGGTAGCGGATTATTCTAATCACTGCAAAATATTGTATATCTATATGTTTTAGAAAGAATATTGCCAAAACAGAACGAGAATGCCTTTAAATGTTTAAGACCATTTATGAGTGATCTGAAAAAATAAAATCCGCACATTGAGTGTATAGTTATAATTAAAATTGCAATCTATAAAATTTACAAATGTATCTCTTGTTGAATCTTCTTAATGTAGAGTGTATTGTATTTTGTTATATTTTATAACGACAACGGTAAATTGTATCTTTTAACTACCGCTCAGAATAGTTTCTTTTATGAAAATCACCAACTCGTTTAACAGTTTTGTTAACTAAACTTAAGTCGAATAATGAGGATACTTCACAATGTCAGGAATTTTCGTGACGAACACTTTGTATATTTGATGCACTGAATACCAAAAAAAAAAAAAAAAAAAGACAATTTTTAAGGGACATATGTCCGGTTGCGTGGAAATGAGGTCTGTATGTTTTAACCCTTATATCCCTTCCTTCTTTTCGTCAATATTGCCAAATATATGTCATTTCTAGATAATGGTCATTAGTAGATCATCAAAGAAAAGATCAAACGAAGAAAAACAGTTTGATATTCAAAAAGTGTATGCAGATCCAGCTTAAGATTCATGATTTTTCCAGATTTATGCAACTTTTCCTAATGGATCGGGTTATTTCCAATATCACTACCTATCTTTTTCGTTTAATCCAATTTCATAGGATTGTATACTTATTTCTTCTTACTTTCACTTAAAATCGCTGAATTTTGACAACTTTTGTAAACTTCTTAAAGAAGAGTCCATACCTATCTATTATGCACCAGACACGTGTACACGTGTTTCGGATATAAAATCCCCATCAGTGATGCTTCCGGCCAAAGTGCTTTTAACAAGCCACCAAAATTCATTTCAGTAGCGCCCTCTTGTTTTATCTTTAAAATATATAATATTGTATAACAATATTTAAATTTGAGTATTTACTTTACAGAGAGTAGCTTTTAAATCAATACAATTTTAAGAAACCCTGATAAAAATTGCTTTAAGCATAAGATTTTATTGTTTGTTAACTCTTCTTATATTCTATGTGTAATAGTACTGAACTGAATATTATCATGATGACCATTTTACATATCCTTTTTATCGAGAATAATCATATAGTTGAAGGATAACACGTAATAGATGAATGGCAAAAGAAATTCGGATAACTGGCCAATTATGCTGAATACGGAAGCATTTAATCCAAAAAATGGGACCTTTTAAATGTAGATTTGTGTACTTTCTGAGCCCATTTATGAAAAGAAAGAAATGTGTCAGAATTTTTTCTTAGAATCAAACCATGAAATTTAAAGAAAGGAAGCAGGGTAATTTTTGCGTTCGAGGGAAATTTTCTCAAGACCCATTGATTCACGAAATTCGCGTTAATTACCACCACGTGATATAATGTCCACGTATTCTTTGGATACTGTTAATGTCGGACATGGTTTCCATGGCAACGGAATCTTTTATTTTCTGTTAAACAGAGGATCATATGTTTCTCAGAATATATACACATTACAAAACACAAAATTGTCGACATATGTATCAATTCTTTGTAGGTATGTATCGAGAAACGCGATAGGATGAACAGTTAAAAAAAATGCAGGATGGTCATGCTGGAGATCATTCCCTTTCTTCAAAAAGAAAGTGTCATACAAGTATAACTTTTTGCACCAACACGATTAGCGAAGTGCGTCATATTCGGTCCGACATGCTTCTACATGCATTAACTATGTTACCTCGTGAACAAAACTGCATGTGAATTGGTAAAAACACTAATAGATAAAAAAAAAGGAAATTAATAATATTGCTCTCTTTGTTACTTTGGATATATTCGATAGCTTTCCTTTTTATTTTCAAGAGCAATTACCCATATGCGTAAATGTATTGGTGAATGTTTGTAGCAATTTTGGTATAACAGATTATAAATAAAAAGTATCGTAGTTACTTTTTCCCATTCTTTATGGACATCCGATGCCTCTTTTGCCCATTTCATACCAAACTGAAGAGTCTTCAAAGTTTTTTCATCCGCAAAATCATTTATTGCATCATCTGCAATATCAATAGCCAATGAAATCAGTTGCTCCTTATCTCCGATAATGATAGCTTCTGTTACTTTTTTTGCCCATTTCAATCCGAATATACATATCTTTTTAGTTGGCTCATCGACAAATGTATGAACTATATCTTCTGCTAATGCAATTGCTAAGCATATCAATTGTTTGTTTTCTCCACTTTTGAAAGTTTTTGACGCCTCCTTTGCCCATTTCAATCCTAGCTTAAACTTTGTATGTGTCTGTCCTTCGGTAAAAGTATTAACGGCATCTTCTGCTATAGAAAAAATAAAGTCCATAATTTGTTCCTTTTCCCAGGTAACAGTAGTTTCTGTCGCTTTTTTGGTCCACTTTATCGCGAACTTCAAAATCTCTTTCGTATATTCAGTTTGCGAAAGTAAGCAACTGCATCATCTGCAATAGCAAGCACGAAACACAACTTTTCTTCCTTTTTACCAGAGAATTCGACCTCTAACATTTGTTTCGCCCATTTCAATCCAAACTTTAATATCAGTTTAGTCGGTTCGTCGGCTAATGCATCAACAGTATCTTCGGCTATGCCTATTGCCAAGAATTATATGTGTTCATTTCCTTCATTTTTCACAGCTTTTGAAACTTTTTCCGCCCATCTCAATCCAATCATTAATTTCATTTTTATCGGTTCTTCGACAAAAGTTTCTACGGCATCTTCTACAATTTTAACAGCTAAACTTAAAATCTGCTCTTGATTTCCATCGTTGATAGCTTGTGATGCTTGTTTTGTCCATTTTAAAATAAACTTGAAAATCCCACGTGTCACTTTCATTAGAGAATGTGTCTACAGCATCATCTGTAATACCAAGTGCCAAGTTCATAAATTCTCCCCGGTCTCTCATTGAAATGACTTCTAGAGTTTGTCTGGCCCATTTAATCCAAACAAAAGTGTTGGTTTTGTTCCATTTTCGGCGAAGGTCTTAATTGCATCCTCTGCTAAAGTTGTCGCTATAGAAATCGTTTGTTCTTTTTCACTTATCATAATGACCTTAATCATTTGCTCTGCCCATTTCAAACCAAACTTCAATGTTTTTTGTATCTGTCCATTCGTAAATCTATCCACTATATCTTCTGCTATCGTGATTACCAGGGGAAGTAATTTTTCATACTCCCCGCCTTTGATTACAATCGAGGCCTTCTTTAACAATTTCAATACACACTGCAATTTAATCTGCGTTTGTTCATCATAGAAAGTAGAAACGGCATCTTCTGTCATACTTGTAGCTAAGTCAATCATGTGTTCTTTTTTCCATATCGATAAAACTTTTGTCGCTTCTCTAACCCATCTTAGCCCGAATCTCATTGTCATTTGTGTCTTGCCATCGGTAAAGGTTTCAATCGCTTCCTCTACAATATCAAACGCCGAGGACGCAAATTGTTCCTTTTTCTTTGGTAAATTTTCATTCATCATTATATCTTGTATCGTTTGCTTCATCCATTTTAGTCCAAACCTCAATATTCTTTGTGTTTGTCCATCGGTGAACTCGTTCAATACATCGTTGGCTACATCGAATAGTAAGGAAAACATCTGTTTCCGTTTCTCACTTTCGAGAACGGTTGGTGTTCCCTCTGCAGTTCTCGATCCACTCATAAATTGAGACTGTGTATTGTGAACGCGTTCTCCCTCTTTTGTTAAAGGTGAGCACATAATGTGTTCTTTCTCCAAAACGATAATGGATTTCGTCACTTGTTTTATCCATTTCAATCCGAAGATCAATATTCTCCCTATCTGTTCATCGGCGGATTTATTTACCTCTTTCACCGTATCTTCTGCCTATGTCAATTATAAATGAAACTATTTGTTCTTTTTCTCCTATTTTGAAAACTTCGGACGCATGTTTTGTCCATTTCAATGCAGTTTTTAATCGCATGAATGTCTGTCCCTCAGCGAATGTCTCAACGGCATCATCTGCTACGGCTATACCAAAGTCCACCATATTCTCTTTGTCGACATTTCCTTCTATTGCCCGTTTTGCCCATTTCAATCCGAACGTTAATGTCTGTTTTGTTTGTCCAACGGCGAAAGTACTTACTGCATCATTTGCTATTCCAATCGCAATTGGCATCATTCGTTCTTTTTCTGCTGTTTTAATGACTTCCCTAATTTCTTTTGTCAACTTCAACCCAAGCCTCAAAGTCTTTTGAATCTGTCCCTCGACAAATGTGTCTACTGTATCTTCTGCCATTTCCAAACATAAGGACATAAGTTGTTCTTTTTCCATACTTTTGATTATTTCTATTATTTTCATTATCGACTTAAATCCGAACTTCAAAGATGTATGCATATCTTTAAAAGTACTCAAGGCATCCTCTGCAACGGAAGTAGCCAAAGATAAGATTTTTTCTTCATCACCACTCTCAATAGTTTTGATCGCTTTCTTTGACCATGATAGTCCAAACAACATTGCCTTTTGTGTTTGCTTGTCAGCGAATGTTTTAATTGCATCTTCAGCTATTGTAGTAGCAAATGATTTCATAATTTCTATTTTGCATAGATAATGAAGCTCTTTTACAGGTTGTTTTATCCTTTCAAATCCTAGAATTTGTGACATCTGTATTTGTCCATCAGTAAAATTATCTTCTGCATTCTCTCTTTTTACATTACTAAATGCAAAGAATTGTCCCTTTAAGACGACAGTTCCTATATCTTTTCCCCATTTCAATCCAAACAACAATATTTTTCTTGTCAGTCCACAGCAAAACGTCTTCACTGCATCTTCTGCTATATCAAATGCTAAACGCATTAAAACATCTTCCTTTCCTTTTTTCAATGCATCGATCGTTTGTTTTGACCACTTCTTTCCAAACGTGAATACACTTTTGTAAAATGATTCTTCTATTGTATTTTCATCAGAAAAATGATTAAAAGTACCCTCTATCATGTCGGTAACTAACGATATAATTTTTTGTTTTCTTCCCCTTTTGATATATATCGCTTCTGTTGCCCGTTTTATCCATCTAATTGGTAGCATTAGTTTCATTTGTTTTTGTCCACTTCCAAATACTTCTACTGCATTTTCAGCTATATCAGAAACCAAGAGGATCCATTTCTCAATATCCAAACATTTTTTTAAATTGGTAGCTTGTTTTGCCCATTTCAATGCAAACTTCAGTGTGAGATTAGTTTTTCCAACCGTTAATATTTCTACAGTATATTCCGCTATGTCAATGACCAGAGACATCATTTCATGATGTCCTGTATTTGCAACATCTTCGACTACAAGTTTTGCACAATTGAGAGCCAATTTAAAAACAGTTTGAGTCCTTTCTTCGACGAATGTGTCTGCTATTTCTGCTAATATTTCAAAAGTTGCGGAAATCATTTGATCTGTCTTTCCTTTTTTTATCGCTTCTACTAATTGTTCCATCAATTTTCCGTATGTATTTCAAACTGTCCCCAATCGAACTCCATGGTTGTATGAATGCTTTTGAGAAAAGTCATGTGCCTCATTTGGTATTTCTCTTTACTTTCAATAATTCTTTTACAGGGTAAAAAAAATCAAACTCAATTTGTTGTTTTTTCAGTTCAATGACAAACGTATATATTACATACTCTGCAATGTAGACAGCCCAGTTTATAGATTTGTCATTTGCCTCACTTTTGAAAACTTCTATCACATGTATTGTCCATTTCAAAAAGAGCTTTAATGTCTGATTTGCATCTAGTACATCGTTGTCAATGTCATCATCAATGGACATGTGATCTGTGATTTCATATCTGATTGCTTCGGCTGCTTGTTTAACTAATTTTAATGCTGTCAAATGTGACTCATTTATCGGTTCGATGGCGAAGGTTTCTAATGCATCGTCTACTATAGCAATAAACAATGACAAAACATCTTCTTTCGTAAAATTCTTAAAGGTGTCCATCGCTTGCCTTGACCATTTTAAACAAAATGGAGTGTCTTTTGTGTTTTCCCATCGGTCAATTCGTGTACTGCATATTCTGCAATCTCAAAAGCAACAAGTTTAACCTGCTCTTTTGTTCTGCACGTTGTTACTTTTCTCGATCTTTTTATGAATTCCAATCCTAACTTCAAGTTTTCGCGAGTCTCTATGTCTACAAAGGTATCGATTGCATCCTCTGCTATGCAAAGGGCTGTTGACATCATATTTTCTAAGCCTCCTCTTTTGATCGCTTCTATCGCTTGCTTTGCCCACTTCAATACTACTCTAATGTCTTTTCGATTCTGTTCATCTGTGATGGTCTCTACAGCATCTTCAGCTATACAAGAACCTTAGACATAAAGTGTTCTTTTCCTCCAGTAAGGAAAGCCTCTATTCCCTCTTTTGCCCATTTTAAACCTATCTTCAAAGTCTTTTTGGTGTGTCCGACAACAAAGGTGTCCACTGCATCATCGAGTATTGCTATTAGCATGGGCAATGTTTCTTCTTTTTCGCAATTGTAAATAGCCTTTTTCAACTGATTTGACCATTTCAAACCAAACATGAGTGCTTTCCTTGTTTGTCCATCCGTAAATTTATCTACAGCATATTTTGCCATTTCAAAAGCAGCAGTCTTCATTTGTTCATTTGTACCACATTTCATGAATTCGAATGCCCTTTTAACAATTTCTAATACGATTTTCAATTTTCCACTTGTTTCTTCGTCGGCAAAGTTTTCAATTGCACTGTCGGCTATGCCAATAGCCGTGGTAATAATATGTTCGATTCCATCACTTTCGTAAGCTTGCATCGCTTGTTTTGTCCACTTCAATCCAATCTGTATTGTTTCTCGTGTATGTCCCTCGGGAAAGATTTCAGCTACATCTTCGACAATTTCAATTGCCGTGGAAATAATTTGCTCATTTTTCTCACTTTGTATAGCCCTTATCGCTTGTTTTGCCCATCGCACAGCTAACTTGCAAAAATCTTTGTGACTGTAGATCGGCGAATGTGTCTACTGCATCTTCTGCGATTTTAGTCACCAAAAGTATGATTCCATTTTCTTTACTTTCTATAACTGCTTCTTTCACTTGTTTTGTCCATTTTAAACAAAACATAAGCATCTCTCGTGATTTTCCATCGGTAAAGGCATCTACTGCTTTAACTGCCATGTCATACGCTACTTGCATCATTTGCTGTTTTGACCCAGATGCTATAACCTCTATCGCTTCCTTAAAGAATCCAAATCCAATCTTAATGTATCATATGTTTTTCCTTCAACAAAAGTATTAATTGCACCTTCTGCTATGTCAAAAGCCGTGATCATCATTTCTTGTTTTCCGTCATGTATGATTGATTCCGCAGCTTGTTTCGTCCAATTTCAATCCGAGCCTTAATGTCTCAAGTCTCTCGCCATCAAAGAACATATTTAGCGCAACTTCCGCTATCTCAAATGATATCGTTATCATTTGTCTAATGTTTCTACATTTCATAGCTTCTGTTGCTGCATTTGCATATTTCAAACCTAGTTTTAAGACCTCTTGTGCCTTTCCATCTGAAAAGATATCAATAACATCTTCTGCTAGTTCTTTAACAATTGAGATTATTCCTTCACTTTTGGGATTTTCATTATTTTGAGTCGCTCTTCGAACCCATTTTAATCCAAACTGTAGTGACCTTTGAGTCTGTCCATCGGTGAATGTCTCAGTTGCATCAGCTGCCTATGTCGATTGACCAAGTTATAATTTCTTTTCCGCCGAATTTGATAGCTTCAATTGATGTATTTGCCCATTTCAAACCAAAAAGTAATACATTTTGTGTGTGATTGTCTGAAAAGGTATATACAGCATCCTTTGCAATGTTTTCCACCGAGGAAATTATTTGTTTTTTTCCATCGCCTTTTAAAGCTTTTATTCCTAGTTTTGCCCATTTCATTCCGAATTGTAAAATAATTCTTATCCGTCCATCAGCAAAGGTATTCACTCCATCGTCCGCTACACGAATAAACAGGGAAGTCATCTCTTCTATGTCATTCCATGTTATTTCTATCCCTTGCTTTGCCCATTTCAAAGCAAAGTTCAAAGCTCTCTCTGCTTTTTCATTCACAAAAACTTAATTGCATCCTCTGCCATGTAGAATATTAATGGCAACATTTGAACCTTTTCTTTACTTAAAGCTATTTCAGCCGCTTGGTCTGCCCATTTTAATCCAAACTTAAGTGTATTTTGTGTACTTCCGCAAGTGAACGTTTCAATTGTATCTTTTGATATTTCTATAGCTAGAGATATCATCTGTTTCTTCTCTCCGTTTGTCTCCCGTTTGTATTTTGTCACTTCTTTTAGCCATTTTAAGCCAAATATGAGAGTTTTATGCGTCTGACCTTCAGACGAAGAGATCTACGGCATCAAATGCTATCTTTAATAAGAGGACTGACGTTGATTCATTATTCAAACTTGTTACACTTTCTCTCGCTTGTTTTGCACAATTTCAAACAAAACGTAAGTGTTTTATGGGTCTGTCCATTGGAAAATGTATCAACTGCTTCCTCTAGTCAGTTCCATAGCCAAACCTATCACATTTTCCTTCCCTCCAGTATTGATTACTTGTGCCTTTTTTGTCCCATTTCAATCCGAATTTCAATGTCTTGTAAATATCTGTTTTTCCATGGACAAAGATCTCTATCGCATCTTCCGCAACAGTCGTAGCAAACGGTATAATTTGATCTTTTAGACCATTTGTCATAGATTTTTTCGCCTGTTTAATCCATCTCAAACCGAAGAAAAGTGCCTTCTGTGTTTGTCCTTCAGAAAAAGTATCAATTCCATTGTCCATTAAATCAAAAGCCAATGACATTAAATCTTCGTTTCCATCCTCTTTCAAAGCTTCTATTACTCGTTTTGCCCATCTCAATGCAAAAAATAGTGTTTTCTGTGTCTTATTATCTGCGAAAGATGTAACTGCCTCTTGTGCCATGTCAGTTGCAAACTGATATCATTTCTTTCGTGTCTCCACGTTGAATTACATCTTCTATTTGTTTTGCCCACTTTAATCTAAATTTAGTGTATCTCGTGTCTTATGATCCGCAAATACGTCTACTGAATCTATAGCTATGTCTAAGGGCCAACGACATCATTTGCTCTTTCTTAGCACCTTGAATAAGTTCCAAGACATGTTTTGATAATCTAAAAACGGATTTTACGTCTTCATTCCCATAATCATTAATCAAAGTTCCAGCAATTGAAAATGTCGATGCAAAAATATATTCCCGCTTGCCTGTTGATACGGCTTGAGCAAGTCCGTGTAAACTATCTGCTAACTGATCACTGATTAGAGTATTTCCTGTTTTTTACAAATGATTCTGTTATTATACTGAATATTTTTTTCACCGTATCCATCTCTATTTCACTGATCAAAGAATCCTCTTTTGATGACGACTCTGTGAATTCATCGTTTGATTGCTTTTCGAGATGGTCACCATGTTTTTCTTTAAGAATATTCTCTAATTGAATTCATACACATATTAACTAATTCTGACAGATCAGCTGTTTCGTATTTTAAGCTGTCAAACAGTTCGCACAACTGAAAACAGTCTTTCGAAAATCCTTCTTCGCAATCTTTTTTAACGGACATAACAATTTTCTTCACACAACCACATAAAGCAGGGCCAATTTGATTCATGTTTGCAGTGTGCATCATATTGTCTAACATACTTTGGAATAACTTTCTAATATCAGTGCACTGCTCACCTTTACTGAGATAAAATCGTATCAAATTTCTTGCAATTTTCCCGAATCCATCTCTAAACGCTTTATGTACATGATTCCGTACTTCTGCCTGAGCCCTTTTTTTCAAATATTGCTTTAGTTCTGTTTTAGTAAGTCAATAAGATATCGACCGGTACGTTGAGAAATCTCTTTGCCTGTATGTACTGCTACGCTTCTACATGTCTCTTTGAAAGTGTCCTTCGCAGCTCGCTTTACATTCAATTTCAAAATAGGACTTGGCCTTCGCTCTTTAATTGCTTAAAGGTATTGAGAGCCTTCTTTGACTTGCAGACATTTAATCCGAATGTTGCGAAGGAGATTGCGATTCCTGCTGCTTTAGTTATACCCCATGATTTTACAAATGTACTATCTCTCATGATAATTGCATTTATCCCCGTACAGACGTCACTTATTCCCTCGCTTATTAGTTCTCGTCCGAGGTTAATCAATAGTCCTTGAGTTGAAGAAATTATCATTGCTCCGACTGAAATCTGTACGAGTCCTATCGCTGTCACAGCAAGTCCGTTCCACGAAAAAGAAGCTTTCTCATGCATATTTATAATTTCTAGTAGACCCATTTCCCAAAACAAATGCATTTCTTCGTTAATTATTTTAGCTGAAATATCACCGAAAGCAATCCGAAACGGTGATATAACGTCTAATTCTAATTCCTTATTTGATACCTGAAATTCCTTAATCTTTGATAAGGCACTTGAAATATTTTCATCTAGAAATGCAAGTATTTTGCATCGGGCTTGCATCTGCTGCATTATCGACCCAGGTTCGTTTGAATCTTTTGACACACATTGTGTAGCTTGAATAAGTCCAATACAAAGTACAGTTTCTTCTTTGAATACCTTCAAAACCTTCTCTAGCTCTTTTCAAGTCACGAGTTATCTTTGATAAATCCTTACAGCTTTTGTCTAAATGAGCAAAAAGCTCTATTGTAATATGCAACAGCTGACCATTTTTCATCCATGTTTATAGCCTTAGTAAATAAGGAATGCGCTTTCAAGGTAATGTTCCATTTTCGAGTTCTTCATTAGCGATGTGAATAATATGGCAAATATTTGAATTTGGGGAGTCATTTGATTTTGTTTTCTCTAGAGCATCAATGGAAATGTCTTCGAAGTTCTTTTTCTAATTCATCAATATTTGCCGCTGGAAGGAAAATTGGCCTTTAGCCAAAACCCCCAAATTCATGCATTGTATTTCTGTATATTTTGTTTTCACTTTCCTCATTGGAAAATACATTAGCTTGCAGACATCTGCAATACGAGTTGAATAGACGTTCTTTATTGCCAACTGTTTCTGTCAACACTTTATGGTAGTCTTCGAGGTAAGCATTATTTCTTTTATCTCTGTGGCTCTTCAGATCTGATATATTTCCAAATGTTGCTAAATCAGCCGTCAATACCCGATCTATCAATGATAATCTCAGCTGAACCAGTTTGACCTTTTCTTGCAGTTCTACCGAAGATCTGCTTTCTCTACTCTTTCATTTAGAGGCAGGAACGTTACTAAAACGAAAAGCCCACCATTCTGAACTGCATCATCATCAATACGTAAATCCGTTCCTCTGCCAGCAATATTGGTCGCAATAATCAAATCCTTCGGCTTTCAGAAATTGTTGAATATCCTCATTTTCCACATCATCTCGGTTATAAACTATTTTTGAAGGAAATTTGCTCTCCGGAAGTGACCTATTCACCAACTTCTGTTTTGTTTATGTCCTCGCATATGACCAGTACAGGTCGTCCCCTTTGCTTTCATCGACAAAAGACGCTCATGAATATTGGAAATCCATTCCTCGGTATTTTGACATAGTAATCCGGGCACCTCGATAGAATTTTTGCCTCTCACTTGTCGGTATTTTCAAGCATTTAAGGTTATAGGAGCGAAAAAGGAACTTTTTTTCTTCTTCAGTTCCAAGCGTCCCGGAAAGACCAAATATTCGCCCTTCATATTTTTTTAAAAATGCATAGTTAGACAAGAAATTTGTCACAACACTAATTTGACTCAGTTGTTTAGCGTGTTTAATTTCTAAGAACTGATGAAGGCAATCTCCCCATTTCGTACCGTGTTCAATGACGCCAGTCGACTCAAAATCAATAGGTACAATTTCATGTTCAATAACAAGGTATTCTCTTCCGGGTTGCATACTTTTAGCAATAAAAGCGTTATGTATCCACTCATTTAGCCTATTCTTTAAAAATGGCATAAGATTTTGGGGAATATCATATTTTTCACATTGATTTTCGCTTTCTAGGTAGCTCAAAATTTTCTTTTCTATTAATTGTGGAAGTTCTCTCTTACTGTCATATAAAAAGCTAAGCCATCCATCGTCTCTTATCAAAATGTTAGACGCTTTTTCACTATTAGAAAAACAAATGTTCAAAGGGTCAAGTTGAGTCGTATTCTTATCAATACTAAAAAGTTTGAATTCAATACCATATTTTCGTAAACATTCTAGACACTTCAAGACTGTCTTACTGTCAAATGTTTGTCGAAAAATCGAAGTTTCTTTATTAAATTTAGCTGGACCTTGAATTATCTCTGTAAGAATTTTTTCAGAAATACATTGACCAAAAAATCCATTTTCTACAAATATTTGGAGAAACTCGATCAATTGATCCTGCATATCATTATCTGAAATATCTATACACGATAACAGAATCTCATGAATAGGTTCACATTTACCAAAGGCATACATGTCTGAATTTGTCGATTGAATAAAAGTATGTGTAACAACTTCATTCCAGATCATCAGCAGAACTGGTTCGAGATGGTGTAGACCAGGTACGGCATGGGATAGATAGGTGAACTGGACACCGTTGTCAAGCACTAAACTGTCAACTTCATCCACAATGACTATTTCAAAATTCCTGCCTGATCGAATTTTTTCTAGCAAAAATTCCTCTCGAAGAATATCAGAAGCAAATGTACTCACAGATCCATAAACAACGTTTTTAGAATAACATTCTTGTCTAGCACTTGAATCATTCTTTGTAATATTATGAGTCACAGTAATTCTAAGAAGCCGATAGAAAGGTTTCCATTCAATGGAATCACGACATGCAAGGACACTGGAGCTTGAAACAATGTCTACATATGTTTGTAAACGACTTCGACAAAGAAATGCAGCAAACATAGCGACAATACATGATTTTCCCTCACCAGTTTTTATTTGCTAACAAAACTCCATTTTTGTATGATCGAATCAAGCAAAGCAAAGCAAATATTTGCACATCATTCGGCCAGAAATCTTTTGTTTTCTTCACAGCCTTCGATATTAAGAATATGTTTTCACAAATGTCTCCTTCATTTTCTAGAATTCCCTCTGAATGCACGCGCCTGATTCCGTATATTGTTCTAAGCAGTTGCAATATGACCCATTCTTACAGAAGCTACCCTTTCATTGTATTTTTCAATGATACGCTGAATTCGTGAAAGGTCCTCACTTGGCAAAACAGTTCATTTCCTGTATTATGAAATCGATCGTTCTTGGACTTTTTCCACCAAAATTCTTTCTTAGTGTTTTTTCAATATTTGTCGATTCCTTTGAGAGATAATCAATAACTTTCATTACCTCTGACGATGTTGCCGTTAAAATTTTCAACTTACTCGATAAAGAACTATCCTCTAAATACAGAATATCGTCTGGGTTAATGGCATATATTTCGAGCAAACGTAGAGCTTTGACCAATTCCTGGGGGTTGTCACGGAAAAACGGGTTTGATACAACTTTGTCCAGTTCATCCGTTTCCCATTTAAGTCTTTCATGGATATTATGCAAAATTTTCGTCACAGTTGCATCAGTATCAGAGCCTCTAGGTAGTATTCAAACTCTCTTCATATTGTCCAATCACTTCTCCATTGCTCGAAGAAACCGATGATGAGTGAGGAAGGTCATACATCTCCCTTTTGATACCTTTCGCCTCTTTAATTTCACATACTTGTTTTTCTTTGTTAATTCTAGAAAATAGATTCCTATCGCAAGTTCTTCTATGTTCATTAAGTTTTTGCATCTCATCTCTAATTGTTACATATTTCTCTTCCTCTTTTTGTCGTTCTTTTTCTATTTCATTTTGTCGTGCCTTGTTTTCTTCTTCCTCCAACTCAGCTTCCCGTTGCTGTCTCTTTTTTGTACAGAGTGGGCACAGATAATCATTGTCACCAATTTTTATCCATTTTTCACCCGTGAAGTATCTGTAAGCTTCTTTGCCTTTTCTTTTGATAAATTGAGATGGGAAAATATCAAAAAATCGAATAGTCGATGGAACAGTTCTGGAGCAATCTACACAAGTTGGAGCGTTTCCCATATTTTCTGAAACATAAAATAATACCACCTAGTTAGTGAAAGTCAATTTCAAACATAAATTAGATAGACAAACCAAACCGAGAAAATACAAAACCAAACTAAACAACCAAAATGATCTGCAAAGAATAAAGTCGATCCCTAATGGAGATTATACCAATAATACGGAAGTGTTCCAACTCTATACCTGCTTGAAAAAGTTCAAACCAATTTTCATGCACCAGACACGTGACGCCTCCAGCTAAAGTGCTTTTCATAAGCAGCCCAAATTCATTTCACTAGCGCCCTCTGGAATTATTTGTAGAATTGAAGTTTCCAAGTGCCCGGGGAGGGGAAGCATATGCTGTTGCTTGTAAATCTATCACATGAACTATGCAGATAATGTCAAAAGCGTTAAATGAAAAACATTACCCATAGAGGCTTGAAGCTATGAGGAAGTAACCTTAAAGGCCCAATATAACTAAGAAATAACCTTGCCTTCGAGAAAACCCCGGTCTATGCTTGCCTACTTTACATACTTGTCCCAATAGAAAAAAGAAAGAGAGGACACCGTTTTTCAAACCAACTCGAATTTAGAATGCATGGTATCCGTTGTACAAATAAATATCAAGCGTATTATATAGTTAGAATCATGACATATTTTTTACCTAAATACCTTATACAAGATAAAAAAATGATTTCTATCACCAAAGGTCAACATGCCGACCGTCGCTCAAGACATGGAAATTATCGAGACACCGCCGAAGATTACCGAGATAATTTTAACACTCTTTAAATGGACGAGACCTAAGCGAGATCCCAATTTGTACATTGGATACGTTAATTCAATAATTTCGATTTTTATTAAGACATTTTTTATACACGCCACGTTCAGAAATATTTATAACCCCCGATCCCCCTTCTCATTTTTTCCATTCACTTTTTAAATTTTCCCAACAAACCATTGACCAATCCGAGCGCTCCTTTCAGATGCTTCTTAGAAATGCCTATAAGGCTGCAAGATCTGCGATTTGCTCGATCGGGAGGGGAAAATTCGTGATTGCAAAGTAAATAAGAAAGGTATGAATAAAATGTTGACATTATTTATCTTAGAATTCGTGGAAGATTTGGAGGAAAAGCAAAAATTGGGTAACAAAGGCATATAATGCGAGGCAGGCGAGTTGGTATGAAAAAAATTTGGTGCCCTCCCCTTCTTTTTCTATTGGGACAAAACCTGTACCAGCACATTCTTTAAACTTTCACTCTGCTAAATGTGACGACGGGACTCCATGACGGGCCCTGTCCAAACCTCTTTAGAGAATTCAGGGGCCAGACCATCTGTCCTTTCTGAATATCAGTCGGACTCCTAGGGTGATAACATGCATAAGCTCGCTACAGCCGAAAGAGCACGGATTGTATTACGTATGCCCTCTTTTGATATCCATTTACAAATTCATCTGTGTTGCTCGGGCCCCTGCATTTTGCCGTCTTGTTTGTGTGCGGTCATCTAAAAGTGAGGAGGTTGTTAAATACAACAATTGTACGAACTTGAGACCTCTGGGTAATTGCAAAAGTTGGAGGTATGTGCGCACGTAATCCAGGATAACCACACCGTCTGCTATTTTCGTAGCACCTGGCCGTTCTAAGTCGACACCGGTTGCCCATTGGTCTCGTTGGTTTATGTGTAGTCCTTTGTGTTTGATGTTTCTGTGTGTGCGTTGGTGTTCCTTGTCCCCTTTGCGTCTCTTTTCGTGCTTGTCTGCTTTGTGTTTTTGCATAGGGTGTTTTAGGGTTTTGCTGTGGGTGCTGCACCTTGGTGTTGTTGGAGATCCCCTCTTTTTTTATCATTTATTCTGTTTTTGCCCAACAAAAAATCTGCTGTTTAGAGGGATGGCAGCCCTCTCAAGCTTACAAATGTGAGTTTACAAGGAACTTTGTTGGATTTACATTTATATATTACACATGGACAACTTTCACTCACACTTTCACACAAATACTTCAAGATAGCACAATTTAGGGTAAACAATGGGAAGTAAATGGTCCATTTACCACTCACGGTTTACCGTAAACAATGTTATTAAAGAAAATAACAATAATACATGTTCTTATAATGATAGTGATACAAAATGCAATGAAATGAATCTTTTGAGAACCTTTTTGCATAAACATTTTTCGAAATACTTTTATACTGGCATGTTGGCTAGCAAAAGATTTCTGTCAAAGTCATAAACAATTTTCTTGATACATATACCATAAAAAATAGTTAAATGGGGTTGAAAATTAAAATTCTCACAAAATAGTTCAAATGATGGAACCCTGCCATATTCATTAAAAAGCATAAATATATCTTACTTCTTTGTCATACCATTTCTGTATAAAAATTGGTTTATTGTCAATAAGAATGTCGTTATTATGCCAGACTGGTGTAAAAATATTTTCTTCACATCTGTTTTAACCCCTGTATTCGTTTAATGCCTCCATAAAACCTTTTCAAAATAAATTTTTTATCGCACCTGAACGCTTTTTGATAATTTTTCTCCTAAGGTTGCCAAATGCATAATGCTTTCATGAATAATTTGTGTAAGAAGTCTACACCAAGATGATTTACAAACAATCATTCTTCTAATCCATGTTAATTTGAGTCCTTTTTTAAATGAATTTATACATATTATTCTGAGCCCCCCCCCCCCCCCCCCCTTGTAAAAATCCTGTACTAATAGCTTCCTGGCAACTCTATCCTTTTTGTTAATCCATATGAAATTAAAAAGAATTGTTCTAGCTTTTTAGTCCAAAATTTACTAGGGTTTGGCAATTTTATAAATATGTAAGTTAATTTAGATAAAAAACAGTGATTTAACAACATTAATTTTACCTTAAATATTCCTTTTTGATCAAGACGTTACAAGTGTGTTTATATTTCTAATCTGTTTTTCATAGTTCAGTGTAACAATATTATCAAATTTTGTTGTAAAAATGATACCGAGAAATGGAAAGGGTTGATGCTCTAAATTCCAGTTTACTTTCAAATCTTGGCATAATTTTTCTTTAGAGAATTTCATCAAACCCATCCAAACACAAACTTTGGTTAAAGTCCCGAAAATTTTGAAAATAAAGTCGCTAGTGTTAATGCAGCCCTAAAGCCCCTGTCACACCTTCACGTTCTGGTATGGCATTTGCACTACGACCGCCAAAATTGTACGAAACGTGGTGTGAACGTAGTAAGGACACGGGGAACTAGTAAGAACTCGCTGATACGTATTGTGGTCGTAGTAAGGACGTGCCCGTGCGCCGAGCCACCACGACCGTTTTGAACTGTTCAAAACAGTCGTAGTGAGGACGCGGAGATGACAGAACGTGTTAAGGACTACTTGCGAACGTATTGAGAACTTCATAGACGTATTAGAAACGTGTCGCGAACGTAGTAGGGTCGTAGTACGGACGACTAAAACTTTTACATATAATTATATGGAGATCGTCACGTCTCTGCCGTCCTCACCACGTTCTTGGTTTTAGAGGTCGATAAAATCAAAATAGACCTCATACAAACAATTTATCCTTTGAACGTGTCATGATCGTAGCATGAACGCAGTAAGGACTTCGAGAACGTAGTAAGCACGCCGTACTATTACGATAGTACGGCGTGCTTACTACAGACGCCTTCGTCGTAGTGTGAACTTGGGGCCGATCGTAGTGCGAACTTGACTAAACGTATTAAAGACGGGAAGGACGCGCTACTAACGTGTTACATGTACGGACGCTAAAGATCGTGTTGCGTACGTATTAGAGTCGTCAATTATTGTTTCGGAGAGCCCTTCCGGGTGAAAAATGCCACGTTCATGAAAAATTTGAAGGACTTCTAGGACGTAGTAAGAACGTTTTGATATCTTAATATCTTAATTACTGCGCATCATTATTCCCATGATTTCCACACAAAAATATATGGCGAGATCGGATTCTCTGTTTACAACCCCTTCCCAACCCGAAAATTTCTGAAAAAATCCCATTCTGGATAACACATGATGAACTATCAGTAGATAACATTTTATCCATTTTCGAAACTTTTCTCCAAAATTAAGATAATGCAGAACTTTATCAATAAATTTCCACGATACGGTGTCAAAGGCTTTTCTATAATCAATTAGTACTACTAATCCATCTATATTTTGTTCTTCAGCTATACTCAAAATATCATACATTAAGCGAATGTTTTCCCCAACATAACGACCAGCTATGAACCCCTTCTGATTTTCGTTGATGATTGAATCTAAAATGCTTTTAAGTCTATTTGCAAAATTTCCAGGTAGGATTTTATAACAAGTATTAAGTAGTGTGATGGGTCTCCAGTTTTGTATATTTTCTCTGGGTTTGTTACTTTTGGGAAGAATAGTAATGATACGGTAACCATGTTTGTAAGAAATTGACATTTTACCTCTATTTATGCAATATTCTAATGATCTATATACTAATGTTCCTAAATCACTCCAAAAGTTTTTAAAGAACTCTGCTGGGAAACCTGTAGTCCCTGGGGATTTATCGTGCTTTAACCTTTTCAATGCTCCTGGAATTTCTGTTTTACTAATATCCATGTCTAACATCTCTTTTTAATCAACTGTCAATTTGGGAACTTGGGCATCTTTAAGAAGTTCACCAAGATCAATATCATCTAATTCATCATCTCTTGATTTATACACATCTACATAAAATGTTTTAATAAAATCTAATATATCATTTGCCTAATTTTCATAAGTAGGTCATCATTTCAAGAAGTAGGTCATCTTCTATGGTAAAATTTGTATATCTTCATTATGTCCTGACAGTTCGGAGGTTACAGTATACTCCCTTTTGATCTCATAAAAGATATCTTGAACTTTTTGAACATATGTTGAATCTCTTAATAGAGAATTATTGAATTTGAAGCAGCTTCTTTCATGCTCTATGTCTGTTGTTCTCAAATGTAATTATATCATAGCATGATCTGTTTTATTATAACCTGGACTAATATAAGAGTTATCATAAATAGCCATTAGATCATCTGATATGAGAAAAAATCCAATCTTGCTTTTTTTACAGGGTTTTTCTTGAACCAGGTACATGTGTATATCTAGTTAAATGTTCATTATGAGATCTCCATGGGTCCACTAGCTTATGATTACCCTTCAACGTCTCTACTGCTTTTCTACTATTTGGGTTATTAACATGTAAATATGTATAACAATCTTTTTGAAAATCCTCTACCAAATTCCAGTGTCCACATATTACATGAAAGTCGTTCCCAAATTCTGAGTTTGTTTCATTAAATTTTTCATGAAATTCAGGTTTGTCTTGATTGGGTCCGTAAATTGTTATCAAAGTTATTCTATACTTATTATCGTAGATACTTTAGTCTAAAGCCAGCATATTTCCTTCGTTATCCTTTTTAACTTGATGTAAAACAGAGGTATCATCCTTTGTTTGTATGTAAAGTAGGCAAAAATACAGACCGGGGTTTTTTCGAGGGTAATGTCATTTCTAGTTATATGGGGCCTTTAGGGATAGATCCTCATGCATTCAAGCCTCTGTGACATTACCACTAAAAGACGGTTGCACCGCGATAGAGTTCGTACATATGGAACTTAATGTACATGTCATAATAGGGAACGTAAACAATGTGAGGAAATGAATGGAGAATGTGTTGTGATTTTGATAGAAGAAAGAAGGTCATCGTATCTATCGTTTCAGCAAACTGAACTGACATAATCAAATTAAGACAATTACAGTGTATTCAGTGTCTTACGATCCCTATTGTTTTGTAATTTAGTTGGGTTTCTTATGCTACGCAGTACATTTGGGGGGGGGGGGTGTTAAAATGCAAATCCGTCTGCAGCCGTAAATATGGAACTTTGTGACGTCACACAAACTTTTTGTTTAAAAACGTTAAAAAGTTTACAATATTCCTGTCGCCTCATTTAATTCAATTCAAAAGTGAATTGATGCTAAAATGTACGCAGACTTAGATAGGCAATTTATATCATTGACGTTACAAATGGTCTCGTAAGTATTATACCATGCATAATAAATTTCTTTCAAAGAAAAGAGGGGATCAACAACAACAACAACAACCGGTTGCAGCACCCACAGCAAAACCCCAAAACACCCAATGCAAGACACAGAGCAGACACACAGAGAAAGAGACGCAATATTTACAAGGAACACCAACCACAAAGAAACATCAAACACAAATGACTACACACATAATCAAACGAGGCCAATGGGCAATCGGTGCCATCTTAGGAAGGTCATCTGCCACGCAAGTTTTTAAAGGTACAAATGGTGTAACAGGGCTTAAACTGTCAATAATGAAGTTTTACCGTAAATAGCTTTTAAGCACTACCATTTGAACATCTATATATTACTTGCATAAAATATTTCTCACATTTTTGTTTTATAGACGTTTTTACTCTCTAGTACACACAATTTCGGTACACTTCAGAAATTGTTATTTGCATATGCAGTATGTAGAAATATAAAGAAAAGGGAGGAGATCTCCAACAAGACCCCGTTGCAGCATCAACAGTAAAACACCAAAACACCCGATGCAAAAACACAAAAGACGAGTACAGCACGAGACGGAAACGTTTACTAAGGTCAAAGTGAACACGTCAGCAAATCGCCTGAATGAACTTCACAAACATGCAGTAAACCACGAATACAGTCTTTTTGAAATTCTCAAAAAAAAAACTTACTCACTAATATTTCATTAATTGCAAATGCAAGGTTGATATCATGTATAAAAAGCATGTTCCATTCAAATAACCATTTTGAACGTGGATAGTCGAACACTTTCAAATGACTAACAACGTGTAATAGTGTATGACGGCTTGATTGGCCATGGGAGGCAGGTGTAGTCTGCTTTACACATGTGCGTTTGTTTACTAAATCCTGAATGAAAATTTACCTTTATTTAGTTATGATTTTTTGTTCGTTTTTTAATATTTGATTTAGACTGTGAATTTATATATTATATATACACATATCAAAATTACTGTGCATATATATACACATCAAACTTATATATATACTTCTCATAGATAAAAATAAATGAGAACTATACATGTACACTGTAGATCCCTTTAGCTAATTCTCCCTTAGACTTGTCAGAGTTTTGATTTCACGGTCGTTCTCTAAGTTGGGTCTCTATAACTTTACAATACCAAGCCAATACTATTTGTTCATTACATTTTTCTTTTCAGATTTTTATAACACCGATTGTCGATTCATTTTCGTCCCACGTGCTATCCGTCAGCCATGTTGATTTGTTTTGATACAGTATTAGCCTTATGCAAATAAGTGCTTACACGTGTTCGCAATCGGTGTTCTACGGAGAAAAGTGGGTTATATTAGGGTGCCAATCTCATAAGCAATAATTGATCATAGCTCGGTAGTGAGGGCATATGCGACTATTGTAACCAGCCAGTTTCTAATTTCTAAGCATGATTGGCTCGTCTGCGTTAAAATTTTGACAAAAATAGTTGATTCATAGTTTGATCTTGACAAGACCTAGGGTAACTTTAATAGAAGTCTATCAATGTAAAAAATAAGAAAACTGGATATTACCGGTATCACAGTCACATATTGCACCTACTTCCAAGCTATGATACAATTGGTACCCGAGTATATACATAGATTTCTCCGTAGAAGACAGAATTTGAACACATGCAAGCACTTATTTGCACAAGGGTATAAATACTGTGTAGCAAAACAAAACACCAAGGACGGAAAACAAGTGTAGGTGTAATTGAAAACGAATATGAAACTAGAATCTGTAGTTATTTATCAGAATCTGAGAAGAAAAAAATAAACTATCAATTTTAAGGTAAAATTAGCAATTAGCTTGGCAGTGGACATACACACGGTAGCGAATGATGAGCTAATCATGTAACAAACAAATACTCTCTTACATGGGAATCCCCTTCGATTAAAAAAGAAAAAGAAATATACTTTAAATGAAGCTATTTCTTTTATGTCTTTCATATGAGCATCATTATCATTCTTCTCTGGTCAAGAATAGAGGAATATTTAGAAAACACTCAAACAAAAAATTTCTATTTCGTTTACATATTAGGATACGATGCACGCGAATTAACAAAAATTTCTGTATCAGTGTTCAGGTTACAATTGTATAATCGATAATATGGAAATATGAAATAATGGACGCTTCTTTTCATGTGGTGGAGGTTTTTGTTTGTTTGCTTTGGTTCTTGTTTTATCCTGATTGTGTATGCCTTCGGTTTATGATTTTCTGAATTATCGATTTTGTACTATGTATTGGGATATGGTCATTATCCATTATTGTCAAAAATTGATATACGTCAGATTTAGACAGAATTAACCTTGATAAATCGAAGGGAATTCCCATGCAAGAGCTTTTTGATTCGCTACAATGATAATCAGAGAGCTGATAAAAAAGCATTGCGTCCCTGAAATTGAAGTCGGAGAAAATATCAGTGAGTTACTTCGTTTGTATATACTATACCGCGCACTCAGTCTTATAGTGTTCTAACTACTATGTGACACTTTTCGAGAAAATCGACTTGGAAAATTCTAGGTGGTCGGAAAGCAAAACCATGAAAATTTAGGTAAGCTATATTACCGTAATTATTTATACAAAGAAACACAAATTTACAGTCCTCAAATTGTTTATCTCAATAGACATTTTTCATCGTGACGAACTTCGCGCTTCGAACTTCGTACTTCGCACTTCGAACATTGAAGAATAAGTGGCGTAGCTGCCGTTCGCGTATAAACTCATAAGCAGAATCATCTACATTTTGATTAGTAAACTCAATGGAATGGTATATTGTACTTCCCGTACAACTGGCGCGCTTTTTTCGGCAACCCACTTATGAAATTAAAGTGCGAAGTTCGAAGTGCGAAGTGCGAAGTTCGTCACGGTGAAAAAAGTCTATTCAATCGATATGGCCAAAATATGGACTTAGAATACTTCTTACGGGCACCTGGTCTCACTTTGGAATGTTATTCATTTCGAGGTTCGCAACCGTTCCAATCGAAATTCTAATGATTTTGTCTTGCCCTCTCGACTTTGGGACTTAATAACTGACAGGTACTTTTCATATGTTTCTTTTACTAACCACTTTCACAAATTCCATATAATTGTTTTTACTCTGTCGACTTTCTTTGATCTTTCGGAAATCTCTCCCATAAAGCTTTAAGATACATTTTCAAAGAAAGCATCGATATAGAACGCTTTGTTGTTGAAAATAAAAAAAGCTAAAAAAAATCGATGGCTTTTACGCCCTATATTTTGACTTAGGTTAAGTTTAGTAGATATATCAAACCGTAATGGTTCCAATGCTATGTTCAACTTACTTTTGATAGAAATTGAACAATATTAGATTGAGTGCGCGTTACATAGATAATTTATCATAAGTTTAATATATATGTATATCTACATATTTATATCAGATAGTTTCAATTGGTACCATGTGAACATCTATATATTACTGGCATTATTATTGTTTTGTAGACGTTTCTATTATTTATTATTATTTTATATCCATTTACATATTCATCTGTGTCTCTGGGGCCTCTGCGTTTCGCGGTCTTGTTTGTGTGATGTCATCTTACAATGAGGAGGTTGTTTTACACCACAATTGTACGTTCTTCGAGACCTCTGGGTAATTGGAGAAGTGAGAGGGTTGTGCGCACGTAATCCAGGATAACCACAACATTTGCTACTTGCGTGACAAATGGCCGTCCAAAGTCGGCACCGGTTACCGGTCTCGTCGGTTTATGTGTAGTCTTTTGTGTTTGATGTTTACATGTCGTGTGTCTCTTTTCCGTCTCGTGCTGTACTTGTCTTTTGTGTTTTTGCATCGGGTGTTTTGGTGTTTTACTGTTGATGCTACAACGGAGTCTTGTTGAAGATCTCCTCCCTTCTTTTTATTATTTTTTAAATCAAAGAAACTTGTGTTTTAACGCATGTTGTTAGTCATTTCATCGAGAGTGTTCTATTTTCCACGTTTAACATGGTTATTTTAATGAAAACATAATATAATCCCAGTCTTTATCAAATATGAAAGAAAAAACTGGAAACCCTAAGGGAAATCTTCATACAGGGCTTTTTTTAACAAAAATAAA
Organism: Pinctada imbricata; assembly: GCA_033119305.1. Taxonomy (NCBI): domain Eukaryota; kingdom Metazoa; phylum Mollusca; class Bivalvia; order Pterioida; family Pteriidae; genus Pinctada; species Pinctada imbricata. The sequence continues at coordinate 61,486,459 of VSWD01000003.1, forward strand.
GTCTTTCATTCAAAAGTCACATATGTATTTAGTCATTTAATCGAGAGTGTTCTATTTTCCACGTTTAACATGGTCATTTTAATGCAACATAATATCTATACATGAGATCCACCCTTTGTACACAACAAAATTGAATATGAATACGACCTCAAGTAATTTAAAAGTTGCAATTTATTTTTGTCGTGAGAATTTAAAAAAAGGAAACGCATAGTATTACGCGTGTTTTACTACATATTTCGTAGTAATTCCATAATGCAGCAAAACGTTTTTTAAATTTTTTACGCGAGTGGATGATTGAAGTAGCGCAGTCACTCTGACCTGAATATGGGACATATTTACATACTGTTTATACAAACAGCAATTTCCAAGAAATGCTGTTTTTCACAGAATGAAAAAGATTACAAAACTCTAATTTCAGAGTAAATATATGGAACTAATATATAGATGTTAAGGAGGTATTGAACACTTGGACGCCAAATTCAATTTTGCTAAAAATTTCTGAAATTATATATATCTTGTCTGTCCTTAACTATACAAACTTACATTTGATTCTATCCACAGGAATATTTTCTACGAGACTTTGAAATATGCATTAGTCGACGTTTTCGTGAATTTCTTGATGACGTCATAATATTGAAAGTGTCATTCCAGTTCTCATAAACCTATTGGAGATTAATTTTGATTTAACTTCCAAAATAACCATAAATATATTGCACTTACGTATGGAAAAGATTAAATGAATTGTGTTTTAAACATAGGCAGGATACTTGAATAAAAGATGACACTGTCGCTAAAAAATTGCAATTTCGGGCCAATTTAATGTAGTTGCTAGTTAATTATTAGGAATACTGTGGATGAATCTTTGTCAAAAACTATCAAAATTATCAAGAATGTCCAGAGATGATTTCATGATTAAATGGGAAAAATTTAATTTAGGATTAAAATATTACAAGGCTTTATATTTTCCATTTTTTTCTTCCCAAATCGTCCATTTTTAATGAAGTGACATCCGCTTTCCAGTAATGTAAATTTGTAGAATACACTGTAATGAAGCTTTTAGTAGAGCGACCAAATTGAAAAAGGGACTTAGTTTTCGAGTTTAATCAACACCCCTAACACAGGCCTGAATTTGGTCTTAACTTTTAGCTGAATACCCCTGCTTTCAAGAACAGCTGTCGTAAAGAATACATCATGGTCAGATTTTGTTTAAATTGGGTAAAAAGTGATAAAACCGTGAAAAAATAAAAACGAAATATTTATCGGTTACATCCTTTGTATTCCTATATTTGACTCTGTTTTGTACAGAGAGTCATTGCAATTCTTGCATTAGATATGTAAATATGATATAGAGTTATTTTGGAGGTAGAATATTTTCTCCTCTCTCGAAAAATGGCAGTTTTATGCAAATTTCTATGAAATATGAAGAATCCGTGTTAATATATTATCTAAAGCCCCGAGACTGAATTTTTGTCTCGAAACATATCGACAAATATATGTATATTATTTCTGAGGCCTTTTCATCGTAAATTTTTCTAGAGGCTTATAAATAAATATAAAAAACTAATGCGTATACACTTGAAAGTTAACCGTCATTTCCTAAAGAAGATTCCGTAGATTAAGATTCGGTTGACCACGTGTTACAGTTTTTATCAAATCGTACTTTTTTGTCGGTATATATACGTATGTTTGATAAAAGTAACTGCCGAAAGAGGAATTATGTCATCCTGTTGACAAATTCGTGAAAAATACCTCATTTTAATATGCCAAGTGAAGATCACGTATGGAGACCCGTTTGTGACAAGTTGTAATGAAAATACGTGAATTTCAAAACTTCGCATGAAGTTTCTATTAAATGATAAAATGTATCTTACGACGTTCATTTTAGAACTACAGTGATGTAAATATATATGCCAAGCTTATTGGTCAGAGTTTGGACTCTTCGTTTTCTTTGTTTTAAACATTGAAATATGCCTTTCGTTAACGTTGTGCAATTTTTCAAGTTTATCATCCGTACTTACCCTCATTCAGATTCGTAGCTGTTACAAATTAAGTGGAAGCTTTTCATGATGCATTGGGTCAGAGAACCTCCCTTAAGGCGCCCAGGGGATCTCATGGAAAGTCCTAAAGTGTCACAGAATGGGGGGGGGGGGGGCTTTGTTTTGTGCTGTACATAGCACAAACACCACATAGTCATACGTAATATTGGTAACGTAATTGAGCAATCCTACATTAATGATGACTATATACATACTTCTACAATAAAACAAATAAACAGCTATATATTTCGGAGAAGAAAAACAGAAAAATGTGTGTTCTGGTCTGTTGACATTGGAAAGTTTGATCGTTTTTCCCGAAGCGCTCCGAATAAAATAAAAAGTATGAAAAAGGTATGAACAGTATGACTGAAGTCAGTGCAATGTATCCAAGTTCCGATTTTCAACTACGAATGTTCAAGAGTCCAAGATACGATACAACAATATTAGACTTTTATAACGACGAGACTGGTGTTCTCAGCTCAGCGTTAGTACCAAAAAGAAGATCAACAAGAAAGTTTCAGTGAATAAACACGGTTAGAATGTAATTGATAAAACGAATAGCCGATTACAAAAATTATATCAGAAGTCCAAATTCATTATGTTACATGTATAGCTACAACAATTCGATTGCATTATGAGACAAGTGTAATATATATCCGCAATTTTAGGTTCCTAATATTGAGTAATTTGAATGTCCTATTTCCAACTGTAATACTAGAAAAGCTATTTTGCACCTGGTTACACTCATTTATTATTTTGAAGTGTTCTTTTTTTTGTGACGCAATTCCATTTTTCAAATCAGAAAAAAATAGTCGGGCGTTATATACGAAAATGTGAGAGGAGTACATCGGATAAGAACACCATTTACTATGTGCATAGTAGGTTACCTACTATAGAGCATCCTTTAATGTATGGTCATTTCTATTTCATTATCGATGAAGCATGGAAAATGATGAACAGACAATCAAAACTCTTTTTAAAAAATGCATACAAAGTCATATTTTTCGTACGCGGCCAATGTCGTATAATGTCCAACAACGATCAGCCAATCAGAAACGAGAGATCCAGAACTAGAAATCAGAGTTTATCTCCATTATCATCTACATCTACATGTAGTACAAATGCCTTTAAGTAACGTTTTAGCGACAAGTGTTTTAACACCGTCAAACGGAGGAAGAAAATGCAATAATTGCTTTAAATATGAAGGGGTCGTATAGGCAGTTACGCTGCTTATCTAACTTGAAGCTTGTGGAAGTAAAACACAATGCGCATTTCCTTGTTTTGTTGATCGCAAAATCTTTGTTGTACTAAATTATTTCTATAATTGGGCGGACAAAAGACTTCCATATCAAATGTTTGAAATCATCAGAATAGAGATAGTACAGAAAGACAAAAAGCTTTATTTTCAAAATTATTGATGTAAATTTGTCGTCTACTTTAAAATAAAACAATACTTTTATTCATATTTATTATTTATATGTTGAAATTAGACTTTGCTGTTATTATGTGGTGTTTAACTCCGTAACAGTATCGAGGAAACATCTAGTTTATTTTGTAGTGATTGTTATTAACAATGTTATGGGGAGGGGCAGTTTAATTGCCTGTAACTCTTAAGTTTGTAAATCGATCTCTGTCAAACTTTCCAAAAAACGCATTCACATATCAAAATATCGTTTCCTTTAGGTTATTTTCATTTTTGAATCAACATTCTCATAATTCAAATGAAAGAATTGAATTTTTCCATTTTACCTATTTATCGTAGAATGTGTGCTCATTCATCCATGAAGTTGGAATTAGAAAAATCAATTTAATCCAAAAAGTTTCTTTTGACTTCAATAAGCATAATGACATTTATTTTGGCCACATGGATTATCCATTTGTAAAATGAAGTAAGTTTTTGTTCAAAAATCTATGAATTTGAATTTTACTAATTTTCCGCTTTTCTGTGAAATTACAGAAATTCTGACCATACGAATTTGTTTACGACACCTCAAACGCATGCCCCACGTTATATTCTTTCGTTTGATATGAAATTTAGCCCTGTGTTAGGGGTGTTGATTAAAATTTCAAATTTAGCGACTTGGTTGCTCTACTATTTAATTTTCTATTTTATACATGCTAAGTTTCAATGCAATACGTTTATTAATAATGTTTTTATTGCATATTGAATGCGAAGGTTTGTGACGCCATTTTCCCCGATTACGTCGAAATGACGTCGTGGTTTGCTCATGGATAAAACTCCCAAAGACCTAAATTTCGAAAATCACCATAATTTCTTCAAATGACGCCGGAAATTATTCAAACTTTATCAGGATACTCAAATGTTTTAAGGGAGTTAAGACTGTACTTTTCCTAGGAAGCGAGAAAGCAAATTGTGCCGCCGCCATCTTGGTGTTCAAACCCTCCTTAACATGATACCAATGGAAATTATTTAGCGGTAGAACTTCGTTATCTGCAGTTTAATTCCTTGGAAACTATTTGTAACTTTAAATATATGGTATATTTATGAAATGTTTCTTTGTACATGAAGATTTACTAATATTAAATCTACAGCATATGCTTTTACATCTTCAAAGTTCAGCAATGATAGACTCATGTTAAGTTATTTTGTTCTATTTTACTTTTAAAAGTAATATAGAAAATACTGTGGCCCAGTAAGATATATTCTAAGATGTTTTGAAATAACACTGTAATATTGCCAAACACATTGGTACCCCTTTTAATATTATTGCATTTTCTACTATAAATATAAACTATATCCAATATTATGCAAAAAATAAGCCATAAAATTTCTTTATTTTGCACTAATTTATAAAATAATGAGTACAGATATGGGAAAACACGCATTCAAAAATGCAGTTTTGTTAATGGCCAAGCTAGGGCTTGAAAGATAAGGTAACCTCCAAAATGTCTCAGTATGTTTAGACAAGCATCTAACAAGAATCAGCAGTTCAAAACTAATGCTTTTGACTTTTTTTTCACAATCTCAAAATGTTGCCTATAGAAAAAACCAGAAGGAAGTGTTACATCTTTATGTAAAAATTAGTCGAATTTTCAAATGGTCTTTAATGGGCAAGATTGTCAGTTGGGTAGTAAATGTTTATAGTCTGGGATGAACGTTTTGGAAATGAAAAGAATTAAACGGTAAGGAAGGGGCCACCTTAAGGGCATGGTCATTTTTATGGTGGAAAAGATTTTTACAATTCATCAACAAATAAATAAAACTATATTCTCGACGCAATTTAGGTATGACAAAAATGTTATTACGATTCAAGAGAGGTAACTTGGGCTACGGCTTAGGGAATATAAATTCCAAACAAGGTACATTTTTGTATATCAGACCATGTTGCCTGTCTGAAAATGTACTAAGGTATGCCATACCGTCCTGTAGCTTCATATCACAACCATCCTGTTACATTAATATTGTCGGTGTTTTATTAACATAACATTCAAAGTGTTTGGCCATGTGTCATTGTTTAGATTAAGGATTACTGACGAGGGTTAAGTACCCGAGACGTGCATGTCAGATCAATGATGCAAATTTATTTGTTCTTAAATTAATGATGCTTTTGAATTTTAAAACGTTTACATTTGTAGCACTTGGTGAGTGTCACAGCTAGTTTAACAGGGGTTCCCGAGGGCACGTGTAGGCAAGTTAGATCAACTTCTGTCGATCGTTTCTTCAACGTATTCGAACATTTCTGAGATCAAAAGCTCTTGAAATTTATAAAACTTGGGTCCTATAACATCATATCCCACCCATCCTGCTACGTCTTGCGATACATATTTGGATGTAATAACTTTCACACTATTTGGCCTTATTACATTGTTCAGATTGAGGATGACTGATGAGGGTGACTTTCCCGAAAACGTGCATGCGTGGGCAATGCTGCAAATTTATCTGTTCATAAATGATGCTACTTAATTCAAAATTGTTTTACACATGTTATCATGTCATTCGTCGATAATGCATCGATTATCCAAGGATATAGAGATTATCACTTATATATAGATTTTATTTTTTTGGCAAAGCCCCAACTGTTTCGGATACTTATCGTCGTTATAAAGAGTTAAAAGATTTGATTTATAAATTTGTTAAAGAATGTCAACAAAACAATATTACTTACGACGTCTAAGTAGATATCTCAAATGGTATATTCGAACTTTTCACGAACTTTTGTTCTTGAGTATGCCTTGATTTGATTTTAAGAAGGTGACCATATTACCATATCACTGTCGAGAGAAACATTGAAATTAAAGCGATAGCGTTCATTTTATTTAGCTGAAGCTAAGTTTTTAATTTGACATTATCATAAATTTCCCCTACTATATATTGTCTTCATTATTTGGGAATTATTTACTATTTGAACAACAGACGTAAAGACAAAGATTATTGATATCAAATGTGAAAAAGAAAGGAGATGATCTCTAACACCACTTGGTTGCAATATCTAAAGCAAACCACCTTTTTGAGGAAACAATCCATGCAAAAACACAGAGTAGACACGCACAGCAAGAACAGCAGAATGGACAAGGAACACAGGAAACAACAAAGAGACATCAAATCCAAAAGACCATACATAAACCAACGAGACCGGTGCCGACTTAGGACGTCCATCTCCTTTGCTGGATGGCGTGCACCCATCCCTTCTACTTTTCCGATGACCAAGAGGTGACCAGCATGATGCAGGGGTTCAAAAAGACAGATTTGAAAATGATACTAAGATTTTGTTTAAGATTTTGCGAATGAAATGCAGTCCGTGCTTTGCCGGCTGTAGCAAGCTCAAAGTATGCGTTATGGTTGCTCTATAGTGAGTGACGTTGAGATTATCATCTGAATCTTCTTTAACTCACTTACGTATTTCAAATATTATTTGGATTTTGTGGGGAAATATCTTAAGAGGCGGTAAGAGTCATAATCAGATCAATCTCAATACCAAGGCATGAACAATGAAAATGCAGATCAACAAATTAAATTTAAATCAATTCAGATTTTGACAATCCGTAGCATTTCTGCACATTCTTGAAAACAGTATGGTCTTCTGTATGTTGCACTAGTTTTGACGTCATATGACTTTACAATCACATCGTTATGTAACGGTTTGTGTAGGTGATATGCTGCTATATTGTCAATTCATATAGGCTACTTTAATTAACGTCAAAATCATCTCGGAATATTATATAACCAGGATGTAACGTCGATTCATATCGGCTGAAGCGCGAGTCTTGATTTTCTGATATGGACCGCTGACATAGGATAATGACTCGGTGTTGTATTTTACCTGATATGTGACCATATATTATCAATATCAGAATATCATATATGTGCATGGTACATGTAGGTATGTTTCATATATATTAAAGGGTAATCGGGGTAATCCTTTACTGAGGTATAAAAATCTTAACTCATAAAATATAAAGGCTTAAAAAGATATATTTGTTTGAGGTAACCCGGCCTACCCTATTTCCACCCATCCTCATTTCAAGCGATCAGTCTAGATGAAACTGATTCTGACTACATTAAAAAAAATCCAAGTCTTTGAACAATATTAGCAAATATCAAACCACTTTCTTCATTTTTGGCGCAAATCTTCTTTCGCCTCATTATAAAAATATTTAATAAGACGCCTATTTTCAGGTGACTATGACCCTCGATGTCTTTGCAAATGTGTTTAAATGAACACTGGCGAATCTAGCGGGGTCACTTTGACTCCGATCCCCTACTCTGTTGGTCAACCTTTTTCCTTTTTTTTAGCTCACTGGGACGAAAAAGTCCGGAGAGCTATACCATACCCTAGGCGTCGTCGTCGTCGTCGTCCGTAGACAAAACTTTAACCTGGGCAATATCTCTTGAACTATAAGGGTAAACATCAAAGAAGTACCTAACCGTCATTCAGTCTCAAAGTCGAGAAGACAAGGCAAAATCGTGAGAATTCCCATCGAAACGTTTGCGAACCCCGGAATGAACAACATTCCGAAGTGAGACCAGGTGCTCGGGGAGAGTCAGCGTCTCCTGATTGCATGCAACACCCGTCGCAACAGCTTCATGGAAACCTGTCAAATTTGGTGATTGTCTCGATGTACTTTTTGATGAACATGTCAGGTAAGTACATGTATGTCTTGTTTGGTGATGATGAAAGCCATTCAATCACAATGCAAAAGGGGTAAGACTTTGATATTTCAAATGTGGATATCTTGTGACAAGACCTTTCATTTGAGACCATGACCTTTGACCTTGTGACATTGGACTTTGATAAACTTTTCAAAAACTTTAACCTGGGCTATACCTCTTCAACCATAAGAGGTGGGGCATTCATATTTTCACAAGAAGATACCTTGTGATGATACTTTTCATTTGAGATAATGACCTTTGACCTAGTGATTTCGACCTTGGACTTTGACTTCCTTTTCAAAATCTTTAACCTGGGCTATATGTCTAGAACTATAAGAGATAGAGCTTTGATATTTCAGATGTAGATATCTTGTGATAAGACATTTTATTTGAGACCATGGTCTTTGACCTAGTGACCTTGACCTTTGCCTTTGACCTACTTTTCAATACACTTTAACCTGGACTATATTGGTTGAACAATAAAAGGTAGGACTGTCACAGAAAAAATCCCACCATATTTCAAAAGAAAAGAAACTCCTTGTATTTCCTATAGCTACACACCAACAGTTGCATCTAAAATTTACAACTACAAACGATTCCTGCAGTGTATTGATTTAAGTAATCCCTCACTACATCCACTTCCCTGCGAATGTTCTTCATCGGATTTCAAGTACTCTCCTTGTGGACACTTTATTACTGGTGACCTTAGTATAGTCAAGAACGACAAGAATAGAGCATTGTTAATAAAGGGTCCAAAATACAGAGAAAGTATTTCCTTTACATGGAACCAAAATGTCAAAATTATCATGGACTCTTGTGAGGAATATGCAAGACGTTGGGCAAAGAAAGAGGATGTACAGCTCGACACCCTTTCCGAATGGATAAAATCAATCAGAGGGTTACTCTTATCTAGAATTAACCGATTAAAATCAACTGTGAACACCAGATTCGTGTCTATATTTAAAGACCCTGATGTTATCAAAGAGCTTACCTACCTCCAAGAACATTATGTCATCACACCAGCGGACAAAGCCTCAAATAATTACACATTTACTTGCAAAAAGTACTATTTCGACAGTCTAGTTAAAGAGTTGGGTTTCAATTCGACACCTGGAAATCCCACTTACACCCCAACAAACCTTTCTGCCTCTGAAATAATAGATAACCACAAATAAGCTCTTGCTTCCTTTGGCTTCGACACTACCAATTTAGATTTAGATTTACCATACTTATACTGCATACCTAAAATGCATAAGAATCCGTACAAACAACGTTTCATCGCTGGTTCCTCAAAATGTTCTACCAAATCTGTATCGATCTTACTCACCAAAGTTTTATCTGAAATCAGATCTGGGCTTCAAAAATATTGTTCGACAGTATATTCTCGCAGTAGTATCAACCAGATGTGGATTTTAAAGAATTTGAAGGAACTTTTAGAACATCTGAAATCCACTCATTTTAGTAGAGTCCATTCGATGAAAGCCTTTGATTTTTCGACACTTTACACTACAATTCCACATTCTAAATTGAAAGAAAGACTCGCAAAAATTATAAGTAATGCGTCTACAAGTAAGAACGGTAATCGCAAATACAAATTTATTGTTGTAAACTATGACAAAACCTACTTTGTAAAAGAAAAGTCCGATTCTGAAAATAAGTACACTGAAACAGACATTATTCAGATGTTAAACTTTCTGATCGACAACATTTTTGTGGTGTTTGGAGGAAAGGTCTTCCAGCAAATTGTCGGAATTCCAATGGGGACCAATTGTGCCCCACTCCTTGCCGACATTTTTCTTTACTCGTACGAAGCTGGATTCATTCAATCTTTGGTCTCTGAAGGGAAAAGATACTTAGCTTCTGACTTCAACTTCACTTACAGATACATAGACGATGTGTTGTCCATCAATAATCCAAAATTCGCGGATTACCTGAGCAGTATCTATCCTTCGGAGCTTGAAGTCAAAGAAACTACAGAGACAAGTAATTCAGCATCCTATTTGGACATAATGTTGTCCTACGACACTGGTGGTCACATGAACCCGGGAGGAGTAAGCATCGACTGTTTTGCTAGCCTCACCCGCCGCCGATGTCCATGCACGAAAATGAAAACAATATCTTAAAAACATACACTGCCTGAGGCTATGTCTATATAGAAAGAGCCATTGCGACCACGGCAGGGAAAGACATTCAGAACACATACTGTCAAACCCCTTGCGGGGAACTTTTGCCTCATCATTTGAAATAATTTTAAAAATCCAAACTCATCCCCATCTGGTAATATTAAACAAAGTATAATTGAATATTAACTACAAATAGAACCAACAGAATATGATTATTTATACAATAGTCTTTTGGAATGCGAATATACTGTGATAACCTATAATGGATCCATGAGTTATGTTACATAATGCGCAATACATGCCATTTTTCATGCGAAAAATGACGTTGAGATACGTTTAAAACTCCATTGCTAAGGCCCTGTTACTACGTACCGTCCTACTTCAAATTTTATACAAATAAATGGACATATGTAAATATAGGAAAGGAAATTGTGTGATCTTAACATTTACCTTTTCATTTAGTTCGGACGACGCCGACGCCGGGGGTTTTGCAATCGCTCTTTTGCACTAAAGTGCAGTCGAGCTAAAAATTATTTAAATCTTGGAGAGTACAAATTGATTCAATGATAGAATAAACTTGGCATCATTCAAGACCCACACAGCAGACAAGGATATATTTCATTTTGATAAATCATGCATTTGTGTCAGCCCTAAATAATGTACATTGTACATATCACCCAAGGATATAGAAGCGATCATTCATTAATTTTGGTAGAGCTCCAGATCTTACATAGACTTTTGAATTCTTTAAAAAGAGATTAGGGACATGTGAACGGTGTTATGGAAAACATTGAAAAAACAAAACAGGAATGCTAATGAGAATAGATATAGACAAAGAATCAGCTATTTCTAATGACATACTTGCACTTACAGTTTATGACTGGTTTCCTTGATACGCTTTGATTAGATACTAAGAGAGTTGGATCACCATTTTGCTCTGGTAAAAAAGAAAGAAAGAAAGGAATAAGATAGGACAAAAAAAAAACATGGAGAAACAAAGACTACATTATGGTAAATTATTCCTTTCATCCAGAGGGCTCATTACATTGTTAATAATCTTTATTCTGAATTGTTTCTGCAGTGTATCTATTTATTCATACCAAACAAAATACAATTTTCTTTAATAAGTAAAGGTAATCCTATTTCTATGATTCAGATGCAAAACTTGAAAATAAGTGCATGCAAGGAAGGAATCAATTTTTAATTATCATCAAAAGAAATCAATAACAAACATTTTGAATTTTTGATTACTTTAAAAAAAAGTTGGAGGGTTGAGGTAGACAAATCAAATACATTTATATGACAATACAAGTACTACTGTGCATAAGAAATGCCGTACTTACTAAATCAACATCATACATGTAACATTATCTATATTATGAATCAATTTGTCCAGTGTCAGAGCATTTGAACAAATTGGCATTATTGCTCAAATTTATACACACGCTTTGGTATCTATAAAACTCTAATAATTGATACATTTTAGTATGATACATGGCTATATTTAAAAATAAAAAATAAGAACTTTCAATTTACATTCTATACTGTATAAAGGCAAAACGAAACAGGAAAAACACTACATTTTTTTACGGAAAATCATCTCTTTCATTCAGTAGGCTTATTTAGTTGTTTAATGACGTTTAGATACGTTTAAAACTCCGTTACTAAGGCTCCGTCCTACTTCAAATCGAGACAAGGTATTATGACGTCATAGTTCAAATCGAGCCATCGCAAAAATCAATTGTTAAAAAATATTTTATTCCGAATTATTTCTGCAGTGTATCTATTTAGTCATACCAAACAAAGTAAAATCTGGTTAAGTTCGTAAAGGTAATTCTTCGTCTATGTGTTCACGTGCAACAAGAGCGCAAAAAAGGAAGAAATAAAATTCAAACTTGATAACAAGAGAAATATCATAAGTTCAGACATTTGAAATGTTTAATTATATTTGAAAAAGAAAACATTTGGAGGGTTGAAGTAGACAAATCAAATATATTTGAATATGAATACAAATATTCCTGTGCGTGATAAGTACCGTACTTACTAAATCAACGTCCTTGCATTATCTGTTTTATGTTTCAGTTGCCCTGTGTCAGGTGTCAGAGCATTTGAACAAATTGCTCAAATATATATGCACGCTATGGTATCTTTAAACTGCAGTTATAGGTATGACACATTGTTATACTTAAAGAAAAATAAAACACCGCTAGAGACGGTATGGCCGGATGGCAAAGTAAGTTTTTGTCACCAACTGGGTCAAGGTCACTAGGTCAAATATTACAGCATACATTGAGAGGTCTTGTCAGAGGCAACCTACCTCTATAATATAAAGTTTCTACTGCATACTGTTCCTTAGATTTCGCTTAAACCAGGATCTTTAACCAAAGTCTTTAACTAGGTCAAAGTCCAAGGTCAAGGTCACTAGGTGAAATATTACAGCATACATTGTGAAGTCTTGTCAGAGCAACCTACATGTAAAATATAAAGTTTCTATTGCATACAGTTCCTAAGATTTTGCTTCAACCAGGAACTTTAACCAAAGTCTTTAACTAGGTCAAAGTCCAAGGTCAAGTTCACTAGGTCCAATGTTACGGCATAAATTGAAAGGTTTCATCATGGGCAACCTAAATGTATGATATTAAGTTTCTACTGCATACAGTTCCTTAGATTTTGCCTCAACCAGAAACTTTAACCAAAATCTTTAACTAGGTCAAAGTCCAAGGTCAAGGTCACTAGGTCCAATGTTACGGCATAAATTGAAAGGTCTCGTCATGGGCAACCTAAATGTATAATATAAAGTTTCTACTGCATACAGTTCCTTAGATTTTGCTAAAACAAAGAACTTTAACCAAAATCTTTAATTAGGTCAAAGTCCAAGGTCAAAGTCACTAGGTCCAATGTTACGGCACAAATTGAAAGGTCTCGTCATGGGCATCCTTCATGTATAATATAAAGTTTGTACTGCATACAGTTCCTTAGATTTTGCCTCAACCAGCAACTTTAACCAAAATGTTGACGGCAGACGGACAGACGAACGGACAGACAGACAGACGGACAGACGGACATCGTCAATCTATAGACCGGAATTCTTTGCAATCCGGCCAATTAATACGAATTTCCAATATAAATACTTTACTGCATAAAGGCAAAACAGAATCAATATTTCTATGCGAAACACTAAAACTCCGTTCCCAGCACATTATATAAGAGCAATTTTCTATAAGAACAAAAAAAATCAATGACACGTTGGCACGGCATGTCATAGATTCTAGCGATTTTCGGTTTGGAAGTTCAATATGGAGTGCTATGCTGAAAATTATCTTTCATATGTAGAAAAGGGGTGCCTTTGCCATGGTAATCATCTCTAAAGTTTGAAGCATTAGGAAATTACATAAGACTAAGCGTGTTTGTGACCTTTGTTGCCATGGAAACGTGTACATTTATCAATTGCAATAACTACGATATTTTTTCTTACAGTCCTTTTTGTTTTGAATATCCAAAATGGTTTTCAACCTTTATCGCTATGCCTCTTGTATAAGGGGCCCAAAAGAGTGCTTAAATAAAGTTTTAAACCCTTCATTTTGTGGCTCAAAAGAGTCCCTATTTTACTTGTATTTGTGCATTTTACGGTATAAAATTTCATAACAGCAGAAGTTTTTGGAGTTATTCTTCTATATATTCAATATGTATTGTACCTTTACTACAAGAAAATGTAAAAAGCTGGCTGGGACCTCGTATCTTTTTTGCTGGAAACTGCATTTAAGATGGTAACCATGGCAACATTTAAGACAATGTTTTACTATGATGGGTATGTTATGAGTTTATTTTGAGCTGTGTATTTATGATATAGAAACAAAAACCCGTTCATATACCTACTGGAGACAAATCAATTTAGAAATGACCTAGATACTTGTTCAAGGTCATCCGTTGTATTCTCAAGGTCACCAAATTGTAATTGAGCAAATTTTACCAAAATTGTGATTTTTCGTAGAAAAAAGGATCATTTTGAGACAAATTAAAAGGCTATATGCAGCAAAATAGTGGGTATCCTAATTATTTCTTATGATAACTTCAAGAGTTCAATCAACTCTTTGACCTCCTGAACTTAAGGTGTGGATATCAAAATAGAGGGCAAGAAATTTAAAATTCTACATTTTTAGCCTTAACAAAAATATTATACTTGAATATAAAAAGTCAATAAAATCAGAGAATTTTTTTTTTAATTCCAACATTTTTCAAAATATATATAAGTTATTGTAAAATTCACAAAGAAAATACTACAAATTCTTGACAAAAATTTGAAAAATCACATAAATATCGATTTTTTTTAGTCTAAGTTAGAAATGACCTTGAACTTCAAGTCAATGACCTTCGAAATTTTCAATATTTTAAAATCAAATGAAAGAGTCTTATCAGTTCATTTCTATATTTTCATGGTCATAACAAGTATAAGGAGTTAAATCAATTTTAAAAGGTACTATATTCAAGCCTTAACGCTTAAAGTTGCCATAGCAACGGTTTTTGACTTCAAAATTGAGATAAAGTGCTCATAGATCCCAACTTCGATTTTCTTTCATTATAATTTTAAGGGACATTTCTTTTCAAAATAGCCCATCATAGGTCTTGAAAAGCTCTGCATTTAGTGATAATTGACACTAAAAAAGTAAAAATCACATAAAAATGACCCCTAAATTTACCTTCATTTTTGACTTGAATTGTCTTTATTTTGGCTGTGTACAGTAAGCGTCCTGTAATATTTATCATAAAACTGAATGCATTTTGCAAGAAAGGAGGTAATGATGCCAAAATGGTACGAAAATGAAATATCTGCTTCAATGGTATCCATGGCAACGAAGTATCTAAAAGTAGGATACTTCAGAGTCTTTAAAAAAGAACAAAATACTGATCTCGTTGTCATAGCAACCGGAACTCATATTGACCAGAAACCCTTATTTTTGCAGTTAGGTCTCCATATATACCCAATACGCAGAAAATCATGAAAATCCATGACATGCCGTGG
The DNA here is from genome assembly GCA_033119305.1 of Pinctada imbricata. Classification (NCBI taxonomy): domain Eukaryota; kingdom Metazoa; phylum Mollusca; class Bivalvia; order Pterioida; family Pteriidae; genus Pinctada; species Pinctada imbricata. The sequence continues at coordinate 61,501,750 of VSWD01000003.1, forward strand.
CGCCAGAATTGGTCTTAATATTTACAAGATCGATATTGTCTGCACACAATCAAAATCATTTGGAAAGAAATCTTAATAACTGAAGGCAACGAATTAGATGACTAAACTTAAAAGGAAATAGCTGCATATATAATGTCATTTAATTATATGTCTTATATCCTTTTGTTATAAACATATCTAAGACTTCAATTCCGACTTGTATGGTATTTATCATATATCAAAATATATATTTAACGCTCCTCCTCTCGTTTGTTATCTTAACATTGAACTTGTTTGTGTCATACACATGCATAATGAAAACCGAAAAGTCAAGCCTTTCATTGATTTAGTTTCATTAGTAGTCAATCTAAATAATTACATGATAAAAATTTTGCATCTAGGTAAAATTTATCAGGACTGCAGAATGTATCCATAAATGCAAATAATTGGGGTAAAAATCTTATTTGCAAGCCCTTGTGGTATACATGAATCATGTGCATGTAATCTAAACGACAAGGGCGGATAGGGATCTGAGAATGTTTGAGAAATTGTTTTTTAAAGAATAGGAAGCCTTGGGGACTTTGCAATCTCACCAAGTTGGGTGTAGTTACTTAGTTTATGTAAACTTTTAAATTCAGAAAATCATAGCTGTCAGAGTGATCGTCTCACTTCTTGTCGATCCTGACATATTATATATCTGAACAGATTACACGTAGAAAAAGTTCCAACTGACTTGGGGTGTAAACCAGAGACCCCTTGCGCTTTTCAACTTTAACTGCTTTCGAATGATCATACATGTGTCGGAAAAAGCAGTAGACATCGTGCAGCGTTAAATATTGAATAAGTAAAAAAAAAAACATTCTATCATAGAAGAAAGGAGGGGATCTCCAACAACACTAGGTTGCAGCACCCACAGCAAAATCTCAAAACACCCATGCAAAAACACAGAAAAGACACTCACAGAAAGAGACGCAAAAGGGGCAAGGAACACCAACTCACACCATAGAAACATGAAACATAAAAAACTACACATGAACCAACGAGACCAATGGGCAACCGGTGCCGACCTAGGACGGCCATCTGCCACGTAAATAGCAGACAGTGTGTTTATCCTGGATTACGTGCGCACAACCCTCCCACTATTCCGATTTCCCAGAGGTCTCGAAGAACGCACAATTACGGAGTAAAACAACTTCCTCACTGTAAGATGACCACACACAAACAAGACCGTAAAACACAGGGGTCCAAGCAACACAGATGAATATGTAAATGGATATAAAAAGAGGATGTGCGTAATACAGTCAGTGCTCTGCCGGCTGTAGCGAGCTCATATATGTTATCGCCCGAGGAGTCCGACTGACATTCAGAGAGGACAGGTGGTCGGGGCTCTGTCTTCTCTAATGAGGTTTGGACAGGGCCCGTCATGGAGTCCCGTCGTCACAATCAATCAGAGTGCAAGTCTTAAGAATGCGCTCGTACAAGACGGTAGATTGTTCAAGTACCAAGCTTAGTGTCCGTCTGGTGACATTAGGATCATATCCACGGTATAAAAGGCGTTTGATGATTCTGACGCATTTTCGATAAATATGCTGTCTACATTTGATCCTTCTTATTTTGTTAATTATGTCACCATAAAATGCAGGTTGTGAAATACCTAAGGTAATATACTCTGTTGCTTGTATGGGTCCGAATTTCAAAAGAAGTTGATCTTAATTTTTGTAATATTTCCATAAAGTCTTTACTAGTCTGTGAAAGGGAAATTCTAACGGTTTCTTTGTAATTTGTAAATTTCTATTATGAAAATCCAAAACATCAGTACATGCTCTAGCATACCGGATGAGCTGTGAAATGTAGATACCATATGACGGTAATCTAGGGTCATCACCGTCAAGCCAGGGGAAATTTATTATGTTGAATCCAAAATCATCTCGTTTGTCGTATACACTTGTATGAATTTCTCCATTGATAATTTTGATATCTAGGTAAAAAAATGGTGTTTCTGTGCCTGTAACGTTTGCCTTGTTCAGAGTCAATTCTTGTGGATAAATAACATCTTTATACTTTTCAAAAAAAGGATTATCGATAGTAAGAATATCATCCAAGTACCTAGAAATACCAATGAAGCATTTTACATCATCATGTTTTTTTTTTTCTTTTGAAGATTTTGAATAAATTCTTTTTGATATGTGTATAAAAATAAATCTGCAACAAGAGGCGCACAATTTGTACCCATAGGAACCCTACAACTTGCTTGTAGAGATTCTCACCAAATCTTACATAAATTTTGTCCAAGAGGAAGGCACTACACAGGTCGCTACATGTCCATGATTTGTATTATTTGTATTCTGTAGCAGAAAACAAACCCTTTGATCCAGATGTACAAATGTAAGTTTTTCGCTCTCGATCAAAACACTCGATGATAGCACCATTTAATGTGTTTGGACAATTGATCATTAATCTTGTCGTGAGGAAGCGTGGTGCACATATTTGAAAAGTCGTATGAAGAAATCGTATTGGCTTGAAAATTTCATTTTGTCAATCACATCCCCGGGATTTTTATAGACCAAAATAAATTTACATCATTCCTGTTCAGAACAGTTTCACAATATTTTGCAAGGTGTTCCTTTACCGCTGTGAGGGCTGACGTCAGATTTCTAGACAAACTTGTAGTTGAGCAGTTGCTAGAATTAGCAATGTATCTAAATTTGTAAGGAGATTTGTGCAGTTTTGGTATGCAGTATATTGTGGGAAGATCCAATTTAGAAATAGGGATTTTGAATGAAGACATTTCATTGTTATGTTTGCTCAAAATGTTGGGGACACTTTCATTGCTTTTGATATAAGTATTTGTAGATGACAGTTCCGAAACTTAAGTTAATATATAGTAATGTTTTCATATGATTAATATGGTGTTGTTGGCTGCTTTATCTTCAGGAGCGAAGACAAATTTTTCATGTAAATTACGTAATTTGGATTTGAAATATCTTTCAGATCTAGAACATGGATTTTCAAAAAGATGAGGATTTTTGTGGAAGTTGTCTATTCGAATGTCAGTAATGTCCAAAATGAGGTTTTTCCAGTCATTCAGAGAATGCGATTCGACTCCTTCCGATTTACACCATCGTTTGGTATAGTTGAATAAGGCTTCCTTTAGTACTTTGCAACATTTAATAAAGTCTATTTTGGATGGGATTCTATACTTAGGTCCTTTTTTGAGAAGACCAGGGAGCTGCCTGTCTTGGATAATTGAAAAGTCTGTAATAATATGACCAGCTGGTTTATATAGATGTTCAGACGTTGCACATACTCAAGAAGCAGGACATGATTCAAGTATTTTAGGATCTGATGAAACTTTGTTGTAGTAAAAAACGAACTTTCGAATAGGTCTCTTATATTTGTAACAAATAAAAAGAGGTTCTATATTTTCAAAATATTGAGTAATAGCACTTTGTACACGATGATCCCGAAAAATATTAAAGATGTTAAGAAGATCGAAGCCTTTGTTAATAAATGAAATTTTCATGAATCGTTTTTAGGCCGGATGTTTTTAACAACTGGATAAAGTTTATTCTGTGCGAATGCAACAATGATATTTTGTCTGAATCAATCAATATTTCTTAAGAATGCAACCAGTGCTTCTTCCAAGATAGATTTCAATTGAACTGCTGGAACTGATGAGTGAGCATGAAGCAGTTCATGTCTGCCGCCGTTGCGTGCAATGATCAGAAGATCGTTGAGGGTTCGTTGTAATCTAGATCTTATTCTGAGTTTTCGGTTTCGTCGTCTTCCGTGAGACCTATGCTTCCGTTTAGTGTTTGTGCGGATTGAAAATACATTATTATTAGTTGACGTCGAGGAAATGTTTCCTTGTCCATACATATGATCGTTTAGACCAAGCGGGTACGCAGTTTGGAGTTTTGTAAATCAGGCTAGTTCAGCTTGTAGTCAGCGTTTTTAAATTTCCGTTCTACTAAGATTTTTAAGTTTAGGAAAAGACTGCACCGGTGTAATAGTTATATCCAAAATGGAATGATTGTATTTAACGAAGTGAAGGAAATTTCTTGGTTTTTTGTGACGTGAGTTTCTTATCTGATACGAATGACTTCTAAAACGATATTTTAAGGCCTGACCTGTTTCTCCAACATATTGGGCGCCACATCCCCTAGCGTTTCATCGTTTTTACACAGTGCAATCATGGATGGATAATAAATTATCAAAGAATTTGAATTCAAAAATAGCTGTTCATAACTTGAAAGATAGAAAAGTCACACAAAAATAAATCAGAGTGGAATTTCTTACATGTGAGATGTATTCCTTCACATTATACTTCATTCTTTGATGCAAAATGCTCATATTTTGCCAAATATTGCATAGATAATATTGCTTAAATATTCTTACATACGTGTATTTATGCTCTAATTGTACGGTTCTAAGTGATTTCTAATAAAATACATAACTTAATAATGACGGTTCTTCGAACTGATTCGTAAAATGGAAAGAGTTGCACATGGTAACATTTGTCACCAATTGTAACGTATGTTACCAATTTAGAATGCAAAATAATATGTACAACAGAGGAAATTTGAGCTTTTCATACACAGTTATGTGTTTTTGAAATTTTTTTAAAATAGCATTGAACTATTTTATACGTGTGATTCTTAATTTCTGAAAATTTTACATAAAATATCCAACACTATTTAAAATTTTGTAAAATCTGGGATAAAAGTAATTTAACAAATTTTTCTCCTATATAGCAGTATTATTTTTGCTAAAAGCTTATTATGAACGAACAACATCTCCTCAGACCATGTGACCTACCATGTGATCACTGATCATCAGAAATAAATGATTTTATACAAATGAATTGTAGTGGCACTGGCAGACAATGTATGTTACATCACATATGTTAAAAATCAACTTTCATCTCAAGTCTATTTCATGCTTCATGATACTTTTCTTGTTGCACATTAAATTTCTTCTTGCGTTACCAAAGAAGAGAAAAAAGAGTGTAGACAACATCTGTCGTGTTCATGAGAAATATTATGATAGGTATCGTATGTTACATCCTTAAATGACAAATCATTTTTTTTTTATGAAAAACTTGACTTTTTTTTTCATACATACATCTGTTTAAAAAAACAACACGTTCAATGCATGTTAAATTAAACCTTTTCTCGTTATCATAAAGGCATTTGATCATTTATAGATATCTTTTTAGCCAACATAGTATAACTTTATATAGTCATTACGTTGAAAAATCGAAAACTGGCGACATCTTTCAATGTGATGGAAATCAAAGTAATGAGGTTTAAATGGAAAATTCATTAATTTGAAAAGATGTAAAACACATCCCCCTAAAATAAGAGAATAAAGTTTTCATGGCTTGGAATTTTCAGTGACTTGAATTTAAAATTCTTACATGGCGACAGTCACGTATGTTACAAAAACGGGGGTTTGAGCTGGTCTGCAGACAGAATGATAGCGACAAATATATTTTTCCAAATATTGCCAATTAGGTCCTATGTACTCCTAAGTCACGATGTGTAGAAATGCCTCGTTTTTGTAGTTTTTCAATCGAGAATGGATGGGCAATTATTGAATTGGCCTCCCTGTTTTGAGATTTTCGAAGAAATGTACGAAAAATACGGCGAAATATGGTCACTTGCTCTAGATAAATGTCCAATCTTTTAGTATATACTACAGAACATTCTAAATCATTTGTTTACATATGACAACAAAGGATTCGCAAGTATAGGCCTACATGTACGTGAAAATGTACACGCCAACCTGTATTCCCACGGTAACCTTTTCAAGAGTTACGCATGAATGCGAGAAATCGACTAAATCACGGCTCATAAGTAAAAATAATTGAAGAAATATTGAAGGAATAACTGATTCTATGATAGAATTGAACTGAGATCCTTCAAAACCACTTCAAATCACGTTTTTGTCATAATCGTAGCAGAAATTGGCGATTGAGTCTGCGGTAACCGTGCACGCGAAATACAGTGCCAGGGATTGGCACAGAAACTAGGATATTTTAGGTTTTATTTCATATATCATTTATCTCTTACAATGCATAAAAGGTATCTGCGCGTATTGATATTTTGATGGAAAGAGTATTTTCTTTAAAACTGACGAAAACTAACCTCCAAGCGGACAAATGTTCGCCATTTTATCGTCTACGACAACCCTGCTGATGACGTAGTTTCTACACCCTGGTATATACTATATTAAATTTTTGTGATTAGTTAAATCTATTGACATTATTTTTCTTAAAGCAGATTATGATATAAAACAATGGCGTCAGCACGGAATCTTTTAGGACAGTTGACATTTTCGGTGATTCTAAACGGGAACGTTTCGCTCTGACTGCTTTTCTCGTCTCGGGTGGTTTCGTCAGAAGTCGGAATAGGGATTTTTTTTCTTTTGGTCGATATGCAATGGGTAATTCATTTTCATTTAACCCTTTTCTTACAAAATTAAAATGGCTTGAAATAAAAAAAAACCACATGTAGGAAATATATGAGCTTTGGTCGATCCCGTTTTTAACCAGGTCTGTTTATAAATTCTTGGTCTGACCAGTTCAAGCAAAGATGACTTCTAGCTGAACACTTTATACAGAATTTTTCGAACTTCGATCGTTGATATGAGTTTTCAAAATCAGACACCCGTTTATTTTTTTCATTTTTTGCTCGTTACTAAGTTTTCCGTTAATCTGACTGGAACCCCCCCCCCGCAACAACTAATATCTGCCGGTCTCTGCCAAAATGGCAATTATCAAACAGAAAACCGGGTTAGCGCAGTCTCACCTCTAAGGTCCCGGGTTCCCAGATTCGGCGAAGGGTCTTACGTGGTAGGGTAGGTGGTCCCCAACTCAGGCCTCTGCAGGAGGTTTTCCTCCGGGTACTCCGGTTTCCTCCTGCTCCTTGGACCCCCTCACGCCAACATCTGAGCCAACGTCAGACATTAATATAAGTTGTGTAACTTGTTTGTTAAACGTTGTAATATAAATAAAGTTTAAATTTCAAAACAGAAAACCCGTCATAGTCTAAAAATAAAACGCAAGAAATTAAAAAGAAATACCGTTTTTTTTTTTATTTAATCATAGCTATTTTCTCTCTGCTCGCACAAAAAGGCTTTGCCTTGATTCATATTAAGAATAAATATAGAGAGAGTAGAAGCTATATCCGATGACATACTTTAACTTAACTTATCATAAATAACCATAAATAACTGTTGTTTTAGGATATGCTTTAATAAGATACTAGAACAGTTGCGTCACCATTTTGCTCTATGAAAAAAAGAAAGAAAGGTATAAGATAGAGCAAAACATAAATATGGAGAAACAAAGCAATTACTTGAGCAAAGACTATTTAATTGTAAATCATTTCTTTATACTCAATAACCTCATTCCATTGTTAAAATATCTAATTCCGATTTTTTCTGCAGCGTATCTATTGACTCACACCAAACAAAGTAAAATATGCTTTAGTGCGTAAAGGTAATCCTACGTCTTAACGTAAATATGCACATCTTGAACATAAGGGCATACAAGGAAGGAATACATTTAATAAAAATAACATAACAGACATTTGAAAATTCTAATCAACTTTGAAAAAAAGACATTTGGAAGGTTGAGATAGACAAATCAAATATATCTAAATATTAATACAAGTACTCTTGCGCATACGAAACACTAAAAAAACCGCTCAGTACAGCCTATGCAACTACCGGAAGTACAGATTTCTATCCTACGCGCATGCCCCATATGACGTTTTTTGTTTACAAACACAATATTTTTCTAATATTCAGAACAGTCACGTTGCGTTTAACAGCTGATTGCGATTGAGCAGTTTAGTTTTTCATCGATTGATTTGTCACTCTAAATACTAAAGTAAGACAAATCTATCTGATTTTAATTTATTTAGCGGCATGTTAAATGATAAAATAAGTTGACTCGGCAGCATAATTCGGGAAGGAGGGGGAGGGGTTCAATGATTCCATGAAATGTGTATATCATAATATATGTTTTTGGTCAAAATAAAAATAATAATAGCGCGAGTTTTATAGGACCCAATCAAAGTTACTAACAGATCGACAGCAGACGCGGATCCAGGATTCTTTGATAAGAACCGAAAGGGGGGGGGGGTTCCAGATCATATATAATTTGCCGAAAAAAGGAAGCAAGATTCAATTTAACTCAATTTTTAAGTTATGCTCATTTGAAAGATTAGGTAATCTGTTCTATGTAGGAAGGTTCATGAATCTCAACTACATTCCCGTTCTCTGGTATCCGCGCTTGGCTCGATGGTTGGAATAAAAAAAACGTTTGACCTTCTTGAACGAAATTTTAAAGTATGTTTTCTAAATTGTGTACATCTTATTCACAGCTACTGAATTTGGAATAGAAAATTTCAAGATTATACCCTTTAAATCGATTGATGAAAAAAAGGTGAAATCAACCAGAAAACGATCGGAGATAGACATTATAAATGGAGATTTTTTTTTCCTTCAGAAGGACACTGCGCTATATTGATTAAAGAAGAGCAATCAGATGACGATTTATTGAAGTCATATCTATATTTTGGGGGATCCAGGCATACGGAGGAGTCAACATGGTCTCTTGGGTCCTCACCATTCATAATTTCATACATCGTGACTGAAAATGATGTTGAAATCAGTTAAAATAAAAAATGTGACACACTTGGAGCATCATTTCCATCTATTGCCTCTTCAGCAGTAATTGTTAGATCAAATGATAAAATATATGTATGGGGAGGGATGGATACTTCATCTATGAAAGCGTTGCATGACCTGTATCTTCTTAAATGGAATGATGCAAAGATCCAAGTTCAACTTGTACAAAACAGTAAAGATGATATGTGTGTGACTCAATTCAAACAGACAGGTGATGTCCCACTAGGCAGATTTGGACAATCACTTACAAAATTAAATGATCAGTATGCAATTTTATATGGGGGAATATCATTGCCATTTCGTGAAGCAGAAGGACTTGTATCCCCATTTCAACAAGCGTGCAATGATGGGAAATTCTATTTATTTAATTTGAACACCTTGAGCTGGTCCTTAATCAATGTCCCAGATGTCCATAGCAGGGCATTTCATAGTGCTACTTATGACCATAGGATGAATTGTATATACATAATTGGATCGAGGGGTCACCTACCAGGAATGCACACCAAGGTCACGCTTGCTAGTTCATGATGTCCTGGTACTAAGAATTCATGAGAAAAGTGACATGACCTTGGACAGGATCATATTTCAATCACCACCAAACATAGAAAACCTTGGGATATCATACCACAGTGTCTGTTTAGATGATAATAACCTGATTATTGTTGGGGGTTTCACACAAATAGGACAGCTTAAAACAGATGAAAAACCTTACCTTAATCCATATGTTTTACTCATGGATTTAACTTTCAAATTCATACTATATGCAGAGGCTACTGTACTTTCAACTTGTTCATTATCTGATCCTGTATCAGTACTATCCTCTGATTTTGCAATAGAAAAATCAAAGACAACTGGCATTAATTGTTTATAGGTACGACCTTTTCCTCTATTACAAATGCTACACAGACTAGAACTGTCATGAGGAGCAAAGTCATAAGGATATTACAAGAAAACTTAAGTTTCTTTTGCTTTGAAGTTCTATATCTTATGTACTGCATTTTACAGGCATTACACAGTCTGCTTGGATGTACATCCTTTAAATCACTAGAAATTTCAATCTCAAAAAGTCCCTAAACCTCAGACTTGTATGGGTTCAAAGGAAAAGATTTTTTACACTTCTGTCCACATACCCTGCATAAAAGCATCAAATTTCCTATGTGCACCTCCATTTTTGATATTAACAACATTAAACGACCGTATTAGGCTTGTATTCAATCGATAAAGCAACTCAAGACTGTATGCAAAATGGACGATCAGACCTTGTTCAGCTCAATGTCGCTTGGTTTAAGTAAACATACCCTAAATTCTATGTAAATACCCCAGCTGTGTCAATAATAAAACGAAAGTAGGGCATTCACTTTATTTAAAACTAAATACCTCTTTTTCATATATAAATCACCTTTTTATTTATTAATTTTCAAAATTATACAGTCATTTTCCTTCCATGCAGCCAAGCCAAACATCGCCGATCTTCAAACGCGAATGTTTCAACTTCTATTAACTCAATGTCCGCCATTCTTTCTTCTTGAACTAGTTTAGAGACAGGAAATTCTACCTTTACAACTGCGCATGCTCAAAGGGTATTTCCTAATTTTATATTTGGCCAGAAAGGTAACATACATAGCCGTCCAATCAGAAAGCGGAAGTTCGGGAATTTCCGTTCCGACCTTTGATTTTACGTCATTGTTTACCTAATTATGTAAAAGCAAATTTTTAAAGTAGCATTGGGTTTTGTTAGTGCGAAATACCGTTTTTACAAAATCGTCATCATGACATTCTCTGTACTGCCCTGTGTCACAGCATTTGAAGAAATTGACAGTGTTGCTCAAATTTATACACACGATATTATATCTATAGAACTCTTATTTTAGGTATGACACATTTTTGGACATAATAATTTTCATACTTTTTGACCATATTACATTGTTTAGACTTAGGATCACTGACGAGGGTTTAGTACCCGAAACGTGCATGTCTGGTCCATGCTGTAAATTTATCAGGTTTAAAATGATGCTATTGAATTTAAAGACGTTTACCATTTGAACTACTTGGTGAGTGTCACTGCTGGTGGACCAAGAGTCCCCGAGGGCACATGTAGCCAAGTTCGATCAACTTCGGTTGATCGTCTTTCTCTTCAACGCATTTGAAATTTTCTGTTACAAAATTGCTTGAAATTTCTAAAACGTGGGTCCTGTAGCATCATATCCCACTCATTCTGCTACGTCTTTTGGTACATTTTTGGACATAATAATTTTCATACTTTTTGACCATATTACATTGTTTAGACTTAGGATCACTGACGAGGGTTTAGTACCCGAAACGTGCATGTCTGGTCCATGCTGTAAATTTATCAGGTTTAAAATGATGCTATTGAATTTAAAGACGTTTACCATTTGAACTACTTGGTGAGTGTCACTGCTGGTGGACCAAGAGTCCCCGAGGGCACATGTAGCCAAGTTCGATCAACTTCGGTTGATCGTCTTTCTCTTCAACGCATTTGAAATTTTCTGTTACAAAATTGCTTGAAATTTCTAAAACGTGGGTCCTGTAGCATCATATCCCACTCATTCTGCTACGTCTTTTGGTACATTTTTGGACATAATAATTTTCATACTTTTTGACCATATTACATTGTTTAGACTTAGGATCACTGACGAGGGTTTAGTACCCGAAACGTGCATGTCTGGTCCATGCTGTAAATTTATCAGGTTTAAAATGATGCTATTGAATTTAAAGACGTTTACCATGGTTATATTTTAAGAACAAATTGATAAGAATTTCCGATATAGATTCTGTACTGTATAAAGGCGAAACGAAACAGAAACAAGATGAGTTTGCAAATGAGTTGAAGTAGATCCTGACGATAATCTCAACAACACTCACAATAGTGCACCAAATTGAGCATCGACGGAACACTGAACCTCCGTTCGTTTTCAGAACATTATTTAATATTTACAATATCAAGAATTGAAGGCAACGAATTAGATGCTTATAATGGTAGAACAAACTTGTAAAAGGAAATAACTGCGTATATCATGCTATTCTCGTATTCGTTTTTGTTCTTCCGAATGCAAATAAGAATAATAAAAGACGAAGTAGGATATATCTTTAATGATATAAATACATTTACCATAAATAACTTCTGTTTTGGATATGCAGAATTAGATACAAGAAAAGTCACACCACCATTTTGCTCTAAGAGAAAAGAAAAATTACATTATGGTAAATCATTTCTTTCATTCAAAATACGTTGTTAACAAATCTTTTATTCCGAATTATTTCTGCCGTGTATCTATTTATTCACATCGAACAAAGCAAAACCTGTTTAAGGAGCTCGAACGACTTGTTAGGGGAATCCGCCCAATTAAAAAAAGTTAAAACTCTGAATTGGGTAAGAATTTTATTCCATTTTATGAAAATAGTAAAATTTCAAACATGCGACCTATGTTTTGTGTATAATTTGTATTATATCAATCGATATAACACTAAAGCCTATGAAAACGGGAAAGGATCTCAGAGTATTTTTTGATAGAAACTTAAGTCTGACAAGATCTACCAGCATGACAAGTTAAATCGTTTAGTAATGTGGGGAGCGATGTCAACCAGGCGATCGAAATATGAAAAAAAGAGGGGAGGTGATTAAAAGGCTCGAAATCTTGAGTTATCATACATAAATATATCATCTTTCCTATCGATGGGTTTAGAGTGATGATAAATTGCAATTGTATATGATATGTTTATTCATTAATTACTTTTATGACGTCATTTAACTGGTGGGTGGTAAACATCCTGCGACTACATTTTTTCCTTTGAGATATTCACTCAAACACTTACAACATAGAACACTGTCCTCGATTATATTTTATTTTCCTTTATTTATCAAACACTCTATCATATCTTTTAACGAATGACCACATATAGTTTTTCGCTTATCTTTTCGAAATGTAGACGTACTTAGGCACGGTCCATTTGATATTCTGGGGGGGGGGACTTGGTTTTTTTTCGAAAAAAAATAATTTTGCTCTGAATTTTGCTGAAAAAAATAATTTGCTTATGGTGTGACAGAAAAAAATAATCTTGATATTACAAGTAATCTGAATTTGAAGAATAACCATAAAATTCGCTTAAAATTCCTGAAAAATTTTCGACTCGCTTCGCTCGCCTAAGTTTTTACTTTCTATAAAAAATTTTTTGGCTTGCTTCGCTCGCCATATAGCTTGATTCTGTTATGGCAAGTTCATATTTGACAATATCATGTGACTGAAACAATTAAAATGCTTAAATACATTATCAATATAATTTATAACTATTAATAGATACATGTTCACCATAGTGTCTAATTTTATATACAAGTTCGGAAGGAGAATTTAAATAAGATTTTCACTAGTTTTCAATTCTACATGTAAAAACTTGCATCAGGCCCTCTTACGTGTTACATGACCTTATATACATTTTGTTTACTAAAAATTATATATCACATATATTGTAAAAACACAAACATTCTTAATATTCACATCAATTGTTAAAACAAAAATTCCTTACTCCAACTATGCAAGTTATGAAATTTTGCTCCGACAAAAAACGAAAGCCCCCCAATCCAGAATATATCAAATGGACCGTGCCTTAGCTTATTTATCCATTGTGAACTATTGGGAATATAGTGATGAACCAAACGTTTAGTTCTCAGTACGAAAAAGAAATACTGGTTTTTGAAGGAAAGAATAATTTTACCCTTTATTAAATTACTAAATGTGTGATAACATAATATAACTCAGAGTAAACGATTTCCTCAATTTCATATTATTTTTAATTAATTGAGTTTTATAACGTTATACCACGGACTTTAAATGGCGATTCCCCACGTTGCTTAGATTTTGAATAAATGCCAAGTAGGTGATGTTAATGATAAACATATGAGTAAATATTATAGATTTTAAGTTTTTACTATCTTAAAATATATATTTCATAACTTAAAATAGTTGTTGTAACCAGGGTTATCTTGGCGGATTTCCTGCCAGTTCGTGCCTGGTCCGAGTTCTACTTCTATGTGTTCGCGTGCAAATGATGAACTAAAGCGCATTCAAGAAAGAGATACATTGTCAATAAGATATAAATAGAAAAAGAACAGACATGATAAATTTTCGATTTATTTTGAAGAGACATTTAAAATGTTGGGGAAAATTGAAATAAGTATAAAGAATTCCTATGAATAAGAAATCCCGTACTTACTTTATCGACGTCAAGATATTATCTGTACTATGCTTCCATTGCTCTGTGTCAGAGCATTGGAACAAATTGACAATATTGCCCAATATATATACACGCACGCTATGACATATTTAGAATTCTATTTATAGTGTGACACATGGTTATATTTTCACAAAAATTGAATTTCCTATAAAGATTCTGCACTGTATAAAGGCAGAAGCACCGAACCGTCGTATGCAGCTTATTGATTCGATTTAGTTTTAGAACGGTAGTACAAACTTTTAAAAGGAACTAACTGCATATATAATGTTATTCACGTACATGTATTCGTTTTTATTCTTCCTCTGAGAAAACGTGGTTTTATTAGAATAATTATTTTATAAGCAATGATTTATTAAGTATTTCGGTAGCGAGGACATAATACTTATGTAACCAGCTACTTTCTAAATTTCTAAATACGCAAGAATCGCTTCCATTAAAAATAGTTCATTCGTTGATTAATCTTGTAACGGTCGCAATCTGTCACATGTTTCTAGTTGACGAAAGCATATTGATATATAACTTGTTTAGGCAACATAAAATTTATTTTTTAGTTTTATGGATTTTATTTTTTCAAAATAGGGTAGGAGGAGGGACAAAAAATAAAATTAAAATCAGTAATTTCAATATTTTATGTTCGTGCCATGATCACAATCTTAATTCAGCATGTTTATCATATTTTCAAAGCCGCAAACTTGTATGATAAAGATTAATGAATAGCAATTACCAAAACTTCGGATGAGCGGAAGAAAAAAAAGTACAATCAGTTTATGTCATTCTTTTCCAATTGTGGTAAAATTAGGGTCGGCGGATCCGTAAAACTAAGAATTAAATTCCTGTCGCCTTACATTCGGCTAAGTCCGTTAACACATGTTAAATGATCTCATTCGTTATTATACTCATGTTATATTTATAGTACATACTTACTGATATCGTCATATTCGATATATATCGGGTTCTTTGGTAGTTAAATTATACATTCCGGTGGTTCTATTTTGTTTACCTTGTATCTAGCGCCATTTCACTCGTTATTTCTATTCGTTTTGTAATATTGTCCGCGATTGGTAGATAGAGTACTTTACCGATGTTTTCATTGAACATCGACGGCGGGTGCGGCTAGCCAACAGGGGATGCTTACTCCTCCCGGAGACCTGGTCCCACCTCTAGCTATCTAGGGGCCCGTCGATGCTCAGTTTGGTGCTCTATTGTGAGTGCTGTTCAGATTATCGTTAGGATCTTCCTTAACTCATTGATTACCATAGACTGAGCGAGTATATAAACCTCTGCACCTTGTGAAGCGGCGTGTGCTTTTAAGCGACGTAAGTTTGCAACAAGTTCACCATTCTTTCTCTTCATTCTAATTTACTTTATTTCGACATGAATGCATAAAAGATAGAAATTGTTGTTAGGGGCCTCAGTCCTGTAGTTTATATGTCATGTACTTATCCGTACATTATGGGAAGGGGATATTTTTTTATTACTCCATACTGTGATAGTGTCTACACGTGTTACACAAATTTTTGTACTTCATCTCGTTACCTCATTTATCATCATGTCATATTAAAATATTGGAACTTAGTTCAAGTCATTTGAAGTTCATATTCTCAAATACAATTCAGAAGGGCGATATGGGCTCTAAATTGTGAGCTGGCCGGGGCCAAAATCATAGCGATACGATCACACACACATTTTACAAGTCTGTCATACATATTGACACATACCCGAAATATCGGAGTTCATACTACAAGTCGGTTTAACTTTTACTTCTCAAAGTTGAGAATTGTCTATAAGAGACATATTACCTGGTCATATTATATTTTACCTTGACCTCGTGCATTTACCTGGATTTTGGTAGAAAGATGGCTAGTTTCACTAATTATCACAATTTGAGAAAAGATGAACTTTTCAATGTACGTACTTATTGTTCACGCTTTACAAGTTTTCTTAGTAGTCTTAATGTTCATGCACTTGTCGAAACACCTAGATATGGTGTGGACAGTCTGATCTTTTCTTGATTTTGGTTTAGATTTGGACGCTTGTAATAAGGTATTCTCTGGTTTTTGATTGATTTGTGAATGAATCGATGTGATGAATAAGAGTTATGTTGGATATTTCATGATTATGATTTTGAAACTTGATTTTCAATACTAGTATTTCGCTCAGTAACTGATGTTTACTACTTTAAAAGTGAGTTATATGTGATACTTAGAGGATAGTTAGGGGTTTGATGAGAGCGGTTCTATGCTTACATTCATGGGATCCCGTAGTCAGTACTTCCTAGGATGCAAATCACTCTGCCTAGTTTGTATTCACATGTGGTTCATTTTTACTTCATTTTACGTGAACGAGATAATATGGAATGAGTTAAAGACTACAGGTCTAATCCCCTGAATTCTGTTTCACGTTTAACCTTTAATACAATCCTATCATACAAATAATGGCGGGTATTGTTAAGGTATCTGGAGGATTGATGAGAGCGACTCTATGCTAAGCTTCATGGGGCCCCGTAGTCAACTCTCTTGGAATGAATTACCTTATCTGGCACACTTCTTTTTCGGTTTCATTTTATTCCATATGAGTTTTGATGAAGTCATCTATCAACAACTTGTTTTTTTATTCATTTATATAATCAACATATAAAAAAATCCAGGTTAAGATGTAAATGTCTTCAAATTGAATAACATCATTTAAGAACAGATAAGTTGGCAACGTGGACCAGACATGCACGTTTCGGGTACATAACCCTCATCAGTGATCCTTAATCTAAACAATGTAATATGCCAAAAAAGTATGAAAGTTACTATGTCGAAAAAGTGTACCGAAAGACCGAACTGGTTATCGAGTCACCTAGATAGGGTGTGGAAAGACTGTTCGACTTCCTACTGTTTTCTTTTCTACTTGAATATGGGTGAGGCTGTAAATATTGTATATATTATGTGTATTCATCATCATTCTATACGTATATTTTACATGTTCTGGCAAAAAACAAATAGATTGTACCGCATGGAGACACTTTATGAATTTAATAACTCTATTATATTCATAGATTTAACAAAGGCAAATAATTTTTTTTTTCATATTTCACATATTAAGTTAACTTTTATTGCCATTTGCATTTATTTGAAACTTATTGGGTAATTATGGGATGTGACGAGGGTGTTTCTGTGCATAGATTCACAGATTCCCGTAGTCACTTTTCCCTAGAACTTATTTGCCTAGTTTGTTTTCAAATATTATTACATATTTGAATACTCATTCAGAATTAAAGATTTTGTATGGAATTATGGGGTCGTTAAAGAGTTAGATAAGAACGTTTCCATACTTAGATTTATGGATTCCCGTAGTCGACACTCCTACATGCAAATGTGTCTGCCTAGTTCTTTTATACTGCTATCTGAAAATTAGTACATTCATGTATTTTAAAATTTCATTATGATACATGGAATTTTTTTCAAAACTGAAATTTAGTTATTATATGAAAACGAGTTATTTCTCAACTGAATTTACCATTAGAATGATTAGGATTTTCATTTACTTGAATACTTTAAATAAAACTGAACTATTTACTTACCATTGTTTTACACTATTTTCCAGATGATTGATTCATTTCCTTTCCTTTCGTTATTTCATCAATATTTATACTGTTCGCTGATGTCCTTGACCTTCATCCGAATCAGGAGGAAGCTATTGGTTGAGACCAAGCTGTCGTTTTTCCACCCCAGTATATGGCTTACCCCGTCCCTTCCTGTGGGGATCACATTTTTCGTTGCTATCCAGACCTTATGCAACATTGGAAAAAAGGCGCACATCCGCTATCCGTGTTCATAAGTGCCCTAGATGCCCCAAGGAGGATCCTCGCAGAACGCACATCACCCAACGTATTTTGCGACATCACCGTGCGCTGATGATTCAGCTTCGTGAGGCACAACTTGGCATCACAACTGAGGTTAGAAGCAATAAACAGTTTATGTCTCCGGGGGATATCCGTCCCCCTAGGAAATCTCAGGATGTGGCTGGACCCATTTTGGAACGCGTTGGTGCAATGGACATAGACCAGGTCATGGACTTTTACGGCCTGAACTTGTAACTCATGTTTTCGTTCTTCATTTTCTGAATGTTCCATCGATGTATCCTGTGATTGTATCCTGTGTCCATCCATGTGATAGACTATATAAATCGTGCTTGTGAACCATTGGACACTATCCGTTTGTAGATTTTTTTGTAATTGTTTGCCAGACATTTTATATTATATTTTGTAGTATTATTTGTCATTGTATTGTTTGAATATTTTATCACAGTACTTAATTTCTATACCTACCCGGGCACCTGATCCCACCTCTAGCTTGCTAGGGGACCGTCGATGTTTAATTTTGTGCTCTATTGTGAGTGCTGTTGAGATTATCGTCAGGATCTTCTTTAACTCATTTGTGTCACACTTATGCCCTTTGCCGTGTGGAGCTCTTAAAAAAGTTCCCCGCGACGGGTTTGACAGTAAGTGTTTTGAATATACTTCCCTGACATTGTCGCCATAGCACTTTCTATATAGACATAACGTAAGACAGTGCATGAATTTTAAATATTTTCATTTCCATGCTTCATAAACATCGACGGCGGGTGCGGCTAGCCAACAGGGGATGCTTACTCCTCTTGGGCACCTGGTCCCACCTCTAGCTTGCTAGGGGTCCGTCGATGTTTAATTTTGTGCTCTATTGTGAGTGCTGTTGAGATTATCGTCAGGATATTCTTTAACTCATTTGTGTCACACTTATGCCCTTTGCCGTGTGGAGCTCGTAAAAAAGTTCCCCGCGAAGGGTTTGACAGTAAATGTTTTGAATATACTTCCCTGACATTGTCGACATAGCACTTTCTATATAGACTTAACGTAAGACAGTGCATGAATTTTATGTATTTTCATTTCCATGCTTCATAAACATCGACGGCGGGTGCGACTAGCCAACAGGGGATGCTTACTCCTCCCGGGCATCTGGTCCCACCTCTAGCTTGCTAGGGGTCCGTCGATGTTTAATTTTGTGCTCTATTGTGAGTGCTGTTGAGATTATCGTCAGGATCTTCTTTAACTACCTTTACTTTCATTCCAGATTTACTGTAGATCCTCCATCTTTTTTTTTTTGCATTTTTCGTTAAATGTTTGCATTATTTTTCAAAATTTATCAGTAGGCACGGTGAATGTACATGTAATAGATTCGCAGATCTTACCGTCCTTCTTCACTTTGTTCGATAAATTTTTCCAATTTTTGGTTAATTTATCCCTTTTTAGGCACGGTTAGTGTTACGGTCGCGATTTATAACTTATGTACATTCGGCTAAGTTCTTGAACACATGTTTAAAGATCTCATTCGTTATTTTACTCATATTATATTTATAGTACATACTTACAGATATATATCGGGTTCTTTGGTAGCTAAATGATACATTCCGATGGGTCTATTTTGTTAACCTTGTATCTAGCGCCATTTTACTCGTTATTTCTACTCGTTTTGTAATCTTGTCCGCGATTTGTAGATAGAGCTCTTTTTCATTGGTTAATTGATTACTATAGACTGGGCCTGTATATAAACCTCTGCAGCTTGTGAAGCGGCGTTGGCTTGTAAGCGACCAAAACACGGCTCCGAACCTTATTATGCAAATTATATGCATGCAATCGGAAGAATCTCGAGTCAAGATTCTACCTTACACACGACGGAAAAGAAAATCCGTTCCTATTCTAATTTTATAGAAGTCTCGTCTAACCTTTTCTCTCGTGGACTTCCGTTAGAAATTTGAACACGAAGAAATGCCTCTTTCATGCAAGTAAACCAACTGTTCAAGGATACAGACACATGGTTCATGTTAAGGTATGGTTTCAAACTGATTTATGGATCACGTGGAACACATAGGATGGGATTTTAAATTCTTCTTCTTATCAGAAATGTTCGACCAGGGAGTGCTCCGCGTTTTCATGTGAATGAGTTTCATGATTATTTATCGGTGTAAGCGAATATCTCCCAAATATTTGTTCTTTAAAGTCATTCCTGTCTTTCATTACATCTTCATGAACTTCTAAATTTAAGTACACACCATGAATTTGAATAAATTTGATGTCAGTGTTGCTTATAATCAGTATCAAATATATCAATGTCAGTTTTGTAGCCTAGTGTTAGTGAAAAAAGTATCTGAATGGTTTTAAAATTATTTAAAGGGGATGAATTTTAAATCATATTGAATGTATAATTATTCTTTACAGTAACATAACCATAGCTGCCAGACAAAAGAATAAATATACCCTGAAATAAGTCTTCATGTGCATATGTGTATCACTAGATCCAATGAAAGAAATTTTAAACGTCTTTAAATTCAATAGCATCATTTAAAACAGCACGGACCAGACATGCACGTTTCGGGTACTAAACCCTCGTCAGAATAATGGAATGCTTAGTGCTACTAGTACCATACTTGTTAAGTTGTGGAATTACTGTGGAATATAATATTACAATTGTACTTTATGATGTTGGCCACCATGGTGTGAAAATAATTCACTTGTGAAAGGATAATGAAGAAAATTGTTCAAGACTCAAGTTTTCAATGGTAAGTTTCATGCTTTCATATTTCATGTGTACATGAAGTCTTTGAAACAAGACCTTCTCATGCATACTAAAATTTGTGTCCTTGAGACCTTGACCTTGGAGAATGACCTACTTTTTAAAAACTTACACCATGGCCATAACTTTTGAACGGTGAGTGATATAAAGACATGTGCTTTCCTTGTGATAATTTCCATGGATACCAAATTGTTGTCTTTGTGACCTTGAACTTGGAGATTGACCTACTTCGCTATTTGAAAAGTCTATTATTTTTCTAAAGTAATATTATGCTTTTAAGTGATAGGACTTTCATATTTCTTATGTTTTCTTTGTGATAAGGTCTTCCCATTAACATGATTAATACTAAAATTTTGACCTTGTGACCTTGACCTTGGATATTGATCAATATTCATAATACATAAAATAATAAATAATAACTTTGAACTAGTTAAAGATTTTTGTTAAAGTTTCTGGTTTGAGCAAAATCTAAGGAACCGTATGCAGTAGAAACTTTATATTATACACGCTGGTTGCCCATGACGAGACCTAAATTTATGCCGTAATATTTGACATTGTGACCTTGACCTTGGACTTTGACCTAGTTAAAGAATTTGGTTAAAGTTTCTGGTTTAAGCAAAATCTAAGGAACTGTATGCAGTAGAAACTTTATATTATGCATGAAGATTGCCCATGACAAGACTTCTCAATGTATGCTGAAATATTTGACCTAGTGACCTTGACCCAGTTGGTGACAAAAACTTTCTTTGCAATCCGGCAATATCGTCTTTAGCTGTGTTTTATTTCTATTTTTAGCTCACCTTACCCAACGGCTCAAGTGAGCTATTGTCATAGTGCTGCGTCTGTCGTCCGTCGTCCGTCATCGTCCGTCGTCGTCCGTCGTCGTAAACTTTTCACATTTTAAACTTCTTCTCCAGAACGGCTGAAGGGATTTTGATGAAACTTGGTAGGTATGAAGTACTCATGGTTCCCTACAAGTGTTGTTGTTTTTCGTCCGGATCCGTCAACAGGTGGCGCCACCACAGCCAAAAGTAGGTCACGGGGTTACCTTCCTTTTACAAACTTCTTCTTCAGAACCGAAACATGTATCGACAAACCGAAAGCATCAGGATGATCTAGAAATATGTCTTAAGAAGTGTTGTTATTTTTTGTTCCACTTCGAAGTCAACTTTTTGACGCGTTTTTGACGTCTTTTCGGACTTAGTCAGAAATGCACATTTTGCACTATTTTTTTAAATCACTCAATAAGTGTTTGATTTTACACACTCATTTACTGCATATTTATCAAATTTAACTTACGTAATGCTTCGATATGTATTTTATGCTTAAATCTTATTTTTTTGATTTTCTATGAATTTTTTTCTTATGTAAAAAGGAAGGGGGGGATTCTGCAACGTCTTTTGGTACATTTTTGGACATAATAATTTCAATACTTTTTGGCCATATTACATTGTTTAGACTGAGGATCATTGACGAGGGTTTAGTACCCGAAACGTGCATGTCTGGTCCATACCTTAAATTTATCAGCTTTTAAATGATGCTATTGAATTTAAAGACGTTTAACATTTGAACTACTTGGTGAGTGTCACTGCTGGTGGACCAAGAGTCCCCGAGGGCACATGTAGCCAAGTTCGATCAACATTGGTTGATCGTCTGTCTCTTCAACGCATTTGAAATTTTGTGTTACAAAATTTCTTGAAATTTCTAAAACGTGGGTCCTGTGGCATCATATCCCACCCATTCTGCTACGTCTTTTGGTACATTTTTGGACATAATAATTTCAATACTTTTTGGCCATATAACATTGTTTAGACTGAGGATCACTGACGAGGGTTTAGTACCCGAAACGTGCATGTCTGGTCCATGCCTTAAATTTATCAGGTTTTAAATGATGCTATTGAATTTAAAGACGTTTAACATTTGAACTACTTGGTGAGTGTCACTGCTGGTGGACCAAGAGTCCCCGAGGGCACATGTAGCCAAGTTCGATCAACATTGGTTGATCGTCTGTCTCTTCAACGCAATTGAAATTTTGTGTTACAAAATGTCTAAAACGTGGGTCCTGTAGCATCATATCCCACCCATTCTGCTACGTCTTTTGGTACATTTTTGGACATAATAATTTCAATACTTTTTGTCCATATTACATTGTTTAGACTGAGGATCACTGACGAGGGTTTAGTACCCGAAACGTGCATGTCTGGTCCATGCCTTAAATTTATCAGGTTTTAAATGATGCTATTGAATTTAAAGACGTTTAACATTTCATACATTTTCTGCTTCTTTTCTATAACCACTCTTCAGCTTGTCATGACATTTTGTAGGTACTCATGCATGGTACCCTACAAGTGGAAGAATTTTGTCAAGATATTCACTTTTGGATTTTTAAGGAATATTTTTTAAGATTGTACATAGGTATAATGTATGTTTTCCATGCCCAATGTTACAGGTGTAACTACAGGAAAAAAACCTTCTTTGTATGATTAATGATTTAGCTCGATTTCGGTGACTTCAAATGCTTCAAAGCTTATAAATTTGGTCTTTTTGGCTTAGGACATCTTTGGCACGCATAAAAACGAAAGAAAAAACGGGGTCATGCATACCTTTTCTGCAAAATTCACTTTTTTACATTACCTCTCCTTCCGAATTGAAAATTTGCTAATTTTTATACATTTTCAAATCGATCTATTGATTACATAAAAGACAAAATCATGTTCAAAACTCAATTTCTACAGACAGCAGGGAATCATACATCGATTTAATGTGTTATTTTTAAATTTTCAATAGTTATGACCAATGAGGTGACACCTTTTATTCAGCCCGGTTCACCTGTCAAAAGGGAAGGGATTCCCTGCTAAAATGATTTCCTGTAGTTACACCTACACCTGTAACTGTAAACAAAGTCGCCGTACTTTAGATTTGATCGGTTCAATTCCTCCACAACTCTTTAGTACTGCGATACATTTCAAGAGATACAGTGCAAACGGAATAGATTTTTGTTTAATGTGCATTATACTTGGAACACTTTCATATTGGTAATCATTCATGTACTTGGAACACTTGCATATACGTGTTATCATGTATAAAGTCTGCTCGAATTTCCTCTGTCTTAGACTCTCTTATATGAAGTAATTTACGGACTGATTTCTTTAAGAAAAGTCTAATGAGTAATATCTTCCTCTGGATTTTGAGAATGCATAGGACATTTAATATCTGAAATTCTTGAAAATAAATAGTTCAGTTCAGAGTTCCTGAAATCTTCCAATAAAATGTTGGACCACAGGAACTTGTTGTTTTAATAGAGAAAATAAATTATTATTTACAACCTTAAGCCACTGTGTTCGACATCTTGTATGTATAATATTTCTAAGAGGAACACAGAGGCCTGAGGCTGTGAATAATAAAACATTTCTCTCGTAAAACGACAGGTTCCTGTGGTAAGACATTTCGAATTTTTATCTGTCCAAATTATAGATACAACATGAGTTTTTATCGGACCAATTAACTTTTTGTCGGCAAATCCGATGCAATCGATACATTTCATGAACTCTCTCCGCTAACAACTTGTCCGTGTAACAGACCTATGACGAGGTAAATCAATTAGTTAACAGTAAATAACGACGTCGTAGATCTGCTAGTTGGACAAGCTTAACAATTTCATTTCCAGGTACAAATTCATTGTTTCAAACTGTGAAACCACTTGAGTTGTTGAACAGCGTATGCTGAAATGCGACGCCCCTTCTCGCCTGTTGAAATATGCATAGGCAAAGGAGGGTATCATGAACAACACTAGGTTGTAGCACCCACAGCAAAACCCAAAACACCCAATGCAAAAACACAAAGCAGACAAGCACAAAAAGAGACGCATAAGGGACAAGGAACGTCAATGCACAACACAGAAACATCAAACACAAAGGACTAAACATAAACTAACGAGACCAATGGGCAACCGGTGCCGACTTAGGACAGCCATCTGCCACGGAAATAGCAGAAGGTATGGTTGTCCTGGATTACGTGCGCACAACCCTCCCACTTTTCCGATTACCCAGAGGTCTCGAAGAACGCACAATTGTGGTGTAAAACAACCTCCTCACTGTCAGATGACCACACACAAACAAGACCGCAAAACGCAGGGGCCCAAGCAACACAGATGAATATGTAAATGGATATAAAAAGAGGGCGTACGTATTACAATCCGCGCTCTGCCGCCGCGAGCTCATGTATGTTATCACCCGAGGAGTCCAACTGACATTCAGAGAGGACAGGTGGTCGGGGCCCTGTCTTCTCTAAAGAGGTTTGGACAGGGCCCGTCATGGAGTCCCGTCGTCACAGTCAGTCAGAGTGCAAGTTTTAAGAATGCGCTTGTACAAGACTGTAGATTAGTCAAGTACCAAGCCTAGTGTCCGTCTGGTGACATTAGGGTCACATTCACGGTATAAAAGGCGTTTGATGATTCTGACGCATTTTCGATAGTGATGTTGTCTACCTTTGATCCTTGTTATCCTGTTAATAATGTCACCATAAAATGCAGGTTGTGAAATACCCAAAGTAATATACTCTGTTGCCTGTATTGGTCCGAATTTCAGAAGAAGTTGACAATAATTTTTGTAAAATTTCCAGAAAGTCTTTACTAGTTTGTGAAAGCGAAAACCCTGTCCTTAAAGTTTCTTGGTAATTTGTAAATTTCTACTATTGAAATCCAAAACATCAGTACATGCTCTAGCATACCGGATGAGCTGTGAAATATAGATACCATAGGACGGTAATCTAGGAACATCACCGTTAAGCCAGGGGAAATTGACTATGTTAAATCCAAAATCATCTCTTTTGTCATACACACTTGTATGGATCTCTCCATTAACAATTTTGATATTTAGGTTAAAAAATGGTGTTTCTGTGTTTGAAACGTTTGCCTTGTTTAGAATCAATTCTTGTGGATAAATAGCATTTTTATATTTATCAAAAACAGGATTGTTGATAATAAGAATATCATCCAGGTACCTTGAAGTACCAATGAAACATTTCACATCATCATTTTTTCTTTGTTTTTGAGGATTTTGGATAAATTCCTTTTCATACGTGTATCAAAATAAATCTGCAACAAGAAGCACACAATTAGTACCCATTGCTTGTGGAGTTTCTCACCAAATCTTACATAGATATTGTCCAAAAGGAAGGACAAGGCAATACACAGGTCACCACATGTCCATGATTTGTATGATTTGTAATCTGTGGCGGAAAAGAAACCCTTCGATTCAGAAGTACAAATATAAGTAATATTGGGAACACTTTCGTTGCTTTCGATATAAGTATTAGTAGAGGAAAGTTCCAACCTAAAGTTGATATGTAGTAGCGTTTTCAAATAATTATGGTGTTGATGACTGCTTTTTCTGCAGGTGCGAAGACATATTTTTCATGTAAATTACGTAACTTGGATTTGAAATATCTTTCAGATTTAGGAATTGGATTTCCAAAAAGTTGAGGATTTTTGTGGTAGTTATCTATTCGAATATCGGTAATATCCAAAATGAGGTTTTTCCAGTCATTCAAAGCATGCGATTCGACTCCTTCCGATTTACACCATCGTTTGGTATAGTTATCTAAAGCTTCCTTCAGCGCTTCGCGACATTTAATAAAATCTATCTTGGATGGGATTCTATACTTAGGTCCTTTCTTAAGAAGACCACAGAGCTGCCTGTCTTTGATAATTGAAAAGTCACCTGTAATTATATGACCAGTTGGTTTACATAGATATGCAGACGTTGCACATTCTCAAGAAGCAGGACATGATTCAAGTATTTTAGGATCTTGTGTAACTTTGTTGTAGTTAAAAACGAAATTTCGAATAGCTCTCTTATATTTGTAACAAATAAGAGGAGGTTCTAAATTTTCAAAATATTGAGGAATGACACTTTGTACGCGATTATCCCGAAAAATATTAGAGATGTTCAGAAGATCAAATCCTTTGTTAATAAATGGAATTTTTATGAATCGTCTTTAAGGGGAGGTGTTTTAACCAAAGGATATAGTTTATTTTGTGGGAATGCAACAATGATATTTAGCCTGAATCAATCAGTGTTTCTTAAGAATGCAACCAGTGCTTCATCCAAGATAGATTTTCAGGTTTTAAATGATGCTATTGAGTTTAAAGACGTTTAACATTTAATTGAACTGCTGGAACTGAAGAGAGAGCATGTAGCAGTTCATGTCTGCCGCCGTTGCGTGCAATGATCAGTAGATCTTTGAGGGTACGATGTAAGGAGCAAGAAAGCAAGAAGCGCCGCATTTCAGCATATTTACTGAAAATTATTTGTTCATTTGTTCAAGTGGCTTCACTGGGTCATGAGGTTTGATACACCGTACACTGCTTTTTGGAAAACAAATTGGCCCAATTTCTGCACAACTCACTTGAATTGATAAATATTAGATTAAAACGATTTTAACAATACGTTTCATGTATTTAAGATGAAATCAATACTATTCAAAAGCATTCATAGATTTCAGTATACTTTAATATGAATAAAGGCAAAACCGAAAAATCTTTGTTTTTTATGCCCTTGGAACAAAAGATTCGGGAGCATATAGTTTTTGACCTGTCCGTCTGTCCGTTTGTCTGTTTGTTTTCCGAAAATCTTTAACATTGGGCATAACTTTTGAATGGAAGCTGGTGATAGAGGTTTCATATTTCACATGTGTATTCCTTGTGACAATACCTTTCCATTGATACCAAATTTTTTGACCTCGTGACCATAACCTTGACCTTTGACGTACTTTTCAAAAACTTTAACATTGGGCATAACTTTTGAATGGTTAGTGATAGGGCTTTTAGATTTTACATGTGTATTCCTTGTGACAAGATTTTTCCATTGATACCAATATTACGCTGACCCTGACCTCTCACATACTTTAAAGAAAATGGCGTTTATACAAACAAAGATGCCGCCGGAGGCATTCTCGTTTCACAAACACAGGCTTTATAATTTCGGGCATGCTAGCTATCAATAATGAAAGGTTTGATGTTCAATTTTAAATAAACTTAATTTATGAAATCATTTCATTGTTTTATTCTTTTTCTGCTGCACAATAATGTGGAATTTTACAATATGATTTTATTTTTGATGTTGCATAATTGAACTATACTAGCTGGGCATATGACTTTGGACCACTTTATCCGTCTTTTCAAATCAATAAAAAAAGTTATTGTTTTCAAATGTGACTATTTTTTTCTTTTTTGTACCAATAAATTGGGAACAATGATACTATTTTGCATAATCTGAGAATGGCCGATCGAAAGCCCTGTAATTATATTTGTATGTTAGTACTACTACTGAAACTTCACATGTCATGTAAATACATCATTATGATATATGAATGCAGAAATCAGTCATTGGCCGGAGTGCAAAGCAATTCCGGCCTATAGATTGACGATGTCCGTCCGTCCGTCCGTCCCTCCGTCCGTCTGTCTGTGCGTCCGTCTGCCGTCAACATTTTGGTTAAAGTTTCTGGTTGAGGCAAAATCTAAGGAACTATATGCAGTAGAAACTTTATATTATACATGAAGCTTGCCCATGACAAGAACTTTCAATTTATTCCATAACATTTGACCTAGTGACCTTGACCTTGGACTTTGACCTAGTTAAAGATTCTAATTAAAGTTTCTGGTTGAGGCAAAATCTATGGAACTATATGCAGTAGAAACTTTATTTTATACATGAAGTTGGCCCATCTCAAGACCTTTCAAATTATACGGTAACATTTGACCTAGTGACCTTGACCTTTGTCCTAGTTAAGGATTTTGGTTAAAGTTCCTGGTTTAAGCAAAATCTATGGAACTGTGTGCAGTAGAAACTTTATTTTATACATGTAGATTTCCTCTGACAAAACCTTTCAGTTT
The DNA here is from genome assembly GCA_033119305.1 of Pinctada imbricata. Taxonomy (NCBI): domain Eukaryota; kingdom Metazoa; phylum Mollusca; class Bivalvia; order Pterioida; family Pteriidae; genus Pinctada; species Pinctada imbricata. Next base: position 61,530,169 of record VSWD01000003.1, read on the forward strand.
ATGCTGTATTATGTGACCTATTGACCTTGATCCAGTTAGTACAAACACTTACTTTGCAGTCCGGCCATGTCGTCTTTAGCGGTGTTTTATTTTATAGATTATTTAGTATTAAAATGAAGATATTAATTCATTACATCTTTTACTTTCAGAGTGAGATTGATAGCATCTTCTGTACATACATGATGGCTGGACAATTTTAAAATAGCCATTCTCTGTAAGCATTTGCACTTTTATGAAGGACGCATGGCACGGCATGTCTCAGATTTTGATTAGATTTATATATAAGGTAGGGTCTGACCCAAAAGTAAAAAAATGATGAAAATTTTCTTAATGTCACATCCGGTTGCCATGGAAACGGACTTTGAATATTGAAAAAATCATTTTTGGGCGTTTTTGAATTCGCATACATCATTTATGCAGCATAATCTAAAACAAAAACTAAGTCTAATGAATTATCAATAACCTATCATTGCTTTTTCAAAATAAGTAAAAATAATGTTGGGTTTATGGTCTTATCTATATGTTTCCATGGCAACAACACAGGTACCCTATCAAAGTAGTGTTTTGGGCATTTTTTCGAAATTCAATGATAGATTACTTACATTTTTCAGTTGTTAATGCAAATAATTCATAAGAAATCACCATAGAACAAAGTTTGTGTACGTTGCTATGGCAACATGAACTCAAATCGCAAAAATGAAAGCCATTTTTTACAATACTTAGAGAACTTTTTTTCCTAGATCATTGAATTTTTATTCAAAGTAATGATAATTAATGAATGTATTCAAGTAGATCTTTCAAAACATAAAAGAAATTTTCTTTTAAGTATGCAGGAAATAGCCCGTTGCTATGGAAACGATTGTGTAAACTTGTACATAAGCCCAATTTGAGTCCTTGGATACGGGCATCCAAAGTTAAGTAATGTGAAAATTTTTAAATCTAAGATAAATTTTAGACTTTCCTTTATAATATATGTAAAACAGTTGTGTAAGCCTGTTTCAGTTTTTTGGGAAAAGACTTCGAAAAGCAGCAAAAAAATGCATATATTTTTATTGTATGGCCGAATTACCATAGCAAGCATTAATTAGTTGGAAGGTTTTTTGTTGTATATTATAAGAGGCTTACTCGATCTTTATTAACAATAAATCTGAACTTTCTGGGAATTATAATGACTGTTATAAAAATGATAAAAAATAGTTGCCATGGTAACATATGTTCCCAATAGCTTTTTCACAGTTTTTGAAATAGCTCTTTGTGTTGGATATATTCCAGCATGTTTCATCTGTTCATCATGATGCAAAAATTTAAAATTTAACTCTGAAGTTGCAAAATAAGTAATATTAAAGACCAAAGTTATCGTTGCCAAGGTAACTTATTTGAATAGCAGCAAGTGGGTTTATCTTGAATTTACTTATTCTATAAAATAAATTCCATTTTCTTATCATATACCCATCAAGAGAGAAGGAAAATAGGAAAATACAAACAGCATTTTGAAATCAATATATTAAAATTAGCTAATTATGTTGTCATGGTAACCAGCCTTTTTGACAAAATCAGACACTACAATTGAGCTTATTTAAAATTTTAGGTCCTTATCTTGAGGATGCTTAGAAATTCTTCCAGAAATGTCGTATATAAACAAAATTATAGAGCTTCAAAGTAGCTAAATTTTGCCAATTTCTCAACTTTAAAGGTCGTTGCCATGGTAACCAGATGACCTAGAAATAAAATTTTGGTCTAATTTACCTTTTTTCATTGGTCCCTACTTATGTGTGAAATTTCATGAAAATCGGAGACCATGCGTGCCGAAATTGTTTAAATGGTTACAGAGAATTGCTATTAATTCCTTATTTATTCTGGGTATCAGATTGAACATCTTACTTGTCCTTTTGCTATATACACTGGAGAAATCACTGTTTGCTGTCCACAGCATTTGAATTTTGAACATGTTTTGTATTTGCTTTCATGTGCTTACCGTTACATGTATGTACTAGGTTAGATTGCCTATAAATACATTGAAAACTTTTTACTTAAGGATAGACCTGCACTTATTGAATGGGCAAAAAAGATTTATTTATTTCATTATTTTCATAGCAACAAATTTATCACTTTAAATACTTAAAGTACATAAAGACTAGACATGTAAATTCATATAAAATGTTAATTTCAAAAAGAAATAAGCATATGATAAATTAAAGAAAAAGAAAAAGGAGGGGATCTCCAACAACACCCGGTTGTAGCACCCACAGCAAAACCCCAAAACACCCAATGCAAAAACACAAAGCAGACAAGCACGGAAAGAGACGCATAAGGGACAAGTAACGCCAACGCAGAACACAGAAATATCAAACACAAAGGACTACAAATAAACCAACGAGGCCAATGGGCAACCGGTGCCGACTTAGGACGGCCATCTGCCATCTGCAGAAGGTGTGGCTATCCTGGATTACGTGCGTACAACCCTCCCAATTTTCCGATTATCCAGAGGTCTCGAAGAACGTACAATTGTGGTGTAAAACAACCTCCTCACTGTCAGATGACCACACACAAACAAGACCGCAAAACGCAGGGGCCCAAGCAACACAGATGAATATGTAAATGGATATAAAAATAGGGCGTACGAAATACAATCTGTGCTCTGTCGCCGCGAGCTCATGTATGTTATCACCCGAGGAGTCCGACTGACATTCAGAAAGGACAGGTGGTCGGGGCTCTATCTTCTCTAAAGAGGTTTGGACAGGGCCCGTCATGGAGTCCCGTCGTCACATTCAGTCAGAGTGCAAGTTTTAAGAATGCGCTTGTACAAGACTGTAGATTGGTCAAGTACCAAGCCTAGTCTCCGTCTGGTGACATTAGGATCATATCCACGGTATAAAAGGCGTTTGATGATTCTGACGCATTTTCGATAGTGATGTTGTCTATCTTTGATCCTTCTTATCTCGTTAACAATGTCACCATAAAATGCAGGTTGTGAAATACCCAAAGTAATATACTCTGTTGCCTGCATTGGTTCGAATTTCAGAAGAAGTTGACAATATTTTTTGTAAAATTTCCAGAAAGTCTTTACTAGTTTGTGAAAGCGAAAGCCCTGTCCCAAAAGTTTCTTGGTAATTTGTAAATTTCTACTATGAAAATCCGAAACATCAGTACATGCTCTAGCATACCGGATGAGCTGTGAAATATAGATACCATAGGACGGTAATCTAGGAACATCACCGTCAAGCCAGGGGAAATTTACTATGTTAAATCCAAAACTATCTCTTTTGCCATACACACTTGTATGGATCTCTCCGTTAACAATTTTGATATTTAGGTCCAAAAATGGTGTTTCTGTGTTTGAAACGTTTGCCTTATTTAGAATCAATTCTTGTGGATAAATAACATGTTTATATTTTTCAAAAACAGGATTGTCGATAGTAAGAATATCATCCAGGTACCAATAAAGCATTTCACATCATCATTTTTTCTTTACTTTTGAAGATTTTGGATAAATTCCTTTTCATACGTGTATCAAAATAAATCTGTTACAAGAGGCGCACAATTAGTACCCATTGGAATCCCAACAACCTGCTTGTAGAGTTTCTCACCAAATCTTACATAAATATTGTCCAAAAGGAAGGACAAGGCAATACACAGGTCACCACATGTCCACGATTTGTATGATTTGTAATCTGTGGCGGAAAAGAAACCCTTAGATTCAGAAGTACAAATATAAGTTTCCCCTCTCGATCAAAACAACATTTAATGAGTTTGGACAGTCGAGCATTTATTTTGTTGTGAGGAAGCGTGTTGTACATATTAGAAAATTCGTATGAAGATATCGTATTTGCTTTAAAATTTCTTGATTTCATTTTGTCAATCATATCCCCTGAATTTTTAATAGACCAAAAGAAGTTTACGCCATTCCAGTTCATGACAGTTTCACAGTATTTTCCCATGTGTTCCTTTAAAGCCGTGAGTGCTGACGTCAGATTTCTAGACAAAATTGTTGTTGAGCAGTTGCTAGAATTAGCATTGTATCGAAATTTGTAAGGAGACTTGTGAAGTTTTGGTATACAGTATATTGTAGGGAGATCCAATTTAGGTATAGGGATGTTAAAAGAAGAAATTTCACTGTTATGTTTGTTCAAAATATTGGGAGCACTTTCGTTGCTTTCGATATAAGTATTAGTAGAGGAAAGTTCAGAAACTAAAGTTGATATGTAGTAGCGTTTCAAATAATTATGGTGTTGTTGGCTGCTTTGTCTGCAGGCGCGAAGACATATTTTTCATGTAAATTACGTAACTTGGATTTGAAATATCTTTCAGATTTAGAAATTGAATTTTCAAAAAGATGAGGATTTTTGTGGTAGTTATCTATTCGAATATCGGTAATATCCAAAATGAGGTTTTTCCAGTCATTCAGAGCATGCGATTCGACTCCTTCCGATTTACACCATCGTTTGGTATAGTTATCTAAAGCTTCCTTCAGCACTTCGCGACATTTAATAAAATCTATCTTGGATCGGATTCTATATTTAGGTCCTTTTTAGAAGACCACGGAGCTGCCTCTCTTCGATAATTGAAAAGTCACCTGTAATAATATGACCAACTGGTTTATATAGATATTCAGACGTTGCACATTCTCAAGAAGCAGGACATGATTCAAGAATTTTAGGATCTTGTGTAACTTTGTTGTAGTTAAAAACGAAATTTCGAATAGGTCTCTTATATTTGTAACAAATAAGAGGAGGTTCTAAAAACATTCTGTTTTAAATTGATGATACTATTACATTTATATATATGTTGCAGTTATAGTAATTCTTCATTAATGAATTTCAGAGTTTTGTATGAAATTTACAATTAAACTTAATAAATCTTATAATTGATACTTATATTCTTCTTGAGACTAGGACACAAATATTCTTAGAACACTGTGATGAAGAAATCTAGTGAGATCAGGATGTCGTATGCATTTTCACTTGAGTCCCCTATCATGAAGCATAGCAAACTTGGCCGATTATCCTTTTGCCAATACTGTTTAGAGTGTCATACCCCATACTGGTAATCATGAACATGATGAATAATTAAAACATTGATATTTTAAGTTTATTACTCTTCTACACAGTATACATTTGTGTGAGAATATCTAGCAGCCTTGACCTACATGTATTCATTTGACCTACTTTCCTAATATTTAGGATTTGCCACAACACTGGTCTGGCAAATAATAGATAGATGATATGGTACACGTATATGTATGCATTGTGTCAATAAATTACTTAAGGTAGATTTAGATTCAATATCATATGTGACATTGAACAAAACCATTTGACCTTCTTTTCTTGGAATTAAAGAATCTGAACTTGGATTTCAACTTCTTTTGAAATTCGGACCCATAAAAGCAACGGAGTATATTACTTTAGGTATTTCACAACCTGCATTTTATGGTGACATAATTAACAAAATAAGAAGGATCAAAGGTAGACAGCATATGTATCGAAAATGCGTCAGAGTCATCAAACGCCTTTTATACCGTGGATATTATCCTAATGTCACCAGACGGACACTAAGCTTGGTACTTGACCAATATACAGTCTTGTACGAGCGCATTCTTAAGACTTGCACTCTGACTGACTGTGACGACGGGACTCCATGACGGGCCCTGTCCAAACCTCTTTAGAGAAGACAGGGCCCCGACCACCTGTCCTCTCTGAATGTCAGTCGGACTCCTCGGGTGATTACATACATGAGCTCGCTACAGCCGGCAGAGCACGGACTGTATTACGCATGCCCTCTTTTTATATCAATTTACATATTCATCTGTGTCTCTGGGGCCTCTGTGTTTCGCGGTCTTGTTTGTGTGACGTCATCTTACAGTGAGGAGGTTGTTTTACACCACATTTGTACGTTCTTCGAGACCTCTAGGTAACTGGAGAAGTGAGAGGGTTGTGCGCACGTAATCCAGGATAACCACACCGTCTGCTATTTACTTGGCAGATGGCCGTCCTAAGTCGGCACCGGTTGCCCATTGGTCTCGTTGGTTTATGTGTAGTCTTTTATGTTTCTATGTTGTGAGTTGGTGTTCCTTGTCCCTTTTGCGTCTCTTTCTGTGGGTATCTGTTCTGTGTTTTTTGCATGGGTGTTTTGGGATTTTGCTGTGGGTGCTGCAACCTAGTGTTGTTGGAGATCCCCTCCTTTCTTGGAGAGTGATGTATATATTGAAGAATTTGAAACATGCAGTATCAGAGAATCCTGACCAAAATGAATCATTGGCAGTTGTGAAATGTTAAAGATAGTATATTAGCACGTCTAATGCTTGAGGTGCTGGAGAAAGATGTTTTTTTCCTTTCATTCCTTAGTGAATGCTTGATTTTTCCGCCAGCCATGCGGAGCAATATTTTTGCGAAATATCCCGAGCTGGATTTACACCCCCCCCCCTCCCTAAAAGCCAAATGGTTGCACATGTTTACAAGTGCTTATTGGCACATTGACAAGATAGAGAAAAAATCATGCGCATAACTAGGCGTACCATAAGAACGCAGTTGCTCCCGCATCGTCTTGCAAAGAAAAGAGGAATGAAAGAAACATTAACGTAGAAAACAGCCCTGTAAATGTGCAAAATTCATTAGATTCTGAGACTTTGCCCCTTAAATTTTCACAAGGGCTTCTTCCTGGACCAACTTGAGGCTGCTTCCACTTGATAGGTACTGTGGCTAAGCGCCTGAAGGTGAATGCATATACATAAAATGTATACACTTCGCGCGTGTAAGAGAGAAAAAAAGATTCCCGTTATTGTGCATGCATGTATCTGTTCAAACTGCCAGAATCTAGTGAAATTACATTTATTTATATAAAATATCATGATTCTATGAGATGAAAAAAAAAGGTTTGCTGTGATTGGGGTATGCATTTGATATATTGATATTTATCAACATTTTGGGATAAATTCAGATAATCATTCCTTTGGGTTGAGACGATTCTGTAGATTGCAGGGGCGGATACAGGATTTGAGTTTAGAGGGGACGTGGAATATCTGTAACAGGTTCGTGGGGGAACCCCACTCAACAACGGAAAATTATCTTACACGATATTTTTAGTTACACGGTTAGTTAGTGACCATAAACGGAAAAAATACATGGTGTGAAAAGAAAACCCGTATCGGGCGAGGCGAAAGCGTATCAGGTCACTAACTAACCGTGTAACGAATTTATCACGTCGAAGACCTCTTACTGTATGTGTATGGTGTCTGTATCATACAATTCATGACGTCATAATAAACTACTCGCCCGATACGGATTCACAAGCCTGATACGGCTTTTTTCACGGCGTCATGTGACCATGATCTGACCAATCAGATTCCAACATTTTTGTCTGAGGCGTGATAAATATAAAGTATATAGCGAGCCAGCGAAGTTTTTCAATTATCTTGCATATACTTATAGTAGTTAAATATAAGAAACAGACCGGTCAAAAAAAAAATAAGGGTTGAGTCGTGGAAGGGGAAACATTTCTTCATTGGCTATTTAGCATGGAATGGATATATCATGCTAATTCCTTCTGAATTTTATTGCAAGCCATGATATCGGTTAATTAGTCTAAATAAAGATACCTGGCGAGCCAGTGAGAACTTCTGAAATACCAGAAATTATGTCTACACATACTTGTTTGAGCCCATGTAATACCTTTATTTTGACGACTTTAGGGGGAGGGGGCGTGCGACCCCTACGCCCCTCTAAATACACCAATGGATTGGTAGGGAAAATCAGGATAGAAAGAGTACACTTGTTAGAGAATTTTAAAGGTAGGGGCCGCCGTGTGCACCCCCAACCCGCGCCCTTGAATCGGATTGGGGCTTATACATTTGAAATTATCAGTGTATTTGCTGTTATCGAGAAATATTTATTGATAAATATAAAATTAAAATCTTATGGGTACAAATGTATGCAAAATGGATAATGTATACATGTAGAATCGCTCAGTATTCAATCAAAGCGGGGTAAACGAACCGCAACGATAAACTTTGAAACGAACTGTAAAAAGTTAAATTCGTGATTCTTCAGTGCAGTAACGAATTATCCATGGCTTGAATATTTAAATAGCAAAGTTCAAAAAAATTTAAATGACAATAACATTGGGAGCCGTGATAAGTTTCCAACAAGTTCACCATTCCCCCTCTTTATTCTAGTTTATTTTTTTTCGGTATGAATGTCTAAAAGACAGAAATTATTGTTAGGGCCTCACTCGCTCAGACCCAGTCACGTAGTTTATATGTCATGTACTTAAATCCTTACTTCTTATAATTTCGTCCTTCCTAACATTATGGGGAGGGGGGGATGATTTTTGATTACTCCGTATTGTGATAGTGTCTACACGTGTTACACATATTTTTGTACTTCATCTCGTCACCTCATTTATCATCATATTATATTAAATTATTGAAACTTAGTTCAAGTCATTTGAAGTTCATATTCTCAAATACAATTCAGAAGGGCGATATGGGCTCTAAATTGTGAGCTGGCCAGGGCCAAAATCATAGCGATACGAATCAGAAAACTATACGATCACACATTTTACAACTCTTTATGTTCTTTTTAGTTTTAATCAAATGAACATAAATCATTTAAAAGATAAATAACACATGTACTGGAGTAGGAGGCGAAGCGCTCAGATTTATTAACATTAAATTACATAGACAGTTATCGCGAATATCCGTCGTCATCATCATCGTCATGATTATAGTCCATCAGAATCGTATATGACAAACATGGTAATTTCATAACTACAATAGAAAAAACACGAGTTAGTGATAAGTCGAAAATCAGAGATTACACAATAAACAATGACAAATGTATACACTGTAGAGGGAGGTTGGTAGGGAGTCGAAGAAAAGCGTGTGATTGCTTCGAATCTTAGCCTTCGAATGACCGTATAAATTCCTTACTCACTAAACAGACCACTGACCAGTAAACATCCAATCAGAATATCCGTAACAAATCATCCGTTTACTCTACCGTAATATTACATGTTCAGTAACTCATAAATTTATGTTCTGATTCGTTTTACTCAAACGAAAATAAATCATTTAAAAGATAAATAAAACATATATCGGAGTAGGAGGCGAAGCGCTTGGATTCGATAACAAAGAAGATATAAATTAAAGCTCGATATTAGAATATTAATGCGATTTTATTTTAAATACCCAAAGTTTTCGACATGGACAATTTTCCTCTAACCCCTCACTAACATATCCATCTTTTGCTTTGTCAAGAGACCAAATGTAAAATAAATTTCCCAGTTTGGTTTATTGGTGGGACCAACCAAATATTCTCGCCGTCCCAATCCCGACTAAAGCATTCTACGCCCTCGGTACCCGGATTCCAAAACAACGAGTGTTAAAAATCGTTGATGCTTAGAATGATTGAAAACTGCAAATCTGTCTATGGTGTATGGTCCCTAATCATTAATTGTACATAAACTGGAAAAAATCGTCTGTAACTCCCCAATCTTCACAATCTACAATTATTCTCATGTAATCTGCCTTACAATTCTGTTCTCTGGGTATCTATTCTATTTTCAAGGTTATGCCATAATTTAAACAAGTTTTAAAAATAGAAAAAGCGATATCTTGTAAGTCATTCTTCATATTACAATTCTCTACAATTTTCACACAGTTCTGATTATCTGTGAACCACTTCAATGATTTTGCCTTTAAACTACATGAAAAGGAGCGTGACCCGAGCTCAATGGCATTAAGCTCCCTCCAAGTGGAGGATCTACAGCTCTGAAAAATCTTTTGATTCATTTCTGAAGTAGCTACATCAATAGCGTCCGAATAAATACAGAGGTATAGAAGGCTAACGTGTAGGGGTACGCGTACGTGTAATCTTCAAGTACATCTACACGTAAAAAGTAGCAGAGGTTTAGAAAATTGACGAGTACGTGTACTGGTGCCCTTTGTGATGACGTAAAATATACATATCCAAACACATACGAGACTAATAAATAGATGAAATGTTGAAATAAAACTTTTAAGATATTTTCGGTACAAGTATTCATGGAATACATCTGCTGTATAAACATAAATGTCTACACGTTTTACGTACGTATAGCTCGTGATTTCACGTTATTGACAACTTGTAGCGATTTCCCGTACGCAAAAATAATGACGTCATACACAGTTATTGCGTCAACGCGTACCCGTACACGTAACGGTTTCTAAACCTCTCTAATAACAGGATTTATGTATTGGATATACGCCGAAAACAATTCATTCTTAAAGATATTGGACAGTTTGAGGCCCGCAGGGCTGAAAACTGTCCAATATCTTTAAGAATGAATTGTTTGAGGCGTATATCGTACTTAAAACATTGATCACTACTCAAAGTGGCATGCCTTTTGACTTTGTTCTTATTATGTTAATTGCATTTACTGTAACGAAATGTTATCACTCCAGTATCTAACATCCTCGCTACTAGCAGTAGGGAGTCGTTTATATAAGAAGTTAACGGAGATGTAATTTTCAATTAAAAATTAAGTTGTGACAAATTATGACGCAGATTCCGTAAACCAAGACGAAATTGGATGCAATTTTGGGGGAAAAATCAACGAGAATACTTTGCGTGATGACGATTTAATTAGTTGAAGCTTCTTTGGAGATATAGAATAAAAAGGCGTGTCTGTAAAAGTGTCGTTATCCGGACAAGCAAGAAATAAATACCGAAAAGAAATCAATGGGGACGTTCAACTTGCTATGTGCAAGGTTAAATGAAAGAAGCAATTAAGGAAGATATTTTGAAGGAGTTTAGTTCGAAAAACCTGACCTTTTGACGGTTATTTGCACCGTGGGAGAACCCAGCTTTTGACGGTTATTTGCACCGTGGGGGGGGGGGGGGGCTAGGGGACTGGGTATAAATAACCGCCAAAGGTTGGATTTAGGTAAGGTTTTTTCGGACTAGAAAAAGTCGAGCAAAAATCTTAATTATAAGCAAAATTAAAAAGATGGGAAAAAATCAGACCGACGACAAAAGGAAAAAACGAACTGAACTATTGTGTCTCTTAATTACATTGTCATTTCCGACACACGGCCGATTCTTTAGATATAAGATTGTGCTGGATTTTGTCCACTCCGGAAAAAAATAGCAAAAATAGGAATAGTCAGTACCATCATACATGGAATTCTTGTCACGTGATTTCTAAATAAGGATTGTAACGATTGTCCTGTAGATGTCAAAGTACATTTACCTATGACTGTCCAATATCTAATCTAGGTCGCGTATATTTTTTCAAATAAACGCGACCTAGATATAATATTGTACAGTCAAAGGTAAATTTCGGACTGTTCGAACAAAGGCATGACGTCACATCAATGTTTTAACTTCTGATACGACTGTAGACTTCTAAATTGCTTTCTCTTCCTGGGCATCTGGTCTCACTCCCACATCGGGAGTTCGCTTTTTTTTCATGTGGTGGAGGTTTTTGTTTGTTTGCTTTCGTTCCTGTTTTATCCTGATTTTGTATGCCTTCGGTTTCTGATTTTCTGAATAATCGATTTTGTGCTGTATACAGGGATATGGTCATTATCCATATTTGTCATTATATGTCCTAATACTTTCTTTCCAGAAACGTAGTTCTAATAAAACTGATTCTAAAGCAGAAATACCTAATTTTTTTATAACACTCTACTCTAGATAGCCAAAATGATATCGTCGTGTCATGAGTCGACAATAGTTCCCATAACAGGGGACATCGAAATAATTTCCCAAGGACTTTTGCAAGACATCTAGCCAACACATTTGGTAAAAGCGCGATAACTCTATCGAAGGATATTTATGTTTATATAATTCTTTGCTCGGGAATTCGTAGCGTGAATTCGACAGAGTCCAAAAGAAGACCTTACCATTCAAGTTTTTGAATTGATTCGAACGTAGATTTTTTTCTCGTTAATTAAATGTAACGAAATAATGATTATGTCTTGTTTATATAAAGAGAAGGGAGATCTCCAACAAAACCCCGTTGCAGCATCAATAGTAAAACACCAAAACACCCGATGCAAAAACACAAAAGACGAGTACAGCACGAGACGGAAAAGAGACACACGACATGTAAACATCAAACACAAAAGACTACACATAAACCGACGAGACCAATGGGTAACCGGTGCCGACTTTGGACGGCCATCTGTCACGCAAGTAGCAAATGGTGTTGTTATCCTGGATTACGTGCGCACAACCCTCTCACTTCTCTAATTACCCAGAGGTCTCGAAGAACGTACAATTGTGGTGTAAAACAACCTCCTCACTGTAAGATGACATCACACAAACAAGACCGCGAAACGCAGAGGCCCCATAGACACAGATGAATATGTAAATGGATATAAAAAGAGGGCATGCGTAATACAGTCCGTGCTCTGCCGGCTGTAGCGAGCTCATGTATGTAATCACCCGAGAAGTCCGACTGACATTCAGAGAGGACAGGTGGTCGGGGCCCTGTCTTCTCTAAAGAGGTTTGGACAGGGCCCGTCATGGAGTCCCGTCGTCACAGTCAGGCAGAGTGCAAGTCTCAAGGATGCGCTTGTACAATACTGTAGATTGGTCAAGTACCAAGCCTAGTGTCCGTCTGGTGACATTAGGATCATAACCACTGTATAAAAGGCGTTTGATGATTCTGACGCATTTTCGATGGTTATGCTGCCTATCTTTGATCCTTTTTATTTTGTTTATCATATATTATATGTATATATTTATCTTGTAATGCTGTTTTAATTGATTATACAACGCTTAGTTATGTAAGCTTTGAGGGGCAGCTCATTTGGAGCTGCCCATTTAACATGTTGTAGGGGCAGCTCTTTTCGAGCTGCCGCTCTAGAGTATATAAGGAGCGCGCACCTTGCCAGTGTGTCGTATTATCACATTAGTCGCAGTCGGTAGCAGTCAGTTACAGTATGTAGTCGCATTGTGTTGATTGTATACGTAGTGTGTAGATATGGATTTTATATCATGATGGATTATTATTGGACTTTAATACTACATAAATAAATTAGTGAACTTTTATTGCGACTCTTATTTTCAACATGGATTACTTGGATTTACTTAGTTTAGTGATCTACGTTACTGTGATTGTCACAGCATTGGATGTTGTGACGGGGAATAAGCAGACGACCTGCTCGGTATACTTCTAATGGTAGAAGTAGATTGTTTATGCAACACTTACATTATGCAAGGGTACCAAACAGACTACGCGACAAGTTAGTCGCAGGGTACAATACATTCAAGAGAACGCTCGAAAGGCCAAAAACGCTACAACTGGTGGCAGCGGTGGGATATCACCTACACATAAAAGCCAAAGCTACAACTAATGAAGCTCGCGGGATTTAAAACTTACGTGACTACGAAATTAATTTCAGGAATTTATTGTTTTGTGAAAATTCGGAGGATTTTTGATTTGTGCAATTTGGATATTTAACTACACACGGGAAAAGTGTACTATTTTTATTCACTTAATATGAATATAGTTTATTTCAGGCATTATTCTTGGGATTTACAGTGAAAATTGTGTTCGATGTGCGTATTTCCAGTGTGTGATTCTTCAAAATGGATATTCAGAAATCGACAAAATTCGTTCGCGTGTACGATAACACCGAGTTTGGATACGTACATTCTGTGAGAAAAGTATAAGTGAAATCGCGAGTTGAATGTGAGGAATGCTTCTCAATATTTCAGTGCCTCTACGTGGATTCGGAAAAACGATATGAAGTTTGCGAAGGAAAAAGTGAAACAATTTTCTTAAAGTTTGTATTAAAAGATTAGTGTTTTGATCGTGGATTCAGTGACTTAGTGTATATATATATCCCCGTGACCTACGTATGTATAATATTTGTATGTAAATTTCGTTATTATATATCAGTAAAATTATCGATTCGTTTTTTATTTAGTGTACGGTTGATACCGTACAAATTTCAGTGACAGTGCGCGATTGCGTATGATACATGTATATAAGTTTTGGGTTTTGATTAAGTGCGCGACCGTTTTATTTTGATTTGTGCATTTTTCCGTGATTTTGTTTGCGTGTGACATTTATTTGTGACCATTCCATACGCGATAGTGTGTATAATTTTGTGATAATTTATATGTGTACGATTAATTTTTTACTGTTCGCGCGTGTGAATTTGTGTTATCTGTGCCGGATATGTGTTGTGAATTTGTCATTCGTGCGCGATGTATAGTGAATTATGTATTATCTGAGTTTGTGTACTTTAATCCGTTACAATGAGCATCGATATGTATGTGCAACAATAAGCCATATCTGTTGTATGTTGATAAAGTATTTCAGTGCTTATTTGTAATTGTGTATTTATAAGACCATGCATGTGAGCTTGTAACGATATCATATATGCATCCGAAAAGTAATTTTTTTTTAATGTGTGATTTTTTTTTTAATTCATTAAATGCGATATTTGTGAAACGATTTTAGTTGAATTTCTGTGTGTTCTGTGGATGCATTTTTGTGCATAGTGATGAGTTTCCGTGTGATGTGCAAATTCTGCGTAGATGTGATTTTATTTATGAATTTAGTGGATAGCATACATGTGTGTCGAAAAAGTCTAGTGAATCGAATTTTGATCCGACACCGAACGAAGCAGAAGTAGTCATAAAGGGCACACGAGAAGCACAATTTTGTGTTATTCAGTTCGTTCAAAGATTACTGGAGAGGTGTGCAACAACGAACCTGACTGGTGTTCGAAGCCGTCGTAAAACGCATTAATCATTTCTTTGTGTCGAAGTTAGCATTCGGTGATCAATTTACAAATGATCACACAGTGCACTCAGGAGTTCAAGGAAAGTGTTGCTTCCTAATTCAATGTGAACTTGTGCAACTTCAAAGTGCTTATCGATCTTACATGGAACGTGTATTAAGATGCTTGCCGATCATAATTTTGGAAGTGAAAAGACTACGTTAAATAAAGCTGGTACCTAATGGAAAAATCAGAATTTGTATATGAAACAGATACATGTGACGTTTTAGAATACATGTTGTATAACTGGGACAAGTGTGTGGACGTAAGACGAACGAACAAAATGTGCAATCAATGATTACGAACGGCAACGTGCGACGTTACCAATGTCGAGAAAGTAAAAGATGTGAATCCCCTCGCAATGGTCAGATCTTTGTTGCAATTGTGTATTGCGTATTCAATCCAGTGGAGGAACTAACGTACGGAAGTGGGTACTGTGATATATTGTGCTATATGCACCGGTTCCGAATGTAAGTGGACCGTTTAAGTGAACAATTCGACGTCGAAGTTGTATACAGAAAGAAGTGTATATTGTGATGTGCCGTAAGGTTCAAAGGCAATTTTATGGTAAAAATTCATGTGACAGTGTTTAAGTCATGAATTTGGAGATTTCCCGGGAGTAAAACAGAGAGATGACGAGAGGTCATTTGGAGAAGTACTGCGCAGAGTTCCTATAATTCAGATAGGATGTGGAAAAAAGGACATTATAGAAGGGAAGCGAAGCCCTTGTCCATGTGATAGTGATACAGACGGACGTTGCATGGTGCTCGTGAGTGGACTACCGCCGCCGTGTTGCGTGGACCGTCAGTGAAAAGTGTCCTGTTCCTTGGACTGATGATGAGTTGGGATCGTGTGATAGATTCCCGTGGATTCAAGTTTCTTTGATGGAGAAACGAAAAAGTTTTGTGACCTTGAGGTGGATTAAATCAACACACGTGTTACCATTGCGATTAGACAGTTACTTTTAAACGTCAGAAAAGTGTGTAATCTAGAGTGAAAAGAGGACCAGTAGTGCTATTATCCAGAAAAGTGTATATTTTCAACGTTGGGTGGACGTACTACGGACGTTGCCCTAAATCCCCGTGGTATATTTGGATTTATGTGTATTCGTGTTTTTTTGTATTGTATTATCAACGTTGGATGGACGTAGTACGGACGTTGCCCTAAATCCCCGTGGTATATTTGGATTTATGTGTATTCATGTTTTCTGTATTGTATTATCAACGTTGAATTGACATACTACGGACGTTGCCCGGAGTCCCCGTAGTATATTTGGATTTATGCGTATGTTTTCTTTTTTATATTACCAACGTTGGATGGACATACTACGGACGTTGCCTGGAGTCCCCGTAGTATATCTTGATTTATTTGTGTTCGTGTTTTCTGTGTTATATGATATTATCAACGTTGGATGGACGTACTACGGACGTTGCCCTGAGTCCCCTCAAAATGTGTGTTTGCTATTAGTGTTATATTTCAATGATGGATTAAAATACTGTACTACGGACGTAACCCGGAATCCCCGTAGTATGATTTGGATTTACGTGATTTTATGTAAAATGTGTAATATCATCGTTGGATTAATGTATACCACGGACGTAGCCAGGAATCCCCGTGGTATGAAATGGATTTTTATGCACTCGTTAAATGTGCATGCAATTGGAGAACATGTATATCACGGACGTTGCCTGGAATCCCCGTGGTATAATAAGGATTTATGTGCACTCGTTAAATGTGCACTCTATTGTAATACGAATTGGAGAGCATGTATACTACGGACGTTGCCTGAAAAATCCCCGTAGTATACTAAGGATAATAGATGTCACATGGACGCCAGGAAAGGATGTATATTACGGACGTTACCAAGAATCCCCGTAATATTGGATCAGGATTTTCGATGGACCGTGCAGAAATGTCCCCAGATGATATAGATGGACGAACGAACACTTGTTTTTATGAACATTTATTTGACACTTTGCATTTGAGTTTCTTTATTGTAGTATTTGCATTTATGATATCTAATTCATTATTTTCGTTTGATGCATGTTTAAATGTTTTATGCTTTTCGATCAGGGGATTGAATCTTAGGAGGGGGGAGTTGTAACGAAATAATGATAATGTCTTGGTTATATCTATATATTTATCTTGTAATGCTGTTTTAATTGATTATACAACGCTTAGTTATGTAAGGTTGGAGGGGCAGCTCATTTGGAGCTGCCCATTTTACATGTTGTAGGGGCAGCTCTTTTCGAGCTGCCGCGCTAGAGTATATAAGGAGCGCGCACCTGGCCAGTGTGTCGTATAATCACATTAGTCGCAGTCGGTAGCAGTCAGTTACAGTATGTAGTCGCATTGTGTCGATTGTATACGTAGTGTGTAGATATGGATTTTATAACATGATGGATTATTATTGGACTTTAATACTACATAAATAAATTAGTGAACTTTTATTGCGACTCTTATTTTCAACATTGATTACTTGGATTTACTTAGTTTAGTGATCTACGTTACTGTGATTGTCACAGCATTGGATGTTGTGACGGAGAATGAGCAGACGACCTGCTCTGTTAACGAAATGACCGCTCGGTATACTTCTAATGGTAGAAGTAGATTGTTTATGCAACACTTACATTATGCAAGGGTACCAAACAGACTACGCGACAAGTTGGTCGCAGGGTACAATACATTCAAGAGAACGCTCGAAAGGCCAAAAACGCTACAGAAAGTTAATGCTTGAAGTAAAGAGTTCTTTACAAAAGTTGCAGCTCTAGCACTGAGATCTTTAGTATCAGAGATCAAAAACCCATCGTCTAGGTTCAAAACAATTTTTAGATTGTTTCTTCTCCAGAATTTAACTAACGGTCTCAAACATTTTGTAAAGCAGAAAGGCGCTGATGAAAGACCGAAAGTAAAACGGTGTAAACATAGAAAACCCCATTCTATGAAAAACCTAGATACTTCTGAAAAAAATGGATTGATATCAATATGACGATAGCCGGATTGTAAATCGAATTTTGTGAGGAAAGAATCTTTTTCAAAGCACTCAATGACAAATATGAATAATGACCATATCCCTGTATACAGCACAAAATCGATAATTCAGAAAATCAGAAACCGAAGGCATACAAAATCAGAGCAATCTTCCAATCTTCAAATTCATTTTTTTTCTTTTTTGATGAATTTGTTCAGGATACTAAGATCGAGAATCAATCTTTTCTTTTCTCTATTTTCTACAACTCTCAAAGGCATAACAATAAACGGTTTATCATGTTTACTAGGAACCTGTTCTACTCTACCTGAATCGACAAATTCTTGAACTGCCTCTGAAACAAAATCTTTATTCATAAATGACTGATTTATTATTCTTAAAGAACATGCTTGGAGGCTCTGAACTAAAAGGCATAGAGTAATCGTATTGAATAACAGAAATGACCGGATCAAAAGCATTTATCTATTTCCAATAATAGTTTTTCTTGACCCTGCCTTCATTTTCAACCGAACATTTCTCTGATGTCTGGAGAAAACCTTACTTCTAACTCAGAACCTTTAACTGTTTGATACTTATCATTACCATCACTTTTGGCCTGCAGAGAACCCGCTACTGCCTGACTGCTGAGAGGTAAAATTAAGGGGGCATCTACTTTTCCAGTGGCCGGTCTGGTAACATTTGAAGCACAGGTCTGTGGGCTGGGGGTCCTGCGCGAGCCCCTGTCGACATGAAAGGGGTGCATGGAGCTGTGAAGAGGACAAGGAGCGCCAAAAGAATAACTCTGAGATAGCTGAGCGGCCGAGCCTGCCGCTGCCGGAACGGACCTCTGATATGGGTGTGGTCTTCCCCCCACCCCCCTTCCACGTTTAGCGGCACGTAGAGCTCTCGATTCTTCATGCGTTCATCATCGTCTGAGTCGTCGGTGACGTCGTTGAGTTCATACTCGGACAATGTTTTCCCCACTTCGGGGCTGCCATCCGCAATTCTTATAAGTTTATTGCTTTTACGTAACTTTTCTTTTATTTTTCGAATCAAGGCTGATAGTGAGTGGTTGGAAATTTGACCCTCCAAGTTTTCCAGGTCCTCAAAGATCTCCTCGTTGAAGGAAAATTTAATTTCATTACCCTCTCCTTTCAACTTACTGACAGGATTCTCCTTGAACTTTTTAGATAGAGTTTAAACGTCAGACTACTGGTCAGTCCAAAACTGTACGAAATAAAGTAATGGAATCAGCAAAATCTGAACTATTAGATGAAATATCTTGTGTTTTCCCCAGACTTACTACTATCGTCCAGAAGCAAATTATCCTCGTGGTGGACATTGAGGAAAGTCGAGTTAAAGCGTGTGAGTGGTACAAATCTGAGCCTTCGAATGACCTTATAAATTCCTTACTCACTAAACTGACCACTGACTAGTAAATATCCAATCAGAATATCCGTAACAAACCCCCCGTTTACTCTACCGTACAATACATGTTCAGTAATTCTGTTAAATACATCTCATACATATTGACACATACCCGAGATATCGGAGTTCATACAACAAGTCAGTTTGACTTTTACTTCTCAAAGTTCAGAATTGTCTACAAGAGACGTATTACCTGGTCATATTATATTTGACCTTGACCTCGCCTGTCACAATCTTAAAGAGATCAATTGTTATATTTGAGAGATAAAGGACATGTGAATAAGACACGAATGCAAATAAGAATGAAAAATCAATCTCTTATTGTATAAATACATTTACCATAAATAACTGTTGTTTTTGATATGCTTTAACTGGATACTAGGACATTCAAATCACCACCTTGCTCTTAAATTTAAAAAGAAAGGAATAAGATAATGCAAAAAAGTACGGAGTAGCAAAACAATTACTTAATCAAAGATTTTAAAAAATAATACTTGATTCTAAAAACATGAACTTCATTATGGTAAATCATTTCTTTCATTCAGTAGGCTCATTTCATTGTTAAAAATCTTTCGTTCCGATTATTTCTGCAGTGTATCTGGGTTTTTTTTTTCGTATCGAAAATCTGTTTAAGTGCGTAAAGGTAATACGTCTTCTCTGTGCTCACATGCACACGCTATTGTATGTTTAGAACTCTAATTATAGGTATGACACATTGTTATAATTTAGGAAAATTTAATAAGAATTTCCAATATAGATACTTTATTTTATAAAGGCAGAACGAAACAGAGACAAAAGACACAGAACCTCCGTTTGTATTTTACAAAATCGATTCAAGTACCTTAGCAACATACTTATCATATTTCATATACATGTATAACGTGAGATTGAAGTATTAGTAATTTTCTTTGCGTATTCATTTGTATTTCCTATTTTCTATTTGTTTTAGACCTTCTTTCGTTATTAAAAGAATGACCATATACATCGATGCATCAAGTTTAAAATAACGGGGTTATACTGATGATATGATGCAAATTTCGGGAAAATTCTTGTGAAAAATGAACATGTGTTTCTTTGGATCTTGTTGGAGATCTCCTCCCTTCTTTTTGGAAGGTCATAAATCCATGGGAAGCTCGTTGACATATACTTTTTTCATTTAAGTACTATACATAACATTGTTCTCTGCCATCAAAATCAATAAAACTTAACCTGTGATGTTAAACAGTGTTTTGGGGAGTTTTGGAAAGAGTGTAACTTTGAACCTTAATTAGATCATGTGAGCCTTAAAAAACTAAAAAAAATTTTCAGTGTTATAGCCTATCATTTGCATAACACCCGTAAGGATCTGTGGCATAATGTGCCGGGCCCCTATGCTAGAGTTCTGATGCTCACATAGAATTTATGTTAAATAAAGGAGGGGATCTCCAACAACACCAGGTTGCAGCATCCACAGCAAAATCCCAAAACACCAGATGCAAAAACACATAGCAGAAAAGCACCGAAAGAGACGCAAACGAAACAAGGAACACCAACGCACAACACAGAAACATCAAACACAAAGGACTACACATAAACCAACGAGACCAATTTGCAACCAGTGCCAACTTAGGACGGCTATATGCCACGAAAATAGCAGGTGTAGTTATTCTGGATTACGTGCACACAACCCTCCAACTTTTCCGATTTCCCAGAGGTATCGAAGAACGTATAATTGTGGTGTAAAACAGCCTCCTCACTGTCAGATGACCACACACAAACAAAACCGCAAAACGCAGGGGCCAAAGCAACACAGATGAATACGTGAAAGGATATAAAAAGAAGGCATACGTAATACAATCCGTGCTCTGTCGGCTGTAGCGAGCTCATGTATGTTATCACCCGAGGATATCCAGAGATCTAGAGGACAGGTGGTCGGGGCCATGTCTTCTCTACAGAGTAACAAATATGGATAATAGAGAGGTTTAGTTACAAGTGCTTTTAACGTGTACGTGTGACGTACATATACACGGCACCGTTTGACGTCACAATCCGAAGACATCGCTTAGTTATACGTACAAACCGGAGAAGGCCTAAGTATAAGTATGTAGGAAGGTCTACGTGTAGCTAGCTTCTTTACGATCAGTTTAATCTGCGAGAAATGTACATCGAGATTCGTAAAACCTCGACTTAAGGAACATTAGAATCCTTAACGTGCTTAATAACATCGAAAACTGGAAGTCCGATCAATGATAAGTGTGGAAATTTTCAAAGAAGTTACCCGTTTAGTCGTAACATGTAGAGCGTCGTTTACACGTCCGTAACGCATAGCTCTACGTCACGTCATGACGTCGTTTGATCAAAGATCGTAGGAAGTGATGACGTCATACGTACACGTCGCGCTTAAATTTGTAACTAAACCTCTCTAATGACCATATCCCTATATACAGCACATGATCGATGATTCAGAAAATCATAAACCGAAGGCATAAAAAATCAGGATAAAACAGGACTCAAAGCAAATAAACAAAAATCTCCACCACATAAAAAGAAGCGAACTCCCGATATGGGAGTGAGACCAGGTGCCCAGGAAGAGTCAGCATCTCCTGCTTGCATGAAACACCCATCGCTTCAACTCGGTAGAATTGTCACATCCGGTTACTTCCATTTTGGAAGATATAAAGTATAATCTTTGGTTGGATGGTTCAAATGGTCTATGACAGAATATCATCCACCATTTTGGAGATTGGAACATCATAGTGTATGACGAGATCCCCATATTGACCGTAGAACTTCCTCTGTGCAAAGTTAGTCGGACACAAACGTATCCCTGACTGAGAATCTTATCTGAAAGACGCCTAACTCTCATAATAAAATCTGTATATTTGGTCCTTGCTCTGGCATAGCGTATCGACTGAGATATAAGCATGCCATAGGCAGGCGGTGAAGGGAAAAGGAAAGTATGGACAGGGCCCGTCATGGAGTCACGTCGTCACAGTCAGTCATAGTGCAAGTTTTAAGAATGCGCTGGTACAAGACTGTAGATTGGTAAAGTACCAAGCCTAATGTCCGTCTGTTGACATTAGAATCATATCCACGGTATACATGTATTTTCGATGGCTGTGTTGTCTATCTTTGACCATTTTTGTTTCGTTAATTATGTCACCATGAAATGCAGGTAGTGTGATACCCGTAGTTATATACTCTGTTGCCTATTGGTTCATATTTCAAATGAATTTGACTATAATTTTTTAAAAATTTCCAGAAAGTCTTTACTTGTTTGTGAAAAAAACCTAGACCTAAAAGTTTGTTTGTAATTTGTAAATTTCTACTGTGAAAATCCAAAACATCAGTACATGATCTAGCATCCCAGATGAGCTGTGAAATGTAGATACCATAAGACGGTAATCGAGGAGCATTACCGTCAAGACAGGGGAAATTTACTATGTTGAATCTAAAATCATCTCTTTTGTCATACACACTTGTATGAATCTCTTCGTTAACATATTTGATATTCAGGTCGTTGAGGTTGTTTAAAATCAATTCTTGTGGATAAATAACATCTTTATACAGGTTATATCCTAATCAGTGATGCTTCCATTCAAAGCGCTTTTCATTAGCAGTCAAAATTCGTTTCACTAGCGCCCACTCAGTCTGGTTTTATTTTTTGCAAGAGACAGTTTCAATTGCATTTGAAAAGTATTTATAGACGTAGGTACCAAAGTGGATTTGAACTTTCTATGATGATGATGATTTTGTTATTTGTTTTATTTTCATGTGCAAAGACATATTTGTTGAGTAAATACTGAATTTGGATTTGAAATAGCTAATTTATTTGAAAGATTGCGTTTGAAGGAAATGAGGAGTGTTTTATGAACCTTATATATTCGTTATTACGTTATATCAAAAATGAGTTTCCCGAAACGTGCATGTCTGGTCCACGTTGCCAATTTATCTGTTTTTAAATGATGCTATTCAATTTGAAGACGTTTACATTTTTACCACTTGGTGAGTGTCACTGCTGGTGGACCAGGAGTCCCCGAGGGCACATGTAGCCAAGTTCGATCAATTTTGGTTGATCGTTTCTTCAACGCATTCTAAATTTCTGGTATCAAAATTTCTTGAAATTTCAAAAAAGTGGGTCCTGTAGCATCATACCCCAACCTTCCTGCTACGTCTTTCGGTATACTTTTTCGACATAGTAACTTTCATACTTTTTGGCATATTACATTGTTTAGATTTAGGATCACTGATGAGGGTTAAGTACCCGAAACGTGCATGTCTGGTCCACGTTGCCAATTTATCTGTTTTTAAATGATGCTATTCAATTTGAAGACGTTTACATTATCCCGTCATTCCTTCCTTGCGATGCGACTACTTCTTATTGACATCATTTTTGGTAAATTTCTTTCAAGTTTCATTTAACACCTTGCGGCATGGAATAAAATCTATCAGAGGTGGAGTTCAATTCTCATTTCCCTTTTCAATTGACCAGGGAGCTGTCTGTCTATATTGATACAAAATCACCTGTAACAGTATTACTAGATGGATTGTATGTTCTCGTGAGGCAGAACAGGACATGGTTCAAATATATTGAGACCTGATGTAACTTTATCATCTTACTTGATATGTACATAAATATGTATATCCAGACCATCACCGAATTTGAGAAGTTTACATGGAACTGTTGTGACGGGTGTTGTATGCAATCAAGAGACGCTGATTCTTCCCGAGCATCTAGTCTCAATTCGCAACCGTTCCTATGCAATTCTAATAATTTTGCCTGCCTTATCGACTTTGAAAAACTTATAGGTACTTCTTTAATGTCTATAATTATATTTTTGCTACTTCGGAAACTTGCAATTTCATCGAAAAATATCATCGAAATTAAAGGAGATTAACATCGTAGCACCATCGCTCCAGTACTATTTTAAACATAGATTTAATTTGGATATGCTACTGAATCCACCCTGCAGGAAATTTGAAGCCGCGCAATCTCTGTAAAGTAAATATATACACAAGTTTAAATTCTAGAGCAATAGGGCGCTAGTGCAATGAATTTGGGCGACTGATGTTCAAAAAGCACTTTGACTGGAAGAATAACTGAGAATTTATATTCGAAACACGTGTCTGGTGCATGAAAATTGGTTTGAAATTTTCTTAAAGAAAATATAGAGTTGGGACACTTCCCTTACATTAGTATGGTTAATAATGGACATTAAAAAGAAATTCAATGTTTTCGAAATATTAGGGTAATCTACACGATATAAAAGAGATGTTTTGAAGATCAAAACCTTTGTGAATAAACATTTGATAATTTGCGTTACACAGCTCTTTATAATAGGATAAAGTCATTTTGATATCTCGATATAGGTACATAGCTAATATTATAAATTATGGCCTATAGAACGATCGTTTCATGACTCATGCTTCCTGATATTTTGTACAATTACTTAAATGCGATAAAGAATATCCAGACGACACTCTCAATAGCACTCACGATAGAGCACCAGATTGAACATCGACGGTCCCCTAGCAAGCTAGAGGTGAGACCAGGTGTCCGGGAGGAGTAAGCACCCCCTATTTGGCTGTCAACGTTCAGCAGGACTACATGGTTATGTTAAACGAATTGATTTAAACGATATATCTGTGTTTTTTTTTATAACGTACATTTTTGTCATACATATCTGATCAATGCTGCAAATTTATCTGTTTTTTTTTTAGTTGAACACGTTTCACATCTATATGAATATAGATGTGCTCCGTTTCTTTCCTCAACAACACTTCAAACCAATTTTAAGGAACAAGACACGAAGGCTGATACCTTATCAGTTTTACTTCAGCTCAGACAACTATCAGACGCAATTTCAGAAGCGCCGTGTAGTTTGATTTTGTAAACATTTTGTACTACTAAATCTTTGCAAAGAGTGTGCAGTTCTAAATTTCTATATGGTAGACTCAATAACAAAGTTAAAATCTAAAAATCAAAAGGATGTTGAGGTTTTTTTCCGAAAACTATATTTGAAGGACTGATCTGTTTTGCCCATACATTGAGCACCACAAAACCTTGATTTTCACTCCTTCGCGTAATTTATATTTTCAGTAGATCGATCAAGATTGATATCAACCTGGAGGTTATATACTATACATGTATCCTAGACTTAATTGAAACATATGAATATATTTACCGTTGTCATAGTAATGTATGAGAACCTTCAATATTTGTAACTTATTATAGAGCGTTTAGATTAAATAGAAGATGAAATACCTCGATTGTGGAAGAGGGGTACATATATAAACATCTTGATATTAGGGTGACTTTTAATACCCAGGGTTTAGAAAAAAACTATAATATGAAGAAGCAAATTGTCAGCTATCAGTGTTTGATTGATTTGCCGTGTGGAGCTCGTAAAAAAGTCCCCCGCGAGGGGTTTGACAATAAGTGCTTTGAATATATTTCCCTGACATTGTCGCTAAAGCGCTTTCTATATAGACATTACGTCAGACAGTGCATGGATGTTATATATTGTTTTCATTTTCGTGCATGACCATCGACGGCGGGTGCTGCTAGCCGACAGGGGATGCTTGCTCCTCCCGGGCGCCTGGTTCCGCCTCTGGCTTGCTAGGGAACCGTCGATGCTTAATTATTTGCTCTTTTGTAAGTACTGTTGAGACTATCGTCAGGATCGTCGTTAACTCATTTGAATTAAAAAAAAAGAAAGCACATAATACGATGAACTATACATGAACAAACATTCAACCTATACACATTCCACATATTCTGATATTCTTTTTGCAGGGCGTGTCGATGTCGAAAGAATATTGTTTCCCGAAAGAAGAAACATGCGCACATTATTCAAACAATTAATGTAGGATACGGAATCAAAAAGTGTTTTTTTTTTAATCATCAATTGAAATATTCCGTTCATGCATTTGTAATACCACATGTTATGTCACATTTATGAGTCTTAAGTGACCCTGAACATTTGTACTTGTTAAGAAGTATGGCGACGTGAACATGATGAGCTTTGCTTTTCAATCTTGCATCGACATTTGTTCTCTGATAATGCATCGACATGAAATAAGCCTTGAAAGACTTTTCAAACAGTTCCATTTCAGAAAGACAGTGTCCGTACATGCTTAATGCAAAATGAGCATGTAATGTGTCGGTTTGCTGACAAAGACGTTCGAGTTTCTTAACGTATATATACTTTGGTATATTTCTATCCAATTTATGATAAACGAAGAAAGATATGAAATAGAGGAGAGCTTCGGAATCAACGGATAAGACATATTCCTCGGGGAATAGCTCATATTGACGAGTTGTTGGAGGATCGATATCAAGCCTACAGTACAGTTCAAGCATAAGGGCAGGTGGCAAAAATGATAATTCCAGCTCTGTAAGATGAATGTCATTCACAAAAATTGGAGTTTGTTCTCCTTGGGCCAATTTGCTAATGTGATGGAGGATGTTGCAATTCAGATTTTTTCCAAACATATCCATGTCAGTAAAATTTATTTTGAAACGATATCTGGTTTCTAGACTTTTCTTAAGCGAATTGATTCTATGTTCGACTTCTCTTGGGTTTAACAACACTCTATGAAGCAGTTCTTGGACAAGGTTGCCCAAAATAGAAAATGGCATCAGTTGAGAATCATTAAGTCGATTTATACAAGTTTGTAGTCCTTTGTATCTGTAGAGTTGTTTGTTTTTGTAGTCTGTTATTCGTTTTCTTTTTAAGCCAGATGATGGCCGACTGATGCAGGTTTGAAGTACTAGTCCTTCGCGTCTGTAGAGTACTTCGTTTTTGTGTTCTGTTGTTTCTACGAAGACAGATATAAGATCAAGGGAATGTACCTTTACCAAAAGTACTGAAAGATAATCAAGTCGACAGGCACTGCTTGAGGTCAATTTTCCATCTTCATCATCTACCAGGAGTCGATTCGTATCATGTCTGAATGAATCAATCCAATCAGGATGTGCCATAATGTTGCGATTTGCTTTTGAACCGATTATAGTATGGATTGATGGAAAAGACTGATAAAGAGATAAAATGCGAAAGAATGCTGTAAGAAACATCTCTGCTTGTTGATTTTCCATGTTCGATGCTTGGATTTCGAAGTAATCGTCTAGAACTTCTTGGGTGAAACGAGTTTCGAAAAAAGAAACGAAAGCCGGTATTGTATTGAACAATACATGATCTATAGTTCTAATCGTCTCAGTAAGGTTCTCTGATATCCTTGATCTTTCCATTGCGCTTTGTCTTCGCGATATCAAATTTTGGCTACGTATGAAATAATGCGGTACAAAGCCATCGTCAATCCAGAGGTTAAGCCTCAGTAAACATCTTCTAACGCAATGTAATAATTTCTCTGGAACCCAATCACCCTCGTTGGTATTTTCGATTTCCCAAAATAGTGACGTTTTTAAGACATAAGAAGAAAGTATTTCGTGTTCGTCAAATGTTTCTTCGGGTACAATATTTTCCCCTCTCAATTCAGAGCAAATCCGCTTCAGCAATATATAAGCTTTGAACATAACATCGTTCATTGATTGGATCAGTATTGGCTCCACATGTGAGAAGGAATACGCCCATTCTAAGCCCTGGTGAGGTCCAGTATTACCAGACTTTGGCACAATATAACATCCTTGACGTGAAATACTGTCTATAGTTTCTCTGTCAGGCCAACAACTGCTCCTGGAGCGTTCGATCCATTCCAAGGCAACGTCTGGCCAAAACGGAAACGGGATTGCAAAAACAATATCAAGATTCGTAATCGAAAATCCATTTCTGAATCCTAAGTTCATTCTTTGAAAGGTCGCTCGTGCAGCAGGTCCCTGCATCATGATTGAGTCTAGAATTGACGTTGTTTGAAAGATATATAAAAACGCGGTCTTTAAAGACAACTCTTGTGACTCCTCTCTCATTTCATCGCTTGAGAGATAGCGATGACCGTCATGATCTTTAAACTTGAGATCTATCACTCTGGAAGCTTTATTGTGGATGGATGTATCTTTTTTTATCAGGCGAAGTTTGACGAATGCTGGATTTTCCGAACAATTACTTTCGATCAAAAACTGACATAGTGAATCGTCGTTTTTTAAATATTCTTTGTTTGTAACTGCTAAACATGTTTGATCTACATGCATGATATCTATGTCTGCTCTGTTGCTTCCAATCAACAGGTACATGTTTATTGTTCCATCTGCACCACTTCCAGTTAAAATGCATCTACTCCCCGGAAAAATACAGGAATACATGGCATTAAGATTAAAACACATGTCTCTTTGGACTCTTTTGTGGAATCTCATAGTTAACATTGTCATGCCCATCTCTTCAAGTACCTGATATGCTACCAAACTATCCATTGGTGAAAGGTCATCATGCTCGTTCGATGAAGCCATTGTTATTAGCTAAAATTTCAAAAAATGAACAGCAATAAACGAATTATTATATTTAGCTTCCGTAATAAAGTTATTCTAAAGAGATGAAGAACATTCAATAATATGTTTAATAAAGATCGAAAGAACAAAAAAGAACACGTGTCTGATAGAGCACCTACTAGCATGGTCTACCCTAATTAACCATCCATCACTTTAGTCGTCATTCAACAGATAATAAAAATAGATTATCAGACAGAAGAAAGTCTTTGTAATTAACGTAATTCTTCTTTAGCAGTTTTTGGTACCAGGTGCATATTTCAAATGAATTTCGAAATAAAAATAACTGTCTATTACAAAGATGAATATGTCTTAAATGTATCAGAAGGATTTTTCTCGAGGATTTATTTCTATTAAAGGTTATTTAGACATTCTGTCAATATTTCAATCGTGATTGTAGTAGATCATTACACACTATCATTACACTGTAGTAGATCATTACTCACTATCATTACACTGTAGTAGATCATTACACACTATCATTACACTGTAGTAGATCATTACTCACTATCATTACACTGTAGTAGATCATTACACACTATCATTACACTGTAGTAGATCATTGCTCACTATCATTACACTGTAGTAGATCATTACACACTATCATTACACTGTAGTAGATCATTACACACTATCATTACACTGTAGTAGATCATTGCTCACTATCATTACACTGTAGTAGATCATTACACACTATCATTACACTGTAGTAGATCATTGCTCACTATCATTACACTGTAGTAGATCATTACACACTATCATTACACTGTAGTAGATCATTACACACTATCATTACACTGTAGTAGATCATTACTCACTATCATTACACTGTAGTAGATCATTACACACTATCATTACACTGTAGTAGATCATTGCTCACTCCCATATGGGGAGTTCGCTTCATTTCATGTGGTGGAGATTTGTGTTTGTTTGCCTTGGTTCCTGTTTTGTCCTGATTTTGTATGCCTTCGGTTTCTGATTTTCTGAATTATCGATTTTGTGCTGTATACAGGGATATGGTCATTATCCATATTTGTCATCCACCTATGGTTTGATAATTGATAGACCGAACTTTATATACTTTAGATTCCGAACAAATAAGGAATCTTTAACGAAAAAAAGAAACAAAGAAAATACCGCAACATTTATATAAGAACTTATACAAGTTTCAACATCAAAATTCCCTCGTAAACAATCGTTCACATTTGAAGAATAGCTCTACTAATGCAGTAATAGTATTTATGATAAGATAGTAAAAGTACTCACTAATTCTTATGTTTTCTTCAGTTCCTTTTTAACAAATGTGTTGAAATGTTCGCTTTAAAAACAAATATGCATCCTTCACTTTTTGACTTCACTTCTTACCATGAATATTATAATATCCTTTTATTGTTATGAGGAAGACATTAAGACATTTATAATTCTCATTGTAAATAGCACTTGATTTAATATAATTTTAGTACTGACAAAACAATTAATGATATTACATTGAAATCGGTTATTATAGATGACGTGAGGATTTTCCCACATTAGCAATGCAGACCCTAGTCTGAATATCTTATTCATACACCTGAATATCTTTTATCTAAATTTTTTACATTAAACTGTTATCATATTAAAAAATCTTATTTAAAGACCAATGCATCGATAGTGACATAATTGGGTTTTTCAGTAGCAGTATTTTTGTAACTTCAACACAGTTCTTTGTTGATTGCATTGAACTTCCTTGTCTAATAAACGCGTCAGGAATAATGACATACGAAGAAATGCCTCACGCAATGCTATATGAAATAGCACAATGAAGTATAATTTCTGGCAAACGTTTAAACTAGAACATTGGAATGTGACGATCCTGACGACAATCTCCAAAGCACTCATAATAGAGCACCGAACTGACCATCGACGGACCCCTAGCAAGCCAGAGGTAGGACCAGGTGCCCGGGAGGAGCAATCACCCCCTCGCCGCACCCGCCGTCGATGTTCAGGCATGAAAATGAAAATGATATCTAAAATACATGCACAGTCTTAGGTTATGTCTATGTAGAAAGTGCTATGGCGACAATGTCAGGGAAAAAATATTCAAAACACTTACTGTCAAACCCCTCGCGGGGAACATTTTCACGAGCTCCACACGGCAAAGGACATAAGTGTGACACAAATGAGTTAAAGGCGATCCTGACGATAATCTCAACAGCACTCACAATAGAGCACCAAACTGACCATCGAAGGGCTATCTAACGGGTTTACCGATATCAAATACTTAAACCTCCTACTTATTATGACAATTTGGGTTATAAGCTTGAATGTTCAAGTATTGAAAGTCGTAAGTATCTATTGGTACGCTTTAATAATGAAAATCGAGAAATATTGATTTGTTTAATTCTGCATTTTGAATTTATTCCCTACTAAGAGTTGCCTATATTCAATTTTCATATACCTTGAAAATTACTCATTTTCTTCATATTTTACGTATAATGTTTTTATGACGCTGTTAAGGAGCTGATAAGATAAGAACATGCCCTGAATCTCATCAAGTATTTATTCTACACAATTATCTATACGCAAGAAGAACTTGATCATTACTAAATGCAATATTTTGGAGATTCCTCATACAACTTTTATTTTGGTAAGCTTATTTCTAGATACTTAAATTACAGTCCAAAGAGTAGGGGGTAACAGTGTTGAAAAGAAGCTAATACCAATAAAAAACATTGAAAATTAAGAACTATCTGGCAAATGTGGATATCTATAAACTTTAAAACATAATTATAGTCTAAACAAGATACTTGAAATCAAATTTCAAAGACTTGTCTCAACTTTATCTATAACTTTTAAAATCTTGAACCTGAAATGCGGTTGTATTTTGTATTCATTGGCTACAAAGTAGACATTTTACCACGAAATACACACTCTGTAGAAATAAAAGCACGCTCTCGTTTATTTCATTCCAAAATATTGCGCATTTCATGTGAACAGGTTTAGAATGAATCAATGAATGACTTTAAAGGGAAAAATGAAACTTATATTATATTATATTATATAATGGTCTAAAAACAGAGTCGTAATAAAGGCCCCACCCTCCCTTTTTCAGTTTTTCTTCTGTTGGGCATCGTTCCCGCTAGCTACAGAACCCTACAGAACCCTTCTTTGTCAAAAGGTGTATGTTAGTGATATATGCCTTCTGTAAAAGTGGCGTTCCGTTACTAGGGGGGAACAATATTTTCAAAAACTTTTGCATTTTCCATTAACTTTCTATAGAAAAAAAAGACATACTTTATCCCAAAATTCAGGAAAACGATGCACGATAAAACTCCAACTGCTGATAATTATGAAACCAAGCACTGGCATCAATTTTGAAAATTCCACTTTTTCAGGGCGGATTGTACGCCTTATCTTATCAGCTCCTTCGCTAATTTTGTTCTGAGGGCAAAGTGACCAACAGGGAAACAACTCAGCCACGACTATATTCTTAAGAGGCTGACTTTGTCACTGCAAGAACTTTTGGATAATGCAATGATAAACTGTTACAGATGTTTTCTTACATGGAATCAAATTTTCGTGGTTTTTGGACTAAAACTGTATTCTTATTCATTCTGTTTGTTTCACGCATTCTGATTGGTCAACAGTATTCCACAAACCGATTCACTTCAAATTGTTTAAAGTGTATTTCTACGTAAACTTTTAGGTTACAAGTTTTCACGCAATTTGTACCTCACCATTTTTGCACCATACCATTTTTTTCGCGCGATTTGTACCACACCATTTTTGTACCAAACATTTTTTCACGCCATTTGCACGACACCATTTTTGCAGCACACCATTTTTTCGCAATTTGTACCACACCATTTTTGTACCACATCATTTTTTCGCGCAATATTTACCACACCATTTTTGTACCACACCATTTTTTCGCGCAATATGTACCCCACCATTTTTGCACCACACCATTTTTCACGCAATTTGTACCACACCATTTTTGTACCACACCATTTTTTCGTGCAATTTGAACCACACCATTTTTGCACCACAGCATTTTTTTCGCGCAATTTGTCAACACCATTTTTTACCACACCATATTTTCGCGCAATTTGTACCACACCATTTTGCACCACACCATTTTTTCGCGCAATTTCTACATTACCATTTTTGAACCACACAATTTTTTCACGCAATTTGCACCACACCATTTTTTCGCGCAATTTGTACCACACCATTTTTTGCACCACACCATTTTGTCCCGCAATTTGCACCAAACCATTTTTTCGCGCAATTTATACCACACCATTTTTGCACCACACCATTTTTTTCGCGCAATTTGTACCACACCATTTTTGTACCACACCATTTTTTTCACGCAATATGTTCCACACCATTTTTTCGCGCAATTTGTACCACACAATTTTTGCACCACACCATTTTTTCGCGCAATTTGTACCACACCTTTTTTTCGCGCAATTTGTACCACACCATTTTTCGCGCAATTTGTACCACACCAATTTTTCGCGCAATTTGTTCCACACCATTTGCTACATGCGTGACAAATGGCCGTCCAAAGTCGGCACCGGTTGCCCATTGGTCTCGTCGATTTATGTGTTGTCTTTTGTGTTTGATGTTTACATGTCGTTTGTCTCTTTTCAGTCTCGTGTTGTACTCGTTTTTTGTGTTTTTGCATCGGGTGTTTTGGTGTGCTGCTGTTGAAGCTGCAACGGGGCCTTATTGGAGATATCCTCCCCTCTTTTATGGCGTCATCATTCAGTGTGATCTTTAGATCAAATGACGTCATCATGTGACGTATAGCTAGAGTTATGGGCTTGTAAACAGCGTTCTACGCATATAAACAACATCAAACGTAAGTTATTTTAAAACGTTACACGCTTATTATTGAAATGAAAACTCTTGAAACAAAATGTGAAATGAATACATGATATTTTCACACTTGCAATAATCGAAACAAAAACATCAAAGCACACATTTGAGGGGGAAGGAGTGCTAGAAGTTAGTTCATTTCTTTCACTCTTTTTTATATTTTGTTTTGCGTCCCGCGGCTGGTAGGTTTTAAGCCAATAGTGATAAAACAATATGAAATTCAAAATGATCATTTTTTTTTTTGCAAATTAAATGTATGCTAAACAAAATTAAAGAGACATTGTTTAATTGTTCATATTTCCTGTAAAAATACTTAAATTATTCAAGACATTGAATTATCCATCATTCTTTTTTTGTTGACTAAAATCTGTTAATAGTCAAATGAAACAACTTTCTGTCAGATTTCACAGGTACATCACATATTATGAAATTGCAAATTTGTTTTTATATGCTTGTTTGTTTTCTTCCTGACTGTCTGGCTACATTTTAAATTTCAAAAGCTCGCAAAACAGAATAAAAAACAATAAATGGTCTTAGTTGTTAAAAATTTTATAACAATTATTACCAATTTTATAACAATTATTACCAATAAGACAGGAATAAAACCTAAATGGCAATAAGCATGTTTGTGCATTGATAACTTTATAAATAAAGGAATAGATAAAGGTACATATGACAGTATTGCATAGAGGCGGGTAGGATAGGATAGGATTTGATAGAGATATATAGAAGTGGATATGATAGGATGGGAAAGAAGAGGATTCTATCCTCTTTCCCATCCTACATCCTATATCATATATCCTATCCTTTTCCCTTTGTGTCATACAAGTGTGTTACATGACAGTATATATGATGTTTGATATGTGAAGAAAGAGCATTCTGCAAATAAGGAAAATCAGCGCCATATATTCCCACCTTGCATTTTTATTTCACTATACACGTGCATGAGGTCGATAAAATTATCACATGATCACATATTTATTATCCATTATTCAGATAGCGCTCCTCTTTCTTAATTTCTCAATAGTTGTGGTCAGCAGGAATTATCTCAAATTCACATTTTTAAATTGGATCTCTTATTGTGGGAAAATATGAGAATCCAATTCACTTTCCTTGTCCACGCCTTCTCCTGGTTTTTTTTTTTTTCATAATCAACGTCCGCTTGTTCTGCAATGCCACATTCTGTTCAATACCTTGTTATGACACATGCACCTGTAACCAGTTTCACAAAAATACTGACAAAGTTTCGCAACTTTTAATAACTTATTTCTACTTAGTATGTTAAACGTCTTCAAATTCAATATCATCATTTAAAACATATCATTTGCAGTATGAGAGAGACATGCATATTTCGGTTACTTAACCTAAACTTAGATCAAACTAATATTTGCATTTTTTTTATGAATTCCTAGTATACATCTAATTCTAATCCTGGTATGGTGGACCAGGAGTCCCCGAGGGCACAACAGCCAAGATCGATCAACTTCAGCTAATCGTCTCTTCAAGTCATTCGAAAATGTCTTTTATAAAAATTTCTTCTTGAAATTTCTAAAACGTGGGTCCTGTAGCATCATATCCCACCCATCCATCTTTCGGTAAATTTTTGGACATCATAATTTTCACAATCTTTGGCAATATTACATTGTTTATATTGAGGATCACTGAAGAGGGTTAAGTATCCGAAAAGTGTATGTCTGGTCCATGCTGAAAATTTATCTGTTCTTAAATGATGCTATTGAATTTGAAGACATTTAACATTTATACCGCTTGGAGATTGTCACTGCTGGTGGCCCAGGAGTCCATGAGGGGACAAGTAGCCAAGCTCGATCAATTTCGATTTACCGTCTAAAATATGAAGATTTCATCATTAGAGCCAGACGGCTTGTAAGTGAGCTACTTGTTCAAAGATATATTAAACAACGGCTGAAATCATCATTGAGGAAGTTCCTCGGTCGCTACGGGGATGTTATAAAAGCATATCAGACCCTCCTCTCCAGAATGATCAGTGTCATTCTGCATATTGATTAAATGACTGACATCATCAACAAACAAGGCATACTTACCTGATATGTACATCAAAATGTGCATCGAGACAAACACCGAATTTGACAGGTTTTGCATGCAATCAGGAGACGCTGACTCTCCCTGGGCACCTGGTCCACTTCGGAATGTTGTTATTTCGGGGTTCGCAACCGTTCCGATGAGAATTCTCAAGATTTGGCCTTACCTTCTGGACACTGAGACTGAATAACTGATAGGTACTTCTTTGATGGTTTTTTTTTTGTTGTCAAAATTTCTTGAAATTTCTAAAACTGGGTCCTGTAGCATCATATCCAACCCATTGTGCTACGTCTTTCGGTAAATTTTTGGACGTAATAATTTTCACACTATTTGGCAATATTACATTTTTTTGATTGTGGATCACTGATGAGAGTTAGGTACCCGAAACGTGCATGTATGGTACATGCCGAAAATTTATCTGTTCTTAAATGATGCCATTGAATTTTAAGACGTTTAACATATGAATAATGATATTATATAACATAAAGCAATCTGAATGGAAGCACATTTTTAGCCTTATATTTAAAGTCGCATATCGTCTTTCGGGGCTTAAACTGTGAATTGTTTTTGTCAAAGTTTTAATGGACTCTGTCTATCATAATAAAAATTAGAGATAAAGTGGTTGTAACATACATTTACGTCCTCGCTACCATGCTATGATAAATTATTTCTCATAAACTTGAAGACCGAACATGAACACTTACAAGCACGTATTTACTAAGGGTAGTACTGTAACAAAACAATCACCTTGACGAACGGACAGCACGTTTTCCATTTAAGTATCGCTTTTAACTTTCCACGTCAATATTGCTATCTTATCACAATTTTTATAATATCCGTACAATTCGTAATACCAGCCATTAAATAATGCTTTATAAAATATTAATACAACGCTTAAGTGATTCAAATGCTATATGTTTTGCATCGTGAGATACTTTGAGGAAACCATGAAAAAGAAACGTTACACGTGGTTTACTTCATGTTTAGTAGAACTGAATAGTTATTTCGAGCGATGGGTTCCTGAACCATTGGAAGTGTCCCTGCTCTTCATCATGTTTATTTTCTAGAGGAAAATTCCAAACCAATTTAAGTGCAACAGGCACTTGATTCGGATAGTAAATTTTCATCAGTGGTACTTATTATATGCCGAAGTGATATTCTGACACAGCGTCTGTGCATTTACTTTGCAAAGCGTCCGCAACTCCGAATTTCCTGCAGTGTTGATTCAGTACATACATCGGTGGTAAAATCATTAGCAGGGTTAAACATGTAACATATTATATCAATATAAGTATTTGCACATAGCGATTTCTGAAGTAAAACGAAATCATGTACTTCTGATAATAAAAAAAGTCTATAAAACAAAACTTTGAGAGACAATTCATGCAAGGAATATATAGATGTTTAAGATGGTAGTCTCAGGGTAAGGGACGTAACTCAAGATTGATCTCGCGAACGTTTGTTGTCTGTCGTTACGTTACCATCGTTTGTTTTCACGACAAGCATCTGCATGACTTAATCATGACGTCATAATAGGGGAATTACCCGCTCGATGCACGAAGGTAAACGGGAATTTTTCTATGGTTTCTCTATATATCATTATCTATTTCATAAGTAAGCATTTCATTTTCTCTGTTTTATTTCCTGAAATTGAGCATTACTTATTGATTGAATATGTTTCCGAGATTTACACGTTTCTTTATTCTTTTGATGTTTTCAGTATCTACACTAATCCTTTGACCTAACGTAAATGTCGAAAGAAATCTGATGTCATCTGATTATTATGACCATGATTACTTCAATTTTATTTGAGCGTGCTTAGTGTAAAAAGAGTACATTTCCCTTTATGCGATACCTTCGTTTGGTAAGAAGATCATTTAGAAGAAAAAATGTATCGTAGAAAGGGGGAAAGGTGTCCGGCTCGGCAATCTCGGACGATTAGTTTTTATTAAAAAAGATCGGGAAATCAAATAAAATTGTATGAATTGCAAACGGAGAGATCCGGGTGGGGTGGGTGGGGTTCTAAACAACTCGACTCCATCTATACCCGCGCATTGGACAGTCCATCGAATTTTTCCTTTTCTTCTC
Organism: Pinctada imbricata; assembly: GCA_033119305.1. Taxonomy (NCBI): domain Eukaryota; kingdom Metazoa; phylum Mollusca; class Bivalvia; order Pterioida; family Pteriidae; genus Pinctada; species Pinctada imbricata. The sequence continues at coordinate 61,567,771 of VSWD01000003.1, forward strand.
TTTTTTTTTAATTTCCCTTCTTATTTTTTTATTTTACTTTTTGTTTGGTTTCCTTCCGTGTTTATTCGTAATATCAACTGAGTCAAATGCACGAATTACGTCCAAATTCTGAAATAATGATAACTGTTATTTATTCAAATTAATTTTACGCGTAAGCATGTTGATTATAAATTTGCCAACAAGACATACAACGCTATGCTTAACCTCGACGTTACGTATCGCGACGTAAAAAATTTGGGGGTAGGGGTAACCCAAATGGCTCTAACTCGGTAAAAATAGGTTCGATTTCCCTGAAATTTGCACAGATTTAAGATAGATGATTAATCTCTTTCCCATTAGTTTTTTATTGAAATGAAATGATACGTTTTTTCATGAGCTACGTAAATGTGACAATTTTCAGAACTTCAGAAAGGTACATGTTTATCCTTATTTTCTATTGAAATCGCTTCTAAAATTAATATTGTGATATTAATACATCAAAATTTCACTAAAAAAGAAAGATGTATGTATTATCTTTGAAATGCAATGCTGATACTTAATAAATTTGCAGGCTCATTGAATATCTGAGAACAAATTTCTTGACAAAGTCGCCATTTTCTGCATTCAAAGGGGGACAAAATTTGGAGATTTTGAATTGCGACTCACGCAAAACGATTGGTTCGATTTCTTTCAAACTTAAGCAAAAGATGCATGACATCATAGTTAATTAATACTGCAATTATGAAGAAAATTGAATGTAGGGGTTATGGTGAGACTACCACCTTAATTGATAGTAATTAAATTCTTCGTGAGAAACCATAAAAAACCGAAATGCTTGGCCGGGCACGTATCAGATTTTTTTTTAGTTTTTTTTTTTTGGTATGCAAGACCTAGGTGTATGTGTTACTCTTGTCCTTTCATCTTATTATATTACGTTCTGTTGCCATGGTTACCAATGTTTGTATGATAATCCCTACAAACAAGGCATGTTAATTTCATCGCCTCTGTTTGCAGATTCATTTTAAAAACAGAATATATCCATAATCTTCAAAGGCAAAGAAAACATGATAATTTGAAATGTTTCTCTGGTACTTCTAGCTACCTGGGTAATATTCTTACTATCAACAATCCTTTTTTTGAAAAAGCATGAAAATGTAATATATCCACAAGAATTGACGCTAAACAAACATTAAAAACATAGAGACGCCATATTTGGACCTAAATTTCAAAATTGTAATGGAGAGATTCATACAAGTGTGTATGATAAAAGAGACAACATTGTAAATTTCCCCTGTTTTGATTGTGATGTTCCTAGATTACCATCATACTGTATTTACATTTCATGACCCGTCCGGTATGCAAGAGCATATGCTGATAATTTGTAGTTTTTTCAACGGATTCGAAAATTTCCGTTATCAAAAACTTCATTAAAAAAAGTCATTATGTCCACAAATGTTCTAAAAGACGTAGCAAGATGAGTGGGATATGATGCTACAGAACCCACGTTATAGAAATTTTTCGAATGCGTCGACGAAACGATCGAACTTGGCTACATGTGCCTTCGGGAACTCCTAGTCCAACATCAGTGACACTCACCAAGTGGTACAAATTTTAACGTTAAACGTCTTAAAATTCAATAGCATCGTTTAAGAACAGATAAATTTGCAGCATCAACCAGACATGCACGTTTCTTGTACTTAACCCCCGGCAGCTATCCTCAATCCAAACAATGTAATATGGCCAAAGAGTGTGAAAACTATTATGTCATTATGTACCAAGAGACGTTATAGGTTGGGAGGGATATGATCATTGTTTAGATTGAGGATCACTGACGAGGGTTAACATATAAGTACTCGAAATATGCATGTTTGATCAATGACAAATATGGATGATGACCATATCCCTGTATACAGCACAAAATCGATATTTCAGAAAATCAGAAACCGAAGGCATACAAAATCAGGACAAAACAGGAACCAAAGCAAACAAACAAAAACTTCCACCATATGAAAAGAAGCGAACTCCCGATATCGGAGTGAGACCAGGTGCACAGGAAGAGTAAGCATCTCCTGCTTGTATGCAACACCCGCCGCTTCAATTCGGTAGAAATGTCACATCCGGTTACTTCCATTTCGGAAGACATAGAGTACAATCTTTGGTTGGATGGTTCAAATGGTCTATGACAGAATATCATCCACCATTCTGGAAAGTGGGACATTATAGTGTATGACGAGTTCCCCATATCGACCGTAGAACTTCCTCAGTGACGATGTTAGTCGGTCACAAACATATCCCTGACTGAGAAGCTTATCTGAAAGACGCCTAGCTCTCAGAACAAAATCCGTATATTTGGTACTTGCTCTGGCATAGCGTATCAACTGAGATATGAACACACCATAAGCTGGCGATGAAGGGATGTTGCTACTCAGAAAGGGAAAGTTTGTAATGCTGAAATTGAAGTCGTCACGTTTGTCATAGAGTGAGGTGTTCATGTAACCATCAGTGTCGTAGGACAACATTATGTCAAAATAGGATGCTGAATTATTTGTCTCTGTAGTTTCTTTGACTTCAAGCTCTGAAGGATAGATACTGCTCAGATAATCCGCGAATTTTGGATTATTGATGGACAGCACATCGTCTATGTATCTGTAAGTGAAGTTGAAGTCAGAAGCTGAGTATCTTTTCCCTTCAGAGACCAAAAATTGAATGAATTCAGCTTCGTACGAGTAAAGGAATATGTCGGCAAGGAGTGGGGCACAATTGGTCCCCATTGGAATTCCGACAATTTGCTGGAAGACCTTTTCTCCAAACACCACAAAAATGTTGACGATCAAAAAGTTTAACATCTGAATAATATCTGTTTCAGTGTACTTATTTTCAGAATCGGATTTTTCTTTTACAAAGAAGGTTTTGTCAAAGTTCACAACAATAAATTTGTATTTGCGATTACCGTTCTTACTTGTAAACGCATTACTTATAATTTTTGCGAGTCTTTCTTTCAGTTTAGAATGTGGAATTGTAGTGTAAAGTGTCGAAAAATCGAAGGCTTTGATCGAATGGACTTTACTAAAATGAGTGGATTTCAGATGTTCTAAAAGTTCCTTCGAATTCTTTAAAATCCACATCTGGTTGATACCACTGCGAGAATACACTGTCGAACAATATTTTTGAAGCCCAGATTTGATTTGAGATAAAACTTTGGTGAGTAAGATCGATACAGATTTGGTAGAACATCTTGAGGAACCAGCGATGAAACGTTGTTTATACGGATTCTTATGCATTTTAGGTATGCAGTATAAATATGGTAAATCTAAATCTAAATTGTTAGTGTGGAAGCCAAAGGAAGCAAGAGCTGATTTGTTGTTATCAATTATTTCAGAGGCCGAAAGGTTTGTTGGGATGTAAGTGGGATTTCCAGGTGTCGAATTTAGACCCAACTCTTTAACTAGACTGTCGAAATAGTACTTTTTGCAAGTGAATGTGTAATTATTTGAGGCTTTGTCCGCTGGTGTGATGACATAATGTTCTTGGAGGTAGTTAAGCTCTGTGATAACATCAGGGTCTTTAAATATAGACTCGAATCTGGTGTTCACAGTTGATTTTAATCGGTTAATTCTAGATAAAAGTAACCCTCTGATTGATTTTATCCATTCGGAAAGGGTGTCGAGCTGTACATCCTCTTTCTTTGCCCAACGTCTTGCATATTCCTCACAAGAGTCCATGATAATTTTGAAATTTTGGTTCCATGTAAAGGACATACTTTCTCTGTATTTGTGACCCTTTTTTAAACAATTCTCTCAACTTGTCGTTTTTGACTATACTAAGGTCACCAGTAATAGTTGATGAAGAACATTCGCAAGGAAGTGGTTGAAGTGAGGGATTACTTAAATCAATACACTGCAAGAATCGTTTGTAATTGTAAATTTTAGATGCAACTGTTGGTGTGTAGCTATAGGAGATACAAGGAGTTTCTTGTCTTTTGAAATATGGTGGAATTTTTTCTGTGACAGCTTTGTGATTCAAAATTTGACCAAGATTCAATTTATCAATACCTTTGTTTGCAAATCTTACTTTAATGAAAGGACGGTTTGTTTTCTCCTCTGATTTATCTGACCTAACTGCTTGAAATAATCGAAGAGTAGAAATGTCCAAGATGACTCCTTGTAGTCTGTATTCTGGGGAACGTGTATCGGTATATGTGAGGTCCTTCGTATATTCGTAGATTTCGTGTAACTTCCGTAAAGGAACAGAATATAATTTGGTACGAATATAATGCAGGCCTAGAGGCTCATTCAAGAATGGAACTAAGTCATCGAAGGAGAAACTATGTATCTCAGGCCTATTATATTTACGAATGCCATGACTTCGAGGTCTTCTTTGTGGTCTGTTGAATAAGCTAGTCACATTTACTGATTGACAACCGGGACTTGTTAAGTTTCCTATGGTGCTGATATTATCGTTGCACCCATAGGGCGCTGCAGTGTTAAGGTTTTTTATCCAGAATTCTTCTCTGTTGCGACAGAAAGGTGTGCTCAAATTGGAATTGTTTGTGGGGTGATATATTTTCTCCAGGATTCTAACTCTCATAGATAAAACGGAATGATCGGCCTGGTCAAAATGTCGGTACAGAAGTTGACTCCCTTTATTATTTATTTTTGACCGATGTCCTGACATTCTTTTTCGGAGCTGACCTTTGGTTTCATCCACATAAATCAATCCACAAAGTGAGCATTCTATTCCGTACACAACATTAGATGTCATACAATTTAGGTGTTCAAAACTATGCGTGTTAAATGTTTGTTTTGTGAGATTACTTGAGAATGAAGTGTCTGTTATTAGGATGTTACAAGTTTTGCAGTTCTTCGTGCCACACTTAGAAATTGAGCAATCGCTTGGTGAAAACTGGTGCTCTTTTAGCATATCTACCACTTCAATCTTACAGGGCTTGATTTTAATATACCCATCTGCATGTTTATACCAAAACTCATGGTTGTTACTTACTACAAATGTTTCATCTCTAATGTCATGTAAACTAATTGTAGGGACACCTAAATTACCTGTTGCGTATGTGTCCGTAGACGCAACAGGTTGGGGCCTTTTAATAGTGGGCGACGCCCCAGCCACTTTGTAGGTGCTGCAAATTTATTTGTTCTTCAATTAAGCTTTTGAATTTGAAGACGTTTTAAAAACATTCCTAGTTAAAATGGACAAAATCAAGAAACTCTAAGGTCAAGATTTTTGATTTCATAAAATAGTTAAGTTTTTTTGGAAATTTTACAAAAAAAATGTTATCAGCTTATTTTTAGATGCGACCAATAAAAGCAACAGAGTATTTACTTTGGCTATTTCAAAACCTGCATTTTATGGTAACACAAACACAATAAGAAGGATCAAAGGTAGACAGAATTACCATCGAAATTGTGTTAAAATCATCAAACGCATTTTATGCCATGGATATATTCATGTTGTCGCCAGGCGGACACTTGGCTTGGTACTGGACCAATCTAAAACCTTGCACCAGCAGAGTCTTACGAACTGCACTCTGGCTGACTGTGACGACAGGACAACATGTCTAAACTTCTTTACAAAAGACAGGACTTCGACCACCTGCCCTCTCTTAATATCAGCCGTTCTCCTCGGGTGATAACATGCATGATCTCGCTACAGCCGGCAGAACACGGACTGTATTTCGTACAACTTCTTTTTCTATCCATTTACATCTCTATCTGTTTGTTTCTTGGGCCCCTGTGTCATGCTGTCTGTTTGTATTTTCATCTAACATCGAGGAGATTTTTACACCACAATTGTAACTTCTTACACCACAATTGTAACTTCTTAACAATTGAAACACCATTTTTGGACCTAAATATCAAAATTGTTAATGGAGAGATCCATACAAGTGTGTATGACAAAAGAGATGATTTTGGATTTAACATAGTGAATTTCCCCTGGCTTGACGGTGATGTTCCTAGATTACCGTCCTATGGTATCTATATTTCACAGCTCATCCGGTATGCTAGAGCATGTACTGATGTTTTGGATTTTCATGGTAGAAATTTACAAATTACCAAGAAACTTTTAGGACAAGGTATCGCTTTCACAAACTAGTAAAGACTTTCTGGAAATTTTACAAAAATTATTGTCAACTTCTTCTGAAATTCGGACCAATACGGGCAACAGAGTATATTACTTTGGGTATTTCACAACCTGCATTTTATGGTGACATTATTAACAAGATAAGAAGGATCAAAGATAGACAACATCATTATCGAAAATGCGTCAGAATCATCAAACGCCTTTTATACCGTGGGTATGATCCTAATGTCACCAGACGGACACTAGGCTTGGTACTTGACCAATCTACAGTCTTGTACAAGCGCATTCTTAAAACTTGCACTCTGACTGACTGTGACGACGGGACTCCATGACGGGCCCTGTCCAAACCTCTTTAGAGAAGACAGGGCCCCGACCACCTGTCCTCTCTGAATGTCAGTCGGACTCCTCGGGTGATAACATACATGAGCTCGCGGCGGCAGAGCACGGATTGTATCACGTACGCCCTCTTTTTATACCCATTTACATATTCATCTTTGTTGCTTGGGCCCCTGCGTTTTGCGGTCTTGTTTGTGTGTGGTCATCTGACAGTGAGGAGGTTGTTTTACACCACACTTGTACGTTCTTCGAGACCTCTGGGTAATCGGAAAAATGGGAGGGTTGTGCGCACGTAATCCAGGATAACCATACCTTCTGCTATTTCCGTGGCAGATGGCCATCCTAAGTCGGCACCGGTTGCCCATTGGTCTCGTTGGTTTATGTGTAGTCCTTTGTGTTTGATGTTTCTGTGTTGTGCGTTGACGTTCCTTGTCCCTTGTGCGTCTCTTTTTGTGCTTGTCTGCTTTGTGTTTTTGCATTGGGTGTTTTGGGGTTTTGCTGTGGGTGCTACAACTTGGTGTTGTTGGAGATCCCCTCCTTTGTTTCTTCGATACCTCTAGGTAATCGGGAAAGTAAGAGGGTTGTGCGCACGTAATTAGGATAGCCATATTGTCTGTTACTGGCGCAATCTAATTAAAATGCAGCCCTCTTAATTACATAAGCTACATAAAGATCTAAAAACCGATTGGAGGTCGTATTATATGAACCTCCTAATTGCATAGATACGAAAATATATCCTCCAATCACAGTTGTTGTTTATCGGCCATTTACCTCAAGATCCAGTTACACTTCGAAAATATTATAAATCACTTTGAGTGTTTCTGGTGTTTAGATAAGTTTTCTTTTTTCTTTGTGTGTGTGTGTTTTTTTAAGTGTTTATAAATTTTGATATTAGCTTCATCGTCCGTATTTTTAGAAATGAAAGAAATCCGAACACAACACAATTATACAATGTGGAAGTGTAATAAGAATGCTGTATGGAACAATTCATGCATGTTATGGAAGCCTTAATTGCTGAAGCTGATCGTCATTCGGATTGTACTTATAATACTTATTCACTGCTAGAGGGAAACATCCGTTGACAGAGCCAGCTAGCTGCAATCTGATTCGTCGAATGTTAATATCTCTGACATACCATCCAACCGGTCGTTGTTAGACATCAATGTAGTTAACGAAATAAACAGGACCTAATTTTAAATTTGATTGCTTCTTGCATGGCAGATGGCTGTCTTAATTCGGCACCGATTGCCCGTTTGTCTCGTTGATTTATGTGTAGTCTTTTTTGTTTGGTGTTTCTATTTGCTTCTCTTTCTATACGTGGTTTATTTGTTGCGTTGGGTGTTTTTGGAACTTGCTGTGGATGTTGACACTGATTGTTGCTTGAGATCCCCATTTCCTTGGTACCTTTACATTGTTGTACATTTGTACACTTTAAAACATGATAAGTGATTTATTTTGTACTGGAATGAGTTAAAGAAGATCCTGACGATAATCCCAACAGCACTCACAATAGAGCGCAAAATTAAACATCGACGGACCCCTAGCAAGCTAGAAGTGGGACCAGGTGCCCGGGAGGAGTAAGCATCCCCTGTTGGCTAGCCGCACCCGCAGTCGATGTTCATGAAGCATGAAAATGAAAATATATAAAATAAAATCCCAACCATTCTGCTACGTCTTTTGGTACATTTTTGGACATACTAATTGTCATACTTTTTTGCCATATTTCATTGTTTAGACTGAGGATCACTGACAAGGGTTTAGTACCCAAAACGTGCATGTCTGGTCCATGCTGTAAATTTATCAGGTTTTAAATGATGCTTTTGAATTTAAAGACGTTTAACATTTGAACTACTTGGTGAGTGTGACTGCTGGTGGACCAAGAGTCCCCGAGGGCACATGTAGCCAAGTTCGATCAACTTCGGTTGATCGTCTGTCTCTTTAACGCATTTGGAATTTTCTGTTACGAAATTTCTTGAAATTTCAAAACGTGAGTCCTGTAGCATCATATCCCAGCCATTCTGCTACATCTTTTGGTGGGTGCATTTTTGGACATTACTATTGTCATACTTTTTGGCCATATTTCATTGTTTAGACTGAGGATCACGAGGGCTTAATACCCGAAACGTGCATGTCTGGTCCATGCTGTAAATTTATCAGGTTTTAAATGATGCTATTGAATTATAAGACGTTTAACACATGCACTGTCTGACGTTATGTCTATACAGAAAGTACTATGGCGACAATGTCAGGGAAGTATATTCAAAACACTTACTGTCAAACCTCTCGCTGGGAACTTTTTTACGAGCTCCACACGGCAAAGGGCATAAGTGTGACACAAATGAGTTAAAGAAGCTCCTGACGATAATCCCAACAGCACTCACAATAGAGCGCAAAATTAAACATCGACGGACCCCTAGCAAGCTAGAGGTGGGACCAGGTGCCCGGGAGGAGTAAGCATCCCCTGTTGGCTAGCCGCACCCGCCGTCGATGTTCATGAAGCATGAAAATGAAAATATATAAAATTCATGCACTGTCTGACGTTATGTCTATATAGAAAGTACTATGGCGACAATGTCAGGGAAGTATATTCAAAACACTTACTGTCAAACTGGAAGTGATCCTTATATCACCAGACGGACACTAGACCTTGTACTTGACTCATCTACAGTCTTGTACCAGCGCATTCTTGAGACTTGCACTCTAACTGACTGTGACGACGGGACTCCATGAGTGACACTTTCAAATCTCTTTAGAGAAGACAGGACCCCGACCACTTGTCCTCTCTGAATGTCAGTTGGACTCCTTGGGTGATTATATACATGAGCTCGATACAGCCGGCAGAGCATGGACTGTATTACGTACATGTATGCCCTTTTTTATATCCATTTATATGTTAGGCCCCTGCGTTTTTCGACCTCCTTTGTGTGTGGTCATCTAACAGTCAGGAGGTTATTTTACACCACACTTGTCCGTTCTTCGAGACCTCTGGGTAATTGGAGAAGTGAGAGGGTTGTGCGCATGTAATCCAGGATAACCACATCATTTGCTACTTGCGTGGCAAATGGTCGTCCAAAGTCGGCACCGGTTACCCATTGCTCTCGTTGGTTTATGTGTAGTCTTTTGTGTTTCATGTTTATATGTCGTGTGTCTCTTTTCCGTCTCTTGGTATGCTCGTCTTTAGTATTTTATCATCGGGTGTTTTCGTGTTTTACTGTTGGTGCTGCAACAGGGTCTTGTTAGAGATCTCCTACCTTCTTCTCCAGTCGATGCTTGGTCGTGATAATGTAAACAATAATCAAGACCGAAGGAGAAAAACCCACAGTATCTCTTGACCCACAACAAATGCGTTATGTACGTAAATATGGTTCTATACAATAAATCATGATTATCAAAATGTTAGTTTCCAGTTATGTTTAATATGAGTGTTGTCAGCCCACAGGGCGCCTGTTTGTAATCGATATGAAATTCATGATAATTAGAAATTGTGCTTGCTCGTAAAAAAGTTCCCCGCGAGGGGTTTGACAGTAAGTGTTTTGAATATTATTCCCTGACATTGTCGCCATAGCACTTTCTATATAGACGTGGCCTCGGACAGTGCATATATTTTATATATTCTTTTCATTTTCGTGCATGAACATCGACGACGGGATGCGGCTAGCCAACAGGGGATGCTTACTCCTCCCGGGCACCTGATTCCACCTCTAGCTTGCTAGGGGTCCGTCGATGCTCAATTTGGTGCTCTATTGTGAGTGCTGTTGAGATTATCGTCAGGATCTTCTTTAACTCATTGCTTGTAGTCGATGCGAAATTCATAATTCTACAACGGACGATTTAAAACGACAGAAGAGATTTCAAGATGAAAAATGTCAATCACATTCAATTATTTATCTGTTAAAATCTAAGTGAAATAACACCTTTGCTTTGCCTCAATGTTATCTTCTCTATCTACACCAACATTTCAGATAAACAGCGGATATTGAGTTCACTATATGTCAACTTTGTGTAAGTAGTCCTTCAGTGTTACTATTTACATATACATGTATAAATTGAATTAAAATGATCTAAATTTTAGATGTAAGCTCCATAAATAAATGTACGTATATGTCACATGATATACAATCATGTGTTAATACGCAATTAGAAGCAAAGTACTTCCTCCTTCCTCTCTTTATCTATGATGCTACGTTATAAGAAGGAAGTTTACTGAACGGACGAATCAACACACATGTTAAATCTTCTCAAAATCAACACCGGAAATGTGATGTGAATTCAAATAGGACAAATATTGGCTCTTTTTTAAGGGAAGAAATGTATACCTTTCACAATTTAAATAACAACACTTAAACAAGTTAATCTTCATCTCAAATATATACCTCTGATCAACAGCCGTAATAGGAGTTAATCGATCGTGCAGAACACATTGTGAAGGTAAAAGTGATATTTCATCTCCGCCATTTTGACATCGGTGAAAGCCTTGTTCAAAAGGTAAGAAATCTTTTAAACACTCTATCCCATTCATGAAAAATACCTTATAAAGATTTATACATTATTTTTAAGTAAATCACAAGTAAGTATTTATTGTTTTATAGGAGGGATTTGACTCAATATTCTTTTCCTTATGTAAGCCTTGAAAATTCAAGACGGCCATGCATGTAGCTGTGAAGGCAATTAACCACTCTGAATTGTAAACGGAAGTTTTAACATAAGATGAAAATATATACTCTTCAAAAGAAGAAACGCATATAACAATATTACAATGTATTATTATCATTCAATATGCACAAGCCATTGATTATGTGACCTTATTTGTTTGCTTTAATGACGGTACAGAGATAGGACAAGCAGTTTAGGGCTTAATTACGATTTTTTGATTATCATAAAATCTCTTTTTAGGTAAAAACATGAAATTTTGAGTTTTCGATTTTTTATGCTTTTATGCATTTTACATGTTAATGAGAAATTTGAATTCTGCCCAAGTCAAAGTTCATTGATACCCATAAAAAAATTGACTTTAACTTCTTCGAGTCACTTCCGCTTTAATGCAATGCATGCTTACAATGTCCGGATGCCATGCGCTTGAACATTGCGACGTGATCGAATGACTCTCATTTGTGAGTAATACTCAGTAAAGTCCAAGGAATCAAAAGGTCAAATTTAGAAGATTTTTTTCTTTATGAAACAAATTTCTCTCGGTAAAACTGATGCGCAAATTCAAGGAATGCGACGAACTCTGGATGACGTCCTAGAATAAAACTTCATCATGCGTTGTAATGCCGCCAAATGTTATGAAATTGTCGCTGTTTAGTATGGTGTATCCGTTTGTCCATCGAATCAAAACATTTTTAAATGATATGGCAAACAAGCGCATACGGATCTCCGAAAAAAACACAATTTGGCCTCTAAAGGAACATCGAGGGCATATTGTGTTTGAGTCATTTTAACTAACATTTTAAATTACTACAGTGGTTCTCGTTGAATGCTTAGGGTCTGAAAATTCCATTTTGTACATTTGATTTGATTTTGTCTATTAAAATGATAAATGGGATTATTTTATATGTGCACTAAGGATGAAATGAACAAATACTATGCGTTACTTTTTTTGATGAGTATATGTCTTAACTTAGCCATAGTAACTATTTTATCATTTCATAATTTGAACTTTCAACCTACGGCTGTATTTCTATATGTAATGATGTGACTCTTTGCACAGGCAAATCTAGTTTTTTTATTCAATATGGGTCAGCTCATCCGGGAGAGAGGATGGTTTCTAGTCGTTGATGCTGATAAAATTTAGATTTGGTAGAATTAGATAAGTCAACTCTTAGGGGGTCCTAACTCGCCAATCCCTCTAATAAGACCATCTCTCTATGTTCCACCGTAAAATTTGTGTGAGGAATTCAAGAAAACAAACAAAAGAATGTTTAAGACTAAATACGCGAAAGGAAATGTAAGGTACAATGCGACATAAATTGAACTTTCATTGATTTATTGTGCACATAATCTGGATAGGCACACCATTAGGAAAAATGAACTTATGTAGCTGATGGCTGTCCTAAGTTTTACCTGTTGCCTATCAGTCTAATTGGTTTATGTGTAGTTTTCTGTAGCTGATGGCTGTCCAAAGTTAGTACCTGTTGCCTATTAGTCTCATTGGTTTATGTGTAGTTTTTTGTTTAGTGTTTTGACCTCGTATTTCGTGCTTCACTTTGGTATTGCTTAACCCTTCTTTCGTCTCGGATATTTTCAGTTGGTTCAACCGAGTTTTGCTAGCAGTGAGAATCGATCGCGATTGAATAGATACTTAGCGAAAAAGTATGGACACCCTTTATATATAAATACATGCATAGACTGTTACAATATAGTCTGTGTAGTGGGAGAAGGACAGGACACCTTTTATTTGAAATAAACGATATATTGTTTGTTCATTGATCCTTCGATTCTTCCTTGCAATTGATAAACAAAAGCCCCAAATGGCGTCATCCTCATGCTTCAAAACCAAGGGGTTATACTAGTTCTACTGCTTCTATTCCGAATAATTCTTATTCCAATAGAATGAAACTATGGGATACGTCTCTTCACTGTATCGGGCTAGCTTCCGATGGGTCCAAAGTCGTTGGCATAGAACATGCTCGTTTATGGACTTACGGTAGTCTTTTAGCCTAATTCTCTTTATTTACAGACCATTTTGCTGATTCCAATGCGATAGCGTTCAGATGTAAATCTCGGTTTATTTCTGACAAATCGTCCTTGCTTATTACATGTATTCTTTCGAAAGCAGCCAAACTAGAATAAGTCCCCTACCGGCATGAATCTATGCCTCACATCTCCGCATTAACTCTTCGTTTAACATAAATTTAAACTTGATCTACATTCACGCCTTAAGATGAATACCTTACACAAAAAATCCGTAGAACTAAAAATTTCAAGTCCAATAGCCAAAACTTTTCTGAAAATAGGTGTCTCAATACCTAACATGAACTTGAATTGTACCACAGACGTACTTAGATACTAAAATGAATTCTACATCTCCAATCCACTGAAGAAAATTCAGAAAAACTGAAATTTCTTGATGACTGCAAAGTCCAAGGGACATACCCCTTGTAAAAATACATTTACTGAAACAAGATTCATCCTTGATCTGCATCACGTATCAAATACTTATTTAATACCTGCGATAGCATGGAAAAGCAAATCGAATTTTGCAAGTCATCAAGGGGCATAACTGCTCAAAAAGTAGGTCAACCATGATATATCTTGCACATGCTCTTTTACTATTCAAGACCAATATTTATACATGTTGTATCAGACCTCCTTTCTTTCATCTCAGTATTTCTATTCACTGTAGAAAAAAGTATGGAAAACCGATTTCGTAAGTCACAAAGGGGCATAACTCCTCCAAAAATATGTTAACTTCCTCTGTTACTATCCAAGATCAAGCTCAGAATCAAAGTTTCTCTCAATCACCGTGGCATATCACGTGATGTGCATATAATCTCTTACAAGGGATTCCCCTTCGATTAAACAAGGTAAATACTGTCTAAATCTACTTTATATGAAACTAGTTTACGCCTATCATATGAGCATCATTATTTTAAATATGATGGTAATCTTTTCTGGTCAAGAATAGAGGAATATTAAGAGAACACTTAAACAGAAAATTTTCTATTTTGTTTACATGTTATGATATAGTGCACGTAAATAAACAAAACTTTCTGTTCAAGTGTTCTCTGGGCATACCTCTATTCTTCACCAGAATAGATAACAATCATATAATTTATAACGATGATCGTATGATAGGCCTAGAATAAATTAATATAATGTAGATTTGGACAGCATTTACCTTGTTAATCGAAGGGGATTCCCATGCAAGAGATCATTTTCATATCACGTGATATGCTACGGTGCTCAATATCTCTATACATTGCAGAAAAAAGTCCTAAAAAGGAATTAAGTAAGTAACCAAGGGGCATAACTACTTCAAAAACAGGTCAACCATGACCAAACTCAAACTTGCTCTGTGTATATAGCGTGTTAGTTTATCTCAATAACGGACAAACGGAATTATGTAAAATTAAAAATTAATAATAAAATATTTAAATATGAAATTATACATTTCTTAAAAGTTGTAATCCAAACTATACCTCGTGAACGTCTCAGCATGTTATGGTATTCAACCCCTAATGCATTTTCAATAATAAATACCAGAAATAAGAATTTTCAATCTCTTCAAAAAGAATGCTGTACAAACTATTCTAGCTAACATTTGGGATTACACTACCTATACTATGATCTACTCTGTCACTCCGAAGATTCCCGATTACGTTATCATCGGCATTTGTCGGGAAAGTATGAAAATAAGTATACAGTTTAACCGGAAGTACTCTTATAGGGTGCGGGATCCTTAAACAATCCGATCAAAATGGCTATACATAAGTCCTCAAAACATCAAGAAGATCAAGGGGTTTTGAACTTAATTAAAACGAATAAGAACAGGTCATTCTTGCATCGAACTTAAGTGAACAATTTGTACGGTTATCGAAAGTATATAACATCTAGCCTTTCTCGTTTCAGATAGTTCGCATATAAGGCATTAATTACTTAAATGATTCTCAACCAATGTTTACTATATTTGTAGATGGCGTCTGGGTCGGATGATACAGAAGACTCACCAATCCCTAGCTTGGCAGCCTATCAAATATTAGACGAAAATGGTATATCCGAAGCAGTGATAAAATCACAAGCATTACTTTTAGGAGAATTGGAGTTTTTCATGAATTGTGCAATCACCGTAGTCTTACCGTGTAGTAAATATATTTTTACAGGGAGTGTCGCGGATGGTCTCAGTCAAGCTTCGGCCATTTCAGGGCATAACAGCGATGCAGATATAATGGATGTGCGCTGTTTCTTCATTGCAATGAACAACCTTGATGAGTACGTAGATGATCCATCTCTTTGTCAATTTCTCCTAGAGAAAGTCCAAGACAATCCAGCTTATGTGAAACTACGCTTGATTTCATTAGGAAACAATCTATATAACTTGTTGTTCTATTACAATGGAACCATGGTACAATCTGGTGACAATGCTCTTTATTTGTCAAGCAGCGAAGTTAAGATAATAGCCAAGATGCTTTTCATTGGAGTTACCATCCTGAATATTTTCTCGACTCTTCACCAAATAACGTCAATGAATATTACAGGCCCTGCCACATCAGTTAATGTACAAAATATTAACTTTGGGACTCAAAATGGACATTCTTTAGATAAAGTAGATCTAGTGTTTTCCATTCCCTGTCCATCGTGGCCTGATGTAGCATTGGAATGGATAGGAAGACCAAGGTTTCACAACTGGCCAACCAAGGAGATGATCAATCAAATTTCTTCTAAAGGATGTTACCTAGTTCCTAAGTCTAGAGCCGAGTCTAGAACAAAAAACCTATATTGGTCCATTTCTTTTTCGCATATAGAACCTTCCTTAATTCACTCCATGAACGATGTTATGATAAAGACATATTCGATTTTAAAATGTGTTCACAAAAGCATTTTTCAGGTTGAAATCGGAGACGTTGTTTCATCTTATATACTCAAGACTGCACTTTTTTGGGAAGTTGAAGAAACAAATATTGAACAATGGACACCAGAGAATATCTTCCTCTGTGTAAAAAGATGTCTGGAAAGAGTGAGAGGTTGGTTTGATAGCAATTGTGCGCCTCATTATTTCATTCGTGTTCAAAATTTATTTCCGCGCACGCTTACATCATCTCTAAGACAGAAAGCGTCACGAAATATTAACGATGTCATCGGAGACTTTGAAAACCTTTTTCAGAACATAATGCCTTTCGTTCTTTGCCTCAGGAATACTTCAATGGAAGAAGTTGTCGACAGTTATTATGAATCTGATGGTTGGACCAAGAGCACAGAGTTTAAAGATTTTTTAAGCAAAGGATTCAATCGTTTACTAACAGCATACAGCTCATGTATTTTGCCCTTTCTGTTAGGTGGTTTTGTTGGAAGACACTCATCTAACCATTGGGAAAGTATCGATTCCTTAAGACAAGTCATATGTCGTATATTTAAAAATCAAACACCAACCATGCCACGTGTGTTTATCCTTTCAACTTTGATGCAGAGAATTTCATTTCTGGAACTGATAAAAGCTGGACAGCATTTACGTGGAAATAAATGTAAATATAGAACGAGAAAGCTTTCAAAGAACATGCTTCGTCTTTGTTTAATTCCACACACGGTAGTTTCATTATCAAACTTGATCACATACGTTCTCAGATGTGCTTTTCTTCAAGACTTTCAGAGAATGGAAAGAGCAATACATTTTATAACCCAACTTCATCGAAGATCAGAAGTACTTAGATTTAATTATCTTGATCAAAATGATTCCGTTCGCGAATCGCAAAAGATATTTAATGGTACTGCTATATCAGAGAACAACGCCATTGAAACCTTCGTGATGGTTTCCACTGAATACCCTTTGACGCACATCGAATTACAATTTCTACCTCCAGTT
The DNA here is from genome assembly GCA_033119305.1 of Pinctada imbricata. NCBI lineage: Eukaryota > Metazoa > Mollusca > Bivalvia > Pterioida > Pteriidae > Pinctada > Pinctada imbricata. Next base: position 61,584,701 of record VSWD01000003.1, read on the forward strand.
TTACTGTTAGAACTTGAATGCAGATTTGCAGTAGAACAGAATCTAAACCCTCTTTTCAGACTGTCAAATGAGAACGTGCTATCTTTAGATTCGGAAGCACTTTTCTATTTTGTCTCGTTTTGCTTCTATCACCAGCGAGACAAAAACATAGAAAAATACACATATCTTCAAAAATTGGAACGCTTAACTCAAAATGAGTCTGTAGTGCATTTGCATATTGCATTGAACCTGCTAGGTTACTGTCACATGCTGATGAGTCAGCATAGAGAGGCGTTTATTACATACCACAGATCATTGTGTAACCAAGTGAGAAATCGGGATTTGAAGACGGTGAGCAAAGCAACACCTTACCATGTTGCAATTCTTTTTTACAAATGTTTTTCTGACGAGTGGAGTAAAACATCTTAAATCTCTTGTATATGTCTTAAACAATAAGAAACATGGATTGAAGTGTATAAAAAGGGGGACTGAGTGGGGGCTCTTCGATCATTCATAGTCAGATTCTGAAATCCAAATCTGCTAAAACAGTGTCAATGAAAATACCAGACGCATATAACGTCAATGACAAACTACATACCTGTTAGACCAATTATTAACATATGTTTAGTTCAGATTACCATTGCTATGATGGAAAAATATAAATGATGTAAATAGAACCTTACGGCCAATCCCTTCTCTCCAGATCAATAGAAGAGTATAAATTTGTAGTGTATATGTAAATAGTTTCGCACTTCATTCAAAAGTAATACTCAAAAGCAATGTCCATAGTAAGACACTAAAATGTTCTATATGAAAGTATTTATTTTAAATTTTTTTGATAAAATAGATCAAATGAACAAAGGAGAATTGTGCATCTTTAATTTAATAATAAAAGATGGTGTCCTCATGTATGTATTCATTTATTTGTTTATGTGTTAAACATTCTTGATAGATGAAAATAGTGAAAATGAAAAGATGTGCTCTCTTCTCATGGGCCCTAGCGGAACGAACACAAAACAAGTGAGCAAACAGCCAAAACCATACAAAACAGTTTCACAGACATGCAGCTCATTATGCATATTGACTGCTATTTTGAATGTGATTTTGAATCACAAAGGATATCAAAAAGGTAAGATACCGATGTGCATCCCTTGACAACCTTGACGATCATTTGTAAAATGAACGCATGGAGTGCAGAAGTGTTCTATCTCCATTTTCAGCAAAAATGAGATAAACATACCATTGCAATCTGTAGAAACTGTTCTGTCTCCTCCCTTTAAAGAAACTTGAATTCCAATTTTATATTAAAAGATATTCACGGGTAATACTTGTTCTATCTGAAAATTGCTATATTTTTAATGCAGTAATGTTGTATATCCTGAAAGTCCAATCAATGAGTAAGATTTGATAACATGACCCATATTTTTTCATGGAGGTTGCGTGCAATAGTGTTCTATCTCCATTTCTACAAAATGTTCTATTTCCATGTTCTATCTTCCATTTTTCTGAATAATTAAGCATTCATCCTGCATGTGTTCACAGTTATGTTGACTACCAGACAAATTGTAAGTCGTTGAAAGTTAGATTTTATTTCATTGGTTTCCTTTGAGGGAAGAGAAGGAGGGAGGGTTTTCTAAACAAATAGCCGCAAGAAATATTTTGGCTGTATTGTCAGGATTTAAACATCGTAAAACTAGAGAAAAAAAGGAGAATTTTGATATTAGTTCAACAGAGTGGAAAACTGAAAGAGAAAAGATACAAGTGGGGTGGAGGTTGGGTGGTAGTGGGGGTAGTGGTGATGTTGCACTACCTTCCGTTTCTTCATGTTAGTTTTATTCTTAATAATTGATGTTACAGATTTGAGTATTATTGCTTTGAATTGTTATTATTAAGGAACAACGTTAATAAATAAGATTTTATTCTTTTAATGACGCCTTTATTGCTTTTGGAACATTTATGCACTAAAGGAAAGTGTACTTGGCTTTATCCTAACTGTTCTATCTCCATGTAAAAATTTCGAATTTCATGATAAAAACACAAGTGTGTGTTATAAAAGTACACATATTAGCTACTTTTCATGATTTTTTTTTTTTTTGATATATGATGCTTTATGGCATGGATCATGTCATCAAAATATCAAACAATTAAATTCAATTCTCTATTAATCTCAGTCTATATTGACAAAGAGATAATTTTACAAAAATAATACAAACACACTTATATACAGTACAACATGCATGAAATAAGACATAAATATACTTGTATTATTAACATTTTTAACGAGATATAAACAAAGTGGCAAATTTTTCAAAGACGATTTTCTCGAAAACAGGAAAATGGCAGATAGAATGTAGAACACTCTTTCACTCAATGCGCGATTATCAAGTTATTTTGATACTTACTAATAGATAGACTAGGGAATCTTAGCCAATATTGAGACAGTGTCAGTAATTGACTCTTGTCAACTCTGTTCTGTCAGTCAGTGTGTATTGCTGAAAAATTACTGTTCATTCACAATTGTATATGGTTCAATATCCAGACATAACGTGTTTTTATTAAGTTTCAATCATATCCCTTGTAAAGATTTCAAAAGAATGAACGAAATACAAACACAAGTGGGATGTAGGACTGTACCCATATCTGAATTTGGTAGTCATTGGACATACAAACCAACACAGAATGTCCTGAAACAGTCTATTTTCCAGATAAAAGATATGACCGTTCCTAAGCTTGATTTTATACATACAGACACCAGACTTCACATCATATGGCAAGATATTCTATTTTGACGTCACATCTGATCGCACCGTCTTGAAGCACCTTGATGTGTTGTCATGCTTTTAATTTTTACGTCACAATGAAAATATCGCGATTGTGTATTGTCTGGTGTTTGATTGTCCCACGGGTTTACTGGACAATCAGCTATTAAATATTGAAAGTCTTCAAATTCAATAGAATCATTTAACAACAAATAAATTTGCAGCATGGACATGACATGTACGTTTGAGGTACTTAACCCTCATCAGTGATCCTCAATCTAAGCAATGTAATATGGCAAAGGAGTGTGAAAGTTCTTATGTCCAAAAATGTACCGAAACACGTAGCAGGATGGATGGATATGATGCCACAGGACCCACGTTTTAGAAATTTTAAGAAATTTGATAACAGAAATTAAAGTGATAATAGATTTGTTAACAGAAATTAAATTTTGATTACAGACATTAAAGCAATAATAAATTTCTTAACAGAAACTATATTTTGATAACAGAAATTAAATTGATAATTAATTTTGAAAACAGAAACTATATTTTGATGACAGAAATTAAAGTGATAATACATTTTGATAAAAGAAACAAAATTTTGACAACAGAAATTAAAGTGAATCCCAGATAGATTTGAGATCAGGTATCCTATGTAAGTAAGAAACTGAGGTAGTGACTATACATGATGGGTAATCTTCCATTTTGATGTCGGAGTTATATTGGATAGAACTCCTCGGACTCCTCGGGTGATAACATACATTAGCTCGCTACAGCCGGCAGAGCACAGGTCGTATTACGCATGCCCTCTTTTTATATCAATTTACATATTCATCTGTGTTGCTTGGGCCCTTGCGTTTTGCGGTCTTGTTTGTGTGTGGTCATCTGACAGTGAGGAGGTTGTTTTACACCACAATTGTACGTTCTTCGAGACCTCTGGGTAATCGGAATAGTGGGAGGGTTGTGCGCACGTAATCCAGGATAACCACACCGTCTGTTACTCACGAGGCAGATGGCCGTCCTAAGTCGGCACCGTTTGCCCATTGGTCTCGTTGGTTTATGTGTAGTCATTTGTGTTTTATGTTTTTCTGTGATTTGACGTACATTGTACTACTGCGTCTCTTTCTGTGCGTGTCATTTTTGTGTTTTACAGTGGGTGTTTTGGGAGGTTGCTGTTGATGCTGCAACTAGGTGTTGTTGGAGATCCCCTCCTTTCTTTTAAATGCATGCTCTACTTTTATGTTTGAATGCTCTACTTTTATGTTTGAATAGCGTTTGATGTCGAGTCTTGCTGGAGATCCCTTTATTTCATTTTAAACTCACAATCACCATTTTACGATAAGTCATCTACATTGTACCAATATACATGTACAGGGAAGCCATATGTTCTGCGTTTCAAGATAGCCTGTTGTGAATTAGGTTAAAGGCGTTAATGTATCAAATTAGGTGTTTTAAATTGTTCTCATAAAGCATATCGTTCAACATTGTGGTAATTGAGATGATCTTTTCGTGAAATCGATAGACCGTGCAATCAATAATCAATCTTGTATATAATGAAAATTTAACGCAACCGAAAAGAGCACCTAAATATATAAAGAAGTCAGCCATAAAGTGCTGTATATATGAATTATCTCCCATTGATAATAAATAGGTTTTTTTCTAACTGTTCCGGTAGCACAATTTCGGGGATCGTAGTTATGCCTTATATACAAATGACAAATATGGATAATGACCATATCCCTGTCTACAGTACAAAATCGATAATTCAGAAAATCAGAAACCGAAGGCATACAAAATCAGGACAAAACAGGAACCAAAGCAAACAAAAACAAAAACCTCCACCATATGAAAAGAAGCGAACTCCCGATATGAGAGTGAGACCAGGTGCCCAGGAAGAGTAAGCATCTCCTGCTTGCATGCAACACCCGTCGCTTCAATTCGGTAGAACTGTCACATCCGGTTACTTCAATTTTGGAAGATATAGAGTACAATCTTTGGTTGGATGGTTCAAATGGTCTATGACAGAATATCATCCACCATTCTGGATAGTGGGACATCATAGTGTATGACGAGTTCCCCATATCGACCGTAGAACTTCCTCAGTGACGATGTTAGTCGGTCACAAACATATCCCTGACTGAGAAGCTTATCTGAAAGACGCCTAGCTCTCAGAACAAAATCCGTATATTTGGTACTTGCTCTGGCATAGCGTATCAACTGAGATATGAACACGCCATAAGCAGGCGATGAAGGGATGTTGCTACTCAGAAAAGGAAAGTTCGTAATGGTGAAATTGAAGTCGTCACGTTTGTCATAGAGTGAGGTGTTCATGTGACCATCAGTGTCGTAGGACAACATTATGTCCAAATAGGATGCTGAATTATTTGTCTCTGTAGTTTCTTTGACTTCAAGCTCCGAAGGATAGATACTGCTCAGGTAATCCGCGAATTTTGGATTATTGATGGACAACACATCGTCTATGTATCTGTAAGTGAAGTTGAAATCAGAAGCTAAGTATCTTTTCCCTTCAGAGACCAAAGATTGAATGAATTCAGCTTCGTACGAGTAAAGGAAAATGTCGGCAAGGAGTGGGGCACAATTGGTACCCATTGGAATTCCGACAATTTGCTGGAAGACCTTTCCTCCAAACACCACAAAAACGTTGTCGATAAAAATGCCCCTTGGATTTCTTTTCCTCGACAGACTACAAATCATACAAATCATGGACATGTAGTGACCTGTGTAATGCCTTGTCCTTCCTCTTGGACAATATTTATGTTAGATTTGGTGATTATCTATACAAGCAGGTTGTAGGAATTCCTATGGGTACTAACTGTGCGCCTCTTGTTGCAGATTTATTTTTATACACTAATGAAAAATAATTTATCCAAAATCTTCAAAAGCAAAGAAATGAGCTGAAATGTTTCAATAATACTTCTAGGTATCTGGATGATATTCTAACCATTGACAATCCTGCTTTTGAATTATATAAGAATGAAAGTTATCCACAAGAATTAACCCTTAGTAAATTTCCCTTGGCTTGACGGTGATGTTCCAAGATTACCGTCATACGGCATTTACATATCACAGCTCATCCGGTACGCTAGAGCATGTACTGATATTTTGGATTTTCACAGTAGAAATTTACAAATTTCCAAAAAAACTTTTAGGTCAAGGTTTCCGCTTTCATAAACTAGTTAAGACTTTCTGGAAATTTTACAAAAATTACAGTCAACTTCTTTTAAAATTCGGATCTATACATGCAACAGAGTACATTACTATGGGTATTACACAACCTGTCTTTTATGGTGATATGATAAACAAAATAAAAAGGATCAAAGGTAGGCAGCATAACCATCGAAAATGCGTCAGAATCATCAAACGCCTTTTATACCGTGGGTATGATCCTAATGTCACCAGACGGACACTTGGCTTGGTACTTGACCAATCTACAGTCTTGTACAAGCGCATCCTTGAGACTTGCACTCTGACTGACTGTGACGACGGGACTCCATGACGGGCCCTGTCCAAACCTCTTTAGAGAAGACAGGGCCCCGACCACCTGTCCTCTCTGAATGTCAGTCGGACTCCTCGGGTGATTACATACATGAGCACGCTACAGCCGGCAGAGCACGGACTGTATTACGCATGCCCTCTTTTTATATCCATTTACATATTCATATGTGTCTATGGGGCCTCTGCGTTTCGCGGTCTTGTTTGTGTGATGTCATCTTACAGTGAGGAGGTTGTTTTACACCACAATTGTACGTTCTTCGAGACCTCTGGGTAATTGGAGAAGTGAGAGGGTTGTGCGCACGTAATCCAGGATAACCACACCATTTGCTACTTGCGTGACAGATGGCCGTCCAAAGTCGGTACCGGTTACCCATTGGTCTCGTCGGTTTATGTGTAGTCTTTTGTGTTTGATGTTTACATGTCGTGTGTCTCTTTTCCGTCTCGTGCTGTACTCGTCTTTTGTGTTTTTGCATCGGGTGTTTTGGTGATTTACTGTTGATGCTGCAACGGGGTCTTGTTGGAGATCTCCTCCCTTCTTTTTATATCTACACTTATTTCGTGTTGCAGTGTGGAGTTGGTAAAGCAATTCCCCGCGACCCGATGTTTGAAGTGTTTTAATTTCATTGTGTTCTCTAGCTTGGCTTTGTTGTAGTGTCTTCTACGTAAGAGTCTAATTCACTTTTCTTCCATTATCGCATTATGGCATTTTTAAGGTCGAACTCGTATCAAACTAACCCCCTTGAGATTACCCTCTGTCACTACAGTCACTTTACCATCATCGACATTCAACAGTAAAAAACTTTTTTCCTCACCAAGAGTACTCTTATCACCTCTCAAATTTAGACCCCGCAGTCGTATTTTACGCACTACTCCATCTGCAGGCTCTACATTCAACAACAGACACAGAGGGTTCTCAATTATTTCTAAGTGCAAAAATAAAAGATGCTCGTTGTATCACCTCATCAACTGCGACTCCATAATAACATCTAGCGTAAATGGGCAGAAATTCAAAATCGAGGTAGACCAAGACATCGATTGATCGTCTCAAGATCTTATTTACGTAATGACTTGAAATGTCAGGGGATGTGGCGCACAATATGTAGGTGAGACAGGCCAACCTTTAAAATCTCGTTTTAGGAACCATTCTTATAAGATCTGAACCTCACGTCAACAAAAACACAGAAACTTTCTTTATAATCACTTTGTTAAATATAATCATTCTATTTCGGATATAACCATTACCCCAGTTCAGACTTTTCCAAAACGTAAAAATGAAAGTAAGACCGAAATTAAAAAACGCCGACTACAAGCTGAACTTGCCTGGATCACCAAACTTCAGACTGCGTACCCTCTTGATTTAAACGATCAAATTTATGGACAAGGAAACATTTCCTCAGCTTCTACCAATATCAACATCTTTTCAATTCGCCCAAACACTAAAAGGAAATACAGGTCACACGGGAAAAGACGAAACAGACAAAATAGAAAACGATCCAGAATATACCGCTCTCTCAACGATTTACTCACTATAGCACGCAATGGCGGAAGACATGAGCTGTTACATGATCTGTCGTCAATACCAGTTATGCACTTGAAATCTATCTTGGATGAAGCAGAGGTTGCATTCTTAAGAAACACTGACTGATTCAGACTTAATATCATTGTCTCATTCTCACAGTATAAACTTTATCCTTTTTGTGAAAAACACCTAACCGAAAAGACGATTCATAAAAATCCCGTTTATTAACAAAGGTTTTGATCTTCTAAACATCTCTAATATTTTTCGGGATCATCGCTTACAAAGTACCATTCCTCAATATTTTGAAAATGTAGAGCCACCATTCCTCAATATTTTGAAAATGTAGAGCCACCTCCTATTTGTTATAAGTACAAGAAACCTATTCGAAACTTTGTTTTTAACTATAATAAAGTTCCAACGGATCCTGACATACTTGAATCGTGTCCTGCTTCTTGAGAATGTGCAATTTCTAAATATCTCTACAAACCAGCTGGCCATGTTGTTACAGGTGACTTTTCAATTATCCAAAACAGACAGCTCCGTGGTCTTCTTAAAAAAGGACCTAAGTATAGAATTCCATCCAAGATAGATTTTGTCAAATGCCGTGAAGTGCTTACGGAAGCCTTAGAAAATTATACGAAAAGATGGTGTAAATCAGAGGGAGTCGAACCGCATGCTCTGAATGACTGGAAAAACCTCATTTTAGATATAACGGATATTCGAATAGATAACTTCCATAAAAACCCTCATCTTTTTCAAAATCCACGTTCCAAATCAGAAAGATATTTCAAATCCAAACTAAGTAAATTACATGAAAAATATGTCTTTGCACCAGCTGATAAAGCAGCCAACAACACCATTATCATTTGAAAACGTTACTACATATCAACTTTGATTTCGGAACTTTCGTCTACTAATACATATATCAAAAGCAATGAAAGTGCATCTAACATTTTAGGCAAGCATAACAGTGAACTGTCTTCATTCAATATCTCTATTTCTAAATTGGATCTCCCAACACTATATTGCATACCGAAACTGCACAAGTCTCCTTACAAATTTAGATTTATTGCTAATTCTAGTAATTGCTCCACTACAATTTTGTTTAGAAATCTGACGTCAGCACTTACTGCTATTAAAGAACACCTAACTAGATATTGTGAAACGCTTCTAAACAGGAACGATGTGAATTTATTTTGGTCTATTAAGAATGACAAATATGGATAATGACCATATCCCTGTATACAGCACAAAATCGTCAATTCAGAAAATCAGAAAGGCATACAAAATCAGGATAAAACAGGAACCAAAGCAATTAAACAAAAACCTCCACCACATGAAAAGAAGCGAACTCCCGATATGGGAGTGAGACCAGGTGCCCAGGAAGAGTAAGCATCTCCTGCTTGCATGCAACACCCGCCGCTTCAATTCGGTAGAACTGTCACAAGAATCCAGGGTATGTGATTGACAAAATGAAATCTGGAAATTTCCAAGCCGATACGATTTCTTCATACGACTTCTCTAATATGTACACCACACTTCCTCATGACAAAATTAATGATCGATTATATAATCTCATTAAATGGTGTTTTGATCGAGAGCGGAAAACTTACATTTGCACATCTGAATCGAAGGGTTTCGTTTCCTCGACAAACTACAAATCATACAAATCATGGACATGTAGGGACCTGTGTAATGCCTTGTCCTTCCTCTTGGACAATATTTATGTTAGATTTGGTTAGGATCTGTACAAGCAGGCTGAAGGAATTACTATTGGTACTAGCTGTGCGCCTCTTGTTGCAGATTTATTTTTATACACTTATGAAAAAGAATTTATCCAATATCTTCAAAAGCAAAGAAAATTTGATGATATGAAATTATGTTTTAATAATACTTCTAGGTATCTGGATGATATTCTAACCATTGACAATCCTGCTTTTGAATTATATAAGAATGAAAGTTATCCACAAGAATTAACACTTAACAAGGCAAACGTTACAAATACAGAAACACCGTTTTTGGACCTAAATTTCAAAATTGTAAACGGAAAGATTCATACAAGTGTTTATGACAAAAGGGATGATTTTGAATTCAACATAGTAAATTTCCCCTGGCTTGACGGTGATGTTCCAAGATTACCGTCATACGGCATTTACATATCACAGCTCATCCGATACGCTATAGCATGTACTGATATTTTGGATTTTCACAGTAGAAATTTACAAATTACCAAAAAACATTTAGGTCAAGGTTTCCGCTTTCATAAACTAGTTAAGACTTTCTGGAAATTTTACAAAAATTACAGTCAACTTCTTTTAAAATTCGGATCTATACACGCAACATTACTTTGGGTATTACACAACCTGTCTTTTATGGTGATATGATAAACAAAATTAGAAGGATCAAGGTAGGCAGCATAACCATCGAAAATGCGTCAGAATCTTCAAACGCCTTTTATACCGTGGATATGATCCGTCACAAGACGGACACTTGGCTTGGTACTTGACCAATTTACAGTCTTGTACAAGCGCATCCTTGATACTTGCACTCTGACTGACTCTGACGACGGGACCCCATGACGGGCCCTGTCCAAACCTCTTTAGAGAAGACAGGGCCCCGACCACCTGTCCTCTCTGAATGTCAGTCGGACTCCTCGGGTGATTACATACATGAGCTCGCTACAGCCGGCAGAGCACGGACTGTATTACGCATGCCCTCTTTTTATATCCATTTACATATTCATCTGTGTTTCTGGGGCCTCTACGTTTCGCGGTCTTGTTTGTGTGAGGCCATCTTACAGTGAGGTGGTTGTTTCACACCACAATTGTACGTTCTTCGAGACCTCTGGGTAATTGGAGAAGTGAGAGGGTTGAGCGCACGTAATCCGGGATAACCACACCATTTGCTACTTGCGTGACAAATGGCCGTCCAAAGTCGGCACCGGCTGCCCATTGGTCTCGTCGGTTTATGTGTAGTCTTTGTGTTTGGTATTTGCATGTCGTGTGTCTTTTCCGTCTCGTGCTGTGCTCATCTTTTGTGTTTTTGCACCGGGTGTTTTGCTGTTTTGCTGTTGATGCTGCAACGGGGTCTCGTTGGAGATCTCCTCCCTTCTTATAAATTCAACATATAACTGTACATGACATCCATCTGGTCTATATCACGTACTATAAAACTGATAAAAGAACACTGTCAAATCTAAGAGTATTCATGATTTTGGTACAGAGCAGTCACATTTTCTATTTGATACCACAAACCCATTCTAGTTACATGTATCAAAAGCTGGATTCCAATTCAACATCAACTATAACTTTTATTGAACAAAAACGCAACATACTCGGCATTTATTTGGTGCAACAATTTTTCTTAATTTCGTCAACAATCACATGCAAGGTAACATTTAATTCAAGGAAATCTTCGATATTTCATTTATAAAATCCGAAAACAATCTCCGGTCAAATGATTAAACCGCAAATGTATCGTGGCATCTCCGTTCTTGAAAGTGGCACAAACAGACTAGGTCTACTGCTTCTTTGATATCAATTTAGATATTCATCTACGTGCACTTTGGGCCCCTGCGTTATACTGTCTGTTTGTATGATCAGGAGAATTTTTGAACCACTATTTGCGTTCTTAGAGACCTTGAGATACAAGAAAAGTGGGAGGGCACGTAATCCGGATACCACACCTTTCGCTACTGGCGTAGCAGATGTCCGTCCTATGACGGCATGATATTTGCTACTTTTTTCATCTTTGCTTCTACTTGACATCCAAATCTGTCCGTCTGTAATGAACTTAAACCTTTTTTCACATTTCGAACGGTGAATGAAATGGCCTTCATAATTCGCAAATACATTTTCAGTTTTGTTTTATTAAATTCGACCTGGTAACCTCGGTTTTGCTCATGCCTTTACTTCTGTTTCGTTGGTTTCGTGTTTGTATTTCATTCATAATTATCTGTGATTCTTATGATAATAGAAGCAAACCTCCAGTTTTTTATTTATTTGACAAAACTTCTCTTGTGAAAATAATTCTTATTACATTAATGTTTATGAAGACTCTTCATCTATTTTCATGATCATCCTTAACAGATCATTTTTATTATTCATTTCAAAACGATAAAGAAAGATGGTACGCAACTAATACTTAGATAAAATGTATAATTTTGTTCTTGCTATTTGAGATCCCCCCTTCTTTCATTGAATGAAATGATCGCAAAATTATCTAGTGGTAAGGGCTTCGGCCTTGACCGAAAGGTTGCTGGTTCGTGCCTCACTAGGATCATGGGTCGGCCGAAATGTTCGTTGTTGTATACAAAAATGTTTTTGTGTGTTTAAAATTCAAAATAGATACAAAAATAAATGTTCGCAAAATATGCGTTAGTTAATTTATCATATTAAATCCGAAAAGGCCTGAAATGAATCTTTCTTCAGATCTAGTGGAATACCAGCTAACGTAAATATAGTGAAAGAATTGATTTACCGCATTAAAAAGAATCATACAAGAACTCCGGCAACTCTACGGTCACAAACAAGAATAAACCACCGAAAACAAACCGAACAAGAATAAGGTGGCTGTTAAAATGACAAATATGCATAATGATCATATCCCTGTTAAAGCACAAAATCGATAATTCAGAAACTAAGAAACCGATGGCATACAAAATCAGGATTAAACAGGAACCAAAGCAAACAAACAAAAACCTCCACCATATGAAAAGAAGCGAACTCCCGACATGGGAGTGAGACCAGGTGCCCAGGAAGAGTAAGCATCTCCTGCTTGCATGCAACACCCGTCGCTTCAATTCAGTAGAACTGTCACATCCGGTTACTTCCATTTTGGAAGACATACAGTACAATATTTGGTTGGATGGTTCAAATGGTCTATGACAGAATATCATCCACCATTCTGGATAGTGGGACATCATAGTGTATGACGAGTTCCCCATATCGACCGTAGAACTTCCTCAGTGACGATGTTAGTCGGTCACAAACATATCCCTGACTGAGAAGCTTATCTGAAAGACGCCTAGCTCTCAGAACAAAATCCGTGTATTTGGTACTTGCTCTGGCATAGCGTATCAACTGAGATATGAACACGCCATAAGCAGGCGATGAAGGGATGTTGCTACTCAGAAAAGGAAAGTTTGTAATGCTGAAATTGAAGTCGTCACGTTTGTCATAGAGTGAGGTGTTCATGTGACCATCAGTGTCGTAGGACAACATTATGTCCAAATAGGATGCTGAATTATTTGTCTCTGTAGTTTCTTTGACTTCGAGCTCCGAAGGATAGATACTGCTCAGGTAATCCGCGAATTTTGGATTATTGATGGACAACACATCGTCTATGTATCTGTAAGTGAAGTTGAAGTCAGAAGCTAAGTATCTTTTCCCTTCAGAGACCTAAGATTGAATGAATTCAGCTTCGTACGAGTAAAGGAAAATGTCGGCAAGGAGTGGGGCACAATTGGTCCCCATCGGAATTCCGACAATTTGCTGGAAGACCTTTCCTCCAAACACCACAAAAATGTTGTCGATCAGAAAGCTAACATCTGAATAATGTCTGTTTTAGTGTACTTATTTTCAGAATCGGACTTTTCGTTTACAAAGTAGGTTTTGTTATAGTTAACAACAATAAATCTGTATTTGCGATTACCGTTCTTACTTGTAACCGCATTTCGTATAATTTTTGCGAGTCTTTCTTTCAATTTAGAATGTGGAATTGTAGTGTAAAGTGTCGAAAAATCAAATGCTTTGATCGAATGGACTCTACTAAAATGAGTGGATTTCAGATGTTCTAAAAGTTCCTTCGAATACTTTAAAATCCACATCTGGTTGATACCACTGCGAGAATATACTGTCGAACAATATTTTGAAGCCCAGATTTGATTTCAGATAAAACTTTGGTGAGTAAGATCGATACAGATTTGGTAGGAACCTGACCTTGTTCCTTATCGATAGTTTCGTAAACCAAACAAGAATAAGGTGGTGGTTAAGACCTGACCTTGACCCTTATCAATAGGTTCGTAAAAGTTACCACTGTTGATTTTCATAGAATAATAATTATGAGTAATCAAGATGTTTTTAAAGGATTTGTATTGATTTAATAAGACTTATGCCCTTTGCCGTGTGGAGCTCGTAAAAAAGTTCCCCGCGAGGGGTTTGACAGTAAGTGTTTTGAATATACTTCCCTGACATTGTCGCCATAGCACTTTCTATATAGACATAACGTCAGATAGTGCATGATTTTTATATATTTTCATTTCCATGCTTCATAAACATCGACGGCGGGTGCGGCTAGCCAACAGGGGATGCTTACTCCTCCCGGGCACCTGGTCCCACCTCTAGCTTGCTAGGGGTCCGTCGATGTTTAATTTTGTGCTCTATTGTGAGTGCTGTTGAAATTATCGTCAGGATCTTCTTTAACTCATTTGTAGGTGGTAAACCGTCCATACGCAGAAATATGAACTGTTTGGAGAGCTAGTACACATACTCACATAAGCTAATTTCAATGGCGGAAATGATATGTGTATTCGTGGTTCTGATTGGTTTATGAAAAATAAAACAAACCCATTAACATCATATAAATTTAGTATGTATCATGGAAAGAGGAAGATGTTTTTCTTGTAACAGTTTAGTAGCAGATTAACACAGATATTTCATACCTACTAATTTGAGTGAAATCTTAATTTTTTGTCAATATTTGCTCCATTTTCTCCTTTTCGGACATGTTGTGAATGTATAATCCCTTGGGTTGTAAATATAGATACTAATTTATTATATGACAATTTTAATTTATAGAGAATTCTTATTTCTAACAAGAAAATAAAGTCTTTTGAACGGTTGCTTTGGTAATCAAATTAGAAATTGATGAATGACCTTCTTTGATGCAAGCGAAACAGGCCACAGGGTCTTCAACGCCAACTTAATGCACATTCATTCATATATTGTGGTAAAGTGACGAGTGAGTGATAGTCAGGTACCCAACGAAAGAAGCATGTCGAACTTGCAAGCACTATACGAATAACATAATTAATGCAAATCCGGTATTCCATTGCCACCGATAACATAAGTTTTACTGCGGAATCTAGGGCTGTCTGGTGCACCGAAATAATCGGGGATGTCCGATATCACGAAATACGATTCGGTTAGTACTTTACATTGAGCTTCAAAACATTTTAATATGCCTTCGACCACAAGCCGCTGATATTGAACTGCTAAACGAACGTAAAGCACAGAACTATTTGCGAGATACGTACATACTTGAACTATGATAAAATTGTTTATATGATTTTTATAACATTCTTTTTAAGGAATGTAACGCACGCGTACATGAATTGCTTGACGAAACATCGACGGCTGAACTTGCCACTTCGGGAATATTGAGGTACAAGCCAGGTAAATTATTTCAAATTTGAACAGATAGATGAAAAAAGGGACAAAATTAACTGGCGCTGTTCTGCAATCCATACATCTACCTTTGGATATAATCATTTACAACAAGTTCTATAGAGGCCTATTACAGTGTATTCTTGTTTATTGTTACTAACCTTAATGAACGGTGAAATATTTGACTTTTCATCTTATCTATGTATTTTATCAAACTATTTCAACCTAATTGAAATTAATCGAATGGAGGGTATATGCATGAATAGAAACCGAACCGATCCCAGGAAGACCTGAACCGACCAGGCAACATTATAGATAATGAGACGCCATACATGTATTTATTATAGAGACCATAGAACTTTTTCGATGGTTTTCAAGGATGTACTCCTGACAATGAAACTATGCTTTATTCAGAGTGCTGTTGAGATTATCGTCAGGATCTTCTTTAACTCATTAGGATCTCAAATGATTTCTATGTCATATGGTATTTTCTAAACGAGGTGTGTAATATTAGCATCCCGATCTTTGAAGAGGGGATTACACAACGAACTTTATATACGCTGCATGACATAGAAGAGTCGTTTTCGAGTTTTATTCATCTTAAGATATACGATGTATTCGATCAAAATAATATCGAAATATTGTAATTACTTCATTTCTCATTAATGACGCATCGGCATTCAATTTGCCGTTTCCATTGTGGCGCCATAAAGTGTCTTGAGCCTTTTACCCATTGACACTGCGTCTAAAGTGTAATGAGGAAAAGAAGATCCTGACGACAATATCAACAGCACTTACAATAGAGTACGAATCTGAGCATCGACGGACCACTAGTAATGTTAAACGTCTTCAGAACAGATAAATTGGCAGCATGGACTATAGGTGGGACCAGGTGCCAAGCTAGAGGTGGGACCAGGTCCCAAGAGTAGTAAGCATTCCTGTTTGGCTAGCCGCACAAAAATGAAAACAATACCTACAACAGATGCGCTGTATGAGGTTAAGATTATAAAGAAAGTTCTATGGCAACCATGTCAGGGAAAAGCATTAAAAACACTTACTGTTATAAAACCCCTGTTGCGTCATCATAACATTTACTTATAAACTTGATTTATGTTGTTGCATAACAGGTTCATCATATGGTATAGGACATAAGGGAATGAGTTTAGGCGCCATAGTGAAGAAAGCATCTCCAACTTGAAAGAAACATGTATTAAACGGATTGTCTGAATTAAGGGGACTGGTGCATAGATTAATATGGTTAATTTTGTCCTAATGTCCATGTTATTGAATTTGAAGACGTTTAACATTTGGCACCAAAACAAAAATTGGACCGTATTTTAATTATCCATGGGTCACAGATACGAATAACCCATAATCAGATAATGTTAACATAGCCAGCGAACGTCCTTTTTTAAACATTCATCTTTGGTTAATAAAAGAAATCACATGATGTCTCGACAGTATACATCTATACTACTAAAGGAACGAATTAGCCGATTCTCCGTCGAAACGAAGAGGACAGAGACAAATGGTGTGATATAAAGACAAAGCATATGATATGACAATGTGACTTGATAATGTTTGAGAAGCAATTATTTCTAATTAACGTGTTATCATTAATTATGTCTCACCGTTTTCCTGAAACGAATCTTAGAAAATCTAGTTCTGAACCGGCGACGGACACTAACCAATAACTTCATATTTTCCACTGATTTATGCTCCCATTCTAATCCCCGACTTCTTAAGTATCATTAAATAAGTAAGACGATTCTTGCAAGACGTTTTAATGTTAGTAGGAAATAATATTGCGCCCCACTTCCATATTCGTTTTCTGAAATATACGACATACAATCTTACAATTTTATTTTGCATATAGAACATTCGAGAAAAGTCCTTAAAAGGTCACATGGCTTTACAAGCCAATCAAATCTGTAAGAAAATCAGGTCACTGAAAATGATGTCAGAGCTACCACGTGTTTACCACGAAATGTAAACAATGGCAAGCATTACATAAATGTGTATTTGATATAAACTTTGAGGATCGACAAAGACATTTCAGAAAATAATTCATAGATATATGTAAAATAAATATATATGTAAAGTTCGGAAAGATTCTGACAATGTGTGTGGGGGAGGGGGTGTTCATAGCAGGTATTCATGCACGTACGTACGTACAACAAAGGGTAATGCTCATCATGTGTAATAAAATATAAGCCGTAACATTGTCGGTAACAAGGCATACTTTTTGTTGCTAATAATTTAAAGAATCAAGATCAGACTTCAATACTTAATATGAAGGAAAGGATTTGTAGAAACTAGATATTTAATATGTCCACATGTGCCTAAAATCACAGGAGCTCGGCGCCAACAATCCTGAATTATATAGACGCATTCTCTACAGTACTTTCACTTTCCTTTAAAATATAAGAGAAGGAGACCCATGGCATCGAGCGTCTATGTGAAAATATGGACCTCTTCCTTTTTTTCTTTCTCCGAACCATAACTGTCTGAAAATAGCCATGAAATCAAAGAAAAAAGGGAGAGGAGAGAAAAACGATCATATCTGCAGGCACTTGATATGACAATCTTTTCTGCGCTTGCGGGGGTTCTTTTATAGTATATCAGTATTCACTGAACAGAACTATCCAACCACGTGAATACATTTTTTCCAACAGCAGCAAACGGATAGGCATGGTGTCTTCCTACATAACTTTTAGTCAATCATGTATATTTCTTATTCAAACAAGAGGCACAAGGGGGCCACATCGCTCACCTGAGTCGCAGACAAAGGGTTAAAAGTCACAAAAATACTTCTACAGACCAAAGCCCTTGACAGCCTTATTTGTTGACATATCGACAAGTAAAACACAAACTTGGCAGAGGACCTTGAGTACTTGCTTGCTGCAAGGTTTCGTGAAATTCTGTGCAATGGTTGCAGAGGATATTTCGAAAATGTGAGTCCTCGGCGGCAATATTTGTTGACCGATCAGCACAAATTATTCATTCTTGGTAGAGGAACTTGAGTACTTTCTTCCTGTAAAGTTTCATGAAATTCTGTGCAGTGGTTTTTTTGCAGAGAAAATGTTGAAAATGCGTTAGCCAATCAGAGCCCTCGGCGGCCATATTTGTTGACCGATCGGCACGAAAAACACAAACTTGTTGGAGGACTTTCAATACTTCTTTCCGGTATAATTTCTTGAAATTCTGTGCAGCGGTTGCAGAGGAGATGTCGAAAATGTGTTAGCAAATCAGAGCCCTCAGCAGCTATATTTGTTGAACTATAGGCATGAAAAACAGAAACTTGGTAGAGGACCTTGAGTACTTCCTTCCTGTTAAGTTTCATGAAATTCTGTGCAGCGGTTGCAGAGGAGATGTCGTAAATGTATAAGCCAATTAAAGCCCTCGGCGGCCATATTTTTTGACCGACCGGCACGAAAAACACAAAATTGGTAAAGGACCTTGAGTTCTTCCTTCCTGTAAAACAAAGGAGGGGATCTCCAACAACACCCGGCTGTAGCACCCACGGCAAAATCCCAAAACACCCAATGCAAAAACACAAAGCAGACAAGCACAGAAAGAGACGCATAAGGGAAAGGAACGTCAACGCACAACACAGAAACATCAAACACAAAGGACTACACATAAACCAACTAGGCCAATGGGCAACCGGAGCCGACTTAGGACGGCCATCTGCCACGGAAATAGCAGAAGGTATGGTTATCCTGGATTACGTGCGCACAACCCTCCCACTTTTCCGATTACCCAGAGGTCTCGACGAACGTACAATTGTGGTGTAAAACAACCTCCTCACTGTCAGATGACCACACACAAACAAGACCTCAAAACGTAGGGGGCCCAAACAACACAGATGAATATGTAAATGGATATAAAAAGAGGGCGTACGTAATACAATCCGTGAGTTTACAATCCGTAAAGTTTCATGAAATTCTGTGCAGCAGTTGCAGAGGAGATGTCGAAAATGTGTCAGCCAATCAGAGCACTCGGCGGCCTTATTTGTTGACCGATCGGCACAAAAAAAAACACAAACTTGGTAGAGGACCTTGAGTACTTCCTTCTTGTAAAGTTTCATGAAATTCTGTGCAGCGGTTGCAGATGAGATGTCAAAAATGTGTCACGCAATCAGAGCCCTCGGTGGCCATATTTGTTGACTGATCGGCACAAAAAAACCCCCACAAATTTGGTAGAGGACCTTGAGTACTTCCTTCCTGTAAAGTTTCATGAAATTCTGTGCAGCGGTTGCAGATGAGATGTCGAAAATGTGTCAGCCAATCAGAGCCCTCGGCGGCCATATTTGTTGACCGATCGGCACAAAAAAACACAAACTTGGTAGAGGACCTTGAGTACTTCCTTCCTGTAAAGTTTCATGAAATTCTGTGCAGCGGTTGCAGAGGAGATGTCAAAAATGAGTCAGCCGATCAGAACCCTCAGCGGCCATATTTGGTGACCGATCGGCACGAAAAAAAAAACAAACTTGGTAAAAGACCTTGAGTACTTCCTTCCTGTAAAGTTTCATGAAATTCTGTGCAGCGGTTGCAGAGGTGATGTTGAAAATGTGTCAGCCAATCAGAACCCTCGGCGGCCATATTTGTTGACCGATCGCCACCAGAAACAAAAACTTGGTATAGGACCTTGAGATATTCCTTCCTGTAAAATTTAATGAAATTCTGTGCAGCGGTTGCAGAGGAGATGTCGAAAATGTGACAGCGAATCAGAGCCCTCGGTGGCCATATTTGTTGACCGTTCGGCATGAAAAACATAAACTTGGTACATGTAGAGAACCTTGAGTACTTCCTTCCTGTAAGGTTTGGTGAAATTCCATTCAGCGGTTGCAGAGGAGATGTCAAAAATGTTAAAAGTTTACGCCGGACGGACGACGACGACGACGGACGACGGACGGTGCGCTATGACAATAGCTAAAAAGGTTTCAAGTCCCATAAAGGCACTTATAAAATATCAATATTTCAAATTCGTTTACCATCGATAACGATGGCATAAGTTCTGGAATCATTTTCAGTGTTCTAGTGTTCTAGATAATGGTACGCTACACATGAATGGAATAAAGAGATCGATCGTATACGTTCTGCAACCGAGTGTTGTTGGCAATCCCCTTCTTTCGTCTTATGCGACGTTCCCTGGTGTCCATAGGACAATGAAACACCATTTATTAAACATTATTCTCTAAGAACAAATTAGTGTTGCATATATAGCGCATTCATGGAGAAATGAATACACCGAAGATTGTATATGACTGTCAAACAAGCAATTTTTGATGTTTTAATTGAAATGGATTGTCATAGAGAGATATATTCAAATACTTATTATTTTTAATTTTTATGTTTTCCTAAAGCTAAAATTTTATATCATAATAACACGTACCGCTAAAGAAATTCGCAAATTCATTGCTGTTAAAAGACATTTGCTTCTAACTTGCAGATTATCCGTCCTCTGTCGACACCAATTGTTCATTGGTCTCGTGGATTTAAATTTGGTCTCAGACTGATGTTTTGGCATTGCTTTCCCCTTTTGCGTCTCCTACGGTGTATCTATGTTTTCCTTTGGATCTTTCGTGTTTGTTGTGAGGTGTGAAATCATGACATCTCAAAAGCATAACATTTACGAAAAAATAGTTTTTAATTATTCCATAAGTATTACTAAAAAGCTAAAAAAAAGGGTGGGGTGTAAATAAACACACAGACAATGGCTTGTTTATTTAGTCGACTGTAATAAGGTTATAAATGGCATGTATGTTTAGAAGAAAGGAGGGGATCTCATCGAATGATAACAAATGTCTATTGTTCTACATTTCAACCTGGTTCTAATTTGTCTTACTCCATTCATCTGAAAAGCATTTATAGAGAAGTATAGCAACATGGTATGGCGTTGCTTTGCTGACAGTTCTCAGATTAATTTGTCTACTTTGCACACACAATGATCTGTGATAGGTTGCTAGGGCTTCTTTGTGCTGGCCCATCAGTAACTCACAATATCCCAAAAGGTTTAGTGCAACATAAAGGTGGGTCGCCGAGTTTCTTTGACATAAGCGTTGTAGTTTTTTTGCATATGAATATTTTTCTATGTTCTTATCTAGGTGATGGTAGAAGCAAAATGCCACGAAATAGAAGAGTGCTTCTGAATCTACAAGTAACACATTTTCATTTGGAAGTCTGCAGATCGGATCTCTGTCATTGTCAACGTTAAATCTGCATTCCATTTCTAATTTGAGAACAGGAGGGAGAAATTCTAATTCAATATGGGTCAACACAAAATCAGATATGACGACTACTTCTTCAGCGTATGTATTGTTTCTTTCATCTCCTACTACGAGTTGCCTCCATGCAAGTCCAAATGCTTTTTGAATCATATTCCTATTATCTGTTGTGTCCATTCGAATAGTTTTTGACTTACAGAGATAGTAATTGGCAGTTTGAATATCTTTCTCCATTTTGCGGTAGTCGCAAAAATAAATGCTTTGAATGATTAAAACAAGTAAATTAGATAATGCCAAAACAGGGCGTGCTATTTCACTCAAAGAAGCGATTCTACTTGATATTTTTTTACTGTAATATACCTTTTTATTTTTCTGTGAACTGTTTTCATGCCTTATCAATTCTAAGAACAAATATTTTTGAAGTAAAGTAGTTAAGGTTAAAACACGTGACACAGTAAATGTTTCGTTTTTGAATAAACGAAATATGGCTCCTTTAAAAGAGTTAAGAGAGCTCCAATTTGATGTTAAATGTTTTCCAACGAAGGCGCCCACCAAAAATGGCACAATATATGAATTAATAGTAATGAAAATATGATTAATAAATTCACAAAATTTAACCTCTTCAATCTCTTCACTTCTATTAAATGATGTTGAATCAAAATATTCGTTTAAAGCTTTCTCAATTGTTCTAGATCTTAAAGTATTAACAAAGGGAGGTAAATTTTGAAACAATTCTTCCAACGAACTGAATGTATCGGTCAAACACTCGATAACCCTTTGTCTATCGGATACAGTTATTGTACGCTTCAACAAATTTTGATTACGAATGAAATAATGTGGCGCAAAATTGGTATCGAACCAATCTTTTATTCTTCGGAGACATCCTCTTACGCATTCCAAAAGATTTTCTGGTGTCCATTTTGTATTATCCGTCTCTTCACTTTCCCAGAAAAGTGAAGTCTTTATAATATAAGAAGAAACTTTGTCACCAACCTCAGCTTGAAAAACAAATTTTTGCAAAATTTTTAGAATTGCATATGTTTTCATCATTATATCGTTCATTGAGTGAATAAGCAAAGGTTCTACATGTGAAAATGAAATCACCCAGTTTATGTTTTTGACTGAAGATTCGGACCGCGACTTAGGTACGAGATGACACCCTTGAGATGAAATATAATTAAGTAAATCTAATGGTGGCCAGTCGTAGACTCGTCTTCTTCTGATCCATTCGTTTGCTGCATTCGGCCATGAGGGACATGGAATGGAAAATACTATGTCCACTTTTTCCATGGAAAATCCATTTTGTGCTCCACAATCAAGATTTTGAAAATAAATCGAATTAGCAGGACCCGATATACTTGCAGATGCCATATTGTGAAACATTACTGGTAGTATATTAAACATATAGTTTCCAATATTACATAACTTTAACAAAATTTTTATCTCGCTGCTAGATAAATATTGCAAGCCGTTTTCACTTTGCACTAAAGTCCTGCCGTGAATAAAAGACATATTAAAAGGGTTATTCCCTCTGGTAAGTAACCTCAACTTTACATATGCTGGATTTTCATGAACTTCTTCAATCAGAAACTGACAAAGGGATGGATCTCTTGCGGTAGCATCCAGTGTTTGTATCGCTAGACAGCTGTTTTGTACGGACAACAAATCAATATCTGCTTTTTCACCGGTGAAAAGTGATATATTAGCAAGACCATCTGCAAAACTCCCAGCCAGGACACATGTTGTATTTGGTACAGTTACTGAAGCTATTGCATTTCCGATAAATTGAAACTCCCTTTGAAGGCTGGAGCTAATATTGCTGGTAATTTTAGTTGTGCCGAATTCTTCTAGAATTAGGTATGCTGCCAAGCTATGGAAAGTTGAGTTCTCTGTTTGATCCGATATTGAATTCATCTGAATAAAAAAAAACGTTATTATTTATCGAGGAAGAAAGATGAAAAATAAATCGTTTCCAAATCTGATGAAAGAGAGCAGCCTCGTTAAGATTATTTTTTTAATTAATCAATTAACTCATTTTCACTAGTTCGGAATAGGTAAGCTCTTCGGAATATTTTAAATTTCATAATGTTGTCGTCACACTGTCGCGATGAAATAACGAATATGTACGCTTTTATGACTTATTTGTGTGAGGTCATCTGACAGTGAGGAGGTTGTTTTACACAACAATTGTACATGTACGTTCTTCGAGACCTCTGGGTAATCGAAAAAGTGGGAAGGTTCTGCGCACGTAATCCAGGATAACCACACCTTCTGTTATTTCCTGACAAATGGCCATCCAAATCGGCACCGATTGCCCATTTGTCTCGTTGGTTTATGAGAAGTCCTTTGTGTTTAATGTTTCTGTGTATGTATTTAACACAGTTATTGAACATGTGATGTTACGGTAGAGTAAACGGGGGTTTGTTACGGATATTCTGATCGGATATTTACTGGTCAGTGGTCAGTTTAGTGAGTAAGGAACTTATAAGGTCATTCGAAGGCTCAAATTTGAAGCACTAACACGCTTTTCCTCGACTCTCCTCAATGTCCGACCACGAGGATACTTTGCTTCTGGACGATAGTAGTAAGTCTGGGGGGAAAAACTCAAGGCCTTTCATCTAATAATTCTGATTTTGCTGATGCAATTAGTTTATTTCGAACAGTTTTGGACAATCAGTTCTCCAACTTAGCTCAAAAACTCCTTACTGACCAGCAGACTAGCGTTAAAACTCTATCTAAAAAGATTAGGAGAATCCCGCAAGTAAGCTGAGAGAGGGTAATAAAATTCAATACTCCTTCAACGAGGAAATCCTTGAGGACCTTGAAAACTTGGAGGGTCAGATTTCCAACCCCTCACTATCTGCCTTGATTCGAGAAATAAAAGATAAGCTACGTAAACGCAATAAACTTATAAGAATCGCGGATGGCAGTCCCGCAGGATGGAAAACAGTGTCCGAGTATGAACTCAACGACGTCGCCGACGACTCAGACGATGATAAACGCATCAGAAATGCAGAATCTAGAGCTCTACGTGCCGCTAAACGTGGAAGGGGAGGACGACCACACCCATATCAGAGGCTCGGCTGCTCAGCTATTTCAGAATAATTCTGTTGGCGCTCCTTATCATCTTCACAGCTCCATGCAGCCCTTTCGTGTCGGCGGGGGCTCGCGCAGGACCCCCCAGCCCACAGACCTGTGCTTTAAATGTTACCAGACTGGCCACTGGAAAAGCAGATGCCCCCTTAACTTTACCTCTCAGCAGTCAGGCAGTAGCGGGCCCTCTGCAGGCCAAAAGTGATAATGATAAGTATCAAACAATTCTAGGTTCTGAGTTAGAAGGTTTCCTTCAGAAAACACAGAAATGTTCGGTTGAAAATGAAAGCAGGGTCAAGAAAAACTTATTTCGAAATCTCAGTTATTGGAAAAACATAAATGCTTTCGATTCTGTCATTTCTGTTATTCAAAACCGTTACTCCATACCTTTTAGTTCAGAACCTCCAAGCATGTTCTTTAAGAATAATAAATCAGCCATTATGAATGAAGATTTTGTTTCAGAGGCAGTTCAAGAACTAATCGATTCAGGTAGAGTAGAAAAGATTCCTAGTAAACCGTTTGTTGTTAGCCCTTTGAGCGTTGCAGAAAATAGAGAAAAGAAAAGATTAAACCTCGATCTTAGTGTCCTGAACAAATTCATCAAAAAAGAAAAAAATAAATTTGAAGATTTGGAAGATTGCTATTCAGTATTTTGAAAAAAGATTCCTTCCTCACGAAATTTGATTTACAATCCGGCTATCATCATATTGATATAAATCCATTTTTTCAGAAGTATCTAGGTTTTTCATGGAATGGGATTTTCTATGTTTACACCGTTTTACCTTTCGGTCTTTCTTCGGCACCTTTCTGCTTTACAAAATGTTTGAGACCGTTATTTAAATCCTAGAGAAGAAACAATCTAAAGATAGTTTTGTACCTAGACGATGGGTTTTTGATCTCTGATACGAAAGATCTCAGTGTTAGAGCTACTACTTTTGTAAAGAATTCTTTACTTCAAGCAGGCTTTTTCATTAACGAGAAAAAATCTATGTTAGAACCAGTTCAAAAACTAGAATGGTTAGGTCTTCTTTGGGACTCCGTCGAATTCACTTTACAAATTCCTAAGCGGAGAATTATAGACACAGAAATATCTTTAGATAGAGTTATCGCGCTTTTACCCAATGTTTCGGCTAGATGTCTTGCAAAAGTCGTTGGCAAAATTATTTCTATGTCCCCTGTTATGGGAAATATTGTACGATTCATGACACGACGATGTCATTTGGCTATAGAATCTAGAGTAGAATGGGATAGAAAACTTGATATATCTGCTTTAGAATCAGTTCTATTAGAACTACTTTTTGGAAAGAGGGTATTAGGACCTATAATGTTAGATGTCTGCATTCTTATCAGAAGAAAAATCTTGTTATTTATTCTGACGCTAGTGATGTAGCAGGAGCTGCATATACTTTAGAATTCTTTTAAACTTCTTTTAAGATTCGGATCTATACATGCAACGGAGTACATTACTATGGGTATTACACAACCTGTCTTTTATGGTGATATGATAAACAAAATAAAAAGGATCAAAGGTAGGCAGCATAACCATCGAAAATGCGTCAGAATCATCAAACGCCTTTTATATCGTGGATATGATCCTAATGTCACCAGACGGACACTAGGCTTGGTACTTGACCAATCTACAGTCTTGTACAAGCGCATCCTTGAGACTTGCACTCTGACTGACTGTGACGACGGGACTCCATGACGGGCCCTGTCCAAACCTCTTTAGAGAAGACAGGGCCCCGACCACCTGTCCTCTCTGAATGTCAGTCGGACTCCTCGGGTGATTACATACATGAGCTCGCTACAGCCGGCAGAGCACGGACTGTATTACGCATGCCCTCTTTTTATATCCATTTACATATTCATCTGTGTCTCTGTGGCCTCTGCGTTTCGCGGTCTTGTTTGTGTGATGTCATCTTACAGTGAGGAGGTTGTTTTACACCACAATTGTACGTTCTTCGAGACCTCTTGGTAATTGGAGAAGTGAGAGGGTTGTGCGCACGTAATCCAGGATAACCACACCATTTGCTCCTTGCGTGACAGATGGCCGTCCAAAGTCGGCACCGGTTACCCATTGGTCTCGTCGGTTTATGTGTAGTCTTTTGTGTTTGATGTTTACATGTCGTATGTCTCTTTTCCGTCTCGTGCTGTACTCGTCTTTTGTGTTTTTGCATCGGGTGTTTTGGTGTTTTACTGTTGATGCTGCAAAGGGGTCTTGTTGGAGATCTCCTCCCTTCTTTTTAGAAATTAATCGAAAGATTTTTCATTGTATGTGGAATGGAGATGAGAGCTGTAGATCCTCCACTTGGAGGGAGCTTAAGGCCATTGAGCTCGGGTTACGCTCCTTTTCGGGCAGTTTAAAAGGAAAATCATTAAAGTGGTTCAAAGATAATCAGAACTGTGTGAAAATTGTAGAGAGTGGTAGTATGAAGCATGACTTAGATGATATCGCTTTTTCTATTTTCAAAACTTGTTTAAATTATGGCATAACCTTGGAAATAGAATGGATTCCTAGAGAACAGAATTGTAAGGCAGATTACATGAGTAGAATTGTAGATTGTGAAGATTGGGGAGTTACAGATGATTTTTTCCAGTTTATGTAACATTTATGGGGACCATACACAATAGACTGATTCGCAAATTTCAATAATTCTAAGCTTCAGCGATTTAACTCGTTGTTTTGGAATCCGGGTACCGAGGGCGTAGACTGCTTTAGTCGGGATTGGGACGGCGAGAATAATTAGTTGGTCCCACCAATAAGCCTCATTGGGAAATGTATTTTACATTTAGTCTCTTGTCATAGTTTTGGGACTCTAATTGTCCCAAATTGGCCGTCTTCTTATTTTTGGAATTTTCTTTTTGACGAAAAATCGAATTTCAAAGTTTATGTCAAAGATATGATTGAATTTCACAATCCTAATGAAATATTGAAACAAGGGAACAACAAAAATTCTGTATTCGGTTCAGAGAAGTTTTACTCAAGTATTTTAGCTGTGAGATTGGATGCTAGACCTTGCTGTTGACTCGTATAAGGCCCTCGTGTGCAGCTGCACATTGCAGATGATCAGATTATGAAATTTAAGATGATTTTCACAGTTCGCTGTTATCATTGACATTGTACATATATGTATAGAGCCTGAAGTGCATGGGCACATTGCAGAAGTTCAGATGTATGGAACATTACTAAAATAATTATGGATATATACATTGTATTGTGAATTTAGGTCCTGGTGTGCATGGGCACATTGCAGAAGTATGTTTTGTATATATGGTGAACTTTAGATCCTGGTGTGCAGGGCACATTGCAGAAGTTTGTATATTTATATAGACTATAATATGTTGTATTTCGGTCCTGGTGCTGATTATTGCACTGCAGATGTATTATTAAAAAAAAAAGTCTTTCGTAAACTTATCTTCATCATTCATATTTACGTTTCACAGAGATCCTCAAAGTAGGCAGATGGAGGAATTCAGATCTCTTCTCGGATGATGCTATCTAAAGCATCTAAAGGAGGTTATCATCCCGTCTACCGGATTACTGCATGATGTCAAAGGCACCCTCAACTAGAGCTAAATAACAAATTCTGTACAGGGTGTGTATCTCAAAAAGGGAAACTCGATTACTTACCTGCATCAGATATGTCTGTTTCTCTATATATCATTCATCTTAGTCAGGAATTTAAATCTGCTTCCAAAATAGAGGAAGCAGTGTGTGCCATTTCTTGGGCTCATTCATTGGCCGGACTTGAGAATCCCTGTCAGTCGTCTTTAGTAAAACAGTGCAGAGAAGGCACCATAAGAGAGACCAGTAAACCTATTGTTAAAAAGGAACCTATCTCTCCTGAACATTTACTTATTTTAGTGGAGAAATATGGTCAAGACTCATGTAACCTTAGTGATTTAAGATTTATTACTATGTGTTTGCTTGGATATGCAGGTTTCCTACGTTTTACAGAGATTATTCAAATTAGAAGATCACACATCTCTTTTTTACGATGACCATGTTACCATTTTTCTGCCAAAGAGTAAGACAGATAAATATAACGAAGGATCTGATGTTTTTATCGCAAAGACTGGCAATAAAACATGCCCAGTTGCCATGTTGATAAGATATCTGAAATTAGCTAATATTGAGTCTTCTTCTTCTGAATATCTTTTTCGCCAGATAACCTTTATGAAAAAGACACATTCTTATCAATTAAGAAAAACTGACAAACCATTGTCTTACACTAGAGCTAAAGAAATTATTTTGTTTTGTTTAAAATCTGTTGGTCTGTACTGCTCCAAATTTGGACTACATAGCTTACGATCAGGTGGCGCCACCGCAGCTGCTACTGCAGGGGTCAGTGATCGTATTTTCAAAAAAGCACGGTAGATGGAAGTCAGACAAAGCAAAAGATTGATATGTTAGAGAGGGGTTAGAGGAAAAATTGTCCGTGTCAAAAAATTTGGGTATTTAAAAAAATCACATTAAGAATGTAGTTCCGATCTTTAATTTGTCTCTTCTTTGTCATCGAATCTGAGCGCTTCGCCTCCTACTCCAATACATGTGTTATTTATCTTTTAAATGATTTATGTTCGTTTGAGTAGAATGAATTAGAACATAAATGTATTTAACAGAGTTATTGAACATGTGATGTTACGGTAGAGTAAACGGGGGTTTGTTACGGATATTCTGATTTGATATTTACTGGTCAGTGGTCAGTTTAGTGAGTAAAGAATTTATAAGGTCATTCGAAAGTTCAGATTTGAAGCACTAACACGCTTTTCCTCGAACCCCTCCCACCCTCCCTCTATAGTACATACATTTGTCATAGTTGTATACTGAATTATCTCTAATTTTTGATTTATTGCTAACTCATGTATTTTTCTATTATAGTTATGAAATGACCATGATGTTTTTCATAGACGTTTTTGATGGACTTTGATTATGACGATGATGATGCCGATGATTCGCGATAATTGTCTTTGTAATTTAATGTTAATAAATCTGAGTGCTTCGCCTCCTACTCCAATACATGTGTTAATTATCTTTTAAATGATTTATGTTCGTTTGAGTAGAACGAATTAGAACATAATGTATGTTGACGTTAATTGTCCATTTTGCGTCTCGTCCTGTGCTTGTCTGGTCTGTGTTTTTGCATTGGGTGTTTTGTAATTTTGCCATGGGTGCTGCAACCTGGTGTTGTTGGAGACCCCCCTTTGCTTTATTGTGATTCCATCGAAACGTTGATAGATGTATTTGATAAATCCCATGACCTCGGTCGATTTTTGCAACTTTGGCAGCGATGCCATTGGAAGAACAGCTTTATCGAATCGTATCACATTTGAGTGATCATGGCTTTACCATCTGCGCAACCGGAATCGTTGAATATATGCAACATAACGATTCTTCCAATGGCAAACAAACCCTACACAGCTCCGTAAGAACCTAAGAGACACATCGAAAGGCCCTCTATTTTCTACGTACGATTACATCATGATGTTAATTCAGTTCGGTCGACACCAGCAAATTTTAGCATAAAAAATTACATGCGATTCCGATTTAATGTCACTGCGCTTATGTCGTTGATATATGTGTAGTCTTCTGTCTTTGGCGTTTTGATGTCGTATTTGGTGTCTCTTTCTCGCTTGTTTACTCTGTGTTGTCACTTGGGTGTTTCAATGTTTTGCTGTGGGTGCTGCAACCGAGTCTTCTTGGAGACACCCTTTCCCCATTTCTTCTATTAACAAATCAGGAGGGTTTTTTTTTCGAAAAACTTAACGATGTCGCATGTGTTATTTTATTTTCAGATCATTGTATAGATATTGAAAGAGTAAATGTAACATAATCTACATGTAGTATTTAATGATAATACTTATTGATTATTGATTGTCCAACATAGCTTTCTCTTTGATTTTTTTGTATTTAGTGTCTAATGTCTTTTGTGTCTCTACATGTACTTGTCTACTCTGTTTATTGCAGAGGGGTATTGAAGTGTTTTGCTATTGTTGCTGCAACAGAGTTTTATTTGAGATTTCCATCTTTCTTTGAGACACATTTTATGCCATGGTTTTAATTTCGCTTTTCATATATTTATGATTTGGATGTCCTGACTTGTCGGTTTCGAGCATTACTGATAAGGCATTATTTCTTAAAATACATTTATAGTGCACTAAATAAAAATAATAGTCCACATGATAAATTCTATTTCAAAATTGATAATGAAAGTTATATATTAAAGTTGGCCAATCAAGATAAGAGTGCACGATTAATTCACTGATTGGTGTAAGTTTAACTATATGTTTTGATCTATAGAAGCCCCTTTGTATGTGCACACAACCTATATGACTGAAACATTAGAACATAGAAAATAATTTTATCAGTTTTCTTTGTCTGAATTAAAGCGAATATACTAAAAAAAATATGGCTTCCGATGATAATGGTCCTCTGAAATCGATTCCCCTGCATTGATGTTTATTACTATTCTTCAAAGGGTGTAATGCCTTTAATTTGGGAAAAGCCTCTAAGTGTCAAAGGTTTCATAAATGGATATCACGGAAATAAGGTTTTTTTCTCAATTCTTCAATAAATAGGACATAATAAGTAATTACTAATTCCGTGAAAAAAGAAAACAGAACGTGATCACGAAACTTTCCACACTAAAGAATCTTGCAAATTTGAAAAAAAAGCATCAGATATAAAACTTGTTCAAAAGCCTTTTAGATAATAGCTTTGACGAAGTTTGTAGACAATGAGACCAAAATCCATGGTTTTTTTTTTTCGTCAATTAGGCCTATAATGAAGCGCTGTCGAAGACAAGACGCCTAGAAATGAAGATGGGAAAAGACCGATTTAGTATCATTCCACAAGAGCCCCATTTTTAAACAAAACGTGATGAAATTCATTGTATATTGACATTATACATATTGAATTGATAAGGGGGTCATTCAACTTTATATACCCCGATACTTCATCAAATATCGATATTGAAATATCTGTTCTTTGTAAAATTTCAGTATGTACATGTACTATGTCCATTTCATCAAATTATGTCTCGTCTGTGATGCAAGGAAATCTTTATAATATGAAATATTGAGAGTCAATGTATACCAAAGAGAAACCTGCAAAGGATACAGATATGTCATCAAGGAGATACTCCATTTAAGGAATTTTAGGAAGCGTTCGTTTTATCTGTGGCGATGGATTCAATGTACGAAACAACAATAGTTATACAATATTGTCCCAATCCGGCAAATTAAGTGAAATTTATGATATCTCCCATAATCGATACCACCGCTATCACCATCGTAATTCTAAATATTGCCTGTTAATTACAAGACACTGCTAAATATATATTTCTCGTGGAATAAAAAACATATTTACGTTCAAGTCTGAGATGAAACTGATCTAAAAATGAAAATAATGACTACCTTATGTCCTTTTTATTTTCATCTAATAGTGACATTGATTCTCGAAAGGATCCTCTTTAACACACAATGTCCCAAATTTCGTCCGAGTATGTTACAAAATTAATATGACTACTGAGGCTATTTATAAAAACATCAGGTACTAAAGTTCAGTGATATGATATGAACCGAATTTCAGATAGTTTTATCGTTAGGGAGATATAGTTCATGTCGCCGATAGCAGCAGATTTAAAAATTGACTGTTTTATTCAGGTGGTCACGTCGTTATTGTCTCTAATAATACAGAAGAAAGAAGGGGATCTACAACAACACTCGGTTGAAGCACCCACAGCAAAACCCCAAAACACCCAATGCAAATACCACAGAGCAGACACTTACAGAAAGAGAAGGAACACCAACTCATACCATAGAAACATGAAACACAAAACACCACACATAAACCAACGAGACCAATAGGCAACCGGTGTCGATTTAGGACGGCCATCTGCCACACAAGTAGCAGACGGTGAGGTGATCCGTATCACATGCGCACGGCCCTCCTGTTTTTCGAAGAACGCACTATAAGATTGACATACAAACAAGCATCATGACACAGTGGCCAAATAAACACACAAATGG
Organism: Pinctada imbricata; assembly: GCA_033119305.1. Classification (NCBI taxonomy): domain Eukaryota; kingdom Metazoa; phylum Mollusca; class Bivalvia; order Pterioida; family Pteriidae; genus Pinctada; species Pinctada imbricata. The sequence continues at coordinate 61,617,212 of VSWD01000003.1, forward strand.
ATATGTAAATGGATATAAAGAACAGAAGACATACAAAATACATTCTGTGTTCTGCCGGCTGTAGAAAGTTCATGCTTGTGATCATCCGAGGAGTCCGAGACTGACATTCAGAGAGGACAGGTGGTCGGTTCCCTGTCTTCTCTAAAGAGATTTGGATAGGACCCGTCATGGAGTCCTGTCGTTACAGTCAGTCAGAGCGCAATTCATGAGAATGCAATGGTACAAATTGTAGATTAGTTCAGTACCAAGCCAAGTGCCCGTCTGGTGACAGAAAGATAATATCTACGGTATAAAAAGCATTTGATAATTCTAACACAATTTCGTTGGTAATTCCGTCACAAACGCTTGGGGATAGAAGAAACGAATATATTGGAAAGTGTATCCCAAAATGCGGCAATATCATTGGTTAGCGATGATTTCAACGCCTAAGCTGACGGTTCTCTATATATTACACCTAAGAGTGGAGGAGATCTACAACAACACCTAGTTGCAGCACAAACAGCTAATTAAAATGTTTAACATTCATGTAACAACGATTCAAAATTGGGGAATTTCAAGAAAAGGAAGATTCCGAATTATACAGATTCAATTTCACGAGAAATCATAATTTATTTGTATATTTATAAAAAGGTCTTAATGAGTCATTTTATATTTGTTTTATTGAAATCGAACTCGTATAAAAACTGTTATCAAAACATCTTTGACGCATGATTCATTTTAATTATTCAAGCTTTAAATTCAAGTATTGTAACCCGTTTGATATCAAGTTTCCCATAATTTAGTACTGTTTGAAATAATAATGAACACAGACTGCAAAAAAATATCAAAAGACAGATCTAGAATTTTTAAGTAAGTCAGTTCATCATTATTTCATAGGGAAAGGGGCTTGGCTATACTCAAGAAAAGTTTCGAAAGGTTATTTTTTTCTTCTGTCCAAAGGGGTTATGAGACGTAGGATCTGCCCCAAGAGTTTATTTCATTGAAATAAGATTTTTTTGAATGATGCAAAGATGCAATCAACATAGAAGTATTTATCATCTTGTTGTTATATAAAAATAATTTCCATTCAAAAAACGTTCAGTGGAAAAGTTATAATGCTTGCCCCACACAAAACCCATCAAATTAACTGAAAAAAGGAAAGAAATGAACTATTTAAAGGTACAAAAGGTCTCGTCAAGATCAAGCCACGAATCAATTATTTTTGTCAAAATTTTAACGCAAACGAGTCTATCATGCTTAGAAATTAGAAACTGGCTGGTTACAATAGTCACATATGCCCTTACTACCGAGCTATGATCAATTATTGCTTATAAAATGGGTACCCTAATATAACCTACTTTTCTCCGTAGAAGACAGATTACGAACACGTGTAAGCACTTATTTATATAAGGCTAGTACTGTATCAAAACAAAACAACATGGCTGACGGATAACACGTGGGACGAAAATGAATCGACAATCGATGTTATCAAAATCTGAAAAGAGAAATGTAATGAACAAATAGTATTGGCTTAATTTGGTATTGGAAAGTTATAAAGACCTAGCTTAGAATTTAAACTCTGACAAGTCTGAGGGAAAATTAGCTAAAGGGATATACAGTGTACATGTACATGTATAGTGCTCGTTTATTTTTATCTATGAGAAGTATATATATGAGTTTGACGTGTATATATATCCACAGTAATTTTGATATGTGTATATATAATATATATTCAAAGTCTAAATCAAATATTAAACAACGAACAAAAAATCATAACTAAATAAAGGTTAATTTTCATTCAGAATTTGGTAAACAAACGCACATATGTATAGCAGACTACACCTGCCTCCCATTCCAGCCGTCAAACACTATTACACGTTGTTGGTCATTTGAAAGTGTTCGATTATTCACGATCAATATGGTGATTTGAATGAAACGTGATATCTATACATGATATCAACCTTGTATTTGCAATAAATGAAATATTAGTGAGTTAGCTTTTTAGAGAAAATTTCAAAAAGACTGTAAACGTGGTTTACTACATGTTTCGTAGTAATCCCACGATGTGAAGTTCATTCAAGTGATTGGCTGATCGTGGTAGCGTGTTCACTTTGACCTTGGTAAACGTGACATATTTCTACATACTGTATATGCAAATATCCATTTCCGAATTTTACCGAAACCTTTTGTACCAGAGAGTAAAAACGTCTATAAAACAAAAAATATGAGAGATATTTTATGTAAGTAATATATAGATGTTCAAATGGTAGTACTTAAAAGCTATTTCAGGTAAAACTCCATTATCGACAGTTTAATCCCTGTTAGACTATTTGTACCTTTAATATGTTTCGTTTCGTCTTCCTTTCAAGATTTTGGAAATTATCTTTCGGGGAGAGGTAGTTCATTTGATAATTATGTTAGCTTTAAGATATGAAAACCTGAATTCATATACGTTAAGTTGATAGTGATGACACTGCACATTACATATCGTCATTGGACAGCTGATACACGTATCGGTCACGTGAGGCAATGCATGATATCACTTAATTTTCATAAGATACCCTCATTATAAATAGAGATAGTCACTATCTATTTATAATGAGGGTATCTTATGAAAATACGATCAGTAATAAAGAGCAATAGTTTAAAGTCTGAATAATTGTACAGTAGTTCGAATATATTGATTGTTTTTAAATTTTATTGTCACACTTGTCTATACATACCGTATTTAATGTAAAATACCAAGATTTCTGATACTTCTTATTTCATTCAAAGTTTGAAAAATCTATACCATTCCATGATGTGTAGTTCACACAGACAACCAAATGTCATAGACGTTTTAAAACATTTTTTCAATTGATTAGATACAATTTATTTATCAATATACAACAGGTTTTGTTTGGTATAATTCAAATTAGACTTGAATAAAAGAGGGGATCTCGTACAAGACTCTATTGCAGAAACACAACAAAACATCGGATGATCAAATACAGAATAGACTTAAACAGCAAGATATACGAAAGGTACAAGGAACACCAAACAAGACATTAAAACACCAAACCAACGATACCAATAGGTAATAGATGCCGACTTAGGACGGCCACCTATCACGTCAGTAGCAAATGCCGTCATAATCCGGATTACATGTGCACAATCCTTCCGCGTTTCCGGTTACGTTGGAGTCTCGTAGAACAAACTTGGTCTATCATAACCTCCCCACTGTAAGATTACCACAAATTTAAAACAATTTGCAAAACGCATGTGAAAACTATGGACAGTATGGACAAACATACAAGATGAACCTGATTTAGATATGATTAGAAATGAAAAGAAACAATATATTGCAATATATCGCAATAAAGCTGATAAAATATTGCAGCATATCGCTATTTACTTTTGACATCGTTTCATCTCCAGTTATCATATGTCGAAGATCCACAACAAGACAACCTTGCATGATTACAGCGGAACACATGCGCATGAGACGGGAAAATAAATAGATGAAAACTACCACTTAAACGAACAGATGACGACATAAATAACATTCACATCATAAAAAACAATACACAGGGAAATTCCTTTGAAAGCTAGAAAACCAGTACACGAAGGAGGGAGAGAAATGGTACGGTGTAAAAGCTGAAAATGAAAGGGATATGTTTGTGACCGACTAACATCGTCACTGAGGAAGTTCTACGGTCGATATGGGGAACTCGTCATACACTATGATGTCCCACTCTCCAGAATGGTGGATGATATTCTGTTATAGACCATTTGAACCATCCAAGCAAAGATTGTACTCTATGTCTTCCGAAATGGAAGTAACCGGATGTGACAGTTCTACCGAATTGAAGCGGCAGGTGTTGCATGCAAGCAGGAGATGCTTACTCTTCCTGGGCACCTGGTCTCACTCCCATATCGGGAGTTCGCTTCTTTTCATGTGGTGGAGTTTTTGTTTGTTTGCTTTGGTTCCTGTTTTATCCTGATTTTGTATGCCTTCGGTTTCTGATTTTCTGAATTATCGATTTTGTGCTGTATACAAGGATATGGTTATTATCCATATTTGTTATTCATTGTCAACGACACTACTAAACAGAAGAAATGAAATAACAAAATTAACATTAAGATGAACGGACATTAACAAATTATGCACAAACATGCATGTACATATCAAACAACAAATGCGCATAAAGACAAAAAAAAAATCAAAGGTAAAACGTCTTAAATAGAAATAGAAAAGAGGAATTTCAATGTTTAACATTTTATGTGCTTGCTTCCACTGATAAATTATAGATGGCTCAATCGTTTTAAATCAATCAAAATATTTTAAGAAATTTAACAAATGAATTATATTGAACATAGATCACGATAGAAACTTCAAAAATAGAACTTCCAAAAATGTCCTGGTGGTGTAGGCTGTACTCTGCCGATAATCTTATGTGACATATATATAAGAAATAATTTTGGACATGGAATATGATATTCGCATTGCAATGCTAAACAAAATTTACAATCGAAACAAGAAAGATTGACTTAAATCTCGCTTAACATTTACCACAATATTGAGAGATATCAAGGAAATAGCGACTAACAACTTTGAAATTTTCCAATGCGTTTGAAGAAACGACCAACTGAAATTGATCGAACTTGGCTACATGTGTCCTCTGGGACTCCTGCTCCACCAGCAGTGATACTCACCAAGTGGTGCAAATGTTAAACGTCTTCAATTTCATAGCATCATTTAAAAAGTAGATAAATTTACAGCATGGACCAGGCATGGAGTTTCGGGTATTTAACTCTCGTCAGTGATCCTCAATCTAAACAATGAAATATGACCAAAATATGGAAGCATTGAAAATCACTTTGACTTGAAGCATCACTGATGTGGATTTAATATCCGAAACATGTGCCTGGTGCATGATAAATTGGTTTGAAGTTCTCTTCAAGATGGTATAAAGTTAAAACACTTCCGTACTGTTGAATCCAGGCTGATGGAACTTCCATTTTTGATCATTGAGTGTTATTCTCTTGTCAGTGCAATAAGAATTTTGCGTGAATATTCGTACTTCATTATTTTGCACAAAATGTGATACAGCCAGGCTTATAGAAATTTCATAGGTTTTATGCAACATTGCACTTCCTTTTGTTTGTGCAATGAGATATTTTGTCCTTTATTTTTTGAAAAACAAATATGCCGTTTTTTAATGCAATATATAAATTTTAACCAATTCAAAATTATTGTACGTCTTTTGTAAGACAGAAAATTAGGAGACCTTCCATAAATATCAAATAATTGGTATTTTCTAAGGTCCTGGTATTGTAACCGAAATATTTTGTACTTTTTTAGATATTAGAAATGCTTTTTATCCTTTGCAATTCGAAAACAACTATTAAAAAGCCTTATACAAAAATACACCGTCCTTTCGTACATAAAATATCCTTTTGATTATTGTAAAACAACGATATCATTCTGCATGAAATCCAAGTACGTATATTCCAAATTATCGTACGTTTTGGAGAATTCTTTATTTGTAAGAAAGAAATAGTATATTCTTAAATAGTTTCATCCGATTTCATCTATGGCTATATCATTATTAACATTTAAATATAGAATGGTGAGTCTGGCATCTCTACGCCGTTGTTCTAAAGATCTCTCTACTGAGGATGTTCCAACATGCTATCTACAGTAGATCTATTTCCGCGTCCGGTACTAATGTAACGCGACACTCTTCGTTGGACCATGTCAAGCCTGTAGGTATCTCTCTGATGATATGGATCCAAGATTGGCGAGGCGTATTCTACTAAAGGTCTAATGAGTTAAACGACTTTTTCACACCCTTTATTCAGTTACATAAAGCCATTTTATTAATAAATGTTATGATAACACGTTGCATATCGCTCTGCTTAAATGCGATTGGTCAAGTTTGGAACCTAATCACATAAACTTTGATGAGTGTGACCTTTCAAATATTGGTCATTGTTAAATTCAGACCCGGAGTCAATATCAATAATTAAAACTGTTGCTGTTGAATGAATAAATGCATTAAAATACTAAACAAATTTGAAACATTTATTTCTTACGCACAGAATATCTATACGACGGGAAACTACTTCTCATGGCGTACATGTAGCAGACGACTTCTAGATCATGGCTTGGCTCGCCTCTAGTTCTCAGAAACGTTGATTTCAAGTTAGAAATATATTTAGCAAAATATACATTTTTACTATAAATATACATAAATATACATATATAATATACATAGAAACATTTTTAGCAAAATCATGTGATGAAAAGAATCTCAAATGAATTTTCATTTCATACGTTGTATTGTGAAACTCGTTGTGCGTTTTATAATACATCGCATGAACTGAAAATTCATACGAGATCCTATATATATGCATTCTTGCACACGTTGAGTTGATGTTAAGGTTACGACGGAGAAAGCCTAAGGTCTTATTTGCTTTTCCACAGATGGTATTAATATCGGCGCTCCACAACGGAGAGGGAAAACGTTTATGAACAAGTTTTGGCGAGTTGTGCTTTACACTTTGGTTTAGTAGATTCATACGTGAAGCATAATAATTGTCCCTTTTTTATTTCTATAATTGTCCCTTTTTCTTGTCTAGTGCATTATGAATTCAGCATATAACGTCATATATCTCATATATCGATTCCTTGACGTTACGACAGCTCAAAGTACTCGATTTTCATCAGTACAGTCTGCATGAAATATGCATGCATTGATCAATGGTTTTTGTTAATCTCAATACTCGAATTTTATCCGTACATTTTTATTCAAATGGGAGGTTTTTCATGATTAATTCTGGAGCGCACATATAAGGGGATATTCAATCCATAGCTGGTGAGCAGAATTTAATGTATCTCACTCCATTCATCTGAAAAGCATTTATAAAGAAGTATAGCAACATGGTATGGCGTTGCCTTGCTGACGGTTCTCAGATTACGATCCCTACTTTTCACACACAATGATCTGTGATAGGTTGCTAAGGCTTCTCTGTGCTGTCCCATCAGTAACTCGCAATATCCCAAAAGATTAAGCGCAACGTGTAAGTGCATCACCGACTTACATCTACATAAGCGTCTTAGCTTGTGCAGATAAGAGATTTTCTTAATGTTTTTGTCAAAATGATGATAAAAGCAAAATGACATGAAATAGAAGAGAGCCTCTGAATCAACCAACAATACATTCTCACTTGGGGGTCTGCAGATCGGATCAATGCCCATGTCAACGTTGAATCTACACTCCAATTCTAATTTCAAAACTGGAGGGAGCAAGTCTAATTCGATATGTGTCAATGGAAATTCAAAATTGACAATTACTGGTTCTTGTTTTCTACTGTCCTCATTATATAACGATAGAAATTGTTGAAATGGAGACCCGCAGAGTTCTTCAATTATCCTTTTATGATTTGCATAATCAATTCTGAGTAATCTGGAGTGACATAACATTTGCGTGATATCAAGTATGGCTTTCTCAACTCTCTGACAGTCGCAAAGATAAATATATCGAATCACACTTACAATCAGATTAGACATTGACAGAACCGGAAATGTCACTCTACTCAGACGAGATATTTTGCTTGATAGTTTTATTCCTCGATATTTTGTCTTATTCGTACCCGAGTCGTTTCCACAATTGACCAGCTCTAAGAGGATATGTTTCTGAAGTAAAGATGAAAGGATCAGAACACGTGGGACGGTTGGCGTTTGATTTTTGAATATACGTGATATTGTTTCTACGAAGGATTCGAACAGAGTCCAACTGAATACTGAATGCCTACCAATGAAAGAACCGACGAGAAAGGGCACAATCAATGAATTCAGAATCAAGAATAACGGATACTTTACTTTTTCTATATTTTCTTTTAACCGATTTCTGGTACGGCTAGTATCTGTATCATGATATTTGTCATTTATTTCAATCATTGATCTGACTTGAAGGGCTTTTCGGAAGGGCATCATATCCTGAAACAAAATGTCAAGATTGCAAACTGTGCTGTTGAGGCATCCGATGGCTTTTTCTCTGGTAGAAGGTGCAAGTGGTAGATGGAGCAAATTCTGATCACGAATAAAATAATGAGGCGCAAAGTTACCAGCAAACCAGTCTCTTGCTCTCCTAAGGCATCTTCTAACACAATGCAGAAGTTCTTCAGGTTTCCACTGAGCAATATCACTCTCTTCAACTTCCCAAAACAGTGCTGTCTTAATGATATATGATGAAATAATATCATCAAGTTCAGTCTGAAGTACTGACTTCTGAATAAGTTTTAATAAGGAGTATGTTTTGATCATCACATCATTCATTGAATGGATCAAGAGTGGCTCTACGTGCGAAAATGAAATAGCCCAATTCAAGTTTTTTGTTCGAGATTCTGACCTTGACTTGGGAACAAGGTAGCATCCTTTTGAAGAAATTCTTCTTATCACAGCTCCAGAAGGCCAGTTGTAGATTCTTTGTCTTCTTACCCATTCCGACGCAACGTCAGGCCATGTCGGACATGGTATGGAAAACACTTGATCCATTTTGTCTAGGGAAAACCCATTTTGCATCCCAAAATTCAGATTTTGATAGTCAGTCGACGTAGCTGGACCTGTAACAGTCATTGATGATATATGGTCAGCCATTGTGAATGTGTTCGTTGTTGTACAGCCCATGAAGGCCATCTTGGTAAGAATTTTTATTTCACTGCTTGACAAATACTGCATACCATTTTGGGTTTGTACCAACGTCCCATTGTAAGAGAACGGTACGTTATACGGATTGTTTCCTAAAGAAGTCAATCGCAACTTCGCATAAGCTGGATTTTCCGGAATTTTTTCCATGAGGAATTGACATAGGGATTGGTCATCAACGTAATCTTCTAACGTTGGTATTGCACGCATGAAATGCCGCACGTCCATAATGTCAATGTCTGCCTTTACCCCTGATAGCAGTAAAGTGTTACTTAAACCATCCGCAAAACTTCCCGTCATGAGAAATGTACTATAAGGTTGGCTTACAATGCAGGCAGAATTCATAAAGAACAACAGTTCCTCCACAAGTGATGCATGGAATTGTATCATGCTTTTACTCACAAGGTTTTCATCCAATATTTGAAACGCCGCCAAGCTATGTGTTGGTGGGTTCTCCACATCAGGCAACGCCGAAGCCATCTGAAAATAAAATGATCGTGTCTTTGAATAGGCAGGCACAACTACTCGATCATTTGTTTTAAAATACACAAAGGGAATATGATCATGGTAATTAAGGATCATTTTTCTATTCTCGTTCGTCATCTTTTTTTTAAAGTCTTGAGAAGCAGAGCTTTCCATTTCATGTTGACCTCATAAAGAGAAGTATATCCGGATCAAAATGCAGCCATAATCTTATAGATGCAGCGTGAAATATCGGTAAAAAATAATTAAATTTTGAAATGTAACTATGTTCATTTGAAACGCCACCAAGCTATGTGTTGCAATGGACATAATTCGTTGCAACATATGCGCTTGGCAACATATGCGCTTGGCAACATATGCACTTGCAACATAAGAGCTAGGCGTCTTTCAGATAAGCTTCTCAGTCAGGGATATGTTTGTGACCGACTAACATCGTCACTGAGGAAGTTCTACGGTCGATACGGGGAACTCGTCATACACTATGATGTCCCACTCTCCAGAATGGAGACCATTTGAACTATCCAACCCAAGATTATACTCTATGTCTTCCGAAATGGAAGTTACCGGATGTGACAGTTCTACCGAATTGAAGCGGCGGGTGTTACATGCAAGCAGGAGATGCTTACTCTTCCTGGGCACCTGGTCTCACTTCCATATCGGGAGTTCGCTTCTTTTTCATATGGTGGAGGTTTTTGTTTGTTTGCTTTGGTTCCTGTTTTGTCCTGATTTTGTATGCCTTCGGTTTCTGATTTTCTAAATTATCGATTTTGTGCTGTATACAGGGATATGGTCATTATCCATATTTGTCATTTGTATTATATAGTGACCAGTGTTGTCCGTGGCTGCAAATAAGGAAATCCAAATGCTGCATATTCTAAATGACAGGTTGATTCTAAAAAAGAAATATTCTAAAACAATAAGCTTTAATGAATACCAAAGATCCATCTGAGGACAGAGTAGCAGCTTAAGGTTACAACACGCTATTACTGCCTCAGCCTTATCACCTTACCGCATTTATAGCATTACTTTTTACACTATAGTATGTTAAGGTTAGGATTAGTTTTGAGTCTGTGACAGAATATTATTTCGACTTTTAAAAGAAGAGTACTCTGTTTGGAGATTGACGAGTGATATACCGTGGAAATATCCCTTAGTTTTGAGTGATTGCATATATCTGCATTTAAATCAAGTATACTTCAAGTCTGTGTTGAAACGCTGTAAAACTAGGCGAACGATATTCACTGGGACTATTCTTTCCGGTAGAAAACGAAATGTCTGTTAGATAATTATTTATTCACTATATACTGAAGTTTAATTATTCTACATTTTACATTCTACATCACTGTCCATTCAAAGTGAATCTTAATAGGGAGTGTAGCTCCCAACCAGATCGCGAAGCGACCCTACAGATAGAAAAGTCTAAATAGAAAAGTCTAGATATAATAGAAAATTCCCTACCTAACAATACTTAATGAAAGATAAATTCAAAGGAAAATGCTCTACTGAGGTCCAATAACAATCTAAGAAATACCTATACTGAAAGCCAATTTCTTTTTAACTTTAAGCCGCCATTGTTTTAGATACCCCCCTTCTTTAACATAACTGTTTTTATCTTGGTCGCGAAGCGACCATCTGGATGTAAACATAAACAAGTTTCCTACCTTACGATGCTTTGTGAAAGATGAACTTTAAGGAAAATGCTACATTGAGGTCCAATGAGGCAAAACAATCTGAAAAATACTGCACACTGGAAGTCGCTATATTGATACCGGAAACTGACAAACGAAATCCTTTTTTTTTTCTCGCGAGATTTACGATCTAGTAATTTTATTATTTCATTTTTACGCTTATTTCAGAACTCTGTTTAGCCAATTGATACTTACTAAAATTAAATTAAATAATGAATAAATCTTCTGCAATAAAACATTGGTAAACATCGTCCCGTTTCCGTCCAAAGACCTACATCGTCTCCCATAATGCACTGCCAAGGTATCATTGGAACACTCGTCGATGTTGTATGTTTACACTCATGTAGACATTACACAATTTGGCAACTTTTTCATTGTGACATCAAAATAGAATACAATGCATAAAATTTTGCCAAATGATGTGATATCTGTGCATATATGTATAAATTCAAGTTTTGAATTGGTCATAAATATTCTCTGCAAATGGACTTTTGAGTAACAATGAAAAAGTGTGCGGAAATATCTGTACAACTTTAGTTAGAAGTATTGTGATCTTGCGTATTAGCCCCTATGATCCTGCTTGACAATGCATATCAAGCGAAAAGTCTACTGATAAATTTCAAGCCACTGTGATGTTTATCAAGTGAACAGCTAGTCTATTAATAAATCTCAAGCCCATATGATCCTCCTAGCTAGACAAAGCTATTCTCTCACCCTGGACAGAGATATCTACAACTTTACCCGTTCTGAGCCATTTCTACCTCGCACCCCGGATGTTTGTCTCGGACCCCTTTTGTGACGTCATAGATGTTAACGTAGGTTTAGCTGTGTTTGACCCGGAGCAACATTTAACGCAAAACAAGCAATATTTATTCATGAATTATGTTAAAATATATGGGTGAGAGAAAAATAATCTATCACCTCTTTGTACAGGGACATCCCACCCTCGTATCAAAGATTTGCAAATCTTTGATACTCGGGTGGGATTCCCCTGTCCCTGTACAAAGGGGTGATAGATTCTATTAATCAAGTAAACAGTTTATTGATAAATCCCGGTGATTATTTACTGTACCAAGTGAACAGTTTATTGATAAATCTCGGTGATTATTATTATTTCATATTTGAAACTTCATACTTTTAAGGCATCAGAAACTGAACATCAGTTTTGAAATTGTTATTTAGAAATGCAACTAATGTGGCCATGGGTGTAGTATTCATACAATGAATAAACTACAAAGTGTTGTGAATGGTCTTAGACTAGCTATTTTGGTATGCACTTTGCTCTTTATCTTCTAGCTACGCTCCCCTGTTCATATTAACATTTTACTCTTCATATATTTATTATTGGCTTGGACTTCCTCTATTTTGGCCTCGAGAATTACTGATAATACATTACTTGTTAAATGCAAATATGGTGCACTGAGTTTTGTATATACAACATACATTTCAATGTTGAAAAATAATCACCACTAGGTTGGTATCTCTGCTGAAGGACTGTAAGTCCTCGAAGATATTATATCGTTCGACTATATTAACACTGTTCGACACTTTATTTTTACACGTTTTAAACGTTATTTTATTTCAGTAACGTCCATTGAAGCCAAATCATTTGACCTCCATTATACAAGTAGATACTTACAAATTAAACTTCAACCCTTTACTTACTATTGCGTCTTCAAATTTATAGCATCATTTAAGTCGTCAGTGATTCTCAATCCAAACAATGAAATATGGCCAAAAACTGTGAAAGTCATCTCAAAAAAATACCGAATGACGTAGTAAGATGGGTGGGATACGATGTTAAACGTCTTCAAATTCAATAGCATCATTTAAGAACAGATAAATTTGCAACAATGGATCAGACCAGGTGTCGGGTGCTTACATGTAATCCTCGTCAGTGACCATCAATTCAAACAATGAAATATGGCCAAAGACTGTGAAAGTTATGTCGCAAAACGTCATTCAAAAACGTCAATTAAGTGACTTCTTTCACACACTACGGTAAGCCCTTCATGACAACTTTGTTTTGCAGTCTTATAAATAGGCTACGTAAAATTGAATGAAATCAATATTTTTTATAGAATAAATATTCGCGATATAATTATACATATTAGAAAACTAATATTTTACCTTTTCAAAAATGTCGCGAACCTTTTATTTAGTCTCCAACTAACATTTGTCCTTGTTTTTGAACGAATGCGTCATAATATTGATGGCATTTTACTAATATTCTCTTGTCATCTATTGTTCATTTTAGGGATGTAAACATGAACAACGAATATTCATGTTACTGATGCACGATACAAAGGGTAATTGAAATGTAATAAATTTGAGATAGCGTTATCCTCGTTGATACATAGTACATGAGTCGATGAAGTAGTACTTTACTTTTCTATATTTATGTATGTTATCAAATAGTTATAGCACAGATGATTCGGTCGATATGGTTATTTATTGAGCGATTAACCAAAAAGCAATGTCGGCCTTCGGCCTAGGTTAATATTGCATTAATTCCATCATAAATCTTCATATCGACCTCACCATCGTACAATAATTGTATAATGTTAAGTTATCTGTACATTGGTAAGATGTCCTTACTTTCAAAATTGAAGAGTTCTGTACCAATAAGCAAACCAGAATAATGGAATATTAAGATAATGTTTCTTACATAATGTAAATATCTGTGTATAAAAGTCAAAGACATTTCAAATAATCACTTGCTTTGTCGAGGGATATTATAGATGGCTGCAACCGTAATACATCAAACAGAATATTTCAGTAAACATACGTAACAAATAAATTATGTTGGACTATGACATACGGTTGAAAGTTACAAGAACTAGAACTTCCAAAGTGTCCTGATGGTGAGAAAATAAATCTATAGGACGTATATGTTGCTTAGATTACATGTATATGGAAAAACGATGAGGCGGGGGAATAATTATTAAATCAAGGATTAAGTGACCGCTCAAGACGTGAATCCCTCTAAACATGTCCAATAATATTGAGAGATATTTAGATAATAACGACTATTTGATGAGTTAATATTTGGACTGGTTACGTTCAGTATGGGAATTACACCGCTGCGAAGTAGTTTACACTTAATCAACATATCCTTATTAAAGCAGATACGTATTGTTGCACTTTCAGAAAATGAATTATTGGTAGGGGAGTACTTGTGTAGCATTTAAATCAGTCGGGAGTATTGCAAGATGAATCAGTCTAACATGTTCGATGTCTAAATCAAACAATTATCTCGAAGAATTTCGTATCATATTTAGGCAGCTACAACTTAATATCATTTAATTACCTAATGTATTGGACGTTTTTTCTTTTTACTTATTGACCTCTTTACCGCAACATGCGCAACCCGTAACCTTACACAATAAACGAAACAATTTCATTCTTACCTTTTAGTCAGGCATTTACATCAAAATCCTTATTGACATTCTAACATGTTCAATGCAACGAGCGAAATCCAACGTTTATTTACACATACCAATATATCGTATTGAATGATAATTCACAAGTGCTAAGTCGTAATCTGTTGATGGCGACACGTCCTTCCTTCTTTATAAGAAGCGGAAGTATTTAAAATGCTTGTATCAAAGGCACGATGTAAGACATTAAATGTGGTGAAATCATGGAATAAGGCATATTATGGAATTAAACGGTTTTTTACGGAATTCGCTTGTTGAAAGGATAACAAAAAAGGTTAAATTCATAGGACTTAAGTGATTTGAGTACAAATGAGTTAAAGAAGATCCAAGTATACAACAACGATACTTTTTCGGAAACTTGCCATTTCATCGAAATTAAAGGAGGTAAACATAGATTTTATTTGGATATGCTACATGTACTGAATCGAACCCTACAGGAAATTTGGACCGCGTACTCTCCGTAAAGTTAATGCAGAAATTAAGATTCTAAAGATAAAACCAGAGGGTGCTAGCGAAATGAATTTGGGCGTCGTACGAAAAGCACTTTGGCTGGAAGTAAAATTGTTTTGAAAGTTTTCTTCAAGAGGGTATATAATTGGAACACTTCCCTTTTATTTTGAACATGCACGTTTAAACTTTACATTTCCATAATTCAAAGCATGTGCATGCTCCGTTTGGTGCTCTATTGTGAGTCCTGTGGATATTGTCGTCAGGATCTTTTTTATCTCATGCAACATACTTTGACACTATAATCATTTTGAATCTGAAACGTTTTCTCATTCTCTTCCTTGAAGTTCATTCTACTTCACTTTTTCATTCTAGTCTATATTTTACATGGTGCCTTCATTTAATCACGAACACCGTACGATTTTTAGACATCTCCTCAAGTTCAATTGAGTCAGCATATAAAAACGTGATTTCCATATTTGCATGTGATTGACCTTAAAAAAAAACCAAAAAAAGTATTTGGATTTTCTATCTTTCCCGATCAGTATTCAACTTACATTTCCGATAATTCATGATCTTTATTTTCAATAACAAAACATGATAAGAATGAAATTTTGAAATTCTTACAATATAAAATGCATCCTATATAGTCGGAGCCGTGGTGTTGTGGTTAGAGGATCGGAGCAGTGACTGAAAGGTCGCCGATATCGCATGGTCAAAATATATGACTGACGATTTCTCTGTTAGAAAAGGACGGCTTGCAAGTAAGCTACACGTTCAGGGTTAAATTATACTGCGTCTGAGATCAGCATTGCGAAAGTAATGCTGTCGCTTTTGGGATCTTATAGAATCATATAAGATCCTTCTTTACAGAATGATCAATGACATTATGGATTACGATTGAATGGGGTTGCAAACTTCACCAAACAAGACATATTTACCTGATACGAGGGCTGATGATTGTGTTGTGAGCCTCGTATCGAACGATTTGAATTTTATCAGACATTTTTTCTACTTATTCTCCTTCATTATCTATATACTTTTGGCACCGGTGTTTAAGGGCCTCAATATCACTCTTAAATAACTCCTCATCATTCCTGATCAGAAAGCCATCCACTGCAAGTATGACGTCATCATCGAACTGAAAGTAAGTGCCAGAAATAGTTTTTTTTTTGCATTTTTGGGAATAGATGAAATGTTAAACGTCTTTAAAAATAGCATCAGTTAAAACCTGATAAATTTACAGCATGGACCAGACATGAAAGTCTGAAAGGAGCAAGATCAGGTGAATCAGGCAGACCTTTCACTAGTGAGCTTTCCGCGCCGCTTAAGGTAGAGCATCCCTCAGGTCTCAGATGCTTATATTTCCAAAATTTCAACTTTGACCATATTTTCTCTTTCATATATTCGAAATTTGCGCTAGACCTCATATACAAACCAAATAAAATTTGCGGTTTCATGATAATCATGAGAACGTAAGGAGTCTGAACTTTAACATTGGACCCTTTGGGAAAAGTAAGAAAATTCCAATTTTAGAGGTTATAAAATCTAACTATAAAATTTTCTTTTTCCAAATTTATGTTAGTTTGTTACTCTGAACAACATTCTGAAGAGAAAAAATAGGGTATCCAGGCATAAAATTTTCAAAATTCTGACCTGAGGGATACTCTACCTTAAGTTTAATATTTTTCTGTTACTGTGTCAAAAGTGAAACATGGATGTGTCATAGATTGTTTGTCCTTTTTGGAGATAATCTATCAGCAGAATACCTTCATCATCCCCGAAAGCTCACAACATATTAATTAGCCCTCGTATGTACATCAAGATGTACATCGATACAATCTTCAATTTTTTTCAATTGAACTGTTGCATGCAAACAGGAGTCGCTAACTCTCCCCCGACACTTGGCTTCACTTTTGAATATTTTTTCCGGTGTTCGCTACTGTTCCAATGACAATTCTAAAGATTTTGCCTGACCTTCTCGACTTTGAGACTAAATAACTGATAAGTGATTCTTCGATGTTTGTCTAAATACTCATGCTTTTGAAGATAGTGCAACACAAACGGATTGGAAAATGCAGAGAGGAAAAACACTGCATGTAAGAAACCAAAGTCCCCTCCAGTATTTGTGCCGATTAAGAACCGTATAATTCTATTTACGAGACCTTCTCTTCAGGGAAAATAGTAATAAAATTCAGCATAATTCCGCTCAAACAGACTGATAAGTATAAACGGAACGGATTTGGTAGACTATTTTGAGGAACCAGCGATGAAACGTTGTTTGTACGGATTCTTGTGCGTTTTAAGTATTTAGTATAAGTATGGTAAATCTAGATCTAAATTGTTTGTGTAGAGGCCAAAGAAAGCGAGAGCTGATTTGTGGTTATCTAATATTTCATAGGCAGAAAGATTCATTGGGGTATAAGTGGGATTTCCAGGTGTCGAATCTAAACCCAACTATTTCACAAGGCTGTCGAAATAGTACTTTTTGCAAGTAAATGTGTAATTTTTTAGGCTTTGTCGGCTGGTGTGATGACATAATGTTCTTGCAGGTAGGTAATCTCTGTGATAACCTCAGGGTCTTTAAAGATTGACTCGAATCTGGTGTTCACAGTTGAATTCTAGATAAAAGTAACCCTCTGTTGGGTTTTATCCATTCGGAAAGGGTGTCGATCTGTACATCCTCTGTCTTTTACCAACGTCTTTCATATTCCTTGATTTTTTTTTGAAATTTTGGTTCCAAGTAAAGGATTGACTCTCTCTGTATTTCGAAATTTGGAACTCTTTTTTAACAATTCTCTCAACTTGTCGTTATTGACCATACAAAGGTCACCAGTAATAACGAATAACATGTCCACAAGGAGAGTAGTTGAAATCCGATGAAGAACATTCGCAAGGAAGTGGATGTACTGAGGGATTACTTAAATCAATACACTGCAGGAATCGTTTGTAATTGTAAATTCTAGATGAAACTAATGGTGTGTAGCTATAGGAAATACAAGGAGTTTCTTTGCTTTTGAAATATGGTGGGATTTTTTCCGTGACAGATTTGTGATTCAAAATCTGACCAAGATTCAAGGTATCCGTTGTACAATAGAATCATTTTACATAGTCCTGTAGCAGCATTTCCTATCCATTCTGCTACGTCTTTTGGTACATTTTTGGACATAATAATTTTCATACTTTTTGGCCATATTACATTATTTAGACTAAGGATCGCTGACGAGGGTTTAGTATCCGAAACGTGCATGCCTGGTCCATGCTTTAAATTTTATCAGGTTTTAAATTATGCTATTGAATTAAAAGACGTTTAACATTTGAATTACTTGGTGAGTGTTACTGCTGGTGGACCAAGAGTCCCCAAGGGCACATGTAGCCAAGTTCGATAACTTTGGTTGATCGTCTGTCTCTTCAACGCATTTGAAATTTTCTGTTACAAAATTTCTTGAAATATCTAAAACGTGGGTCCTGTAGCATCATTTCGCACCCATTCTGCTACGTCTTTTGGTACATTTTTGGACATAATAATTTTCATACTTTTTGGCCATATTACATTATTTAGACTGAGGATCGAGGGTTTCGAACCCGAAACGTGCATGTCTGGTCCATGCTGTAAATTTATCAGGTTTTAAATTATGCTATTGAATTAAAAGACGTTTAACATTTGAACCACATGGTGAGTGTCACTGCTGGTGGACCAAGAGTCCTCGAGGGCACATGTAGCCAAGTTCGATCAACTTTGGTTGATCGTCTGTCTCTTCAACGCATTTGAAATTTTCTGGCCAAAAGTATGAAATTTTTATGTCCAAAAATGTACCAAAAGACGTAGCAGAATGGGTGGGATATGATGCCACAGGACCCACGTTTTAGAAATTTCAAGAATTTGTAACAGAAAATTTCAAATGCGTTGAAGAGACAGACGATCAACCGAAGTTGATCGAACTTGGCTACATGTGCCCTCGGGGACTCTTGGTCCACCAGCAGTGACACTCACCAAGTAGTTCAAATGTGAAACGTCTTTAAATTCAATAGCATCATTTAAAACCTGATAAATTTATAGCATGGACCAGACATGCACGTTTCGGGTACTAAACCCTCGTCAGTGATTCTCAGTCTAAACAATGGAATATGACCAAAAGTATGAAAATTTTTATGTCCAAAAATGTACCAAAAGACGTAGCAGAATGGGTGGGATATTATGCCATAGGACCCACGTTTTAGAAATTTCAAGACTTTGTAACAGAAAATTTCAAATGCGTTGAAGAGACAAACGATAAACCGAAGTTGATCAGACATGGCTACATATGCCCTCGGGGACTCTTGGTCCACCAGCAGTGACGCTCACCAAGTAGTTCAAATGTTAAACGTCTTTAAATTCGATAGCATCATTTAAAACCTGATAAATTTACAGCATGGACCAGACATGCACGTTTCGGGTACTAAACCCTCGTCAGTGATCCTCAGTCTAAACAATGTAATATGGCCAAAAGTATGAAATTTTCATGTCCAAAAATGTAACAAAAGACGTAGCAGAATGGGCGGGAAATGATGCCACAGGACCCACGTTTTAGAAATTTCAAGACTTTGTAACAGAAAATTTCAAATGCGTTGAAGAGACAAACGATCAACCGAAGTTGATCGAACTTGGCTACATGTGCCCTCGGGGACTCTTGTTCCACCAGCAGTGACACTCACCAAGTATTTCAAATGTGAAACGTCTTTAAATTCAAAAGCATCATTTAAAACCTGATAAATTTACAGCATGGACCAGACATGCACGTTTCGGGTACTAAATCCTCGTCAGTGATCCTCAGTCTAAACAATGTAATATGGCCAAAAGTATGAAATTTTTATGTCCAAAAATGTACCAAAAGACGTAGCAGAATGGGTGGGAAATGATCCTTCAGGACCCACGTTTTAGAAATTTCAAGAATTTGTAACAGAAAATTTCAAATGCGTTGAAGAGACAAACGATCAACCGAAGTTGATCGAACTTGGCTACATGTACATAATTTTCATACTTTTTGGCCATATTACATTACGTTTAACATTTGATCAATTGTAAAGTCAGGTAAACTTTATGCCTTGTAAGGTACTATAAACTATACATTTTTTAAAGGTTATGATCCCCTGAGTACAAGCAAAGGGGGAAACTCTTGTACAACTTTATATATTTGCATAAGTAATATAGAGAAAAATGACAATCCAAATGCTTCATCAGTTTTTCCCCTTTGCTTTTCTGACCCCAAAAGTATCATTTCTGAGTGTGGGCATTATACATGTAACCCTTCAGAAAATATAAAGTTTACAGTACCTTACCAGGCATGGAAAAATCCCCTATTGTACATCGGATACCTTAAAAGGAATCCCCTGTCTTCTCGTGGAAAACCGATATTTCAACATTGTTGGGATTGCTTGTGGTTGATTATGCTAAGAACAGTATTTTGAACTTCAATATTTTTTTCTGTTTGCAATAAAAAGAATTAAAACATCGTGCTCGGAGATAGACACCTCTCATGAAAAAGGGGATTTTCCCGATTTTAAGTTTTAAAGACGTTTAACATTATAACAATTCTTTTCAAAATCAAAGGCTGGACACTGCGCCCCTCCCTTGGATATTTTCTAGATCCAACCATGTACATTTTAAAATAGAGTATATAATAGCGAGAACAAAGAGATCATACAGACTTCACGTGATAATGTATGCCAATTTGAAAGTGCAAATGTACGTAAAAAGTAAAAGCAATTATCAAGGCATAATTTCGGACGATGGGTTTAAACAATATCTGACTGAATTGGGTTCAGACAATATCTGGCTGAATTCGGAAATAGTTAACTTAATGTGTGTAAATTCAATGTCATGCGCAGCATGGCGCCTTAAGAAACATGAGAGTTCGTCAGATGAATTGTACATGTTCTAAAGAAATTAATCAAATATAGGAAATAGTCGGTGTCTTGCTTAACAGTCAATCAATCTTGAAAACATAGTTTTTGTTTGTGGTTTAATCGAAATTTTGTTTAAAAGGACCGGATGTTTTTACGACTAACTTGCAGCAAAACACATTATTGTTTTATGAATGAATTTACAAATCGATTTTGATTAGGTAATTTGCTCTCTGATAAAGGCATAAATAAGCAGACTAATGTTGGCACGAGTTCGACTTTCCCCTGTTCATTCCGAGAAACCCGAATCACATGATCAGTATTCATAAGAAAGCATGCACCAATAAGTACCTTTTGAATAGTATCTACATCAAAGAAAAGCCTAAACATAGAAGTCATGCTTATTATATGGACATTTGTTGTTTTTTTCAACCGTATGTATGGATCTATGACTTGCAATATTTTCAAAGATAGGATATCCATATCTGAAGTATTTGATAACGTGATAGATGTAACGACGTCAGATTGAACAGACTGTGTAGTTGCATGTTCCCAACATGAGCTTTGTACAGCCATTACATTCAATAAAGTCTCAGAAACGTGTAAATGGCATGATGAATTTATGAAATCAAACCATCAAAATGACACTGTACAAAATGGATAGATTGCCATGATGAAAGAGGAAACTGCATGTAAGTAGAAAATTAGGTAAATACAATTATTTACAGGGATATGGTCATTATCCATATTTGTCATTCAAAATATTTTTTGAAATGGGGAAATTTTCATTGGTTTTCAAGAGTGCTCAATTTATAGCTATGCTGTCATAAAACTTAATATGCACCTGTAGCCAAGTTCGTTCAACTTCGGTTGATCGTCTGTCTCTTCAACGCATTTGAAATTCTCTGTTACAAAATTTCTTGAAATTTCTAAAACGTGGGTCCTGTAGCATCATATCCCACCCATTCTGCTACGTCTTTTGGTACATTTTTGGTCAAATTTTTTATACGTTTTGGCCATTTTACATTGTTTAGACTGAGGGTCACTGACGAGGATTTAGTACCCGAAACGTGCATGTCTGGTCCATGTTGTAAATTTATCTTAAATGATGCTATTGAATTTGAAGACGTTTAACATACTAGTCTTCTTTTAATAAATGAGTAATGAACTACCCGACTTTTGTCATTTCGTTGGGAAGTCGGAATTCATTCGATTACTCCTTGTGCACTGCTGTCCTTCCATATGATTAGGATAATAATATAACGTATCAAAAGAGTCTTTATTGATATTTTATGAATAAACTTCTGGTATATAAAATTTCATAATTACGGTTCGAAGAATAAGCACAAAAACATATGCTTCCATTTTGGCCCCGTTTATTTTAAACCTGGTTATCTAGTCATTGATAAGAAAGAAAATCGGAGACTCGAATTCTGCTTCTAAGAAATTGGAAGAAATCCAACTCGCACGCTTCTTGCACAATAATTTCATTTAATTGCTACTTTTTTTTGGACATTACCTTTAGTTTTTGGCCATATTTCATTGTTTCGATTGAGAATCACTGACGAGGGTTAAGTACTCGAAACGTGCATGACTGGTCTATGCTGCAAATGTATCTGTTCTTTAATGTTGCTATGAATTTGAAGACGTGTTATTCAAGATTATAAAAAAGAAAGTGAACAAAAATCATTTGATTTTTTATCAAAATAGCACATACATGAATAATTCTTTTTAAATCCCTGGTGTAGGCACTAATTATGGCAGAAAGTGCATGGAGGCCAAATTCAACTATAGTAATACGCTATCGCTGTGTTACAAGATAATGAATGAAGTGGAGCAGTATGACGTGGCAGTGAGTAATTGTCAGTCGCGTGGTGGAGGACTGTTAAGGGTAGATACAGCAGAAAAGGAAAGTTATATGGAATATGCTATTTCTAAGATACAAAGTAAGCATAATTGCTATGGAGTGTAGAACTACATTTCAAATCAGGTAAACAAATGGTATAATAAGATGCGAGTTGTAATGGATAATTAATAGCCATTCTCTGTAAGGACCAAAATCGATTGGCACGGCATGTCATTGATTTTGGTATAATGGGTATATATCAAGTACTGACCATGAAAACAACACTTTTCGGCCAATGTGACCTCTGGTTGCCATGGTAACGAGGTCATTCTATTTAAATCACTTTTGGGACCATGAAATAAGCCAGCTCCGGATACTTCGTTGCCTTGGATACCACTGTAAAAGATTGTTCATCTTTATATAATCTATTCTTCCTTACTTCCATTCTTACATATGAGTTAAAGACGATCCTGACGATAATCTCAACAGCACTCACAATAGAGCACCAAATTGAGCATCGACGGACCCCTAGCAAGCTAGAGGTGGGACCAATTGCCAAGGAGGAGTAAGCATCCCCTGCTGGCTAGCCGCACCCGCCGTCGATGTTCATGCACGATAATGAAAACAATATATAAAATGCATGCGCTGTCTGAGGTTATGTCTATATAGAAAATGCTATGGTGACCACATCAGGGAAAAATATTCAAAACACTTACTGTCAAACCCCTCGCGAGGAACTTTTTTACGAGCTCCACACGGCAAAGGGCATAAGCATGACACAAATGAGTTAAAGAAGATCCTGACGATAATCTCAACAGCACTCACTATAGAGCACCAAATTGAGCATCGACGGACCTATAGCAAGCTAGAGGTGGGACCAGGTCCCCTGTTGGCTAGCCGCACCCGCCGTCGATGTTCATTAGTACACTGAGTTATGTGATATTTATCACAGGAAGCCAAAATCAGTTAAAATGAAGCGAATAATAGAGGTGAAAATAAGGGCCAATTTAGTGTGTTTTTGACCATTTTCAATCTTAAATATCATAAAAGGCACCAATAGGAGACCAGTGCTTTTCATCAAAGGAAATATATGTTTATTGACAAATAAAATAAACGAAAAATTGGAGTGGGCTGTTTACGAGTTTACCTAAATTCTGTCGTCAAAGACCGTTGCCATGGCCACATAAGACCTTTTGCTTGTTTCATATTAACTTTGAAATTGATTTTATTCCTCTTTAGAGTTACATAAGATTGTCAAAATGTATGCATGTGTAGATATGACTTAAATCTTTTACATAAGAACAATTAAAATGTTCAAGGTCATTGGCTTGATGTTCAAGGACATTTTTACTTTGAGACTAAAATATTGCAAAAAATATTGAATTTTTAAAATTTTCTGTTACCGATTTTAATGCTTTTTTTATTTGAATATTTTCATAGGTCCTATTTATTATGAAAAAACATGCATATGAGAAAGAAAAATATTAGAATTTATTGAACTGTAGCAATTTAATATGAAAATATTTTTCCGTCAAAAAACAAGAAAATACAGATTTCGTCCCTATTTTTATCAAAATACCAAGAATTTAGATGTTCAAAGATGTGAAAAGAAGGGAGGAGATCTCCAACAAGACCCCGTTGCAGCATCAACAGTAAAACACCAAAACACCCGATGCAAAAACACAAAAGACGAGTACAGCACGAGACGGAAAAGAGACACACGACATGTAAACATCAAACACAAAAGACTACACATAAACCGACGAGACCAATGGGTAACCGGTGCCGACTTTGGACGACCATCTGTCACGCAAGTAGCAAATGGTGTGGTTATCCTGGATAACGTGCGCACAGCCCTCTCACTTCTCCAATTACCCAGAGGTCTCGAAGAACGTACAATTGTGGTGTAAAACAACCTCCTCACTGTAAGATGACATTACACAAACAAGACCGCAAAACGCAGAGGCCCCAGAGACACAGATAAATATGTAAATGGATATAAAAAGAAGGCATGCGTAATACAGTCCGTGCTCTACCGGCTGTAGCGAGCTCATGTATGTAATCACCCGAGGAGTCCGACTGACATTCAGAGAGGACAGGTGGTCGGGGCCCTGTCTTCTCTAAAGAGGTTTGGACAGGGCCCGTCATGGAGTCCCGTCGTCACAGTCAGAGTGCAAGTCTCAAGAATGCGCTTGTACAAGACTGTAGATTGGTCAAGTACCAAGAAACGTTAGCAATAGTGAAGAAACGTTATCAATAGTTTTACGAAATTAGTGATAGATTTATCATTTTATGGAAAATTAGTGTTAAGTTCAATATTTCAAGGTTTCTAAAATATGGGCACCTTCATTTTATGAAAAATCGGGGTTTTTCGTCAAATCTGGTCACTTAAAGTTTAATGACCTTGGAAATGCAGTAGGTGACCTTGAAATATAATTACGACTTAGTATGTCGTTATTATGCCTTAGCTATCTCGTAATTACGTAATTAACATAAACATAGTTATCTCGTAATTACGAATCAACTGTCTCGTAATGACGACTTAGTTATCTCATAGTTACGACTTAGTATGTCGTAATTACGACTAAGTATGTCATAATAACGACTTAGTAAGTTGTAATTACGACTTAGTTATCTCGTTGTGACGACACAGTTATCTCGTAATTACGACATAGCTATCTCGTAATTACGACTTAGTTATCTCGTAATGACGACATAGTTTTCTCGTAATTATGGCATTGCTTTCTCGTAATTACTACTAAGTTATCTCGTGATTTCGACTTAGTTATCTCGTAATTACAACTTTACTATGTCGTAATCACGACATAATCTTTTTTCCTCTGAAGTGAATTTACTTCGTTTCGAAGTTTTCCAAACATGATCAATATTGTATTTATTTTTCATTATATTAGTGAATTCTTTTAAAATAATAATTGTTTATTTATACAAGGTTTTTTCAGAGATTTATGTTTTTTAGTTTTCATGATTATTGTCTAATAAAAGGAGGATGAATAAGTTATTCCCGTGAATTTTTATCTTCTTCTATATTCTTCTTCATCAACAATGTGAATATGGTTGTTTGGTGAGCGATATAGGCCAACTTGGGCCTCCTGTTTTTCCTTGCATATAACTCCTAAGATCTCCCTGGCTGCGATTGTTAATTGAATCAAACTTTAGGTCCATGTTGATCATGGAAATGACAATAAACTAATTCGTAATCACGAGATAACTAAGTCGTAATTACGACATACTTAAATCGTAATTACGACATATTAAGTCACAATTACGAGATACCTAAGTCGTAATTGCGACACATTAAGTCGCAGTTACGACATATGAAGTCGTTATTACGACATACTTAGTCGTAATTACGAGATACCTTAGTCATGATTACGAGATAACTTAGTCGTAATTACGACACATTAAGTCGTAATTACGAGATAATGAAGTCGTAAATAAAAGATGGCTAAGTCGTAATCAGAATCATTAGACGCCTTTAATTTCATGGATATGACCCTAATGTCACCAGACGGACATTCGGCATGGTGCTGGACCAATCTGCAGCCTTGTACCAGCGCATTCTTAAAACTTGCGCTCTGACTGACTTTGACGACGGGACTCCATGACGGAACCTGTCAAAAGTTCTTTAGAGAAGACATGACCCCGATCACCTGTCCCCTCTGAGTGTCGGTCGGACTCCCTGGTTGACAAGGTACATAAGCTCGCTACAGCCGGAAGATCGAGCAAGGACTGCATTTTGTACACCTCACCCCACCCACCATTTTTCAATATATATTGACATATTCATCTGTGTTGATTGGGTCCCGCTTTGTGCTGTCTTGTTTGTATGGTCATCTTACAGTGAGGCGTTTATCATCTGTGCTTCGAGACCTTTAGGTGACAGAAAATTTGGTAGGGTTGTGGGAACGTTATCCGGATAACTTCACCATCTGCTACTAGACAATCTCTGCACCATTAATATCATTTGTTTATTAGAAATAAATCATTCATTCATTCACATTTACTTACGTAGCAGATGGCTGTCCTAAATCGACACCGATTGCTCATGGGTCTCGTTGGTTTATGTGTGGCCTTTGGTGTTTGATGTTTAATGCCGTGCTCCTTGTCCCCCTTTTTGTCTCTTGCTGTGTGTGTCTTCTCTGTGTTTTCGCTTGGGATATTTTTGTGCGTTGCTGTTGGTGCTGCAAACGAGTCTTGTTGGATATCCCCTCCCAAAAACTTGTCAAATTCGGTGATCGTCACGATGAACATATTGATGTACACATCGGGTAAGTATTTCTTGTTTGGTGATGATAACAGGCATTCAATAACAATCCAGAATATCACTTATCATTCTGGAAAAGGGGTCTTATATGCTTTTATTATATCCCCGTAGCGACCAAAGAACTTTCTCAAAGATAATTTCAGTCGTTGTGCAATATAACCCTGAAAAAGTAGCTTACTTGCAATCCGTCTGACTCAAATGATGAAATTTTGGAACATGCCCTGACGTACCGTATGAGCTGGAAAACAAAAACGCCATAAGCAGGAGAAGACGGAATGCTGCTTCTCATGAAATCGAATTTAGTAATGGAATGAAAATGTGTCCCGAACATTTTGAGCAAACATAACAGTGGAATTTCTTCATTCAACATCCCTATTTCTAAATTGGATCTTCCTACAATATACTGCATACCAAAACTGCACAAGTCTCCTTATAAATTTCATTTCATTGCTAATTCTAGCAACTGCTCAACTACGATTTTGTCTAGAAACCTGACGCCAGTACTCACGTCGATAAAGGAACACGTAGCAAAATATTGTGAAACTGTTCTAAACGGGAATGATGTAAATTTCTCTTGGTTTATCAAAAATTCAGGGGATGTGATTAACAAAATGAAATCTAGAAATTTTCAATCTAATACGATTTCTTCATACAACTTTTCAAATATGTACACCACGCTTCCTCACGACAAAAGGGGTGGTTCACTTACTCCTAAAATCGGCCCTTTATTTTTGCAAAAAACAATTTTATGGAAATTGTGATTCAGCATCTCCTATATTTATCTCAAATACCTGCCGAAATAGAAAGTAAATATTTTTCATTGTCAAAATGTCACGTGCGTTAGGAATTAGTGGCAAACCCTCACCAAAAACATAAATTTTATGTAGATCGAAAGGTAAATTGCAAATTCAGCTTTTATATGAAAATTATTTTGGGTGAGGGCTGGTGGTCTTTTCATAAATTTGACCAGGACTAAATCAACTTCTTCCGATTTTTCAGTATTTTACGACTTTAAGCCGATTTTGAAGCCATATCTTTCGGTGTAATGCACGTTAATAAAAATATTTATTTAGTATTTCAAACAACTACACATTTAACTTCCTTGAAGTACTTGAAATACTTTCGAAATTAAAAAAATTATAAAATCAGGGCCGATCGATTTTCCATGTTACCGAACCTGCTCCTGTATGATAAATTATCCAAAGTAATCAAATGGTGCTTCAATCGAGAGGAGAAAACTTATATTTGTACTTCTAAAACAAAGAGTTTCTTTTCCGCTACATAATACACATCATGGACTTGTAGTGACCTGTGCATTGCCTTGTCCTTCCTCTTTGACAACAGCAAATTGTCGGAATTCCAATGGGGACCAATTGTGCCCCACTCCTTGCCGACATTTTCCTTTACCCGTACGAAGCTGAATTCATTCAATCTTTGGTCTCTGAAGGGAAAAGATACTTAGCTTCTGACTTCAACTTCACTTACAGATACATAGACGATGTGTTGTCCATTAACAATCCAAAATTCGCGGATTACCTGAGCAGTATCTATCCTTCGGAGCTTGAAGTCAAAGAAACTACAGAAACAAATAATTCAGCATCCTATTTGGACATAATGTTGTCCTACACTGACACTGATGGTCACATGAACACGTCACTCTATGACAAACGTGACGACTTCAATTTCAGCATTACAAACTTTCCTTTTCTGAGTAGCAATATCCCTTCATCGCCTGCTTATGGCGTGTTCATATCTCAGTTGATACGCTATGCCAGAGCAAGTACCAAATATACGGATTTTGTTCTGAGAGCTAGGCGTCTTTCAGATAAGCTTCTCAGTCAGGGATATGTTTGTGACCGACTAACATCGTCACTGAGGAAGTTCTACGGTCGATATGGGGAACTTGTCATACACTATGATGTCCCACTCCCCAGAATGGTGGATGATATTCTGTCATAGACCATTTGAACCATCCAACCACAGTTTTAACTCTATGTCTTCCAAAATGGAAGTAACCGGATGTTACAGTTCTACCGAATTGAAGCGACGGGTGTTGCATGCAAGCAGGAGATGCTTACTCTTCCTGGGCACCTGGTCTCACTCCCATATCGAGAGTTCGCTTCTTTTCATATGGTGGAGGTTTTTGTTTGTTTGCTTTGGTTCCTATTTAATCCTGATTTTGTATGCCTTCGGTTTCTGATTTTCTGAATTATCGATTTTGTGCTGTAAACAGGGATATGGTCATTATCCATATTTGTCATTAATTTGAGATATGGTGAGAATCTCTACAAGCAGGTTATGGTGTTCCCTATGGGTACTTATTGTGCGCCTCTTGTTGCAGATTTATTACTTATTACTCCAAACGCAGTCTTTGAATACATTTTTCGTGTTGCAAAATAAAATTTGATTGAAAAACGAGTGTTACAGCTGCAACAATACATTGAAATTGTTTACACACAAGTCTCTTATTTCTTCTTTTAAATATTAATTCAACATATGTTAAGTGGAAATAATTCCTCCATAATCATTATTTTGATGGACATACACATCAAATCAGGTCCCCAACCAGAACTCATTTCAAAATATGTCACTGTAGGAGTATTCGAAATGAATTATATCTTGAACACATTGTATACGATCCTGATGTTTGAAGCGTCACTGAGACCCATTCAGACTCGCATGTAATGACAATGACTGAAACTTAACATCCGGAACGCCAATCCGTATTTTGACGGTTAGAAGCATTGTTTCCAAAGGGGCGGATAACTCTTGAAACTCAAAATAGCAAGATAAGAATAAGTTTGGCTAAACGACCTTGATTTTAAATCTTAAATTTTAAATATTATTATACAACAAATAATACTCAAATATAATTCACTACAAATAACCGAAATTTCTCTGAAAGGGTTTTTTTTTAATATTTTTCAGCACTGCTAAAGTTCCATCGAAAATTGTGCATACACCCATGATTTTAAAAGCTGACACAAATGCTCCCTTTTGCATTTCTGGCCAAAATTCAATGATAACCTTTTCAACAGAATCCAAATTATGATACCTATGTAGAATTTTAGTCAATAAGTACTCTATAAATAGCAATAAAACGCTATTACGAGGACCAGATATTTATTAAAATTCATCATTACGGACTCAGAATACACCAAATCCAAGTGGCAATGGAATTGTGAACATTTCTTTGATGGTTTGATACCTTGTAGATGATTTTAAGTCAATGTCATGTTTCATTTTGGCAAATCTAACTACTTATCAGAACCGGCTTGGGTACGTGTGTACCGTGTACTCTCTGTTTACTAACGAGTTTCCATACGTTGACACGGAAGATGGACGCACGAACAGCATATCGAAGTTTGAAAGGTGATACAAACTTCTAAGGGCAAAGATCGGCATACTTTTCTTGGTTTTAGTGACTTCAGTGATCTATAAATTTACATTCAGATTGTTCCCAATCATTCCCAACCGGGATTTTAAAAGAAAATAAGCAAGAAAATGCAGGTAAACAGATCGTTGCCGAAAAACCACCCTTGACAACGCCCGATTTATTTCAAAATGCCACTGATTAAGTGTAATGCCTTTAAACGGTATCTCTATTGTCATCAAAAACACAAGTGCCATTCTTGTTTACACAAGCAGCACAGTCAGTATGACGCGCTTTTTATGACGTGGTACAATGTCGTCATATTCAAAACATTTGTCACATGACTTCGTTTATAAACTTCAAAGACAAATGCCGACTGGCGTTCCGGCTGTTAAAAGGTATGGTTTTAAGTAGCAACACCTGTTTTACCGATCTGATATCGCGTTACGGTAAATCTAATTTGCAACCATGACATTATACAATTAATGCCTGTATTCCTACAAGCATGATAATTAAAACAAATGTGCTCCATTATATTAATTAAAGAATCTAAGTGTTCCCTATAAACAATTGCATATTTTGGAAAATATTTACATTAATAATGTTGCACAATGTAACATGTATATCTCGTCATAAAGCAATGTTTTACGATAAGATGCAGCGTGATGCCGAGCTCCTTGCAATATTCGACTGCCTAGTTTCAGTCGTTTTTGACATTTCAAACTCTTCTGTCATCCATTGAAGGCTTCCAAGTCCGCATCTCTTAAAAATCAGAGCAAGTTTAAGAACCGTTGCGTCATCTTTATTGTTGCGGTACCATTTCTCAAACATTGATCTCGTAATTCCAAGGACTTTGTTTTTCTGTTCAATCTTAAGACGTTCTATTTCAGCCAATGTGAAACCAAGTTCCAAACCAATGTGTATGTACTTGTACGTAACATGGTCAGCAGCTATACTGAGGAATTCTTCATAGACATTGGACACGAGGATGGCAGATTCAAATGGTGGTGCTTTAAGGTAAAACATAATATCATTATTGGTAAAAGTCAAACAGCACAAACAGTAAGAAAGGAGGGGATCTCCAACAAACTCGGTTGCAGTACCAACAGCAACACACCAAACACCCCAAGTGAAAACACAGAGAAGACACATACAGCAAGAGACAAGGAACAGCAAACGAGACATCAAACATCAAAAATAAAAGACATCATATAAACCAACGAGACCAATGGGCAATCGGTGCCGACTTAGGACGGCCATCAGCCACGTTAGTAACAGATGGTGTGGTTATCCTGGATTACGTGCGCACAACCCTCCCACTTTTCCGGTTACCAAAACTAAGTTATTTTGGCTCAAATTTTATAAGCGCTACGGCTTCTTTGTCAGGATTTCACAAAGGAGGGAATCCCAACAACACCTAGTTGCAGCACCAACAACAAACCACCAAAGCACCCACTGTAAAAACAAAAAAAAAAGACACACACAGAAAGAGACGTAATAGTACAAGGAACGTCAAATAACAGAGAAACATCAAACACAAATGAATACACATAAACCAACAAGGCCAATGGGCAATCGGTGCCGACTTAGGACGGCCATCTGTTACGTCAGTAGCAGATGGTGTGGTTATCCTGCACAACCCGCCCACCTTTCCTATTCCCCAGAGGTCTCAAAGAACGTACAATTCTGGTGTAAAACAACCTCCTCACTGTCTGATGATCACACACAAACAAAACTGCAAAACGCAGGGGCCCAAGATGAATATGTAAATGGATATAAAAACAGGGCGTTCGTAGTACAGTCCGACGCGAGCTGATGTATTTTATCACCAGAGGAGTCCGACTGACATTCAGAAAGGACAGGTGGTGAGGACCCTGTCTTCTCTAAAGAGGTTTATAAACACATACTCACAATAAAAAATAATAATGAAAAGAATGTTGAGGACAACAGAGCCATATATGAATAACGGACAAAGAATAAAAGAGGCAAAATGAAATAAATGTTAAAGAGACGTTTGATTAAAAATGCATGTATACATAAAGGAAAAGTACTCAAATGAATTTAGTTAAAGTAACAATTATGAAACAATAAAAAATCAATGTAGTTTTATATATCTCAAGGAACAGTGAATGTATTCCAACAAACCGAAAAAAAAATGAAGATAAAACAAAAGAATGAATAATATTATTCTACATGAGAAATTTAGATAATTTATATGATTAGGTGTTCTGCAAAATTATCTGTTCTTCAATGATGCTATTGAATTTGAAGACGTTTAACATCTAATCTGATATATGATAATTAAACTTGAAATAAGAATTCCATCACTAGTATAGATACATGTAATGTACCAAACCTCGAACTGAAATCCAAAATATAAAACTGAGGGCCGGGAATAATATTGTTATTGATATTGTTTCTATCCATCTCTTCTTCTCCTATATATATTCAAATGGTTGGCGTCAAAGAAAAGAAAAAAAATATTTTATAGATTAGATATCTCATTCTGTCCAGATTTGCTAGAATTGCATCTTTAATATTACAAAAAGATCCAATATATTTGTAAGCGATTTCATTCATATCATTTATAACACTCTTGTTTTGAAACGAGATGTGTGAAATGTTTATTATCATTAACAAAATAAGAAGGATCAAAGCTAGACAGAATTACCATCGACATAATGTTAGAATCATCAAACGCCTTTTATATCATGCATATGATCCTTCTGTCACAAGATGGACAGTTTGCTAGGTACTGGACCAATCTAAAGCCTTGTACCAGCGCATTCTTAAGAACTGCACTCATACTGACTGTGACGGATCCTTTCCAAACCTCTTTAGAGAAGACAGGGCCCCGTCCACCTATCCTCTCTGAATTTCAGTCGGACTCCTCGGGTGATAACATATATGAGCTCGCTACAGCCGACAGACCACGGACTGTACATTTGTAATTCGTATGCCTCCTTTTATATATCCATTTACAAATATATCTATGTGTTTTTTCCGCCTGGGTCATGCTGTCTGTTTGTTTGTTGATCTTACAGTGAGGTGGTTATTTTACATCACAATTGTGCAAGTGAAATGAATTTTGGCAGCTTATGAAAAGCATAGCTGATGAGAATCTAATATTCTAAATGTGCCTGGTGCATGATAAATTGGTTTGAAATTTTCTTCAAGAAGGTATAGAGTTGGAACCCATCCACATTATTTATATAAACACTTGTTTCCTGTAGCAGTTTGGAGCAGTTAAAATCGTTGCCCGTGACATTTGATGTTTTTAAGTGTATCAATTACTTCTTTCCAGCTCTGTCGCCTGAAAGAAGCTTTGTTTTGGTACTTTATCAATTTGACATCATACATTTTATTTGGCTTAATCGGAAACTTGTCATTTCATCCAAAAATATTATCGAAATAAAAGGAGGTTAACATCTTAGCACGATCCCTCCAATGTTTTTTATTTGGATATGCTTCTGAATCGACCCTATCGGAAATTTTGAACTGCGTACTCTCTGTAAAGTAAATACACAAATCTAAATTCTAAAAATAAAACCAGAGGGCGCTAGTGAAATGAATTTTGGCAGCTTATGAAAAGCACTTTGGCTGGAAGCATCACTGATGAGAATTTGATATTCGAAGCATGTTTCTGGTGCATAATAAATTGGTCTGATATTTTCTTCAAGAAGGTATAGAGGTGTAAGCCATCCGCATTAATTCTTCGAGACCTCTGGGTAATAGAAAAAGTGAGAGGGTTGTGCGAACGTAATCTGGATAACCATACCGTCTTCTACCTGCGGCCAGATGGCCGTCCAAAGTCGGTACCGGTTGCCCATAGGTCTCGTTTGTTTACTTAGGTTTTTTGTGTTTGATGTTTCCATGTTGTGCGTTTGTGTTCCTTGTCACTTTTGCGTCTCTTTCTGTGCGTGTCACATACAGCCATTCAATCACAATCCAGAATGTCACTGATCATTCTGGAAAGGGGGATCTGATATGCTTTTTTTATCTCCCCGTAGCGACCGAAGAACTTCCTCAAAGATGATTTCGGCCGCTGTGCAATATAACTCTGAACAAGTAGCTTATTTGCAAGCCGTCTGACTCAAACGATGAAATAATGATATTTGTAACATGTCTTGCCGTACCGTATGAGCTGGAAAACGAAAACGTCATAAGAAGGAGAAGACAGAATGTTTCTACTCATAAAAACGAAGTTAGTAATGAAATGAAAATGTGTCCCAAACATTTTGAGCAAACATAACAGTGGAATTTATTCATTCAACATCCCTATTTCTAAATTGGATCTTCCTTCAATATACTACATACCAAAAACTACACAAGTCTCCTTACAAATTTCGATACATTGCTAATTCTAACAACTGCTCAACAACAATTTTGTCTGTAAATAAAGGAATACGTAGCAAAATATTGCGAAACTGTTCTAAACAGATTCGATGTAAATTTCTTTTGGTCTATTAAAAATTCAGGGGATGTGATTGACAAAATGAAATCTAGAAATTTTCAATCAAATACGATTTCTTCATACGACTTTTCAAATATGTACACCACGCTTCCTCACGACAAAATTAATTATCAATTATCCAAACTAATCAAATGGTGCTTTAATCGAGAGGGGAAAACTTATATTTTTCACATCTGAAACAAAGGGTTTCTTTTTCGCTACAAATCATACAATTCATGGACATGTAGTTGCCTGTGTATTGCTTCGTCCTACCTCTTGGACAGCATTTATTTGAGATTTGGTGAGAATCTCTACAAGCAGGTTATAGAGTTCCCTATGGATACTTATTGTGCGCCTATTGTTGCAGATTTATATTTATACATGTATGAAAAAGAATTTATCCAAAATCTTCAAGAACAAAGAAAACACGATAATGTGAAATGTTTCATTGTCTGGATGATATTCTTACTATCGACAATCCTGTTTTTGAAAAGTATAAAAATGTTATTTATCCACAAGAATTGACTCTAAACAAGGTAAACGTTACAAACACAGAGACACCGTTTTTGAACTAAATATCAAAATCGTTAATAGAGAGATTCATACAAGTGTGTATGAGAAAAGAGATAATTTTGGATTCAACATAGCAAATTTTCCCTGGCTTGACAATGATGTTCCTAGATTACCGTCATACATTTCACAGCTCATCCGGTATGCTAGCACATGTACTGATGTTGTTTGGATTTTCAGAGTAGAAATTTACAAATTACCCAGAAACGTTAAGGTCAATGTTTTCGCTTTCATAATAAGGTAAAGACTTTCTGCAAATTTTATAAAAATTATTGTCAACATCTTTTTCTGGGATGTATAACTGGGTTGGGTGAACCCCCCCCCCCCCTTTGCTCCTCCAAAACCGGCCTAAATTTGTAGCATTTTTGCGCTCTTTTGGATAAAACATTGTCTTTTGGAAATTTCTATTGCAAAAGTGGTGTTTTGGGGAAAAAACACGTTTTTAGTCAAAAATCACTGAAAATAGGAAATAATTTATATCTTTTATGTGGTTGATGATTTAAGAAATTGAAAAGTCTATAATACTATTTTTGATGTTCTTTCACATTAAATAAGTTGCAAGTTCCAATTCCTATTTTTACTGTGAGTTTTGGGGTAAAAAATTGAATTTTTGCAAATAATCACAGAAATTTGAGGAAATGTTAATGTACCCCTGCCTCTCAGTTCCTCAATATTGCATATGATCGTTCAATGATGATTTAAAAAAACATTTATAAAAGTCTCCTTTTTTCAAATGACATATATTTCATATTCTTAATTTTCTGCAAAATCCTCGAAATTGATGTTTTTATACAGAAAACTGTATTTTCAATTAGAAATCTCAGATTTCTGTATATCAATTTAAAGAACCCTTATTAAACATGAAAGCAATGATTGAAAGCTTTTTTCTTGTGTAACTTTTCACATTTTATATATGTTTTACTAACATTTCATTCAAAATCAAGGTGTTTGGGGGAAGTGTTTTTTCATTTAAAAATTCTGGAGAATACTTATTGAATCCATACAATTTCTTGTAATAATAGCAGAAATGTATTTTCAGCTGTAATTATTTAGCTTTGTTCATGAATTACATGTTTGAATAATAAAAGATATATTTTCTACTTAATTTTGGGACCAAATGCAAGTTTTTTGCCTAAAAATAACAGATTTCTGGCACAAAACAGGCATTTGGTCCAAAAATTAAGTAGAAAATATACTTTTTATGTTTCAAACATGTAATTCATGAACGAACCTAAATAATTACAGCTTAAAATACATTCCTGCTATCATTTCGAGAAATTCTATAGATTCAATAAGTATTCTCCAGAATTCAGCGATTTTAAATGAAAAAACACGTCCCCCCCAAAAAAAAAAACACCATGATTTTGAATGAAATGTTAGTAAATCATATATAATCTGAAAGAGTGTGAAAAGTTACGCAAGAAAAAAAGGTTACAATCATTGCTTTCATAATTAATAAGGGTTCTTAAAATTAAATTACAAAAATCTGAGATTTCTAATTGAAAATGCAGTTTTCTCTATAGAAACTTCAATTTTGAGGATTTTGCAAAAAATTAAAATATAAAATACTTGTAATTTTAATGAGGAGACTTTAAAGAGGTTTTTTTAAATAATCACTGAACAATCATATACAATGTTGAGGAACTGAGAAGCAGGGCTAAATTTCTAATTTCCTAAAATTTCTGTGATTTTTTTGCAAAAATTCGATTTTTACCCCAAAACTCACAGTAAAAATATGAATTGGAACTTGCAACTTATTTGATCTGAAAGAACATCAAAAATAGTATTATATATTCACACTTTTCAATTTCTTAAATCATCAACCATATAAAAGTTATAAATTATTTCCTATTTTCAGTGATTTTGGACTAAAAACATGTTTTTCCACCCAAACAGTACTTTTGCAATGGAAAGTTCCATGAAATAATGTTTTATCTGAAAGGGTGCAAAACATGCTACAAAGTTTTGGAGGATCAAAGGGGGGAGGTGCACCCAACCCAGTGATACATCCCGGACTAAATCACCTGTCGTCTCTGAATGTCAGTCGGACTCCTCGGGTGATAGCAAACATGATCTCGCGACCGCCGGCAGAGCATGGACTGTATTAAGTAAGCCCTCTTTTTATATCTATTTACATATTCATCTGTGTTGCTTGGGCCCCTGCGTTTTGCGGTCTTTATTGTGTGTGGTCATCTAACAGTGCAGAGGTTGTTTTACACCACAATTGTACGTTCTTCGAGAAAAGTGGAAGGATTGTGTGAGCATTATCCAGGAAAACCACAACATCTTCTACTGACGTTGCATATGGTCGTCCTAAGTCGGCACCAATTGCCCATTGAGCTTGTTGGTTTATGTGTAGTCATTTATGTTTGATGTTTCTATGTGATTTGGCGTTTATTGTACCATTTTCGTCTTACTCTGTGCATGTCTGCTTTGTGTTTTTGCAGTGAGTGTTTTGGGGTTTTGCTGTTGGTGTTGCAACCGAATGTTGTTGGAGATCCCCTCCTTTCTTAGTGATGTGGAAGCTGAAAACATCACGCCTGTCATACAGTGAGGTGCTCAAATGGCCGTTTGCGTCATAAAGATAGAAATATATCCAAGTACTAAGCGGATCTGTCGCTCCTTGTTTTTCCTTAATCTCTAGTTTATGAGGATAGATTTCATGTAGATGATCCTTACAGTTCGGATTATTGATGGACAACAAGTCATCTATGTATTTCAAGGTTAAATTGAACTGAGATGCGAGGTGCTTACGCCCAGTCGAGAGCAAGGTCTGGAGGAATTAGCTTCGTATGAATATAAAAATAAGTCCGCAAGCAGTTGGGCGCAAATGGCACCAATGGGGATGCCAACTTTTTGCTGGAATACAGCCCTCCAAATACCACAAAAATGTTGTGAATCAAAAACTCAAGCATCCGAATGATATATCCTACTTCTATCAGTAGAATGCGGAATAATAACAAGTGAACAAACTATATCCTATTTCTTTCAGTAGAATGCCGAATAATAACAATCGAACAAACTACTACATACTATTAGTTATAAGGTATATTACTGACCGTCTACAAATAATTGTCAGGTTCTAGCCCATAGAAGGCGAGGCGAAGCCGATATATATCTATGATCAATCCGACTAATCTTTGTGGACGGTCAGTAACAAACCTAATAAGTGTTCTATTTTGTCGAGGACAAAACAATCCCAGCTGTAGTGTTTCAAACCTGCTCGACATACATTTACATAAGTATTCAAAAGCGGCACTACTGCGACTTCATATTACTGGCAAAGTATGTACTGAAATATTTCATTTCTAAAAAATCATTGTAACAAGAAACATAGTGTATCACTTCATACATTTATAATTCAAAAATACATGAAGCCACGTAGGTATTATTGACAATACATGTATTGCCGGTTCAAAGACTCCTCTCGCAAGCGAAATTATTTATGCAGTAGTGACGGATGATTTAGATGGCATGCATGTGTCGTGATTTACGCAATTCGATTGGTTCTTAATAGTCCGAGGCAAAATAAATAATACATGTCTGATCGGTTTTGACTAATTTTTTCTACTTACATGTAGAATTGGATTATTATTGTTGCCTGTTGGAGATCTTTTCACATATTAAAACATTGGTGTTCTTTTTAGGAATTATGTTATCTAGAAATATTTTTTTTTTCTTACGATAGAGTTACATGTAAAATTGTTTGGATATAACAGACTTTTGAAGAATTTTGTTTCTTTAAAGGATCATTTTCAATGATTAATAAACTTATTTGAGTCATGGTTGTGGCTATTTCGTCCTTTTTAAAATATTTTATTTTTTCTACTTGAGTTAAATTGAATGACTAATAATTTTTCTTCACAACACTTTCGATCCTATATAATATGCCTGATGTTGAAAATCAAAATTATTTGAGGAAACTGATCAACACTTACCATCGATGTTTTCATATTGCAAGGCCTGAAATATAAATTGTCATTAGTTAAAAAAAGATAAATGTCCATCGTTTTATCTCTTTCCTTAACGTGTATATGTCGTAATTGAATTTACAAATTTTATCATAAAGAAAATTGAATGTTGCATGCAAGCAGATGCTTACTCTTCCTGGGAACCTGTTTTCACTCCCATATCGTGAGTTCGCTTCTTTTGATATGGTGGTGGTTTTAGTTGTTTGCTTTGGTTCCTGTTTTATCCTGATTTTGTATGCCTTCGGTTCCTGATTTTCTGAATTATCGATTTTGTGCTGTATTCAGGGATATGGTCATTATCCACAAATGTCATGATACATGTATTTCATAACTCGAAATTACATTTTTCTAGGACATTGTCAAATCTCTAGGTCAATATCAAAGCAAATATCTGATTTCAAATCTTCTCCCAAGTTATGCTGTGTTTGGAATTGGAAGATTATTTTCTCGTGCTTTCTTACAACATAGATTTGATGAATTCCGGAATCATTCGGAGGGGTAAAATGGCTATATAGCAGTTTTCCCCGGGGGTAAAACCTACTATAACATGGGGGAAAGTCCCCCGGAGGAAAAACTACTATATAGTAGATTTTCTGGGGTAAAGCCAATATATAGCCATTTTTCCGGGGGCAAAGTTGGCTAGGGGGAAAGACTACTATATAACACCGGCAGAGTATGGACTGCATTTCGTATGACTCCTGATTTTATATCCATTTACAAATCAATCTGTGTGCTTCTTGGGCCCTTGCGTGCGCACGTAATCCGGATAATCACACCGACTGCTACATGCGTGACAGATGTCCGTCTAAAGTTGGCACCGGTTGTCCATTTGTCTCGTTGGTTTATGTGTATTCTTTTTTGTTTGAAGTTTCTCTGTTATGAATTGGTGTACTTTGTCCCTTTTGCGTCTTCTTCTGTGCGTGTGGCTTTTTTTTTTTTTTTTTTTTTGCATTGGGTGTTTTGGAGTTTTGCTGTGGATGCTGCAGCCTAGTGTTGTTAGAGATCTCCTCCTTTGTTTTCCATTGAGGATTGATAAGTTTCAATGTGTTGATAAACATTGAGTATAAGTAATACGGATGTGTCCTAACTCTTTACCTTCTGAAGGACAATTTCAAAACAAACTGTAATGCACCAGAGACATGTGTCGGATAGTAAATTCTCATCATGGTTCTTATAAAATGCCAAAGCCATTTTCTCAGACAGCCAAATGTATTTCAGTAGCGCCCTCTTGTTTTATATTCATTTTTTTCAATTCAAATTTTTGCATCAATTTTATTTTGCAGAGAGTATGAGCGACTTTAACATCAATTCTCTGTAAGCACCAAAACGTTTTGGCCATGCATGTTCTCCGATTTTCATGAAATTTCATATAAAGGTAGGGCATAATGTCAGGAATAGAATATCATCAACATATTGTTGCCAAGTGACTTGGTTGCCATGGTAACCAGGTAATAAGATACCAAAATATGAAAATCCCACAATTTTGAAGTCTTACTGTGACTGATGTAAATGATTCATAATTTCAATTATTATAAAATTCAAAAATGGAGGCTATATGATATTCAACCGAATTCTATATCTTTTCAGATTTTATTGATACACATGGTTACCATGTCAAAAATATTGCTTATTTTGACAAAATTCTTCAAGACGTTGAATTTATTTTCTGCTTTTCAATTGCTTTGAGATAATAATTAGCAATTGTTCTCTATTGCTTTGAAAGAACTTACAATAAACACTAAAATAAGATGTTTACTAAGGATCTGAATTTCCATAGCAACCGTTTCCATGGATTGAAAAACTAATAAATATGACTTTCTGATCTTGAATAAAATAAAAATATCCTCTTGATGGATTATACATGTTATATGTGATAACATTTTTATGTCACATGTAATGCAACCTTTCCAAAGCTTAAATAAAATTGGCGGGATGAATGTTACCATGGCAACTATTTGAAAAGATGTTGAATTCTAAGAATGAAATGCTGTTAAAGTAAAATTTTCCATTCTTTCAGAAATAACCTCATTAATAGAATTCATTTCGATGAAATCAAGACATATTTTTGCATGGTTACAATGGAAACAAGACCGATTTACACAAAATTTCGTCTTGTTTCGGACTTTTAAAAAGCTTTTGAAATCATATTTCTGATGAGGATACAAAGGAAAAATCTGATATAAAAGTAATTTGCTTAAACATTTTTATAGAAAAGTTTAAATCCATTATAATTATTCAAAATGGCCTTATCCAAGGAAACAAACAAGCCTATTTCAAATTTGAAGCTTCAATCTTCTATATGTTTCCTTAGCAACGGCTTATTTCCAATAGTATTGAGCAAAGTTTTTAATAAAAATTGCAGATAACCTTAAAACCTTAGTATTAATATTTTCTTTCATGTTTGTCCTTTGATATTGTCAGAATTAAGGTATACAATCTGAACTGAAAAAACGGAGTTTTCTATGGATACTATCCCTGTTGCCTTGACAACCAAGAAAAAATACAATTTGTTTATTGTCATCTGATTAATTTTAACTTTAAACTTCCTAAAAACTTCTCCATTTACCTTAAGTTAAGTTAAAAACGAAAAATTGCTATCATTAGATAATGGTAGAATAATTGCCATGGTAACTCCCTATTCTTAATTTTTCCCATTATGTAAACGTCTTCAAATTGAATAGCATCATTTAAGAACAAATAAATTGGCAACGTGGACCAGACATGCACGTTTCGGGTACTTAACCCTCATCAGTGATCCTAAATCTAAACAATGTAATATGCCAAAAAGTATGAAAGTTACTATGTCGAAAAAGGGTACCGAAAGACGTAGCAGGATTGGTGGGATATGATGCTACAGGACCCACTTTTTAGAAATTTCAAGAAATTTTGATAACAGAAATTTAGATTGCGTTATCTCATGGTTTTATCACAAAGAATTAGGATCAAACATTATCTTTCAATCACATATGTGGAAAGAAAATGTGTTAATTTGATCCTGTGAGGCTTCAAAAAAGCTAAAAATTGCACCTTTTCCATGTTTACATCCCGTTTCCATGGCAAACAGCATAAATATGTGACACTTTTTCATTATTTTCAAATATTTTCATTATAGTAAGGATATGTGATATATTGTGCCGGACATCTATGCTAAATTTGTGGTGCTTACAGAGAATTGATATTTAAAAATTTGTGTGGAGTCAATTCTTTCGCATAGTATAAAGACTGCGTTGATGAATCTGCCTGGGTAATCTGGATAGATATATTATTAGAGAGGTTTAGAAACCGTTACGTGTACGGGTACGTGTACGTGTAGACGCAATAACTATGCATGACGTCATTTTTATTGCGTACGGGAAATCGCTACAAGTTGTCAATAACGTGTATATCGCGAGCTACACGTACGTATAAACGTGTAGACATG
The DNA here is from genome assembly GCA_033119305.1 of Pinctada imbricata. NCBI lineage: Eukaryota > Metazoa > Mollusca > Bivalvia > Pterioida > Pteriidae > Pinctada > Pinctada imbricata. Next base: position 61,659,743 of record VSWD01000003.1, read on the forward strand.
TTTATATATAGTAGATGTATTTCTCGAATACTTGTACAGAGAATATCTTATAAGTTTTAATTTTACATTTTATCTGTATATCAGTCTCGTATATGTTTGAATACATATATTTTACGTCATCACTAAGGGCACCAGTACACGTACACGTACTCGTCAATTTTCTTAACCTCTGCTATTTATACGTGTAGGCGTACTTGTAGATTACAAGTACGCATACCCGTACACGTTAGCCTTCTAAACCTCCCTATTATTTGCAATAGCTGTTGGACATAAATTTCGGTTGTAATTCCATCAAGATTTCATCATTCGGGTTGGAATGTCATCTTATTGCGAGTAATCTCGTTAATGAAGTTGTTTATATCTCATTCTGGTTTGTTATACTGTGTTGAAGATGCTGCTTCTCATATTATGAATTGATTTTACTGATCAAGTTATCTAAATGATTCTGTTTTGAACAAAAGTGATTAGATGTATGTAACGTGTTTTTAAAATCATCGATTATCAAAAAAATTATTTCTATCTGTAACATGCAAATGTAGGATTCTATGACCTTGCAAACTATATGCCCGTTTACATCTCTCAGATGTGTTCTCAGCAGATTTCTGAGCTCCGATACAGTGAAATTTCGCGCACGCTGTTTCCATTCTTGGAGAACGTAGAATGCCTTGACGTCCCCTTGAAGGCCCATGTTGTCAGATTCGACTTGGTCTGAGAAACGGCTGTTGTTCAGTAAGACTGCACAAAGTATACCTAGATCGACACTTCGTAATTGTTCGGCGATTCTCATCAAGCTAATATCATCCAATTTGAAGTTGTCATATTCTACTCAAATACAAAGATAATTCAATCAATTGCCGCAATCAAATGTCACTTATGGCAGTTAGTAATATGGACGATAAAATTATCGAGCATGTCATATAGTGGGGTGTTAAAAATATGTGAAGTAACCACTAAGCTGCTAGCTTAATTCTTTAGTTCAAATGATTGCTCGTTTGCTCTCTACGTTCTTTCATTAGATTTTTAAAAGAAAGATTTTTTTCTTTAAGATTTTTTTCATATTCAAGAGTATAATTATGGTGCCATACTTCTGCCTCCTACATGCAAGATATTTTTATACAAATTATGTCAACATGCAAGTGAGATATGTTGACATGCAACATAATTATGTTGAATTGCAACTTATTTTGTCAACATGCAAGATAATTATGTCAACATACAAGAAAAATATGTATACATGCATGTTTATTAGCTTGCATGTTGACTTAAATAAGTTGCATGTTGACATAAATAAGTTGCATGTTGACATAAATAAGTCGCAAGTTGACATAAATAAGTCGCATGTTGACATAAATAAGATGCATGATGACATAATCTGAAGGAAAATATCTTGCATGTAGGGGGCAGAAGTATGCCACCATATATACTTACTTTCGCATTTGCAATGTTCCGCATGTTTAGTCCTAGGTTCTCGAATTTCCTGTAAAATATCGAACATCAGTTAAAATGAACCACATAATTAGATTTATACCTACAGGGAATAAACGGGAATAAGGAATTGCTCTCCGATTAACGTTATTTATCACGTGGAGGACTATCAGAGGAACACAAATTGGCCAACGTTCAACCACAACGAACTTTATATGAATATGTATCTCATTTTCAAAGTTTCAATTATAAAACCATCCACATGATGACAATCGTTTTACTGATCAGATGAAGAGGGGTATTAAAGTTGATAGTTATCTTCCTCTCACCAGGGTAACTTCACATTCAAAATGTCACAATGCACATACCTTAGGAGAGCTATCCTAACATCAAAGCACAAATTTGCTACTATTACAATACTTGAGAAAGAAGTTGAGAGATATAAAAACCATTTGTATCTAAGACATAAACGATAAAAGTCTGTATTAAATTAAAACAAAGGAGGGGATCTCCAACAACACTAGGCTGCAGCAGCCACAGCGAAACTCCAAAACACCCGATGCAAAAGCACAGATCAGACAAGCACAAAAGGGACAAGGAACACCAACGGAAAGCAAAGAAACATCAAACACAAATGACTACACATAAACCAACGAGACCAATTGACAACCGGCGTCGACTTTGGTTGTTTTGGATCAAATATTATTAAAATTCAATCTTACTTGGGTAGGTAAGCTTCCTATAAAAAATATGATTTCTATCCTCTAATTTGATAATTAAAGCGGAAGATTATTCATATTGATTCATTTTCTTTCCATGTGGCACTCACATCCTTCTTTGCGTCCACCAGAGCGTCTACTGCAGATGAATCGCATGTAATTGGACTATCCAAAGAATTGCTATACACAGCAATTATTTGCTCTATCGTTGCTTTTAGGAACAGCTTCACAGCCAAACACCATTGAACATCAGGACGCTTTGTTACGTCCATGTTGGCAAAAATAACTTCGATCTGTTTGATGTCTCTTTTCATTTGCATCACATGGAATCGTCCGCTTTTTAGAACAACAAGTCCATTGTAGAAATGACTCTCAAAAATTTCCCAGAAAGAAAGACAGGAACAAACTAATCTATTGAAAATTGCAGGAGGAAGAATCGTCTCAGATGAAAATGTAATTATGAGTCTAGATTTCTGTTGCAATTGTTCAATAGGGACTTTTGGAATGGATGCATTCATCATACAGGGCACCAAATAAAATTCCGGGGAAACTCTCCGTCCTTTGTTGAAAATCATTGGCTCGCATATCAGATCAAGTCTTTGCATTACAGCTAGCAGGAGTTCACTGTGTTGTGAAACGCCTTGTTTTCCCTTTTCTTTCCACATTTTAAGTATGTGTAACTTTTGTACTTTTCCGGATTGTCGCATCACATCAAGCGAAGACTTCATCCACAATGAAAAGATAAAACGCTTACACGTGATGAGACATCGCATGGCGTCGATGACAATTTTTGGATCGAGGATAATTTGCTCCTTGAGGACTGGGATATTGAAATAGAGAATATAGCCCATATTATGGAGATACCTCAGGTACAATTTCAGACCATCGGTGTCAAGTGGAATTTCCAGTGTGCTATTTATTTCTTGTATCACGTCAAAATCGACGAAGTATTGATTCCTCTTCTTAAGATCCATGAGCTTTCTTTGAAGGGCAATCCACGATGAGGGTATTTGCTCTCCGAATTCTTTGTATTTCATCCCCTCCTGTAATATGACATTTCGAATTGCTTTTTTTGTACCAGCATCCATTTCCTTCGCGTTAATGAATAAATTATCATCCACAACAAGCTGTGATGAAATGATATAATCATTAAACTTCCGCCGAACAGTTGCCTTGATCATTTCCAGTTTCTCTTCCTCATGAAAAAAAAAAATAAAAAAAACGAAGTTTAATGACATTTCAAATGTAGTGTTAATAAAGTATAGATTTGCTTGAGGTTATAACATGGTTGCATAATCGTATGTTTCATCGTTTGGATAAGTTCATCATCTTCTTTTTACTGTGTTTCTTACGCTGCTTTGATAATTTTTTTTACGTTTAGTGTAACGATAAATTATATTACCATTTACATTCATTTCAAATAATTGAAAAGTCAATCACAAAACCCAAAACTTGAGTCCAAACATCACAATTATTGGGCTTAAAATGAACAATACAAAATCAACAAACAAAATCTGAAAAGTGATTCCCAAATGGAGATGAAATCATGTGCCAGAAGAGGATAACACATCCTTTTAGTTGTCTAGCTTAAAGGTAGTACAATGATTAACACACGTATATTTTAATTATAGTTCTTATTGGACATTTTTCATGTTCGCGGACTTCGCAATTCGGACACTGAACTTCGAAGGGACTGTGTCACAAAAGCAAAATGTTGATTCTAATCCAATGAGCTTAGACTACTTTCTGTGAAGAATTCATTTGTTAACATGTTTTGAAATACATATTTAAAGCCCTCCGGTGTACATTCATCCATTGTTTGTTCAGATTTACATTTTAATCGCACATGATTTCTTTTATATGACCCCTAAAGTGCGAAGTCCGGAGTTCGAAGTCCTAAGTATTTCAACTTGAAAAATATCCACTAAGAGTGTAAACATATGTTTATCTATATATTGATATATTACGATATTACATAATTCGTATGGTATCGCAATACGAAATGTCTATCGCAATATATAGCGCCCTTATAAATAATATGAATCAATTATTGAATCTCTTTGATTTTAATAAGTAAAATGGAAACAAGACACCAGATGTCTACAACGGTCACTATTTAAATGAATTTTGATAAAAGCATTCAAAAGTATGTGTTTCTTCCAGCAAAATGATATTGACTGTGAAATATAGTCACCATGGACATAAACACAGAGAGGAACTTGATTTGAAATAAAAAATGATAAAAATGAAGAGAAACTGTTACAAATATATTGCAATATACAGCAATACAGCTAATGAAATATCGCAACATATCGCGACTCACTTTTGGCGTATCGTTTCACCCATATTTCGTACCTTAAATATTTTTCAGAATTTTGGACAGCAATGTGTGATATTACAAAAGTTAAAATGTTTATTCAGCATGCCTCTGTCGTTATCAAATAGACGTATACAACTTAATTAAAGCGAGGGAGGAAACAATGGTCTTATAACAAAAAAGGACCCCTCCTGTAGCGAACATTAAAATGATAGAAAGTAAAATATTTGTTCATTTTATTCTTCGATGGAAGCTATTCAATAAAACAAATACAGAAAACTTTAATTTCAGTTGTGTTATTTCGGACTTAAAGTCGTATGCTTATCTAAATATTTGTCAATCAAAAATTAAATCAATATCTTTGTCAAATTTGGTGAGAATCTCTACAACAAGGATAGAGGGATCCTTCCTTTTTATCTTATTTAAAATCAAAATTCGCAACAAATTTCAGACAACAAACCGAATGTACGTAGTCATTTTGTATCCAAACTTAAGGTTGAATCATTCGAAGTCTTAGACCCATAAGGTTTTGTGAATTTATATACAGCGTTTGTAGAGGATGAGTAAAAAATGCGTCAGCCAATCAGAGCCCTCGGCGGCCATATTTGACCGATAAGCTTGAAAAATATGAACTTGGAAGACCTTTCTGTAAGGTATCTTGAAATTCTGTGAGGCAGTTGGGATCACTGAGGATTAATAAATGTTTTTAAAAAATCTTATAAAAAATATGAATAAAAAGTGCAAAGTAGTCTTCCTAGCGACCTCCTTTTTATATTTGTAAAGTTATGTCCTATTTAACCAATTTACAGAAACGACTTGTTTTTCTCCATTCTTACGTAAATATTTAGATAATTATTTCTAATTGTTTCATTGTTTTCTATGTATTCGCTCGTCTTCTTACGTAGTTATCAACCGTTATCTTCATTTATACACTGACATCCCATACCTTTATCTCATCTAGATGGGTCCCGATCAGGACAATCTTTGGAAAATTGGCTTCTTCTCCTCTGGCATAAGTCACTATCATTGCAATCCAGTACTCCAGAAAATCTATTTCAAGACATGTATTATAATTAATGATAATGTCATTATTAAACAAACAAGATTGCAAATGTAACAGAGTCGTCTCAAATTGTAAAAATGATTTTTACGGTGGAAAATATATAATTCATGATATCTGATGGACTTAATTAAATTATGTAGAGCTTTATTTCTCTCTTATGTGTGACACATTTTAGAAATTAGTAATTTCCTATTCAAACCGTCAGAAAGAAGGGTGCAGAAGAGATCTTTCAATATTCCAAATTTTGCAATTACTCCTTCCTCTTTTCCTCTTCATAAAATGTACGTAACTGAACATACCTCAACAGGTAGAAACAAATCCTTGATTTTCGACTGAGATTTTTATTTGCTATTCTTGATTTCATACTGATTAGAATATAGCTTCAAATTAACGTGATGAACTTTGACATTTTCGATTTCTCTTTTGCAATTTATACAGACAGTATCAATAAGACTCACTATTTTAAGGGAGATATTTAACACATGATCGCATAAGACGACAAAAATTAGGACAAACCGTACAAATATCCCTTGTCTTATAAATTTTCCCGATTATTGCAACTTCAGAAACAGTTATATGGCAACGAAAACCTTTTTGATAAAAAAAACTCGGATTGATCTACATGCTAGTACATTTGTATTTCATATAAACTGACATAATTTAATTCACAAAACTATTTATGAGAAATTAATACTCCGACGGGCGTATCTTGCAGTGTTGGCTTTCCTATTTTGACTTTAGTTATGACCCTTGGACGTAGCGAATTCCATGAAATTTTCAGTATTCCGAACTTGTCATGCCTGTTATAGAAGATAATAAATTGAATTCTGGTATGTAAATACATTTGAGTGTGATATAGATCAAGTTCGAGTTTAATTTTGATTGACTTAGTTTTACAAGAAAGGAGGGTATCTCCAACAAGACTCGGTTGCAGCGCCAAAGAATTAACGAATATCATGAATTTTTCAGTTTTCCGGATTTTTCATGGCTGTTATTGCAGATAATGAACTGATTTTTTTGGTATATGAATACCTCTAATAGTGATACAGATCAACTTCGAGTTTGGTTTTGATTGACCTATATTTACAGGAGTTATGGCCATTGGACATAGCAAACTTCATGAGTTTTTCAGTTTTCCGGACATTTCTTGGTTGTTGTCGTAGATATTGAACTGATTTTTGGTATGTGAATACATTATAGTGTGATACAGACTCTAAATTGGGTTTTGATTTACCTACCTACGTACAAAATTTAGGACCTCTTGACTTAGCAATTTGCAGTTTTTCAGACCTATTTCCTCACTGCAGATAATGAACTGATTTATGTGTGGCCATTCATCGTTTTGGTACAAATACAGGTCTCGATTAAATTTATGTTTAAGAAGTATTCTAGGCAGAGTTGCAGGACGGAGACTGATGCCGGTAGGGGCATTATATCGCTCAGCGATCAAAGATTTATTTTTTCTCAAATTAATGCAGCGCCGCATTTGAGTGCAAGATCGAAATCAATGTGCGTAGGGGTAAAAATGTACGGTATTCAATGACAATTCCCCGCATGAAATATCAGACCGTACACCTAATAGTTCATGAGATATAGCTAAGGTTATAGTTTTGTCAATCCAACTGACGCTTCGCATGCCAAAACTAGAATTATGACATTGGTCACACGTAAAAGAAGGCAACATAATACAGCAGGGCGACCAAGAAGATTTCATTCGTGTGGTGGTAAACAAGTTAATAAATCCTCAAACAAGCAACACCCTTCTTCTCGTCATAGTAATAAATATTAAAAACTTCCTGTTTTTCCGTTACTGTGAAATTTTACGACGTACAGTTTTTGATTATACAATAAATCATTAATTTCATTGATGTAATACATTCGCTTTATATAATCAGCTATAAATAAATGATACATGCATAAAAGTGGGCCGGTTATGCGCATGTAATCCAGATAACCACAACATCTGCTACTAACGTTTAATGTCTTGTTTGTTGTTCCTTTTCTCTCGCTGTGTGCGTCTTCTCTGTGTTTTTGTTTGGGATGTCATGGTGCTGCAACAGAGTTGGAGATCCCCACCTTTCTTATGCAGTATTGTGTTTAAAAATATCGATAGACTTGACTCGGTATAAGAGGATGCAATATTCGATATTTAAGCAATTGCGATCCGCCACTGCTATAAAACATCATTACGTTCTCAAATAAATAGCTTACAGCACAGTTGAAATAGGCTTACTTTATCGACAGTAGCTTCATAAATAGCTCCGTGACCACACTTGTTTTATTTGGCTATTTTCGTTCCCATATCATTTGGGACGGTGTCTGATGTAAATATTGTGACGTCATTCTATGGGAACAAGGATAACATTCAGGGTAAGCATCCTTTAAATAAGACGTTTCTATACGAATTTTAATACGTAATAATACGCTTACATCAGATACCGTCCAAAGAAAGAAGTACATGTAACTCTGTTTATCGAAGAGACGGGATATAATAGTAAGGGCTTCGTAATGTGCTCTTGTCATCTATTATCGATTTAAGCAGTGTTGAGATGACAGCAACTTGATTCTGAGGGAGGCTTGCGCTTTTTTGGGGGAGGGGGGGGTCATTGAAAAATTAACCTACGCAAAGTTTGCCGTATAATTCAATGGGTAGGAGTTCAAGGAAAGAATATGTATTTTAGAATAACTCTTAAAACAGAATAAGCAAATAAAGATACTATACGTTAGACTTCTCATGCCTTTTTAGCTCACCTGAGCGAAACTCAAGTGAGCTATTGTCATAGCGCGGCGTCCGTCGTCTGTCGTCCGTCGTCCGGCATACGTCGTCTGTCGTTAACTTTTTAACATTTTCGACTTCGCTTCTGAAAACGCTGCACAGAATTTCACGAAACTTCACAGGAAGCAAGTATTAAATGCCCTCTACCAAGTTTGTGTTTTTTGGAGCCGATCGGAAATCCAAGATAGGCGCCACAGGATCGGATTAGCTAAACATTTTCGACATCTGCTCTCAAACCGCTGCACAGAATTTCACGAACTTTCACAGGAATCAAATGCTCAATGCCCTCTACCAAGTTTGTGTTTTTTTAGTAGATGGGAAACCCAAGAAGGCTGCTACAAGCTCTACTTGGCAGACACATTTTGAGCTCTCCTCTAAACACGCTACACAGAATTTCATTAAATTTCAAAGGAAGCAAGTACTCAATGCCGTCTACCAAGTTTGTGTTTTTCAAGCCGATCGGAAATCCAAGATGGCTGCCACTGGCTCTGATTTGCTAACGCATTTTCGACTTCTCCTCTGAAATTGCTGCACAGAATTTCTCAAAACGTCACAGGAAGGAAAAACCTCAATGCCCTCTACCAAGTTTGTGTTTTTCGAGCCGGTCGGAGATCCCAGATGGAAGCCACAGGCTTTGATTGGCTAACACATTTTTTACTTTTCCTCTGAAACAGATTTCACGGAACTTCACAGGAAGCAAGCACTCATTGCCCTCTATCAAGTTTGTGTTTTTCGAGCCGATCGGAAATCCAAGATGTCCTCCATAGGCTCTATTTGGATGACACATTTTTTACTTCTCCTCTTAAACTACTGCACAGAATGTCACGGAACTTTACACGAATGTTAAACGTCTTTTAATTCGATAGCATCATTTAAAACCCGACAAATCCACAGCATGGACCAGACATGCACGCCTCGGGCACTAAACCCACGTCAGTGATCCCAAGTCTAAACAATGTAATATGGCCAAAAGGTATGAAAATTAGTATGTCCAAAAATGTACCAAAAGACGCAGCAGAACGGATGGGACACGACGCCACAGGACCCACGTCTTAGAAACCTCAAGAAATTTTGTAGCAGAAAATTTCAAATGCGTTGAAGAGACAGACGATCAACCAAAGTTGATCGAACTTGGCTACATGTGCCCTCGGGGACTCTTGGTCCACCAGCAGTGACAAGTAAGTTCACATTGTCCTTCTCAAAGCTTCACTAAAAGCGATTTCTTTCAGGTCTTATACTGACTTTGATTAAAAACGTAGATACAGTCTCCTCAGGTGAGCGATGTGGCTCCCTTTGGCCTCTTGTTTGTACTTAACTTGTACTTTCATGAACTAACATCATGTAAAGAAGTCTTTGTCTGTTAGCACATAACTTAACGGAGAGGAGTCTGCCTTGGAAATCACTTTGAATGATACAGTTCCATCTCCTGAGTATATATGTACGCGGTATGTACTATAACAAGACTAAGCTTAGCATATTGTTTTAATCGATGCATTATAGTGCAGTAGATGAGATATGAAAACTCTTAAGTGCATTACGAGCGAAACGAGTCTGAAAAAATGTATTGTTTTTATATACTTTAGATACGGAAAGGCCAAGATTCTCTGCTATTAAGAGGGTCACATTATTTTTTTAGGGGCAAAATATTTACTTCTAAAAAGTGTCAGGCCCCAACTATAGTCTCCTATGCATTTCTTAATCATATGCGACATTAGGCATTACAGAAATGATAATATTAAAGTGCTCAGCACCTGGTTTCACAAAAATACCTACGAATAATTTCAGGAATTTTTGTAGCTCCTGATAGCTGATCTACTAAACTTACTTAAATTTGAGAAGATTTGTTTTCGACTTTAAATTCAGTATGTAAAATGATATCAGGAAACATGAAACAATCTAACTAGAAAATATTTTTCAACCTTTTAGAAAAGAGGAGTTACGAAAAGTCATCAGAAGTTTCGTAATAAATATTATGAAACTGGGCACAGCTCTTAATTTCAAATCAATTTCAAAGCATCAAACACGTTTTTTTAATAGAAAATTCTCAGTAGTGATAATTTAATAATGCCGAATTGATTTTCAGCTACAGCCAAAATTATTTCAACAGATGCTTATAACATGTTTATGAAGTGCAATTCGTCTTGTATTTTATCGAAATGAATTACATGTATATATTATCCAACACTTGACGTAAATTCTTGATTGGGTGTTCAGCATAATGAGAACTGCGAAATGGTGGATCCTTTATGATCACACATGTGGAATGTGGAGGAGAGTAGCGATAACGTTTCATGCTAGAAATTCAAATAAGCGGAATTGAAACTATTCCTGGTATAAATTGAATTCAAAGGAATTTCCCTTCGATAACGATATATATTTTCTAGACGATCGTTTTCATACTATTAAGATAAAAGGGACGGACGTTGGTTCTTTTGAATTAAGAACATGACAGGTCCTTTCTAGAACGTCATGATAAGAGGAATAATTGCTCTACATCATAAAAAACAAAATGTCTGCTTATCAGCTAGATTTCCGCAATTATGTTAGTTAAGCAATGCATGCGCAAATCTCACTAGGACGTCCACCTGAATGTGTATCAGTCTGTGGACTTTATGAACTGCACACTGTCTTCACTTTGAGATATCATTCAAGACTTGCACTACCTTACAGGTACAAATGAAAAGTTTTCAAGGATGCACGAAAGCTTTCAAATCACAACTTTCCCATTTTAAGGTAACATCTTAAACTAGAGAATAAGTATTCACAAAACTGGTTCACACAAATCCTCTGAATGTAAATCAATATGAGTAGTCATCAATCTATGGACTTAACTGAGCTGATGATCTCGTAATCGAGAAATTCGGGTGATACAAGAATTGAAAATAATTATCTCTGTACTCGTCTTGAAGCTATTAAACAGATTACAGTAGAGATTTCGCTACACACTATTAATGGTACACTGTTCATGAGGTTGCTGTGTGGGAGGGCGTCATATCCGTGGTAAATAAAGAGAGTGATTAGTATTAATCCATCCTGAATCTGATAAAATGTATCAAATAAAGTAACAAGTGACAAAGAATTTGATACCTATGACACTCTGCAGTTCATTGCTCCCGGGATATAGATGTTCGTCATTCACTTGGCCATCAAGACCCATAGCTAGGTTGAAAACCAGGAGATAAAGACCTCTGCATGTAAGGTACGTCTGATGTGTTGTGTAATAGATGAGTTGACCCGCAAAATCAGTTATATCTAGACGTATGAAATTGCGTAGTCTAAACATGACCTGGTCACTCTGTCCTGAAAGATATTTTTTATTTTGATTTACAAAACAATATCATGCTAATGAATTGAAAAAATATGAACCTTATATATAACACCCAATATTGTTTACAAAGAAAAGAGGACATCTCAAAATTGACTCGGTTGCAGCACCAACAGCAAACGCCAACCCCGTAAAACTCAATATTCTGTTGTCCAGCTTTAAGAATGACAATTATTTCTCATAAAGCTATGCTCTTTGTAACCATATGGCCTCTCCCCCGCAATATTTATGGTGAATTATTTCTTTATGTTGGGGAATTTGCACACTGTAGAAAGATGGATACATTTAACTCTAAACTAAATCGATGTATTTATCACAGCACAAAAGTAAATTAATTCCCTTACATGAAAGAGAGATGATCTAAATATTAATTAACATAAAGACATTTGAAACAAGATAAGAAACATATTCAAGAAATTCTCAGTTAATAAATTTATCTTAAGATTTTACGGGAAATATTTTCTCAGCTTTAACATGATTAATTGTGATATTGATTTTTCAATACTTGGAAAGTCCAGTGATTGATAAGAACTTAATTACAAATTGGTATTATCTATGAGTTGAAGAAATGATTGTCAATTCTACACGTAAAATACCAGCAAATTGAATTTATTTACGTACAATCCCTCATAATTTCAGGTGCTTTTGAAGAGTTGTTGACAACCTTGTCTTTGAAGGATGAACACGAAATTATCTGGCAATCATATTGTGCAATTTCCCTCCCTTGTTTAAATACAATATGTCATTTTTCAATTGTCAGAATAACTTTCAGATTTACTTTCTCTATGGATTCTGTCAAATTATGTTTCGTGAAATAATTTTGTTAAATCATCAACGATGTTTTCTTTCCACGACAAAGTACAGCACATTTATTAATCACATAACGCGAAGTACGAAGTATGGCTTGTAAGCCCGCACTGGCTTACATCTTATCAATGTCTGAACTTTCCAAGAGAATGAAAGGGTTCTCTAACAATAGTCCAATAGCACCTACAGCAATACAAAAAACGCCCTATGCGAAAACACAAAGTAGATACGAATAGCAAGAGAAAAATATTGAATAATTACATTATTTTTGAATGTATGGAATTCATAAAAAAGTTCTCCGCGAGGTATTTGACAGTCAGTGTTTTAAATGTTTTTCCTGACATGGTCGCCATAGCACTTTCGATATAGACATAACCTCAGACAGTGCATGTTTTGTAGTAGTAAGCTAGAGGTGGGACCAGATGTCCGGGAGAAGTAAACATCCCCTGTTTGGCTAACCGCACCCACCGTCGATGTTTATGAACGGAAAATGAAAACAATATCTAAAACATGCACTGTCTGAGGTAATGCCTATAACGAAAGTGCTATGGTGACCACGCCAGGGAAAATATTTAAAACACTTACTGTCAAACCCCTCGCGGGAAATTTTTTTAAGAGCTCCACATGGTAAAGGGCATAAGTGTGACTGAAATGAGATAAAGGAGATCCTGGCGACAATCTCAACAGCACTCACAATAGAGCACCAAATGGAGCATCGACGGACCCCTAGCAAGCTAGATGTGGGACCAGGTGCCCGGGAGGAGTAAGCATCCCCTGTTTGGCTAGCCGCATCCGCCGTCGATGTTAATGCACGGAAAATGAAAACAATATCTAAAAACATGCACTGTCTGAGGTAATGTCTATATAGAAAGTGCTATGGCGACCGCGTCAAGGAAAATATTTAATCCATTTACTGTCAAACCCCTCGCGGGGAACTTTTTAAGAGCTCCACACGGCAAAGGGCATAAGTGTGACTGAAATAAGGACACGACGATCCTGACGACAATCTCAACAGCACTCACAATAGAGCACCAAATGGAGCATCGACGGACCCCTAGCAAGCTAGAGGTTGGACCAGGTGCCCGGGAATGTAAGCATCCCCTGTTTGGCTAGCCGCACCCGCCGTCGATGTACATGCACGGAAAATTTAAACAATATCTTAAAACATGCACTGTCTGAGGTAATGTCTATATAGAAAGTACTATGGCGACCACGTCAGGGAAAATATTTAAAACACTTACTGTCAAACCCCTCGCGAGGAAATTTTAAGAGCTTTTTTAAGAGTACATATTGTTTTCATTTTCGTGCGGCTTGAACATCGACGGCGGGTGCGGCTAGGTAAACAGGGGATTCTTACTCCTTCTTGGCACCTGGTTCCACCTCTAGCTTCCTAGGGGTCCTTCGATGTTCAATTTGGTGCTCTTTTAGGAGTGATGCTGTGATTGTCATGAGGATCTTCTTTACCTCATTATATTTATGTTACGAAAAGAATTTTCCTCCACCTCTTTACAATAACATTTTGAACTAACTGCTTGCTATCTATTTATTACAACTTGTCACTTGTATTTTCATATATGTGCACAACCACTGTAATTGCCCGAGATAAACCTATCAGCACGATTGTTATTGATTTAATCAATAACAGTGTGACGTCATAACGCCCAACATCGCGGATGAATTTGAATTGAATATTAACAAATTTAAAATCCTATCCTATACAATATGGAAAGTAGGAACATCATCATATAGAAAGTCTAATTCATAACTAAAATCTTCCTCGTTTATCCCTTACCTATTTCATCGACTGTGTCTTGACGCTTACAGAATTCGACATCAACAACAAGCGACAGAGGCAAGCGCAGCTATAATAGCTCTCTGTCGATTGATGTCACATCCTACACTCAACGGAATATTTCGAATGAAGATTTCGTGTCACATTCAGCGTTGCATGTGATAATTTCAAAATAAACCCCTCATAAACACAGTACACAGTATAAGAGAAGTCCATAAACTAACGCTGTCAACATTTCATGTTTTCATCGCACTGCAACTGACTCAAACGGATACTAAATAGGAATACATTCCGCAAGCAAAACTAGTTCGAACAAGTCAACATGTAGAGAGTAATAAATAAGTTATTTGGTCATATTTTGGCATATTCCATTGTTGATTTTTTTAATTTGTAACTTGATATATCATAATGCATTAATAGCAATTCTCTGTAACCATTTAAACAATTTCGGCACGCATGGTCTCCGATTTTCATGAAATTTCACACATAAGTAGTGACCAATGAAAAAAAGGCGAATATGACCAAAACTTTAATTTCTAGCAAATCTGGTTGCTATGAAATTGGCAAAATTGAGCTACTTTAAAGCTCTATAATTTGGTCTATATATGACATTAATGGAAGATGTTTATGCATCCAGAGATCAGGACCTAAGATTTTAAATAAGCTCCTTGATAGTGTCTAATATTGTCAAAAAGGCTGGTTACCATGACAACATAATAAGCTAATTTTAATACATTGATTTCAAAATGCTGTGTGTATTTTCTAATTTTTCTTCTCTATTGATGGGTATACATGTACGATAAAGAAATGGAATCTATTTTATAAAATAAGCCAATTCAAGATAAACCTACCTGTTGCTATGTACATAAGCTACCTTAACAACGGTAACTGTGGTCTATAATATTACTAGTTTTGCAACTTTGGAGTTGTTTTTTTTTTAATTTTTGTATCATAATGAACAGATAAGATTGTTGGAATATATCCAACACAAAGAGTTCTTACAAAAACCGTTTCCAAGTTATTGGGAACATATGTGCAATGGCAACCATTTTTTATTATTTTTTAAAAATAGTCAATTCTAATCCCAGGAAGTTAAAATTCAATATTGATAAAGATCAATTAAGCCTCTATCAAAAACAAGAGAAAACTTTCGAAAAAATTATTGTTGCTATAGTAATTTGACCATACTATCTAAAAATCAGCATATTTTTTTTCTGTTTTTCGGAGCCTTTTCCTCAAAAAACGAAAGAGGCTTTCACAATCTTTTTACATATATGATAAAGCAAAGTCTAAACTTTTTTTAGGTTTGAAATTTTTCAGATTACCTTACTTTGGATGCCCATATCCAAGGACTAAAAGTGGGCCCATGTGCAATTTTTACACAATCGTTCCCATAGCAATGGGCTATTTCCTAAATATTTTTTAATATATTTTTCAATGTAATGAAATATCTACCTGAATACATTAATGAATTATCATCATTTTGAATTAAAATTCAGTGGTCTAGTAAAAAAGGACTCTAATTATCATTTAAAATTGCTTTCATTTTTGCGTTTTGAGTTCATGTTGCCAACGAACACACACTTCGTTCCAATTTAAATACTAATGTTTAGTTTGCATAAACAACTCAAAAATATAAGTAATCTATCATTGAATTTTGAAAAAATGCCAAAAACACTATTTTGATAGGGTGCCTGTGTTGTTGTTATGGAAATATATAGATAAGACCATAAACCCAACATTATTATTACTTAACTTGAAAGAGCAATGATACGGTACTGATATTTCATAAGTGTTTGTTTAAGATTATGCTGAATAAATGAAGTCAATTTTAAATTCCGTTTCCATGACAACCGGATGTGATATTAAGAATTTTTTTTCACATTTTTTTGCTTTTGGGTCAGACCCAACCTTATGCATAAATTTTAGCCGTGCCATGGGTCCTTCATAAAAGTACAAATGCTTACAGTGAATATTGGTTCGGTAATTCAAGTCAATAAAATTCAAATTCAAAGGTATTTAGCGTATATGTATAGTACCAATCAAATTTGCAAAGTTCAAGCTACTGGCCGTGAATAGGAGTGTTCCTACACTGTGAATCAGCTCTCACTTCCTTTGGCTTTGACAAAAACAATTTAGATTTACCATACTTATTAGCCATTCTCTGTAAGGACCAATATCGAGTGGCACGGCATATTATGGATTTTGATGATTTTCGGTATAATGGGTATATATTAAGTACTGCCCATAAAAATAACACTTTTAGGCCAATGTCACCTCTGGTTGCCATAATAACGAGGTTATTCTATTTATAGCACTTTTGGCACCATAAAATAAGCCAGCTCGTCGCTGTGGATGCCACTGTAACAGCATTTTCATTTTATATAATCTATTCTTCCTTACTTACATTCTTACTTAGTACACTTTGTTATGTGATATATATTTCAGGAAGCTTATTGTCTGTATTAAGCCAATATCAATTATAATAAAGCAAAAAATAGAAGTGAAAATAAGGGCCATTTTAGTGTGTTTTTGACCATTTTCAATCTTAAATATCACAAAATGCACCAATAGGAGACCAGTGATTTTCATCAAAAGAAATATATGTTTATTGACAAATTAAATGAATGGAAAATTGAAGTGGGCTATTCAAGACAAAGGAGGGGATCTCCAACAACATCAGTTCCAGCACCAACAGCAAAACCCAAAACACCCAGCGCAAATACACAGAGCAGACACAGAAAGAGACGCAAATGGACAAGAAACGTCAACGCGCAACACAGAAACATCAAACAAAAAGGACTACACATAAACCAACGAGACCAATGGGTAACCGGTTTCGACTTAGGATGGTCATCTGCCACGAAAACAGCAGAAGGTGTGGTTATCCTGGATTACGTGCGAACAACGCTCTCACTTTTCCGATAGCCCAGAGCTCTCTAAGAACGAACAATTTAGGTGTAAAACCCCTTCCTCAGTGTCAGATGAGCGCACACAAACAAGTCTGCAAAAGGCAGGGGCCGAAGCAACACAGATGAATATGATAATTGATATAAAAAGAGGGCATACGTAATGCAATCCGTGCTCTGTCGGTGTTATATAGTAGTTTTCCCCCATAGCAGCTTTTTTCCCCGGAAAAACTGCTATATCGTAGAAAAACTACTATATAGTAGATTTTCCGGGGGAAAGTCACTATATAGCCATTTTTCCGGGGGGGGGGGGTGGCTGTAGCGACAAACGGCGGACAAACAGATTACTCACTTTACTATTAGCTCAATAGAGTCTTCTGGTGTTTATTTGTCATTAGTGTTTGATACATTTCCTTACCTCTGTTATGCCATGTACCATTTTCAGAATCATAAAGACACTGATTGATGTACACTTCAATTCCATCCGTGCTGTCCAAATGCTTTACTGGTTTGTCTAGGAGACTAATTGCTATTGTTGTTTTGCCAACTCCATAATGTCCAACTAACATCACTCGAATGACATTTGATTCTGCCGAGTCATCTTTCAAAGCACGAAGATATTTCAATGTGGCCTTTCTTCCCAAGGATTTTACCTCTTTTGGCGCTTTGTCTATCTGAGCACATAACTCTTCATATTCTACAATTGATCGTTATTTCAGTTCGAACATTAATCAGGAATAAATACACGTATTATGTTTTCTTAGATTGCAAAGACATTTTTACAAGGTAATTAGAAAATAAATCTTTTAAGTTGGGTATTTATGGGTGTGTTTTTCAAGTTGATGATATGCAAATTTTGTTTGTATGTTCATCTCACAGTGAGGATGTTATTTTAAACCACAACTGTGCGTTCTTCGAGACATCGTAGTAATCAGGTCGTGCTCACATAGTCCGGATAACCACACAATCTTCTACTTGCCTAAGTCGGTACCGGTTGCGCATTGGTTTCGTTTATTTTTGTGGTCTTTTCTGTTCCATGTTTCAATGATGTGAGTAGGTATTCCTTGTCCTTTTGTGTCTTTTTCTTTGAGTGTCTGCTCTGTGTTTTTGCATTGGGTGTTTTGCTGTGGGTGTTGCAGCCTAGAGTTGTTGGAAATTCCCTCCTTTCTTCCATTATTCATGAAGTGTTCCTTAACAGTCCATGAGAATACCAGAAATAGTAATATTACTTAAAACTGTAATATTTCTGTTAACAACAATCCTTGATATCATTGAAAACAGTAATGTTACCACCTTATATTACATCTTTCTGTAATATAGACAAAGCAACGTTTTAAAACTACAAACTCAGTTTGTATCACTCAATTCTTTTATTCAACAACAAATCCAATAAATATGTACCAATTTTTCAACTGTAAAAGTAAGATAATGTCCATTTGGAACCTATTATTCACTTATTCTTCTTTTTGGTATCATATTTTCTTCAAATATGTTGAGGAAAACATTTTCCTAATGTTTTAAACAATTTTTCACTGTACATATGAATGAGATACAATTCCTAACCACCCTCATTTCTCTCCGAATCCACTGGTATAAGAGCGAACTGACTATCTAAATAGTATTACTGCTTACAGTAATATAAAGAGATAAATTTCCAAGAGAGACAACTCCAATTTAATTCATATTATTATCTTTAGTAATATTACTGTTTTCAGTATTCTCTTGGACTGCTAAAATAATAACATGTCTACAACTAGAATTATATACATACATGAACACCAAAGTATTAAATCTATTACATTCTTGTCGTCTAGTAGGCGTTTAACATGGGACATGATCTAGTAATGTTCATATAATAAGATCAATATCAGAATGTAGACGTACATTTACAGCAAACGCATGAACAAATGAATTAAAGAAGATCCTGACGATAATCTATCACAATAGAGCGCAAAAATGAGCATCGACGGACCCCAAGCAAGCTAGAGGTTGGACAAAGTGTCCGGGAGGAGTAAGCATCCCCTGTTGGCTAGCCACACCCGCCGTCGATGTTCATGCACGAAAACGAATACAATATATGAAGTGGATGCACTCTCTGAGGTAATGTCTATGTAGAAAGTGTTATGGCGACCATGTCAAGGAAAAATATTCAAAACACTTACCGTCAAACCCCTCGCGGGGAACATTTTTACGAGCAATTGAATCAATGGAAAAAGTAGATAAAGTTGTGTTTCGTACTCTGTTCCATTTCGACACTACGTTATTCGACATATGCATATCGCTGATCAATGTATTTTTGTTCATTGGTTCATAGATGAGAAAATTTATATTTCATCTTACCTTCGATGATCTGAAAGGAAGATTATGAAAGTATAAAATAATGAAAATTCATGTTCAGTTACTAAAATATGATTGTTGTTTCTGAACAAAACACTGATCTTTTTTTTCCAACAAAATAAATACTATATGTACAACGCTTGTAAACGCAGGACCAAGATTGGAAGCCTAAGCTTTTGTTAAGATAATTACAATTACAGCTACAAAATGACTTATTTTCTACAGTGATTCGTGTAGAAACAGTTCAAATGAAAAAGAGCTCCAACTTGATCTGTAACTGTCTACAAATCACTTTGGTTTAAATTTTCACAGATGAGGATTTACTTTCCGAAACACGTGTCTGGTGCATTAGAATTGGTTGAAAATTTTGTTAAGGCAGGTAACGATTTGGAACACTTCAATTTTCTTACTTAGATATACTCACATATCAAAAATCATTTCAATATCTGCAAGAACAGCGAAAAACATCGAGGACACTGAAAGTTTCATGAAACTGATTTCGAGGGCCATAACTAATGAAAAATACGTCAATTCCAACGAAACTTCAGCGTGGTCTGTTTTTTACTTGTCTATACTCACAAACAAAAAATTCAGTCCAAAGTTCAATTTATTTTGTATCTTTATATGTTTATATCTTTGAGGACACTGCTCGAATAAGATCTGTATTTGATCTATTCATACGTATTCCACTTATTGTAATACGTTTTCTTCAATTGAAAAAAAATGATACAAACCTTTCTGGACTGAATGTGAGCATAATCCTTTGCGGATTTCCCTATCTGAAATGAAATATGATTTTCACATTAAACATTTGTATGACACAAAACATTGGGAAATAAAGTGTTTCAGTAAATGAAAGTCAAACACAAAATCTGAAATCAGATTACTAAACTCACCATCAAAAGGTTAACAAATTCTTGAAAAATTAAAAAATAACCCATAATTTTCTCCAGGGGGATATTACATTATTTAGATTGAGGATCACTGACGAGGGTTAAGTACCCGAAACTTGCATGTCTTGTCCATGCTGCAAATTTATCAGTTCTTATATGATGCTATTGAATTTGAATACGTTTAACACATAAGATAACGGTGGTACAAAATGAAGGCTTCTATTTTATAAATTATGCAAGTCTTTTCATCTTATCTACTTCACTAAGCCATAATAAAAAAGAACACTAACCTTATTTTTGATGCTCAAAAGAGCACCGGCATCAATAAGTGTTTTCACCACCTCATGAGATTCACCAAAGGTAGCTTTATGTAGAGGTGTCCACAGCAACTATTTAAGTGATACAATATAATACTTTATTTCACATGTCCTATAGGAAGCAATAAGCATTTTCATGAAAGTCCAAAATTTTTGTATTTTCAGCCGTTTCAGCAGGATCACTTTTTATTTCATTCAGAGAGGGTTTTTGTTTAATTCATACTTTTCCCGCATCTGAAACCAGTCAAACTGATTAGTTATATCTAGTCGGAGGAGTAAATATAACCATGCTCACGTGAAACTCAAGGCTCTGTGTCAATACTTTTTCGGTAAATACAACGTGTTTACCTTACATTACTGAGGGAAATTATTTTGCTATGTGAAGTTTTCATTCGAAAGTAATTATCTCACCTTTCAAGTAACATACAGGCAACTTGCCAGGGTATGTATTCCGAATCACTTTCTAAACTTTGCCCTCATTTTATTCCAAGATAGAGCATACCAGGATATATTCATTTTTATTAATACAAAGCCAACTAATGCTATAATTCCAATTTTTTTTTACCAAAATAAGTCTTATTATAATAATACCGAAGAATATTGATCGTGTGGTAGTCAGACTCGTCACTTCAGAATCAATTTCGTCCCTTCGGAATCACTGTGTTAAAGACGTTTCAGAAAAAGATATATATTGTGTAAAATGACACAAATTCTGAAAACGGAATTGTTTAAGCTTTAATCGTAATATTTTTGTATGTCAGTGTATGTTCTATACATTTATTTAAAAAGGGGGGGGGGGGGGGTAGCGGCGTCACTGTCTGCGTAACTCACTTGGGAAATCGAAAATTTGCGCAATTTTCTTCCTTCGCATGCATTTTAAAAATAATTTTGATACTTGTAGACAGATTACGATATCTCGTATCTTATCTCCTATCTTATTATATGTATGTTCTATGATCATCATGTATTTGCTGTATACCAGAGCCAGAAATCAGTTATGAAAATTTTACTGCGACGTCAACGTATAACGCAATGAATGTCACGGCAATATAAGTCCCATAAAAAATGTTATATACATAAACTTGAATACCGTTGTACATGGGCATCAAACTCATGTGAAAAATTAAGAGAAAACTATAAAAAAAATCTGGAAATAAAGCTGCACTTTGTTGCTTTACTTCAAATTTCGATTATATGCATTGACTCATATGAGCAAGATTATAATTACTAGGGCTGCAACTGCAGTTATTGTTGACGGTACGATGGAACTATCTCCTAATCGAGCCTTTTCGATACATTTGAGTATGGTTTATGTGCTTTTTTTCTTCTAGAAACGTAAGCAGTGGCAGCACCAAAATCCTTCAATCTGAATTAGATTAACAATGACGTCCACTAATGGAAAATTGTTTCAGTGCCAGATCCAGCTTTCGATTAAGAGGGGGCGTAAAATCTGGGTCTGGGGACCGCCAAGGTTCCTAGCAGGTCCAAGGTGGAGCCCTGGTATAGAGACCAGAAGTGGGGGCTAAGCCCCAGGAAGCTCTTGCATTCCAGCCTTTTGGACCCATTTTCGCGACTGTAATTGAAGTATGGATTGATACATTTTACGATAATACTTACTCACAGGTAGTTAATATTTACATTACCATTTACTCTTTTTAGATTGAAAATTATCATTCTACGAAATGTACCTTTGGTTTACAAATTTAGGGGGGCGCCCCCTTGAGGTCGTCACTGATATTGTTATCAAAAACGTCAACTTCAAGTATCCCGATAGCTGACGTTTATACGATGTAGACAAGCTATAGGAGTTCGACGCCAACCCCATCTCATATCAAAAGGAAAGTAGAAGCGGACGTCAATGATAGTCTTTTGCGTTAAGCTCCTGTGCACACAGCAGTTTACCCAAATTGTTCTACAATAATTTTTCATTTCTCCAACTTTTTGCAGCCTCTACAAGAATATCTCAACCCCCCCCCCCCCCAACAAAAAACCAAGCCCGCACGAGACGTGCCTAGAAAAAACCATGTACGACACTGATTCGAAAGTGGCGAGTGGGTATGGCTTGGGAATTTCAGAAAATGCAGTGGGTTGAATCCTAAATCTAAAATATAATTCACAAAATCAATTCTGAACTTTTGCACCAATCAAAGTTTTGTAATACTTTCCTCTTACTGAAGTTAAAAAATTGAAATGTTTCCTTTTGATCAGCTCCGTGCACCATGTTCTCCCGCTCTTTTTATTGTGACCAATATGACGTAACACGCACGTTCGTTTTGGTGGATATTCAGTGCGGCAAATAAACAACAACAAAAAACCTCTTTGTTGATGGTATTCAATTAATTCGGAAAGAAGAAACATACGAATTATAGGCCTTAACAGGAAGTGATTCGCAAGTGACAAAGTTGCCTGTATGAAAAACTTAAATCTTATTTTTCACTATGTTCGACATGACATTTGTTGTGGCATAGTTTGTTTTTACATCTGTCTCGTTTAAGACGAGACGTTTCTTTGCCAAAATAATTCTGGCAGAAAGAAAATTCATTGTTTTGTACATTTGTTGTTGTATTGTAAGAGATCAATTCATATTTTGAAATAAAAGACACATTTAGAAGTGGTTCAAGTTTTGTATTTTGAAGGTGGGATCAAGGTTCAAGAGATTGCCGTTGCAAAATCAATCGTGGGGCGCGCATAAGGTCTTAAGAAATGAAATACTAGTCGAGAACAAACAGTTTGTGTAGTCGAAGAGTGCAAGAATCTCCGGTGCTCCACGATTAATTTTTCCAAAAACAATAACTTGAACCTTGAGCCCACCTTCCAGGTTCCAAACTTGAACTTACTAAAGGAAAGACATGATGATTATGATGATTCATTCTGATTTCACAGGAACGCTCCTACATTTAGACAGTGTTTTTTGACAATGTGGATATACTTTGTTTTGTAATTCTAAGAAAGTGGATTTAATCTTAATTGTATATGAGCGTGGTGTTATTGCATAACAGATTTTTCGCAAGGCATAGGGTAGGCATGGATGCGACAACTGAATAAGAATTGTTCAATTTTGACAGTTTATAGGAGTTTGAACTTTGGTTTCTCGAATCACAAACTGTGTAAAACCGTGTAGCGAAGCAAAGAGGTTTTTCGTAAAATTTGTGATACGAGAATCCAAAGTTCATACTCCAATTAAGTGTCAAAATTGAACAGTTAATTTTTATAATTTCCAAACCCCAATTTTTTTCCAAATTTCACAAATATACTCATGAAATGAGTAATTTAGTACACTGCGTACATGTATGAAAATATCAACTCCGTAGGGCCCGTATGCGAACTAGTTCACAACGAAATAGAAATAATGTATACGTAGCTAGTTGAAATGACAAATATGGATAATGACCATATCCCTGTATACAGCACAAAATCGATAATTCAGAAAATCAGAAACCGAAGGCATACAAAATCAGGACAAAACAGGAACCAAAGCAAACAAACAAAAACCTCCACCACATGAAAAGAAGCAAACTCCAAATGTGTCAAAACTATTTGTTTCCCATCTGGATCGCCATATACCAATTAATTATATCATCAGATGATATGACGTAGCTCTTTGATGACACATTCTGCATTTCAAGTTCAAGGTCGCCGACAAGGCAGTTATGTGTTTGGATTGTACACGCAGGAGCTGGGAGTTTAGTTTAAACTTATCTTATTTCCGAATTTATACTGGGTGTTTATACTGACAGATTCTCTGTACTTATAGGTCTAATACTTGCAGAAAACGGCATGATTATGATTTATTGGTATCAGAATACCTTCCTAGGATTTAGTTATTTCATACGTTGTTGAATTCTGAAAATTCATAACGATACTGTACCCTCATCGAGGCCGATGTAGGTCGCCGTCTTTTGATCTCTCATCTTCTTCTCTGTGAAAATGCATCACTAGAAAAGTTTCTAGTGTCAATAACTCATAGGTTCAGAACGATTGTATCTCATAAAAATTGTTTGAAAAGGTGATCTTCGGTCCTTTTCGTTCAAAACTTTTGAACGTCGTCAGCCATTGGAAAATTTCAAACGCGAGATAATCGACCCAAAAAGTGCTACGATGGGATTGTAATTTTGAAGAAAAGATATCGGAGATTCTGTTTCTCTCGTTGTTTTGATGCATTTTCTGTCTATCATCAAAATATAAGGACATGGAATGATCTAAATACCTAGGAGCTTAAAAAACAGGCACATAGCAACCGAAACCGCGTACACCGGTACATCATCGAAAGTGTCATACAGTTTTCATAATTCTGATATTGGGCTACTGTTAACAGAAATATTTTTGTGCATTTTTATCGCCCAATATCAGATCTTAGCAACTTTGAATGATTTTGATGATAGTAGTTCCGGCTTATCCGGTATTTCATCGTTTTCATTGGGGTATGAACGTGTATTTTGGACCAATCAAAATGCGTAGATTCGTGTTAACAAGCATATTTAGAAAGTATAAGTGTGCTTAAATACCCAACAATAAGAAGAACATACAAAAATTAAATATTTGAAAAAAAAAACATATATATTCTCTTATTATGCATACATCATCTTGAATATTAACGTCTGCTCGGGCTCTAATGAGAGAAAGTACAACATCATTGTATCCTGCAGAGGCTGCGTGATGAAGCGGTGTCTGGAAGTGCTGTGATTATTAATAAAAGAATCATTAATGGAAATGTATGCCTGAAAATATCATATTAAGACATTTAACATTATGCTACTGAATTTGAAGACGATGTTAAATAAGTTGAAGACGTTTAACATTAGATGAAAAATAGGTATCTGATTGCCGAGCCATATATGTCTCCTACCGGCATAAATGTATGCCCTCCTACTCTGCCTAGAACGCTTCAATTGAACATAAATTCAACTTGACCTGTACTTACGCCAAAAGATTAACTAAAGGCGCACACACAAATAAGTTCAATATATGAATTCGGAAAATGTCTGGAACACTGAAATATTCATGAAATTTGGTCAGTCCAATTTATTTGCCAAGTCAAAGGGCCATTAAATTTTGTAAAAAATATGTCATTCAAATCGCAAGATGTAAACTTGATCTGTATCAAGATACAACATATTCACATAGCAAACATCAGTTTAATATCTAAAACAGCCAAGAAAAGTATGGAAAACTGAACATTTCGTGAAATTTGTTGTGTCCAATAGTCATAACTAATGTAAGAATATGTCAATCAAAACTCAGACTCAATTTATCTAAATGTCTTTAAATTGAATTCACATTGCAAAAATCTGTTTATTATTGACAATAATATTGGTGAAGAAAAGTCCAGAAAACTGAAACATTCACGAAATTTGGTCAGTCCAATGGCCATAACTCTTGTACAAATATGTCAATCGAAAGCGAACTCAAACTTCATTTGTATCACATTGAGCATTGAGATATATATTCACAAACAAAAAAAATCTATGCAACAACAGTGGAAAAAATGCCTGGAACTCTATAGTGTGACAGATAAACAGACAGATGAACAGACAGGCTAACGTGTGAAAACTTTAAGTCCCCTCCGGCTAGCCGATATGGGACGAATAAAAAATGTCCATATTTGAAGTATATGTTAATTCAAGAAGTTCATAATCTTACAAAATATTAATCAAAGACTTCACCGTTATTTGGTTAAAAAATTATTGATTCTCGGGTTTCCTTTTAATAATAATACGGAAGTGTTCCAACTCTATACCTTCATGAAGAAAATTTCAAACAAATTATTCTGCACCAGACACGTGTTTCGAATATTAAATTCCCATTAGTGATGCCTCCAGCGGAGCCACCAAAATTCATCTCAGTAGCGCCCTCTTTTATTTTTTGAATTTAGATTTGTACATTTACTTTACGGAAAGTACGCAGCTCCGAATGAGGTCGATTCAGTAGCATATCCAAATAAAATATATGTTCAAAATAGCATTGGATTGAGGGTGCTAAGATGTTAACCTCCTTTAATTTCGATGATAGTTTTGAATTGAATGTTGATTGAAGTTTTCGAAATAGTAATATAATATTTATGATACCAAATGAATCAAAGGCCAAAACGAAGCTTCTTTCAGGCGACAGATCTGGAAAGAAATAATCAATACACTTCTAAACAACAAGCCACGGGTACGATTTTAACTGCTCCACACAGTAACAAGAAATAAGTGTTTATAATAATAATACGGAAGTGTTCCAACTCTATACCTTCATGAAGAACTTTCAAACCAATTTTTCTGCACCAGACACGTTTTTCGAATGTCAAGGTACCCAAAAATAAGTTTCAACAGGCATAACTCAGCACCT
This sequence comes from Pinctada imbricata, assembly GCA_033119305.1. Lineage (NCBI taxonomy): Eukaryota > Metazoa > Mollusca > Bivalvia > Pterioida > Pteriidae > Pinctada > Pinctada imbricata. The sequence continues at coordinate 61,686,753 of VSWD01000003.1, forward strand.
TATTGAACGACATTCCCGATATTCAAACTTGACCTCTTCTTCATTGTTAAAAAATGAATTGATTCTTTGCAGTGGTGGTTTCTTAAGATAACCGGACACCGCGAAATAAAAACGGTTTTCAGACTAATGCAGTAGACTTTCATTTTACAGATTTCTAGACCCGACATTACAATATTTGACGTCACGATTTGAACGAAATAAATTTATCTGCTGTAGCAAGCGGGATGGAGGAATTTACCCCACATCTGGCAAATTTCTTGCAATCTGATTGGTCGAGTAGAACCGAATATTATTATGTATCATTTTACTGACAAGATATTATTTTAATATCCTGCTTCTACTAAGACGCTTTACGATATTGACGTCACCGAGGTGCTTTAAAATATGTTGACGTTACATACACAAGCCAAAAGCCATCGGTTGGATAAATTCGTTATACAGTGTTTTACAGCGGGGATACAAAAATATATTGGGTCGATGAAAAAAAAATTGTATTGGGCTCGGCTTCGCCTCGCCAAATAAAACTTTTTTCATCGACTCAATATATGTCTGTATTCCCCCCTGTAAAACACTGTATAACTAATTATATACATCACAATATGGAACAGTTGTAACAAAATTTAAATCAAAAGACTGTAATCACTATATTTCCCCTTCACGATTCTCGCAAACATTTTACGCTATTGAAAATGATAGAAATATCTAAAGGCTTCAAATGCATACCTCATTTTGAGCATCGACATCAGCTCCAGATTGTATCAGCAAATTTACAACATCGGTCTGTCCTGCTTTTGCTGCCACATGTAAAGGGGTTTCTCGAAGCTGAAAAAAAGACCAAGAAGCCCCAATTGATATTCAAGAACCATTGGAAGATATAATCGAGATCCCTTACGTGGGAACGTTTCAGAAATCACAGCGTAACAAACATACAGAAGATGTAACAATAGGCCTGAGTTGGTCACAACGATCACCCGAGAACATAGTAACCCTGTACATTCTTATCTGATAAAAGAAAGGAGGGGAAAAACCAAGAAACTCGGTTGCAGCACCCACAGCAAACCCCAAAACACCGAATGGAAAAACACGAGCAGACATTCACATAAATACGAGATGCAAAAGGGAAAAGGGACACTAACTCACACCATAAGAGCATGAAACAAAAGACAACACATAAACCAACGAGATCGATGGGCAACCGGTACCGACTTTGGACGGTCATCTGCTACGCAAGTAGCAGAAGGTGTGGTTATTCGGATTACGTGCGCACAACCCTTCGCTTTTCCGATTACTCAGAGGTCTCTGCGAACGTACAATGGTGGTGTAAAATAACCTTCTTACTGTTAGATGAACATACAAACAGAGAGTGTAACACAGGGGCCAAAGAAACACTCAGAAGGATACGTAAATAGATACAAAAACAGAAGACATACGAAATACAGCCCGTGCTCCGCATGCTCATGCATGTGAACACCCGAGAAGTCCGATTGAGATTCAGAGAGGACATGTCGTCGGGGCCCTGTCTTCTCTAAAGAGGTTTGTACAGGACGCGTCATGGAGTCCTGTCGTCACAGTCAGAGTGTAATTCTTAAGGTTGCGCTGGTAAAAGGCTGTAGATTGGTCCAGTACCAAGCCGACTGGTGACAGATGGATCATACCCTCGGTAAAGAAACTATCCTTAAGTAAATCAGATATTTGTATTATTCTAAGAATCATAAACATCTAAAGAAAGTCAGCCTTCAGGAGCCTATGAAACATTACTCTGATACTTTATACATATGATCATCTCTGTCGCTTCCCTTTTGGACACATTTGGCTGCAAGTGCTCTGAATTTATCCGTATATCCCCAACGTAATTTGAGACTTAGAGCACATCAAAATCTTTCAAGCAGTTACGAAAGTCGAATATGTTTGAATGTAGACGAACGCATGATGGATTCAACGCTTTGCTCAGGTGAGCTAGAAAGGGAGCAAACAGACGGAGACAACAAACAATATTATTTCCTAAGTACAGCTTGTAGGATCTTGAATTTAGTTTCTTTATAAGTATTTTAAATTCCTAGATTGTTGATGAAATACATGTATAGACCTTGGACTTTTACTATCATGAGTTAATAATATTTGTCTCTTCACTTCAGATACATGTCTGCAATAATTATTGATGATAAGTCATTACAATGTATATTGAAATTAGAATAAACATTTGTATTCTTTTGAAGTTCTGACTCAATTCATTCGGAATATCTAACTTAATGAAACAGAGTAAACTAATGAACTATTTTAAGACAGCAACACTTTATTTGCAACAAAATCATTCATTGGGTCCAATTTGTATTTACATTAACGACAATACAAATGTATTCATAACCCTATCTTAATGATTGACCATTACAATTTATACTTTGAAGTTGCGTTAATTTTTGGGGGGAATGGAGATTGTTAAAACAAACTTTAACAATCCCCATTACCTACGTGAAATGAACTATTTTAGCTCAGAGACGTAGTTTGCATACTAATGATGGTACAACCCAAATTCCAGGAACATTGCTCTACTGCGGGTATATAAAGCGACTCCTTGTTCAGTAACCGTGTCATTTGATTCGTATGTACGTCAAGTTCGCTGCACAATAGAACTTTTTGTAGCTGAAAAAGAGACTATATTGATACACATTATTACATTCAATATAACTTTGAAAACAATAGAAAGCCAAGAAATGTTCGCTTCTAGAATAAGCATGCGTGTGAGCAGAGAGAGAGCATGTTCCGAAAACTTTAGGCATTTTGAAAAGTTGGGATAGAAAATACATCGGTAATTGATGTTAAGAACATACAATTTTACAAAATAAACCAGAAGACGTTCCAAGTAACAACTTTCACAAAACAAAGCGAACAAACTATTTTTGCCTCCCACCCCTTTTTCTCTTTCATGCATGATGGTATTCATTTCATTTCAGTATGTTTCTCTTTTTTCAAACCTTGAATTTGTCAAAAAGTGCTAAAAATATGCATACTCACGTTGAAAATACATTTATTTCAATATACAAGAGTATATCCGTTCAAATGTATATGTAACTGTGTACGTAATATCACAGAGTAGGAACGCTACTTCGTCCATTCCGGATTTAGATGATTACCGAAGCGAGACACATACATGTATGTACAACGATGCCTCTGTTATATTGTTATAGTAAATTCCATCGGCTTTATTCAGTTTCTTGTGATTTTTTTTACTCTCATCACTTTTAAATAACACAAATATAATCAGATTGTCTTTAATATATGCTTAAATCTAGCTAAGACGACGGCAAGAGTTGAAATCAGTCTTTTTTTCTTTTATATTTGATAAGGTGACCCTCTTGATAAAATGAAATTAAGACGAAATATGCTATCATTCACTAATGTATAGAAGTCATATGATACTGTATTACCTTTAAAGTCAGCAGCACATGCGAAGCAAGAAATGTGCATCTTCTGGGTTCTTTTATCGACTTTTCAGTAAACAGGATGTAATTCTTTCACAGTACGCTTTTAGGTATGTCATTTGAACATTTTTAGTGATTTCTTAAATGAGTGGGTTATATCTCTTAAGGTAAGGGTTGCGACTACAGGGAGATAACTAAATTTTTATATCACGTAATATTTGAAACCGACATGGATGATAAATGGTATAAGCTCAGTTTGTTGCATTATTTCAGAAAAAAATAATACACCTTGAAATTTTCATTGCTGAATGGGTATGTTGGGGAAAAATGCATATTTTTCATTGAAAAATCGCCGAAAATAGGAAAAAAATTATCTTTTTTTTTTTTTGCATGAGTTCTGCTTCTAAAGATTCAAACATCAGAATATATCCTATTCATTATACTCTTTAAAAATGAGAGAATTAGAAATTCGAACTTCGAGTAAACCTCTGTTTTTAAGTCAAAATGTTGATTTTTTGCACAAATTATTGTGCTATTTATAGAAACAGTCATTTTACTCAAAAAAGAATTCGGGTACATATTGGTTTGACTGCTTTAGAATAAAGCAATACCAATACCGTAGCTCTATGCACAGAAACAAATTTGTTTACCTGGCGACCTTCTAGCTATTATTAAAATAACGAGCTGTTGCCATGGCAACCAGCAAAATCGTATATATAACAAAATACACTCCTTAGAACTGTTCATTTTATCAGAATTTTTCAAAATAGGCTTTAATTCAAACAAAACCTATAAGAATCCAGAAAAATAAAGGTACATCTGACTTTTTCAATTTTCATGCATTGCAGAGGTATGTAAAGTTATGATGTGGTATTTTCCAAAATGACGAAAATGTCAAAATAGGCCGCCGTGATATAAAATCAGGTTAAAACAGGAACCAAAGCAAACAAACAAAAACCTCCACCATATGAAAAGAAGCGAACTCCCGATATGGGAGTGAGACCAGGTGCCCAGGAAGAGTTAGCATCTCCTGCTTGCATGCAACACCCGCCGCTTCAATTCGGTAGAACTGTCACATCAGGTTACTTCCATTTCGGAAGACATAGAGCACAATCTTTGGTTGGATGGTTCAAAAGGTCTATGACAGAATATCATCCACCATTCTGGAGAGTGGGACATCATAGTGTATGACGAGTTCCCCATTTAAGGGATTTAAGTAATCCCTCACTACATCCACTTCCTTGCGAATGTTCTTCATCGGATTTCAACTACTCTCATTGTGGACACGTTATTACTGGTGACCTTAGTATAGTCAAGAACGACAAGTTGAGAGAATTGTTAAAAAGGGTCCCAAATACAGAGAAAGTATGTCCTTTACATTGAACCAAAATGTCAAAATTATCATGGACTCTTGTGAGGAATATGCAAGACGTTGGGCAAAGAAAGAGGATGTACAGCTCGACATCCTTTCCGAATGGAAAAAATCCATCAGAGGGTTACTTTTATCTAGAATTAACCGATTAAAATCAAATGGGAACACCAGATTCGAGTCTATAGTTAAAGACCCTGATGTTATCACAGAGCTTACCTACCTGCAAGAAAATTATGTCATCACACCAGCGGACAAAGCCTCAAATAATTATACATTTACTTGCAAAAAGTACTATTTCGTCAGTCGAGTTAAAGAGTTGGGTTTAAATTAGACACCTGGAAATCCCACTTACACCCAACAAACCTTTCTGCCTCTGAAATAATAGATGACCACAAATCAGCTCTTGCTTCCTTTGGCTTCCAAACTAACAATTTAGATTTAGATTTGCCATACTTATACTGCATAACTAAAATGCATAAGAATCCGTACAAACAACGTTTCATCGCTGGTTCCTCAAAATGTTCTACCAAATCTGTATCGATCTTACTCACTAAAGTTTTATCTGAAATCAAATCTGGGCTTCAAAAGTATTGTTCGACAGTATATTCTCGCAGTGGTATCAACCAGATGTGGATTTTAAAGAATTCGAAGGAACTTTTAGAACATCTGAAATCCACTCATTTTAGTAGAGTCTATTCGATCAAAACCTTTGATTTTTCGACACTGTACACTACAATTCCACATTCTAAATTGAAAGAAAGACTCGCAAAAATTATTATAAGTAATGCGTTTACAAGTAAGAACGGTAATCGCAAAAACAAATTTATTGTTGTTAACTATGACAAAACCTACTTTGTAAAAGAAAAGTCCGATTCTGAAAACTGAAACTGATACTATTCAGATGTGAAACTTTCTGATCGACAACATTTTTGTGGTGTTTGGAGGAAAGGTCTTCCAGCAAATTGTCGGAATTCCAATGGGGACCAATTGTGCCCCACTCCTTGCCGACATTTTCCTTTACTCGTACGAAGCTGAATTCATTCAATCTCTGGTCTCTGAAGGGAAAAGATACTTAACTTCTGACTTCAACTTCACTTATAGATACATAGACGATGTGTTGTCCATCAATAATCCAAAATTCTCGAATTACCTTCAGAGCTTGAAGTCAAAGAAACTAAAGAGACAAATAATTCAGCATCCATTTAGGACAGAATGTTGTCCTACGACACTGATGGTCACATGAACCTCACTCTGACGGGTTTTGCATCACAAACGTGATGACTTCAACTTCAGCATTACAAACTTTCCTTTTCTGAGTAGCAACATCCCTTCATCGCCTGCTTATGGCGTGTTCATATCTCAGTTGATACGTTATGCCAGAGAAAGTACGAAATATACGGATTTTGTTCTGAGAGCTAGGCGTCTTTCAGATAAGCTTCTCAGTCAGGGATATATTTGTGACCGACTAACATCGTCACTGAAGAAGTTCTAGGTCGATATGAGGAACTCGTCATACACTATGATGTCCCACTCTCCAGAATGGTGGATGATATTTTGTCATAAACCATTTGAACCATCCAACCAATGATTGTACTCTATATCTTCCGAAATGGAAGTTACCAGATGTGACAGTTCTACAGATTTGAAGCGGCGGGTGTTGCATGCAAGCAGGAGATGCTTACTCTTCCTGGGCACCTGTCCTCACTCCAATATCGGAAGTTCGCTTCTTTTCATATGGTGGAGGTTTTTTTTTTTTTTTTGTTTGCTTTGGTTCCTGTTTTATCCTGATTTTGTATGCCTTCGGTTTCTGATTTTCTGAATTATCGATTTTGTGCTATGTCCATATTTGTCATAGTAAAATCTAGAAACTAATTATTTTGAAATTATTAAAATAACATGACTAAGTAAGTACACATAAAGTAAAACTAAAATAATACATGACCCACAACAATATGTATATCTTTTACCGGAAAAATATTTCATTGAAGTAAGTAACTTTTCCGAGTATTATTTTACTTTTTTTCTGTGTCATTATATTAGAGCAAAGGGGGGGTTGTATGTACATGTATATCGATATATCTTTTTCCTGAATAAGTCACTGTAACATTGATGAGTATGTCTTTTATGAATGGGAGAAATCGAGGTGGGACTGAAAAAGATGGGATGATACATGTACATGATTGTTTTTGTATTGTTCATACATTGGATATATTGAGGTATTTCATTATAACTTTGAGCATATTATACGCATGTTTATAATGCTTATAAAAAGATTTATGTTCAAATATCATTTGATAACAATTTTTCATGTTTATACTTTCATGTGATCTGTTTGCCTTGAAATCATCATCATGCAATGTCACGGTTCTTGACCAGGAGTCGTTTTATCACTGTAGCATATCACGTGACAGGCAAATAATCTCTAGCCCTGGAATTCCCTCCGATTAAACAAGGTAAATACTGTCTAAATCTACTTTATATGGATTTATTTTAGATCTATCATATCAGTATCATTATCATTCATATAATGGCAATGTATTTTGGTCAAGAATAGAATTATATTCATAGAACACTTCAACAGAAAATTTTGTATATTTACGTGAACCATATCATAACATGTAAACAAAATTTTTAAAAAATCTGTTGAGGTGTTCTCTGAAAGTACCTCTTTTCTCTATTCTTGACCAGGAAAGATTACCAGTATATAGATGATAGTGATGCTCATATGATAGGCTTAAAATAGTTTCCTATAAAGTAGATTTAGACTGTATTTACCATACTTAATCGAAGGGGATTCACGGGCTAGATATTATTTGCTTATCACGTGATACGCTTCTGTGTTTATAAACCCGCTGTGGAGCGATGTGCCTGGAATTTGGGTCGTACCTTCGTTAGTATGCAAACTACGTCACTGAGGTAAAGTTCATTTCACGTAAGGAATGGGGATTGTTAAAGTTTGTTTTAGCAATCTCTGTTCCCTTAAACAAATTTGTTTGATTTCCATTCTTTATAATGTAATAGTCCATCTTTAAGTCTAGTGAAATTCCAAGTATATTATGTACGTTGGAGAAGTCGTTAATTCTTCAACCAATCAGAGTTGATGGTGTCCATAATGACTTTCTTTCAAATACATTATGAGTGCAGATATGACTTAATCACTGATAAAGATGAAAATTAATCAAAATTGGAAAAGTTGAGGTAATTTTTGCTAACAGCATTATGGACAAAAAATGTGTTAGTTGGATACTTACGCTGTCTCTAATGTTTACGGCATGTCCTGTCTGTAAATGCTGTCTAACTTCAACTTCATCACCTTGTTGAATAGCATAATAGATACTTTCACTCATTACATTGGCTGTTTTACCTCTTATGGAACGTATTGAAAATAATATACGATGTCATGTCTTCATTTTCACCTTTAGGAAAAAAAAAAGCAGTTTTGAGTTTCCAATCTTAAACAGGAATAAAGATTTTATAAAAGACTACAGAAAAAAGAACTTTTCTTTGTCTTTTTTCTGTGTGTATTCATTTTATTTTCTTTCACAAGGATGCGGTTTCTATAGATGTACATCTGTATGTACATTATTAGATGGCAACATTTGAGCTAAGCCAATCACAGGCTCTCAATTGGCTCGTCTTATTTGTTAAAACCGCCTTCATGGTCGTCATGGATTCAGCATCCTACCAAAGCTGAACAGAAAAGTATGTGGGACGAGCGCGGCTCGAACCCAGACTTTCAACATGCCATTTCACATTCTAGCCGGGCTCGCTAACCACTACGCTACCGCGGTAGCTGCCATCTTTGCCGGTTAGAAGGTAATATGAAGTTTCTACATGAATAAGAAGGGGCTTCGCTCCGCCCACTTCTTATTCATGTAGAAACTTCAAATTACCTTCTAACCTATACATACAACCAATGGTACAAGGACGTCACTCTCATCAGGGAATATCATAAAAATTGATTATACATTATGAGTTTAAAAATACTAGTATAATAATACGGCCACGAAAAAGGTTGAGAAACCCGTAAGCTAAAATGTTTAACGATGTTTTTTATTTCAGACTTGGTTGTAGTACTCCCACAGCAATCCACCAAAACACCCTATGCGAAACTACAGAGTAGACAAGCACAGTAAGAGTCATAAAAGAGAAATACGACATAGAAACATGAAACAAAAAAGGCTACACATAAACCAACGACACCAATGGGCAATTCGTCCTGAGAATGGTGTGGTTATCCGGATTACGAGCGCTCAACCCTTCCGCTTTTGTGTTTATCAAAAGGTCTCGAAGAACGCAGAATCGTAGTGTTAAATAACCTCCTCGCTGTAAAATGACCACACAAAAAAGACGGCAAAACGCAGCGGCCGAAGCTACATAGATGAATATTCAGATGGATATAAACAGGGACGTAGCATTACTACAACTTACAAGATTCAATATTTCAACTTTTTTCATCTAAAAGAATTTTATAATGAAGAAAAACAGTTAACTTTTTCTAAACTACACTTATATATGTTTTTAATTTATCTATTTTTCCATAATCATTTGTTAATTTCTATTGGTAAGTGAGGAGTTGCGAAATTTTCTGTGAAAAAAAATTCTTACTGATAAAATTCGCTAAAATATAAACAAAACGTAAAGGACTTTTGATTTTAAGAACACGGCTTTTTGCTTTATCAGAACAATTGACGTCAAAATGAAATATGTTTGCCTTACAACACATAAAAACGCTGCATTTTTAAAAACTTGAAAATAAAATAATCTTTTCATTGCAGCATAAGAAAGTCACCACCATTACATGGGAACGGCACGCAAAATTTAGATACTCGACAACGATGACTTATTCGATTTTCAACTATTTGGATTACTTTACTTGTAAATGAGATTATCAAAGTATTGCACATGTAAGTGATTCATTTTGAAAAATGATTGCCGAAATCCCAGTTAAAACCAGAAAATCAAAATAAAAATGTATCAAGAAGATCGACATGTGTACAATTCCAAAATATAGTCGATATTAAAGCAGGTTAACATCCTAGAACCATCCCCCTCCCCCAATGCTATTTTGATCATATATTTTATTTAACTATGCTAGTGAATCCAACCTACAGGAATCTGGAGCCGCGCATTACATTAACAAAGTAAATGCACAAATTCAAATTCAAAGAATAAAAATGGAAAGCGCTGCTAAAATACATTTGACTGTTTCTTGAAATTTCTTCGGCATCATTTAGTTATTATGTTCCACTGATGAGGATTCATTATCCAAAAACACGTGTCTGGTGCATTTAATTTAGTTTTAAATTTTCTACAAGAAGGTGAAGAGTTGGAACACTTCAAATGATATGGAAACAACCGGGCTCTCCGATACATTTACGATGCGCGTAATTATTTCATTTGCAGGCTTGACCGTTACTGTTGAAAATAAGATATCAAATTTAGGAGATTAAACACATATGTGAATTCAAGCATCGTCGGAAACCCACAGCCTTTTGCCCTACGATTATAACGTCGAAGATGCCTTGGGTTATTCAAGTAGTATCATGATTACATTTTTGATTCACCTAGGGGCTTAACCAATAAAACCAAAATACATTTTTGGTTAAGCACCTAGGTGAATCAAAAATGTAAGCACGATAGTAGTACTGAAATCAACTAAATTGTATGAGTTTATCTCAATCTTGTACAGTCTTACTGATTTTTTTTTTTCAAAATCGGTTGTGTAACAATTGAATATTCATAAACAGATGTTTTTGTACATTATTCGTTATCAAAGAAATGATTTTCAAAATAGTATATTCCAATCAATTTATAAATTTATATTCTTTTCAAAGCAATTTATGATTTGTGGTTTTATTTATTATTTTTATTCTGTGATATTTCAAAAAGCTTTATTTTCCAGACATTAGAATTCGATTTCATTCATTTATGAAAAGATATCTACATGCTATAATGTTATATTTTCATCCAGGTTTTCAGTATTCTTGAATCGCCCCGAATCTATTGCAATTCTGAATTATAATTCAAGTTGTCTGATCTTTAAACTTTCATTAATTCAGCATACATGCGACTTAATAGTTTCATGCATTAAAAGTAATTTGCCTTTTTTATTTTCAGACATGTGCGAAAACTTGACGAGAAAAGAAGATTAAAGTAGCTGAATAGTGGGTCCCTGTAAAGTGCGAACGAAACAGATCGACACGAAACAAATCGAAACGAAACGAAATAAATCGAAACGAAATGTAACAGATCAAAACGAAACGAAACGAAACGAAACGAAACAAAACATAAAACTTAAAGAACTTGAGAAAAAAACCATAAACAGGAATCATTGCTGAGAACAAACATTTAAAGACAATATATGCATGTCCATAAGTTCTAGTGGCTAGAGGGTATCTTGAAATAGTCGAAGTTGACCTTTGACATAATAAATGTTAAATGCCATAGATGTATTCTAGTGGACTAAGGGGGGGGGGGGGGTAAATGACCTCGTTATGAGACCGTAATAAGAAAGTATATCGGTGCAGCACATTTCAGGAAAAAAATGTTGTCCCTTTTCAGGCAAAACATGCCACCCCCCCCCCCCCCCCCCATTTTTCTTGATAAAATTTTAAAAAATACAGAATTGAACAGTCCCGTCTCCTCTGTACTAGACTCCTCCCTCAAGCGCGGATCCTGTGGAGGGGGTTGAGGGTCCGTACCCCCCTGGAATTTTCGAAGCATAGTTTGAAAAACTTAAGCTTATAAATATACGTATTTCCTTAGATTAAATCCTGATTCCCCTTTTGTTGTCATAATATTTGAAAAATAACATGACTTTGTATTGAAAATCTTTCATTTTCATTCATTTTTTTGTCCACATTTCAAAATGTTCCCGGGCTCGCTCATCTCGCCAGATTTTATCACATACATGTATTTATACATGTATGCATTACATACATATCAATTTCAAATGATGCTTATCTTTGCAACCCTTATACACTACACCTTTGTCAATAAACAATGGCAATTAACTGAAAAATACTGAAAAATTGAAGCATTTTCGAAGCATAGTTTGAAAAACTTAAGCTTATAAACATACGTATTTCATTAGATTAAGTACTGATTCCCCTTTTGTTTTCATAATATTTGAAAAATAACATGACTTTGTAATGAAAATCTTTCATTTTTATTCATTTTTTGGTCCACATTTCAAAATGTTCCCGGGCAATCTCGCCAGATTTTATTACATAAATGTATTATTATACATGTATGTATTACATACATATCAATTTCAAATGATGCTTACCTTTGCAACCCTTATACACTACACCTTTGTCAATAAACAAGGGCAATTAACTGAAAAATACAGGAATAGTGGATGCATTGCAGCAAATGTGAATATTGTCTGATCTCTTTATTCCAACTCTGACATATTTTCGCTGCCGCTCGCCAGACGATTTTACTATTTTTATTTTATTATACTTTATTCTTCAAACAATCCTGGATCCGCCAATGTTTCCTGCTAAATAATATTTTTCATACGCTTATGACGAGGTCATCTTTCCCCTCCCCCAATTTAATCCTCTCAAATGCAATAATATTATGGCATTTACTAAAACATTTATGTTTTAAACGTCAACTTTTACTTTTTCAAGAAACTTTCTAGTCACTATATTCTGTAAAAGTGAAGTGTCAAAATGTAGATCTTGACTCTACGTAATCGGTCTCGGTAGCATTTCCCCCTCTATATGGCTTTTTCTCTAAGTTTTTTTAAGATGTTTGTTTTGTTTCGTTTCGCTTTGATCTGTTTCGTTTCGTTTTTGTTTCATTTTGCACTTTACAGGAGCCCCTGAATAGTACCTACATTTTGCGATAGGGTGGATTGATAAGTATACATGACCTCCATTTTGCACTGATCTTTTAAAATTCCTTTACTTTAATGTACTATCCGTATAGATAGCGGTTACATGACAGTTACGAAAATATTAGATATCAGGTTCACAATATCGCGTGATTTAAAATCCCTTTTCACTCATGGTCTTGTATTTGTCATGTGTGTACATGTATCTAAACAATGATTAAAGGTACACATGGTTTCGCAGGAATTAAACTGTCAATAATGAAGTTTTGTCGTAAATAGCTTTTAAGTACTACCATTTGTACATCTATATATTACTTGCATAAATTATCTCTCACATTTTTCTTTTGTAGACGTTTTTACTCTCTCACACGATTTCGGTAAACTTTGGAAATTGTTATTTGCATATGCAGTATGTAGAAATACATGTATGTCGGTCATGTTTACTTAGGTCAGAGTGAGCCCGCTACCACGGTGTCAGCCAATCGATTTAACGAATAAACTTCGTGGGATTACTAAGAAACATGTAGTAAACCACGTATACAGCCTTTTTTCAATATAATTTCTGAAAAAAAACTAACTTTAGGACGCACTAATATTTCATTAGCTACAAATACAAGGCTGATCTCATGTATAGATATCATATCGCTCAAATACCAATTTTGAACGTGCATAATCGAAAACTTTCAAATGACTAACAGCGTGTAATTGGTCGATTTCATGAAATCGACCAATACTAGATTTGTAGACCGGATGCTGTCAATAGGAGAAAGTTCCTAATTGAGTCCGTCAGATTCCACATTGCAATAGATTTATGTGCATTGAATTATCCTTATGAAAGAAACGTTTTCGTGACTAGTAAAAAAAAACACGTGACCAGAGACAGGCATTCCCACGACCTCACACTTTATCCCTTCACAAAAATAGGACATGTCGTCATGACAACGCTTTGGTATCGCAATTATGAATTTAGATATTGCAGATTAAAGTAATATCTGCATGATATTTTTTTTAACAGTATTTACTTCCAGGCCAATTAGTGAGTGATACAGTGGACCCTATGCCTTTAAAATTCCTAATGGTCGACATTTCTGGATATTGGATCCATTGCAACAAAGAAATACGCGATCACAACGTATGTCAGGGGTGCCAGTGGGCTTAAAGTTTCTAACCGTCCATCCGACTAAGCTTTTTCTCGTTAAAGATATACCACTTTATTTGTTTGTTTATTTTCTTACCAAAGACAAATTGATAAATGAAACAAAGAAATTAATGAGCGATAAAAAAAAATCGACAAGACTGTACGAGTCACAAAATTTTATTAAACTTTTTAGAAGTTTCCCCTTATTTCCCTCCAAAGTCTTATACATGTAATCGGAACTCTCCACTTTTCCCGCGAATACACCCAGACAGGCTTTTGATTTGTCAATATGTGTTATAATGGAATTTTCCTACAGATCAAACAATTTCTGAATGGATATAAAGAGTGTTGCATTTTGAGTTGTCCAGTGTAAATGTATCTATTTTCTAACTTGTGAGAATGATAAAGACATACGTTTCGATAAGAACTACTCTTTAGTCTTTATTTTAAGAGTAAAGATTTTTAACCCATGTCGACCAAAAAAAAAATATTGCGGGATTAAAGAAATGTTGATATCGACCAAGCTTTTTTTGGAAAGCTAAAGATTACAGATCACAATTAATTTTGAATGTTCGTTGACCACGCAAATAGTTCCTGATTATTTCAATCCCTCGTCTTCTTACATTTAATTTCTACGACTCTTTTTACACTAGATGATTCGTTTTTTACGTCAATGAGTCGCAGATGAGTTGAAAAAAAATATTCTAGCATGTTGATTGATACTGCATCATCCTAATCGCGGAATGCCAGATGTGTTATGAGGCTCTAGAATTGACAGATTGTAGAACATTAGAGCCACAGATACCCCCTTTCGGGTTTAAAAAGATATTAAAAGTCTACTAAGCGACAGATTTTTGCATGAATCCATTTCTGAGCTTATTTTCATACTATCTAGCAGATATAAAAGTTTCAAGCAAAAAATGGTGGTGCGATTCGAGTATTTAATCGTCATATTAGTATAATTTACAAAGGAATATATAGGAAAAAATAATTGGGGTCTGATACCTAATACTTGTAATGTATGACGGCTTGAATGGGAGGCAGGTGTAGTCTGCTATACACACGTGCGTTTGTAAACCAAATCATGAATGAAGATTTACCTTTATTAATTATGATTTTTTGTTATTTTTTAATATTTGATATAGATTGTGACTATATATAGTATATATACCATTATCAAATTTATTGTGGATATGCATACACGTAAAACTTATATATATACATCTCATGGATAAAAAAAAAATAAACGAGAACTATACATGTACACTGTAGATTCCTTAAGATAAGTTCTCCTCCGACTTGAGTTTTTATTTAACGGTCGTCCTCTAAGC
The DNA here is from genome assembly GCA_033119305.1 of Pinctada imbricata. Taxonomy (NCBI): domain Eukaryota; kingdom Metazoa; phylum Mollusca; class Bivalvia; order Pterioida; family Pteriidae; genus Pinctada; species Pinctada imbricata. Next base: position 61,701,859 of record VSWD01000003.1, read on the forward strand.
TAGGTCTCTTTATCTATCCGATGTCAAGCCAATACTATTTCTGTTCTTTTATCGTTCATTACATTTCGATAACACCGATTATCGATTCCTTTCCCTCCCACGTGTTACCCGTCCACCATGTTTTGTGTTTTTCTACAGCAAATAAGTCCTTACACATGTTCGCAATCGGTCGTCTACGGAGAAAAGCAGGTCATATTAGGGTACAAATTTAAAAAGAAATGATTGATCGGCAGTGAGGGCATATGTGACTATAGTAACCAGCTTCTTTCTAATTCTAAGCATGATAGTCTCGTTTGCGTTAAAATTTTGACAAAAATAGTTGATTCATTGTTTGATATTGACGAGACCTAGCTTTATCGACCAAATTGGATTTTACGTGACGCATAATTGAAAATCTGCCGGTCTATAGAATTAAGACTCCAGTTTTAACCATTTTTATTGTAACTTTCATACTTTTTTGGCAAATTACATTGTTTAGATTTGAGGACCACTGACGAGGGTTTAGTATCCGAAACGTGCATGTCTGGTCCATGCTGCCAATTTATCTGTTCTAAAATGATGCTATTCAATTTGAAGACGTTTTACATTTATAGCACTTGGTGAGTGTCACTGCTGGTGGACCAGGAGTCCCCGAGGGCACATGTAGCCAAGTTCGATCAATTTCGGTTGATCGTTTCTTCAACGCATTTTAACATTTCTGTTATCAAAAGTTCTTGAAATTTCTAAAACGTGGGTCCTGTAGCATCATATCCCACCCATTCTGCTTCGTCTTTCGGTACGCTTTTTCGACATAGTAACTTTCATACTTTTTGGCATATTACATTGTTTAGATTTGAGGATCACTGGCGAGGGTTAAGTACCCGAAACGTGCATGTCTGGTCTATGCCGCCAATTTATCTGTTCTAAAATGATGCTAATCAATTTGAAGACGTTTTACAATTAGTTCTAAATTTTCTGTACCTTAACATCATCATTTTCCCATCTTTCTGAGCAAATACTGCATCAATATTTTTCATCACGACCATTTGAACTTAGTGCACCGAACTGCGCAGCTACAGTTCTGCAGATGTTATGATTAATACTAAAACCTACCTCAATCATTACTATAACCATATGTCTAGAAACATTTGTCCTGCAATTTTTATCATACTTTCTGAAAATGCCGGGTATTTTCATTTTACACGAGGGGGCTAGTAGCCATATCAACATAGAAAGGAATCCGGAGGCGGATCCCTGGAATGTTGCACATTTGTAATTGTCATCTATAATTCACAAGACTATCCCATTTTTCTAATATATATATAAGGAAAATGATTAATAAATAAATCGGAAACAGTCAAAATTCTAGTGAATTACCCAAGGAACTTTAAAATCTTGAATTTTTTCTATCTATGTTGGGGCGGATCGGCATGGAAAATGGCTTCCTGTAAAAACTCGTGTTCGAAAGGACCCTGTGTTGTATTAACACAAGATTTATAAGACTATGAGACCGTGTACTCAAAATTGAAGGACAAATCTTTGTAGACATAGAATCAATGTTATATTTAAGGTAAGTTATAGTTATATTCACAAATTCTTCTGAAGTGCAGCTGTGCAGTTCGGTGCATGAATTAAAAGATAAAACACCGCTAAAGACGGTATGGCCGGATTGCAAAGTAAGTTTTTGTCACCAACTGGGTCAAGGTCACTAAGTCAAATATTACAGCATACATTGAGAGGTCTTGTCAGAGGCAACCTACATGTATAATATAAAGTTTCTACTGTATACAGTTCCTTAGATTTTGCTTAAACCAGGAACTTTAACCAAAGTCTTTAACTAGGTCAAAGTCCAAGGTCAAGGTCAATAGGTCCAATGTTACGGCATAAATTGAAAGGTCTCGTCATGGGCAACCTAAATGTATAATATAAGGTTTCTACTGAATACAGTTCCTTAGATTTTGCTTAAACCAGAAACTTTAACCAAAATCTTTGACTAGGTCAGAGTCCAAGGTCAAGGTCACTAGGTCCAATGTTACGGCATAAATTGAAAGGTCTCATCATGGGCAACCTATATGTATAATATAAGGTTTCTACTGCATACAGTTCCTTAGATTTTGCTTAAACCAGGAACTTTAACCAAAATCTTTAACTAGGTCAAAGTCCAAGGTCAAGGTCACTAGGTCCAATGTTATGGCATAAATTGAAAGGTCTCATCATGGGCAACCTATATGTATAATATAAGGTTTCTACTGCATACAGTTCCTTAGATTTTGCTTAAACCAGGAACTTTAACCAAAATCTTTAACTAGGTCAAAGTCCAAGGTCAAGGTCACTAGGTCAAATGTTACGGCATAAATTGAAAGGTCTTGTCATGGGCAACCTCCATGTATAATATAAAGTTTCTACTGCATATAGTTCCTTAGATTTTGCCTCATCCAGAAACTTTAACCAAAATGTTGACGGCAGACGGACAGATGGACGGACGGACGGACGGCGGACGGACGGACAGACGGACGGACGGACAGACGGACATCGTCAATCTATAGACCGGAATTGCTTTGCAATCCGGCCAAAAAAGTTTTATAATGTAAAGGGATATGGACAAAAGTTTATCGGTCATACTAGATTTGATGTGAAGCATACTTGAAAATCTACCGTTCTGTAGACTTAAGACTCCAAATTTAACCATTTTTATACTAAGTTTTTGTATCTCAACAATCTTCATTTTCCCATCTCTCTGAGCTAAAACTGCATCAATAATTTTCTCGACGACCATTTGAACTTAGTGCACAGAATTGCGTAGCTGCAGTTCTGCAGAATTCATGATTAATACTGAAACCTACCTTAAACGTTACTATGATCGTATGTCTACAAACATTTATCCTCCATTTTTGATCATACTTTCTCAAAATGCCGGGTATCTTCATTTTACACCCGGGGATTTAGTAGCCATATCAAAATAGAAAGGAATCCAGAGGCGGATCCCCGGAATGTTGCAAATTTGTAATTTGTCACCAATATTTCTTGAGATTATTCCAGTTTTCTAATTTATACCATGTAAATAAAAACTCGTGTTCAAAAGGATCCTGTGTTGTATTAACACAAGATTTATAAGATTATGATACCGTGTCCACAAAATTGAAGGACAAACAGTTGTAGATATAGAATCAATGTAATGTTTAAGATAAGTGATAGTAACATTCATAAATTCTTCTGAGGTTCAGCTGTGCAGTTCGGTGCATGAATCTAAAAGTTTTCTAATGTTGAAATATTAGTGTTAATTTACGTGGAATAGAAGGGAAAATAAAGCTTTTGAGGTAGAGAATACTCGGGGTTAAATTAGTTAAAGTTGGAGCCATGACTCAGTCTTAGGAAAGATTCTTAGTAATACACTACATAAAATCCAATAATACCCCTTAAATAATTTAAACAGAAAGCGATATCAGGTTATTTATATGTACCACTGATGAAGATTTGATATCCTAAATACGTTCCGTATTATTGCAAAAGCGGTTCCGAATCCTTTTGAATGTTTCAATATCTTAAGGTAGGGTTTTTTCCTTCGCCGCCAAGCTATTGCTCAGGACATAAGTTCGACTGAGGCAAGATATTCGGACCATCGTTAATTATTTATTTCTTGAAGGTATTTATCCGTCCTTTCTTTTTTCTTAATTCATTGTCAGAAACAAAAAAGGAAAATTTCCATCTCGCTGAAAACGCAAATAGCACAATTCTATCAATCTTACCTTCTTAACTCAGTCGCCGGATTCGCAATACAAACATCATTCATCTGTCTTTCAATCCAACAGCCATATTACATCGATCTTGTCGTACACATTGAAGGAATGTCAAGGTACAACTATATTTAAAACCTATTTAAAACTGTGTTATGCAAATAAAAAAAACAGGTTAGCTATGACAAATTGTTGATTTAAACTGCATGCCTTCTTACAATAAACGGTGTATCCCCATGAATAGATTTGTCTTTCTGCAGATTTTTGTTTATTTCCTATCTTTTTTTAATGCTAGGCATTTTCTTTCAAAATTCACGATGTGAATTGATTTCTTTTTCCTCGGTTCTTAGTATTCATTCACACCAGTCATACCGTTTTTTATGGAACGCCATCGCTGTCTAATGTTGAGATATTTCAATATATGGGATGGTTTCATCAATATATGCGGTAGTGAGAACATTATAGGCGGTTGAAAGTACATTATTTGCGGTGGTGAGTACATTATATGGAGTGGTAACTATGATATATGGAGTGTTAAATACATTATATGGTGTGCTAAGTACATTATATGCGGTGCTAAGAACATTATATGCGGTGGTAAAAGAAGTATACATTATATGGAGTGGTAAATACTTCATATGCGGTGCTAAGTACATTATATGGAGTGCTATGTACATTACATGCGGTGTTAAGAACATTATATGGGGTGGTATGTACATGATATGGGGTGGTTAGTACATTATATGTGGTGCTAAGTACAGCCCCGACCAATCGAAAGTTTAATATTCGCTTTCAATTCGTAAACGAATTGAAAGCTTTTTGAAAGCTTAGCTTTCAAAATTTCGTCAGCGATTGCTTTCAAAATTTTGAATACTCAAGAGATGACGAAATTTCGTCAGCGATTTTTCGTTAACTAATTTTCGTCAGCGATTCCCTAGCTTTCAAAATTTTCGTCAGCGATAGCTAAAGTTAACGAAATTTCGTCAGCGATTAGCTTTCAAAAAATTTGAAAGCAATAGTTAACGAAATTTCGTCAGCTATAGCTTTCAAAATTTTTGAAAGCTAATCGCTGACGAAGATTTCGTTAACTAGCTTTCAAAATTTTTGAAAGCTTTTCTCGTAAGCTATTTTGTATCGAGGAAACCAAAATGGCCGAAATCAAAGCAATCATCTTCATAATTTGCTTGATGAAATAGTATTAATTATGATGTTTACTGAGATTAAATTATGAAAATATACATTCCTGGATTAAATTAAATATTGTATCTTGTTTATTTTTATAAGTTTATTTGAAGATTCCGTGTTTCCCAGATCGGTGTGTTCCCCATACACCTACTTGGTTAAAATAACATTATGTTAATTGGGGGTGAATGGGGCCATCAAAAGGGTATGCTTTGCACTAATTAGTTACCTGAATTTACCTGTATTTGTATTACCTGTAAGGGTATTCCATCTTTAAGTGTATATATGAACAACTTCTATTTCTTCTTAAATCTAAATGTATATATATACCAGAAAATTTACATCTGACCGGCCAAATTCTGACTAAATGAGGGGAATTTATATCCAGTGAAACCCTGGCTTCTCTGTGACTGTCGGAAGCTTTTTGAAAGATATTTCACAATCGGTGAATTTTTAAAGTGCCACGCCGATAAAGAGACGGCTTCTTTCATCCTCTTAACTGAATAGAGAAATTCGCCCGAGGCGTGTTGCAGCCATTGCAAAAACAATACCCGAGCGTTCAAAAAGCTTTCAAAATTTTCGTCAGTGATAGCTTTCAAAACTTTCGTCAGCGATAGCTTTCAAAATTTTCGTCAGCGATTGCTGTCAAAATTTTCGTCAGCGATTGCTGTCAAAATTTTCGTCAGCGATTGCTTTCAAAATTTCGTCAGCGATTGCTTTCAAATATTTTGAAAGCTCCGAGATGACGAAAATTTGAAAGCTTATAGCTGTCAAATTTTTCGTTAACTAAGATTAGTTAACGAAATTTTCGTCAGCGATTTTTTGAAAGCTTTTTAGAGCTTTCAAAATTTCGTCATCTCAGTAGCTTTCAAAAAATCGCTGACGAATAGTTAACGAAACTTTCGAATTTAGCTTTCAAAATTCGTCATCTCGGCGTTAAACTTTCGACTGGTCGGGGCTGTACATTATATGCGGTGCTAAGAACATTACATGGGGTGGTGAGAACATTATATGGGTTGCTTAGTTCGTTAAGTGGTGATTTCGTTATGATAAACATTCTTATGACCAAGATTAAACATTTCCGAGACACGGGTGCGTCGAATTCTTCCAAAAGGAACCCAAAAGGACTCTAAAGGAACCCAAAAGGACAAAAGACCAAGTACCCAAAAGGACATATAAACCCAAAAGGATTCAACATTTCTCCCAACTCTATAATTGGGGGGAACAAAGCCTTGGGATAATTCTAAAAGGAGTTATAGATTATGAAAAAGATAGTGATGAAAAGAAGACTTGATCTAAAAAAGATGAAATATTTCAGATAATGTATTTGAAAAAAAAGTTGACATTTGGATTTGGTTTCAAGTTGTCAACCTCTCCCTTCCTTTCAATGCAATGGCTAGCAGCAAATAAGGCTCGTGATGTTAAAATCACACACCTCGATTCATAAATACCATATGAAAAGAAAATAATTCAGTCGATATCCTACATATATACTCAAATTTTTTATTTTTTCATTTTTTGAATTTTGAAACAATGCGACATAGATTCATTGGATGGTAATGGTTCGCATTGCAGAGTATAAGTAAGGAGCTGTTAAGATAAGGCGTAAAATCTGCCCTGAAAAGTCGAAATTTCAAAATGCAATTTTAAAATTTTTTTTTTCGGTAGAAATATCAAATAACTTGGTCCATATATAAATCTGCTGTCAGATGGGATAATTTATTTTAAAAAAAGACCGATATTTGGGTCAAAATAAGGAATTTTTCCCAGAAAACAATGGAAAATGGAAACGCTTTTATACAACAACGCCCTCCTCGATTTAAAATGCTACTTTCACCAAAGGTTTATATCAATAAAACACATTTTCTGGTCATGTGGGGTTCTGAAGCGAGGGGGGTGAACAATATCCCACAGGCGAAAAACGAAAAAGGGGGATGGATGACTATTTTCAAATTTGTCTATAGAAAGATATTTAAAGTAGGTTATAATTGCCATCCTTTTCTTTTTATATCATGGAACAATTTTTTCATAGTTTGTTCCAATCAAATATTTAACCGTTTGGAAGGAAATAAACGGGAAAGTTGTCGATTTCTACATCGTGTGTTATTTCGCGCCAGAAAGCTACATAAGTGGATGAGAAAAACGAAATAAAACCGTTTTTTAGTTCCGGAATGCAGAGATTGCCGATTATATTTATTTGATATAATAACCTCAGAGTTGATTTCTCTTCTCCAATTTTGACACGAAAAGGTAACAGAAGCATAATAAACATAAAAAATAATTTTAAAGAATCTAATATAATGCAGTTTGGGGGCATTTTGTTCGATATTCAACGTTTTCCGTCATCTGTACCCCTACCTCTTCAACCCGTAGTCATAACATCTTTCACCAAATTTATTATCTTATCATAATTTACATTTTTATCCTTACCAAACTTCATCTAAACTAGAAGGACAGCGCATGATAAATAATCGAGTGATTTCAGGGCTAAATCAGTCCCTTATCTTAACAACTCCTTTGAAACAAAGCATGATTTTAAAATTCTGCAAGCAATAAAAAATAATCAGTTTTCAAATATTGGCTCTCGGGTTCCTTTTTGGTCCTTTTTGGTTCCTTTTTGGGTCCTTTTGGTTCCTTATGGGTAATTAGCCATACGATTTGAATAAAATTAGTTTAATATTGTTCTTTGGAAAATTTGCAAATTTTTATATCCTTACATGCTCCATAGAATATTCACGGTTTTCGCTCTATTTCGAGTTGAAAATTGAACTGTTTTAAGTGTTTTAATTTCATTGTGTTCTCTAACTTGGCTTTGTTGTAGTGTCTTCTACGTAAGACTCTAATTCACTTTTCTTCCATTATCGCATTATGGCATTTTTAAGGTCGCCTCGTATCAAACTAACCCCCTTGAGATTACCCTCTGTCACTACAGTCACTTTACCATCATCGACATTCAACAGTAAAAAACTTTTTTCCTCACCAAGAGTACTCTTATCACCTCTCAAATTTAGACCCCACAGTCGTATTTTACGCACTACTCCATCTGCAGGCTCTACATTCAACAACAGACACAGAGGTATCTCAATTATTTCTAAGTGCAAAAGTAAAAGATGCTCGTCGTGTCACCTCATCAACTGCGACTCCATAATAACATCTAGTGTAAATGGGCAGAAATTCAAAATCGAGGTAGACAAAGACATCGATTGATCGTCTCAAGATCTTAGTTACGTAATGACTTGAAATGCCAGGGGATGTGGCGCACAATATGTAGGTGAGACAGGCCAACCTTTAAAATTTCGTTTTAGGAACCATTCTTATAAGATCAGAACCTCACGTCAACAAAAACACAGAAACTTCCTTTATAATCACTTTGTTAAATATAATCATTCTATTTCGGATATCACCATTACCCCAGTTCAGACTTTTCCAAAACGTAAAAATGAAAGTAAGACCGAAATTAAAAAACGCAGACTACAAGCTGAACTTGCCTGGATCACCAAACTTCAGACTGCGTACCCTCTTGTTTTAAACGATCAAATTTATGGACAAGGAAACATTTCCTCAGTTTCTACCAATATCAACATCTTTTCAATTCGCTCAAACACTAAAAGGAAATACAGGTCGCACGGGAAAAGACGAAACAGACAAAAAAGAAAACGATCCAGAATATACCGCTCTCTCAACGATTTACTTACTATAGCACGCAATGGCGGAAGACATGAGCCGTTACATGCTCTGTCGTCAATACCAGTTATGCACTTGAAATCTATCTTGGATGAAGCAGAGGTTGCATTCAGACTTAATATCATTGTCTCATTCGCACAGTATAAACTTTATCCTATTGTAAAAAACACCTCACCGAAAAGACGATTCATAAAAATCCCGTTTATTAACAAAGGTTTTAATCTTCTAAACATCTCTAATATTTTTCGGGATCATCGCGTACAAAGAACCATTCCTCAATATTTTGAAAATTTAGAGCCACCTCTTATTTGTTATAAGTACAAGAAACCTATTCGAAACTTTGTTTTTAACTATAATAAAGTTACAACGGATCCTGACATACTTGAATCGTGTCCTGCTTCTTGAGAATGTGCAACTTCTAGATATCTCTACAAACCAGCTGGCCATGTTGTTACAGGTGACTTTTCAATTATCCAATGACAAATATGGATAATGACCATATCCCTGTATACAGCACAAAATCGATAATTCAGAAAATCAGAAACCGAAGGCATACAAAATCAGGACAAAACAGGAACCAAATCAAACAAACAAAAACCTCCACCACATGAAAAGAAGGGAACTCCCGATATGGGAGTGAGATCAGGTGCCCAGGAAGAGTAAGCATCTCCTGCTTGCATGCAACACCCGCCGCTTCAATTCGGTAGAACTGTCACATCCGGTAACTTCCATCTCGGAAGACATAGAGTACAATATTGGGTTGGATGGTTCAAATGGTCTATGACAGAATGTCACCCACCATTCTGGAGAGTGGGACATCATAGTGTATGACGAGTTCCCTGTATCGACCGTAGAACTTCCTCAGTGACGATGTTAGTCTGTCACAAACATATCCCTGACTAAGAAGCTTATTTGAAAGACGCCTAGCTCTCAGAACAAAATCCGTATATTTCGTACTTGCTCTGGCATAGCGTATCAACTGAGATATGAACACGCCATAAGCAGGCGACGAAGGGATGTTGCTACTCAGAAAAGGAAAGTTTGTAATGCTGAAATTGAAGTCGTCACATTTTTCATAGAGTGAGGTTCATGTGACCATCAGTGTCGTAGGACAACATTATGTCCAAATAGGATGCTGAATTATTTGTCTCTGTAGTTTCTTTGACTTCAAGCTCTGAAGGATAGATTCTGCTCAGGTAGTCTGCGAATTTCGGATTATTGATGGACAACACATCGTCTATGTATCTATAAGTGAAGTTGAAGTCAGAAGCTAAGTATCTTTTCCCTTCAGAGACCAAAGATTGAATGAATTCAGCTCAGTAAAGGAAAATGTCGGCAAGGAGTGGGGCACAATTGGTCCCCATTGGAATTCCGACAATTTGCTGAAAGACCTTTCTTCCAAACACCACAAAAATGTTGTCGATCAAAAAGTTTAACATCTGAATAATATCTGTTTCAGTGTACTTATTTTCAGAATCGGACTTTTCTTTTACAAAGTAGGTTTTGTCATAGTTCACAACAATAAATTTGTAATTGCGATTACCGTTCTTACTTGTAAACGCATTACTTATAATTTTTGCGAGTCTTTCTTTCAATTTAGAATGTGGAATTGTAGTGTAAAGTGTCGAAAAATCAAAGGCTTTGATCGAATGAACTTTACTAAAATGAGTGGATTTCAGATGTTCTAAAAGTTCCTTCGAATTCTTTAAAATCCACATCTGGTTGATACCACTGCGAGAATATACTGTCGAACAATATTTTTGAAGCCCAGATTTGATTTCAGATAAAACTTTGGTGAGTAAGATCGATACAGATTTGGTAGAACATTTTGAGGAACCAGCGATGAAACGTTGTTTGTACGGGTTCTTATGCATTTTAGGTATGCAGTATAAGTATGGTAAATCTAAATCTAAATTGTTAGTTTGGAAGCCAAAGGAAGAAAGAGCTGATTTGTGGTTATCTATTATTTCAGAGGCAGAAAGGTTTGTTGGGATGTAAGTGGGATTTCCAGGTGTCGAATTTAAACCCAACTCTTTAACTAGACTTTCGAAATAGAACTCTTTGCAAGTAAATGTGTAATTTTTTGAGGCTTTGTCCGCTGGTGTGATGACATAATGTTCTTGGAGGTAGGTAAGCTCTGTGATAACATCTGGGTCTTTAAATATAGACTCGAATCTGGTGCTCATAGTTGATTTTAATCGGTTAATTCTAGATAAAAGTAACCCTCTGATGGATTTTATCCATTCGGAAAGTGTGTCGAGTTGTACATCCTCTTTCTTTGCCCAACGTCTTGCATATTCAGACAGACAGCTCCGTGGTCTTCTTAAAAAAGGACCTAAGTATAGAATCCCATCCAAGATAGATTTTGTCAAATGCCGTGAAGTGCTTACGGAAGCCTTAGATAATTATACGAAAAGATGGTGTAAATCAGAAGGAGTCGAACCGCATGCTCTGAATTACTGGAAAAACCTCATTTTAGATATTACGGATATTCGAATAGATAACTTCCATAAAAACCCTCATCTTTTTCAAAATCCACGTTCCAAATCAGAAAGATATTTCAAATCCAAACTAAGTAAATTACATGAAAAATATGTCTTTGCACCAGCTGATAAAGCAGCCAACAACACCATTATCATTTGAAAACGTTACTACATATCAACTTTGATTTCGGAACTTTCGTCTACTAATACATATATCAAAAGCAATGAAAGTGCATCTAACATTTTAGGAAAGCATAACAGTGAACTGTCTTCATTCAATATCTCTATTTCTAAATTGGATCTCCCAACACTATATTGCATACCGAAACTGCACAAGTCTCCTTACAAATTTCGATTTATTGCTAATTCTAGTAACTGCTCCACTACAATTTTGTCTAGAAATCTGACGTCAGCACTTACTGCTATTAAAGAACACATAACTAGATATTGTGAAACGGTTCTAAACAGGAACGATGTAAATTTATTTTGGTCTATTAAGAATTCTGGGGATGTGATTGAAAAAATGAAATCTGGAAATTTCCAAGCCAATACGATTTCTTCATACGACTTCTCTAATATGTACACCACACTTCCTCATGACAAAATTAATGATCGATTATCTAATCTCATTAAATGGTGTTTTGATCGAGAGCGAAAAACTTACATTTGTACATCTGAATCGAAGGGTTTCTTTTCCTCGACAGACTACAAATCATGCAAATCATGGACATGTAGTGACCTGTGTAATGCCTTGTCCTTCCTCTCGGACAATATTTATGTTAGATTTGGTGAGGATCTATACAAGCAGGTTGTAGGAATTCCTATGGGTACTAACTGTGTGCCTCTTGTTGCAGATTTATTTTAATACACTTATGAAAAAGAATTTATTCAAAATCTTCAAAAGCAAAGAAAATTTGATGAGCTGAAATGTTTCAATAATACTTCTAGGTATCTGGATGATATTCTAACCATTGACAATCCTGCTTTTGAATTATATAAGAATGAAATTTATCCACAAGAATTAACCCTTGACAAGGCAAACCTTTCAAATACAGAAACACCCTTTTTGGACCTAAATATCAAAATTGTAAACGGAAAGATTCATACAAGTGTATATGACAAAAGGGATGATTTTGGATTCAACATAGTAAATTTCCCTTGGCTTGACGGTGATGTTCCAAGATTACCGTCATACGGCATTTACATATCACAGCTCATCCGGTACACTAGAGCATGTACTGATATTTTGGATTTTCACAGTAGAAATTTACAAATTACCAAAAAACTTTTAGGTCAAGGTTTCCGCTTTCATAAACTAGTTAAGACTTTCTGGAAATTTTACAAAAATTACAGTCAACTTCTTTAAAATTCGGATCTATACATGCAACAGAATACATTACTATGGGTATTACACAACCTGTCTTTTATGGTGATATGATAAACAAAATAAAAAGTATCAAAGGTAGGCAGCATAACCATCGAAAATGCGTCAGAATCATCAAACGCCTTTTATACCGTGGATATGATCCTAATGTCACCAGACGGACACTAGGCTTGGTACTTGACCAATCTACAGTCTTGTACAAGCGCATCTTTGAGACTTGCACTCTGACTGACTGTAACGACGGGACTCCATGACGGGCCCTGTCCAAACCTCTTTAGAGAAGACAGGGCCCCGACCACCTGTCCTCTCTGAATGTCAGTCGGACTCCTCGGGTGATTACATACATTAGCTCGCTACAGCCGGCAGAGCACGGACTGTATTACGCATGCCCTCTTTTTATATCCATTTACATATTCATCTGTGTCTCTGGGGCCTCTGCGTTTCGCGGTCTTGTTTGTGTGGTGTCATCTTACAGTGAGGAGGTTGTTTTACACTACAATTGTACGTTCTTCGAGACCTCTGAGTAATTGGAGAAGTGAGAGGGTTGTGCGCACGTAATCAAGGATAACCACACCATTTGCTACTTGCGTGACAGATGGCCGTCCAAAGTCGGCACCGGTTACCCATTGGTCTCGTCGGTTTATGTGTAGTCTTTTGTGTTTGATGTTTACATGTCGTATGTCTCTTTTCCGTCTCGTGCTGTACTCGTCTTTTGTGTTTTTGCATCGGGTGTTTTGGTGTTTTACTGTTGATGCTGCAACGGGGTCTTGTTGGAGATCTCCTCCCTTCTTTTTTTGAATTAGCACAGTGCCAATTTCTTTTTTTTTTTATTTACCGTTGAAACTTGGATGGTAGATTACTTATAGGTAATCATTAAATCTTGACATACAGCGCGGACCCAGAGTGGAAGGGTGGGGGTGGGGGGCCAAGCCCCCCCTGGAAATTTCGAAGCATAGTTTGTTAAAGCTTATAAATATACGTAGTTCATCAGATTAAGTCCCGATTCCCCTTTTGTTGTCATAATATTTGAGAAATAATATAAATTTGTTTTGAAAATCGTTCATTTTTTTTTATCAAGTTTTGGTCCACATTTCAAAATTTTCCCGGGCTCGCTCACGCTCGCCAAATTTTATTACATACATGTCAATTTAAATGATGCTTACTTTGCAACCTTTTTCAATAAAAAAAAAAGGGCAATTAACTGAAAAATCCAGATATGGGGGATGCATTACGGCAAATGGTATTATTGTCTGAACTATTCATTTAAACTCTGACATTTTCGCTGGCGCGCTTATTTCATTTTTCTCTCTCTCTTTTATGTGTTTTCATTAATGTTTGATGTTTTTGTACGTCTGTTTTTATTGTTTTGTATGATGTTAAATTCTAGTTATTTTTGTCGTGTACTTTTTGTGGTTTGTAGTTTTTGTCTGATGACATTTACGTATCACTTTCTTGTGGGTTCGTTTCGCTGGGTTGGTGTAGGGTGGTCTTGCTGGAAATCATCCCCATTTCTCTATTGACGGATCGGAACGAAAATAGCAACACTGATAGGGCACAAAGAGCTCTGTATTTCTATCAAGTTTCATTTAATGTTAAACGTCTTCTAATTCTGTTCATCATTTCGAAAATGTTAAAATTTACGGACGACAGACGGACGGATGGATAATGGGCTATTACAATGAAACACTTTCAGCCTTGGCTGAGGTGACCTATAAACAAAGTGTGCTGTCAGAGAGTCATTCTTACGACACAAGATCAAATACTCACCTTTTCTTATTTTTATCAATATCAGAGTTGCTCCCAATTTAAGACGGTCGCTAACGTACACTTATACTAATAACATTAAACTCTATAAAAGATTAGCATGAATTCAAGGAAACATGCTTCAAGCAATAGCTTTCTATAAAAATTCCATTTTGTCATTTTGTCATAATCCTTCTTCATTAGGTACCGTCCAAAAGAAGTACGAATGTATGTCGAACAGACGAAATACCGCAAAAAACTTAAATTAAGATTCAAGCGTTGTCAAGCTCCGTCAATTTTTAGTGTGTATAACGTGATCTGTTTAAAAAACAGCATGGATTGGAAATAGTATTACATGAAATCTTATCTAAAGTATAGAGAGTGTCGTGCAGGATATATAATTATAGAAAATATATGCAGCAAATACTACTTGCACTAACCATGGCGAAACAGACATAAAGACTTCAAAAAATAGGAGGCAAGGAGTGAGTTTCAATTAAAAGTGAAGTATTGCAAAGGAACTGCAGTTCGGGTCGTTATAGATTGTACGAGGGCTGACTGATATGTTGTTAGCCTCGGTTTTCTGGGATGCAGAAGGTATATATTCTGCTGATAGATTATCTCCAAAAAGGCCAAACAATCAATTGCACTTACTATGCTTCACTTCTGACACAGTTCCGGAAAATATTAAACTTAAGAGCCGCGAAAAGCTCACTAGTTAAAGTTGTGTTGTTCCATCACAACAATGCTCCTGCTCACAAGTCTGTCACTGCCATGGCTGCCATTCATGATTGTGGCTTTAATTTGTTTGAGCATCCGCCTTATTCACCTGATCGTGCTCCATCAAACTTTCATCTATTCCCAAAACTGAAAAGAGCTATTTCTGGCACCCACTCTCAGTCCGATGATGACGTCATACTTGCAGTGGATGGCTTTCTGACCAGTCAAGATAAGGAGTTCTTGAGGCCCTTAAACACCGGTTGCAAAAGTGTATAGATACTGA
This sequence comes from Pinctada imbricata, assembly GCA_033119305.1. Taxonomy (NCBI): domain Eukaryota; kingdom Metazoa; phylum Mollusca; class Bivalvia; order Pterioida; family Pteriidae; genus Pinctada; species Pinctada imbricata. Next base: position 61,717,051 of record VSWD01000003.1, read on the forward strand.
AGGGGATTTTATAGAAAAATGATGCAAAATGTCTTATTCAATTCAATTCCATCAATACGAGGCTCACAACATATCAATCAGCCCTCGTATGCTTTGTGAAGTCTGCTGAATTAGTATTTTCATATCCTATATTATCATTGGTTAACAAATGACCTTGAAATTGCCCATTTTAGTGACATGTGCAAAAACTCACAATCAAAAACAATTTGTCGATGTATGATGATAATATGGACAGCCTATACATAAGAAGTTGAGTGTAATCCCCTCTTGAAAATAATTATAACTCTTATATGATCATAGAGCACATGGATGTATTTTTCTTACATTGTATATATTCTTTCATATCATTTGGGCAAGAAATACATTTTAATGAATGTTTGAAATATTTCATGTAGTAAATGCTATAATTAAACTATAAAGTGACCTTGACTTCTGAACGACATTTGACCAAAACTGGCGTTATCTAAATGAACAAACTTCTGAAAAACATCATATTCTGATGTATTCATACATGTACATGTATTAAATAGGGGAACATGTACGAGCTCAGAAGGACAGATAGAGAGGTGGACTAAATGATGGACTCAAAGACCAGCTTTTTTCGGTGATCATAAAAACATCAATAATTTGCTTTCAACAAATAGTTCATTGAGTTTATTTTCACGTTTAGTGTATATTACAAAAACAGCCACATAGTTCTTACGGACTACTAGGCCGATTTTCTGGCTACTTCCATCCCGATCTTCTACACGTACCTTTCCCCTTTCCTCTTAGCATAATTTTACTACTAGTAACGTCTGCTAGTCTACAGGAAATGTCGCGGCTAGCTTCGGAAGAGTTCGTATCAATGCGGAACGCTGCGTAAACTTTCGCATATTTACGCTCCTAATCGCAAGTGAAAAAAGAAATACACAATGCTCATTCTAACGTATCATAGCGCGAAATCGTAACAATTCGCAGTGCTTCGTTTCTTATTCGCAATAAGCAGTTCCATTGCGTTTGCATTTCCTTATGATCATACATGTATATTTGAAGACCTTTTTCGTTCAAAATTCGTCAAGTTTGACAAATTTTACTCATTCGCAAGGCTTCGTTCTATGGATTCGTCTATTTGTAAGGGGCCTTATGGGAATTACACTACTGCGAAGTAGTTTAAATTACACTTTTAATCTACATATCCTAATTAGATACGTACATGTATTGTAGCACTTATCGCAAATACATGTATTTTGTTTCGAGAAATGAATGATTTTCAGAAAATGAATTATTGGTAGGGGAGTACTTGTGTAGCATTTAAATCAGTCGAGAGTATTCCAAGATGAATAAGTCTAACATGTCAGATGTCTATATCAAACAATTATCTCGAAGAAATTCGTATCATATTTAGGCAGCTACAACTTAGTATCATTTAATTACCTAATGTATTGGACTTTTTTTCTTTTTACTTATTGACCTCTTTACCGCAACCCGTAACCTTACACAATAAAGAAAACAATTTCATTCTCACCTTTTAGTCAGGCATGTACATCAAAATCCTTATTGACATTCTAACATGTTTAATGCAACGAGCGAAATCCAGTGTTTATTTACACGTACCAATGTCGTATTGAGTGATAATTTACAAGTGCTAAGTCGTAATCTGTTGATGGCGACACGTCCTTCCTTCTTTATAAGAAGCGGTATGTATCAAAGGCACGGTGTAAAACATTAAATGTGGTGAAATCATGGAATAAGGCATATTATGGAATAAAACGGTTTTTATGGAATTCGCTTGTTGAAAGGATAACAAAAAAGGTTAAATTCATAGGACTTAATTAAGTGATTTGAGTGCAAATGAGTAAAAGAAGATCCAAGTATACAATGATACTTGTTCGGAAACTTGCCATTTCATCGAAATTAAAGGAGGTTAACATAGATTTTATTTGGATATGCTACTGAATCGAACCCTACAGGAAATTTGGAGCCGCGCACTCTCTGTAAAGTAAAGGCAAAAATTTAAATTCTAAAACTAAAACCAGAGGGTGCTAGCGAAATGAATTTGGGCGTCGTATGAAAAGCACTTTGGCTGGAAGTAAAATTGTTTTGAAAGTTTTCATCAAGAGGGTATAGAATTGGAACACTTCTCTTTTATTTTAAACTTTACATTTCCATAATTCATAGCATGTGCATGCTCCCGTTTGGTGCTCTATTGTGAGTCCTGTGGAGATTGTCGTCAGGATCTTCTTTATCTCATGCAACATACTTTGACACTATAATCATTTTGAATCTGAAACGTTTTCTCATTCTCTTCCTTGAAGTTCATTCTACTTCACTTTTTCATTCTAGTCTATGTTTTACATGGTGCCTGCATTTAATCGCGTTCACCATAAGATTTTCAGACATCTCCTCAAGTTCAACTGAATCAGCATGATATAAAAACGTGATTTCCATATTTGCATGTGATTGAACTTATTTGTTGAACCAAATTTATAAAAAGAAATATGAGTATTTGGATTTTTTATCTTTCCCGATCAGTATTCAACTTATATTTCCGATAATTCATGATCTTTATTTTCAATAACAAAACACGATAAGAAGGAAATTTTGAAAGTCTTACAATAATATGAACCATATATAGTCGGAGCCGCTGTATTGTGGTTTGAGGATCGGAGCAGTGACTGAAAGGTCGCCGATATCGCATGGTCCAAATATATGACGATTTCACTGTTAGAAAAGGACGGCTTACAAGTAAGCTACTCGTTCAGGGTTACATTATACAGCGACTGAAATCACCATGAGAAAGTTGTGCTGTCGCTTTTGGGGTCTTATAGAAGCATGTAAGATCCCTCTTTACAGAATGATCAGTGACATTCTGGATTGCGATTGAATGGGGTTGCAAAATTCACCAAACAAGACATCCTTACCTGATACGAGGGCTGATTGATGTGTTTTGAGCCTCGTATTGAATGATTTGAATTTTATCAGACATTTTTTTCTACATAGTCTCCTTCATTATCTATACACTTTTGGCACCGGTGTCAATATCACTTTTAAAAAAACTCCTTATCATTCCTGTCCAGAAAGCCATCAACTGCAAGTATGACGTCATCATCGGACTGAAAGTAAGTGCCAGAAATAGCTGTCTGCATTTTTGGGAATATATGAAAGTCTGATGGAGCAATCTTGATCAGGTTAATAAGGCAGACCTTTCACTAGTGAGCTTTCCGCGGTGCTTAAGTTTAATGTTTTTCTGTTACTGTGTCAGAAGTGAAGCATAGTGTGTGTCATAGATTGTTTGTCCTTTTTGGAGATAATCTATCAGCAGAATACCTTTATCATTCCCGAAAGCCGAGGCTCACAACATATCAATTAGCCCTCGTATGTACATCAATATGCACATCGAGACAATCTTCAGATTTGTTTTCATTGAACTGTTGCACACAAACAGGAGACGTTATCTCTCCCCGGGCACTTGGTTTCACTTTGGGATATTTTTCCGGTGTTCTCTACTGTACCAATGACCATTCTAATGATTTTGCCTCACCTTCTCGACTTTGAGACTAAATAACTGATAAGTGATTCTTCGATGTTTATCTAAATACATGTAGATAAATATTTATCTCATACTTCTGAAGATAGTGCAACACAAACGGATTGGAAAATGCAGAGAGGAAAAACACTGCATGTAAGAAACCAAAGTCCCCTCCGGTATTTGTGCCGATTAAGAACCGTATAATTCTATTTACGAGACCTTCTCTTTAGGGAAAATAGTAATAAAATTCAGCATTATTCCGCTCAAACAGACTGATAAGTATAAACGAAACGGATTTGGTAGAATATTTTGAGGAACCAGCGATGAAACGTTGTTTGTACGGATTCTTGTGCGTTTTAAAAGCCATTCTCTGTAAGGACCAAAATTTGCTGGAAACGCATGATTTCAAATTAGAAAAAAACAAAGATAACATAAATCAAAATGATAAAACAATATTAAAAACATAAAGGGTAATTCAAATATTTTTCATGTATCCATGGAAACAGAATTTGTATTGTCAATTTATGAAAAAAGTCAGCAGATTGCTTTTGAACATTATTTCCTATCGTTTCTCGTGTAGGATATACTTATTTTCATATTGATTGCATATGATTTTGCCAATGAAATATATACCAATGCATAATAGTGGGTTCACATTGGTCATTTGTCATATATGGGTGTATAAACCTGTAATTTGAAGGGGATTTTCCCCCCAAAGCCGTATTTTTGGTAATAAAAATCACAAATTTGCCATATAGTACAAACAATGAAAGACATTCTTTTAAGAAGCTCTGATAGTGCTACAAATATTCAAAAAAAAAAAAGGTGGGTATTCCACTCTATGAATGGAAATACGGAAAGAGAAAAACGACAAAATAGCGGATTTTATAACCTCCCTTGGAAGCTTCTTCTTCCTTAGTATGACCCTCCGCTTATCGGAGCACTCCCCAGAGGGGATAACATATTATTAAACATGGCATTATATACCCAACAAAAAAAGTAACGCACATCATATTATATAGTGATTTTTTTCAATTGATCATAAATATTTAGTTAGACATTTGATTATAGTTTTCTTTTTCCAGAACTCGAATTACCGAGGATAAAACACATTTCGATCATTTTTTCGCAACATATCACAATGATAGTGCTGAAAAAAGCGCGTTGTTTCTGGCTCCTATTGCATGGCCGCAGGTTTGGTATCCTTCTGAAATTTTGTTGTTTGACCATTTTCAGCAAATTTTCAGTAAAAATATAGATAAATACTGGTTTCTCTGTTCAAATGTGGTCAAAATATGCCAATAAATCTGAAAATTAAATGTCTTAGTAGAAATTTCCGTATATTGGGGTATGTTTTACAATAAAGGATATCAATATTTTGCAATTCTGACCTCAAAGGAACACTACTTTTGTCTTCAGCCATTTTAATTTATCTGTTCCAGGTTTATCTTTAACATCGCATTGAAATGATCGTATGAAATACCAGAAAAGCTTAAACCTAACGTTCAAAACCATTGAAATGTACGTAAAAATGACCAGTCAAGATCGAGGTATTGTTTCTGAAAACTGTGCTTGCAAGAAAAAAGTTCAGATTCTAGCTGTAGTGGGGTATTTTTGTGCTTTGCGACACATTGAAGGGCGAAAAATATAAAATCACGGACTTCATTTTCAAAAGAGTTGATTTTTGGGATGTTTTTAGATGACGTCATTTGAAGCAATTAAATGAATTTGTATTCAGGGAAAATTGTTTATCATTATTGAAAAAAAAAAACAAATCGCAATGCCTTATATATCAGTTTGGATAGGTGTAACAGCTTTTGATTTAACATTTCTAAAAAGTGAACGGATTTCTTAAAAGCATTTTGTGACATTGCGTTTTTAACCAAGTGTCTTTATGATTGCGCTGTGTCTGATCACGAAGACGGATTCGTTTGGCGTTTGACAAAATAAGTCACTCGTTTACCCACGATTTAAGATGGAAAAGAATAGAATACCCATAGATTACATAGTACATTTTATAGAATGAAGATTAAGTGGTGCGTTTCTTTTTTTGTTGGGTATATATCAAGACAATATTTCAAATTCCTCTCATTACTCCTCAACACTCACAACTCACCACTCGTTCACCATGCTCTGTACAAGGTACCTTCCACTATGTATGCAAGTGTATGCGGTGTATGCGGGGAAGGTGTGATTTATGTACTACAGTGGGTGGTCCGTCTTTCCAACGGCCTTTAACGTGCCATCACACGAGGCAATCTCCTCAGCCGCAGCTGCCGAGGGGCCACTCAGACCGTTTTAATTCCCTCCGAGTCAGAGAACAGGTGGGGGCGAGATGATAAATCACCTCTGAGATAGTCCGCCCTCAACGTGATTCGAACATAGGATCTTCAGATTGAAAATCCGGCGCTCAACTGACTGAGCTGTGCGCCGCTATCAGTCGCTGTGATATTTAAAGTAGACGATTATAGATGAATACGGATGAATTTTACAAAGAAACGAATTTATAAAGCTTGATTTGAAAGGAAGGACAATTAATGCCATCTCGCACAGCCACAAGTCGTTCTCCAGCGTAATGACAAAGCATCAGAACATGAGTTATGAGGGCCGAGGGTTACCCGGAAAATTTTTGTTTGTGTCTACCTTTCGGGTTGCAAATTTACGAAAAAGCAATGAAAATTTAAAAAGACAATATTCAAAAATAATTTCCGAAACAGAGATGATACAGCCAGGTGTTTGTCCAAACAACAGAAAGCCTGAAAATCATGAAAGGAAGTGAATTTTACACTGCAGAGCAGAGCTAGGTGGTGTCTGTTGTCCCTGCTTTTCCTTTTCTGTGGATGTAGGATGCATGTTATTGGATGTAAGTAAAGAACTTTTCATGGACTTTCACTTGCATTTAATGTTTTACAACCTTTAGAATTATTCCATCGTGTGAACCACCAGGGTAGATCTAATCTCGTTTGAGATTCATGCACGCGTCTATTAGCTATGCTGCTGTTTACTATTACGCTCGCATTGATACGCTCACATTGATCAATGCGAGCATAATAGTAAACAGCAGCATAGCTAATAGACGCGTGCATGAATCTCAAACGAGATTAGGGTACATCGTACGTACCATTAAAAGCTTCCCCGTGGGTTACACACTGGACCTGCAAATACGTATATAATACCAGCAGCTTAAATAATGTAACGTGCAGACACAGTGTTACAACTTTAACAGTTTGACATTTCAAACAAGTTCTTTTTAACAAGTTTGTCAGAACTGGGTGTGCCAAGTCTGAATACAGTATTTAACTGAGTTGTTAATGTGTTTTACTGTCTTTACTGCAAGATTACTTAATCCTGGGTTTGTATTGAATCAATTATACTACTTGAATTGTATGTACAAAACAGTCATGTCTGATTTACTAAATTTTGAACACAAATTTATTTTGCAGGGTCATCTGAAGAATGTACCTTACACTTACAGCAAATATTTCATGTGACACTGTGGCGAACATACAATGTATTGATTGTGCAGCAAGAACATGTAGAAGGAAGCCAGAAGACTGTTTATTTGTACAATACATGTAACACTGCAGATCTTTCTTCATGTGTTAATCCATAGGAATAAAAATTGAAAGAGTTTGCAATAAATGTACTTGTTCATGTATACAATCATGTGCATTATGTAGAATTACTGAATAATAAAGTCAGTAAAATGTTTACAAGACAAATCATGCATGATTTAATAATTAGTATAAATTTGCACATGGAATTTGTTAAAGATTGATGGAATTTCACCAATATTCATTTATTAAAAAAATATTGATCTCTAATATTACCCTTGTATGATTTTATCAAAGATCAATTAAGATATTTTCCTGACCCATTTTAAGAATGGAAGTTTAGGGGGGATGCATATTGCTAAACTCCTGCAAACAAAGTTAATATATGAATTATCTGTATGTCCAGTACAGTCTATGACTCTATCCGATTCTGCTTAAATCATACCCAGCCTTTAACTTGCAATCCCATCATGGATTAGAATCATATTTAATAGGATCAAAGGTTGTTTCAAGACAATGAACCAATGTCAAATCTGCAATAATATGTCTGCACCTTAACTTTCTGTCCTCTGAATATACTTTACTTAATTAACTGACTTAAAATCTAAATGGATTTAAATTATAATATTTATTGGATTTTTTAGATACATCAAAATATTCTATATACATATATTATAAGTAAAAAAAATTGTTTAAAAAATTGATATCAACATCTATGTCATTTTGATTTCGGTCGCATGACCTTTGGTCAAGGTGATGTGAAACCTTTGGATAATGAGCAACAATATACTACAACATAAACAGTATGGATATGATTAGTATACACAATTTCATTACTAAAGTACAGAGTGACCTTTCCTTGGGTCATATGAAAGTGATGTGAAATCTTTAAATCCTAAGCAACGAGATAATGAAAGTGATTTAATACACAGTTCAAGAGTTATAGTCTGGATATTATTAGCATCATCAATTTCATTAATAAAGTACGGAGTGACCTTGAATTGTTATCCAGCATCAAAAGGTGTTTCATAACCTCAGCCAAGGTCAGATACATGTGTACAAGGTCAAGGCTATAGTGAAATAAGACACCACTAAAGACAGTATTAATGGGCGGATTGCTGGCAGCAGATTGTTTGTGAAAACACAATGTCCATTGAAAGCAACAGAGTGCAATCTAAAATCTCCATTCAAAGTTTAGATGTGAGATTCTATGTTGTTTTGACACAATTTAGTCTAATTCAAAATCATATCCTCAAGGTTCACTTCATTACCAGAAGTCAGTTCCACTAACCATGTTACAAGTTTGAAACTGAGACTTTATAGAGTAATGGTGTATGTCCAGTTCATTATATGTCCATTAAGTTGGATTATCTGAATAAATTGAACTTGAACTTGAACTTGAATAATAAAACTGTCAAGGGAAAAGATACTACCTGAAATCAAGTCCTGTACAAGTCATCATGCTCTTCCTCCATGTAAAATTTTGATGTACTTTTAAATGTAGTAAAAAAAAAAGTCTTGCTCATGGTTTCATATACATGTAATGTGAGTACAGCATAGTCTCATTCAAATCTCATTTTCAAGGTCAAGGTCAATACATGAAATCAGGTCTACTTGCTTACATGTAGATCTATGTTATATGGTACCTTACTATATGGTAAAGTCAAATTCAAAATTGTATCGTCAAATGGCCATGTCAAGGTCAATACATCATTTCATGTACCTGAAATAAACTCAATTCATTCCCATCTCTTTGAAATGTTTGAATGTTAAATTCAATATAGTATTTATACAATAGACATTTACACTAAATTACATTTTCAAGGTCAAGGTTAAATCTCAAGGTCAATGTCAAAGACAGTGCCTGCATTCAGATTCCCTCACTATGCTTCCTTCACAACTAAACTAAACACAAAAATTACATTTTTCAAGGTCAAGGTCAAATCTTAAGGTCAAAAGCAATACCTGAGTTCAGATCCTCTCACTCTGTTTTACATCAATACCAACTTCTTAATATATTGTTCCCATTATAGTTCTTTCACAAGTAACCTTAACATAATATTACATTTTTCAAGGTCAAGGTAAAAAAAAAGATACCTGTGTTCAGATCCTCTCACAATGCTTAATCTTTGTGTTAAGTTTGAAAATTGTATCCCGTGTACTTCTTTCATACATTTGTAACTAACATAAACGCAACAGCTAAGTCAAATTGTTATTGTTAATGCAGACGGACGGACATCGCCATTTCATAATTTGCTTCGCAATCCGGCCAAAAAAAGGATACAGTATTTTCGCGGTCGAATACTAGTATTCTTTACATGGTTTGAGATATTAGAAACATTCAGGACTCCAGATTTCGATAATTATTTCCGCGTGGAGTTGTGAAATAGCAGCACCCAAGGAAAGAAAAAGAAGAGGATCCCCCACTGGAATTTTTCAAAAATGCCTATATCACCCTTTAGTTTTATAAGTAAATTTGTTTATACACAAAAGGTGCGATCCCATTCTTGAGGGGATGGAGTATGTATGAAATGTACCATTGTGTTGTTGTAAATCCGTCAACGGGCAAAATTAGGTCATTTTGGAGCACCCTGTTTTGACAACCTTCTTCAGAACCGAAATATGACTAGACAAACTGAAAGCATTCAGGGACGTATGGATACTAGTGTCAAAAAGGGCCTGTGGGGTCCAGGGGAAAATCCTGTTGAGGGGAGGGGGAGGAATGACTCCGAGGGAGAAACGCTGCCCGATGGAATATCAAATGCTGAATGACCGTTTTGTATGACAAAGAAATTACTGAAAGTAATTTAAATTCTTGATTGGAAAGGAATCATTAATTGTGTGTGGTGGGTTCGGGGTACACATACAGCGAATACAATCTCCTCATCTGTAAGGTATCAACACTTTCTTGATATATCGGAAATATTAAGTTGAAGTGTGGAAAGAGATGCTGTATTTTCTTGTGCATGAAATGGGTATTATGCTTAACATGTGTTTGTGAAACACGAATGCCCCCGTTGGCATGTTTGTCAGTAAAAATATGTAAAATGATCAAACTCCAAGGTTAAGGTCACAAGGTCAAACATTTTTGTATCCATGGAAATGTCTTGTCAAAAGGAATACACATTTGAAATATCAAAGCCCTATTCTTTACCATTCACAAGTTATGGTCAAAGTTAAAGTTTTTCAAAAGTAGGTCAAACTCCCAAGGTCAAGGTTATAAGGTAAACATTTTTTGGTATCCATGGAAAGGTCTTGTCACAATGAATACAAAAGTGAAATATCAAAGCCTGATCCCTTACCATTCAAAAGTTATGGCCGAGGTTAACTGAAGTTTTTGCGGACAAACAGACAGACAAATGGACAGGACAAAAACTATATGCCCCCGAATCTTCGATAACGGGGACATAAAGATGAAGTACAAATTTAGTAATGTAAATAAATGTACCGTAGGTGGTGAGCGGCAGCGAATTAGCAATTATTTTCTGAAATTCGACTTCAAATTACAAGAAATTTAGTCTTCACATAAAAGTTAGAGACAAACAATATCTAACTTCAAAGGATATGTCATGACTAATGTCATGACCTTGAACCAAGGTCTAAGGCCAATGTTACAATAGACGCTTGACCTACTTCCAAGATAATTTTTCAAAGAATATTGCTGTATGGGGGGGGTCGTCCCGTTGGGGCAGTTTTCATTTTTTCTCTCTCCACCTGATTGTTTTATCGAAATAATATTGCTGCTAGTGGTTCCTCTTGGTAACAAAGTTTAGACAAACATTTTATCTTCGAATTAAAAGATTCCCATGTATTTGTAACAAAGAATGCATTTTTGTGTACATGCGCTATCATAGTATCGAATTCCGTCGTCATTGTGTCCTTCCGTCCAACATTTAGTTCCAAGCATTTTCTCAATGGAGATTTGATGGATCAAAATGATATTTGAAATAGAGATGTACATGTATCATATTGAGACAAAGATGAACTAACGAGTAAGGGGGGGGGGGGGTCGCGCTTTCGTATACAACGGTTAATTTACCAATATACACTACACCAGGGCACTCAGAGTAATGAAACTGAAAAAAGACAAGAATAGAGGATTTTATTCCAATTCTGAAAAAAAACTGGTTCGCTATCAATAGGCATTTGTTATGTTTACATATTAGAAGTAGTAATCATTAACCAAGTGCCAAGATGTGAAAATTCAATGTTTTAAACTTTTTGCTCGCCAGTCATCTGTTCTATTTATGATTAGAAACAGAACAGACAATCATTATTCATGGACTTTTTTCTGGTGTGTGTTGTTTTTTATTTTTGCTCTTCAAAAAAAAGAAAAAAAAAGAAAAAAAAATTCTTACTCTAGGACAACCCTGAAAAAATCCTGGAATCACCCATGTCTATGAGAAGGAACTTTAAAAAAATAATTCTGCGTATCTTTTTGATTTAGAATTGTAGATTTTGATATTGCCTATGGAGAAAGGGTATTGGCAAAATATGAGAAGGCAGCCAGATGGAACTAGCATTAAACTAATATCTATTTCACAAAAAGTGTTTGTTTGATAAGCTATAGAAACACCAGCACTTTTCAGATAAATGTATTACCACACAAGTGCCATCAAAAGATTTCAAGGTGTGTGTATCCTGCCTGATCCGTTGGAGTGAAAAGATGAGGTTAAAAAGAATAATTATACTTCAAATGTTAGTCTTGATAGAAACTTTTAGTTAAAGGAAATAAATTTAAAATCCATGTGTATAAAAACTGTAGAAGATGTTATGAGGGATATTTGACTTGATTCATATAAAATTCGGATAAAATAGACGTGGTTGCTATGATGTTGCTATGATGTAAGACTGTTGCTATGGTAACATGTTTGATTTCTAAGATCTGAATTAATAAATTACTTATCATGAAATAGCAATAAATGAAGATAATGCATTAAGTGCCTAAATCAATTAAAACAATGTTAATTTTTCTTTTAAAGACTCTGTTTTACATATTTATGTATGGTTGCCATGGAAACGCATTTTCTTTTGCATAATAAAAATTCAAATATCGACATTTCTTGGTGCTTGGTGAAATTACTCAATATGTCTTAAAGAAAAATAACTATTAACATTATTTTGCAGTCATTTTGTCTCAAATTCCAATAAAGTAAGAAGGAATTTATTTGCTAAATATGCAAAAATTATCTATTTTTAGCTTTAAAATTTTGTATGAAATCATGAAATACCCACCTTTTTTATTTTTTCTATTTCCTTATCTAGGTATAAACTTTAAGTGCCAATATCAATTTTTCCATAATTCAAGTGGCAACATTGTGCAAATATAGTCATAAACAAGCTGAAATCATGTTTTTTCATATATAGCAAAAAATGCGTTTTACGCGTATTTTGATCAAATTTCCCCAAAAAAAACTGAAATTGAGGAAATTTTTTTTTCATGCTGAACAAACTCATTGAATCATGACGCTTGTCATGCACGGAAGAAAAATATGAAAAAATATACCAGTTCAGAGAAATACAGTCCCAAAAAATGTCAAATTCCATAATATTTTAGTTCTAAAGGGGACATACAGAGCTACTGTCGTTACCATGGCAACTGCCGATAATATTTTATTAATTTTTATCAAAATCATGTTTGTGTCATGTAACTACTATTTTGACATTGTTTGACCAAAATCTGAGGTCATGCGTTTCTGGCCCCCTATATAGATACTTTGGTTTTTACAGAGAATGGCTTTTAAGTATTTAGTATAAAAGAAGGGAGGAAATCTCCAACAAGACCCCGTTGCAGCACCAACAGTAAAACACCAAAACACCCGATGCAAAAACGCAAAAGACGAGTACAGCACGAGACGGAAAAGAGACACACGACATGTAAACATCAAACACAAAAGACTACATATAATATGGTAAATCTAGATCTAAATTGTTTGTGTCGAGGCCAAAGAAAGCGAGAGCTGATTTGTGGTTATCTTTTATTTCATAGGCAGAAAGATTCATTGGGGTATAAGTGGGATTTCCAGGTGTCGAATCTAAACCCAACTCTTTCACAAGGCTGTCGAAATAGTACTTTTTGCAAGTAAATGTGTAATTTTTTAGGCTTTGTCTGCTGGTGTGATGACATAATGTTCTTGGAGGTAGGTAATCTCTGTGATAACCTCAGGGTCTTTAAAGATAGACTCGAATCTGGTGTTCACAGTTGAATTCTAGATAAAAGTAACCCTCTGTTGGGTTTTATCCATTCGGAAAGGGTGTCGATCTGTACATCCTCTGTCTTTTACCAACGTCTTTCATATTCCTAACAAGAGTCCGTGATTTTTTTTTCCTAGTAAAGGATTTACTCTCTCTGTATTTGGAACTCTTTTTTAACAATTCTCTCAACTTGTCGTTATTGACCATACAAAGGTTACCAGTAATAACGAATAACATGTTTTCAAGGAGAGTAGTTGAAATCCGATGAAGAACATTCGCAAGGAAGTGGATGTACTGAGGGATTACTTAAATCAATACACTGCAGGAATCGTTTGTAATTGTAAATTTTAGATGAAACGAATGGTGTGTAGCTATAGGAAATATAAGGAGTTTCTTTGCTTTTGAAATATGGTGGGATTTTTTCCGTGACACTTTTGTGATTCAAAATTTGACCAAGATTCAAGGTATCCGTTGTACAATAGAATCATTTTACATAGTCATGTAGCATCATTCCCCACCCAATCTGCTACGTCTTTTGGTACATTTTTGACATAATAATTTTCATACTTTTGGGCCATATTACATTATTTAGACTAAGGATCACTGACGAGGGTTTAGTATCCGAAACGTGCATGTCTGGTCCATGCTGTAAAATCAGGTTTTAAATTATGCTATTGAATTAAAAGACGTTTAACATTTGAACTACTTGGTGAGTGTCACTGCTGGTGGACCAAGAGTCCCCGAGGGCACATGTAGCCAAGTTCGATCAACTTTGGTTGATCGTCTGTCTTTTCAACGCATTTGAAATTTTCTGTTACAAAATTTCTTGAAATATCTAAAACGTGGGTCCTGTAGCATCATTTCCCACCCATTCTGCTACGTCTTTTGGTACATTTTTGGACATGATAATTTTCATACTTTTTGGCCATATTACATTATTTAGACTGAGGATCACTGACGAGGGTTTAGTATCCGAAACGTGCATGTCTGGTCCATGCTGTAAATTTATCAGGTTTTAAATTATGCTATTGAATGAAAAGACGTTTAACATTTGAACTACTTGGTGAGTGTCACTGCTGGTGGACCAAGAGTCCCCGAGGGCACATGTAGCCAAGTTCGATCAACTTTGGTTGATCGTCTGTCTCTTCAACGCATTTGAAATTTTCTGTTACAAAATTTCTTGAAATATCTAAAACGTGGGTCCTGAAGCATCATTCCCCACCCATTCTGCTACGTCCTTTGGTACATTTTTGGACATAAAAATTTTCATACTTTTTGGCCATATTACATTATTTAGACTGAGGATCACTGACGAGGGTTTAGTATCCGAAACGTGCATGTCTGGTCCATGCAGTAAATTTATCAGGTTTTAAATGATGCTATTGAATTAAAAGACGTTTAACAATTGATCAATTGTAAAGTAAGGTAAACTTTATGCCTTGTAAGGTACTATAAACTATACATTTTTTGAAAGGTTATGATTCCCTGAGTACAAGCAGAGGGGGAAACTCTTGTACAACTTTATATATTTGCATAAGTAATATAGAGAAAAATGACAATCCAAATGCTTCATCAGTTTTTCGCCTTTGTTTTTCTGATCCCAAAAGTATCATTTCTGTGTGTGGGCATTATACATGTAACCCTTCAGAAAATATAAAGTTTACAGTACCTTACCAGGCATGGAAAAATCCCCTATTGTACATCGGATACCTTAAAAGGAATCCCCTGTCTTCTCGTGGAAAACCGATATTTCAACATTGTTGAGATTGCTTGTGGTTGATTATGCTAAGAACAGTATGTTGAACTTCAATATTTTTTTCTGTTTGCAATAAAAAGAAATAAAACATCGTGCTCGGAGATAGACACCTCTCATGAAAAAGGGGATTTTCCCGATTTTAAGTTTTATAACAATTCTTTTCAAAATCAAAGGCTGGACACTGCGCTCCTCCCTATAATATTTTCTAGATCCAACCATGTACATTTTAAATTAGAGTATATAATAGCGAGAACAAAGAGATCATACAGACTTCACGTGATAAAGTATGCCAATTTGAAAGTACAAATGTACGTAAAAAGTAAAAGCAATTATCAAGGCATAGTTAAGGACGATGGGTTTAAACAATATCTGACTGAATTGGGTTCAGACAATATCTGGCTGAATTCGGAAATAGTTAACTTAATGTGTGTAAATTCAATGTCATGCGCAGCATGGCGCCTTAAGAAACATGAGAGTTCGTCAGATGGATTGTACATGTTCTAAAGAAATTAATCAAATATAGGAAATAGTCTGTGTATTGCTTAACAGTCAATCAATCTTGAAAACATAGTTTTTGTTTGTGGTTTAATCGAAATTTTGTTTAAAAGGACCGGATGTTTTTACGACTAACTTGCAGCAAAACACATTATTGTTTTATGAATGAATTTACAAATCGATTTTGATTAGGTAATTTGCTTTCTGATAAAGGCATAAATAAGCAGGCTAATGTTGGCACGAGTTCGACTTTCCCCTGTTCATTCTGAGAAACCCGAATCACATGATTAGTATTCATAAGAAAGCATACACCAATAAGTACCTTTTGAATAGTATCTACATCAAAGAAAAGCCGCGAAACATGGAAGTCATGCTTATTATATGGACATTTGTTGTTTTGTTCAACCGTATGTATGGATCTATGACTTGCAATATTTTCAAAGATAGGATATCAATATCTGAAGTATTTGATAACGTGATAGATGTAATGACGTCAGATTTAACAGACTGTGTAGTTGGATGTTCCCAACATGAGCTTTGTACAGCCATTACATTCAATAAAGTCTCAGAAACGTGTAAATGGCATAATGAATTTATGACATCAAACAATCAAAATGTCACTGTACAAAATGGATGGATTGCCATGATGAAAGAGGAAACTGCATGTAAGTAGAAAATTAGGTAAATACAATTATTCAAGATATTTTTTGAAATGGGGAAATTTTCATTGGTTTTCAAGAGTGCTCAATTTATACCTATGATGTCATAAAACTTAATATGCACATGTAGCCAAGTTCGATCAACTTCGGTTGATCGTCTGTCTCTTCAACGCATTTGAAATTCTCTGTTACAAAATTTCTTGAAATTTCTAAAACGTGGGTCCTGTAGCATCATATCCCACCCATTCTGCTACGTCTTTTGGTACATTTTTGGACATAATAATTTTCATACGTTTTGGCCATTTTACATTGTTTAGACTGAGGATCACTGACGAGGGTTTAGTACCCGAAACGTGCATGTCTGGTCCATGTTGTAAATTTATCAGGTCTTAAATGATGCTATTGAATTTGGAGACGTTTAACATACTAGTCTTCTTTTAATAAATGAGTAATGAACTATCCGACTTTTGTCATTTCGTTGGGAATTCCGAACTAATTCGATTACTCCTCGTGCACTCTCCTTCCATTTGATTAGGATAATAATATAACGTATCAAAATAGTCTTTATTGATATTTTATTAATAAACTTCTGGTCTATAAAATTTCATAATTATGGTTTGAATAATTAGCCCAAAAACATACGTTTCCTTTGAACATGCTTCCATTTTGGCCTCGTTGATTTTAAACCCGGTGATCTAGTCATTGATGAGAAAGAAAAACAAGTGTCGAAGTCTTCTAAGAAATTAGAAGTGATCCAACTCGCACGCTTCTTGAACAATAATTTCATTTAACTGCTTCGTCTTTCGGTATTTTTTTTTTTTTTGGACATTACTTTTAGTTTTTGCCATATTTCAATGTTTCGATTGAGGATCACTGACGAGGGTTAAGTACCCGAAACGTGCATGTCTGGTCCATGCTGCAAATTCATCTGTTCTTAAATATTGCTATGAAAGACGTGGAATTCAAGATTGTAAGAATGAAAGTGGACAAAAATCATTTAATTTTATTCAAAATAGTACATACTTGTATAATTCTTTTTGAATTCCTGATGTAGGCACTGATTATGGTAGAAAGTGCATGGAGGCCAAATTCAACTATAGTAATTCGCTATCGCTGTGTTACAAGATAATGAATGAAGTAGAGCAGTATGAAGTTGCACTGAATAATTGTCAGTCATATGGTGGAGGACTGTTAAGGGTTGATACAGCAGAAAAGGAAAGCTATATGGAATATGCCATTTCAAAGATACAAAGTAAGACATACCCAGTTACCTGCAATACAAATAATTACAGAAGACCTTCATGAAGAAAATTCCAAACAAATTTTTCCTGCACCAGACACGTGTTTCGAATATTATATTCTCATCAGTGATGCTTCCAACGGAACCACCAAAATTCATTTCAGTAGCATCCTCAGACCTCTGAACAATACTCAGACCAGTCAATGAAAATAACCTTAAGAAAATACATTAATGTTACTGAATCGACCCTGCAGGAAATGTAGAGCCTATTTTCAATGTAGATTCACAAAATTAAAAAATAATGATAAAAAAAAATAGAGGGCGCATCTAAAATAGATTTGGCTGTGTCTGAAAATGGTTTCGCTTGAAGTACCACTGATGAGGATTTACTAACCGAAACACGTGTCTCGTGCATTAAAATTGGTTTGAAATTTCGTTAAAGAAGGTAAAGAGTTGGACTTCTTCCATCTTCCCATTGGTAATTCTTTGAGCCCAATATAAATACTGAAGTAATTTAGCTTAATATTATGAATTCGCATATATTTCAAGATTTTAATTACAAAATATAGAGCGGCTAATATTTCCATACAAGGTCTGAAAGCAGCAATATGTTTTATCTCAATTAAATGCGCAGTTACACAGTAAAACGTTTTACTTTTTGCTTTTTTGAATCATATCCACGTGATTATGTGTTATTTCTATTGTGAGGATATTCTCCTTTTACCAAAACATTTCACTTTGTGACTTTGATCTCCTTTTGAAAAAAAAAAAACTGGCCACAGTTTTGCAATTGAAATAAATTGAATGCGGAAGTGTTCCAACTCTTTACCCTCTAGAAGAAAATTTCTAACCAATTTTCATTCACCAGACAAGTGTTTCGAATATTAATTCTCAGCAGTGATGCTTCCATTCAAAGTTAGTTTTAAAAACAGCCAAAATTTATTTTAGAATCAAGTCACGGGGAACGATTTTAACTGCTCCACACTGCAACAAGAAATAAGTGTTTATATACGTGTTCATATCAATTATAATATTAAAAGTGGCATTAGTGTTTATATTGATAATAATATTGAAAGTGACATTGTTGTTTATATCAATAATTATATATATAAGAGACATTGCTTGCATTTTTCATGTATGTTTACTTCTAATGAACAAAAGGCCAATGAAGAATTGTTTACATACACATCAGTCAACTAGACCCTGCGACATCGATCTTGAAGATTGAACTATTTAGATAACAGCCTTTAAATTAACCCAAACAATCGTGTTTCATCTTACTTACCATTTTCCTTTATTTCACTTAGATCCCGCCATAAAATACTACATCGATGCCAAGCGCAATGGAAGCGTGTGGAAATTTTCAAACGGAGAGGAAATTCGAAACTTTTTCTGGTATCCAGGAGCTAACTATGAGAACAAAGACTGTATTGGAATACATTCAACCAATTACGGATGGAAAGATGTGCTTTGTTCAGGTTTACATGGATATGTATGTGAAAAGAAGTGACACAACGAATATTATTTCTTCTGTGCTAATTGACCCTTCCAAACGCGGGAAAAAATTGAGAAATTCCATGACGTAACAATGCAATTTCGATGTTTGACCGAGGTTCGAAGCTTGTTTGTCCGAATTAAAAACATTGTGACGTCACGAAATTTTGCATTTTACCCGCAATTGGAAGGGTTAGTTAAATTAAGGATAGGCAAAACTGAAAAACCATTAAAGTCAAAGTGATCCTATGTGAGACATAACTGTTACAATATATCAATACATGTAGTTTGTGTCTTATTTTATTCTGATTGCGCCCTTTACTTATTGAAAAACCTTACCAGCCAGCCAGGGATAAAAAATTAGCATATAAACAAAGTGACTTTGCATAGTACATAATGATAGAGAATATAACGAATCCTTGCTAAATTAAATCTATTATCAAGCTTCATTGAAAAAAAATAAATTACAAGAATTTACGTTTGATTTGTACAGAGTTTTATGGTTTTGTATTTCGTGACTTTGGAATCTTAAACCTACCAGCGTAGGGGCTCTAAAAAGAACATCAACAAAATGACCTGTCCTGTTCACTTATTCCGTAGCACCCTGTTTTCTCGGTTTTCTCTAAAATATGATAATGTCACCTTCCAAACAGATAACAATTTTATAGTACTCCTTTAGTCGTAACAGAAAATACCATTGTTTTGACTGCGCGTCAGCTAAGTTAGAAATACGACGGAAAAATAATAAGTCTACGAGGATTTTCTATAGTAAAATCGCTGAAATGCATGACGTCGGGATAGGCTATTTATTATTGTTGACACTGAGAACAATATGGCTGCGGCTTGAAATTAACATGGGAATTTCCCGTAGACATTTTATTTTTCATATTGCGGTTTGAAGGAAGCTGATAGGGTAAGTTGAAGTTAATTTCCAGTTACGACTAAAGGTGACCAATGCTCGGAAACAATAATTTATAGCAAAATTCTTCAGACGACAGAATAAATCGCCAAAACAGGGTGCTCTGGATTTAGTGAACAGGATAGTAGTGTTGATCAACTGATCATGGTAACAATGTACATGCCTCTACATTTAGTTTTACTGTACTAAATTTCTGAAAGTTTCATTATATTGTATATAACTTGCATTAATTTTATTGCTTATAATTGGGCACAATGCGAAATTAAAAAGTGAAAATCTGATGCCTGATTTTTAATTATTTTGAACAAACAACCTAGTAATACTTCAAAACAATTATTCCTTGTGACTTTGGTTAATCAGCGGACAAAGACTCGTACGGAATCCATTTCCGTTTTTCAATCATTTTTAACATAATCAGTCAATAAGAATTAAACACGAATCAAGATTCCAAAAATCACAATCAGAAGGCTTACATAATATTAAACAAAACTTTCTCATGAGAAAAGAAAAGTTCGACAAACCGATGACAACTTTATCTAATAAACAGTCTTCAGAGCATAGTACAAGTACGGAAAACTTTGTATATGGCGTGCTTATTAGTAAAGCATTATCTCATGAATCATGTTACATATAATGCAAGTTATAGTATATATATATCTGACTTAATAGGAACAAAAAAGGAAGCTTAATGTTTATTTAATCATTTTAACACAAGGTGTATGGGGAGGGGGTGGAGATTGACTCCAGTATCACATTTTAGAATAAAAGAATTACCAGAAATCATTGCAAGGTAGCCATTACGATTTAAATGATTAAAATGATTAAATGTACACTATAATTCACAAATCAATTCCTAATAGTTCCTTTTTGAACCTGCTATTACAAAATAAAAACAAAGCGAACACTGAAAAACACCACACCGACAAAGATTAAGATAATCAACTTGAACATTCTACAAAGAAGCAAAAGATAATCCTAAATGGATAATCAAGTGTCTAGGGAGAGTGAGCATCCCATGTTTCCTCGGAACACTTTGCACTAGACCGTGCAGAAAATGTAATATCTGGTAAATTTATTACATTCGATGTTTGGGATTGTTTTCACCGGAAATATCTTCCAACGTGGATGACAACCAGATGTTGTATTGTTTAATATTTTCACTGTATCATCCAAAATAGTAAAAGTAAGTTGCTCTCAAATGTAACGTTACGGTTATTCCATTTTGCATTCAAATAACCGAATCCGAAAAGCTTTACCGAAAAACCATTTTCTCGAGACAAGTGTACGTAATAAACCTTACTCCCCCTTGTCGGATGTCATACATAAAACTGCGTCTCCAGTGATTGTCGTAGTGGAGAGTATAAACGACAAGACCAGAGTCCGTATTATATTGTACTTTAATATAAAAGCAATTTTGGGAGTAAAATCATTCAAACACATTAACATGCACTTAAATTGCTAGTAATTTATACTATTTTTTTACCTGACAAGTCTCCACTACGACTCTCGCCGGAGACGCAGTTTTGTGTATGACATCCGACAAGGGGATGTAAGGTATTACGAACACTTGTCTTGAGAAGATGCCGAAAAAAGTACGAGAGTAAAATCGTGTATCATTGATGCTTCAGATGACTGCATTACATCATTCCTCCATAAGGTTGATGATTGAATTAAAACGACTTAAGGAGAAATGTTGAATGACAAACACGAGTTATTTATTGAAACAAGGAAATAGAAAACCATTTTCTTATGATAAGCTATGTATATCCTCTGTTAATCGGACAAAATATTACCCAGAACACAGTATTACATCTTACATAACAGTTATATGGAAGACAAATACATGTTGCTGAATGCATATACTGCATTTCAATCAAAATCATAAACATTGCAATCCTTAAAACATCCATTAATAGAAAATAATTAGAGAGAATAGCGTTTTACGACCTCTGCAATCCCATGTAAAGTTTCTTTGTGTCCACTGTGTAAATTAGAATATCACGAGCGTCGATATAAACATAAACATTGTTAATTGAACTATGTTGAAGCATACGAACAATTCATCTGTTAAAAGGCTCTACATAAAAACATAGAGTGTGATCTTGATTAATTAACACGGATTTTAGAGTAGGATCGGAATTTATTTGCGTCGATATTCTTTGATAGTTATTGGTCTTTTTACCCTTTCATTAACCCTATAAAACATATTATTTATTTGAGTATGCTTTATACAACGGATTGGATTTTACTGTTTCTTTTTATAGTTTATATAAAACTCGTATTTATGATAATTCGCTATGTTCTCATTTGCCGACGTCACGCAAAAATATCGCATCAAAGCGATACAGATCGAATCCAGTACAAAGCAATTTCTCAAGATGTACAAACACAAGGAAACAACATCAAAACAACAAAGACGCTTTACATATCTGGGAAGCATGTTTTTCATAATTATATCCTTGTCGGAAGTAGGAGCACTATTCACTATAGGTAAGAATTTGATAATCACCATGTTTTTATCATATTCATATTGAAAAAAATTTATCAAATACCATTTTCTCTACCATCAAAGTATCAAAACATGTAACTTTATGTATATGTTAACTCAAGAACACGCATGTACAGACAGTATTCGGATTTTCAATCTTGATATTGATATAAAAGAACTCAAATTCTTAATGCTCGCAACCGAAAAATAGAAAATCCAAATAATGTTAAATGATGAAGAGAAAAAATATAAACATGACCTAAAATGTCTGTAAAAGCACCTGCGAAGGGCACAGCTATGCCATCAGAGAGATACACCTTAGTTTTAGAAAAAAATCGGTTACCTTAGTGACGATGAATTAACTAATATATCTCAAGTCTAGTGTCGAAACACTATGAAACTAAAGCCACCTACATATGATAAAAGCATGGTTACCGTAAATTTGTTCAGTATTCTTTTACTTCTTTTTATTTTGTGAACTGAACACATGTAAACATATGTATCATATGTTTATCTAAATAAAGCGACACAGGACCTTTAAACATCAAATGTTAAAAAAGCAGAGAGTCAGTGTCTCCTGATTTCATACAACTCCCGTCGAAACAGCTCCTGGAAACTTGTCAATTTCGGTGATTATCTCGATATAATTCATTTTACATTTTGTTCTCAGACTGTGGAGAATCGTCTATGAAGGTACACACAGACGACCAATGTCTAGTTATGGACGCCATCCCTCGACATGATACTATATTGGGATCTAAAATAAACTACCAGTGCGCAAGTCTCCTCACGTCACTTCCTTCTGCACAAATAGACTACTGTCCCGTTCAGATTTGTACTTCGAATGGAACATGGACTAACGTTTCGCTATCATGCGCAAGTAAGTGGATAAGAAGGATACTGATAATCTTGCAATGAGATTTTAAAGAACATTATCTATAAATAAGCTCGAATACAGAACAACTTCATCAAGTATCTTGGTGTTTGTCCAGTATTCTTATATTTTGTATAGTGTCATTTATTGTGCTCTATTGAGAGTGCTGTTGAGATTATCGTCAGGATCTTCTTTAACTGATTACTAATAAACTTAGAAGAAACCCCCATCAGTTATTTAGTCTCAAAGTCGAGAGAGTAAGACAAAATCAAAAAAAAAAAAGAATTTCCAATGGAACATTACAGAAAATGTTTGGTCGGTCACTCTTTGTGAATGAAATGAATACCATTCTGGGCGAGGCTTCTTTTTACGAATGCGGAAGGGTTCCAACTCTATACCTTCTTGAAGAAAATTTCAAACCAATTTATCATGCACCACACACGTGTTTCGAATACTAAATCCTCTTCAGTTATGCTTCCAACGGAGCCGCCAAAATTCATTTCAGTAGCGCCCTTTTGTTTTATTTTTTTTTTAATTTAGATTTCTACATTTACTTTAAATAGAGTGCGCAGTTCCAAATTTCCTGAAGGGTCGATTAAGTTGCATATCCCAATAAAATTTATGTTCAATGACAAATATGGATAATGACCATATCCCTGTATACAGCGCAAAATCGATAATTCAGAAAATCAGAAACCGAAGGCATACAAAATCAGGATAAAACAGACACCAAACAAAACAAACAAAAACCTCCACCATATGAAAAGAAGCGAACTCCTGATATGAGAATGAGATCGGGTGTCCAGGAAGAGTAAGCATCTCCTGCTTGCATGCAACATGCGCCGCTTCAATTCGGTAGAACTGTCACATCCGGTAACTTCCATTTCGGAAGACATAGGGTACAATCTTTGGTTAGATGGTTCAAATGGTCTGTGACAGAATATCATCCACCATTCTGGAGAGTGGGACATCATAGTGTATGACGAGTTCCCCATATCGACCGTGGAAGGATGGCACTAGATGTTAACTTCCTTTGATTTTTTTCATATTTTTGGATGAAATGACAAGTTTCTGAAATAGTGAAATAATATGTATGATGTCATATTGATAAAGTGCCAAAACAAAGCTTCTTTCATGCGACAGAGCTGTAAATTAGTAATTAGTGCTTAGAAACATCCAATATCACGGGGAATGATTTTAACTGTTCCACACTGCAACAGGAAATAAGTGTTTATATTAATAATGCGGATGGTTGTCACTGAAAGGTACAAATGTCTGGCACACTGTATAAGGCAATTCTTTGTACTGATGGCTGCTCTTAGATAACAGGGTTAGACCTTTCTGTTTTCCTTCCCGTCTAAGTGATTTTATTTTCATTTATAATTTTTTTTCATTTTGATTTATCTTTTTTAAGAATTATTTGAATGTATT
Organism: Pinctada imbricata; assembly: GCA_033119305.1. NCBI lineage: Eukaryota > Metazoa > Mollusca > Bivalvia > Pterioida > Pteriidae > Pinctada > Pinctada imbricata. Next base: position 61,741,667 of record VSWD01000003.1, read on the forward strand.
TTTTGAAACCACAAATTAAATTACACTAGTTTGTCTTAGTTATTGATTCTTTTTAATCACATTATTCGTTTTTATACAAAAGTTTCATTGGCGATACCTTCTTTTCAGGACACTTGTTCTGGCTCTATCGAAATTAATTTGATAAAAATTTTGAAAATCTACATTGACTTTACGTAGGTAACGAGTGTTTCGAGATAGGATTATCAGAGAAATACCGCGGAAAGCGGTCATGTACAACATCTGGTATCCCATGCCAACCATGGGCAAGCCAATCGCCTCACAGTCATAAGTACAACGACTCCGCCTATTTTCCTGGAGAAAACATTACGGAAATTGCCGGATACTGCCGAGACCCAGATGGACGATTTGGACAGCCATGGTGTTATACCAGTCAGTCTAATGTAGAATGGGAACACTGTGATGTCCCCTATTGTTCAAGTATGTAGAAAAGGAAGGCTTTTTTACATCTTTATTTTCTTTTACTTGTAATCATTTCCCTGTCGCCGCTTCTGCGTCTGTATTGACATGAAAAGCATATTTTGTTGTTTTTTTTCCATTTCGATCACAGTATAAATCATGATCAGTATCTTTTGTAACATGTTGATCATAAATACTAGGATAGCTTTGGGATTTATCATAAAATGTAGCCATCGCTCATGAATGTTTTATATTTTACTTGACTTTATACACATTTAATGATTCTTATAAACATACATTTGTCAAATTGTTTTTATGCCCCCGTAATCGGAGATTTGGGGGCATATTTTTATTCTGTCTGTAAGTCTGTCTGTCTTTGTCTCTGTTTGTCCGCAAAACCTTTAACCTTGGACATAACTTTTGAATGGTAAGTGATAGGGCTTTCATATTTCACATGTGTATCCCTTGTGACGAGACCTTATCATGGATACCAAAATTTTTGACTGTGACCTTGACCTTGGAGTTTGACCTATTTTTGAAAAACTTTAACCTTTGACATAACTTTTGAATGGTAAGTAATATGGCTTTCATATTTCACATATGAATTCCATGTGGCAAGACTTTTCCATGGATACCAAATTTAGCCTTGACTTCAAAATGCGGAAATACTTTTCAGCTGCTTTACCGTCAAAGATGCCAACGGGGGCATTCGTGTTTCACAAAAACAATTTTTTTTCTAGCTCTTCAAGTGAATAAAGGTCATTGTGCAGAAGAGAGCCCCACGCAAGGTAATTAAACATTTGTCGAAAAAAAAACCTAACTACTTATGTTCAAACGAAGAATACTGAATCAATGTCAACTTTTTAATGAGTATTCCTTAGTGGACAATTTAAAGCATTGTCAACATTCGTGGATGATTTCTGTCAAATGTTCAAGTAGCCATAGTAACTCATAATAAATGGTGTAGAGGTCTACCAAACCTTTACCAGCTTACGATAATTATATCACTATACCGGGGTATATTGAGGATGACTAGTGAAAAGAATTCAATGAAAAATAGAAAAATTAATTCAACCTATATATTTCAGCATGCGACTTCCCAGATCTGCACATAACAACCGACAACTCGTGTACGAATCTAGCGGATATCCCGATCCTTTCAACAAGTATTGGTGCCACAATTATATTCACCTGTCAATCATTTCAAACTAAGTATGTATCAGAACGGAGTTACTGTCCAGTGGAGACATGTGAATCAGATGGGAATTGGACTAGAGGAAGTATAAGCTGCGCAGGTCTGTAGAAATATTTTAATTTTTTTTCAATTAGATTTAAGCAAAATACAAGATATATACAATGTATAAACTGTCAATATTGAAATATATATTCTATCGTAAAATTCTAGTGCACCATATGCGCATTTCAACAAGGTATGTCTCATCGGTGATAAAAGAGGCTGAAAAGGACACCTTAAATCAGAATTAGTATAATACTATAAAATCAAAACGTAATCTGATAAGCGTAGAACAAGGTGTGTCTCGGAAGATGTCTTTGTATGAAATGGTGAGGTGTGTTCCCGTAAACCAGTTGCTTATGTAAGACAGATGGCAATCCAAAGTTCTAATTCGCCTTTTAATTTTCATAATTTGATATGAAGCTTTGGTTTTTTGTTTGTTATTACGGTATGGGTTCTTATCAGTGCTTCATTGACCTTTGTTGAAGTTGTTTTGTTTGTTATAAGGTTAAAAACAATCATGCGGGTATGTTCCGCTGTGGTCATTATAAAGTGGCCTTTTGCATGAAAGTCAGCCATATCCTTCTCATTAACATGAGAAGATTGTGTATGTGTGCATTGTAGTACAAACGTTAAATGAATTTCAAATCCCCTGTATTCTAGGGGGGTTGCAAATCATCAGATTGTAAATTTTGTGTAAATGCAATTGACGTTATCTATGAGAGATCAAACAGTGAATTTATTCAGCTTCAGTTAAGAGTGGCGAATCATATCTGGATTCGTAACATACCGATAAAGTGTCCGTCTGGTGACAGCAGGATCATATCCATGGTATAAAAGATGATTCTGACACATTTATTTTCGATGGCAATTCTGTCTACCTTTGATACTTTTCATTTTGTTTATTATGTCACCATAAAAGATCCATAATACTTGATATACCCTCTTACTAGGGCCCCGACCACCTGTCCGCTCTGAATGTCGGTTGGACACCTCAGTTGATGAGATTCTTGAGCTCGCTCCAGCTAGCAGAGCACGTACTGTTTTTCGTACGCCCTTTGTTTTCTATATCCATTTAAAAATTACTCTGCGTGTTGCTTGGGCCACTGCGCTACAGTGAGAAGGTTATTATGCACAACGATTGTGCGCTCTCCGAAACCTCTGGGTAACCGGAAAATTGGCAGTGTCGTGCGCACGTTATCCGAATAACCACACCTTTGCTACTATAATAGCAGCTAGATTGCCGTCCCAAGTCGGCACCGATTGCTCATTGGTCTCGATGTGCAGTCTTTTGTGTTTGGTGTTTTGATGTCGCGTTTTGCGTTTCTTGTCCCTTTTGTGTCTCTTGCTGTATACATGTCTTTTCTGAGTTTTCACTGTTTTTACTTGGGGTGTTTAGATGTTTTGCTGAGGGTGCTGTACCTGGGTCTTGATGGAGATCCCCTCCTTTCTGATTCTGGTCTAACGTTTCAAATTCATTTGGTTAGAAAAAATGGTTTTAAGCCGTATAGTAACAAGTGAAATGAATGCAAATGTAGCCAAGTTCGATCAACTTCGGTTGATTGCTTCTTCAACGCAATTCGAAAATTTCCGTTATCAAAATTTCTTCAAATTTCTAAAACATGGGATCTGTAGCATTATAACCCATCCATCCTGCTACGTCTTTCGGTATATTTTTGGAAATAATAACTTTCATACTCTTTGGCCATATACATTGTTTAGATTGAGGATCACTGACGAGGGTTTAGTACCCGAAACGTGCATGTCTGGATCCATGCTGAAAATTTATCTGTTCTAAAATGATGCTATTGAATTTGAAGACGTTTAACATTGAAAGACTGTACTTTTGCATATACTTTACGTCCAGCTTGCTTTCTTAAAGCAGTGCATGATTGAAATTATCATTTTAGGTAATGAGTGTTACAAGAATGGTGAATCAAGTTCGTACACTGGCTTTAGGAACTGCACCGGAATCAGGTAGACCTTGTATAGCATGGAAGGATGTTGAGAATACTATAGGAGTATCTTTCACGGATTCGGATTCAGATGATCCGGGAAACTTTTGTAGAGATCCAGAGGGATTGATGACTGAGCCATACTGTTTTGTGGACACAACTGGAACAAATTATGAAACGTGTGGAATTCAGAAATGTGATGGTAACGTATCCCTGATGAGAAATGAAAAGTAAAAGACTTTTTGCTAGTCAGATAAAAACTGTGGAGAAAAAGTGACAGGAATTTCAAGTTTGAAAAAATGATTTATATATAGATATAAACATTTCCATTGCTTGTTCCTTTGCAGATTTTCCTCGAACATCAGATGAATGTGATGAAGGTAAGAGAGTAATTTTCTTTTCTTTATTGCTGATCATTCTTTACATCAGGTTTACGTATTTCTATTATCTATACAACGATATTTATCCCAAAATTATTTAAATTTCAGACAATGAAGATGTCAGTGATTTCTTCTCAAACTCAGTATCCACATCGTCCTATGAAAATGATCGTCATGAGACAGCTCCCTCGGTAGGTTACGTTTATTGTTCAAAGAATATCATTTAGTGAACATTAATAACTTAAAGAAAATCCTGACGATAATCTCTACAGCACTCACAATAGAGCACGAAATTGAGCATCGACGGACCCCTAGCAAGCTAGAGGTGGGACCAGGTACCCGGGAGGAGTACGCATCCCCTGTCTCTAATGTAAACGAACTTATTTTATTGAGTTGCGTCACTGATTATAGAATTTGGTTTAGTACGTTCAATTTGCATTTTCTTGATCGAGATTTTTATTATCATTTGGAGGGTTGAATGCATCCGGAAACAAAGATGATTTTTTCAACATCTGTTTCTTAGTTTTCTTGAGTATGTTGTAACATGCTTTTCTATCTTTCAGACCTTCAGCTCAGAGTTAACCGATGAAATCATGACTAGTCAAAGTAAACTTCCAGAAAGCAGCTTCTCACAAATAGACATGAATACACAAGGAGAAAATATGCCAAGTACTCAGATGTACTCCAACATTGGTCCTTCTTTTGTAACAAATGATACACTTATGAATGACATCACCGCTATCAAGACATCACTGACAAAAATAACGAGACAGTCTGATGCCGAAGACGAATCTCTCACATCATATGCAGCTTCGTCTTCATTTGCTACAAAACAATCGTACGCATTGCACGCTAACATCTCTTCTCAGCAAGTACAAACCACGTTATTTGACTCTTTTGGATCGGGTGTTAACTCCGAAAGTACCACTTCAACTCTTGCAAATGTTCCAATAATAAAATCTACTCAAGCTCCCAATACACCGTCTTTGAATCAAAAAGATGTTTCCAGCTTAACAGGATCACAGACTCATTCGATTGACATTTCCCTGTCAACAGTCCAACTGTCTTCCCAAACTATAGAGAATGTCCGAACATCTACGCCTTATATGCTAAAATCTACAGTTAAATTATCAACAACGATTGGACAATATACCAACACTTCGGCTGTCCTTCCGTCAGAAAATATCAATGTCATATCTAACATAACGCCTGATCATCAGACGTCTACCTATGCTTTATCTCCTCTGCAAACAAATTCGTCAAGCATACATAGTCTGATTAGCAATGATGAAGGTTATACGAACTATGAACAAACTAGCTCTTATAGCGATGTGACAGAAAAGATCATTTATAAAAGTGACAACAGAATATCTAATGCAAATTATGAAAGCCATTCACAGTCGGTAGATCGCTCATCTGTTACAGATAAGAGTATAGGCGGTCAACATTTCGACTCAGCTGATGCGTTCATGGGAAGTAAATATGCAGACAACAGCATATCCAAAATAAACATGACTGTTCAAGGAGAAAGTACTTCAAACTCTGTGGTCTTCTCTGATATAACTCCCTCTTCCACTACAGAAGCCAACTTGTCACAAGGTAAAGGAAGTCAAGAATCATCGCCGCAAATGACAAATACACAGACTGACAATGGTCATCATTCTTTTGTGTCTACTTTGACTTTTTACGGAACAAGCCAAATAGAAATTACCCAAGCTAGTGCATCACCACAACAAAGCCAAAATTATCAATCTGGAAATTTATTTTCAGCAATGTTGAATGTAACCGTAGTGGAATCTACTGCTGATGTTATGTATTTGTCTCATACCCCAACACATCCGTCAGACAAAAAAGAATGGCAGAGTGAGAGTAATACATACAATATTTCACCATCACCTGTGCAAATGACTTCCAATACCGGTATCATTGAAGATGTCGTCACATCTCGGCAAGATATACCAACATCTACAGTGAAATTGTCGTCGGCGCATGAGGAAAATGAGTACATTTCATTTTTGAGTCAGACTATCCTCCCATCAGAAAATGATGTAACATCTCACATAACTTCTTCCTTTCAGACGTTTTTCAACAAGTCATTAAATATACAAACATATTCTTCTACCTTACGAAGAATGACAACAAATATGAACGAAAGTAATCCATATTATGAACAATCTACAGCATATAGTTCAGAATCAGAAACGAGCATTATTGATAGAGACAACAAGCTGCAAGGTATTAGTGAAGAGGACAATTTACTGTCTACAGCATTTGCAACGGAAACAAGCATTAATGGTTATGGTACTTCTACTTCCGTTGCACCGAGGAACAGTGTCAGTATGAACGTTGTAACGACAGACAGCGTTACCGATAAAGATTACCAACACACTACTATCAGAAATACTGTAACTAGCGATGATAATTTGAATACGTTAAAAGGCACAGATGGAACGAAAGAGGAAAATAGTGAACAAATTCCAGTTCCCTCAGAAAGTGAAAAGATGGTCCTATTTAGACTTACAGGTAGTGAAGCACATACGGGTATCCAAATGAGGAGTACAGAGACTGTATTAAAGAGTTTGGATTGTGCTAGGAAGTGTAGTAGAAGTGATTCGTGCTATTCGTTCGATACAAATGTTGAGCTCGGAACATGTAAACTATACTCATGGACTGAGACAAACGGTCAGAAAGAGTGTCCAGATGACCATGTATGTTATGGGAGGATATAGATCAACCTTATCATGCAAATATGTGAAGCGATTAGCAATACGAGATCTTTTTTTTTAAACTTTTCGATTTGTTGATTTAAAGAATTGCCATGAACAATTAAAATCCTTTGTATTTGACTTTATTGAAAGAATTTTAATTTACTCACACTTTATTGGGACTTAATAACAAATCTATTTATTTACTTGTATACATGTACATGTATTTGACAAGTCTTCGTGTCTTGAATTTGAAGACTTTTAACATTACTTACAGCAAGACGTGCATAATCCTCAAATTAAACGGCAACAAAAGCTATTCACTATTTTTAAAGTCTGATGTATAAGAGTTAGAATAACGTTAACGCGTACACAAACCTAGATCATTCGTTATTATAAAGCGGAAGGCCGTCCAAAGTCGAAGCCAGGTGCACATTAGTCTTCCTAATTAATGTTATATATTATCATTCAACTTTCATATTTTGGTGAGTATGTTTTGATTAATTTGTTGGACTGTTCGGTACGGACGTTGAGCATTAAATTGTGTATTGTGCTGACCCCTGTTGCTTGTTGTAGTTCTTTATCTAATTATCTTTGGGGGGTTTTTTGTATCTGTAATTGTGTCCCGCTGTGGTCAATACAGGGTAGTCTTACTGACTCTTCTCAGAATATTAACTAGTTAATGTGTCCTACAATACGTGCATAAACTCTATATATATATGGTTACAAAACGCAAGTAGGCAACACATCCTACAAATCCATTGTTCGTCCACTTTCCCAGTATTTCAGCATTGCCTTGAAATGAAATGTCAATATATATGCACAACCAATGAAATCCCCTGAGATGTTACTATTGAAAGGAACGTGCTGCAAGTCGTATGTTAACGCTCGTGACGTCACAATGCATAAGATATAAAGAAACATGCCGCGACCAGTGACGGATGTTCCAACCTGCAAACTGAACCCGCGTCGAAAAACAAGAATGAAACAGACAACTATGGTACATTACATGTACGATAAATGCGCTTGTTGTGTGTTGCAACAGGGGATGCTTACTCCTCCCGGGTACCTGGTCCCACCTCTAGCTCGCTAGGGGTCCGTCGATGCTTAATTTTGTGCTCTATTGTGAGTGTTGTTGAGATTATCGTCAGGATCTTCTTCAACTCATTTACATTCCCGTTACAAAACACAAATTAAGAGACTTATTCTCTATGTACCTTATTAACTGCAAATCTCTTTTCTTAATCATTTTGGCTGGCTCTAAATATAGGTAATTTCTAGAATTACGCATTTCTTACATTCATTGTATGGATGGATTTCATCTATGTTTTCTTTTGGCATCACTGTTGAGACATTATTTGTTAAAGTGCGCTAATGATAAACAAATATTTCAATATGACAAAATAAGAAATTCAATGTGAACATAATCAGTGAATGAAAGTAAAACACTAAACCAACAAATCAGAATCGAAAAACCAGACAAAACAACCAAAATATTTTGCAGAGAAGCAAAAGTTCTCCAATGAGGTCAGATGAGCGAGGATAGTAAATATCTCCTCTTACTATTAAGACAGAGATGCAGCCGTGCAGAACAGGAAAAGCCAGTGAATGTGAATTTTTTCGGCATTCTTTGACAGACTGTTGTACTTGTTTCTTTCTGCTAAGCATAAAAAGGGATAGCTTGAGAGGGGCGGACAGGGGTACCTCTCTCCCCCACTCGGGACCGCCCCTTACCTCTCCTCACCGCCCTCTTGATTCCTCCCCCTCCCTTTCACCCTCCACTCCCCCTCCCTTTCCTCCCTTCCCCTTTCCTCCTCCTCCCTCCCTATTCCTTTCCTTTTCTTTCACCCTGTCCACCAACTCATGAATACTGGCATGTACATGTACATGGCATGGTTCTAAATGAAACAACCTTCAGAAAGCATTCTTCAGAACTGCGGTCTTCAATTTGTATTTCATGATATCAAATGCATAAGTTACATCATTATTAAGGATACTAAAATACTGACTTTAATTTAGGCTAAAAAAATCAGGGATATATACATAAAAATATACACGTCCCTGGAAAAATACAGTAAGCTACAATATGTGGTACTGACAGTTATATAATTATGTGCATGATATGTGCTTAAAAGCCTTTACCCAGTCAATCCGAAAGTCAACAGACTTACCAGACAAACCTGGTAAAATTTGCTTCAGTCTGGTAATATATTTCAACTTTTTATTAATAGCGAGCGGAGCTCGCTGCAAAGGCCCGAAGGGCTTTTGCGAGCGAAGCTCGCCCTTATGGTAACGCGTTTACACATATCTTATTGAGAAAATATGCTGAATCAAAGAATGAGAATGTACTACTATGCTTTCAAAAAATTTCGTCCCCTCGCAGACAGAGTTGCTGCGGAGATGCTGGATATTGCCATTTAAATTTTTTTCCCACTCCAAGTAGACGTATATGTTATACTCAATTTTTGTTTATAAGTTAAATTTATTGAAAACATTTTTCGTAAATCAGGCAACGATAAAGCATCAACAAGGCGGCGTAACCACGGGAAATCCGACATTTCCGGTTTTAAACGAGACGCTTCGCTCTGATTGCTTTTCTCGTCTCGGGTGGTTTCGTACTGTTAGAAGTCGGAATATGTTTTTTTTTTTCTTTTGTTCTTAAGTAACTTATTTTCAGCTAGCCTAAACATTATTCTTACAAAATAAAAATGAATCATAAAGAACCATATTTTTAAAGAACCATATTCTAACCCCCCCCCCCCCCTTTAAAATGTCCATCTGCTGGTCTAGATCAATTTTACAAATGCTTCCGTGTTTCCACTCGCCTTATACTACCTTTTTTGGCAATCATCAAACAGAGAGTTTTGTAAGATAACATAAACCATCATAGTCAAAATAAAAAAGAAAGATCTTTTTTATTTTATATAATCATATCTATTTTCTCTCCTCTCGCACAAAAAGGCTTTGCCTTGATTCATATTAAACATGTTTGAATTTCTACAAAAGTTAAAAAAATGTCTGGTAAGTTGTAAAAACTTTCGCGATGTCTGTTTACCATTAGTTTAATGCATTGGGACTTGTGTCTAATAAATAGATAAATAATTTTGTCAATCAAGGCAGTTTTTTTTTTAAATAAAACTAGAACTTTTAAACTAAAATGTAAATTGTACACTAGACGTTTACAGATCGGAGAGAAGTGTGTTCGAATGCACGCGGGTTATTGAAATAGCCAAAGGCAGGAATAGACTTGAGTCGAACCAGATATTTCCTATGGATGACAGTTTCGATTTCGTTATGGTCGTAGAACGAGATAAAACGTTGACAGAAGCCGTTTTTAATGAGGATCTCTCACTTGTTCAAGAAATTCTTGAAAAAGGCACTGTTGATTTGAATGAAGTAGACTCTAATGGCAGATCTGTTATATTCTGTGCTGTAAACAGAGGAAATTCGGAATTGGTCAAAATATTACTGAACTATGGAGCTGACACCCGTATGATTGACAAATATGGAAACACTGTACTTCATTGGTGTGGGAGCTTAGAAATTTTGAATTTACTCATCTTATACGGTGCAGATATCTTCGCAAAGTAAGAGTTTTTTGGTCTACTTCATGTACTTAGTTACAGTGGCAAATTGTTTGTTTCGATCCCCTCGCCCCTGTTTTTTTCAAGTGACCCGGCAGGCAGGTACTTTTTTCCTTGTTTTTGCAGCCAGAACTACATGTATCACATATGTTCAAAGTTCAAATTGCACATTACTGGACACCACCAATATTACAGCCGCACATACATGTATGTGATCAAAATTTCTAATTGATATGAAATATACAAAGATCCAGCAGCCGGATATTTCTTGCCTCACTACTTCAGGAAAAATCGCCGCTTACTTTCCGTAAATTATGTCTCAATTTCTGCTATGTCTGTTATACTAAACTTATTCAAAGAAAATTACTTGTCCCGTAAAATCTATTCCGTAGAAAAAATTGTCCCAAGATCATGAAGATACACGATAAATATTTCCACAACAGGTGTGTCAATTGTTTCAGTGTGGTGTAACGAGTCATTTTACTGAAACATCGTAAATTCTTATCTGCAAGTATAGGATGCACTATTGTGTTACAAAAGGTTGATCATGTTTGTTGCGCATCAAAATTTTTGGATATAAAAGGTATATGCGGTCGAATTGTGTTATGATTGCATCTGGACTTTTTTTTAAGCCTTTTACCGGGGTATCATGTGTATATAAATCTCACAAAAATTGTATAGATATTGACCATGCGTCACGGACATAGAAATGGATGGGGTATTCCCATGTATGGTACAGATGAAATACTTTACTTTCTTGGTCTGTTTTCTCTATGTAAACAGTGTATGTGGAAAAAATAAATTATACGAACAACAATAACATTTTAAAATAGACGATTTTCACATTATACATGTATGTAACTGCAGTTGACTTGTATTTTACACATCTGAAGACCCGACATCACAATATTTGACGTAACTTCAGTGTTCTCCCCAGGCCGTTTTAGCGTGGCGGCCCCGCCACGCTATCGAGATTTACCGCCACGCTATCAGGATTAGCACCACGCTATATTTTACGGCCGCCATGCTATATTCTTATCCCTAAAAATTCGTTTATTAACTATTTTAGGTACCCCTTTGCGTTAATTGATTGATTTAACCGCCGCATTCCCGGTTAATTAGCCCCGATGGTATACAACCCGAGGTGTAACGTCTTGTAACCCCCCGCGAGCTTTATTTACCTGAGCTGAGAACGTGTCTGGCTTCTACGGTGCATGTCAAGCTATCGGACATTTAAAATAATTGTCAATGTCTATCGAGTGACCAACAAAAGACGACCATTCTATAACGTACTTCATGAAAACGTTTTCATATACACGGATAATCGCTAGATCGTGTTGACCGGCACATGTCATATAGTTACAGCGTGACGGTAAATTGGAAATAGAAATATGTTTTTAATCCGTCTTACTGTTCGACATATTACCCGACCTCGCCGTCTTTGTCATACAAAATAATTGCCGCTTTTACAAGATAAGGAAGAGGTAATCTCGCTCGCGAAAAATCATTTTACTTTGAATAAATAACGAGTCGGTATGTCCGTATTTTTTTAATACGCTTGGAAGTTTAGACAGATGGGTTAAATCAATCATCAAAACACAACATGGTGCACGGACCATCGTTTTCATTAATGAGTCTGAGCGCGATATAGAAGGCTTTGTATACAATTGACATATAAAATAGATCTTCATTTCTTGGGGGGAGGTCTGCGCCAAAGTAGAACGACTGTTAGCTTCTTTGCCAGAGATTACCACAAACAATATTGCAATGGCTAGTAAGAAAAGGACACAGGAGCTCGATGCCAACGATCCACAAGTATATCCGCCTCTACTTTCCTTATATTTGACTGGAGAGAGATGGGAAGGGGCGAGTATAATTGAAGGTTGTTGGCATCGAGCTCCTGTGGGAAAGGGGGGGGGAGGGGGTAAAAGTTTCCATATTTGGACCCAATTTTTCAAGTAGGAATTTGTATAAAGATAATTTTCAACCTTTTTTAAAAGGTGAAACCTGCCCTTTCTCTTAACCAAGAATTCAGAACTCAAGGTTAGATTCCTTTTCCATAACACACTTGGATTCACTAATATCAGTGATTAGGAAGGACAAAGGACATGCACCACAGTCCCCATTAATTTGCAAAATGGCGCATTGAAAACTTAGTACTTTTTTTTAAAGAAATGGCCCATTGTTATTTTAGAAAATTATGGAAAATAGCCCATTCACAGAATTTCCTTCTAAACCAGTGTGATAAGCTAAATTCTTACACTAAGCTACATCATGAAACAGTCTCAAGATAATTTTCTCAAAAAGCCCAAAACTAATTGAGTTTTAAAACTGTCATGAATCTCTCTTTACAAATAGAATACCAATGATCTCACTGTCTAAAATTTAATGATAATTAGCATGTAGATAAGAATGTAGTATTATTAGCACACTTATTTCATTATCAAAATTATTTTGAACAGTTTAGTTATAAAGCAATAACACATGAAACAGTTTGCAATGATGCAACATTGAATGACGCAACGCGCAGTGATGCATCCCAACGCAAGTTGCACCGCGAAGACTTAGCACCATGCTATCTGAAATTTCTGGGGAGGACACTGAACTTTTAACTGTGACGTTGTATCTGATTTATGACATCACAATTAAAAATTACGTCAAAAGAAGAGATGTCGGGTCTTGGTCCAGTGTGTAAAATGCAAGTCTACCGGTAATATGAAGAAGGTCTATTGAGGGGGGGGGGTGTTATTCAGTGGCGGATTCAGGGGGGTGCGGAGGGGGCGCCCGCCCCCCCCGGCACTGCCCCAAAATTTTCCAAAAATATGTATATTTTGGTCCATTTTCAGTAAAAATCGGCAAAATTCGCCCCTTGACCCCCCGGCAAAGGGGGCGCTGGATCCGCCACTGTTATTGCAAGATTTCTTATCAATGTATGAAGGAATAAGAGATTCACAATCTATTAGGAGTGGAAACTGGAAAAAAAAATTATTGGGACTTTTTCAACAACAAAAATTTGACTAGGAGGCATTTTACCTGACCTGGTTTGGGCGAGGGGAAACAATTTTTTTAATTATGGCCCAGAGAGTTGTTTGTTATTCAGTCCTTACTCCCTCTCTGTTGCAGACCTTCCATTTATACCTGAGATTTGCTGAGTCTAGTCTTGGTCAATTTTGAGCAGTTGAAACTGCAAAAATATTTATGGCATGAGTTGAACATAGATCGACTATAATCCTACATGTACCTAGTATACTTCTATCTTAACATCTCTGCCCTTTTTTCAGCTGTGAAACCGCTTTAAGTCCATGTAAATCCAGTATCCTGTAATTCTTCGTGGATTTCACTTTTCAATAGTCCATTTTCCAGAAAATATTTATGACTGTTTTAAACCTTAATTTTATATGTATAGACACCAGACATCATATCATTTGGCAAAATAGAGCCTGGTTTGTCATTTTTCATTTCTTAAATAAAGACCTGGTAACCCAGTTTCTAATATACCTAGTACATACTACAGTAGTAATTCCTTCACATTTTATACTTTTTAGCTCACCTCTTAAGTGAGCTTATGCTATACCCCCACATGTCTGCGTCCGGTAAAGCCCCTGTCACACCTACACGTTCTCTCGAGAAGTTCTTACTACGTCCTTGAAGTCCTTGAAATTTTTTCATGAACGTAGTGAGAACGTGGCATTTTTCACCCGGGAGGGCTCTCCGAAACAGTAATTGACGACTCAAATACGTTTGCAACACGACCTTTAGCGTCCGTAACACGTTAGTAGCGCGTCCTTCCCGTCTTTAATACGTTTAGTCAAGTTCGCACTACGATCGGCCCCAAGTTCACACTACAACGAAGGCGTCTGTATTACGATAGTACAGCGTTCTCACTACGTTCTCGAAGTCCTTACTGCGTTCATGCTACGATCATGACACGTTCAAGGGATAAATTGTTTGTAGGAGGTCTATTTTGACTTTTTCAACCTCTAAAACCAAGGACGTGGTAAGGACGGCAGAGACGTGACGATCTCCATATAATTATATGTAAATGTTTTAGCCGTCCGCACTACAACCCTACTACGTTTGCGACACATTTCTAATACGTCCATGAAGTTCTCAATACGTTCTGTCATCACCGCGTCCTCACTACGACTGTTTTGAACAGTTCAAAACAGTCGTGGTGGCTCGGCGTACGGGCACGTTCGTCGACGTCCTTACTACGACCTCAATACGTATCAACGAGTTCTAACTACGTTCCCCGCGTTCTTACTACGTTCACGCCACGTTTCATACAATTTTGGCGGTCGTAGTGCGAACGCCATGCCAGAACGTGAAGGTGTGACAGGGGCTTTAAGAAGTTTGGGATAGCTCAGTATTGGTTAAAGTACAGTAACAAAACTTGCACAAGTGATTCATCTTTGGATGCTGAGGTGAACCCATGCATGGGATGCTGCATTTGACCTATGTTTTCTGCTTGAGTGTATTGGTTAAGAAGTTTGGGGTAGCTTAGTGTATCTGACAAAGTGCTGATGCTACAGTAACCAAACTTGCACAAGCGATTCATCTTGGGATGCCAAGATAGACCCATTCATCGGATGCAGCATCTGACCTACTTTTTCCGGTTTAGTGATTTCGCTTTTAAAAGCCAATATTGAGCAAAGTATAAGTGCTACATGTACCAAACTTGCATATTGGATTTGTCTTTGATCAAACTTTCATAAAATGACCTTAAACCTACTTTTTCCGCTTGAATGATTTAGCCTTTAAAAAGCCAATATACATGTACTTAGAAGTATGTTTGAATTGAATTTTGCTACCACCAGGTGAGCTTCATAATCTGTGATTACCTATGTTTACAAGTATATGATATAATTATATGTATTGTAGGAACCAAGGTGGATTGACGCCCAAGATGATGGCCATTAGGAGAGGAGTCGGTCAGTCTGTCATTGAAGAGTATAATCTGATAGAGACTAGATTGCGAGTCCCTAAAAAAGACCCCGTCAGAAGTAGTTCCCCAGATCAAAGACTGCCAACATTACTGCAAGAATTCTGTCAAGAAATGGGATGGCAGAATTTTTTGCTCCTTATTCTGGGGATTTTATTCATATCTCTTTATGTGGCCTATACCATCACTGGAATGTCAAGACACTTTGAATATAGACAGCCTATTATCATGGAAGGTCATCATATAAAATTATGAAAATATAAACGTAAATTTATTTAGCATACATGTAGTAACTGTGAAAACCACCAAAATTGCAGGCAATTTATGGTAGTCAGTAATCATCCTGTGGAATTCTGATTAAATAAGTCATGTCATGAAGGTAAGTAAGAAACCTTATTAAGAATTATTTTGACATATCCTTATGTAATGAATTCTGCAAGTGATGACCTAGTTATACAATGTATTTGATTCCGTCTATGTATATTACATGTATGTATAAGAATATCTTTTAACAAACTTGCAGTGTTCTCCCCAGGCCGTTTTAGCGTGGCGGCCCCGCCACGCTATCGAGATTTACCGCCACGCTATCAGGATTAGCACCACGCTATATTTTACGGCCGCCATGCTATATTTTTTCCCCTAAAAATTCGTGTATTAACTATTTCATGTACCCCTTTGCGTTAATTGATTGATTTAACCGCCGCATTCCCGGTTAATTAGCCCCGGTGGTATACAGCCCGATGTGTTAAACGTCTTGTAACCCCCCGCAAGCTTTATTTACCTGAGCTGAGAACGTGTCTGGCTTCTACGGCGCACGTCAAGCTATCGGACATTTAAAATAACTGCGTTGTCAATGTCTATCGAGTGACCAACAAAAGACGACCATTCTATAACGTACTTCATGAAAACGTTTTCATCTACATGTATAATCGCTAGATCGTGTTGACCGGCACATGTCATATAGTTACAGCGTGACGGTAAATTGGAAATAGAAATACGCTTTATCAGATGTCATTAAAATATGTTTTTAATCCGTCTTACTGTTCGACATATTAACCGACCGCGTCGTCTTTGTCATACAAAATAATTGCCGCTTTTACAAGATAAGGAAGAGGTTATCTCGCTCGCGCAAAATCATTTCACTTTGAATAAATAACGAGTCGGTATGTCCGTATTTTTTTTTTTTTTTAAATACGCTTGAATTTAGTTAATAAGAAGTTTAGACGGATGGATTAAATCAATCATCAAAACACAACATGGTGCACGGACCATCGTTTTCATTAATGAGTCTGAGCGCGATATAGAAGGCTTTGTATACAATTGACATATAAAATAGATCTTCATTTCTTGGGGGGAGGGGGGGGGGGTCGAGGAGGTATGCGCCAAAGTAGAACGACTGTTAGCTTTCTTTGCCAGAGATTACCACAAACAATATTGCAATGGCTAATAAGAAAAGGGCACAGGAGCTCGATGCCAACGATCCACAAGTATATCCGCCTCTACTTTCCTTATATTTGACTGGAGAGAGATGGGAAGGGGCGAGTATAATTGAAGGTTGTTGGCATCGAGCTCCTGTGGGAAAGGAGGGGGGGAGTAAAAGTTTCCATATTTGGACCTATTTTTTCAAGTAGGAATTTGTATAAAGATAATTTTCAACCTTTTTTAAAAGGTGAAACCTGCCCTTTCTCTTAACCAAGAATTCAGAACTCAAGGTTAGATTCCTTTTCCATAACACACTTAGATTCACTAATATCAGTGATTAGGAAGGACAGAGGACATGCACCATAGTCCCCATTAATTTGCAAAATGGCCCATTGAAAATTTACTACTTCTTTTTAAAGAAATAGCCCATTGTTATTTTAGAAAATTATGGAAAATAGCCCATGCACAGAATTTCCTTCCAAACCAGTGTGATAAGCTAAATTCTTACACTAAGCTACATAATGAAACAGTCTCAAGATAATTTTCTCAAAAAGCACAAAACTAATTGAGTTTTAAAACTGTCATGAATCTCTCTTTACAAATAGAATACCAATGATCTCACTGTCTAAAATTTAATGATAATTAGCATGAAGATGAGAATGTAGTATTATTAGCACACTTATTTCATTATCAAAATTATTTTGAACAGTTTAGTACATGAAACAGTATGCAATGATGCAACATTGAATGATGCAACGCGCAGTGATGCATCCCAACGCAAGTTGCACCGCGAAGACTTAGCACCATGCTATCTGAAATTTCTGGGGAGAACACTGAACTTGCTATTAATCTCACTGTCAGCTTTAGTATTGTTGACCATGTTGACTTTATATGTAAATTGTTCATGATCACTGATGATCATCACACTTCAAATATTATTCGTAGTATGCCACATGTACTGATGTACAGTATATCACTTTCTGTATACATGTAGTGTAAGTCTAGAGCTCTAGAAGTCACGTTTTTTCGATGTAATTTTAAACTGTGAGAGGATACAGAATGTGCATACGGTACCATTGAACTTAAAAAATGTTTAAAATATTTCAGATATTTTATGTTTTATGACTGCTATACATGTACATGTAACATGTTAGATACATGTACATATTTTATGAAAAAAAATTGTTGCATCTGAATGTGATTGATAATAATTTATATTAAAGTTGTAAACTGTTATGTCATTTGTATAAAATTACAGATCAGTCTAAGGGTCAGAGGTCAGGCCACTGTTCTGATGGGAAATTCTCATTGCTACATCTATGGTTACTAAAGATATTAATCATTAACCAGCCATCGTAATTACAAAGAAAAACTGTGTGTCAAAACTTCACATTAGCATCAATGGTTTACTCAAGGTCAAAATTTGACTGTCCTGTTCACTAAATCTAGAGCATCCAGTTTTGGAGATTTATCCTACGGTCTTACAAATTTTCCCATTATTTATTGTCTCCGTAGGTTGACCTCCGTTAGTCATAACAGGAAATGTGCATGAATTCACCTTTTAAACACAAAATATCACAGTAAATTCCTATGTAAATTTGAAGTAATTTTGAACCAAGCTACCAAAAGGATGGCATTTTCTGTCACAACTACCCGGTAAGAGAGTTCTTTAGACAGGGTATCAGTTGATGAGATCACATTTTATATTTCAGAGAATAGGGTAAAAACAGGGTGCTGTGGATTTAGTGAACAGGACAGTAGTTCCAGTTCAAAGATTTAAAGAGAGGTGTTGTCACAAGGTATATACATAGCATCTCAAAACCTCAGACAGACATACAATGTATGTATACATAGAATCATTCCCGGTGTATAAACCTTCACTACTTTCGCAGTCAGCCTCTTGCCGCGAAAGTTTGTCTCAGTGAATGTAAATACCAAAGGCATAACTCAAAGGAAGCCCAGAAAAATCCATGAAACATTGTCCATGCGAAAAGATGAAGTTATATAACCTTGATACTTGACTTCTAACAATGAATACAAATAATGAAAGAGTTAAACATTCCCCCATCGCAAACTATTGTGAAAGATTCATTGATTTTACTGCCTTTTATTGTCTTAATGAGAAATTTATTACACTCCACAATGTGACCATCACCTTTGACCTTACAAATCAGTTCTTGTAATTCATGTAATTCTCAAAGGACATTTGTGAAAATATTGGTGATTCTACAGTTATAAGTTTGTCTTCTACTACATCTCAACATTTTCCCAATAATTCCTTCACTGTGACTTGAACTGTGACAAGCTTCATTTGAAAGTTTATGTTTCACAAATTGGCTCAAATTATCATCATTCTTGAGACAGTTTTTTATCAACAGCATCTGTTCTCTTTAGATAGGAATTCTGAAGGTAGAAAAATATATCAGGAGTTATCTTTCTTTGTCTGCAAAACAAGCATATTGTAAATGTAAATCTTCTTTTATTAAAAAAGAACCCAAATTTTATTTAAAACACTTTAAAGCAGAATTATTAACAAGATAAATTATGGGAACAGGTACATACATAAACATACTAGTAACAAATAATATAATTATGAATCTATTACATTTTGATGTAAAATCATTATTTTCCAAATATATTACAATGATTACTTAAAAGAAAATGATTGAAATCTATAAAAATATTACTTTAAAGAAAATGATTGAAATTTCCCATAAAAAACCAGATTGCATGTTTCACATCAGGT
This sequence comes from Pinctada imbricata, assembly GCA_033119305.1. Lineage (NCBI taxonomy): Eukaryota > Metazoa > Mollusca > Bivalvia > Pterioida > Pteriidae > Pinctada > Pinctada imbricata. Next base: position 61,761,052 of record VSWD01000003.1, read on the forward strand.
TGATAATTTCTAATATACAGGAAACATAAAAGTTACTTCCAAATCTATATACATTACACACATGTACAGAATAGATACAAATTTAAAACAATGAAAATTTCAAAACATTGATACCATTAAAAATTTGCTAAGAAAGAAAGGAGAATTTTAACTCGTTATTTTATAGAACATATTAGTATTTCCGTCTTAAACTATACAGAAAACAAGAAAGGAAATGTCATTTTTTCTAATTTTACCATATGTTATTTCAAACATTTCAAGGCCAATGCCCCTTCTAGACATTCAAATACTGTGGTACCATTTCAACACATGAAGAAGATTATTTAAGTTCAGGCGTTTGAAAAACGAAAGTTTTGTCATGTCCGAGGGCATCAAGCAGTTTCCTCCCTTCATGTGCTGTTGCAGGATATGTTTTGCCAGGACCAGGAGAATTGACTCTGTTGCCATAGAAACAGTAGGTTTCTTCCCATCTTCAAACCAATCGGGAAATAGAATATAGAGGTGGAGGAAGTTGGCAGCCATTTCTGCAGAGGGTCTCTGAAAATAAATGATGCAAGGATGCTTTATATTAGAATTGTATGAACTGTTGTTTTATCAATGCTATAGCAAAGCTGATTTATACACAAATTTTGAAAATAAGCTGATTAATGTCATAAGCCTGAAGTTTTGGGAGCAGTTTTGAATTAAAAGTGAAAATGATGCCAAATGCTGCCAGATCAGACTCAAAGGAATTCAAATAGAGAATAAGTGTCTTAATTTGTGTTTAGTTACGGGTATGCAACACACGGCAAGTGCATTTATCGTACTTGTAATGCGCATTTCATGCAATAAATGCACTTGCTGTGTGTTGCATACCCGTAACAAAACACAAATTATGACATTTATTCTAAATATATGCACTATGGATGTCTATTTCATTCGTGTTTTCTGAAATCACGTTTCCTAGGTAAAAGGGTGACGTCAAAATTCAGGTCATTGCAGGCTCAGATTGCAGGTTGGAACAGCCATCGTGGCATGTTTCTTTAGATCATCTTATGCACTGTGACGTCACGATTGTTAACATACGAATTGCAGCAGGTTCCTTTCAATAGTTTCATCTCAGGGAATTACATTGGTTGTGCATATATATACATGTACTTATAAAGTCCATTACTGTTGACAAATTGATTTCTACTCATCATAAACGCCATTAGAATTCTCCGAATTTTATGAGTATTCAATCATGGTGATGATAAACAGGAAGAATAGTATTATGTAAAATCAAGGGATATTGTTATTCAGTGGCTGTTGAAAAGCTCTGTATAAAACCATATTAAATCCTTCAAGGAAACAAATGTACATGTATTTGTATATGAATTTTTCATATAATTTTTCATTTACCTCGCGTGGGTTACGTCGTAGAATCTGGCTGGTCAAACGCCTGATTGGCTCTGGCACTGAATCTGGAAAAATATGTTACAATGTAAACAGTAATGGAGGGAATATGGAGCACAAACATGACTATTGTTCGATGATTTATACATATACATTTTCTTGTACATATAGAATTTAACACTGCCTCATTCATAAAAATTGTTTTCATTGTTTTTTAGTGATAGGTTTGGATAGTCTGGCATGATGACTTGAAAAACGGAATGTTTTTGACTTGAGAATACATATTTTATTGTTCTATATCAAATCAATGTTGAGGAAATATGAAAAGCTGATATGAGGAATGAGTTTTGTTACTTTTTTCCTTACTAGATTGAGAAAACAATATTACCAGGTAAAGATGGCAAATCTCCCTCCATGTAAGTCCTGCTGTCAAGATGTTGTGACCATGCCCCTCCCCCAGAGAAGGGATTCTCCTCCCCAAAGATTTCATACACCAGTGTCCCCACCGTCCACAGATCAGCTTTGGTGTAGTCCAGCCACACATCCCTCCCTGGCACAGCTCCAGATATCTGTGAAGAAAATTATTGACACATCTTATAAATTTCAAATCCTATAATTCTCATTCTATGTAATTTGTATAAAGCTCTAACTTTATATTTTGTTAAATTCTTCACACAAACCATTGATTTTTTTCAAAGAAATAAGCGTTTTTATTTTGCATTAGATGAAATTACATTTGTAAAAATAATTGTTTCTTTTCAAAGTACATGTAGTAATTTTTTGTGTTTTTTTTTTGGGGGGGGGGGAAGGGGGAGGCATTGAAAACAACAAAGGTGACAGTTTTTCTTTATGATACTTACCCAAATATCAAGTCACTTGATTAAAGGTTGATTATGGAGAGGGAATTAATAATTTTGTATCTAACTTAAGCCTTATCCCTTTTCAATTTATTGAAATAAAAGAAGTTTAAACAAAAACATAGGGTAATCAAAGATTACATAGCTCGCTTTTACAGGTTTTTGTCAGAAACCAGGTTAAAGTTTTTGAAAAGTAGGTCAAAGTCCAAGGTCAAGGTCACTAGGTCAGAGGTCATGGTCTCAAATGAACGGTCTCATCACAAGGTATCTACATGTGAAATATCAAAGCCCTACCCCTTATAGTTCAAGAGATATAGCCCAGGTTAAAGTTTTGTCTACGGACGACAATGACGATGACGCCGAGGGTATGGCATTAGCTCTCCGGACTTTTTCATCCCGGCGAGCTAAAAACAAAACAAAACAAAAAACAAAGGTCAGGATATAACAATAATGGGAGGTATTGAAACATTAATTTTGTTTGCAAAGTTCTAAATTATGGAAAAAGGTTCAAGTTTTGGTTTCTGTTTAAAGAAGAAGGTCACTAATGAAAATTATCTATAAGTATGATGCACAAGAAATTCAAAATTAGAAAAGATATCAAAGATATCGCAATAAGCATACTCTCCTAAAAGTTAAGTTAAACTTCACAGTCTCAAAGTAACTTAACTTTTAAAAAGATCAAGGAATTGTCATAAAAAAGAAAAAGGCTGATTATCATTAAAATTCTAAAATTTAAAGGTTAAAGTTTCAGACATACATGTATGGACGAGACAAAAACAGTTTCTACAAAACTTGAATATGCAGACTTAAACAGTTCTCAATCAAAATTGCTCAGTCAATAATATGTCAAACATGATCCAAATTTACATGCATCTAAGACAAAGCAATGCACCAATTACTATAACAGATCCATATCTTAATCAGTTACTATGGAAAAGTCCAGAATACTTATCCTGAATGGACACAAACATAGACTGGGAAAACATTTTTCCTTTGGGCTTTGTCAGTAAAGACAAATCATTTTTTTTTTCTATGTCTTTAAATTAGGATCATCTTGTGTGAATGTCATACAAATATACATGTACATGTATGTTCACTTTCATTATCAGCCTAATCTTATTTTCCTCCTTTGGAGATATGATACAAAAAGCTGTCTTGAATTAGCTCCCTTTATTAAATACCTTGGCTATAATGCTTTCATTTTTGCAAAATTTTATTCTCTAAATGTTAATCAGACAATTATATGAGTGAATGGTACAAATTAACAAATCCCTGGATGCAGTAAAGATATGCAAAGAAAAACTTTAATTTAAAAGTCCAAACATCTATTCAAACTGACCTCTGGTGGCATCAGGGCCTGGTTACCCCCCTTGTCTGTTTCAGACGTAAAATATGGTAATTCCATCCCGTATTCAGGGTCGGCATGGCAACAACCAAAATCACTTATCACTAATGAAGGCTCTATCCCTGAAAAATAAACATAATCTGTAAGTTATTATGTGGAAATTTCTTCCATACTCTCTGTAAATTATCCTCAAATAAGTTCAACTTGATCAGTATGTCATCCATAATGGGGGGTGGATGTAAAGCTACACACATGTACATGTGCAATTGTCAACTTTAATGTAAAAAGGATGGACACATCATTCTCCGATACTCACTGAGTCGTACTAATAAAATGTACAAAATGACAAATAGATCATCAACATGGGTTGGATAAACGTTAATTATGACGTCATAAAAGGCTGACGTGTTTGACATTTCAGCTGGATAAAAACACGACAAAAACGCATATGATAATAATTTTTGATGTATTTCACACACAGGGAGAAAAATAATCAATCATGGAGTGTGATCCTTGACAAGGAAATCCCAACCCTTTTGTCTGTGATTTGCTCTTGTCCATGACTCAGCAAGCCTCGTTAAGGTACAAGCAAATCCCAGACGCTCAGGTTGAAATTCTTTGTCAATGTATATTATGACCCACTTAAAAGATCAGACATTAAAATGCTGCAAAGACTTACTGTGATGTACAGACAGACAGACATACATAGTTACATTTACAGGGGAAAAATGTCTACAGATGTACATGTATACAGAATGGAAAAATCTATATGCACCACAAAGAACATTTCATACACAAATACCAAACATTTGACCTTTACCTTGTTCACTTATCAGAATGTTGTTACTCTTGAGATCTCTATGTGCCACCTGGTGTTGACCTAGATGTACAGCGCCCTCTAGTAGCTGGAGCAGTAACAAGCACCTGTTATATGTTGACAGATTGTTGCAGGCCAGGTACTCACGTAATGTCATGTCATATCTGCAATGTGAAATATGTAGACAAATTCATTAACTATAAACAGTCTTTTATTCGCAGCGTCTTAATTTTGCGAACAGGACTGAGGTGACTGGTTTGCTACATTTTATTTTTGCGACATCGTATAAACATAAATTTCTCCACATGTGTTGGGACATGTATTTGCGGAGTTTTATTATCGCGAATCAAAGGACCTCGTGAAAATAAAATGCTCGCAAATAAAAGACAATTTACAGTATTTGGCACATGGAATAGAAGATTAGGCAAATAGATTCAAACTACATGTACATGTCTCTCCTCTCTATCAAATCTATTTACGTTTACCAAAATATGAGTCAAATAACTAAACACATGTATCACCATCTAAAATTATTTATATTCCTCATGAAAATTTACATGTATCTATTAAATGTCTAATGTCAAATGAATAAGTATTACCATCTAAAATAATACATGTATTTGGACATTGAAGTGACATTCCCCTTAATACAGTAATTTGCCTCATAACAACTTTACTTGCACGTGTGACAAATCAAAAGCAACACCTATCAAATGTGACTACACATCAAGCTGATGGACATTTGAAAAGTTTCCCGCGAGAGGTTTGACAGTGTTTTAAATGCTCTTCTCTGACAACAGCGGGTGTGGCTAGCCAACTAGGGGATGCTTAGGTTACAATAGCATAAACCTTTGACCTCAAAAACTAGTGTTCTACACCCAAAAGCTGACGTCATTTACTGACTAAATAGAAATGGCTTACATAGAAAGTGATATATCAAAAGAAAGATCATTTCCTGTAGATTTCATTGGTACTAAATGATATATACCTTTCCGATACTATTGTCACTCTGAAAACGAAAGTGAAAGTGAAAATAGGGAAATTTTGACATGTCATTCAGATGGACTTTGGTCCCATTTTGACCATTGTTCCAAATTTTTTCTTGAAATAAAAATTATGCTGATTTGAAGGTAATATCTGTCTAAATAATATATGAAATTTATTTAGGGATTTACCGCTCCGTTTTTGAGAAATCCCCAATACACCACGAAGAACCGAATTTCACACGTCCCCATTCTGAGCCCCTCGCCGGAAATCACCTCTACGTTGTGACTCCTTCCAGTTTTATTTTTATATGCATATCCAAAAATAGAACCCATGAAAATCTTACAAAAATCTTACAGAATCTAATGATACCTTAAAACTTGCCTTCAATTTAATTATCATACACACTTTAGCGATATCAGCTTCTGACTCTTTATCTAAAGAAAATTGACCGGGGCCAAATCAGCTTCGAGGCTATAGGGTTTACGCTATTAAAACCTAAACCATATTTTGATTTTACCGATTGAAATTTTTCTTGACATAATTTGAAAATATAGGAATTTTCAAAGAGTTTGGTGTATTGCAAAGTCCTGTAACTTGTATATCTTTCAATCAGCAAGCCGTATGAACATGCCCGCAACCTCCGTCAAAATGCCCATTTTGGCCGTATTTTCATCAAAGAATCTCTAGGTACCCTACTTTAAACCCTCACAGTTCTTTGAACATAAGACTGACACCCAATATTTCATTTTCAATGTCTTGTTCATGCTATATAGTGAATTTTGATGTATGGTATCCAAGGACTTTGTTTATAAATAAGCATACCAATTGTACGTGTACATGTTGTGTATCATCATTCATATGTCCTAAAGGTTACAATAGCATAAACCTTTGACCTCAAAAACTAGTGTTCTACACCCAAAAGCTGACGTCATTTACTGACTAAATAGAAATGGCTTACATAGAAAGTGATATATCAAAAGAAAGATCATTTCCTGTAGATTTCATTGGTACTAAATGATATATACCTTTCCGATACTATTGTCACTCTGAAAACGAAAGTGAAAGTGAAAATAGGGAAATTTTGACATGTCATTCAGATGGACTTTGGTCCCATTTTGACCATTGTTCCAAATTTTTTCTTGAAATAAAAATTATGCTGATTTGAAGGTAATATCTGTCTAAATAATATATGAAATTTATTTAGGGATTTACCGCTCCGTTTTTGAGAAATCCCCAATACACCACGAAGAACCGAATTTCACACGTCCCCATTCTGAGCCCCTCGCCGGAAATCACCTCTACGTTGTGACTCCTTCCAGTTTTATTTTTATATGCATATCCAAAAATAGAACCCATGAAAATCTTACAAAAATCTTACAGAATCTAATGATACCTTAAAACTTGCCTTCAATTTAATTATCATACACACTTTAGCGATATCAGCCTCTGACTCTTTATTTAAAGAAAATTGACCGGGGCCAAATCAGCTTCGAGGCTATAGGGTTTACGCTATTAAAACCTTACTCCTCCCAGGCACCTGGTCCTACCTCTAGCTTGCTAGGGGTCCATCAATGCTCAATTTGGTTCTCTATTGGGAGTGCTGTTGAGATTGTCGTCAGGATCTTCTTTATCTCATTCAACAAACAGAATATCAGAGTTACATCCAATATACTTTCTATATAACACAAAATGAAGATTACTCCCTGAATAGACTTACTTTTTCATCACAACAAAGAGCGTCATATTCCTTCCCAGTCCTTCAGGATTAAGCCTTGGGGGTAGTGCATGGGGGAAGTTCTCTAGGGCGTGTCCCAGTCCCCCAGGTACAGGGTCCACAAACATCCCTACCATGTCCACAATGTTAGGGTGGGGAGGGAGGTTCTTAAGCCGCACTCGGTTCCTGAAATAGATCAAAGATATAAAATGAAGATCAGATTCTAGAATCAGTTTGACTATATAGAATTGAAACTTGGAGCATAATCCATGTTCATGGACAGGTATGTTCATGATAACAAATGCTAAACAATAACAACTTAAAACAACATACTAATACTCTGCAATTTAATTTTACATGTAGGTATTGAACTAAACACATTATTTTTGTCTGCAATATCTTAAAGAAGAATGGTATAGCATGTTGTTGTTTTCAGTTTTCTTTCAATCTTGATCATATTCTTCTGCTTGAAAGTCAATCAATAAATGCAATGAATGGAGTTATAATAAAACACCGCTAAAGACGGTATGGCCGGATTGCATAGTAAGTTTTTGTCACTAACTGGGTCAAGGTCAATAGGTCAAATAATACGGCATAAATTGAAAGGTTTTGTCAGAGGCAACCTACATGTATACTATAAAGTTTCTACTGCATACAGTTCCATAGATTTTGCTTTAGCCAGGAACTTTAACAAGGTCAAAGTCCAAGGTCAAGGTCACTAGGTCAAATGTCACAGCATAAATCGAAAGGTCTTGTGATGGGCAAGCTTCATGTATAATATAAAGTTTCTATTGCATATAGTTCCTTAGATTTTGCTTAAACCAGGAACTTTAAGTAATATCTTTAACAAAGTCAAAGTCCAAGGCCAAGGTCACTAGGTCAAATGTCACAGCATAAATTGAAAGGTCTTGTGATGGGCAAGCTCATGTATAATATAAAGTTTCTACTGCATATAGTTCCTTAGATTTTGCCTCAACCAGAAACTTTAACCAAAATGTTGACGGCAGACAGACAGACAGACAGACGGACATCGTCAATCTATAGACCAGAATTGCTTTGCAATCCAGCCAATGACAAAACTAATCCTACTTTCTGTGCAATTTACTTCAGAAATTCATGTATTACATGTATCCTCTCTTCACCTGATTTTTAGGATAATTTTGATTCTGTAAGATCTTTCTTGCTATTATTTTCTAAGTTCAATTACCTTAAGCATTACTATACGTATATACTTTTCAGAACCAAAAACATTTTTGATAGGGCTTGCCTGGTTATTTCAATTTTTCTTTGATATCAGCAGTCTTATCGATGCATGGACAATCAATAGTTACACGAAAACTAGATCTAACATATTATTAAAAAAAATAAGAAGAAAAGTTGACAAAATCGTGATTATTTGACAAGGACCTGTTAAGACCTGTTAAGAAGAAATAAGTCACAAGATAACGGCCCTATTTAGCCCTAAATCTCGTGACTTATTTCTTCTTCATGGCGAATCGTATACAGAAAAACATTAATCATTATTGAAATATAATGTATTTGCAGACGTTTTACATGTTTTACATTTTGTTAAAGAAACCTTAAGATTGTAAAATTAAGGTCGAAAGAGGTAGGGGTGCACGCATAGAAAAACCGGTAATATCGACAAAAAACGTAGAAATTTTATAATATTTTACCCAAAATGGATAAATATAAATTAAAAGACATCAAATATGTCTGCATTGTGTATCAGGAATAGATTTCGAACGTTCCATCTCCTTTAATCGTTAAATAATGCAATCCGGAACTTAAAATACGGTCTCATTTTGTATTCAATGGCTACAATGTGAGCCTATCAGTGCGAAATACACATTGGCGGAGAAATGAACATTATTCTTGCTTATTTCATTCCTAATTCTTGTATATTTCATTCAGTCATATTAAGGTTACATTTTTTTGATGGATTAAAGCGGAAAAATAGTCAAATGTGCTATATTTTATGGTCAAAAAGGTCGATTCTTAAAACATGCACCCCCCTTTCCATTTTTGGTTTTTCGTCTATAGGGTTGTGTTCCCCCCGGAGATACAGAACCCCACTTTGCCAAAAAAATTGTATCATTGATATAAATCTCCAGTAAAAGTGGCTTTCTGTATATCCGGGGGGAACAATGTTCAAAAAAACTTTTCCGTTTTCTATTGATTTCTATGAGAAAAGGAGAAGTTTTGACTCCAAAATTAGCAATAATATGCAAAACAGATAAAAATTTACTTCATATTTTGATGGTATGCAGTATTGGTATACATTTTACATAAAAAAAGTTCTTGAAATTTTAATTTTCAAAATTCCACTTTTCAGGGCTGATTTTACGCCTTATCTTAACAGCTCCTTTCTGAGGTTGGATGCACAGACAGTGGTGCCCTACTGTCCTGTTCACTTATTCCAGAGCACCCTGTTTTCCCTATTTTCTCTAAAATATTATAATGCCATCTTCCAAAAAGATATCAATTTCATAGTACTCCTTTAGTCGTAACAGAAAATACCGTTGTTTTGTCTGTGCGTCAGCTAAGTTAGAAATAGGATGGAAAATAAAAAGTCTACGGGGATTTTCTATAGTAAAATCGCTGAAAATGTGTGACGTTGGAGGCTTTGACGTCACTGTTTACTATTGTTGACATGGAGAACAATATGGCGGCAACTTGAAATTAACATGGGAATTTCCCATAGACGTTTTATTTTTTCATATTGCGGTTTGAAGGCAGCTGATATGGTAAGTTGAAGTTAATTTCCAGTTACGACTACAGGAGGTCAATTCTCGGAAACAATAATTTATAGCAAAATTCTTCAGACGACAGAATAAATCGCCCAAACAGGGTGCTCTGGATTTAGTGAACAGGACAGTAATTATACATGTACATACCCGTTCTGCCATACATCAGCCTCCTCCCTGTCTCCTCCTAACCTGGCTGGTACAACCTCCTTCATCATGGCATGTAGGATCTGCTCAGCGTTTGATTCCACGTCATAATTAAACATCATCTTTACCGCTAAATCGTAATCTGTCGCTGGTGAACATGATGTATCTATAAAATTGTGGTTTTATTCAGGAAACCTGTATTTCTTATAGTAGTATGATTATTAGGCCATGAAGACCATTCATTAGCATCATAATTTACAATTTTTTAAAAGAATTTATCAGGGTCTATCAGTTTGTTTGTTCCTTCAGTGCAAATTTCAAGTTGCATAAAACATGTATGGAGCATTTGTATATGAATAGATGTAAATCACTCATAATTTTGGCAGAAATGTTTACAACATCTATTGCAAAACAAATAATCTACAAACCAGATGCATTTTCTTCAGCATCCTCTGAAATAATTTCAATATCAGAATCCTCATTCTCTAATTCTGTCACCATGGTGAATTCCTCCATCAAAGAAGTTTGTACTGCCAATGTCTGAACCTGTAAATATAATGTTCCGAGTCCTAATGTGCATTACTGATAGAAAAAAAAAACATAGATGTGCAACATTACTCTTGACCCCACTAAATTATATTCCGTCTTTTCATTGGTGTATGCTTGTGTTCGATTTGGGACGGTATCTGACGTAAAAGCATTATGACACAATAAAATAAAACATTGGTTTTGTAGCATACTTTCCCTGAATTTAACGTTGGTTTCCATAGAATTTGATGACGCCACAACAGGTTTACGTCATTTACCGTCCCGAACAGGAAGTAACTCTGAATAACGAAAACCCCGAATAATATATATGTTTCATAAATTATGGTGGTGAAAAAGTATGAAGATCCTAGGACTAAAGGTTAAGACTGTGTCATACCTAAAATAATTTTGGACAGGCAGACATATGGACAAGACATAGGCATCATATAATATGCTATTCCAAAATAGATATACAAAAAATTTATACTCGGTGGAATGGATCATTGGCAGCTATCATATTCAGTCAAACAACTTTGCTTCTAATGAACGGTTAACTTATGAACAGGTACATCTATTTGATGCAATTTGCTCTTTATCAAAGCTTAGAATATATAAAATCATTTTTATTTTCAGCAAACCTCTGAGAAATGGTCTTCAACAAAAGACAGCTCATTCTGGCTTTCTTCTTCATCTCCATCTGACAGCACAGTTATGTCACTCTCTGTGTCTAAAACAGAATCAATGCAAAGAATTAAACTGAAAACAAACACATAAATCAAGGAAATATAATCAATCTATCCTCTTGGACAATATACAACTTTTCCTTCCAGCTTTATCTTTTATTAAATAATGCATCCACTTGGATTATAGCATTACATATCTTTCAAGGGACCTATCATACACAATTGTCAAATGGACTACAAATTTTGACAAAAAATTAAGAACTGAATGCCAAAATTGTATTAAGTGAGGCTTCATTTTTCTCATCCAATGTCTGTTAACTGTATCTGATGCTGTCTGAGATAATAGTCTTTCACGTATTTGTGTGCGCTATTGATTATATAAGTTAAGTATGACTCAAATTTGGATTATTTATTCTACAATTTTGAATTGTATGACTATTAAAACACAATAAATGTGAATTGTGAGTGGGGTAAAGGTAAATCCTTCATGAGCCTTGAGGTCCAAAAGCCAGTGCTGTTACCTGGTTTCAGTAGTGCTAGCGGAAAAGATGATGTTGAACACCCTAGCAATACTAGAGGAACACCCTAGCAATACTAGTACTCATTTCATAAATGGGTTGACTGGATCATTCTGGGTAAAATATCTTGCTCAAGGAACACAGCCATGACCCAGGAACAAACTCACCACTAAGGGTGAAACGTTTACACGTGTACACGGAGCCGTTTCGTTTTTTGGCTGTAAACGTTTACATAATTTCTAAACGTGTACACGGACTACTGTACATACAATAAAAAGATATTCTTTAATATCGTTAATATTACTCTAAAAACTCAATACTAGTATTGATTTCCTGAAGTCGCGAAGTCAGGCAATTGATTCTTCACTTAACGTATGTACGAAATACACATGTATGTGCTGTTAGAGTTATGTATGCATCCTTGATTCAAACACACTGGACAAACTTTAAACAAACGCTTAAAACAGCTAGGAAGAAAATCTGTATGAGAATCAATCTAATCCAGGTATAGAAAGAGCCGATATCTCCTATGAAATTGACAATGCCGCAACCGTCTCTTTCTACGTCATTGCCGTCTTTTTCTTCGTCTCTTTCTCCGCCCATGCCTTCTCTTGATGGTTCGATGTCCAACCTTTCACGAGTTACTCATGTTACTGTTTTTGTAACTTACTTGCACTTTTGAATTGTGGGAATTGTTCAAACACATTTGAAAATAAGTCAGTTTGATTTTTGAATCTTTGAAAGTTTTATTGGTGTACGAAACATCAGCATGTCGTATTAAAGTTGCGAATTTGATCTAGTCAAGCATAACTAAGTCGTGTTTATGTCAATTTATGACCACGTCTGCAAATGAACACTAGTGGATATCACTTTTCACATTAGAAATTCAAAGAAGCGTTTAAACGTTTACGTTTCGTTTACAGCCGTCCGTGTACACGTTTAGGAAATTTGGTAAACGTTTCACCCTTACTCACCACCTTGTGATTACAAGGTAAGTATTTTACCAATGAGTTAATTATGAGCAAAAACCTCTTTAATTTCCACTTTAAGTTACCTAGATCTTTAAGCTTTGCCTCATACACTGCAGCATTGCAGCCCTGTCCAATTAATTGTCCAAATTCAAACGTGCCGAGTGAGAGTTTCTGAACCACTGTTAGGATGCTTGGTGCTGATACCTCTCTATCCTTGAAGACTTCCTAAAATAGGGGATCCTTGATTAATGTATACTGATAGAAGGAATGCTATGATGTACTTAATTATGGTTTATACTGGCATTAATTTGTGTTTCTATTGCATGGAATATTGTTTCTGTTTTAAACTTGATTTTGAAGATTGATGTATGCAGTATCAGAAGGCAAATACTTTCCTGTATCTGTATCCTTAACACTCAAGGCTGATTTGTTTTAACAAGGCTGAATTTTGAAGGAGCGTAAAAGTGAAATAACATGATCTTCACTTGGCATTATATAATTTAAAGTAAATTTATCATTCAAAAACAATTACCCACTGCAAGGAAAGTTATAAGCAATTATATTTGGGATTCTAATATGACTTGATTCTTTTTCCCTATTAAGACAACAGACGCCAGCAGGGCTCTATTCTGCAATATAGGCCCTATAGCGATAAGCCACGCCTACCCATTTTCTGAAAGCAGATAAACCGGCAGGAACTGGTTTTTACCAAGAATCAAAAGGTCTAAGTTTGGTCATCATTAGAATAGAAATAAAAAATGACAAGCCGGGCTCTATTGTCTCATAATGCCCTCACGTCCTCAGCCAATCACATTTATCACCTCGCCGCTCACGCGGCTCGGTGATAAATCTGATTGGCTGAGGACGCTCGGGCATTATGAGACAATAGAGCCCGGCTTGTCATTTTTTATTTCTTAAATATAATGTGTATTCATCAATTTCATTTTAGGTATAAGGCGCCACTAAGATAACTCTGATAAGAACCTACAACCCAAAATAGAAGTTCTGAATAATACAGCATAACACTATAAAATGTTATGACGAGAGGTCGGTATACTAACAACATCGTGGAAAAGCTAGAAATTAATATGCACTTCCATATCTTACATATTTTAAGATATTTGATATTTTTCTAATGTTCATTCAACTCCCCATGGAAATGTATTGTCTAAAACTTGCCATTGTCCAAACAGTGTCAAAGTCAAGCATCTTCGGCCAACTTCGTGGTATTTAAATTTCTGTTATCAAAACAACCGGAAGTACTCAAGTAGAGTGTTATACCCCAAATGCCTTAATCAATGGTAAATAAGTATGATCCTTGACCAAACTCTTCTCACCCTTATTTCAGATGAAATATCTGCGTTGTCATTTTGATTTTGTGACACCGCAAGTCCCAGAGATACGAAAGCGAAAGTAGGAATTCGTCCATTTCTGAACTGAAATGCAGTCCTCCTTCTCAGTTCACTGGCCAAAGATCGGACAGCATACTTCTGTACATATCTAGCAAATGGACTGTACTTCTCAACTACAACATCCTGTCTGTTAATTCGACATTGTCCTCTACATTTATCAATCCTTTCCAACTGGTTCGTTTCGACCTTGACCTTCTTGTGGCTCAAGATTTTCTGTGCCGTTTGTTTTCCTTTCTTAATCAGTCTAGACAGGGATCCAGAAATATACATTGCGGATCCTGATTCTCTGAGGGTTTGGGCCACTAGCCCAAACCCTCCTTTAAATAACATGACTTCTGTTACAAGCTACTTCTCTAAGGTTTCTGATGAAACTTCGCAGTTTGTTTGCGGTTTATGTTGTTTACTTCCGAATGGCGAACAAGAGCAGATAACTCTGAAATTCCACGTACTGTCTTCTGGCTTCTACAATTCATATAATAAAATATCATCATAACGCTTCATTTGTAAATGTTAAAGGAGATATTTTCCAAATTGGAACGCTGAATGAGTTTCAGAACCAGGATTTCCTAGTAACAAGGCATAAAGTATTACAAAACTCATTTAGTTACATCTATGGAAAAGTCACGAGAAGTTCCAAGAGAAAAGATATCTTGATTTCGCGCCAAAATGTCAAACCGCTCGATTTTTTTCTTTCCAATTTTAATCAGAGGTTTTAAATTTCAATATCAAACAAAAACACAGTTAAATGCCAAATAAACGAAAATGAATGCTCGGATAAAATTTAGTTTAAAAATACCACAATAAATATGCTTGGAATCTGGAGAGACATTTTTAAAATCAATTACGACGTTAACTCGGCTAGAATAAGAATGCGTGTGCGTGGTTCCAAGGGGTCGATTTATAAAGCACGTGCTTCTTTGAAAATGATTTTAGAAATATGTGAAAGGTACCAATGAAACTGTTTTCTGGGTTTTGGATCATGTAAGATGAGACATACATAAGACGAAAATGATCATGGATACAATTACAAGTACTTTAAATTTATAATTTATTCAAAGAAAATTTCAACTTCTAGTAAGGACTTATTTATAACCATTTTGTAAGTCCGAGACTTGCTTCTAGGCTACAACATATTTAAACATGGTTATCAAGTTTTGGAGCATACTCATTGGATTCTTTTGAGTTCAAGAATCCATGTAGATGAGAAGCGGTTGGATTGTGCTTTAATGTATGAGGAGCTATTTACTCGACATTTTCTTTTAATGCTGCATACAATATTATTACAAACGACCAAGTGTTTTCAAACTCATTCAGCTTTTAACTGTCCGAAATGTGACAGAATTAAACAATTTAGGTAAATTCCTTTATATCGCATCAAAACTTAGAAATTCAAGTCTGACTAAGTCAATAGGTTATTATTATTCTAATAATTTGTTGATTGTGTCTTTTTCTGACTTTGAATTTTGAGAAAATTTCAAGTTTTTCTCAATGTTTAAAGTCAGAAAAAGACAATTGGTACGCTTTTTACATCTCATTCTAATTGTGTCATTTGATAGTCGCTACATATCTTTGTCTCTTATTTATGCGTATGTCCTTTCCTTCTCAACATAGTATATGATTTATAAGTTATGTATAACTTTGATTATTTGGTACAACTTTATTAAATCTCACTCTCTATTAAATCTCACTCTCTATGCCATATGATAGTCGCTACGTTTTGTTTTATTTTGTTTTGTTTTTTTTTATTCCGGATCCACATGTACTATTCTATCTTCTCTTCAACGTAGTCTATTCTCACTTTCTTCCTTTATTATACATCTGTGGCTCTGTTCAACATATTGGATTTTATTTGCCTCCAGTAATACCTATATATGTACGTATTTGATATGCACTCCATTTTTGCGTTTGTAATGTACTAATTAGACTACATGTTATGCCATTATATATGAATTATCATTGTACTCATTGTAACCGATAAATCGTATGATTTAAAAGGAATAAAGTATCTATCTATCTATCGCAAGGGATAGTCTATGTGAGCAGAAAAAGAGCGAGGACAGTGTGTTAGAATTGCTTATCCCTTCCCCCTCCCTCCCAATACCCGAGATCACCCAAAGGATAGGTACATTTTTGTGCAAAGTAATATAAGATTATCATGTAAGTAGAAGCGATAAAAAGATTTTCAAAAATACTCTTGAATCATGTACAAATTTAAACAAAGTTGCTTCTCGTTATCTAATGAAAACATTAATGAGAATAAACGTACTAGTTACGTTCTCTCCAGCACTGATAATTTATGTACGGATATGAAAGTGAATGGGGGATATATTTTCCAAGTGTCAGCGGAACCATGCAATATTAATTACTTGCAAGTTCTAAAGCAATTTTTTTCAAGGCCCATTCTTTTCACCCCGGATTGAAGCAAAATCCTATTCTTTCTTGCAATTGTAGCAATATTGGAGGGAGCAAATACAGAATGTATGCGATTGAAATTATGAGGAAATCCTCATATTTATCATGTTAAATGCGAACACGGAGTTCTACACAGGATTTATCTACATATGGAATACTGACCGGATGTGTCAAAAATACGCAAATAACACCACAGCATGGGATGATCTCCGCGGGATACCTTCACAAACAAAGAATTTCCTGCACATAGACATCATAGCTATTCAGTACCGATTACTTGTATATATATATACCAATAGCACAAAAGTTTTTGCATTTAAAACTTTCATAATTTATTTCATAGTTTAAAAGGAAAAGTATACTTGCCTGAGACTGTACTTTCAACAAGGAAACATATTTATTTATTTATTTATTTATTTATTTATTATTTATTATTTATTTATTTATTTATTTATTTATTTATTTATTTATTCATTTATCTATTTATTTATTTATTTATTTATTTATTTATCCCCAGGTGAGTTGTTGATCAGACCGAACGGACGTGTTTTAGCTGCTCCGTAAATAAACTAATTAAGCGTGTGGCCGAAATATCTTCAACAAACAATTCATGTTTTTGAATTTCGAAGGAGATGGGGAAAACTTTATTTATTTGTTTGTTTGTTTTTTTATCATTCTTTTTGTTATTTATCGACTTACATATCAAATTCATGACATGTACTCAGTGTATATTAATTAACGCGATCAGTTTTTAATCGAGTTGTAATTCTTTTTATGTCGTACACCAACATCAAATTATTACCAGCAAAGCTTACATGCATGCGAGCATTTATTTTGTTACCAACAAAACCAACATGTGTATGCGAATTTTTATTTTACTTTCATGTAAGGACTCGTGGGAATCAGTAACCATTTATATATATCAGAATCTACCATCATTCCTCATTTCGATACAATTTCAATAATATTCAAGAAAATTCAAAGATTCCTTAGAATTACTTAGAATAAATCCATTGTATCAACAAACATCGTATAAATTATTCTAACTCAAAGAATCCCCCACTGGTGCCTAGCAAAAACTGCCGTCTAAAGAAAGCCAAATGATGCTAAGTTACAAATCTCAGACGATATCTAGCATCTCCCTCCACTGCTGTATATAACAACACAATGTGTTCACTGTCCTACATTTTCCCCAAAACTTCTGCTATTATATATCCTGATAAAACTCTCCAAGTTGCTAGGCAACACTTCACAAATACCTCCTTCCATATTTGGAACATGGATGGCAAAGGTTCACCCCCGTTATTTTTGGCGTTTGTTACATCCTGATTTCCCCCCGCTGAGAGCCAGTCAGCTTGTTACATGATCTCCCCCTCCGAGATGATAATCTACTCCCTTATAAGGGGGAGATGACATAATTAATACATCAATCTAGGGGTCGGGGTCAATTTTCACAAATTTGGAAAGAGGGGGATTTTGAGAGAACTGCGCGGAAATTGTATAGTTTATGTCTTTAGATTTCTAACAAAGGAACACATGTGATGAACTGATTAGGAGTGGTACAAAGTAAACCATCTGGATTTTATTTTCTAATCAGAAGTTTTGGAGCAATTCTTGATGAGCATAAGGAGTAAAACAGTAAACTAAAAGCTAGGTGCATCTGATCCCAATTCGAGTAGAATTCACTTCGAACAAACATGGCGCACAGGAGAAAAAATTCCCATCCACTTTGTAAACAGAAACGGATTTCTACTGTTGTGGAATTTTTAGCAGCGGCCAAATCTAAACAAGAGGTAGATCTATTTCTTTCATTTTTATTTTTTAAAAATATTTTCTAGGAAATGTTTTAACATAAACATTATATATAAACTGACTAATCCATTTTTTTTTTTTTTATTCACGCAAATCATTTTGGACATTTGAGTCGATTCTCCGTAAAGATCTCTTCACTAGTATTAAATATGAATTTTGCGGAACTTTTTTTTTCAAAATTGATGGAATTTTAAGTTTTTAAAGATCACCCTTGTTACGATGTTAATGATATCTTTTCTCTATAAATCCATCGTGACATATATAAGCATGCACGTGCTTTCTCCTGACGAGTATAACACATGTTCAGCAGCTTGCTTTCACGTCCCCACATGCTGATAACCCCATTATATACGATATGGCCGACCACTTCTGTATGTTACCACACAAAGGAAGAAAAGAAAAATGGGATGGACTGATTTTTTTCAGGGAAAAAATGGATTTTTCCTGAAAATGATGCATTTTTTTCTTATTAGAAATTTTTGGCTGCACATTTTACAGATGAGATTTTATTGTCAAATTGATAAAATTGAAATTATGTGATCAATTAGATTTAAACTTGATGTAATATCTATGAAATATAAGTATGCTGATGAAAAAAGGGATATACATGTAATACAACCATGACAACAGCAAAAAAGTCAATGAATTTTCTGTAAATGCGTTTTTGATTTTTTTTTAAATCTTGGCATAGCGCAATTTTTGTGCATTAGGTCCTAAAACGTAATGATCAAATCCCAATAGTCATATATGTACAGAATTCCTTAATATCAGTAAGTACAAAGGAGAAGCAGTGATTTTGATGACACAGATAAACATTCTGAGTTCAGTGTACCTTCTATTGGAGTACATGTACATCATCATGATCATGTCATGTATTATATCTCTGAAAACAAGGGAAAAATTTTTATCAATTTTTTTTTTCTTCCTGCGCATGCATCAAAATCTTGCCAAGGATAAAAATTGTTTAACAAAGGTGAAAAATTATAAATAAAAATTTACTGGTGACTGACTAAAAGATGGAATAGATGAAAATAAAATATCCCATGGCGAGCCCCAGATTTTTCTTCCAGAGGAATCTGTTTATTCATCTTAGAAAGATCAGTTGTAGCACAGTAAAATTTTCTCTGCTCTCTCTATATAGAGGAACTGTGCCAAATCTTGCGATATCCTCTACATACGTTCCGGAAGAATACTGAGTTATTACACTCAGAACTTATATGTTAATAACAGATGAGAAATTACGCATAGGTAAAATTTCTTTTGATGAATATTATACCATGAGCATGATGAGGCAATGCGCAGCAAATGTAAATAGTAAATAGTAAAAACTTTAATTCAATAAGTAAATAATAAGATGAGCGAATTAAATAAATAAATGAATATGAATTTAATTAATAAATGAATAAATAGATAGACAAATAAATGAATAAACAGATAAATAAATAAATAAATAAATAAATAAATAAATAAATAAATAAATAAATAAATAAACAGATAAATAAATAAATAAATAAATACACTTGGATTTTGTTTGCCGTAGGAAGTACCAAGTGTTTTTTGTTTAATTTCAATGTCAAGAGACTTTGTGGTATAAATAAATGAATAGATAAATAAATAATGAATAAATAAATAAATAAATAAATAAATAAATAAATAAATACATGTAAATAAATAAATAAATAGATAAATAAATGGTTTTAAGAGATAGATAAATAAATTAATAAAATAATTGAATAAATAGATATTAAATATTTCCGTTTTCAAAATGAAAAATAAGCAAGTAAACGAATAAGTATATATGATATGGAGAAAATCAACATTTCAAATCGATGAATATGATAAATGGGGGACAAGTTGCATGAAAATTGAAGAATTAATTCCATGGAGGCCAATTTTAATTTAAGAACTTTATAGCTGCATATATACATGTAACATTGTTACTTTCCTCCGTGTTTTTGGCTTCTCTAATTTTGTAACATGTCTTTAATTGCATTGTAACATTTATTTATTTATTTTTTTTTCTGAATGTAAGTTTTGTCTCCCGAAGAAGAAGCCGTTGAGCTTCGAAAATATCAGTTCTAAATTTATTTAAGTGTCGTGGTGAGTCTCTCGTCCAATTTTTGTGCTGTTTGTATATATGTGCATGTGGTATAGACATTGAAACTGATAATTGTAAAATATGAATAAATTACATTAAACTAATTCCATTTATTTTCAGCAGCTAGGATTGAACGATGAGATTGACGATGATGAAGATCCGTCGCCCAAAACAAATAATGCCTCGGATAGTAGCCAAAGGGATCAACTGTCCGGAGAGGGTCAAGCAGATACACTGGAGGCGGTCAGAAAACGGATTGACCTGCCAGATGACCTGTTCCGAGACTTTGTGGCCTTGAAGTCAGCAACCAATCTGGACACAGCTGATTTGATGAGAAAACTTATCAAGGATCTCAACACAGGGTAAGAACTGGATAGACTTGCGTATCATAATGCTTTTTTTCCATTAATTTGTGAACTTATATCGGGTCAGGTGTGGGTGTGCGATGGGGGGGGGGGGGGGATGAGAGTCCGACTTCATTTAATATAAAAACTAATATAAAAGACCTGTTATTTTCAATCAATTACATGAGATGCTAAACACGTTATGAGAATATCAAGGTCACTAAATATTGACACCAAATTGACAAAAAGACAATTTTTCAAATTTCTGCACATTTCTATGATTAAATTTCCTTTAACATGTTTTAGCCGAGTAATTTGTGCATGCATTGTTAATCAGTTTTATTCTAACCATGCTAACGAAATATTCAGTTGATATAACTACTTTAAATCTTATAAAATAAATGACTCATGATAAGGTTGAACGAAATTACATACTTTTTACATTATTATTTTAGTATTACATTCGGTCGCCAGTACTATACACTGTTGAAAATGTCTTTTTTACAGTTTGCAACAAAACAGAAAAGCAGATGAACCGGAGAAGGAATCACGTGACCGATCAGATGCGGAAAAGCTTTCCGAATATTACCGAGAGGCAGAACAGCGCTACCTATTGAAAGACGAAGGCCAAAGGGAAACAACTCACAGGACGAGTGGACAATCCTTTGATTTACGCGCTCTTAGAGCGGAGTACTTCCAAAATGGAATGGAAAACGTACAGTCCGGGATGACAGGACAAAAGTATACTTATCTCTTTGATGGCCACGAAGGGAAGGAGGGACTTGATGGAAATGAAAGGAAAAATTCTACTGATAGTAGCGAAAGCGAGGAATACAGGGGGCAGGAATTTCAAAGCGGAGAAGGTAATATTGATGGATCTAAGAAAAACCGAAAAAATCAAAAGGATGATGATGGTGAGGATAGAGGACCTCCCCCACCCTACCCCTACCCCGCCGTACCTGGGGGTATTCCATACCTTCCCTCCGCACTACCGGGGATGGTCCCCATCGGGAGTATCCCTGAGGGGTTCCCAATGCTGGGGCAGGGACCTATGCTACAACCAAATATGTCTCCAGAAGCACTCCAGTTGATGAACTCTCCTCAAACAAACCCTATGATAAGCGGGGGTATTACAGAGAATGACAACATGGCTCCGAATTCAAAGTACAGTCCTGGCGACAATGACGCAGACGATAGGAGTGCAAATCCCGATTCTGCAGACGAACCAATCTCTCAATTATGGAACCCAATGCAAGCCAAAAGGACTTTCTTCAAATCGGTTAATCCAAAGAAAAAGAATGCAGACAAGAAGAAAATGATATTGATCGCAGAAAACACTAGCAATCACGGTGTTTATACGAGCGTATTGAAGTTACCTTGGAGCAGGCGCACAAGAACCCCGAAAGCGGATGTAGGGCATCCACAGGCCTTAGCCACTGATGCCGCTACGAAGAAACAAATGATACGACAAGAATTACAGGAACAACAAGTTCAAGGTCAAATGATGCCCCCTCCACAGCCCCACGGAGCCGTGGCTCAGCAACCGCACCCCTCGTATGTTTTCGTTCCTTATCCCGCCGTCAGCTTACCAAATTCTCAAGGTGTGTTTATCCCTAACACTAGCTTACCAGGAATAACATCTCCCGTTCCAATGGAAACGCAACCTGCGACTTCGCAATCAATGATGATGGTTTACCCTAACCAGAATCTGACCGGAACCGGAAAACCTGTCCGAAAACGAGGTCGACCACCAAAGACGCCGACCATGGCCAAAATGTTGGCAGATTCTAGTAAGAAAATGAAATATGAAGCAAGCCTTCCGACTTTTATTCAGAACTTTTCTCCATGTCCGACACCGGCTGCAATTGTTCTAAATGTCAACAATATGTTGAATACTGGAAATGCTGTGACGGCTACAAACAGTATCAACACTGCACCTGCGCATAACCCTGAAATGTCATCCAATCAAACTGTGACTACGCAGATAGTTAAGGAGGAAAGCAAGGAATCTAAGGAATTTTGTTCGACTTCCGAAGCTCTCACGAAGAGTGTAGAGGAGACGAATTTGGCGTCAAATAGCCGAAAAATTAAGCAAGAATCAGATTTAGAATATTCCGTGAAAGCTGAAGTCGATGACATCGACGAAGCGGAGATTAACAATTCGCCAAATAATGAATCGACCGGAGACAGCAAAGATGATGACGGCGAAGTTAAAATGGTAACTACGACAACGATGGCGAATGCTGCTACCGGCGCCCTCTACCAGGAAATGATTTTATCATCGAAATCGTTCGTGAACGCGCGTGCGCGTGGAAGAAAACAATCAACAAACGAGTTACTGAAATCGAAATCCGAAGCTCAAAATTTTCTGTGTACGTCATTTCGTTTACGCTCATTGTCTGGAAATAAAAAAGAAAAGAAACCTGCGCAGTACGTTCCGGGAATGAAGCGCCGAGGTCGGCCTCCAAAGAAACGACTTGAAAATATGTTCGAAGGTCAAATGGTAGAGGTCAGTCAGGAAAGATTAGAATCTATCAATGATAACATATCACAGAAATCTGTCTATCATTCGGAGAAAATCAGAGGCGCGAAATTTAAACACGCGGCGCATGAAGCGGAAGTTGAGGATGATACAAAAGGAAGTGGACCAAATGAAGTGCCATCTGCTATTTGTCGACCAGTTTCGCCGACTGGATCAAACAGTTCCGATGATCAATTGTTGGTCAATGAAATGTTTCAGCAATTGTTTCACTGTAAACTTTGCAACGAGATTGTCCCTGTTGACAAAAAGGATAGCCATTGGCTGATTCATACAAAAAGAGGAAGTAACATATGTAGCTGCGGGGGAATGTTTCAAAAGTACCTCTGTAGAGAAACGGAAGATTCGGAACCTGTGCGAATGATCAAATGTGACTTTTGTGAAAGAGTTCAGCCCGTGCAAAGAGACCAAACTTCGCAAAGCAAAGCTTCGTCGAACAATGTTGACTCGTTGTCGGTGTCTTGCATAGAGTGTGGGGAGAAATTTCCGTCCTACAATAATTTGCAGCAACATATCGCAGTCGCCCATCCCAATACGGCGACCCAGTATCAGAGCTCACAGTTCCTGCATGTCTTAAGCCAGAAGGCTTTCCCGGAAAAATCACAGAAATCCACAGCGCAAAATCAGGGCAGCGAAAAAATCTATGAGTGTCAAGAATCGACGTGCAAGAAGCGATACGCGACTAAAATGGATCTTTATGCGCATGTGCAGAGACGACATGGGGGAAACCAGCAGGTGTATTGCATTTACGAAGGGTGCGAGAAAAAGTTTCCGAATGACGTTCACCTTCAAGAACACATTCAGTTTAAACATCTTAACACGATCAGCATCAAGTCTTACAAATGCTCGTGGACCGGATGTGAGGAAGAATTTGCGACGGAACGGCAGCTGAAAATACATCTCTTGGTGCATCAGGACGAAAAACCGCTAAAGTGCGCAATTTGCGATAACCGCTTCCGGCAAAAGTCGGCTCTTATTTGGCATCTCAAGAAACATCACCCGGAAGTAAATTACGAATCGTCGCAAGATTCAATAGACGATCAAGACGAAGAGGAATCGCAGTGACATTGTGTAAAGCCTTTATCATGTTTATACCAAAGTGCGATTCCTGGTCTGAAGATTCATTTTGGAAATGTCCTATCAAAAATATTGGAATTTGGAAACTGCTGTTTGACAATGTGAAAATTATCGTTTTGAAATATATATTATCCTGGGTCTAAATATGCTAGATAAAGACAACACCCTACATGTATAAAGTTTTCAATTTGCCTTGAAAAATGCTGAGTAAAGATGCCTGTGAATATTTCCAGAGAATATTTCTCACAATATATAATCAATGTAGAACCGCTTTAACATGCAAAGTATATATACAAAATGTCATGCATAATATAATCGCTGCTTCAGTTTTATACTACATTTTATATTCTACATTTGATATTTCGTATACATGTATATATACTATGACATTATATTCTACTGTTTTCAGATAAATAAATTTCTTTTTTTTTACATGAAATATTTATAGTTGTAGTTAATTATTCTGTCATTCTTTGTACATCCAAGTGATAGTATCAAAATCATACCTGAAAGGATTTAGTCAAAGGAAAGGTCGACCTTGACCTTACAGGTCACTCAAAGGTAAATGTCAAGCATTTACACACATTCGTCGTAAGATTCTGCCTTCATATCGACAGAATCCCAAAGTTGATTTCTACTACGAGTCAATAATTCAATTCTTTTTATCTTTGTCCTTTTGAATCATAAGTAATGATACCCCCTGTTTGATATATTTTGACAAAGGTGACTTCTTAATATCAACTGATCGAGTTGCACAACATGGCTAATTTGATAAAGGGTGCGCTGCAGGGCCTTTGGGTATCAAAGATTTGGTCAATCTTTTGTACGTGTACCAAGGCTGATGGGGTCAACAGATCTGAAGTCAAGGTCATGGGTCAATGTGATCGACTTATCATTTCATTTCTTCGCTTTTCAACGTTTATTTGCGCTACGCGCACGATGCAGTTTTCCCTCAATTTTTGGTGTTGATACCTCGATCAACCAAAAAATTATTACAATGATCCCTTAAATGCTGCATACTGTTTTCAGACCAATCTTCGTCCATCTGTATAATCACTATAAGCCAGCAGATCCTGGATAATCGCTGTTGATATTGAAGTCAATGGTCAAGGTCATGCGTGAATGTGATAGACAAAAAGAGTACAAATCTATGCTGGCATTTTACATTGTTACAACACAAATTTCTATCACTGCAAAACATGAGACTCTTTATCAAATGCGAGCTTAATAGTATTCTTTCAAAATCAAAACTCTAGTCAGACAGGTTAAAGAAAACATAAAATTTTGGAGTGGAAAGACGGAGATACCTTTGTTCAACATGTTCAACGTCATGGAACACCCTTGGTTCTCGGCTATAATTATGAGATATGCTGGGATTTAAAAATCAAGACCAACATTTTACTATTTTTATGCTTTAAAAATCAAGACCAACATTTTACTATTGTTATGCCCTCCGGAATCAAAGATTCGGGATCATATAGGTTTTGGCCCGTCTGTTTGTCCGTACAAAAACATTAAAATTTGGCGTCAACTTCTTGATGGTAAGTGATGGGGCTTTCATATTTCACATGATGTGTATTTCTTGTGACAAGACCTTTCCATTGATACCAAAATTTCTGAACTGGTGACCATGACCTTTGACCTACTTTGAAAAACTTTAACATTGGGCATACCTCTTGAATGGCTAGTGACAGGGGCTGGGCTATCATATTTCACATGTGTATTCCTTGTGACAAGACCTTTTCATTGCTACCAAGAGTTTTGGCCTCGTGACCTTGACCCGACTTTTCAAAAACTCTAAATTGGGCATACATTTGTAACTTTTGAATGGTATGTGATAGGACTTTCATATTTCACATGATTTTTTTTTCTATTTATACCAAGAGTTTTAACCTTGTGACCCTGATCTTGACCTTTCACCTACTTAACAGAAAATTTTTATACTAACAAAGATGCCACCGGGGGCATCTGTGTTTCATGAACACAACTTTTATTCTTTTTGCAATCCCTGGTTCAAGGTCATGACAGACCTTTGGGTCATCGGTAACAAAGGTATAAAATATTATAAATAGATGTAGGGGTTAAAAAGTTACAGAATTCACAACATTTCACCATCTCCTTTTTGACCTTGACCTAAACAATGACCTCGATTCAAGGTTGTAACAGATCATTCAAGTAGGGTTCTCAGTATTAATTCTATACAATATTACTTCAATCAATGTTGGGTTTTAAAATCATGGCCAATGGAGATAAAAATACCATGATACTAATGACCTTGACCTTGGCTCTAGTTCGTGACACAGGCCGTAAAAGTGCCTGGTACATGTATGTGTGTGTATGTATGCATCCTGTGTGTTGCATACATACAAACACATGATGGGCACTTTTACGGCCGGTGGTTTGTGACACATCTTTGAGTCCTATGCAACAATTCTGTAAAATGTATCATTGGTTCAAAGTTATAGCCTGGGAAATAAGTTAACATAAGAGAAACAGAATGATCCCTACACACCTTCGCCTTAACTTGTTTGCAGTATTTTCAACAATGCATGTTATAAAACATAATAGGTAACAAAATATATGAAAAATTTCCACTTTTAATTCTTTTATATCATAATACATTTGAACAAATGCAGTCATCATCTTCAATGTACACATATACATGTATCAACAATAAAAGCATCTAATCATGATACAATGCTATACCGACATACATGTATAGCTATGATATGGACACCAGATAACTCTTGAACAAGCAGTCGATGAATGATGTTCAATTAACATTTTCGTTATACAGAGTTACTT
This sequence comes from Pinctada imbricata, assembly GCA_033119305.1. NCBI lineage: Eukaryota > Metazoa > Mollusca > Bivalvia > Pterioida > Pteriidae > Pinctada > Pinctada imbricata. The sequence continues at coordinate 61,788,239 of VSWD01000003.1, forward strand.
CCCTTTCAGGACAGTATATGACGTAAACCTATTGTGATGTCATCAAATTCTATGGAAACCAATGTTAAATTCAGGGAAAATACGCAACAAAACCGATGTTTCTATAGACATTTTATTACGTCACAATGCTTTTACGTCAGAAACCACAAGCATAGATCTACACCAACAAAAAGACGGAATAAACTTCCTGTAGAGGATTTATCGTTATTTTTTTTGGCCAACTGATTTAAAAAAAAAACTGGGTTCAATTTTTTAATTGGCAATAGCAACATTAGATACTATAATGCATAAAAGAAGATAAGCACTATATCTGGGTTTTAAAGTATAATTTTGATATTTCTGATACTATAAATTGATTTTGAAAACCCTTACATATAAATTGATTATTTGGCTTAAAAAATCAACATTTTCCACTAAAAGCTCAAGACAAGTGGATGATATAGAAATTCTCTATAAAAGGAACAAAACATTCAGTGCAGTCATTCAACTTTTCAGCATTTTACTGCAAATGCACTGGCAGTTAAATTGATGAAAATTCTTTGAAATTGATGAAACTCCTACAAATGTTCATGTACAAAGCTATTTTTGAAAACAAGAGTTACTTCCCCTTTGGGATGGTATCTGATGTACACTAATTGTGACGTCCTAAAATTCTACGGAAACACTCCATTAACTCTTGGAAATGACAGTATAAAATCGACGATACCATACCATTCTCATGATGTCATAATGGTTTTACGTCAGGTACGGTCTCAAATGGGAAACAACTCTGTTTTCCGGAAATACTCATTGACAATATGATTTCTATTGATGTTGAAAACGATCACATATGAGAAATGTACAAAAGCGTCTACTGTATACGCAGAATCATTCGCAGTATATTAACCTTCGCTACTCTCGCAGTCAGCTTCGTATCGCGAAAGTTTGTCTCAGGGAAGCAAAATACCATATGCATAACACAAAACTAGCAGTTACAGATCCTCAAATAATTGTCAATGTGCAAAGATCTACTTTTGTAAAACCGCGAAAGAAGGTACCAGCGAATGATTCTACTTATACAGTATCTGTAGTGTCCTTAAAATGACAAACTGCTCATAATTATCAGGCTTTCGTGTGTGTGCTTTTTTTTTGAAATGCAAAAATATGCATTTTGACATCAAAATTTTTTCTAATCATACTTTGGTAAAATAAATATATGACGTGTAATACATATTTCATGGATTTCTCATTATTATGAATATTCATTTGAAAGTACATGTAATTATATGTAACATAAATGCCGATATAAAATGGGCATACAACAAGCGTACATTCAGTATATATAAATAGGTATATTACGCAAACATGAATAATTCATTCTTTCTTCTGCAATCGATAAATGAATGAATTCAATGATATATCAATGAAATCAGCCAAAAATATTATGTTTGGCAAAGAACTGAAGTACCAGAGAACAAATTTGCAATGAAAATGGCCACAAATCCATACTTAGCACATGTACCATGTAAATGAGTGACATATGTTAAATTTTAGTACATGATATGGTAAAATCTAGCTATGAAAAAATCAAACATTATCATTAATTCAATAGCGCTGATATGTTTGCTTTTCTATATTTGCAAAGCACAAATTTCAGTATTTTTTTGCGAAGCATTTTTAAATACTATAGCAAGTAATAAATGAGATCTTGACCTCCTACATGTATAATAGTTCCTGTACATAAATCAATAGTATACAAACCCGATTCAACAATACATTAGCACAGGGATTTTTCAGGTTCAAGGTCTGTTGAAATTTTAAAGATTTTATATTGCATTCAAACATAATTTGATAAATGGGAATTTTCTTAGGGAAAAGTTCATGACATCAAACATATATGTTAAAATTCTTTTTGCATCAAAAAGCGTTCTCATTTTAACAGATACATGTAACAAACCTTCTGATAGATTTTTGGGAAATCGTGAGTCCATATGGTAAAATAACTGATGTATTTACTCATTTACATGAACTAGGAGTAATTTTGAAGTCTCAGTTCAAATTTTGAAAATTCAGAATGTTCACCTGTTCTGAGAAAATGTAAATATGGCCTTGAAAAACTCCTGTACCAAGATAATGGTGTATAAGTTTGCATTGAAAAAAAAAAAATCAATATTTGGAAATAGAAAATACATGTATCAACATACAGTAAATTGGCTAAGTCTATATTGCACTTACATTTCATATTATGCTGCAAAAATGCAGGTATATCATGCACATATATACTGTATTCAGTCAAACGATATAACTATTGTGGATCGAGCTATTTACAACTTTTAATAATAGCTTTTTTTCATAAAATCTAGATTCTACATGATATGGAAAATAAATTTAGCTATCTTTGGGCATTCAAGTTGAAAAAAAAAATTATTTGATATGAAATATTCTAAATTTTCTGGGATCGATTCTTTAAATATTGGAAGTATTTTAATAGTAAAATACCATTTTCTTTTTCCACCGTAAAAATTCTTCTAAGGAAATTGTTATGGTGATACCTTATACATGAGCAAATAACTCAAATTTGACTCAGAGCAAATAACTCAAAGGAGCTGTTAAGATAAGGGCCGTATTTAGCCCTGAATCTCGTGAATTATTTCTTGCGCGTGGCGAATCGTATACAGAAAAACTGATGAATCATTATTGAAATATAATGTATTTGCAGACCTTTTACATGTTTTACATTATGTTAAGGAACTCTTAAGGTTGTAAAATTAAGGTCGAAAGAGGTAGGGATGCACGGATAGAAAATCCGATAATATCGACAAAATACGTATACATTTTTGAATATTTTATCTAAATTGGATAAATATAAGCTAAAAGACATCAAATATGTCTACATTGTGTATCAGAAATAGATTTTGAACGTTCTACCTCCTTTAATCGGTAAATAATGAAATCCAGAACTTAAAATACGGTCTTATTCTTCGTTCAATGGCTACAACGTAAGCCTTTGAGTGCGAAATACACATTGACGGAAGAATAAACATCACTCTTGCTTATTTTGTTCCTAATTCTTGTATCTTTCATTCAATCATATTGAGTACACAATGTTTGATGGATGAAAGAGGAAAAATAGTCCAATGTGCTATATTTAATGGTAAAAAAGATTGATTCTTAAAAAATGCACCCCCCTTTCCATTTTTAGTTTTTCGTCTCTGGGGTAGTGTTCCCCCCGGAGATACAGAACCCCGCTTTGCCAAAAAATTTATATCATGGATACACATCTCCAGTAAAAGTGGCTTTCTGTATATCCGGGGGGAACAATGTTCAATAAAACTTTTCCGTTTTCTATTGATTTCTATGAGAAAAGGATATGTTTTAACCCCAAAATTAGAAATATTATGCAAAACAGATAAAAAATAACTTCATATTCTGATGGGATGCCGTATAGGTATACATTATACCAAAAAAAATTCTTGAAATTTCAATTTTCAAAATTCCACTTTTCAGGGCTGATTTTACGCCTTATCTTAACAGCTCCTTTGACTCTGAGCAAATAATTCAAATCTGACTCGGAGCAAATAACTCAAATTTAACTCAGAGCAAATAACTCAAATTTGACTCAGAGAAAAATAACTCAAATTTGACTCAAAGTTGTCTTCTAAATACCCTGGCAAAACATAAACAAAATGGTCTGAAGAAAACAAAACAGTTCTGGTCAAGTTGAAAATTTGTGAAAGACAGACCGAGTGTTTATTGTTTCACACCATATGTACAATGAACAATTCTTAACAATTTGTTAAACTTAAATGATAATAAAAAGGAGGGCATGTGTGTGAAAAATCAACCCATGCGTAGGTTTCTATAAAGAAAAATACATACATTTGTATATGTATATTGTATTACATTGTATATAAGGATTTACACAAAAGAATACATAAATACTGGCATTGTTCTGCTGATAAAACATGCGTAAAATGTCTTTGGTAAGGGGGCATGAGTATCACGAGGGAAATGATATCACATGAGAACTAGTAACGCCTCCAAGAAGGGGGTGGTGAAAGGGGTAAATCCTACCCACGGTCATTGGTGGATCAAAACAAATATCATTGGTGGATACAAAGAATCAAATTTTAACAAAAATGCATGATTGGAACAATGTGCATTCAATACACTTGTATATTCATCAAGAGTATAGGGCAAAAGTACATGTATTTATTCATTTTGAATAAAAGGACAAAATTCATGTTGGATCTTTTTTCGAAAAATATACCATTGCACATTTTTTCACTCTTTACGGTTAGTAAGATTTAATTGTAAATACACGTATATACTGTGTGGTGTCATAAAATATCAACTTTACGACATCAAAATATGGGAGATAATTCATTGAAGTTGTTACATAATGTATTCAATCAAATAATGTTAATTCACTATGAATTCAAGCATTTGTTGATAATTTAACAAAAGAATAACGATAAAAATCCAGAGGAAAAAATGTTTGAAAAAAATGGCATACATTCAGTACATCAAAAGTTGAATTTCCTACATCTTAAGTAAGTACTTTGCTACAGCGAAAAATATCGCAACTTTGATATCAGTAAATTCTGCTGTCATGACCTAGTAACAATCTGTACTATATCCTAGGTAGTGTCAATGGCAATTGTTGACGTACAACCTTAGCATGCTGTCAGTACGCTTACGATGAATGCAATGTTGATTGTCCCACCATCCTTACAGCTTTGGTACGTCATCGTTTTTTCTTGCTGTAGTTTAATGCCCATGGAATATCCCCTCTCCTTGGACCTGGCTCGACTGTAAACAGAAAATGTAGAAAAAGTTTAAGACTAATTTTAAAATGATTTGAAAGATGTTCTTTAGTACTCAAGTATTTGAATGAAACCAAACATTTAGTCGTAAATTCAGATAGAAATGTGGTAAAATATTCCCCCACTTATCGTAAGGTGTCTGTCACAATATACAATGTATGTAGATCTGTACTTTTAACAAAAATTCTATTCAGGTCTGAAATAGTGCTGATAACTGACCCTTCCAAACGCGGGAAAAATTTGAGAAATTCCATGACGTCACAATGCAATTTCAATGTTTGAACAAGGTTCGAAGCTTGTTTGTCCAAGGTAAAAGCATTGTGACGTCACGAAATTTTACATTTTTTTTCCCACAATCAGAAGGGTCAGTTAGGAAATATGTAAGAAATTATTGCCGAATTGCCAGCCTTAAATGTTCATGTGCATGTTTATAAAGGCTAAAAAGTTTATAGCCTACAGTAGGTATGATCTCATGTTGCAGATATTGCCTGAACACATTTTAATTGTTCATATTTATAACATACAGAGGTACATGTAGAAATTCGTTTTAAAGAAATATAAGAATTCATATGTATATAACATGCATTTCAGTAGGTTACAGACGGAAACAGTTTTAGGAAGAAAAATATGCAAAAATAATACATGATAAATTTTGAGTTAATTTTATGATTTAAAATTAATGTACACAGATTTAAAGCATTTATTAGTCAAAGAGGAGAAATATATAAGTAACCTAAAGGTGATTAGTCCTTACATCAAATAACTGATTCCGTCATTTAACTAATTTCTAATACTATTATAAAAGCAAGGAGTATAAACTAAAATTCTATAATTCTATTTCAATTCAATACATAGAAAACATTATTAATAATTGATAAACATATTAATTTGTCTCAAATCTACTTAACCCTATCACATACTTGATTGTCCAGCATCACTTATTATTCATGTAGCACACAATGCTTTAATATAAAAAACTTCATAATCAAAAACATGTAATCTATTTCGGCATGCAAATAGCTTTGATCACGAAAATTGGGCAATACAAATATGCTCATTCATTTGGAAAAAAACCTCATTGGAAACTATTTAAAGCTCGTGAGGCAATACCATCTAAATGAATCATGCTTCAGTGATTTCAAACTCTAGCAGGTCAAAAAATTTATATATGATCAATTTTTTTTGGGGGGGGGGAGGGTGGGAGGGGGGTTAGAATGTACAGGTATCATGCATACAAACCTTCTATATCACAATATAATATTTTAGATGATGTATGTGTTCGTTCAAAGACACAATTGAGGTTATGACCTTAAATTTTGGATCCCCAAATTAGTAGGAATTAGTTCTCTTCCTAATATGAACACAAAAATATATTTTCTTTTATATTCACATTTGTTTTTGATATGTTGAAGGTTCTTGAACACAAATACAAGGGCTGATTATTATGTTAAGGGCTTCATATTTAAGGATCTGAATTTTATCAGACATTTTGCATTATTTTCTACATAATCCCCTTCAGTATCTAATAAACTTTTGCCCCAGTGTTTAAGGCCCTCAACTACTTTTTAAGAACTCCTTATCTTGACTGTTCAGAAAGCCATCCACTGCAATTATGACATCATCATCAGACTGAAAGTGGGTGCCAGAAATAGCTGATTTCAGTTTTGGGAATAGATGAAAGTCTGATGGAGCAAGATCAGATGAATAAGGCAGATGCTCAATCAAATTAAAGCTACAATTATGAATGGCAGCCATGGCAGTGACAGACTTGTGAACAGGAGCATTATCCTGATGGAACAACACATCTTTAAATAATGAGCTTTCCGTCGCGCTTAAGTTTAATATTTTCCCATAACTGTGTCAAAAGTGATACATAGTATGTGCCATTGATTGTTTGTCCTTTCTAGGGATAATCTATCTGCAACCCAGAAAATAATAAGGCTTACAACATATCAATCAGCCCTCGTATTTATGACACACAATTTCCCCCAGTGACCTTGATCTTTGCCGTTTTTAAAATTCCAAAACCAATTATTGGTAATTTTCTCTCCTAATAATTATCTATACAGCTCCTAGTAATTATTCAGCTTGGTAGGTTGTCAATGAATTGCTCCAGAATTATCATCATTCTGTAAACTGAATGTGTCATGGCAAATGGACAGACCAAACAAAACTTTTACGCCCGCAATGCCGCATGACAAGGGCACACCGGTAAAATAAAAGAAAAGAAAAGTACAAAATACACCTTAAATAAACTTTTAAATTATTGGTTTTCAATGGGTAAATGATATCTATCTATTTATCATGCGTTAGAGGGATAACTATGTCTATCATGCGTTAGCGGGCTATACGTTAACATCTAGGTCACAGTTAATTCTACTCACACTAGCTTTAAGTTTAACATGATTCTAATCTGCTGGAAGAGATAAATAGCTCCATCAAATACATAATTCAGCTATTATGGCAATGGTACAAGGATTTTTATATGATTTACAAAGTCTAAGATATCTTTCATTTAGTCTATGAAAGCCGCATTACAGTATATACATGTATATATTCATGTAGTTCCAGCTGCATTTTGACACCTGCCTAGTACTCATCAGCACTATCTAATATATTTATTAATCTTAAAAGCACTGCATCTGTACTAAAATATTTGCATGTATCAATGCCATGCATTTAAAGCGCAAATTGTATAAAATAACAAAACTGAGAATTTTGTATTGTAATTATTACATTAATTTTCACCAATATTGCAAAAAAAATTCCATTCTATAAGGTTCTGCACTACTATTGCAGCATGTTACATACAGAAATTCTTGTTTCAATTAGATTGCCTACGATCAGACAAAGCAGTACTACTTTTCACTGATCTATTTATCACTAGCTAGTATCATGTTCTTAGTTAATTATGATGTCATTTATTTGTTTTCATAGTGGTTGTTTCGGAGTCACAAATACTGTCATTTACATGCATATGCTTTGAAGATCTTTACTTACTGTATTTGGCTATACATGTTTAAGTTTCATCAAGTCTGATTGGACCATTAGCTTTTCTTTTCTTTCAGAACATTCAAGTTTGAGACAATTTGATATCAATCTGTTCAAATACTGATGAGCTTGAGTCATTGCACTTCACAACTTCTCACAAACCATTTATAACGTTCCTAGTTCATTTCAAGTGTATGTTAAATGCATTAATTTCAGTTACAATTTCAATGAAAAAAAGGATGAGAATGAGACTGAGGAATCTATTTCTCATATCTTAGAAATTCTATATCTGTCTGCAGATTAGGCGCATCTATGATACTCTGAAGCCTTTCCCACTGGGCGGAGTTAAACATACAATGTACATAACTACCCTATGATTGGCTGCTTACCTAATGGATACTGGCATTTAGGTCCTATGAAGTCATCTATACATACACAGGTCCCAGACAGCGGGTCACATGACCCACCATTATCACAGTCACAGAAATATGCACAGTTAGGGCCGTATTTGCCTGGCTTACACACTGCAAAATATTGATATAATCATTCTGAGGAATGAAAAATTCTAAAATTCATTTTTTTATGTGGAAAATTGTTAGCCAATCTACAGACATTTTACAAGCGGAAAACATAAATTGAAAGTCTTAGAGTCTAAGAGAATTTTACATTCAAATGCTGTTTTGATGATCTTTAAGGTTAAGCAGATTGATGAACTTGTATGTAAAAGATAAAACACTAAAATAATGCTACCATTATTTGCTATACTAAATTTACATAAGAATCCCACGGTAAAGCATGTATTAGGCAAAGGAATTTACATTCTACAATTCTTGTGACATTACATATCAGTTTGGAAAGTATTCATTGGTTAAGCAAGCAGAGACTATGAGAGAATAGTGCCTGGAACCAGGACACTATTACTTTTTGCTCTAAAGAGTTACGTCCCTAGGCAAAGTATTATGATGTAATGAACAGTGCATGAATGTATATAAAAATAAGCAAAGTGGGAAAAAATAAAGGACATTTTCTTTAAAATTACAAGTAATTATATTGCAATTACTGTATACAATCTATACTTACCAGACGTACAATTTTGTCCCGAGGCCCCTGCAGGACAATAGCATTCCCCAGTCACATGATCACAATGTGACGCACCACACCCACACCTCTCCTTACAATGGAGTCCATAAAAACCCTCCTGACATACTGTAAATAAATTTATCATGTCAGTCAAATTAACAAAATCACACATAATTTTCTACGACACATTTAAGTATAGGAAATGTTTTCTCATCTTTGGTTCATTAAAAAGGCAACGTTTTCTCCTGAAGCTGATTTCTGACCCTTGAAATGTTTTAAAATCTGAGTATCTTAACACCTTATCCTACTTCTGCAATGTGAGAAAGACCTATACATGCACATACATGTGCAGGCATATTATACCAAAATATCCAGATTTTGGTCAATTGCCAACTACAAATTGCAACAACAACATGGTTATAAGTTTGCATACTACATACACGTAACACAGAAATCAGTATCACTGGAAAACTAGTTTCATTTTAAATTGGGAGTTTGTACATATCAAAATATTATTGATGATTAAGTTACAATGCCTCAATGTTGAATAAGTTGATTAAATCTAGGTCCTGAAGCAAAATAATTGATAATCATAACATAATGACATAATATGGCATTTATCATTTTCAATCCCAGTCGTCAGGTTACAACTTTCTAATAAAAGTCAAATTATGATTCATTCACAGAATGACTGATCCTACCTTCACCACAGGTATCACCATGGTAACCATGTAAACATTTACACTGGCCTGTAACAGGATTACAAGTGGCACCGTTCACACAGTCACACGTCTCACTACAATACGAACCATACGTTCCTGCCGTACATTCTGTGAAATACAGCGAAATGTTTGAAGAAATTCAAAATCAATTATACTATTGATTTTAATGTATACAAACAGTGATACTGGTGCAGATTTATTTCAGTGGAATTCTTAATTAAGTGAAGTTGGGGCTACATGTATAACAGAATATGCTAATGCCTCGCTCACACAGAGAGTTAATTGCATGATAAATATAAATTATTTGCACAATAAATTTAATTGCTTTGCATTCATACTATAAAATTTATTGCTCAATATTTCTTCAATTTATTTCGCAAGAACAGTTTATTACGAAACAAATTTTGCCATAAGAGCAGTTAGTGAATCTGTTGCACAATACATGTATATCTGACACATGCATTTTCTTATAATGAACAGAAAACCACATGTTATTTCTGTTCTACATATTACATGTATTTGTAACTTGGTTGTGATTGTTATACCTCTTACATAGCCAATTGTGCCTCACATGAAATTCATACACTGTATGAGCATGATGTGAATTTCACATGAATTTTCATGTGAAATTTATAAAAAGTTCACATAAGATTTATGTGAAATATATTTCTTAGATTCACATTAATTTACTTCACATGAATATTACATTAATTTTTCTATGTGTTGTTCATATGAAATTGAATTTACATGAAAGTCATATCAGAAACTTTGAGCTCGTTTTACATCAATTTCATGGGAACTTTTATGTAAAATTCATGTAAATAATCACAAGAGTTTCATGTGAGGCACAATTGGCTGTGTAACTGTCAAAGATTTACTTACAGAAAAATATTGCGCTGAAATTCAATTTAAAATTATTTTGACTTACTAAATTCACAATTCTGTCCATAGAATCCATCTGAGCACGCACAGCAGCCACTGACGGGGTCACATGACCCATTGTTCTGACAACTACACGAATGAACACAGGACGGTCCAAACTTGCCAAGGGGGCACAGGGTGTCACATGTACTACCCATCCACCCTAAGTCACAATGGCATTGCCCAGTCTCTGGGTCACACCTGCCATTTTGAGTACAATTACACAATTCTGAACAATCTTCACCAAATCTACCATCTTGACAACCTAAAATGAGTTAATTACAGGAACAAGACATAATATTATACATTATAAGAAATAAAATGAGCACATACATGTAGATGATTTATTATCATATTATTGAGTATTCTGTAAATGTTGTGGATATTGAAGAAAAAGCTGATTTAAATTTTGCATGGTAATTAATGAGATCATATTACAGAAGATTGAATAAGAAATGGGCCTAAATTGGTGGAGATTATCAAATACATTGCGAGTCAGGGAAATAAACCAAGACAGAAGTTTCTGCATACATGATAGCAAGTCTACTATTCATTATTCATCAATTGTCACATAGCTCCCTTGGTGCTACATAAGTGTTGACACAGTTGATCTATTGGTAAATATCTAATACAGAAACTTTAAAGAAGCAGCTTGAAAACTTGAATTATCTTTTGTCTCTAGAACATACTTGTAGCAATGTTTTATCTAAATAAGAATTAATTTTATATCAAAAGAATTTACCACTTTCACAGTAATCTCCGTTGTAACCAGGTGGACACAGACAACTTCCTGTCACATGTTCACACGTTCCTCCGTTCATGCACTTACAGACTTCCATACAGTTTTCTCCGTAACGTCCCGATGGACACTTGATGCTACATATAGGTCCTATATATCCGTCCATACACGTGCACGTCCCTGACTTGAAGTCACATGTTCCCCCGTTCTCACATCTACACACCTGTGCACAGTCCGGACCATAAGTGCCCTCTATACAACCTAAGGGGAGATAACTCAATCATGTTAATTCCAAATGTATTTTACATTAAAGTTTAAATAAGTCATACATGTACTAATAAGGAAAATTTTGTTTCTGCTTAATTTCAAATTCAAATTTTCTGAGAAGGGTTAATGGAACTTGTAAGTCTTTTTATTTATGAAGTAATTAATCACAGCTATTTTTTGCATTCATTTTTCTCCGAATAAATATAAGTCTTATTGAAAATGTAAAATATGAAAATGGAAAGAGAGATATCTTTAAATTCATTCATCTTCTAAAGGTCAAATTTTCAAAAAAATCAATTACCATTTTAGATTCAATTAATAGTGACTCTGTCACAGTAAATACATACTACAACTTAATAAACCATTTTCAAAAATATCTGTACATGTACAATAGAATAATATAGAAATCAATGATAATTTTCTTTCAAGGCAGTCTCATTATCATTTTGTTTTTCATTTCGAAATGCACCAAATGAATATCGACCTATAAGATTGATGTAACTTACCAGCCACCCAAGATGCTTGCATGAAGAAAAACACAGCAAATCAATTTTGAAAACTAATACATGACTTGTACAGTATGTGTTCATACAACTCTTATTCTTCTTTCAATTTTAAGAACACTTTTGGCAAGCCACAGGCAGGTTATTTTACCCACAATGTATTAGTAGTTCAACAATTTTAACTATAAAGTTCCTGATCATCCAATTTCTCAAAGAGTCATTTTTAATGACATGAAAAATCATTGTTTCCATTCTTTATTTTTTAATGAAATTCTAACAAATTGGTACAGTTTCTACAAAATATAGTCCCTTTCCACCATCCTAATTTATATGTAAACATGTACAAAAGTTAATATTCTAAATCAAATCTAAATATATTATAACCTTGAATTTCGTCTTTTCAATTTTAAAAACCTTTGCTCCATTTGTGCAGGTATTTGACGTAAAAGCATTGCGACGTCATTAAATTCCTTTGAAAATGTCATATTTTAACCCTGTTTCCCTGAATTTTACGTTTTTTGCATAGAATTTTATGATGTCACAATATGTTTACGTCATATACCTGCACAAATGGGAGATAACTCTGTGTTACGAAAAGACCGAATATTAATTCACTAGAATTTGAGATGTGAAAAAACACTTAACACGTACATGTATCTCTGTACACTTTGCTTAATTGTTTTTAATTAATCATCAAATCTAAACAGAATGGTTTAGTTCTATCAGAATGATTCATAGATCTTCAACCTACAGTGTATAAATCAATTTCATACAGGATAACTTATGACATACCAGCTTCTGGTTTAATATTAGGTTTTAAGTCCATCATTTCCATGACGATTTCATCTTTTTCTTCTTTATTCTTCCTTCCTTTCTGTTTCCTGTTTTTTCTGTTTTTTGATTTTCCTGATTTTTTATGTAAAGTTAATAGAAGCATGGCACTAAAAATGCTAATGACGCAAATCCATCACCAATGTTATAAAAACTTTGATTCAGTTAAGCAAGCATTAATGTTAATTAACTTTATAAGCATTTTCTACTCAATGAATCACTATACTGCAAAAACCTATTGGATTGAACTTGATGTTGGATAAACTCAATTATAATTGGCACAATAGTCATGTTTCTTGAATTTCTAAAATCAACTTGACCTTGGACATAAAGAAAAAATCAAATTCAAGGAATTGTGGTCCCCCGCTTTTGGGTGTTTGTCTTTACAGAATGTTTACAGACCCCCCCCCCCCCCCCCTTCTTAAGTTTTCATAGTATATCTCATACATTATCAACATTCTAATTTATGAAAGATTAAACTCCAAGAAAAGTTCAAAGGGTCCAAACTTTTGTTTTGTTACCAAGGGACAGGGCTTATGAAAAGTAATACGTATGCACATGTGAAATATTAAAGTCCTATCATTTAAACGCCGACGTTGGGAACCACCGGGTTGTTAATAGGTTTACCTGTGTGACATAAGCTTGATAGGCGTGGCATACCGTCTTTAAGACAACGCCGTCTGCGAGCGGCGTGTTACATCAAAGACAAACCGACAGGTAATCCTTTATTATGCTAATGAGATACCCGAGTCTCATCTGTTTTAAGCTGTCAATCAAAAATTGATAGGGGTAAAAGGATTAAAAGGAACCAATCAGATACCAATAAGAGATGTTAACCCTATAGCGGTCAGTGAGGAAATGATAGAAAATTTACCTGTCCCCTTATATAGTCCCCCGTCGGCCTTTAAATTACCATCCAAAACTTATGGTCGAGGTTGAAGTTTTTAAATGTGGGTCAACATCAAAGCAAGAGGACACAAGGTCAGAATGATGTTACCTACAGAAAGGTCTTGTCACAAGAAATACATATGTGAAATGTAAAAGCCCAATCACTTTCCGTTCAAAAGTAATGGCCAAGATTAAAGTTTTTGAAATGTATGTTTAACTCCAAGGTCAAGGTCACAAGGTAAAAAATTTTGGTATCCATGGAAAGATCTTTTCACAAGAAATACACATCTTAAATATCAAAGCCCTATCACTTTCGATTAAAAAGTTATGGACAAGGTTATAGTTTTTTGAAAAGTAGGTCAAAGTCCAAGGTCAAGGTCACAAGGTCAAAACATTTGGTATCCATGGAAAGGTCTTGTCATAAGGAATACACATGTGTAATATGAAAGCCCTATCACTTTCCATTCAAAAGTTATGGTCAAGGTTAAAGTTTTTGAAATGTATGTCAAACTCCAAGGTCAAGGTCACAAGGTCAAAAATTTTGGTATCCATGGAAAGGTCTTGTCACAAGGAATACACATGTGTAATGTGAAAGTCCTATCACTTTCCATTCAAAAGTTATGGTCAAGGTTAAAGTTTTTGATAAGTAGGTCAAAGTCAAAAATTTTGGTACCCATGGAAAGGTCTTGTCACAAGGAATACACATGTGAAATATCAAAGCCCTATCACTTACCATTCAAAAGTTATGCACAAGGATAAAGTTTTTGTGACTGACGGACAGACGGAAGGACGGACAAACGGATGGACTAACCGGTTTTAATGTCCCCGCCCTTTCGTGAAAGCGGGGGACAATGAGTATAATGCTAGAATTTTAAAAAAATGATATTGACTTAGAAAATACAGAAATTTGTATTATTTTTGAATTTGAAATGACCTTTACTTTAAACATACAGAAATGAATATTGTACTGGATTTGAAATGACCTTGAATTCAACCTTTAAAATACAGGCATTTTTCTAGAATTTGATATCACCTTAACCTTGGATAGTATTCTTCAAATGAATATGACCTTGACTTTGGACATACTGAAATAATTATTGTTCTTATTCTAAAATGTGAAATGACCTTGACATACAGAGATGGGTATTATTTAGGATTCTGAAACAGACCTTGATTTTACTACTAATGTTTTCTTCTAATTCATGCACACTACTCTTATTATACAATAGAGACTGACTGTCCTTACTTTTAAATTTTACTAATCCATATTTTGATGATGGCAATTAAGTCCAGCAAGGTATCAGATAGCATGCTTTTAGAGCAGTTTTACATGTTAAACCCAACCACTTCACTGGCAAATCCCACACTCAAAGCTGAACTAGCCATTAAGTATAATTAGACTATACATGTATCTAACCTCTTGAGCAGTTCTTTCCCTTGTGACCTGCTTTACATGTGCACTCGCCCGTGACATGATGACATGACGAGTGTCGTGGACAGTCGCACACTTCACTACAACTCTCCCCGTATGTCCCTTGTGGACATCCTGAAATACACAAATAAAATATAGGAATTATCCTATTCTTAATGAAATACAGTATTATCTTAGTTTTCCTTATACGTAAAAACGCATATTACATGTATCTAAGACCGCTTCAGTCTTTACATCTTCTTGAGACAAGTGTGCGTAACCTAAAAAATACTCCCCCATGTCGAATATGTCATACACAAAAATGTCCCTCTGGTGAGTTTTCGTTATATAAATTACTAGCAAAAGTGCTCTTTAATGTGTTTGAATGATTTAACTTCCATTGGATTGCTTGTTTATCAAAGTATAACAAAATATAGACTCTGAATTTGTCTTATATTCTCTCCGAGTGAAACTCGCCAGAGACACAGTTTTGTGCATAAAATCTGACAAGGGGGAGTAAGGTTTTATGTACACTGATCTTGAGAAGATGCAGTCTTTAGCTTTTATCATATTTGCTTATTTTTTACCAGCGAAAAAGCAAAGTTTAAAATAGATAGTACATGTATATAATGCATTTTCATACTTCAGTGATCCGATATGTCCTAGCTATCCTATAACCTCTCTCATTTAGAGTTACAGTTTCTTTAAGAAACATTTATCTACAAGAACGGAAAAAAAATATTTTTACTTTCTTCACAGTTATTCCCCCTGTAGCCTGCAGCACAGGAGCACTCCCCGGTCACATGATCACATGGTTGGTCGTCACGGCAATTACAAATCTCCATACAGTCATCTCCATAGAAACCAGATTTACAAGCTGTAAACATGGTAAAAATATTTTAAACAGAAATTTTTTGACACACCCATAAATAATTAAGTTCAAGATCATGCTGACAGAAAACTTCTAAAATTTCTATTCTATATAAACATGCATTTTCCAAATATATTTGCATTTTCAATTCTAGACAATCCATTTTGATAGGTTAATTATATATACATTGTACATGTACTTTACATTTGAAGAACATTCTCTTACCATTTTTACCTACATATTTCAGATAATCATTCACTTCTTACAATGTAAAGAAGCTACATACATGTGCATGTAGTCAATTTAGAAGCATAGTAGGTGTGAACATTTTTATTGGAGGTTGGTCTGAAAAATGAGCCACTAGTCCATAGCTGTCAACTGACCCGATTTCTGCAGGTCAGTCCCGCTTTTTCACCCTTTGACCCGATTATTTTTTATCACCCGCGCGGGTCATGTCTTTCACCCGTTTTTTTCGATGCTGACCCAAATCACCCGATTCCGATTTGGTTCCGTCTATTACTTGGGACTTTAAATTTACAGCTGTGACTTTTTCAATTAAAACACCTGCAGTTACAGGTAAATTGGGTTGTTTGTTTAGTGATATGGGAAGTAATTAGCCACTTTCATGTTGTTTTAACGACCTATTATTAATTGGATTATTAATTCATGGGAATGTCTATGGGAAGACGATCGTAAAGACAGAGATTTATGCAGATGAAAAGGAACAAATGTTTTTATAGTGTTTAAAACAATTGAAGCAGTGAAATGTAGAGTTCATTTCACGCAAAATCCTCATGATGGTATAGCAATAACTGAAATAAAAATATATCTCGCCTAGCAAATTCAGCTATGAACCTTCAGGCCTTGATTAATAAGTCCTAAAATTTCATGCATGTGCTACATTGTACATTATCATAATTATGCAGTATTACAGTTTAAATGAATGCTTTACATGTCTAACAATAAAATGAACTTTATTGACCTTTATTTTTTTGGGGGGGGGAATTTTATTCATAATGACACAAGCAAAAGGTCGCGATTTCGTTTCGTGCGCTATGACCCTCTTTTTCATTTCCCAAAGAGGGTCATTGACCCTCTTTTGTCTGAAAAAAGTTGACAGGTATGACCACTACACCATTATAAATCCTATATAACGGGAGTATGACAGGAATATGTATAAAACGAATTTATCACAGGAAGAAAACTTTGCATGATATCATCCAAAGGATGTAAGATGCTTGAAAGTTTACAGACCTACCATGGGATCATAGTACCAACATTACCTGACTGTCAAACAAGTCATTGTCACTTGCTGAAATTTAAGTCTGTACATTATCTTAATGACAGTTTTTGCCCCTCCATCCTGCCGTACACAGACACGTTCACATCTCGTGATCACATGAAACGTTATTATGGCAAGTAAAAAGCTCATCACAGTTCTAACTTTATAAGTCTGTACATAACCTTTATGACAGTTTTTGTCTCTTTATCCTGCTGTACACAGACACGTTCCCGTCTCATGATCACACGTAGCGTTATTATGACATGTACAAAGCTCATCACAGTTCTAACATTAAAAGTCTGTACATTACCTTTATGACAGTTTTTGCCCCTCCATCCTGCCGTACACAGACACGTTCCCGTCTCGTGATCACACGTAGCGTTATTATGACACGTACAAAGCTCGTCACAGTTCTGACCATAATAGTTTGAAGGACATTCTGAAAAGATGACGAACATGACTTATAATGTCTTCAGTTTAATGTTTATACTTCAGTTTAATGTTTATACTTCAGTTTAATGTTTATACTTTCATGTTTATATCTGAAAAGATGACGAACATGACTTACATGTATAATGTCTTTCAGTTCAATTTAAAATGACTTTTAATGTCTTCAGTAAAGTAGGTTATCTACCATAAATATACATGTATGTACATTTCATCAAAGACCTTTTAACTCGAATAAATTTTGTCCTGTGGTAGCGTCACGTACCGTACCATGCTTTATACAATTGAGTGATGTTATTGCATACATTTCACTGTTTTCAGCGGGTAAAACATTATATTTATAAAAAGACAACAGTGATCTGATAGAACCTTAATTTCATCAAAAAGTCTATTGAATGATTTCAAATAATTATACCAAATTCTTTATATAATGCATACATGTACCTTTATAATATTGTGAATTTCAAATAACATAAAAAGAAGTTTTTTCAAAGTCCTTTGTTAAACTTTATCACTATAGTAGATCTAGAATTACATGTATACGAGAAATATCAAGGTAATCATACCCCTGTCACAATTGTCACCTAGGTAACCAGGCAGACATGTACATTTTCCCGTTTTACTGTCACATGACTCAGAATGTACACAGTCACATGACTGGGCACAGTTAGGGCCGTACTCTCCCTCTCTACAAGCTGAAAGAGAAGAAATCTCGCAATACATTTTTTTTTTTCATTTGTTAAGCATTACTTTTGCTCTCATTGTAATTCACTTGCATGCAAAGACAATTTGTGTGTTCTGAGTCGCCTGTTTTCGGGTTACACAAAACTGTTTGTAATTTTGAAGTGAGACTTAATTTTCGTAATTAGTGATTATTTTATTATTTAGTATTGATAGTTTTCTTTGTAGAAAAATACCAAATGTTACTTTCGATCTTAAATATTATTAATTGAAAATTTAGGTTTGATTTGGAACAGTCACAAGCCGACACAGAACTCCCAAATTGCCTGTATGTATCTTCAAGTTGCATGCAAAAATTAAGATTTTCATAATTCAAAATAATTTCAATTTCAGATTTACCAGCTTTACATAACATAATCTGGTGCAAAAATCTCCAACAATGATGTCATAGAAATTCTTTGACATTAAAATGACATAAAGTCAAAATTCTGTAAAAATCCATAGCAACTTATCACAATACACATAAAAATCCTAGAGAGCTTCTAAATAGAGAAATTCCATAGTAATTGTACAACAGATCTTTAAATAGTTCTTAGTCTTTTGTTCCTATTTAGCATGGATAATAAAACACATCACCACAATCGTACCTTGTTCACATGCCAGCCCTGTGTACCCGCTGGAACAGTTACACTTCCCGTTGATATGATCACATGTACTACCATGTAAACAGTAACACCTATACAGGCAGTTAAAACCGTACATCCCCTCCGGACAGGCTGAAAATAAATCAACAATATAATGGATATAAGCCTACATCCCCTCCGGACAGGCTGAAAATAAATCAACAATAGAATGGATATAAGGCTACATCCCCTCTGGACAGGCTGAAAATAAATCAACAACATAATGGATATAAGGCTCTCTTCAGATTAACAAGATCCTAACTAGAACTGCCCTAAAGTGACGAATTATACCCCGCGGGACGTTTTTCTCTACACGGATTCATGTATGACATAGGAATCTATATATATATACAGCTGACACTCGTTATCTCGAAGTTGATGGGCCCACTGAAAATACTTCGACATAAGCGGAGTTCGAGATAAACGTCAGTTGAATTTACTCTATATTTTGGAATTAATTTTAACACCGATAAGGCTTAAAGAATCGTTTTGCTATTGTATTTTATACAATAGATATCGGAGTTTAAAAGGATACTCATGATGACAATGCAAACAAGCATTTTATTTCACAACGTAGAAATGATTCTAGAAGTGCCATAAATGTATTCTTAACACTGAAATTTTACGAAGAGGCGCATTGAGAACGTCAGATATTTTTCATTCTTTGTGTGCCCCCCCCCCCTTCCGCGCCGATCGCCTCGGCCCATATATAATTATACCAGTTAGGCTGTCTTATCAATCTGTCATGTGCCGTTGACCTTCAAGAGTTTTAGATCATTGTGGCAACAAATTACAATGAAGACATTTTTTCGTATGCTATTTAATTTTTCGTCTGCTAGATTTCAATGTCGCACATGTCTTCATTCTTTTTTTTTTTTTTAGCCGTCGCTTCTTATAAGAATTTCAAGATCATTGTTTCCGCAATGATATTATTATCTAATTAACTGTTATCCTCCTTAATTTATTTATATCACAGTCGATGAAACAACGGCGAATCAATCAACTTGCGTTACAGGTACCTCTAATTGTTTGTTTACAATGCGATTTCACTATTATTTGGAACATTTTAAAATTGGTTTGTTTATACAAACATTAGGACTTCGACTTAACGAGTATAAAATACACGAGGACGGTGACTTAGGACATAAAAATTACTTCGAGATAAGAAAAATTTCGAGATAACCGATTTCGAGTTATCCGAAGTCAAATTGGTAAGAATATGAAGGAAAAAAGTTGGGACCGCCGCTCGACTTCGAGATAAACGGAATTGCGAGATAACCGAGTTTGAGATAACGAGTGTCAGCTGTATATATACAAGGTCAAAGTTCAAGGTCAAGGTCACTAGGTCAAATGTCTTGGTATCAAAATGTAGTACTTATTATGGTGAATGCATGTATGAAATATGAAAGCCCTATCACTTATACTTAGAGAGTTATCTGCTTTAAGAACTTCTTAACCGTACTGATGGACAGACGGACAGGGTGTTTCCTATATACCCCCAAAAACTTCGTTTGCGGGGCGTATAAAAATGGTGAAAAGCAAATCAAAATGTTTAACAAGAGAAGGATTTTCAGAACTGTTCATGACCCTGTAGATCTTTCATCTATTTACTTCACCCTGTAGATCTTTCTTCTATTTACTTCACCCTGTAGATCTTTCTTCTATCTACAAATGTACTTCACCAAATGATTTGATTTGTGCTATTCTTCATGTTACAAAGCTGAAATCCATGCCCTACTGGCATATTTAGGTAGAACAATTTATATCTCTTAAAATAGCAAAATGTATTGCATCATTATGTAGAAAATTTTTTCTTTTATATGGTATAGCTAGATGTTCATGTATATCAAATAACACAAATCCTCAAAATCCAAAAACGGTTTAGTCTCTTGACCATTGCAACTTGATAAGAGACAAACTCGTAAAGACTTCGGGGACACAAATGTAGTACATGTATATTAATTACATTTCAAATTGTACCTGTACCTAGATATATTCCTCTTTCCCTTTTCTTCTACAAGTTAATCACTTACGTTCTTCACAGGAGTCTCCCCTCCATCCTTCTGTACATATACAGCTTCCTGTCACAGCGTCACATGTCGCTCCGTTCTGACATCGACACAGTTGTTGACACTGATCTCCATACGTCCCGAGGGGGCAGGGTTTGGTACACGTCTCCCCTGACCAGCCTGCCGCACACCGACAGCTACCGTCTATATGGTTACACTCTGCGGCGTTGTTACGACACTCACACTCCCCCTTACACTCCATACCGTAGAATCCCTCCGGACACGCCTTATCACAGTATTTACCACGCCATCCCGCCGAGCACATACAGGCACCGCTTATATGGTCACACTTAGCACCATGTCGGCACCGACATGTCTCACGGCAGCTGGGACCAAATCTACCCTCCTCACACTCTGTTAAATTGATAGTTAAAAATACTTAATAAATAACAATGAACACTCTCTATCTACAAATTTTCGGCCACTCGGCAGAAATACTTAATAAATAACAATGAACACTCTCTATCCACAAATTTTCGGCCATTCAGTCCGAGTGGCCGAAAATTTGTGGATAGAGAGTGTTCATTGTTATTTATTATATTAAACTTCCCTACGGAGGACACTATTTCATTCTTTAAAAATACTTAAGTTGTATACAGTAATTATAGAAGCTGAAGAAATTTTTATATCAGATGTAATGATACTGAAACAAAGTTTGACATACTATTATTCTTAACATTAATTTTTTCAACCTTATTAGGTCTTTTGTTTCCTTCTCATTTGTGAAGGTACATAACGTTAAATGATTGTGACGTCATCAAATTCTATGGGAACAAGCATAAAATTCAGGGAAAACATGTATCAAATACAACATTTCTATAGGAATTTCATTACATCATAATGCGTTTACATTAGATACCATCCTCTTTCTGTATAGCGAAAAGATGGGATACTGAAAAGAATGTGCCTGATTCTTTTCTGTGGAAACTAGAAATCACTCTTTCAGAATTATAATTCTACTTTGTGTCGAAGTTTTCTATGAATAAACTTATCTTTGCACCCTACTGCAAACAATTTTATTATGCTTCCCTCAACTCCTCCAAGTAAAATCTGTTACCAAAGTTACATGACTTACTTTGCATACATTTAGATCCCCTCCAGCCTGGGGCACACAGACACTCCCCATCTCTGGGGTCACATTCAGCCCCATTTTCACAGTTACACCTATTGCCACAGTTTCTACCATAGGTACCAGGAGGACATCCTAAAATTAGACAAATTCACCTCAAATACATACATGTACAATGTATATAATCTTCTATCATAATTCTTTATTCCACTTTTGAAATTAAAAAAAAAATCTTATCTTTCACATTAATCAGCTCACACATGTATCTCTTGTTACAAAATAACAATCTTAAAGCCATCATTTATATATAAGTAATGTTGAACTTTAAAGTGTGACCTTGACATTGAAGTTGACCTTGTGACCTTGGCATTGAAGTTGACCTTGTGACCTTGACATTGAAGTTGACCTTGTGACCTTGACATTGAAGTTGACCTTGTGACCTTGACATTGAAGTTCACCTTGACCTCTGGGATTTGACTGGATGTGACCAGTGTTGCATGTAATTTTGACTGATGTACATGTATAACATACAACGGTATAGTTTGAAGTACTGTAACAGTTGTAGAATGCAACTACAAGACAGATGGATGGACATAGGGCAAAGTGCTTCTTATATGCGACTTTGCTTTGAAACAAATATTCACACATATACATATATATTAAAATACCTCTATCACAGATTTGTCCTGTCCAGCCTGCTGAACAGCTACTCTATCACAGATTTGACCTGTCCAGCCTGCTGAACAGTTACATGTACCGTCTATAGGATTACACCAGGCGTCATTCTCACAACCACACAATAAAAGACACTGTGTATATAATATACTTACCTCTATCACAGATTTGACCTGTCCAGTCTGCTGAACAGTTACAGGTACCGTCTATAGGGTTACACCATGTGTCATTCTCACAAACACACAATAAAAGACACTGTGTATATAATATACTTACCTCCATCACAGATTTGACCTGTCCAGCCTGCTGAACAGTTACATGTACCGTCTATAGGATTACACCATGCGTCATTCTCACAACCACATGATAAAAGACACTGTGTATATAATATACTTACCTCTATCACAGATTTGACCTGTCCAGCCTGCTGAACAGTTACAGCTACTGTCTATAGGGTTACACCATGCATTATTCTCACAACCACACAATAACACTGTGTATATAATATACTTACCTCTATCACAGATTTGACCTGTCCAGTCTGCTGAACAGTTACAACTACCGTCTATAGGGTTACACCACGCGTCATTCTCACAACCACACGATAACACTGTGTATATAATATACTTACCTCTATCACAGATTTGACCTATCCAGCCTGCTGAACAGTTACAACTACCGTCTATAGGATTACACCATGCGTCATTCTCACAACCACACGATAACACTGTGTATATGATATACTTACCTCTATCACAGATTTGACCTGTCCAGTCTGCTGAACAGTTACAACTACCGTCTATAGGGTTACACCACGCGTCATTCTCACAACCACACGATAACACTGTGTATATAATATACTTACCTCTATCACAGATTTGACCTGTCCAGTCTGCTGAACAGTTACAACTACCGTCTATAGGGTTACACCACGCGTCATTCTCACAAAGACACGATAAAAGACACTGTGTATATAATATACTTACCTCTGTCACAGATTTGACCTGTCCAGCCTGCTGTACAGTTACAACTACCGTCTATAGGATTACAACACGCATCATTCTCACAGCCACACGATAACACTGTGTATATAATATACTTACCTCTATTACAGATTTGACCTATCCAGCCTGCTGAACAGTTACAACTACCATCTATAGGGTTACACCAAGCGTCATTCTCTCAACCACACGATAACACTGTGTATATAATATACTTACCTCTATCACAGATTTGACCTGTCCAGCCTGCTGAACAGTTACAACTACCGTCTTTAGGGTTACACCACGCGTCATTCTCACAAAGACACGATAAAAGACACTGTGTATATAATATACTTACCTCTGTCACAGATTTGACCTGTCCAGCCTGCTGAACAGTTACAACTACCGTCTTTAGGGTTACACCATGTGTCATTCTCACAACCACGCTATAACAGACACTGTGTATATAATATACTTACCTCTGTCACAGATTTGACCTGCCAGCCTGTTGAACAGTTACAACTACCGTCTATAGGGTTACACCATGTGTCATTCTCACAACCACACGATAACACTGTGTATATAATATACTTACCTCTATCACAGATTTGACCTGTCCAGCCTGCTGAACAATTACAGGTACTGTCTATAGGATTACACCATGTGTCATTCTCACAACCACACGATAAAACTGTGTATATAATATACTTACCTCTATCACAGATTTGACCTGTCCAGCCTGCTGAACAGTTACAACTACCGTCTTTAGGGTTACACCACGCGTCATTCTCACAACCACACGGTAACATACACTGGGAGCCATAACGATCATGTGGACAACCTTAAAAGGAAAATATATAGGAAAATGTTTAGATAATTATGAAATCATACTGTACCTATATGTAAATGTACAGCAATATAGCAAGAATAAATTTCAGAAAAGATTGTCTAATTTGCTGATACATAGTCCTTTAAACTATCTTTTTTTTAAATACATGTAACTCAACATTAAAGAAATAAAATAATTTTAATGTTAAAATACATGTAGTACAAGTACATGTATAACAATGTCAAAAACATGGCATCAAACTGAAATTACCAGTTCGTCACTGCCTAATTAATTATATAAGTACAAAATTGAACTCTCCTGTCAAAGTTTATGACTGTCGACAACTTTGACTTTTTTCCAAAATATATTTATTACCACTGCAAGGATAAATTGACGTTCAAAATGAAGTTTGCAATATGCACTACAGACCTTAAGACATACAGAATACAGAATACTATAGACATCTACGTTCATTTGATTCTATAACAGAGGGAGTAAATCCTACTCACTGTCTCGGCACTCCCTTCCATACCACCCGTCTGGACATACACACTCGCCCGTCACACGGTCACATGATCCTCCGTTCATACATGTACACTGGTTGGCACAGTTTACACCCCATGTCCCATCTCTACAGGCTGAAAGGGAGAGGGTAAAAATTGTTATGCAAAAATTTAGTTATGAAATTTTATATTAAAGTATTGTTCAACACCGTTCAATGATGTTGAACAGCTCTCTTGATGCTGCTGAGGATCATACATTGATTGGTCCTTAAGATTATGATAAAATAAAGATCAAAGTGGGACATATAGGATCGGATTTACTCAGAAACATTCTATATTGACCCAAAAGTCCTCAAATGAAAATGAACAGTGACAAAGAACAGCCATACATGGGGACATACATGTACATGATAAAACTAATTTACATGTATAGTTTATAATCAAACTCCACAGTGAAAAGCTGATAGTACATGTATAAACACATATTTCAAATGTCACA
Source organism: Pinctada imbricata (assembly GCA_033119305.1). Taxonomy (NCBI): domain Eukaryota; kingdom Metazoa; phylum Mollusca; class Bivalvia; order Pterioida; family Pteriidae; genus Pinctada; species Pinctada imbricata. Next base: position 61,813,988 of record VSWD01000003.1, read on the forward strand.
AACAACAGAGAAAAGAATGATGGTACAACATCCACATTTAATACTGCACTATTACCGGTATACACAAACAAATACGCCCACAAACTTACATCTCTGGCATCTGCGACCAGTTTTTCCTGCCTCACAAACACATTTTCCCATCTGAGGATCGCAGTTGCTATGGTGACAGCGACATTTTCTCTTGCAGTTTTTACCGAATGTCCCTTTGGGACAAACTAAAATAAAGCAAGTAAACACAATACCACTACAAAATCAAAGGGAAGAAAGGGTAAAATAAGAATGTGGTAACAAAGAAGGGTGTAAAATGAATTTTAAAATATTCTAGATAAATCACTACAGGTGAAGGGTGAATTGGATCTATGAAATTCCTATGTGTTAAAAAAAATTAGGATTCAGAGAAAAAAGTGTAAATACTTTTTGTGCTTATGTGAATGAATTTACATTTTTCTTTGTCCTTTTTTTTGTTTTGTTTTTTGTTTTGTTTTTTCTAATGAATTCAGAAGATGCTTAACAGTGTCAAAAGTGTTACAAACACTCCCTTCAAAAAGGAATAAATGAAAAGACAAAAAGAAAAGCATAAAGGGTGAAAATAAATCATAGAATGTACATTAAAGTCAAAGAATAATGAGAAAAATTCAAATAAATTTTTACTACTGAGGTAGAAATATAAAGAAAGGTAAAATATTTCTGAGAATACCAAGAAATGAAAGTCAATTTTTCCTACAACTGTACTACACACATTTGTTAGACAAACCTCCTTACCATCTATACAGTTAGGTCCTCTTCTCCCTGCAGGACAGTCGTGGAAACATTCTCCTGTAGCTGCATCACATGACAAAGTGCCATTACACCGACATTTATAATTACAATTACGCCCATAGAATCCCTCCTGACAGTCTTGGTTACACTGTACACCACTAAATCCTGGTTTACATAGGCAGTTACCGTTCTATAAAGAAAATTTAGATTCAATATCAAAATACAGATACTATATTATTTCATAAGAGAATATTTGTTGAACGGGTTTATCAACGACAACATGTTTGCCTACACAATAATGATTATCAAACTCAAAAATCAATGTGTCTTACATGAACAGTTTTTCCTCTTTGGCACTATGACATGTCTGATTTGTCTTAATTACATGTATGTTATGTGGAAACCTTACTACATGTAAATGCTTGACACATAAAACTCTTGTATCTGGGACTAATTTTAAAAAGTATCTATTATGATAGGCTCTTTATGATTTACTGTAATGTCACACTTCTGTGTGGATAAGTAAAGTAACAAGCTACGCCAAACTTCCCAAAATCACAATAAAACAATGTAGAATCTTGTAGACTTACCGTAGTGTCACATTTCTCCGTGCCTTGTGGGTTGCAGTCACATTGCTCTACATATTCAGATCCCAATGTAAATGGAGGACAGGGCAGGTTACAGGCCAAACCAAACTTCCCAAAATCACAATGAATTTTAACAACCTTAGATCTTGTAGACTTACCGTAGCGTCACATTTCTCCGTGCCTTGTGGGTCACACTGTCACACTGCTCTACACAGTTAGATCCCCATGTAAATGGAAGACAGGGCAGGCTACAGACCAAACTCCCCAAAATCACAATGAATTTTAACAACCTTGGATCTTGTAGACTTACCGTAGCGTCACATTTCTCCATGCCTTGTGGGTCACAGTCACACTGCTCTACACAGTCAGATCCCCTTGTAAACGGAGGGCAGGGCAGGTTACATGTCAAACTTCCCAAAATCACAATAAAACAATGAAGGATCTTTTATACTTACCATAGCGTCACATTTCTCCGTGCCTTGTGGGTCACAGTCACACTGCTCCACACAGTTAGATCCCCATGTAAACGGAGGGCAGGGCAGGTTACAGGACAAACTTAAGTCCCAAAATCACAATAAAACAATGTAGAATCTTTTATACTTACCGTAGCGTCACATTTCTCCGTGCCTTGTGGGTCACAGTCACACTGCTCCACACAGTTAGATCCCCATGTAAACGGAGGGCAGGGCAGGTTACAGGACAAACTTAAGTCCCAAAATCACAATAAAACAATGTAGAATCTTTTATACTTACCGTAGCGTCACATTTCTCCGTGCCTTGTGGGTCACAGTCACACTGCTCCACACAGTTAGATCCCCATGTAAACGGAGGGCAGGGCAGGTTACAGGACAAACTTAAGTCCCAAAATCACAATAAAACAATGTAGAATCTTTTATACTTACCGTAGCGTCACATTTCTCCGTGCCTTGTGGGTCACAGTCACACTGCTCCACACAGTTAGATCCCCATGTAAACGGAGGGCAGGGCAGGTTACATGCTGGACCAAACTTTCCAAAATCACACTCACAGTACCCAAACATCCTGGAAATATCATGTAGCGGAATTATAAATAGTATATACATGTACATGTAGTATTAAAGGACATTTTATTCAGAGTTTGATATACATGATAGTATCATATCATGCATAATTAGGTTTAAAAATGTTATTTTCTTCAATCATTTTCTGAAAAACAAAGCTGTCATTTTTTTCAGTCTTTGTGCTACATGTACTCATATTTCATAGCAGAATCTAATAGTACATAATTATATATGCACAACCAATGTAATTCCCTTAGATGAAACTATTGAAAGGAACGTGCTTGTATTTTGCATGAAAACGCTTGTTACGTCACATTAAATACGATCTTAAGAAACATGCCGCGACGGCTGTTCTAACCTGCAAACTGTACCCGTAGTGACATGAATATTAACGTCACCTTGTTGACTAGCAAAACGCAATTTCAGAAAAAAGAATGAAACAGACATTGTGGTGCATATATATAGAATAAATGTCATAATTTGTGTTTTGTTATGGGTATGCAACACACAGCAAGTGCATTTATCGCATGAAATTAACGCGCATTACATGTAAGATAAACGCACTTGCTGTGTGTTGCATACCCGTAACAAAACACAAATTAAGACACTTATTCTCTATATAATCTTTAATCATGATGACAGAATACACAACTTTAACCTCACAAAAGCCCAATAGACCCTTTCACATTATATGCAGTACTGAATTTGAAGCTAAGTTCCGGGGGACAAATGTTAGATTCCTCATGCACCAGTGACTTAATCCGATTCTTACATGATGTTTTTTGCGGAACAAATGAAATATGATTCCGCACTGAACATCAAAAAACAATAAAATAGCATCACTGGTGCATGCACAATCTAATTTTTGTCCCTCAGAATTGCATGAGCTTCAAATTCAGAACTGCATACTGTAAAACGAGAATATTTAGCGCTCGATTTATTTTAGCGCCATTAGCGCAAAGGCATGTTTGCGCTAAATTAAGTAGTGCGCTAAAATTTTCAGATGCAACATCAAATTTCAATAAGAAAGTATTCGACATTCTATTCAAAGTGCATTACACCGTGTCCACGGCATGGTCTATCCGGCAACGCTTGTTGTTTTTATAGCTAATTAGATAATTGGATTACCGCTAGCGCTTGGGTAGATAATGATAGTACACGGGCCGTGATTAACGTGTACATTTGTACTGAGTAGATCATGATTGTCTACGTGTCGTAATAACCAATAATGAAATATAAACAAGAGTCCGACGAGATTATTCTTTAACAAAAAAACAAAAAAACTGAAGTTGCATTTAATCGGAACAAATTTTCATTCCAACCAATTAGACAAAAAATTGTATTCGTACCTAAATGCAGGAATAGACGTTCATATTTATTATTTCGAACGAGAAGACTTCTCTCTCGCTTATATTTAGAAGGCGTAACATTTGTGTGAAAACACAGTACTTTATAACACAAGGTACATATACGGTAAAAAAAAAGAGATCTGTAAAGAAAAGGTTACAACTTTAATACAAGCATACGAATAGGCAATTCAATTGTCCAAGACACGTGCCGGCATGTAGTCAATACCTCTAGATGTATATCGCTGTGAACATGTACATTAGATGCGCAGTCTTTAAAAAGATTTATTTACACAACGTGAATAAAATCGGGATGTTAACGCCGTTGCCGTAAAATGATTCGTTACGCCAAGTTGAAAAATTGGGACGATATATATTCATCCATGTTACAGAACAGCGTTATTTTCTTTCATCACATTTAATAGAATTGATAATTATTTCGTATTACCAACGTTCGTCCGAACATGAGACACGACGTATATTTTTTGCCTGACGTTACAAAAAAAAAAAACGATTCATCAACGGCAATTTGCTACTGGCGATGTCTGAGAAACAGAGTCCTAAAGTCACTGTGCGCTAATTTTATTGACCAGATGGTGTCAATGCGCTAAATTAAGTTTGCGCCAAAAGGTTTTCAGCCCTCATTGCGCTAAAATATGTTTGCGCTAAATATTCTCGTTTTACAGTATAATATGAAAGGGTTTATGGGCTCAAGTGGTATTTAAATGTACAGTATTTATTTTTCATAAGATTTTCCAAGTAAAATGTTCCCAATTTATGCATGACTGAACCCTTACTTGTTACAATATCCACTAAGACAGTTCTTCCTGCAAGGTTTGTTACATTCCACACCATAAAATCCCCTTGGGCATCCATTCTCACACCTATCACCCCCGATGCCCGGTGGACAGATACATCTCCCTGTAATATGGTTACACGAGCCACCATTCTGACATTCACATCTCTTACTGCATTCTTCACCATACGTTCCCTGTAAATGTAAAATCTTTCCGTAATCACTACCAACAAATTCATACTCTATTATAGATAATGTAGCTTTTCACAGTGACAGTATAATAAAATGGTTAAAGTATACCATTGAGGGAGTTAGCATGATACTGGTCCCCCTCGAACAACCTTATTTCCCTCGGCTTCGCCTCCATAATAGGTGTAGTCTCGGGGAACCAGAATCCTGCTAACTCCCTCAATGGTATACTTTAACTGTCTATTATACTCTGTATAAAACTTTACCTTGACATTCATCAAGTTGTACCTGAAGTTTGTCCCTGTTTCAGGATACATATGTCTCTATGAGAAATTGATGTTACAGCTTTTAGAAATAATAATTGTACCATAAATAAAGTACATGTACATTAATACAAGTTCAAGTACCTCAGGACAAGTTTCATTGCAAAGAATCCCCGTCCAGCCTTCAGGACACATGCACCCACTTTTTACTTCATTACACACACCTCCGTTCCTACAATCACTACAGGATAGGGCACAGTCATCTCCGAAAGACCCGGGCACGCATTCTGTCAAGTCAGAATACATAGTAAATAGGGATTTAACAATATATCAATATATTGCCATATTTATAAATACATTACATATTGCGATACAAAATGCGTATCGCAATACATGTATATCGCATTATAGATTATATGAATATATCATTGAATTACTTTGATTTTAATCAATTTAATTGAAAACATGCGACCAATGGAAATTGAAATGAATTATGCCAAAGACAATCAAAATGATTCAATGACTTGTTTGTGTTTCTTTAGCAAATGACATTGACAATGCGAGACTCAATAAGAAAATATGAAGAGTATGGAAAAACATACAAAGGGAAACTTGATTTTACATCAATATTGATAAAAATGAAGAGAACAATATTTATAGAATAACTGTCATAATAATCACATTCCAAAAGACAATTATTATATAGATTTACATTTCCATTTTTTAAACTTAAAATGACGTTTAGATACGTTTAAAACTCTGTTGCTAAGGCTCTGTTACTATGTTCCGCCATACTTCAAATCAAGCCAAGTTCAAATCAAGCCACCGTGGTTATACTCCTATAATCACAGTATAAATTCTATACAAATGAATGGGCATATGTAAATACATGTATATCGCAATACATCTGATGAAATATCGCAATATATTGCAATTTACTTTTGGCGTATTGTTTCACCCCTAATCCTAAGGCAGCATTGGTTACCTATATCATATATATATATATATGTATACATGTACTCGTACATAAAATTCCATCTTTAAGTTAGTATATCATAAGTATTTCTATGATTATGGAGTTACTATAATTCAGAGGATTATTTTGTTGTTAAAATTTATGTTTCAATTGAAAGTCTACAACATTCTTACATTGGACAAAAACTGACCAACTCATGAAATCTGAACCTAATTTTTTCATAACAAAGTAGGCAGAATATATTAGAGACAAAAAGCAAAAATCAATTTAAGTTGCAACATATTGATTCTGATACAAAGCAAGCAAATATTTTTTGCAAAAGTAAATGTACAAGAAACATGGCTCAACAAGGAGACAAATGCTAACTTAATTGAAAAAGAATAAATTATATCTAATATCTATTTTATTTTGAGTGAAAAAATAGTTTGAAAGCCTTTTTTGAAGGCATCAACTAAGAAATGAAAGAAAGAAATTCAGGATTTAAATCAACCAAATCATTCAAATTTCACAATATTTTTCTTACCACTATCCGTCCCATTGTAAACTATCAAATTCATAATGTATACAAATATTAGTAAGCATGCCATAACAGTTGTTAATTTTCTAACTGACCAATCACAGAGCAGTTAGCACCCTGTTGGCCAATCACAGCCGTCTTACCATATTTGCCCTCTGTCTGTATAAGCTCTCCTTGAAAGTCATACAGGTTCTGAGTGACGGGAATGACGGGACGAGGTGAGGTCTGATAACGGATCTGAGGAAGGTCACCTCGTATGGGACCTACTTCTATCACTAAAAGTAAATAGTCTCTTTCTGAGGTGTCAAAATTTTATAAATTCTAAATCATTATGATTTTTATCATATTTCCCTTTAAGTTTTAAACTTGATTACTAAGATACAGATTCTGATTAAGTACAATTCATCTTTAGTTATTTAACTTCTGATTCTACATGTACATTATATGAAATCCTCACATACATGTACATATTACATGGATACTTGTTTAATGTTGTCATAACTCAAAGCTAACTCACAGCTCTTCAGAGAAGTATCTTTATTTTCATTTTAATTATGACCATGACCTTTGACCTAAGTTCATTGTACCCTTTTGTTAGGAACTTTGTTCTACTCTGGTTTACAATCCAATGGATTTACAACTACAGAGGACTCCGTTTAAACTGATAGCCTATTTGTCAGACTCCAACTATCAGTATATACGGAGTATCAGATAAGACGGAGTGATAAACTTCAAGACATTTTCGTCTGAAAATAATGAAATTGACGCGTTTTGCGTAGTTATTTTCTTTAACTGCCGTGTATGAAACGATATATACATGGAGACAGGTGAAATATTATGTTTGAATGTGCTTGACATCTTCTTTTATGCTAGTAATTTGTTTCCTCAGTGTGTGATTGACATTTCTGTCCAGTTTTATTACTTCAATTTGTACCCATTGAATGACCACTTGAAATGACATGAAAATGTTACGGACGAACGCATACACAAGTACATATACATAGATAAGATACGTAAGTGAACATTAGGGATTTAAATCTCAGGCGCAGAACAAGGATAAAATGAATGTCATAGAGAAAATCAATATTTATCTGAATGAAATAGAACACTTTATAAAGAACCTTTCGGCGAGCGGAGCAATTGTCAAGGAACAGAAGGATTTTGCGCTTCTGCCAGGTCATGTAAGCTGTCATCAACGCGTTGCTGGTACCGTCACCGTCTCCTATAACTCCTTGGATCCGCCACTGATGTTCACTTTGAAGGTCAGGGTCTGTCTTGTAATGCTCTGATCGGAGAAACGTTAGCTACGTTTTCATTCCACTGAGTGCCTGCTCCGTCATCGGCGTCCTCATTTCGTAAATTCTCTTGAATTCTATTGTATCCCGGGACTTCCATCACTCTAGTCGCACATTGGTTGCAGAGAAGTCAGGCTTGTTCATTCAGGTCTGCCGCCTTCTCTGCCAGAATAGGACCTGATAGGGAGATTTTTGTTGATCGGGTCTCTGTAAACCACTGGGTCATGGCTCCCTCCATGTCAACTGCTTTGTCAGATCGATGTCTTTGGAGTTAGACTGATATTTTTTCGCGGATGGCATCGCTTTTCTTGAAGATTTTGGCGACTTGGGTTTGCAAATTTCTTGGCAATCTTGTCTGGGGGGGGGGGCGGTTCATCTGATCCGAGAGCTTCACTGCTTTGTATCTATCGGCCATGATATGGCTGTTCTTTTTCCTTTCAATGTCATTACTTCTTCTTTTGATAAGGACTGAATGATATGGATGGGAAGAAAACGGTCCTTCTTATTGGCATAAAATCCTATCCCAAGCCTCCGTTTTTCATGTTCAGTAATTTTTCAATGTTTGATCGGCTCATCATTTGATTTGATTTTGAGACGTAGTTTTACCAACGGCCCGGTCATTAAAAAAATAAAATAAGACAAAACCAACTAAATTATTTATTTTAGCCAGGCCTTATCAAAACTTGCTGGTCAAATCCATCGTTTAATGTTACGACATGAAATACACCTATTTCGGACTATCTACTAGTATTTAAGTTAAAAGAAAAATCAATATCGTTAAATAAACATCGTCTGCTACCCTCTACATAAGGGTTGTCCACCTATTAAAAAATTTTTTGAAAAGGTGAAGCCAGACGGTAATTAGCTGGAAAATGGGGAATTTTTACCTGTGTTACGATTTGGTACCTTGCCGATTTTTTTCCTTACGGCAATTTTGTATCAGAATAAACGGAGGTCTGAAAATTTTCTATCAGTTTAAAAATAGTATTTTCAATAGAAATAGATAGAAATGGTTTTGTGTTTTGAAATCATATCAGATTAGCCGGAGTATCAGATTAACCGATATCAGTTTAAATGGAGTCCTCTGTATTCCACACATTAACATAATACTTTAATCATCAATTTGACCTAGACCTTTGAACATGGATACTTACAGCGACATTCTTTTTTGTTAGGCAGCTGTCTAACTCTGGTTTACATACACAGCTATAGGATCCCTCTGAATTAACACCCTGCTGTTCACATTTTTACTAACCTTTCATAATCAACGTGACCTTGACCTGTGACCTTGACCTGTGACCTTAGATACTTGCATCAACATTTTTTGTCATTTGGTAGCAGCCTATACCCTGGTTTACACACACAGCTGTAAGATCCCTCTGAGTTAACACACTGTTGTGTGTACATCATTTTATTTTAAAACTTTAATAATCAATGTGACCTTGACTTTTGACCTCAGATACTTACAGAGACATTCTTTGTTGTTAGGTAGCAGTCTATACCCTGGTTTACAATCATAGCTATAGGAATTGACACACTGTTGCTCACATCATTTTAATAATCAAAGTGACCTTGACCTGTGACCTTTAATACTTACATCGACATTCTTTGTTGTTAGGTAGCAGTCTATACCCTGGTTTACATACACAGCTATAGGATCCCTCTGAGTTAACACACTGTTGCTCACATCATTTTATTATAATACTTTAATAATCAATGTGACCTTGACCCATGACCTCAGATACTTAGAGCGACATTCTTTGTTGTTAGGTAGCAGTTTGTACCCTGGTTTACACACACATCTATATGATCCCTCTGAATTATCACAGAGTTGTTCATATCATTACTAACTTTCATAAACAAAGTGACCTTGACCTGTGACCTTTGATACTTACATCGACATTCTTTGTTGTTAGGTAGCAGTCTATACCCTGGTTTACATACACAGCTATAGGATCCCTCTGAGTTAACACACTGTTGCTCACATCCCCCGTTGTCTGACAAACATTCATCCACATCTGTACAAATGTTATAGTGCATTAATTATTAAAGTATATAAAGCAAATCAAAATAAACAATATACATATTAAATGCAGATATCACATTTGCAAAAACTTCTAGTTGTCAAATAGGCTATTTCAAAGCAAATTTGGAGTTTAATAACTGTTATTCAATTTATTAATTGCAAGAATAAACATAGGGTAATCAAAGATTACATAGCTCGCCTATACAGGTTTTTGTCAGAAACCAGGTTAAAGTTTTTGAAAAGTAGGTCAAAGTCCAAGGTCAAGAGGTCAAAGGTCATGGTCTCAAATGAAAGGTCTCGTCACAAGGTATCTACATGTGAAATATCAAAGCCCTACCCCTTATAGTTCAAGAGATATAGCCCAGGTTAAAGTTTTGTCTACGGACGACGACAACGACGCCGAGGGTATGGCATTACCTCTCCGGACTTTTTCTCAAATTTGATGATGAGATGAGTAGGAAATTATAACCTTTGAAATGTAAGTTTTCTTTTTTCTTTTTTTCTTTTTAGTTTTAATTAAAGGGGCATAAAACAAGAGCCCCAGGGGGGGACAACGCTCACCTGATATCCATGCACACTCTGAACATACTGACATTGAATAATGTTAGAGCCAGAGCCATAGTCAGAATTTTTTTGGTCCATATGCCATAAATAATTAAAAAAAATATCATAAAAATTCCAAAAAAGTAAAATGCAATAAATGAGTGTGCAAAATGGAGAAAATGAAAATGGAAAAAGAAAAAAGAAGGTTTTTTTTTGTATTCAGATGATTTAAAAGTGCTTTAAAAGCTTGCAAAATGCAAAAAATGAAAAAAAAAAAATTGGGATGCCAGTGCCTGAATTTGAACCCACAATCCTTGGGTCTATGTGCACGCACAGCATATCTAGATTAAAATATAAAAAAAAAAATCAAATTCAAGGAATTGTGGTCCCCCGCTTTTGGGTGTTTGTCTTTAAAGAAATGCTTACAGACATCCCCCCATTCTTAAGTTTTAATAATATATCTCATATATTATCAACATTCTAAATATGAAAGATTAACTCCAAGAAAAGGTCAAAAGGTCCAAATTTTTGTTTTGTTTCCAAGGGACAGGGCTTATGAAAAGGTATGCACATGTGAAATATTTAAGACCTATGATTTAAATTACCACCAAAAACTTATGCTCGAGGTTGAAGTTTTTAAATGTGGGTCAGACTTCATGGACAAGGTCACAAGGTCAGAATGTTTTTACCAACAGAAAGGTCTCATCACAAGGAATACACATGTGAAATGTGAAAGCCCTATCATTTTCCATTAAAAAGTTATGGACAAGGTTATCGTTTTTTGAAAAGTAGGTCGAACTCAAAGGTCAAGGTCACAAGGTCAAAAATTTTGGTATCCATGCAAAGGTCTTGTCACAAGGAATACACATGTGAAATATCAAAGCCCTATCACTTTCCATTCAAAAGTTATGGTCAAGGTTAAAAATTTTAATAAGTAGGTCAAAGTCCAAGGTAAAGGTCACAAGGTCAAAAATTTTGGTATCAATGCATTTAGGTCTTGTCACAAGGAATACACATGTGAAATATCAAAGCCCTATCACTTTCCATTCAAAAGTTATGGTCAAGGTTAAAGTTTTTAATAAGTAGGTCAAAGTCCAAGGTCAAGGTCACAAGGTCAAAAATTTTGGTATCCATGCAAAGGTCTTGTCACAAGGAATACACATATTAAATTTCAAAGCCCTATCACTTTCCATTCAAAAGTTATGGTCAAGGTTAAAGTTTTTAATAAGTAGGTCAAAGTCCAAGGTCAAGGTCACAAGGTCAAAAATTTTGGTATCCATGGAAAGGTCTTGTCACAAGGAATACACATATTAAATTTCAAAGCCCTATCACTTTCCATTCAAAAGTTATGGTCAAGGTTAAAGTTTTTAATAAGTAGGTCAAAGTCCAAGGTCAAGGTCACAAGGTCAAAAATTTTGGTATCCATGCAAAGGTCTTGTCACAAGGAATACACATGTGAAATATCAAAGCCCCATCACTTACCATTCAAAAGTTATGCACAAGGTTAAAGTTTTTGTGACTGACGGACAGACGGACAGATGGACGAACCGGTTTTAATGTCCCCACGCTTTCGCGAAAGCGGGGGACAAAAAAATTCAAAAAATAAAGTTATAGCAAATAATGTATATAAAAGAATTGAGTAACTTAATCTGACAAACATGCAATAAATGAGTGCAGAAGATCATATATTTACTAAGTTATTAAAAGAAATAGTTAAAGAAAAATAATAAGAGCACCCTAACATCTCTCTCTTTCGGGGAAAGGATGGACAACCTAAAGAGGCATCAGATAGGATGTCATCCTTAAGAAATATTAAGTGCAGAAAACCACTGTTAGATGGAGTAAATGAAAGAAAGATTAGTATTTACTCTGATTAGTTCATTAATATACAAGCCAATTAGAAAAAAAATATTATTTTGTCCAGTTCTTATTATATCATCTAATAGAAAAAAAAAATCTGTCAGCAGATGTTGTTACAGAAATTTTGACCCCCCCCCTTTTATACTCTATAGAATACAAGAATTATTATAAATTCAAATTGTACATGTTGTTAATCAAAAATGCTATCACACAAGCATTCATTAATTTAATTTTACCTAGGATATAGGTTTCAAAATATCAATATGAACTCAAGGGAAATTAATATGGAGAAAATGCCAAACTTCATAAAAAATTCCAAAGTTAAAAAAGTGGCAAAAATGGCATTAAAATTATTCAGGTAAGTTAAAAATAGCATTCAAAGCTTAAAATATGGATGAAAAATGAAAAATAAAGAATAAAATTTTTTAAGGCCCAGCCGGGATTTGAACTCGCTACCTTGGGACTCATTGACAAAGAAAACATGCCTATTTACAGAATTAAAGAAATCATTAAAAATCTAAAAGTCAAGATATTGAGAAAATTCTTTCACTGTTACATTCCTTACAATAAATATGATAAATGTTAAAACAATCATTCATGGGAAGAACCATAAAATGCCAAAAATGATGAAAATGACCATCCTCCCTTCCTTTTTTACAGTATTAAAAAAATCATTAAAAATTCAAAAATAAACCTTTCAGCAAAATTCTTTCATTAAAGCATTCCTTTGCTTAAAAATGGCTAAATTAAACTAAACTGGAGAAGAATTTTTCAATAAGAAAGAAAATATTAAGAGAAATATCAATTTTTGCATTAAAAATGCAATGTCGAAAAAGACGTCAAAAACGCGTCAAAAATTAGTTATTGGATTTTAACGAAATGAACAAACTTGAATCGTACATCCTTCTAGATCACTTAGATACAATTAGTTTTTCAATCCATTCAGTGGAACTGGAGAAGAAGATTTTTGATGAGGGGTACCCTCTGGGGCCTATTTGACCCCGCCCTGGATCCACCCCTGAAGGGATCAAGCCGAAATGAACAAACTTGGTAGAGGACCTTTAGTACTTCATGCATACCAAGTTTCATCAAAATCCCTTCAGCCGCTCTTGAGAAGAAGTTGAAAATGTTAAAAGTTTACGACGGACGGACGGACGGACGACGGACGCCGGACGCCACACTATGACAATAGCTCACTTGAGCCTTTGGCTCAGGTGAGCTAAAAAAGAAAATTTTTTGGAGTTTTTCTAGAATTTTGATACAATCCCTGAAAGTCATCTGTCGATTTCATATTGAAAATGAAAGTACAGAATGTTATCTTCAATTTGATTGGATGGATATGGGAATCCCATCAATATGATGCCCCAAATCAGCCAATGAAAATACCTCTTGCATTTGAAAATGACGCAAAATGTGGTCCATGTTGAGAACGTACTGGAAAACCCGCTATAAGTAGGTTACATTTTCACGACTTGTTCATTAATTCTAAGCCTTGGAAATCTATTTTAACGTAATGAATGTTAAGTTTAAGCCTTAAACTGGACACTGATATCATACTTATGACATTCTACCCATAATATGATGTACTTTTTACGAAGTAGAAAAATGCATATATTTTGTTCGAATGCTGCCTGATTACACTAAAAAGTCCATGACCTGAACCCCCTACAGCAGCTTCTGTGGTCCAACATTTCATTAGAAGATTTCAGGAACTCTGAACGGAATTATTTATTTTCAAGAATTTCAGATATTAAATGTCCTATGCATTCTCAAAATCCAGAGGAAGAGATTACTCATTAGACGTTTCTTCAAGAAATCAGTTTGTAAATTACTTCATCTAAGAGAGTCTAAGACAGAGGAAATTCGAGCAAACTTTATACATGATAACAAGTATATGCAAGTGTTCCAAGTACATGAATGATAACCATTATGAAAGTGTTCCAAGTATAAAAATCTATTCCGTTTGCACTGTATCTCCTGAAATGTATCGCAGTACTACTTTGCGGTTTGTATTGCAATGAAGCGCCTAGCGGAATACGATGCGCCTTGGGGACGAAGATGAATTAATGCATATCTAGGTCATTGTCCTGTCAAATAGTTCCAATTATTTTCTTATTATTTTCAACAATTGGTGGAAAATACACACAATGTTTATCTTGAATTGTCTTCCCGTGATTATTTACTAGATAGATGAAATAAAATTTTGAATATAGTTTAAAGTGTGTGAGACATCTACATGTGTGGAAGAATACGTGTGAAAATGGGTCCTCAGATCATAAAATTTGAATAATTCCGGTCCAGAACCAGGAGCATGGCTTTGAAAAAATATTAAAAAAGTTGTGTACTTTAAATCTTTACGGCATTTTTTTTTTTGTGATTCAAATAAAATTTCTTCATTCAAAAGTAGTATCAATGTGTTTAACCCGGTGCGATTTGAGAATTTTTCTCCTATTTTTGGTAAGAAAACATACATTATACCTATGTACAATCTTAAAAAATATTCCTTAAAAATCCAAAAGTGGATATCTTGACAAAATTCTTTCACTTGAAGGGTACCATGCATGAGTACCTCATACCTACAAAATGTCATCACAATCTGAAGAGTGGTTATAGAAAAGAAGCAGAAAATGTATGAAAATCACTCCCCCCCCCTTCCTTTTTACATAAGAAAAAAATTCATAAAAAATCAAAAAAATAAAACTTAAGCATAAAATACATATCAAAGCATTAAGTAAGTTATATATGATAAATATGCAGTAAATGAGTGTGTAAAATCATACACTTATTGAGTTATTTAAAGAAATAGTGCAAAAATTTGCATTTCTGACTAAGTCCGAAGAGACATCAAAAAAGCGTTAAAAATTTGACTTCGGAGTGGAACCAAAAATAACAACACTTCTAAAGACATCTCTGTAGATCATCCTGATGCTTTCGGTTTGTTGATACGTGCTTCAGTTCTGAAGAAGAAGTTTGTCAAGGGAGGGTACCCCCCGTGACCTACTTTTGCCTGTGGTGGCGCCACCTGTTGAGGGATCCGGACAAAAAACAACAACACTTGTAGGGGATCATTAGTACTTTATACCTACCAAGTTTCATCAAAATCCCTTAAGCCATTCTTGAGAAGAAGTTGAAAATGTGAAAAGTTTACGACAGACAGACGACACACGACAGACGACAGACGACACACAACACACGACAGACGACGGACGCCGGACGGATCGCTATGACAATAGCTCACTAGAGCCTTTGGCTCAGGTGAGCTAATAAAACTGAATATTTCATGTAAAACAACTCTAAGATTGCTTAGAGAGAATCCCAGTCATCACTGATGCCCAGATGAACAGAAATTTTCATCCTTATAAATGTAAGTTGTTTTTAAGATTTACTTCTGGAGGGCATAGCAATAGTAGAATTGAATATGATTTTCTTATCATTTTAATTATACTAATGCAATATTGAAATCCAGCAAGATATAATTAATTATACCATCACAAGCACATCCGTCCCTGTTGAGTACAAATCCAGGCCGACACCCACACGTGTAACCCCCGGGATTATTAGAACATCTCTGTACACAACACGCCTTACTGTCCTCACACTCATCTATGTCTATGATGCAATAAAAACATTGTGTCATTATGATAAAGGTTAACATAGAGTCTTTTGCTCGTTTCATAAATAACATGTATCATACGGTTCTTACACGAGGCCTGTGATATGTTTCATAATGATTTCAATTTTTTCCCATGACCTTACAGAGAAGGTGATCAGAGCCCTACCTTGAGAAAAAAAGTTGTAGTTGAATGCTGCAGTTTCTGCTATGTGTACATAAAACTATTTAGGGAGATGAGAAATTCTACAACTTTCCATACCTTTAGAAAATGCCAATAACTTTGTTAAGATCTTTATCTGTACAATGGGAAGTAACTTTGATTTTACCTGCACAAGACTTCCCGTCAGCTTGTAGAGTGTAACCTTTACGACACGAGCACTCTGGTCCACCTCTACCGTGTTTACACTTGTGTGCACAGCCACCATTGTTTATAGCACAACTATCTACTGGTTCTAACTCAATACCTACAACATAAACAAAAACCAACAATAAGCCTGTCACAAATATGAAACTCCTTCTTTTTTTTAACTATCCTTTACTAATCATTATAACAGCAATGGAATTCACATACTCTAAAACATCATATAAACTCATTCTGCAGCCTTTTGCAAAACATCTGAAAAGTATTAAGATATTGATCGATAGATGACAACATGCTACTTCGGGGTTACTTATAATGCATGTGTTTTACAAAAACTGACGGGGTATTGGAGAATCCCCTGTCGGACACTAATTGAGTTTTATTCTAGTAAAACAGATATTATTGACAGGGGATTTGCCGATACCATGTCAGTTTTTGTAAAACATAAGTATGGTAATCCTATTCTGATGCTTTGGTCATTAGTGTATTAGAAAACGTACTGTTTTTAACTACTTCGTCCACGCCATAGCAGAAACTGCAGTGAAACGTGAATCTCCTTGCAGTTTTTTTCATCGCTCAACCAATCAATATGAGCATTGTAATGTTAGTGCATTAGAATTAATAATTCAGGTTGCTATAATGTAGAAGTCCTCAAACAGTTGCATCATCAAGTCATACAAGAAAACGGAAATCCAACACTTATATCAAAGATTTGCAACATCCACAACTCTGCAAAACTCCATGTTGACTGTAAACCTATGACACTTAGGTAGAATTCCCTTATCTCTGTACAAAGTAGTGATAGAATACATTATTCTATCACTTGTAACTTTTCAATAATTTTCTGAGTTTCATTTGTCTTCCAGCTTTGGCACTTTTTTCATTATGACATAACCATCCATTGTGATGGAACAATAAAGAAGAACGCAAAAAGCTCCAGGTTACGAACATTTTTCGTCATTTTCTCGTCCATCATAATTTTCAGCAAATAGTCTATTCCGTCTTTCCTTGGTGTATGCTTGTATTTGATTTGGGACAGTATCTAACATAATAGCATTATGACGTAATAAAATTTTGATAGAAACATCTGTTTTGTAGCGTTACTTTCCCAGAATTTAGCATTGGTTTCCATAGAATTTGATGACATCACACTAGATTTACGTCATATACCTTTCTGAACGGGAAGTATCTTTACTCTGTAACACAAAGATTTCCAATAGAGTACAACAATGATACATCTCCTTACGTGTAACATCAGGCTTACCTGGTGGTATGTACTCAGTGGGCATCTCACTAGTTTTCCTAACCTCTGATAGCATTAACAAATCATAGAAATCATTCGTATATTATTATCATAAATCATTCAGCTTGATGATTCATGCATGAATAAGCTATGAGAAGCTGTTAGATATATCAAGATAATGTTAGAAAATTAAGAAATATGAATTTTGTTTACTTATTTTATCAATTTTAAGAGGAATGATCAATAGCCTGTTTCTGTTTAACTGTGAGATTTAGTATTTCTAATAGTTGTGAATACTGCTGTAATTCAAATCAATTGAATGTCTTGAAGACATTCTTTAGTATAAATCTTCAGACTTCGCTACCAAAAGAAATGGCACTTTTCTACTAGTTCTGATGGAATTAACACAAACAACAGATAAAAGATCACAAAGACAGATTTCTTTATAGTAAAGTTCCGAGGACGGAATCAGAGAAGGAACGATAGAGACACCTACCGTATATACAGGAGTTATCTTGGTTAGCATGGAAAAGAGAGCATAGACAGACACAATGAGACGCTAACGGACGGAAAGACGCATAGGGACGCAAGCGCAGATTGTTCCACAATACTCTGGGTGGTGGAACTGTATGTATATATGCATATGGTATAAGTTAAATTTAAATAAACATGGTTTCGTTTGTCAACTTTAGAGTGAAGAATATGTTAGTAGCCTTGAAAATCGGATCATACTTAATCTCCTTCAATTACACATAAAAGGTTAAAAAACAATAACAGTATTTCCTTATTGTACAATGCTGACTTCATGTTTCCTTCTTCTTCAAATATTCAAAGCCATTTTTTGATTTTTTTTTTTCATCTGTATACATTTAGGGGGAAAATGACAAATTTCTCTCTTCTTTATGAAATGATAAATGTATTCAATGAATGGTTAACAATACCATGCAACATTTCATTCTATGATATGCATGATTTCTTTATCTGGTAGGTTTAGAACATGCCATGGCACACAAGAACTTATAATTTAAACTAAATTTTAAATTCAAAGACTTGACTTCATTCATAATATTTACATGTATATATGGTATATGTCTTTCATCGTCATACACAAAAACAAAGAAATTAAGAAAACACATGTATATGAGTCATACTATCATTCTCTTTCCAATATTTTTTCTCAAATAATGGGAATGTGGAGATATTTTTAGATATCTAAATTTTCAGTCATTCTATAAAGATCTTTCTTTGATATACATGTATTAAAATTTCCACAAAACATTACGAATTTCATGTTTCTAAGGAAGAGAAATGTGTCCTCTTCCACTATTTAAACATATTCTTATTGATAATAATATTAAAGGATTTGGAAACAAGTATTCTAGTATTAAAGAGACTTTGACATTGATCACACGACCTTTACAAAATGACCTTGGTTCCTTGACCTTGACCCCTTGACCTTCAGCAGTCTGATCAAAATGACCTGGATTATAACAAGTCTAACAATATGTAAAGGCAGAAGAACAACTAAACCCTATGACCTTGGCAGAAGTCATGACGAAACTTTTGACTTTAAGGTATAATTATAAAGATAAAAAGTCCAAATGCAAAGATGACACTATTTGCCAAACCAATGAACCAACAAATGGATGAGTGGATGGACGATATTATAATGTCTTTTAACAAATCTGCCACCTAATAAAAACAGAATGCTTTTAGTTACATGCAAAACTGGTTCATTTCTTCATTTATTACTTACCTTAATGACATTAAAATGGAAGAATAAAAACATTCCTATCATAATTTTTCTCTTGCTATACCAGTGTACTAAATGCTAATACAGTAATACATATTTTTATTGCTATAAAATACTCCAAGAAATATTAGCTCGAGAATTGCAAAATTAAACTAACAGCTAGCAGTTTGTTTCTATAAAATTTGGCAATATTAACGTTATTTAATATATGTCGTTTTTTAATATATGTCAGTTATTCAAAGTTAGCACTGAGGTCACACTGTCAATTTCAATCATCATAAGTTCTAGTGACAGATACATTATAGATGAGATCATTTTTTCCATAAAAGTGTTCTTCAACGTTATAACCTGTACCTGACTTGGAATTTTCAAAATTGACCAAAATATCAAGAACTTAATATTATCAAAACAACTTTGTTTGTTAGCCTTGAATGTTTCTTCAAGGAAATGGAGAGAGGATGTTCAAACTGCCTTTGAAGTTTAATTGTAGCAATAAGTTAGTAAGCCATTAGGATTATCAAAGGCTTGATGCTTTGTGTATATGTATATATGTAAAACATGTAGAAATGAGAAACAGCATAGAAATTTCTGTTTACATAATGCAGTTAATACAGACACACAGAAATAAAATAACAAAGAATCAAATCACTTCCATTGTAAACTTACGATAACAAGATTTTCCGTCAACACCAAGTTGATACCCCGGGGAACAGGAACATGTAAAAGATCCCTGAGTGTTAATACACGCCTGTGTACATTCTCCATTCCTGTCAGCACACTCATCTATGTCTATATATAAAAAATATATCATAATCCATATTGCTTTGTCTTCCTTCATTTCAATTTAATATCATCATATTTCTTATTTTCTCTCATTGTTGAAACATATTGAAATATACATGACTTGTATGGTTTTAAATGAAAGTTATGTCAACAGTGAAATGCAAATTAATTTTGTTTCAATACTGAGATTTTATTATTGTTTCAATTCTGAGAATTCAGCACTATACTTCAACATTGAATTATCTGTTCTCTTGAGACTGAGTTCAATTTAAAATGAAAGTTGTGTCAGTACTGAGATATCATCCTTAATTCAACTTTGGCTGACGTAAACTTTTTCTTCCAATAGTATCTCTGAACCAATAACGTATTATATCATAAATCATTGCAAAAATGGCAAAAATCTCAAACTGTGGGTACCAAACAAAGCACAACTTCACAACCTGACTACACACAGACAGACAGTGGACAAAAAGATCGATAAATGCCCTTTTCCTATGCAAAAGATCTTATATTAAAACTACTAAAAAGAATCAAATGCTTAGAAAGTAGAAAAGAGTCGGTAAAATTTGGTGAAATGGAAATTTATTGCAAGCCAAATCACATTCTCAAAGAATGTCAACAATGAAATATAACATGTAGGCAAAGAGACATAAACCTTTTCATTGAGACATCTTCAAAAATCTGTAAAACCCCAAAATTTACGTTTGGATCCGTGAAATGATATCTGTTACTACAGAAGTATCAAACAATACCTGTGATAATGCTACTTAATAATATAAATGTAAATTTACATTTTTGGCTGTTTTAACATTACCTTCACACTGTCGTCTATCTATGGACAGTCTGTAGCCAATAAAGCACTGACAGACAGCCGTTCCTCTATCATTCACGCATTTCTGTTCACACCCTCCATTTCTGTTAAGACATGGATCCGCCACTGAAAAAAATGAAAGATCAATTACAAAGCTGTTGACCACTGATTGCCTATATGTCTTTATAATTACAAATCTCATTTATAGGTAATAGCAGAATTGTCAAATGTTTGACATCAGACCTACCGATCGGCAGACTTTTTACATAATGACATCACTATCATGGCCCATAAAACATAATTTGACAGGCCATTGATTATTGCATCATAATATAGACATGATAGAAGTCTGACAGAAGGTTTGTTGTTCGTCATGTTGCAATCCTACACTTGGTCATGTTGCAATCCTAATTCTTATCTTCAGTTCAAGTTTATGAAAAAATATTGAATTCCCATCTTCGGTCTCTGCCTCCCAAACTGAAAAATTATAATGACTCACATTCATATAAGTTCCTAAAACAGTCTTCCATTACACATGTACCCTGCTACAGTAAACATGGAATTTTCGAGTTGGGGTAATTTTCGTTTTTTTCACGATTCAAGGGACTATGCGAAAATTTCCCTCTGCGAAAAGCTCCCTCGCGCAAAAATATCCCCGCTGTATTCTTACAATGGGAAAGACATTTTTATCGCAAATCATTCCCCATGCGTAACGTCTAGATGTTAAATCGCGAAATTTTTCCCCAACGAAAAATAACGTTTACAGTATATTATCATTGTAGATACTCACAAACACAGGATCGCCTGTCCTCCCCAAGTCTAAAGTTTTGTCTGCATTTACACTCGAACCTCCCTCCATAACGATCCACACATATATGCTCGCAACCTCCATTGTTCCTAGCACAACCCGAAACAACTGAAAAGTGAAAAATTGATTGGTTAAAAAAATTGTAACAAAATAAAAATACTCCAGACACCAGGGCTAAATCACTATGAATATATACTGCATATGCATCCTTCGAGCTAACTTGAGATATACTTTTGTTAGGTTGTTACGGAAAGAGACTATCTATTGATGAACTTGCTATGTTTCACTTCTAATGTATTGATGAGTTTTGTCCTGATGAACTATATGGTATATAGATGTAGATTGATATTAATTATAAAAGATTAATAATATACATATATGATATATCATAATTATGTAATACAATATATATATATATATATTAAACACACCATTAACTCTGAGATATATCAAGAATGAATATATACATTCTATATAAAGAATTACAAAAAACATACTATAAATACATGTTAACTTTTTCTATCTAATGAAACCTGCATGCATTCAAATGTACATCAAATGCATGTACAAAATAAACCCAACAAAAATAGGGATTCATGCAAAACAAAACAAAAATAAAAATTTGCAGAAAATAAACAAAACGTTCTATATATATTTTAAGATATACATGAAAAAAGACACACAACATACTAATTTGTACGTTGAAAGAGCTATACACTAATAAAATCATTGTTATGGAACTGGATTGAAATTTGAACTTGGTTGTATTTTAATCAGCAATTATCTTGCTTTTGAAACAGTCATTTTAAGAGTTTTAGAAATGTTGGAAGGTAGATTTTGTTATTTCATAATTTTGTTTCTAGAAAGCAGTTGTATTTTTTTAGGTTTATGAGTCAACAGTAGAGAAACTTCTTTTAAAATGTTTAAAGATTTCCCTTAGAAATTCTAAATGTGCATCTTTCATATTTTTATCCCTGTCACTTTTATTCATTCAGGAATCATACCTGCATTCTGAAAATGACACAAATTTCAGATCATTGCCAAATACCACCCTGAATTTTCATTGTGTTCAGATATAAAAGTGCCATATCATTCCACATGTAAAAGTGCCAAATATCAAAAGGTTTTTAGATCTAAAGTACGTGTCAAGTTGGATTTACAAAAATCACAGTATCATATGTTCAACTTATCATGTAATGTGACGATATATGTAAGAGGTATAAATACTACAGTAAAGAGTCAAATGTAATACAAGCAACATGAAGTGTCAAATAGAGAATTATGAAATTGTAAACATGCAAAAAAGTGAAGCAGTATTTATTTCCAGTACCTCCCAGATTTTACTCATATTTTCTCTGCTTGATTTAACTTAAGTTACAATCTATGAGAAAGATTTTCAAATGATTAATCTTATTATGTGCAAAAAGTGAAATGAAGTTTTTCTAATTGGCTGTTCAATTTGTCTGACTTTTTTTTTAAATATTAAAGATAATCCATACAATATGAGTACTACATTTCATACAAAAGCTCAAGGAACATCACTTTTAAAGATGCAAAAGCAAGGACGGGGGGAGTGCTCCTTAAAAATATAAACGAATCTTAAGCTTAATTTCTTTTACTTGACATTTCAATACACTGATCAGATCAGACAAAATGTAACTTGGAAAAAAAGTTATTCCGTGCCGCACAAGTGCAAGTATTATTACGCATGATTTAATTCAATCTCAATATTCAAAGAACGTACAAGGTTTGCAGAATAAGTAAGCTTTATCTTTAAATGATGTGTTTGAGTTAAAGAAAATGGAGAAAAGCCAAAGGTACACTTATTGCAAGTCTTTTGATTGGCTAACACTGTAAATGCAGAGTTTTGATTGGCTAACATTCTTGGCATCATGCCATTACTTTTACCATTAACTCTGAGGCCGTGAACTCTTGGTGACCAATGGTAGTAAGTTTGTCTGTTGCCATATGTACCAGCATATTCTTTGAAATACATACAAGATTTTACGTCACATTTCATATCTAATACTAATCATCATGAAAATCATGCAGATATTGACCTAATGAGCTATAACTTTCCTTTAGATTTGAGGTTTTTTTCTTTATAAAGATTACAATAATCCAGCATAAACTTTATCAAGACATAGTGTATTTATATTATCAAATTATATTAAAACCAGCAATTTTAATTTTTCATGCAGAGAAACTTATACACTGACAGAAATGAAAATTAGACCCATTTTAAATAATTATCATTATCAGTGATTATTTACTTTGGTTGACGAAAATTAGCAAAATGATGAAGATCTGTGAACTTGTGAAATTAATTAATTAGATTAATGAATTAATGATGACATGTCTAAAATCTCACAAAATATTGACACTAGCTACATTCCTTGAACTGCTAATGCCATGGATACAATCCTTTTTAAATAAGTTTACTCTTTTTGAAAATATGTCCAAGAATATGTGATGTCTATTTATATAAACCCCTTTACATTATCTGTGGTACTTTTGAAGCTCAGTTCCGGGGAAATAAAATAATAGCTTGCATATACATCAGTGACGGACACTCCACTCTGCACAAAACATCTAACAATCGAATAACATCACTGGCACATGAGCAATCTATTATTTGTCCCCAGAATACATGCTAAACTAAGCTTCAAATTCAGAACCACACATAATGAGAAAGGGTCTAGTGCTATGAATCTTCCACATGCTTTGTAAATGCAAAGATGTTGAAACAAAAATAATGATAAGGGAACAACCATTTGACTCTTAAGTTAGGAAGGGTGGGGTGGGGTGGGGGGAAGGGTGTTGATATAAATTATGTCCTTCAAAAATAAGAAAATTTCATAAGCTGACTACTTTGAAGCAGATTGTAAATATACCAACTTGAAACCAAAATTAAAGTAAACAGAATCTGACTTAACATAAAATATGATAAAACCAATAATTTTAAACATTATGTTTAATGCTTATGGACTGGTTTGTATAGGAAAAATCTCCTTGAAAATTATGATACTGTAAACGTGGAAATTTTCGTGTGAGGTAATTTTCGCGTTTTTTGCGAATCGATAGACATCACGAAAAATTTCCGCATGCGAAAATATCCCCACTGCATTCTTACAATGGGAAATACATTTTTATCGTGAATATTTCTCCCACGCGAAAGTCCTGTCTTGGTGTTAGAATCGCAAAATTTTCCCCCAAGCGAAAATAATCACGTTTACAGTAGATCAAGATGGAAATGTTTTGGTATCTTTTTTAGCAAGCCATGACAAATGTCCAGGGAGCTTAAGTCATAGCTCAGCATTGGTGTTGGTTGCATGGACGAAAATTTAACCTGGGCTATATCTAACGACTTAAGGGGATTTAAAGGGTACTTGGCTTTGATATTTTAAAGGTAGATTCTTTCCATCGGGACCCTGACTTTTATCTTAATGACCTCGACCTTGAGCTGGACCTAATTTCTAAATCTTTATCAAGGGTTAGATCTCATGAACTGTAAGGTGTAGGGCTCTGATATTTCACAAGTAGATTCCTCATGACCAGACCTTTCATTTGAGACCTTGACCTTTGACCTAGTGACCTTGTAGTTTGACCTACTTATAAAACAAGAGGCCCAAGGGGGCCACATTGCTCACCTCAGTTGCAAACATAAGAATGATAGTGGACAATTTGGTGGAGGCCCTTGAGTTCTTAATTCCTTTAAAGTATCATGAAATTATGAGCATCAGTTTTGGAGATGTCGAAAATACGTCAGCCAATCAGAGCCATCCGTGACCATGTTTGTTGTCCAATCGGCACAAAAAATACAAACTTGGTAGAGGTCCTTGAGTACTTGCTTCCTGTAAGGTTTCATGAAATTCTGTACAGCAGTTGCAGAACAGAAGTCGCAAATGTGTCAGCCAATCAGAGCCCTTGGTGGCCATATTTGTTGACCAATCGACAAGAAAAACACAACTTGGTAGAGAACCTTGAGTACTTGCTTCTTGTAAGGTTTCGTGAAATTCTGTGCAACGGTTGCAGAGGAGAAGTTGAAAATGCGTCAGCCAATCAGAGTCCTTGGCAGCCATATTTGTTGACCAATTGGCACGAAAAACAAAATGTTAGTAGAGGACCTCGAGTACTTGCTTCCAGTAAGGTTTCGTGAAATTCTGTGCAGCTGTTGCAGCGAGGAATTAAAAAATTTGTCAGCCAATCAGAGCCCTCGGCAGCCATATTTGTTGACTGATCCGCACAAAAAATAGAAACTTGGTAGAGGGCCTTACAAACTTGCTTCCTGTAAGGTGTCATGATATTCTGTGTAGCGGTTGCAGAGGAGAAGTCAAACATAGGTAATCACAGATTACGAAGCTCACCTCGTGACAGCAAAATTCAATTCAAACATATTTCTTAGTACATGTATATTGGCTTTTAAAGGCAAAATCACTAAAGCAGAAAAAGTAGGTCAAGGTCTTTTTATGAAAGTTTGATCAAAGATACATCCAATATGCAAGTTTGGTACATGTAGCAGTTATACTTTGCTCAATATTGGCTTTATAGAGCAAAATCACTCAAGCGGAAAAAGTAGGTCAAGGTCATTTTATGAAAGATTGATCAAAGATACATCCAATATGCAAGTTTGGTACATGTATCACTTATACTTTGCTCAATATTGGCTTTTAAAGGCAAAATCACTCAAGCGGAAAAAGTAGGTCGAGGTCATTTCATGAAAGTTTGATCAAAGATACATCCAATATGCAAGTTTGGTACATGTAGCACTTACACTTTGCTCAATATTAATTAATATTGGCTTTTCAAAGCAAAATCACTCAAGTGGAAAAAGTAGGTCAGATGCTGCATCCGATGCATGGGTCAATCTCGGCATCCAAAGACGAATCACTTGTGCAAGTTTGGTTACTGTAGCATTAGTACTTTGTCAGATACTGAGCTACCCCAAACTTCTTATCCAAATCACTCAAGCGGAAAATGTAGGTCAGATGCTGCATCCGATGCATGGGTTCACCTCAGCATCCAAAGATGAATCACTTGTGCCAGTTTGGTTACTGTAGCATCAGTACTTTGTCAGATACTGAGCTACCCCAAACTTCTTAACCAAGTCACTCAAGCGGAAAATGTAGGTCAGATGCTGCATCTGATGCATGGGTTCACCTCAGCATCCAAAG
This sequence comes from Pinctada imbricata, assembly GCA_033119305.1. Lineage (NCBI taxonomy): Eukaryota > Metazoa > Mollusca > Bivalvia > Pterioida > Pteriidae > Pinctada > Pinctada imbricata. The sequence continues at coordinate 61,840,731 of VSWD01000003.1, forward strand.
ATGAATCACTTGCACAAGTTTGGTTACTGTAGCATCAGTACTTTGTCAGATACTGAGCTACCCCAAACTTCTTAACCAAGTCACTCAAGCGGAAAATGTAGGTCAGATGCTGCATCTGATGCATGGGTTCACCTCAGCATCCAAAGATGAATCACTTGTGCAAGTTTGGTTACTGTAGCATTAGTACTTTGTCAGATACTGAGCTACCCCAAACTTCTTAACCGGACGCGGACGCGGACACGGACGCGGACGCGTGGGGGTATAGCATAAGCTCACTCAACTTCGTCGAGGTGAGCTAAAAATACGTCAGCCAATCAGTCCTTGGCATGTGAACAAACTTTTCTTCCGCATAATAGTTCTTCCTTCTGGAAGATTTATTATTATAATGAAAATTCCCAGGACTTTTTATTATAGAATATTTTTTCCTTGTTCATAATACTTTTTCCACAGTCCTTTGGGTAAGTAAAAAAAGAGTAAAACATCAACAATTTTCATAACAACGTTTCTGTCTATATAGACGGAAACATTGTTATGAAAATTGTTGATGTTTTGCTCTTTTTTCACTTACCCAAAGGACTGCTTTCTCTTTAAAACAGAAGAAATATGATATGTGAGTATCATGTATAATCATTTTTCCGTATATGCTTCAAACACATGAATGACTGATTTACGGATATTCTCTCTTAATTCAAACATTTCAATGATTACAGTAACATGGTTAGCTTACAGGAATAAATATTAAAGAACAAAAATTCTGTGGAATCACATTTTCAAGCTATACAGTACATTGTACAGTACATGATTTTTAAAATTTATTATTTCTTACTCTGAATTCTATTTGTAAATAAGTTCATTATTTTTCCAATGACAAACATTATGCACACATATGAAATCCTTATTGGATTTTTGTTATGTATGATTTTTCGATGGTACTTGTATTAGAACATATATTATGAACATTAAAAAAATCCAGATGGAATTTTTGTTATGTAATATATTTTCCATGGTATGAGAACTTTTATTATGATCATGGAAAATTCATTACATAATAAAATTTCCTTTCGGAATTTTTGATACATAATAAAAGTTCTTGGGAAAAAATATTATATGATAAAATTTCCAAGGAATAAATATTATGCTGGAAGAAATATTTCATCACAGGCGGCCATATTTGTTGACCAATCTTCACAAAAAACACACACTTGGTAGAGAACCTTGAGTACTTGCCTCCTGTAAGGTTTCGTGAAATTCTGTGCAGCAGTTGCAGAGGAGAAGTAGAAAATGCGTCAGCCAATCAGAGCCCTCAGCGGCCATATTTGTTGACCGATCGGCACGAAAAACACAAACTTGGTAGAGGACCTTTTAAAAGTACTAATAGCAAAGTTTCTGTGGCCAAAAAAATCGTAAAATGTGTATTAATTGACCCTTCCGAATTGCGGGAAAAGAATGCAAAATATCGTGACATCACAATGCTTTTACCTTGGACAAGCAAGCTTCGAACCTCGGACAAACATCAAAATTGCATTGTGACGTCATGGAATTTCTCAATTTTTTCCCGCGTTCGGAAGGGTCAATTAATGATTTTAAAATGACATTATCATATGCATTTACATGATTTACGTTTAATTTAACAGTTTAACTCTAGTTTTCTCATTTTCAAAGTTAAAAATAAACAGCTTGTCATTGAATTATTGGAAAATAAATAAATGGTCTAAGCTGTGATTCAGGATTAAATGACCTGGCCTACAAAATAAATTTGAAAGTGCCCCTAACAACCTAAGGGGCTAACCCCCCACCCCCCACACCCTTTTTTTTTTGTATCAAATGATCGCTCCCTGAAATTTTTTGAGAAAGTACGAGTCATGTATGTAAGGAAGGAAAATTGCTGATCATGCAAGTTAAATACCAAGTTTTTTATATCATAAGTGTGTATTAAAACGTGGATAAGCACTGTTCAGTCTGCCTTGCCTCTGATTTTGCCATGGCCAGCATCCTTGTATAGTAAGAGTTATGTTTCTTTGTCTGCAGGTGCTTGTTAAATAAAGGCGCGCTATTCAAGAACTTTTAATAATAATGTCATTGTAATATCGTACCATAATGTCGTTGTATCATAGTATCAGAAATGTCGTCAATAATTATAATAAATGGTAATAATCAACTAAAACTTATCTTATTGATAAAGGATTAAAGCCCTTGTCATTTGTTTCTATAATGTATTTTTTTTTTCTAATCCGATTTTCTTTATTTCAACTTATATGTATCCACGATTTTCAATTTCTTACTTTAATTAAGTTTAACATGGTAAATCTATATCGATATGTTTTTATCATTTGGGTCATTTATCAATTTTCAGTCGATTATTTAGTAACATATATGCACTTATAAGTTAATTGAAATTTTGTCTACTAATTATGCAAATGAAATATACTTTAGAAAAAAATACATAGATCTATGGTTGTCATGCAGCATTCACTTGTAGGGAAGAGTTACATTAATAAGGTTATAATATACGATATAAAACATTATTTAGACAAGAAGGTACCGATGTTTTTGTCATTAGTGTTAGTTTCATAGCGCATGGGTAGCATTTCAAGGTCATTGCCATGGTGATGACGATGTAAATGTTTGACCTTGACCTGACCTCGTTCCCATGTTTGTCTATCACTAAGACTGCTGCTATGGAGACTTCCTCGACCTCTGGGTTCTGAAAGAACGAGCCCTTGATTTGTGAGATTTAAAGGTAAAATGTTACCAACATCCTGAGCTGCATGTATTTAAAACAAAAAGAACAGACTTTCTTATTAATTTTGCAAGACACCACAATAAATCAATAAAATCCATATACTTACCTAATTTACAATTATATTGTTAGATTTGTAATTCTCATTTTTTTTTCTAGTCTAGTACTTTATTGTCACTTAATCATATTTCACCAAGGTAATTGTGAAAATATAATTCATAAAACCCTTTATCTATTTATCCCCTCAAATGAATGCATTTAGTCTGTAATTTACTGACAGACACTTTTTTATTCAGAGGCACCAATCTCAATTTTGTTTTCACATAAAATAGAGAGAAATAAATTGCTTCATTTCATGGATTACTTTGATATGAACATTCTCCTGACTTGTATATTTGTAAATGATAATACATCCAACATGTCTATAAATATTGCAACGAAAAATATGCGAGTAAATTATATAAAGATGCAGTATTAATGAATATTTAATATACAATGTACATATAATTAGATGAAATCAAATATATAACAATATTTGGTGCCAACACGACCGTACATGTATAATTCACAAAAAGGGGAAAATTCAGGGTTCTTCCAGACTGAGTCTATATTCTCAGAAATCCTGAATCCGCGACTTCTAGATACCGTGTTCTAATTTCTACATTTTTTTGTTTCTGTCATTTTTAATTTACAGTTCTTTTTAAATGCATGTAGGTCAAGTATGCTATTAAGGGGAAAGGAAGGAAAAGGTGCAAAATAAGTTTTTTTTTATAACGAATTCGTTATCGAATATAATAGGGGATCCTTGGGTCCAAAATCCACCATCCATCACACCAAGCCCTGACAGCCTCTCTTAAATTTTAAAGTTATATCCAATACATTGCAGAGGTCTAACAGAGGTCCAAAAATAATTCCAATTTTATGACCGATATTTAAAGATCAGTATGCTCTTTTCAATGCAACTCAGCATTTTCATGACAATGGCTCAATTTCGGTTATTATTAGTTTTAGTTCTCACTAAATCATAGATTTTTTTTTATTTAGCGTAATAGAAAAGAACCCAACGAACTGTAAACATCATAAAACTGAATTTTCAACGCGTAATATTTATGATAACGAGGGAGAAAGTTCGGGTTAAAATTCAAAATTTACGAGGACATTAGAGTGGTGCCCCCTTATTATTGACGACAGGGGTTGGGGTTTTGTATCTTGACGGAATCCAGACGACAGCGTCTGTGCGATAAATGTCCTCGAGTCATTAAAAAAAAAGACATTAAAAAATGCATGTCTTCAGTGCATTGAGTGATAGGATCATTGTAAATATAAACCTCGACGCTACCTTTAAATTTGAAAAAAAAAATTCAGTGTAAAATTAATATTTAAAATATTGTTGCGGTATGAATCAGAATCCTCAAAACAACACACGAAATTATTTTTTTTTTCAAGAAAATCTTTCTGCGTCCCATATCGAGTCCTAGACCCGCAGCTGGTCCGCACGAAATGTAAGTTTTCTCTTTCTTTGTCTGTTTCTCTCTAATTTTCATATATCTAACCCAATGCTCATAGAGCGAATCGACCCATGACCTAACGAATTACTTATTTTATAAGATATGAGTTATATCTTTTAGATAATAAGTAGTGCAGTTTAGCTACGGAGACACCCACCCATTTAAACCTAATTATCTGTCTGTTAGAGTCTCAATAAATCTTTTTTTCTAAATTCTTCTCTATTCAATATTCTACCGTTGTAAAATTTTTCGTAGACAGTTACAATAAATATCAATGAAGATATATAGAAAATCAGAAAATCTTCCCCATTAATCAAAGCACCTTACAACTGAAAGAAGATTTTAAGGTGTCTCTGTGTCTCGTATATGTCAGAACTTCTAATCCTTCAAAATTCTATGGCGTGCATTCCGTATAATAATTTGTATGACGAGTCATGTAGGTCTTAATGGAGTTTTCATTCGGGTCAATCATTCAGGCCAAGCGGTCTAAATATAAATATACCATTTTCCTCATTGCAATATATAGTAATAAAGTAGATCAGTTTAATAATTTATTTCTTTTAAAAGCGAATTTTAGGCGGATATAGATGTTTTTGAGTGTGACAGAAACGGGTCGATATCAGTCAGCTTATGAATATAGATGGGGGGGGGGGGGGGCAGCGTTTAAACTCATGTCGATGATTCTTAAGATTTTTGAAAAAGTAATATCGACCCCCCCCCCCCAAAAAAAAATCCACTGCATATTGAAATCTGGGTGCTAATAAAATGGGGTAAACTGTATAATTTATATATATGTTCCCTCTTTCAATTTTAGAGTTCATTTGTTCGGACGGAATGAAAGGACGTCATCTATCTTATCAAAATTGGAGCTTAACTTGAATCCTAGATCTGCACCTGTCAGACGAATCTTGTATTAGCTCCACATTTGGATACAAACACACGTGCAGTTCCTAAATCCGCCCCTTAACAGGGATACATAACAGACAGTTCCTAGATCCGCCCCTTTACAAGAGTAAATAACAGACAGTTCCTAGATTCGCCCCTTTACAGGAGTAAATAACGGACAGTTCCTAGATCCGCCCCCTTTACAGGGGTAAATAACAGACAGTTCCTAGATCCGCCCCTTTGATATGGCAATAGCAATGATTGATACTGTGACTTTATCATCAAACATTCATATCGACCACCGTGCAATGAAGGATAATAGATGATATATAATAATTAATTCAAGTTTTAATTACATTTTTACACCTTGGTTGTCATAAATGCCGATTATTGGATGAAGTTGATAAATAACTTCCATCATTCCAAAATGATTGTTTTATAACGTTCAGCGTGTCTTTGCAGTTCTATTGGACCTCTGAGCCACTACCCACGTTATTTCAAATGTATGATCATTAATTTTTCAAACTGATTCTATTTCTGATCATATGTACCAAAAAAAAAAAAAAAAAAAAACCGAACTCCAAGAAAACAAAATCAAGGAAAAACTCTCATATTATTCCTAATTTGAAAAAAAAGACGTCTCGTAAAAGATAACTTCATTTTTTTCCACAGAGAATTTGTAAAGCTTTAAATTGGGGATACTTTTAAAGTAACTTTTTTAGCAACGACGAATGTGAAAGGGTTTTTGGCTCATTAGCGACATTTGCTGGGATGGCCAGAAAAGACTTTCCCTGAAATTTGTTAAAATGCTTATTTTCCATTTTTAGAAAATAAATAAATAAATAGAAAATCTGAACCCCAGTCGGCCTAGATGTCCCAAGAACACAACTTGCAATACAGTCTGGATTAGAAATTTCACATTGTACTCTGATATAAAAATTAATTTAACGATATGAAGTACTTGTATACTAACCTACGCACGTCATTCCGTCTGTGTTCAGATTATATCCGTCTGGGCATGCGCAAGTATAACTTCCTGCGGTGTTTCTGCAAGTGTGTTGACATCCGTGTTTTTTCTCTGCACATTCATCGATATCTATATGAAAAAATAAGGGTCTCACTCTTAGAAGTCTTGGACTTAGACTTGCTTAAGTCCTTATATCAAATGATTTTAAAATTAAATACTTATTAAAAGAATGAAATCTCTTTACTAGCAAGGAAAAGCTAGTTGTCTTCTCTGTTTTGTGATATATATATATCTCTGTAACCAATTGCTCACTGCTTATAGTTTTAAAAGGGGGCATTTCTATTCTACTTGAAAAAAAGAAATTGATAATCGCTTTATCTGATATAAGGACTTGAGCAAGTCTGTCTTGGACTTTAAGTTGTTTTTTAAATGTCCTGCGTTTTGTGATTAGAATTGTGTAAATGCATGTCCTTAATTTTTGTTTGACTTGGTTTGACGATAAATGTAAGCATGCACGGACGTTGTACAGACGTGCAAAAGGACAATATAGACGTCACAGGAATGAACTCTTCTTAAATCGATGTAAGTATGCAGAACAGGAATATAAGAGCACGATGAATAATTGTATGAAAACATATAGAAATGAACTGAAAAGAAAGTTAAAAACAATGAAAAGCAATAACCCGAAAGATTATTGGAAACTAATAAATTCAGGTAAGAAAGGTCAAGGTCAAGGTAACATTACAATTGATGCATTATATGATTTCTTCAAAAATTTAAATAGTAACGACGAACAAGGAACTGACGATGACGGCGACACTGACCTTGACGATGACCTTGACGGTGACAACCTGAACGACATTATTAATGGAGCAATTACAATTGAAGAGGTAAAGAAGGCGATTTCAAGTTTGAAAAATAATAAAGCTTCGTCAGATGATGATATTTTGAACGAATATATAAAGAACTCGACAACAAAGATGATTAACTTGTATGTAAAATTATTTAATGCCATCTTTAATTCTGGGCGATTGCCTGAAGCTTGGTTAAAAGGAAATATTTTGCCTATTTATAAAAACAAGGGTTCATCATCAGATGCTAAAAATTACAGACCGATCACTATTGTAAGTTGTTTTGGCAAATTATTTACGAGTATTTTGAATACAAGGTTACAAACATTTTCTGATGAATATAATATTGTTTGTGAAAACCAGGCTGGATTTAGAAAAGATTACTCAACTATTGATAATATTTTTGTATTGCATAATTTGATATCACTGTCAGGATTGTATAAGAAAAAAATGTACTGTATATTCATAGATTTTGAAAAAGCGTTTGATAAAGTTTGGAGGTTTGGATTGTGGAATAAATTACTAAAAAATCATATAAATGGTAAAATGTATAAAATTATTTTTAACATGTACCAAGGTATTAAGTCTAGAATTAGTTTTCATGGAACAAATTCAAATTATTTTCCTTGTGATAATGGCCTAAGACAAGGTGAAAATTTATCACCTTTTTTATTCAGTTTGTATCTTAATGATTTAGAAAAATTTATGTCACAATACAATGTTAGGGGATTGAATAATGTAACTCAAGACTTAGCAAATACGTTTGATGTATATTTGAAATTATTCATTTTACTATATGCTGACGACACAATACTTTTTTCTGATTGTCCAAAAGATTTACAATTACAATTGAATGTATTTCATGATTATTGTAGACAATTTAAATTGAAGGTTAATATTCATAAGACGAAATGCATGATTTTTTCAAAGGGGCGTAACTCGCACAACCCGCCAGTATTTAAATATGACGGTGAAATCATCGAGATGGTAAATCAATTTAATTATTTAGGTATTGTATTTTCTCGAACCTGCACATTTACAGCAGCCTTGAATCATAATGTAAAGAAAGCAACTATAGCCATGTATGATGTTTTGAAAAAAGGAAGGAAATTTAATTTAACAGTCAGCTGTATATATGATTTATTTGAAAAAATAGTTGTGCCAATCTTATTATATGGATGTGAAATATGGGGATATTCTAATATTCAAATGATAGAAAGATTACATCTAAAATTCTGTAAAATGCTATTAAATGTTAAGAAATCTACGCCTAATTATATGATTTATGGAGAACTGGGAATTAAACCGTTTATTTATACTATAAAATCAAGAATGGTAAACTATTGGACAAGAATTGTGACAAATGATGATTGTAGATATAATAAGATACTGTATAATTTAATGTTATCGAAGTGCCAGAATGGTGAACATGTTTTCAAATGGTCAAAATTTTTACAAGATATTTTTAATGAATGTGGTTTAAGCTATATTTGGGAGTGTCAATATACTCATGGTATTAATAAGGATTGGTTAAAAGCTGTGGTGAAACAAATATTGAATGATCAGTTTCAGCAATCATTTTTATATGAAATAAATAATTCTTCTAAAGCTGTCACTTACAGATTATTTAAAGAAACTTGTTGTTTTGAGGAATATTTGGATTTATTGAATGAAAAAGAAAGAATTTTGCTTTGTAAACTTAGAATGGCTAACCACAGACTGATCATAGAGACAGGTAGATGGTACAATATTGAAAAACATGAAAGGATATGTACATTATGTAATGAAGGGTTATTAGGTGATGAATGTCATTATATATTAGAGTGTCCATTTTTTGAAGACAAAAGAAAATTATTATTAGGTGAGGAATACTGTACGAATCCAAATGTTTTAAAATTTAAACGTTTAATGAATTGCCAAGATATAACATTATTACGGAAACTATGTCAATTTATAAAGATCATATTCTCATTTACTTAATATTTAAATGTTAACACATTGCAATTATGTCTGTCCTTCACAAAATGCAAATTTATCATAGTCCTATTATTATCATCACATGATCACTCACTTTATGAACTGTATATATTGTATATATGTTGATTCTCTGTACCAAAATGGGCAAAGAGAAATAAAGAATCTGATAATCTGATAATCTAAACGCGTTTTAATTGATGTAATGTTTCGGTGTTAAGTTGTGTCAATGTCCTGTCCTTTGTGTTTAGAATATTATATTATAATGCTCCCAAATGAGCTTGGAGTTGTGTCTATGAATGTCTTGGCGTGTGAGTTCTAGGTTGTTATGGGCGTTTGCGTTTTATATTGTTTGTATTTCGAGTTTAGTCAATGAATTTGCAACTATGCAGGTGACATTTCTTATCTCCCACTTGTTATTTTTACCCTTGATATCAATGATGAAAAGACCGACTAACTATCACGTTTAAATTGTGCTCTTTTTTATTTTCAAGCAGTTCTGGCTTTTTATGCAGTATTTGCGCACTGAGATAACCTTATGTTCTGAACGGATCAGAACGTTTTGACCTTGACCTTAGATGCCTAAAAATCGACAGCAGCTTACACATTTTTAAGGGAAATTCCCGGTGATAATTAGCGATTATCACACGTGTGTTTCGACCGGTGAACGGAGTATCTTACAAAGCATCTGTATGCATGGTCTACATCATTTGTTCACACCTGGGAGATACATTCGGATATACTTTCAACATTGGCGGGAAATCGCTCGAGATAATTGGCTCTAATCTGCACCTGATAAGAGACACCGGTAACAAGTAAATTATGATGTTACAGTAATTCTATAGTACTATGAAACGATCATATCGAATAAGACTTTGCTAACGGAGAGCAAAACGGTACCAAAACTAACTCCTTATTCTATTCATTATATTTTTGTGCGTTTTTCGAAGGAAGTGGAACACCGGTGGCGACATTTAAGATGACCACTTGATAGTTAGCATACGCTTTAAATATTTAGGCCGAAACTTGTACATGTATACGATGTATGCAAATGAACACGTTAATTAAAATGTCATTCGTAACATATAACAGAAATGTCCTTGATTTATTTTCTTTACGTATTAAATATTTTCATGACACTGATTTATTTATAAAATACAAGTCAAGGTCATGTAAAGAAGTATGTTCGCACGTAATACATATGTAATACATATACAACAAGAACATATCCCAAAATCGTGAAAATACATTGTAATAGGATATCTTACACGAAGAAGAGGGGGGTGGGGAGAGGAACTGCCTAAAGAAACTGTTGAACGAACTGATGTTGTTCAAGAGACAGAAGCATACATTAATAGCACGTGTCCTCAATTTATTTTGATACCAACATGATAGTTTTCTTGAACTTCAATCAGTCGACTCGAAGTATGAAAATTGCTTGATTCTGTAATGTTGTTCAGTAAAACAAAAGGCAAGGCATTTGAAACAGACATTGCTGATCTTTTGTTTCCCTCTGGTTTCGTACATGACAGAAAAAAGCCAAATGTCTTAAAAATGATGAGGTTAACAGGCAAATGAAATTATCTAATTGTTGCATTTCTTTGATTGTCTGTTTCCGAAAACTCTCGTGTAATTGGTGAAGCAGACAAAAAGATACAGGAGCTGTGAAACTTCACACAGGGCCATGTGAGTTTAGAGAATGCAAAATTAAGTCATGAATCATATTTTGTCTGGAAAATGACTTACATAATCAACTGTGCTGTAAATATCTTCACGCGCCTGCTTGCAATGTGAATTTCCGTTGCTGATTTTTAAGCCAATCAGATTATATGAAGTATTTGAGATATGATAGAGCTATTGTTAGGTAGACTTCACGGTAGCATCTGGGGGACTTTTCCTTGAATTGTTTACAGATATTTTAAAAATGTAGATTAAATCAAATTTAAGATAAAGCAGAGGTATGATAAGGTTGCAAGTCAAATTATTCATCTTTTGATAGAATGAGTTTTTATGCAACTGGTCCTGTGTTAAAAATAAATAGACAAAGAAAAAAATGTCTCAACTCTGGTGCCAGAGAAACGTCAGTGATATCAAGAACTTGATAAAGAATACTTTCTTAACAATTTTCTTGAAATCTTGCATGCGAATTGCAGTAATAGAGAAATATGATGTTGAGTACCTTCACAGGTTCTGCCATCTTCAGACAATCTGTAACCTTGACGACACGTGCACTGATAGGAACCAATCGTATTGCGACAATCGTGGTCACAGCTACTTTTTCTCTGACGGCATTCGTCAATATCTGAAAAGCAACGATTAACAATTGTACTAGAGCGTCATACATGTACATTGAAAATAGCAAAATTGAAATTCTATTCAGTTTTCTCCAATTGATACAATAAACTTGATGGAATCTTATCAAGATACTTTCACATGTTTAGAAAGTTTGTGCAAAATGGAATGCTGAAATACAAATATAAATAACAATTTGGCTTGGGTACGAGCATGTAATCTGGATTACACACTGTTCTCGTTTAGAGCCACTTTTAGCTTGCGATGCACAAAATGCGTCGTCAAAATATTTACGTTATTCGATTCTATAAGAACATTCTGCTGTAAAAGAAAATCGCTATATGCATATTACATATATATATATATTGATTATATATATATTGATGATATAGATATTTTGATAGACGGATAAGCTTGTTCCCCTCTTTTCTACTTATGTGTTCTCTAAGATATATAAACCTTAGAATCTCCAACAGAGCTCCAAACTTAAAACACTATGCACAGGAGCTCGACGCCAACGATGCACAAAAATATCCGCCTCTACTTCATATACTTTGACTAGAGGGAGATGGGAAGAGGCGGGTGTTATTGAAGGTTGTTGGCATCGAGCTCCTGTGACATCATGTTACAAAATCAAGAAGATTGCTTCAATGAAAGCAAATGCCAAAAAAAAAAAAAAAAAAAAAAAAAAAAAAAAAAAAAATCACGATTAGCAATCAATCAACCAGTATTGTACCGGTTTTTTTTTTTTTCAAAAATAATTTCATAATTTTCTTCTCCTTTCAAAAGTTAATAGATTTAACCTTTCTTAAAAACATCAAAACGTACATTCAAAGATTTCAAAAAAGATTTATTCTATGTAAACTTTACAAGTGCACGTATCTCTTTACATTTTACAAAATGTTCTACATGTTAAATTTTCAAAGTCAATGGTGCTTTTCTTTTAATATTTCTCAAAGATTAAGGTTATCTGCTATAAGATCTGTAAGTGCATTTCAAACATTTCTTCACGTATGTTTGTTTTGTATTTGCTGGTATTTTGAGAGCCTTTCGAAGTGAAGTACAGTGCATTTGTAATATGAAGAAGCGGCTTTGAGCGATTTTTTTAAAACCCTGAAACTCTTTGAAAACAGCTGACAGAGAGTTTCTTTTCTCCATTTTCCATCGATTATGTAATGGTACATGTACCCTTTAATTTGTTGAAATTTCTCCAATCTATACAGACCAGGGTAATTTGTTTATTGCGTGTGGTCGGCATGTTCTCTGATTAAAAAAAGTTTAAAGAAAAAATGTATATCTCGCCACGCAGCTTCGGTTTGAATGACCTCTTACGAGAACGTTATTTTGTAAATTCTGTATGTAATAGTGATAAAGTTACTAATGGAAGTATCAGACCAGACATCCTCGGTTCCCCATGATATTTGCACTTTGGCTAAAGCTCGAATAGCCTGGTGAACCGAGGATGCAGGCCAAACAAATGCATCCTAATATAAAAACTACATAACGTGATTCTGTCTCTCTCTATAAAAAGAATCATTCGTACCCCATTTATTTTCTTAAACATCACATGATCAATGGTGGGTTTGATTTTAAGGTAGAGTATCCCTCCGGTCAGAATTGCTGGTAATTTTTTGCCTGCATACCCTACTTTTTCTCCTCAGAATATTGTTCAGGTTATCAAACTAATATGGTTTTGGGGAAAGAAATTATTATGATTACATTTTATCACCTCTAAAAAGGGATTTTTCTTACTTTTCCCATAAGGTCCAATGTTAAAGTTCAAACGGCTAAGTTCTCGGTATGATCATAAAACCACGAATTATAGTTTCTTTGTATATCAGGTTTGTCATAAGCTTTGAATAAATGGGAAAAAATATTGTAAAAATTATTATTTCGGAAAAATGAGCATCTCAGACCTGAGGGATGCTCTAGACTACCTTAATAACAATATTTAAGGAGATGCTTGCCCCAATAGACATGGACTTGTAAATTTGGGATTTGTGACAGGTATTTAATTATCTTCTTTAGTTTGTAACGTTTGGTTTATGATTGATATTTGGTTGATGTTTACACTACTAGGTAAAGCCAAAATATCCGGTATCAATAATCACGTTTACATCGCACAATACAGATATATATAAGACAATCGGGGGTTACACAAGGAGCAACGTCGGAGCCATCCTTTTTCTTTGTATATTTACCGAAACATTCTCTTCTGAAGTGTTATATTGCTGACATATGTTAAAACCTTTAAAAATATTTGATGCAAGATGTGTAATGTACACTTAAGAATCAAAGAAAATGAAATCAAGATATTCACAAGATTTTCTCATTTTCCTTTATATTCTAAATTGATTTTCCACTCTGTCGAGTAGCAGTAAAGGAACATTGCGTCAGAGAGAAGAATATCTTGACGTATAGTGACTGATCACCCTACGGTACCATTAGGCAAATCTATTTTCTAACGAAAAACAACACTTGTAGAATCTAGGAAAACCGACAAAACAATTCTCCTAGGGGAAAATCAAACTCTATAATTGATAGTCGCCCCTGGAAATAGATTTTCTCTGTAGCAAGGTGGAGGCGACGTTAACTTATGGTCCCCGCCCTTTCTTGTGTGTCACTTTACCAAATAAATCATTCCCATTGTTATAATTGAAGATCGGGAAATATAATTGCAGCGGTTTTCCTTATCTGGAAAAAACACTAACAATGAAACATATTTTCCGGGGTTCCTGATGAAAATTACATAATCGATAATGAATTTTGTATGTCATTTCCTCCCTTTGAAATAAAGATGACGGAGCATTGACAACTCTTAATATTTCTGTATGACAATATGAATATGGGTTTGTAAATTCTTATTCTTCCTCCTTTGGAGAAATTGCAGATTGAATTCCCACTTTGACATACCGGTATATATTTATAAATGTCGACAAATTGGAAGGATATCTTTTTAACGATTACACATGGCAATCACAAAAACAATACATATATAGGAAAGTATCTGATTCAAAAATTAGATCCAACAAAACAGAATGGAAAGAACAGATCATGAAATGATAACTCCAAATCGCCTTTTGGCAACCAGTCACAAGAAAATGCAGATGGACATCAGATGCTGAATCCCACTCCATTTCTTCTACGTTGAAAATCATCGTTCATTTCTTAGAATAGGGGATTTTCCGAGATAAGAAAATAGTGGAGGAGTGAAGTATTACTTGTTCTTGAGCACAACTCTTCTAGTTGGTACTTTTCATACAAAATTTGTGAATTTACGTAGATAGCTTTGTCCGTTCATAAATAAAACTTACATCGAATGAGTAAGTGTAGGTCAAACAAAACCCAAAATCAGGATTCGAAAATCACAACCAATGGGTATCCAACCAATCACAATCAATCACAACCAATGGGTATCCAACCAATCACAATCAATCACAACCAATGGGTATCCAACCAATCACAACCAATGGGTATCCAACCAATCACAACCAATGACAACCAATGGGTATCCAACCAATCACAACCAATGGATATCCAACCAATCACAACCAATGGGTATCCAACCAATCACAACCAATCACAACCAATGGGTATCCAACCAATCACAACCAATTGGTATCCAACCAATCACAACCAATAGGTATCCAATAGAAAAAACCCTTACTGCAACACTTATCAAAAGAACATTGAAGCATTTTCAAGGGATCAAATTGTAGATAAGATTCCCGAGGTGAGTAATAATCTCCCGCTTGTTCGTAACACCTAGCTGTTATCTTTGTCAAGAAAATAGTCAAAACAAGTTAATGTATCACAATCTCTTTTTATGGTTCTATAACTGAAAATATCTTTCAACATTGTGGAAAAAGAGATGAAAAAATTGTTGTATTTTTGTTCAAATTGTATTTATTGTCCAGTATGTCCGTTGTGTCAATTTAAAGTCAGTGGCATACAAATACATGGGTAGTTCCCGGTAGTTGCCTAGTCCTCGGAACGAAGTCGTTGTAGTTTGAGTTATTGGGTATTGATTGCGATATGAATATACCATAGGCATGGGGTATACTCAGGAATGTGAAAATGGCTATTTCGAAGTTGAAGTCGTCTAGTTTGTCATACATTGAGGGACTTGGGTGATCCTTGTTGTCAACAAATTTGTTAATTGTTAATTCCAGTGTATAACTGGACCAAAAACGTGTATGGGATGTTGAAAAGCAAATCTATCTACTTATCTTCGACTGTTGTCTGGGGTGTTCCTCGAACCAAACAGAAAAGTTGAGGTACTTGGGTGATCCTTGTCGTCAACAAATTTGTTAATTGTTAATTCCAGTGTATAACTGGACCAAAAACGTGTATGGGATGACGAAAAGCAAATCGATCTACCTATCTTCGACTGTTGTCTAGGGTGTTCCTCGAACCAAACAGAAATTACCTTTTCTAGATTTAACTAAATGTCTTTGTGTGGTGAGAATTATGGCAAAGTTTTGGGAATACTAAACTCAAATAACTTTTGATATAAGTGTACTGGTAATGAAAGTGGATTATATGACATGGACCAAGAGCAGTGCAGAATGGGGAAAAGTGTCTTGATTGTAGTGGAATATTCTAGTTTACGATTAAAATTTTACAACATGGTACTTTGACATATGTTTTTTTTTTTCGAAATTCATTTTTATTTTAACAATCGGTGAAAGGGTTTTCTAATTAAAATTTGATAATTGAACTTGTAGATTTACAAATTAATGCTAGGGTGTGATAAGTCATTCCCAAAATATTTCCCAAGAAATAAAGTAAGAAATCAATCATAGTCACAATTTTCAATTTTCTAAGAACGAAATACTCCATTCGCATTGAAGGCTTTTTCGTACGGACGTCATCTCGCACGTAGGACATTTTCCAAATTGTTAAATACAAAGAAACTCAGTATATTTTCCGGTTCAAATAACCCCTGCAATTAACCAACCTAAATCAAAGTCGCATGTAGAAGCAATCGACCAGCGTTCCCCAAACACTCCGAGTTCCGATAGCGACAGAGTAAATTAGGACCGCACGCGATATTTTTCCAATCTCAGCAAGGCTATCGCATGGCGCCAAGCGTTGGGGACACCATGAGGTGAAAGCTTATCAATTAATTACATAATACTCAATGAAGCAGTTAGATTCCAGTATTTATTTCTTAATTTTCCAAGGAACTACCACACATTTGAACTCGATGACAATGACGTGATAGTATTCATACATTGATTTCCCGTTGGTTCAGCGTCATAAATTCCGTGCCCTATAAATGATAGTGAGTATGGTCATCAAATGAAAGGCGTACACCGAAAAACATTTACTGGAAAATGAAATATCATTATTATCATCCTTACGGAAACTGTGGATAAAAAGATACAAAATTCAATTACAGAGTCAGTACAAAAATCGGAATTGCAGTGCTCTTACTATTTTCTTTTTCGGCAATCGAAAGTGTTCATAAGCTCCTTGTGATTATCCGAGTTCAATTCAATCTCAAAACATTTGGCGAGGCTCAAAAACATTTAACTTGAATATTCCTTTAAGATAAAAATTTTTCACGGTTATGAATCTTCTGGCTCGGATAAATCGCAATTCTGAATAAAAAAGCAAATTTTCTATAAATCCTATCGAAATCTCATTGAATGACAAAAGAGCATGATCTTCTAGCATAAGGATAATGTTGGTAGACAATAACTATGATATTAACCCTCCCTCATGAGATAGCTCTGTCCTTAGCTGGCTCTTTGGTATATATAGAATATTGGTGATACATTATCTATTGAGATGCACATATAGCGCACTAAATTATTACATGTACGATCGAACATATAATTCAATATGATAATCTCTGCATATGCATCCGAAAACCAGATTGAGGCGTCTTTAAACATGATAAAAAGGAACATGTCATACAGTATGACGTATACATGTAGTTGCTTATAAAACTATGGTACAACAATATCGTTTATTTATTTGGTTGCTAGTTTGAATCGCAGGAGATGCTCAATATCCTCAAAGTTCCAATTCCTATCAGATGGTTTACAAGCTGTTGGAATCTCAAATTTTAACCGACCGGATTTTAATCCCGATTTTGCAAATCTTCGGACATGTTATTGGGACTATCTCCATAGTTACAATCGGAAGCTACGTATGAAAGGAATTGACTAGTTTCCGTAGACGGTTTTGCTCTCCAGTAACAGAGCTAAAAGTCCCTTCTTCATCTGTATATGTCATAATGTAGGAAATCATATTTTTTAAGTCTACAGCTTATTGAATTATAAGATGCATCACTTTAGCCATTATAAATGTATAAAGAAAAACAGTGTCTATAATCTAAGCATTAATTCTGGCTCTTTGACCCAAACACAGATTCATCATGAGTGTAAGTGACAGGAAAATGACGCTGAAGAAGGAGCATTTGGCTGTCTTCTTTCAGGAATATAAATGGTGGGTAATTGTTAATAATTGGCTAGATTGGCTCATTCTACCATACAATGGATTGTACCATCTCGGCAAAATGGCTAGAAGTATAGCCAATGTAGACAGCTCCTGTATAAAAGACCTATAACCAAAGTGCCTGCGTGCATTCACCGGGACAGGCCAAATATTTCTTATGTCGAATTGATAAGGGAAAATTTGATTTTTGTGGCTTGATTCGCGGGAAATCTACCAGTATTTGTAGCTTTTATGGTCACGATTAGAGTGTTTAAAATCAATGAATGTAGCAATTTCCTCAATGTTTATAAATCAATTGTGCAAACAAGGAAAGTACTCACAATAAAATGAGCATAATGATAGACCCCGGTCTTCGTCATTTATAGAATGAATCTATAAGACCCCAAGTATTATTTTGGTATGGGGAGGAGAATAGCAATTTTCTCCCTTTCGAAGCCATCCAAGAGAAGTGATGTATTTGGCACAGGGATCTTACATTGATTTTTCTTCAAAGATTATGTTCAAAGACAGTTTAATGCATGGCTTTGAGTCAGCTTGGAACAAGGCTTTGAATTTTTCACTGCTAATTATGGATCTATATAACATTTCAATTATACATTCCCTTGTTGGTAATATCTGAGTTTGCTTAAGTTACATATAGCAGCGAACATTATTATTCATTTGTAAGCCTCTCAGTTCATTACATCGAAAATAATTGCACCTGCTGTGTGTTGCATACCCGTAACAAAACACAAATTATGACATGTGTTCTGTATATATACACTGAAGTTGTCTGTTTCATTCTTGTTTTCTGAAATCACGTTTTCTAGGTAAAATTTGAATTTGAAGACGTTTAACATTTCTAGGTAAAATTCAGGTCACCGTGGGTTCAGTTTGCAGTTTAGAACAGCCGTCGTGGCATTTTATGCATTGTTACGTCATAAGCGTTATCATGCGATGTGCAAACACTTCCTTTCATCTCAGGGAATTACATTGGTTGTGCATATATTTGTTAAATATCGGAGATTTTCAAGGGAACCAAATTTTTCAAAAGGTCATGAACTTTCAACGTCAACAAGAAAGAATCACTTATATAAAACTACCAAACAATATCAAATGGAAGCTTCAAAAACTAGTTTAAGAGAAAAGAAGATGGTGTGTTTCAAATAAAACAAATTGGCTTGCCAAAAAATATAGAATTACGCAAATTGCTCGATAGAAAAAGAGGAGAAGTGAGTGAATGAAATAGTAACAGGGAAGTCCACAGTTGATACCCGTGTTCCTTGAAGATGAAAACAACATTGCAGGAGTCCGAGTGGAAGCTGTCAATGGGAGACTGTCCACAGACAACTTTATGAGAATTTGGAACTGTTCATAGATTTTTACTTTTACCTGCCCAGAAGATCCCTATGTCAAAAGAGTTAAATTGCCCCCCCCCCCCCCCCCCCCCAATTTTTTTTTTCGTTGGAAAACATCCACGATAGCAGCTAATGAACAGATCATGAAATGTCAGAGACACCAACTATGTTTTTGATGTACCTCAGAAACCACACATCCTTAATTAGATATATGTAGTGCGTATAGTAAAACCTGCAAATTTCTTCGTGCACGTTTTCCGTATTGGGCTCTTTGTGGTAGTTCTCGTTTCCAACTTCTCCCATCCTTTCTTTTAGGTAGTAGTAAAAAAATTATATCATGATGATACAAATCTTCTTAATTTCAAAATAATATTAAAATAACTGCCGTCAGTTGCTAATTAGTGTTACAAATGTCAACATCAAACTTGTACCATCTAGGGATAAGGTTAGGGGATCCTCTTTAAGTAGGTTCTTTATCACTATTTATATAGATACCCGAGTTATTGAGGGGTTAATTTCTCGTAATATGAATCAGATAGCTCCTCACTTACCACGGCGGAGTACTTACACGTCAAATGTCAGATCGTTGGTCAAATTCCATACACAAAATATGCCTACTCAACTTTTTTGAAAAATCTTTATTTTTTGATTAAACAATTTCTGAAGATAGGAATCCCCAAAGTTTCAGGTGTATGACTGGCAAAATATTTTAGGACGATAAAATGGTTAAAAACTAATGTATTGCATTAAAAAGAAACTGAGCGGGTGGTAACTTTGCTTAAATAATGTGAAAACAAAATTCATACTTTTCATCGTAATTTTTAATACCATTTTATGATAGATGTAAAACCTGACCTTACAATCTAGTAATAAAGAGACAATTAAATTCACAACTTTAGTGTTAAATAGTAGATTTTTCATCGACATTAACGTATCGCTTTGTCATGGCGAATACATCATATGAATGTAACAAGAATGCACTACTAAGATTGAAATGGCTGCTCGCACTTTACAAAAGGGGACAAAAGGTAAACGCAAATCGTCTCAATTACACAGAGACGACAAAAATACACAAAGGTAAAGTTACAGAATAACTAACATCAATTTATAGCTCAAGACTCGTATACAGATCCATTTGTAAAGGTACAAATGCAGTCTAAATGCACATCAAAGAAGAAGGGGTCAAAACGAGGCAGAGGTCATATCATGCTGATATATGACGGGAGCTCCAATTCATGTCAGGACGGGTGAAACTTGGTCCCTCTGGTATCTTTCAAACTCTATACTGTGTCGCGCGATGTGTCCACACAGAGCAATAGTGTCAAGTGTCTTTCTAAAGGAGACCGCCCGAAGTTCCTCTGATATATCAAATGCTTGGTACGAGTGATATGTTTTTCTATCATTTTGCACATTAGAAACGCCTTTCTTATGAAAAACGGACATTCCTGCTTGACAGTTATCTAGCCCTGTGGAAAATTCCAAATATCAATCTCAAATTTCAAATTGATATGAACATCGGGGAGGAAACAAAAGCGATAAAAGAGTCCTTTGCACCTAGTGTTCAAGATAGTTTCCTACTTGCCATGAATTAAGTGCACTTTCACTGTACATGAAAATGTTATATTTATCTATGGTCTTGCCAAAATTATCATACCTACTTTCAAAGTCAAAATGATCAGGACAATCTAGTAATTGTGTGGAAACAAATCAAGACATGTCGAGTTCTGAAAGAGTGAAATGTCTTAAGAAACACTCCATTATTCTAGAAACAACTTTTCACTCTTCCACAATGGTTCACAGAAGTAATATACTTATATGAGATGTATGTTTAATTTAGCTCTGTTAGCATAATCTATAATTATTCGTTTGTCTTGAAGTAAGACAAGCAAAATGAGCCATTGTCATGTCCTTCGAATATTCTTAATATCGGTTTATTGATATGTGGCTACAATGCATAATTTCTGAATGAGAAGATTGAACTCGTAAGACCTCGTGGATACCCCCCCCCCAAGTGCTAGCTAAGTTAAAGTAGTTCGCTTTAGACAGCGAAGCAAAGAATGTCATTTTATGTTAACCTAACTAGAAAATATTGATATATAAGGTAAATAGAAAAAAATAAGAACATTTCCAACACTAGTTTTTATGTGTAGCCAATATCTTTCTATGAAAAGAAAAAAATATGAAAGAATGTGGTATTTCTCTCTGTCTACCTGTCTGGAGACTGACATTTTTGGAATAAACTTATTCTTAAATAGGACATCTTACCATTGCAAACAGTATTGCAATCCATTCCAGATTCCTTACTTTGTCCAAATCTTAATACTGTTGTTTTATAGGTCAAGTAATTTAAGGTTGAAATTTTCTGTTATCAAATTTTCTTGGAATTTTTAAAACGTGGGCCCTGTAGCATCATATCCCATCCATCCTGCTACGTCTTTCGGAACATTTTTGGACATAATAACTTTCACATTCACACTTTTTGACCCTATTACATTGTGTAGACTGAGGATCACTGACGAGGGTTTAAAGTACCCAAAACGTGCATGTCTGGTCCATGTTGTAAATTTATCTGTTCTTAAATGATGCTATTTAATTTGAAGACGTTTAACATTCTTAGTCATTACAAAGTAGTCTTTAGAAATTTTGGCATCGTTGAATTGATAAGTCTATACTATTTCCGGAATTTTAAAGATTTTAATATCAATATGATAATAAAGCGCATGTTTTACTTCATCAAGAGTTTCTATCGTATTTCCGGAATTTGAAAATTTTTGATATCATAATGATAATACAACGGATATTTTACTTCATTAAAATCAAACTTTGAACAGTCCGACACATTTATGTGGCATATTCATCCTCTCAAAGACACAACCATTCCTCACAGGCATTACAGAGGGGCTAGCTTGCTTCCTATCAGATCTACCCATCAACCTAATTATGTACAAATTTTATCTAGGAAAGAAAAAATGGATATGTCAGATGTAAATAACCATTCAAAAAGATAGAGATTTTAACAAGGTGCCCCAGGTGCCCGACACATTTTTATTTTCTAAAAATTGTAAACTTGTTTGCTTCATTAATTTGAGTTTGACAGATGAGGTTCGAGTTCCTTCCCCATTTCTATTTCCCTCGCAGCTATCAATCAAAACAATGAAGAGGAAACTGATATAGTTTGCGCAAGAACAATATCTAAAATCATGTGGTAAACACCTCCTCCATAGCGGGAGCACCCCTTTAAATTGTGCGACGATTACAAGCATTAAATTTTTTTGACTTTATTAAAATGTGAGACCTGTTGAGATTTGAAGTATTAGTGTAAGTTTACATGCAGATGAAATGTAGATTTTGACCGTGCCCTCATAAACTCGGTAGTGAATGCCGTGTACATTATGCAATATTGCCTAAAAATTTGACATATCGGAGGCTATCTTATTCAGACGCTGTAATGTGAATACTTACCCGGCTGCATTTGTAAAGTTGTTTTTATTTGAGATAAAAGGGTAGATAAATGTTTGTCACATCTTTCAACTAACAAAAACTTTTATGTTTACTGAATTTTACGCACTGAATCAAAGTAGTTTTAGTTGTCTATCATGTGTCTTGAAATTTTCATTGGTTGTATGTCCATTATTTGTCGCTATATCCATGAGTCAGACCTCCCCAATATTCACTATATTCAGCTTCTATTTTAAACTTTGCAGTCATTGTTTTTCATGTCTAAATGCACATTAAATTTTGTATCTTATCGACAGAAAAAAATCTCTAGATTTATTCCAAGCAATCGTAATATATTTTGGAATAAGTAACACAAAGCGATATCAGATTCCAAAAATTACACTCAAAAGCTTAGTATTTCTTGACAAGGTTAATTTTTTCTTGAATTTGACAAGTTTTCATGGAGCTCTTGCGACGGGTGTTGCATGCAATCAGGAGACGCTGATTCCCCCCGGGCACCTGGTCTCAATTCGGAATGTTATTCATTCCGAGGTTCGAAACCGTTCCAATGGAAATTCTAATGATTTTGCTTTGCCTTCTCGACCTTGAGACTGATAGACTGGTAGATACTTCTTTGATGTTTTTCTAGGTTTCGATTCGGTGACTATGGAAGTACAATATCTATACAGTATATTCAAACCATTTTGAATTGTGCAGCACCGTATTTATTATTTTTGGTAAAGCCATTTGTTTTACAATCAATACTATTCATATATATGTATGATATCATGTGATCGTTGTGTCCGTCTGTTTGTTCATCTTTTTTCGTACTAATGGGTAGTACTCGTGCTCTGTTATGACCACTGCAACGTCACAATGATAGGAATCTTCTGCTTTTGTTTTAATTTTACTTTCAGTTTCAAACTGGACTTGAAAATTTCCGGATAAAAGGCTCTTTGCCTTCCTATTTGACTGAATATCAAGAGGCATAATGTGAAATGCCGATATATATGTTGTACAATTCTTACTTTGCTGTAGAATGATTATAAATATACTTGTCGGCAAACGAATCAGACTGAGAGACAGCAGAGATGATAGCAATGCATTGTCTTTTTCTGTGTTCGTTTTTTGTGTTCCATGATGTTTTGTACGTTCTGAATGCATCATATCTGTTTATCTCTGCCAATCTTCCAACATTTAGGAAATAGTGAGAAGTGAACAAAAGATTGGAACTTTGGAGATGTTAGTATTAAACTTACCATATTGGCATCTTGAGCCCTGGTAGCCCGGGGGACAAGAACATCTCTGTGTGTATCCACCCATACAGCGCCCACCATTATAACACGTGCTTTGTTCACATCGTCCTATAAACAAAAGAGATATAAGATAGAATATAACATAAGATTTCTATTAATCTAAACCATTTCACTGCTTACACTGGATACATATAATATTCTAATACTGTCCATACGACCAGTTGTGAAGAGGATTCAATTCACAGTGTACATACTGGCTTAAGCTCTTGCCAATTTGAAAATGGTGTCAAATCTAGCTTCTCGTTAAAGTTTGTTCCTTCATTTTGTAGATGCTTAAAAATAATATTCGATATCTTTGTTTTGCTTAATTCATTTATGATTCATTTTTTTTCGGTTTGTTTGTTTTAATCATAGGATATGCAGTAACCTCAAGCTTGAAAGCTTTCTGTCTATTGAAAATAGTACTTCAAACAGTGTTATACATTCACAAATGTACATCGACTTGTGAAGGATTCGGTAGAATGCCTGAATGGAATTGTCCGTGTAAGGTAACAAAGAACATACTGTCAGGTATCACGGTCCAAACAGTGTGTAAAGGAGCGAATCGCCTTTTCTATGGACGCATCTACAGACACTGTCATATAGGCTAGAGCCAATTAAACAAGGACAGTAGAAATACATAGAACAGTTCCGTTTTGATACCTCTCACAATCCGATGTTCATCTCTGTCTTGCCGAAATGACAGAAACTTTAACAATGTGTGTAATGCAGGAGAGAATCCGGACATTTTGTTAATGACAGGATGAAGGTTATCTCAACTCTGCTTTAGATTAAGCTTCTTTTTAAATTGATATATACCTTAAATGTTTCAGTAGGAAAGATAAAACATGTAGAATAGAATACTCAAATTTAACAGAAAAGGCGGATCCCAGGTGTCATAAATCGCGGTCCCTCTTTCCATCTATAGGATCCGCGCTTGTAGTGACACCATCGATGATATCTAGTCCAAATCATGATGAGCGCATGCCTCATTTAGCATTAAAGAATACCCGATACAACCTGCATGCATTTCTTAAGGCATTGTCACTAGAGATCCCCTTTTGGTAGGGATATGCTACACCCGTATTACATGTCACAGCTTTATAAAAGTGCATCGTATTAGATCAAGATTAAGTATTTAATCAAGAAAAGGAAGAAAGGGTAGCTTTATCTTTGATGCACGATATCATGTTTGTATCAATGTATTCAGTGGATCTTGTGACTTAGTTTTGTGTCTTGTTTGAGGCAGTGTACTTTACGGCGGAAATATTTCAGAATCCTGCAAGAGTACACACCCCAAACTTTAAGCCCGGTACACACGGTAAGATTTGTCTTATACGACATGTATTATAATACAGAATCTTACCGTGTGTACACCCTTAATACACAGTATTATAAGATTTTCAAAAACATATAAGACTGTATTAGCGATAGAGCACTGCTCTATCCTTAATACAAGTCTTATAAGATTTTTTTATCTCTCGCCAATGAAATTGCTCTGTCCTCATTATTCATCAACATTTGTAACTAAAAATATTTATACGTGGAAAACCCCGAAATACATGTGCTTCCATGGAGGTCAAATTCCCAAATAAGACATGGAAAAATTGATTTTGATTGATTTTACATTTTCGGAAGTGGAAGGGGAATTCAGGAATCCTTCGCGGGAAGTGTTTCACCAAAAATATTCAAGTAGTAGGGTTCTGGTTAGATTTTCTGTTACTTTTAGGGGTGCTTTCGTTAGGAGTCCACGATGGACACTAAGTGTTTTTCTCCACTTCGTACATGGCATTTTCCAGTATCTACTTTTAATCTTTTCCTTTTTGAGTCAATTTCTTTCACTTTTGTAAAACATGTTGTTGCAATTAACTTGTCTTCAATTAATGGGATATTTTAGCGGGAGAAACCCACGTGGAGTAGACTATTTGTTGACAGTCTTATAAGATTTGTATTACCGTGTGTACGGTAGAGTCTTATGAGACATAAAATCTTATAATACAAGTCTTATAAGACTAATCTTACCGTGTGTACCGGGCTTTAGGAGAGTTGGTGGTGGTAATGCAAAATGAGATCAAATAAGTGTTCATATTAAGACAAATCTTGAATTGTAAATCCCAAATTCAAACATGCTGACATAATAAGAAAAATGATTCCTTCTAATGTACACAGAGCGTAGAAATAACCACAGAAACGGGAAATAAGTTTTTCAGTTGCCTTTAGGATAGATTTGGTGTTCTGTACACAATATCAACAATCTCGATGATAAGCCAACATACATGTATGATCGCAACTGTATGCAGATCTTAAAAAGGGATTAAATTGAAAGGGTATCCGGATGTCTAGTCCTCGATCCTCCCTCTTGTCCTCAAATTTGGAATTTTTAGAATCACGATAATAATCATTTATTCATTTTTTCTTCCTTCATGCTCGTCATGAATTCTCAAAGCAAAAATCAAATTGTGAATTTATACCCTTAATGACCATAAAGTGAAATCAAAAGAGTGCTGAAAAGACGTCTAAGAGATATTGACCAGAAAACATTAGTAATTTGAAGAATAATCAATGTAGAGAGTGCCTCCAAGAAACGTCGGGCGCCTATCAAATGCACCATGCAGTATCTTTACACGGGCTT
This sequence comes from Pinctada imbricata, assembly GCA_033119305.1. Lineage (NCBI taxonomy): Eukaryota > Metazoa > Mollusca > Bivalvia > Pterioida > Pteriidae > Pinctada > Pinctada imbricata. The sequence goes on from VSWD01000003.1 coordinate 61,867,118, forward strand.
TCTTAATGAAATAATAACGATCCGTGGCTTTCATTTAACCTCTACTTAGCGAAGTGAAAGAAGTCTATTTTAAATGCGATTGAAAGTAATGGATTACGCTTTTCCGCTGTCAACACTATATTTACTGTGTAACAAGGCGTGCTCTGAGATTACGCCGTGCACATACGGGTTACATACACCTGCGCTCGTTCATTATGCGCTGTCTTTTCATAAAATTTTGGCAACCTTGGTCGTTTCGTTGCAGATTGTCCTCATATATATATGCATCGTCCAAATGCTATCACGTACTCAAGAGGTTAAACAGTAACGTTTGAAAATTTTCATTTCATACATTTTGTATTTTTTGATAAAAACGCACATTCACACAGAGATTTTGCATAATATTAAAAAAAAAAAAGAAAGAAAATTTTAATTATTTATTATTTCATTTTTTTGTAAGGTATTCATATATGATTTTGAAATCTACTATACAACAGACAGGAATCATACGTGTTACAAGTAGAGAATCACAGAGATTAATTCAGTGTAATCGTTTTTGAAAAGTTTTTTGTGCATTTTAATGTTCAAGATGACACTTTTACTAAACTATCGATAGGAGGAAAGAACTTTTTTTGCATGTGTGATACAATAGCGCAAACTGAAATTTAAAAAATCTGTTTTGATAAATCAAGTTTGACTCCGGTTTTACTCAAACTTATTCTTTTTTTCACTTTTTTATTTCGACAAACGAAGAGGGGCGTCTTTCCCGACAATACTGGAGGTCCCCCTCTCTGTTCTCAGCAGGTACCCGCTCATTTCAGACAATAGTGTTGTATGTCATATTCATACAACCATAATCAAAATGAATAGAGGCGGTGACTAAACGTCAACTTCGCAACGGAGCATTAAATCCGGATTTCAATGGTTCCGTCAAAATTTTGACAATTAGATATCTAAACAGACAACCTGATCCAGTCGATTGTCTAAACTCCTTAGCTCGGAAGTATGTCAAATTCTGAATACGTAACAGAATGTGCATTGTTGCAAAAATAGTGTCTCATTTAACAAATCTACCGAACGTGTAATTTTTAAAATTATTGAACACATCAATTATATATATATATATATTCTATTACGATTTTAATTGTCATTTCCCATCATTAGATCGTCTTGATATAATTATAGATTTTCCATTTTAAAATGCACGTGTACATCTTTCAACATTTCTTAAGTCTACTATTATGGACGCAGGATTTTGTAAACTACAGCATTGATTGCCATATTTTTCTCAGTTTGAAAGTGATGTTTTATAAACTACAGTATAAAACGATTTCTGATGTAAAGGACGTAAATGCTTCGATTCATGTGCGAATCCAGAGATTGTTTCAACCGTTCTAGAAGAATTCAAATTCGCAACCGCTCCAATGGAAATTCTAATAATTTTGCCTTCCCTTTTCGACCTTAAGACTGAATAACTGATAGGTACTTCTTCGACGTTTATTCAAGGTGGATATCCGCTAAGACCTATGGATTTTGGAAAATGATTCGTAAAATAAGTAAAACAAGTGTTTCTAACTTTCAGGAGGTCTCAAAAACCTAGCTAATCAACCAACCAACTTCCTTATAGAAGAAAGGAGGGAATCTCTATCATGACTCTGTTGCAGCACTCACAACAAAACACCGAAACACCGCTATGTAACAACACAGAATATACAAGCACAAGAGATGCAAAAGGGTTAAAGACCCACACCAAAAACGACACTAAAATATGAAAGACTTTCTACACATAAACAATCGACACAAATGGGCAATTGGTGCCGACTGAGGACGGACAATCAGAGAGGACAGGTGGTCTGCGTCCTTTCCTTTCTAACGATTTTTTGACAGAGCTCGTCATGGAGTCTCGTCGTCAGAGTCAGTCAGAGTGCAAGTCTTAAATCAGGCTGTAGATTGGTCAAGTACCATGCAGAGTATCGTTCAGTAGACACCAGAGGCGATTGATGATTCTGACGCAATTATGCTGTTGTTTTTAATTAAATACATGTTGTTGCATTGAATGGGACTGCAAAGACAAATTCTCATAATACTAGATTACTATTATCAAAAATAAAACTTATTAGAATTTCATCACAGTTCTCAGTCTTGCTAATTGAAGCTGTAAAGATAACACTGGGCGTGACAAACTCATGATCTCTAATATGGTCATGACTCTTTCTTTTATTCTGTGTATGTACAAAAGTAATAAATCTAAATGAAGCATTGGGATTCCAGAAGAACTCAAGTCCACATACAAGCAGTGTACACAGTGCATGTATCGGGGCAATTTAATGCAAAGCAATGATAGGTATTGAGAGAATGACAAAATATCGATACATAAATTGAATTAAAATATTTTGTATCAAAAGATGATGTCATTAAAGGGCTATCGAAGCTGATTTATGGGAAGTTAAAGTCACAATTCAAAAAAGTCTTCCCAAGGACAAGAAATAAATATCATTTTTGTGATCTAATCGTGATATTACGACCTTAATGGCCGATACCGTAATCGATGTAGGTAAAAAGCTAATTAAGTGATTTTAGCCAGGAACCGTGACTCTTTACTTCTGCTTTATTAGAGGCCGTAATTAAGACCTTTGATCTTTGAATTGTCACCACCTAGCGGATTATCGTCGAATAATCTAAAGGGGAATGAACTCGGGTGTTCCTAAATGAAGATTGTGATAAAGAGATCAAAGGGAGATCGTTACATTCCTTACATGGTGAGGAGGTGTTCCTTAAAAGTACTTTGATAATGAGCGGATTCAGGTCCTGAAAGTAGAGGGGGATATAAAAAAGAAACAAATATCTAAAATTTTATATCTGGATAACCGAATGCATTTTCTCTGTAGTGATGTACGTTTATGGTAGTGATAGGCCTAGCTTTTCAACTTTTTTTCAAAGTTACTTCACCACAGACTAGTCATGGTAAATGCTGTAGTTATTCGGATTACCTGTGCATAACCCTCCTTCTATTCGGCTATGTGGGGACTTATACAAAAAATACGAAAGGACACATAGATGGACCAACGACGAAAGTCAATTTGTAAACGCAAAAATGAATGCAAAAATTAAATGAGTTTCCGGATCTGATATACCTTTGACGGCCACCCATAATATAAATGCTGCAATTATAAAATATAGTCATTATTCGAAGTTTGTGTGGCAATCAGGAGATGTAGTTACCGAGAGAGCAAATTCTACTTTCGACGCGGATGAACTAAAAGTGACGCTTTATGTCTCTCTCAATAATTCTGCAATTAACTTCGATTTCCGGATCCGCGCCTTGATCTGATACTAAGAGATTACCGATAGATTACCGTGAGATATTGATACTGTTCTTTTTTGCCTTGTACATAAGATAAATCCGTGAGTTATTTGCTGAATCATTCAGAGTTTGTTCTTATTATCTGCACGGTGTGCATCTTTGACCTTCACCAGCATTTATTGTAATTAAGATCGTGCAGGAAGGTTGATATGCATCTGAATGGACGTGTTTGATTTGTTTAATACGTAAAAATAAATTATAAGACAAAATGCAATTCAAAGGAAATGCATCGATATAAATCACACCCATTGCGCAACCAATGTCTATACGATCTAAAAAATGTTCCTTGTTAAAACTGTGGATTTGAAATTCAGACGACGATAATGTTTGATTTATTTAAGCGTCATATTTTCATTTTTATTCCTTCACGTGGAATGTTTCCGTTATTTATTTATAATGATCAACAGACATATATAATACTAAACAAAATAACCGAAAATTAAAGCAAATGAGATCAGGTGCCCGGGGAGAGTAAGCATCACCTGCTTGCTGGTACATTTTGTGTAACACCCGTCATTTCAGCCGGGTAGAAAGTCAAACCCGGCCACTATGGGTCAAATTAAGTGTTAAAATATGTTTGATAGGGTTCAAGGGTATAAGGTATTCAAATGTAATGCAAAAAGACTATTTGAAATAGTCAATGATAATACATGCTAATAAATCATTGACATAACATTTGACGTTATGCTGACGTTTCCACTACGCTATCTTCGATTTGAATAGTACCCCATGTGCATTATGCAATGCACATGTAAAAGGGCGTAATTACTATTGAAAATAATTTCCCCATGCTAAGACACAAAGTTGATGAAGTACAATTCCAGACGCAGTTTTACAAACTGATGAAAGGGAAGCGGAAACAGTCTTTATGGCGACAAAACGTAAACACTGAAGCGTATATACTGTAATTGTTATTTAGTCTCATTATCACTCTGATGTAATATCAGAGCGTGATAAAAGGGTGCAAAGATATTTTCATCAAGCTTCGAAATTTATACTTTTGAAGAAAGCAAATTACGATAGTGTGAAATTTTACTCTTTGGCCGATTCAATTCACCCCGCGTTAATCACTCTTGTTTGTAAAATTGGTTTCACTGTTGACTTTTTTTATGCGCATTTTCGTTGATAAATGCTTTCAATCTTATTATTGCTTTATTCATGATGTCTCATATTCTTTGTTTCATTTACAATATAAAAAAGTGAGAATTTCGAGGAAAATCTCTTCATTTTATCAAAAGTGTTATGATAATAATTATAGAAACTTTACTAGAGTTACCCAAGAAAAGCTTCGTTATCTTTAACTGCATCATTCAAATGATTCTTGTACAGACTTCTCTGAAGACGAACTTTTGACTTTTTAGAGAATCACTGACTAGAAAAGTTGTCAATACTCCGAGGTGGCACAGCGCCTTTGTAAGAAAATTTAACATTTTTTGCCATTTTCACTATGATCATAATGTCCCTTTATTTTTCACCATTCACACCCAAAGAAATCGACTGAAAGAAACGTGTCATTCAATTTGATTTAAAATGTAACCCGAGATAAACTAATTTATGTCAAAAACTACAAAACATTTCAAAACAGAATTATGTAGTAGACACCCAAACAAACTGTTTATCCTTACTATAGTCATCAAAAGTTAGGTAGCAATCGTGCGCATTCGTGTCTTATGTCTTGCGTCAAAATATTTTCTTTCAAAACATCATGTAACATTAAATATTGCAAGTATTCATTGGTTATAAAATGTTCTTTTTTCGTAGATTTTATAATACATTAATTTTTACCTAACAAGAATTAGAAAGAGTTGAAATAATTTAATTTATTTATAGAATAAAACTTTCCATAAAAGGAAAAGAATAACACACAAAAATACTGGACGCATTCGGATGAAAAAAGGAAGTCTTGTTCAAGGGGTTTGAGTCAGTTTCAAATAGGCTTAATATGCACTCAAAATACTTAATGCCCCTGAAATAGTTCACGCTCTTACAAGGCCAGCCGTTATCACGACGTTTAACACATAGATATTACATTCATAAAATTATGATATTTCAACACAATGCCCCTTTTTATATACATGACGTAAGACCCCAGCTGTTCTAACAATTAAACCAAAAATATTTTCAAGAGCCATTGTAACAAAAATTCTGCAAGCAGTAAGGTTTTGAGCAGGTCTGATTTCAAGCGATAGCTCGTGTAAGGCCATCACATTTTTTAAAACATTTATTGTGTTAAGTTTCGTACTCGGCACATATTTTGTCTGTCGTTATACAAAACAGACAAACAGCAGTAATTAACCATGGACCTTTTTAATTATCTCACCTGTAACTTGACACGATTACGCCCCTTCGAGAAGACATCGGAATGAAAACCATTCAGTACGAATATGACACGTTTTCAGATCATCTTTAAAAGATTATACTGATGACTTTGTCATATAACCATCATTATGATTCTCTGAGCTATCTTTTAAGATTTTAGCCAGATCCTTGTGGGTACATGTATTTCTTCTTTGTTACCTAGCACTGGGGATGACACTTTTTTTTTTAGCGAAATGATAATTTTAATTCTCGGCATATCGGTTGATTGTTCAGCCTTTCTTCTCAGTCAGTCACTTACTGTACATGTATGAATTATGTCATTTCTGTCATTCAATAACGAATGAAACACATTAGTGATCACACGTGCCATTATATACATTATTAAATGTATGCTCCTCATCGTGAAACAATTTACTATCTTGAATTAGGGTAATCCATCTGACACTGAAAACTAAGACCAATATCACCTAACATAAAATTTGAGAGGACCTTCGTGTAAGTAGGAAGGTTATGCACGTGTAAAGCCCGGTACACACGGTAAGACTAGTCTTATAAGATATGTATCATACGATTTTATGTCTCGTAAGACTCTACCGTACACACGGTAATACAAATCTTGTAAGACTGTAAACAAAAAGTGTACCCCACGTGGTTTTCTCCCGCTAAAATATCTCATTAAATGAAGACAAATAAATTGCAACAATATATAATACAGGCGTGAAAGGAATTGACTCGAAAGAAAATAGATTAAAAGTAGATACTGGACAAAGCCATGCACGAAGTTGAGAGAAACATTTAGTGTCCATCATGGACTCGCAACGAAAGCACTCCTAAAAGTAACAGAAAATCTAACCAGAGCCCTACCACTTGGATATTTTTGGTTGAACACTTCCCTCGAAGGATTCCATAATTCCCCTTCCACTTCCGAAAATGTAAAATCAATTAAAATTAATTTTTCCATGTCTAATTTGGGAATTTGACCACCATTTGAGCACAGGTATTTCGGGGTTTTCCATGTCTAAATATTTTTAGTTACAGATGTTGATAAAAAATGAGAACAGAGCGATTTCATTGGTCAAAGATAAAAAAAATCTTATAAGACTTGTATTAAGGATAGAGCAGTGCTCTATCGCTAATACAGTCTTATATGATTTTAAAAATCTTATAATACAGTGTATTAAGGGGGTACACACGGTAAGATTCTGTATTATAATACAAGTCTTATAAGACAAATCTTACCGTGTGTACCGGGCTTAACCCTAGTAGCAATACCATTATGCTATGAATGTGGCAAAATGACCGTCCAACGTCGGTTCCAGCAGCACACTGGATTCTTTGATAATTTTTTGTGTCCTATGATATTACATGTTTCAATGATATTATGGTCCTCTTGGTGTGTGCCCTGCTTTTTATATCATTTTCCCTAAGTGTATGTATGGTTGTTTCGTATGATGTCTACTGCAATTCGTAATACTTTAGTGTGTGTTCCGCTGTGGTCATGCTGGAAATCCTTCCCTTCTCTTTTTCAATACTGATAAGTTCCTCATTCTTGAATTCAATGCATTAAATTTTATACTTTAGACATATAGTACTTATGTCATCTATATATTAAAACTATAACCTGATGAAATTGTTACTACATGCACGTACAGGTTACATAATTGCTTATTATTACGATCGCCTATAGCGGAATGCTGTGTGATGAATTATTACATATTTCTTTTAACAAACAAAGGGAATCCGAAAGAGCAAAAAGTAACAATAACAGTAAAACATCAGTTGGCGGTACTTGTTTTCGTTATTGATGTTTAAGGTTTTTGAGTGATACCTAAGAGGCCGCTGAACAATAAAACAAAAATAACACAGACTTGTAACTATAAATATAATGTGAGATGAGGAAACCATAACATATCACAAGCTTAGCCTCTCATACGTTACGTCCTTCGTCTCAGTGCTGTATTTTGGTAGGACTGTCCTTCTCACCGTCCGTCGTCTAAACTAGAATAATTTCAATACAATAGTGCTGTGATGGAGATGGGCTACGAATAAGCATCGAAATTTAATCTTAATTTTGAACAAATAGATGCTGCAAAATCTTACAACGTCCTATTGGAAAAACGAGCGTCACTATGTAAACGTAATCAATTCTAGAAGGAAAAGAGCAAAATAGGACACGGATTTCTTCCGAAAGGGTACCAAAGCACAGGTGGATAATTTTCGAATAAGGCAGATAAAAATAGGCAGCATCTTTAGTAATTCCAAAATGCGTAGATAAATCAAAGATAGCGAGTCTGTCTTTTTCGTTTCTTACCGGCAAGACAAGACAAGATAGCTTCTAAGGGCTTATTTTCTCACAAATAACTCTGTGAAAGTGATTCAATGATAAATGTGAAGGAAAAGTTTAACAAAAAGAAAAAAATATTATTTCATAGATAATTGATGGCATCGAATAAAACGTTTTTAAAGGTTTTTTTAAATCTTTTTGGCTCAAATGCTCAAGTATTTTTGTTGAGTGTCACTTTTATCTTCTTTATCTATGAATAACAAACTATCAACTACTTCCTGGTTGCACCGATTCCGTTAAGCTCTTTTGATTAGAACTACAGAAACTTTTTTTTCTGTTTTCTTCAATCTACTTACGTTATATACATGTAACGCATCCCCGCTGTGCTTTACATGTATAATGGGAACAATTCTATTTTTTATGAAATAAAGATGTTTATATCATTAGTTTCTGCCAGAATGAAACCTACATCTTGATGATGCAAACCTTCCGCCCAATCCAGAGACTTCAAAAGTGCGTGGAAGAGAAACTTGTACATACCAGTATAGATCTATATCATTTCATATGTCATATCTTGCTAGTCTTATTCATGTTTTATTGAATACATCAGTATAACACATAATTCTAATAATTTTGTCTTACCTTCTCGACTTCGAGACTGAATAACTGATAGGGACTTCTTTAATGTTTATTTCATACATGATTTCTCACATATTCACAGAGTTATCCTCATAAAAAGTGCAAAATGACAAATCGATCATCCACAGGGGGAGGGGATGGATGATAAGCTTACACGTGCGACGTTGACCTACGACGTCATAACTGACGCGCTGCGTCCCTTCAGTCTTGATCAAAAGACGGCAGAAAAGTATAGGAAAATTATTATTTTTGACGTTTTTGAGACATGGGGAGAAAAATAATCAATCGCCGGGTATGAGCATGAACAAGGAAACCCAACCCTCGTGTCCGTGATTTGCTTTTGTCTATGAGTCGGCAAACCTCGTCATGGTACAAGCAAATCCCGCACACTCGGGTTGGATTTTCTTGTTAATGCTCACATCCAGCGATAAATTTGATAAATATTGTTTTATCAATTATTCATGAGTGAAAGTCAAACAAAAGCCTTAATCTATATTTAATGGGTATACACAACCTTTAAGGATACAAAACTTAAGGAAATATAAAGGATTCCGTAATGGAACAAAAACTGAATCCCCTAATGTAAATGAGATCAGGTGCCCGGGGAGAGTAAGTATCTACTACCTGCTAGAAACACCTGTCACTGTGGCCGTGCACAAAAAGTCAAAACTGGAGAATCTGTTAAATTCTGTGGTGTTTAGTTTTTGGGGTATTATTCTAACATGGAATATGGACAACGATATGTTATAGCGTGTTACGAAGTTGGTCGCTTACAATTTATGTAAGATTGGTTCAGTAATTTCTCTTTTAGATTACTTTTCCCCAAGAATCTTTGTAGTTTGAGTCTGCTTTGGAACAATATTGCAATTGCTATAAGAATACAAAATATGCAAGGGAAGAAGTTGACGTTGTCATTAATTGAAGTATTATGCCATTGTCGTCATAACATGAGATCCAAACATGAAGCGGTATATTGCTGAGTTATTGCTTTAAGTGATCTCTTTCACTTTTTGTTAACTCTGATAGATAGAGCAAATGTAATCCACAAATTTTATTTAATTATTATTTAGGTGCAACTTATGAATCTATCTGTACGGAAGGAAGAATATTGCTTCTTTCTGCGATAAAACAAGTACTGAACAAACTCATTTTCATACGAGTATAGGGATCTATCTGTCATTGATCTTTTCTTTAATATTAAAATATGTTATATTCCACATCGATTTTCATTACTTGTTCTGTTTATCAACTTATTTTCTGTGTAATTAAGAAACTTTGTACGTTTTCTTTCATGACGAACATGTGCAGTATGAACTTTGTTACCCAAGGTGTATATTGGGTACATTATCCATGGTGTATATATTGGGTACATTCGGTGCTCTTTACCAATATATGGATACACAAGGATTTGTGAATGGAATCCAATATCAACTGAATCATTTCCTACGTAATCTCCAGTAATAAAAAATGTACCTAATCAGTAATAGTTTGAAATTGAAATCTACATCATATTTCATATGCCTTACAAAGTTTAAGATAGACTGAGGAAAAGTACTAAAATGCTTTGTATCAAACTCAGGTTGTCATAATATATGTATCTAATACATTTTATAATACACAGCTAAAAAAAATAAGGGAGCAAGATTTATATTTTCATTTATCAGATCTTTGTGGTTGCTTATTCTATGTAATGAACGAAAATGCATTTTGACATATTCATTGGTCATTTCTCATTTACTTGTGACTGTATTAAATAGATGTACAATTACACTTGATTAGACACGATCACATAGACTTGCTGGTTCCAAATAATGTTTCATTCTATGTACCATTATGTTACAATGCAAAAATGGCTCCTTTAAATTTTTTGAGCAGTGTATTTGAGTTATTGTCGCTAGCTTTTCTTTCGATTGTTGCATGTTTGTCTGATGGTCGCTCTATTCAAGCTTTTTTTTTATTATTATACGAATATATCGTGCATTAATTCCATACATTGCATGTTTAGAGCTTTCTCTCTATTAGCATGATTTATTGTTTGAGAAGAGGAGAAAATATCCCTCATGTACAATTTACCATCAATTGAGCCATAGTATTTCCTTACGATTTCATACGATTTGAAGACATATAATCCAATTCACATGAAACTTGGTACGTAGATGTGAGACAGCATTTTGTATTTACCAACAATGCTTATGAAGAAATGGTTTACACATTGTAGTGAGTATTTAAGGAGTCACGCTCATAAAATATACGGTGTATCGGCTTTCGGTTGGGTAGTTTCGCCCATAACCAAGACGATCTCGGTACAAAAATACCTGATATAAGATATTAATTGGGTCATATTCGACTGGAAACTTATCACAATCATTACACGCATGGCCATCTTTATAGAAGATATGCTAAAACACCCAAGTCGGCTTTTCAAAATTTGCATCCGTTAAAACGTCCCTCCCTAGGAGGCATTGTGGTGTACAATGAGCGATAAGAGGAGGGATTAGGAACTGATGTTCTCCTACGTTTGCAAATTGATATTGTTTTGAAAATTCCAAGCAATATTTATCGATGTACACGTACCTAAGTTGACAAAGCTATCATGATTAAAGTTTTTCTAATCAATAACAATTTTGTTCTCCGGTTTGCAAACTTTGAAATAATTCTTTCTTTCAATTCATTTGAAGTTTAAACTTCCGGAGTTTGTGCACCTTTATTTTTCCGGGAATTTTCCTTATTGTTTCCTGGAATTATTTTGACACGTTATGATAACGAATAATTACCGATTTGACAAGAATAAGTGCCTGAATACAATTATCCCCGATTGCCGTTCCCGGGAACCAATCGACAGGTAACAGGTGAGTTAGCGAGATAGCCACCACCGTGCTAAATTGGATCTATAAATTCGATTTAAACTTCTAAGGATATGAACTCAATTCAATTAGGGTTTTACACAAAACAGATTTGTAAATACTCCAGAAATGGAATTCAATAAACCGGCGTTAGTAATGAAGTAAAAATGAGAGTTTTGTCAACAAAGTACCCGTTAAAAGGCTTTCTCAGTTCACTGACATGTTGGTTTGCTCATTTTTACAACTTTAAGATAAACTCTGCAATTCATTTTCATAATTGCTAGGTAAAAAGGTTTTGTCATTCCTTATTTGACTTTAGATGATGACTACAAAGGTTATAAAGGGTTTAAATGATCAGGAAATTTAATTGTTGATTTTAAAGAGGTTATTCTAAATGAGGGCTATGGAAGTAGGCATGGTTCATAATGCCACTGAAGCAAGTTTATTTGTCATTATTTAGTAGATAGATGTATACATGTATACCAATGAATATGACTTGAATCATAAGTTCTTTAAAGTTTGCTATTTTATTCGAACTTGTTATTCTTTTATATTTTAGAGTAAGCTGAAGTATAAAAAACTTTCCACCTTTTCCCCGTCATCTTTTTTTTTCTGTTTTCTGAAAAAATATCCGTTCGAATGTAATAAAAAGACCGGAATGATATTAATAACTTACCATTCATATTAAATTTGTTCTTATCCACCCCAAGTACACCAATACAACAATTAAAACAAAGAAGTCTGAAAATATGCCGTATTACATTGACAGCTGAAAAGTAACACTTTGATAAACTTTTGGCCAACCAGATGAGATTGTTCCAGCTCTAGAACGAAGAGGCATATCATTTGTTACGTCTTCAAATTTTTAGCATTCACCATACAAGAACAGATAAATTTGCAGCATGGACCGGACATGCACATTTCGGGTAATCAACCCTCATAAGTAATTCTTAATTCAAACAATGAAAAATGTCCAAAAATACCGAATGAAGTAGCAGGATGGGTGGAATATGATGCTACAGGACCCACTTTTCAGCAATTTCGAGAAAATTGTTTGAACAGAAATTTTCGAATACGTTTAAAGAAGCGATCAACCGAAGTTGATCGGACTTGACTACTAAAGTTAGAGGGAGAGGGGGGACCATGATTTCTGTCAGACTACCTCATTAATTTGTACACACCAGGAAAACGTGTCAAAAACTAAGCTCTGAAAAAGTTGAGGCAGTTTGGCATACCATTATAACTAGCGAAGGTGATTATGTAATCCCATTATGTCATTTGTTTTGTATTATTCTCGCTGAGTACAATAGGTGTCATCTTCACAGTACACAATGCACACCTCTTTTTTGGGGGTTCAGTTTCCCTCTTTGTACCATGGGCCCGCGAAACTACCCTGAAAGACAATAACCTGTCTGGATCTACAATGACGTGGCGAAGATTTGTCTATGTCGTTTTTTAGGTACAGATTTTAAGGTCTTATTATTGAGGAATCAATCAATCAAGGAGTCTATTCTTTTATTCTCTACCGTCTTATCTTTCACATTTGCATTATTTTGCTGCTTTCTACCTTCGGCAATTTTTTATTAAATATTTTCAAAATTTGATCCCCTTTATATTGCATGTTAATTGATTATTTGTTTCATCTAAGCGCATCTAGGAAGGGATTTTCATATAATGTAGCATCATATCCCACCCATCCTGCTACATCTTTCGGTACATTTTTTGACATAATAATTTTCACCCTCTTTGGCCATATTACATTGTTTAGATTGAGGATCACCGACGAGGGTTGAGTACCCGAAACGTGCATGTCTGGCCCATGCTGCAAATGTATCCGTTTATAAATGATGCTATTGAATTTGACGTATAACATTTGAACTACTTGGTGAGTACCACTGCTGGTGGACCAGGAGTCCCCAAGGGCACATGAAGCCAAGTTCGATCAACTTCGGTTGATCGTCAGTCTCTTCAACGCATTCAAATTTTTTTGGTACTAAAATTCTTGAAATTTCTAAAACGTGGGTTTTGTAGCATCATATCTCACCCATCTTGCTACATCTTTCGGTACATTTTTGGACATAATAATTTTCACCCTCTTTGGCCATATTACATTGTTTAGATTGAGGATCACTGACGTCATGTCTGGTCCATGCTGCAAATTTATCCGTTTATAAATGATGCTATTGCATTTGAAGACGTTTAACATGTATATGATTATTTGTACGATGATAATTTTATGAAGGTTGAAGAAATTAGAAATGAAAAATGATTAATTTTAAAACATTTTTTTTATTTCATGTTGTTCCAGTTTTAAGAGAATTGTGACAGCAGAAATTTATATGTTGAGTTTTTGCAATATCATGACATTTGATATTGGACACAGCGGCGCTTTGATCTTCAATTTGTCTTTTCACTGCGTTATGAACGGTCATTTAACCTCTATAGTATCAAATGAGATATGTATTGGCAGAATCAATTACGATGTAGAAATCGGACACCCGAGATTTGAAAATTTGAATTTCATTGCAATAAGTTAAATAATCATAATTTTAAAAATATTTGTTGAAAATTTGCTGACGCCAACATAAGATATGTGACTTTGTAGACAATGCTCTTTACATTTATTGCCAAAAATAATTTTTTAGTTTACAATGATTGCATTGCTCTCTTGAAAAATCCCATGAACATATCTCAGACTGAACATTGCTAAATAATTTTTATCAGAATGTTCTTGGGGTCTTTGACGTCAAAAACAGCACTTATACTTTACAAGATATGTTAATTGTGCCTCAGGAGAGGATGACAGTGGCACATGTACCAAACACGACTCTCATCCTTCATTTCACAAAGACTACAGAATACTTATTTTGAACATTATACGATTAGATTAAACATATAACACTGAATTATTTATTTCTGCCAGAATTATTTTGGCAAAAACGTGCCCGCCTCAAACGCGATGTACAAAGAAACCACTTATACCATTGCATAGACCATATTGAACATGTCCAAAATCTACCTTTTGATTACCTGCATCATACCTGACAGGTGTGTAAAACACCTTTAAAGTTTAATTTCCCATGGGAATTTAAAAAATCCCATGGGAAATTTCAATATCCCATGGGAATTCTTAATTTCCCATGGGATATTGAAAATTCCCATGGGAATTTTTCATTTTCCCATGGGATTTTTTTTCTCCCATGGGATTTTTTTCTCCCATGGGAATAAATAATTCCCATAGGAATTTTTTTCTCCCATGGGAATATTCTTACTTCAAAAATATTCCCATAGGAGAAAAAAAATCCTATGGGAGAAAAAATTTCCTATGGGAACTTTAATTTCCCATGGGAGAAAAAATCTTCCCATGGGAAATTTAAAACTCCCATGGGAATATTTAAACTCCCATGGGAGAAAAAAAACATGCTGTCTTGCAAGACTTAATGTACAACAATTAAGCTTATAAATACATAAATCAGAAGTTATTTTTCTTTCTTCTAAGCTTTTGATCATATCTGTCTGTGAATCTCACTTTAGAAGTTGTAAGAGAAAAAGTAATGTTCAATTTAATTCGTTTTAGGCATTTTTGATAACAATGATCAAATCTTAAAAGAGCAAATTCAATACCAATTTTTCTACCATAACAATGTCATAATATTATCCATCATGTTCATATAAACTCATTACAATTAAGAAGTAACAACTAGCTAGCCGTGGTTTATTGTCCAGTAATTCCAGGAGTTGCATGAACCAATCACATTATCACCTAGCCGCGAAATGACAAGGAGATAATTTGATTGGTTTATGCGACGAGGAGAATTACTGGATAATAAGCCACGGATAGCTTTAGTTATTATTTCTATTCAAATATATTCTGATTAATACAGACAACAAATAGTTTATGTAGTTTTCAGAAAAAGAGTGTGTGAGAGTATGCGCGTGAGAAGGCGTGACTTATCTGACCATGAATATGTTGAAGAAAGAGCACGGGCGAGTTCTAAACAGATATTGCAAAAGTTTTTACAACTTACCAGACATTTTTAATTTCTATAAAAATTCAAACATGTTTATTAAGAAAAAGTTTAATATTTTACCAGACCGAAGCAAATTTTACCTGATTTGTCTGGTAAGTCCGGTGACTTTTGGATTGTCTGGTTCTAAAGCATAAATAGGGAGAAAATCTCAAAATGAATGGAACGGCAAAGCCAAAATGAAGTACTCACCATCATATAACATATACCAAAATTTACGACTAAGCAAGATTGATTGAGTGGTATCAACTTCATTTAAATTTTTGCATCATAAAGTATTCAAAATTGTGTTTATTCAGTTTCTGAAGTGAGCCGCGCGGACAGTTAAACATACTATTTAGTCTATGACAATAGACAGCCTACATACAAGTAACAAGAAACATGATCTACCAAGTCATGCAATTTGAAGTATGTTAAAGAAGCATAAATTTTCCATTCTCTCCAGTACAGCTTGAAGTACAACTTGCATGGTTATGTTTCATGAGCATCAGAGGAAATTCGAACAATATTGTGTTTCTATCCGTACTGTACTTGCATAAAATACGCCAAATATCAACATTTGAATGCTATAGACATTGAATGACCCATCAACTCAGATATATATTATGAAGATATTCTGTAGATTGTCGAGTCTCTCAACGCAACGTGCGACGCTCAGCATCTCCAAGGCCAGATAACATGCAGAACCGTGAACGTTTCAATCAGATCCGACAAATCAGTGTTTAAATTACGGGCTTGAACATCCCCCTCCCCTAACTGGACCCATAACGTGTTCTGGATCCACACATGGGTATACTTTTAAAGATTTTTTTTAAACTTCTTGATTTGTGTAATACTGTATACATATTTTTTTCTTTACGCTAATTTATCTGAAAAAAAAGATTAAACACGTTTTCTTCAAAACTTCAGGGTGAGACACCAGACTCCCAAATACAAATGATCGAGGCCTCCGGACCATCCCCAACTAGGCATCAACCATTCGTGGAGGCGGACAGGGGGTACCTCTCTCCCCCTACCCCCCCCCCCCCACCCCTCCTTTTCACCCGCCCCATTTCTTCCATCCCTTTTCTTCCTTTCCCTCCCTCCTTCCTCCCCCTCCTCCCCCTCCCTTTCACCCTGTCCACCCCTTCATTCGTGCATCGAATCAGCCAGGCCTATGGGCCGACACAATCCACTCACCCACTCACCCATCCCCCACCTCCGTCTCTGGATCCGCCCTTATTAAAAGTCCCCATTTATATATGTATCTTTTATTAACTTTGAATCATCTACAGCAGCTGCTGCTTTCAAAATATATATTTTTTTAATATGTCAAAAGTAATAAATTTATGAATCGCAAGCGATATAAGTCCCCTACCGGCATTAATCCATGTCCTTCAACTCTGCCTTGACAGACCTTAACTTACACCAAAAGATGAATCCAGCATCAAAATAAGTTCAATGTGTGTCTTAGGAAAAGGTCTGGAAAACAGGAAAATTCAATGAAATTTGCTATGAGGTCACTTGTAAGAACAAATAAATCAAACCCAACTCCAACATATATTCTTTATCATACAAACATGAAAGACTCGAAACTGAATAGTTCTTGAAATTTGCTTAGTTCAAGGGCCATAACTCTTGTAGAAATGCGTCAATCAAATTGAAACCCGAACTAGGTTTGTATCACACTGAGATATATTCAAATACCAAAAATGATTTCAATATCTGCAATACCTTGGGAGAAAAGTCCGAAAACTGATAATTTCATGAAATTTGCTAAGTCCAAGGGTCATAACTCTTGTGAAAATAGGTCAATCGAAACCAAACTCGAACTTGATCTGTATAACACTAAGATGTAATCTTAGAAATTATTTCAATATCTACAACGAGAAAAATCCGGAAAACTGAGAATTTCATAAAATTTGATAAGTCCAGGGGCCATAACTCTTGTAAAAATAGGTCAATCGGAAACAAACTCAAACTTGAGCTGTATAACACTAAAATGTATTCACATATAAAAGATTGTTTCAATATCTGCAATACCTTGGCAGAAAAGTCCGGAAAACTACGAATTTCATGATTTTTTTTAAGTCCAAGGGTCATAACTCTTTGTAAAAATAGGTGAATCGAAAGCTAACTCGAACTTGATCTGTTTCGCATTGAGATAAATTCACATGCCAAAAATGAGTTCGATATATGCAACGACAGCGAAAAAAAGTCTGGAAAACTAAAGTGTGACGGAAAGACAGACGGACGGACGGACGGACGGACGGACACACAAACGGGGTGGAAACTATACATCCCCTCCGGCGAGCCGGTTGGGGACTAATAAGGAGAATATTAGTCCTGAATTCAAAAGCATATGGAAAACTAAGGTTCAGTTAGTCGTTTCATTTTCTATGCACTTGATATACAAAGTATCTCCAAAAGATAAAGATTCAGACACAGGTTTATAAGTTTTTGGATATATTATTATTATAAATGAATTTCTGAAAGACATCGTTATTAGTATATGTGTTCACTTTAAATGATTCAGAAATGAAAGTTAGAAAAAAGACATCTGTTTTGACATATCAGAGTTTCTTATGAAATCCATAAAATCGTTCTTATCTCAAGATTGATTATCAATTCAAACAATCATCTTCAAACTCGGCCATATTGCACCATTTTCATCCATTATTCGCAAAATTTTCCAGGGAGGCACCCGGATCCCCTCCCACACAGTTCTATTCCTTGGCGCTTTGCGCATTGAAGTTCTCTCCCGACACAATAAACCCTCTGGATCTGCAGCTGAATATGTATTATCATGACGGACCTCCTCCCGCACCTGCCCCCTCGGTGCTTCGTGCAATTACCTCAGTCCCGCCCCGATAAAAGACTCTGGATCCACAGCTTGGAAGTTTTGGAAGTCTTGGAAGTTTTGGAAGTCTAGACATTTAAAAAACGTTAAAAAATGAATAAACTTAAATTTGTGTTTTGTTATGGGTATGCAACACACAGCAAGTGCGATTTATCGTACATGTAATGCGCTTGCTGTGTTTTGCATACCCGTAACATAACGCAAATTATGACATTTATTCTCAGTGGCGGATCCAGCGTCCCCTTTGCCGGGGGTCAAGGGGCGAATTTGTCGATTTTTAGCAGAAATATACCTGTTTGATAAATTTTTGGGTCAGTGCCGGGGGGGGGGGGGGGGCGAATGCCCCCTCCGCATCCCCCTAAATCCGCCACTGATTCTATACATATGCGCTACAGTTTTGAAATCACGTTTTTCTAGGTAAAAGGTGACGTTAAAATTCAGGTCACCGCGGATATAATTTTCAGGTTGGAACAACCGTGGTGGCTTTTAATTATGTGCAGAAATGAAACACGTTTGTATATCAATAGCTGCATCTGGTTGTGCATATATTTATATGTGGATATGTAGTCCGAGAACCTGACCCGAACCCAGGTTTTGACTGGTTGTTTTTAGGTTGGACCCCAACCGTCAAATTAAGCGTGAAAGGCTTGGTTTATATCAGGTTTTCGGACTAGTGGGTTTGAAGACTGGATAACATTTTATGCAGTACCGATATTCAGCCAACGTATACTTTGCGTTCCAAAAAAAATAAATGTGTTTATGAAACACGAATGCCCCCGGTGGCATCTTTGTTAATATAAGCATCTTTTTCTGTTAAGTAGATGAAAGTTCAGGGTTAGTGTCACAAGGTTAAAAATGGTGTTATCAATTGCAAAATCATGTGAAATATCCAAGCCCTATCACTTACTATTCAAAAGTTATTCCACATTCTACAGTTTTTGTTCAAAGGTCAAGGTTACTCGATCAAAAAGTTTGATTCGAAAATGTACCCATTTCCAAAATGGTTTAGTTTAAACATATATTTTATTCAATAATTACATTATTGAAAAGGATTGGACCATAAGTTATATAAACATTAGACACGGCCCTTTCCTATTAATTACAATTAAACACGTATATATGTCATAAGATGCATAACATAACAAATATACATTTGTATCAAATATTTTTTTATCCATACGACAGTAGGGGAAACGTGCCAACAAGGATGGGTGCTTATAGTAATAGGGTATGTGAAAAAAATGGTTCATCCAAAGTCTTCAAAGAAATGGGTGTGTATACGGCATATATAAAAAAGGCTTTTTGTAGAGCCTTTTTAATTTGCCGACCCCCCCCCCCCCCCCCCCCCCCCGCCGAACTTGCCAAAAACGGCGACTTTTCCCGTTTTGAAATAATGTATTACATTTATTTTTCATATCCATAAGCAGTACAAACGCTAAGACTGAGGGCTTGACAAGCGCTCCACCCCCTTGAAAAATATTATACATCCAGTCCAAGCATAAATCAATGTGAAATTTGAAACTGTTCACCATGGCTCTTTCTCCACGCGATGTTTGGTGACCGTCGCTTCATCAGCGAGACAGAAGTTTTCGTCTACAGTTACAGCACAGATCATGCAGACAAGATCACGCAAGAACCATGTAGAGATTGAATTTAAGGTAAATTTAATATTTACATGTACTAATCAATGCAAATTTATTTAATTCATTTTGGAATCTGAACGAATCTGTCAACATTCTTCATTCATTCATTCATTCATTCATTCATTCATTCATTCATTCATTCATTCATTCATTCATTCATTCATTCATTCATTCATTCATTCATTCATTTCAATAATCTGCAAGTTTTAACTTTTTACTATCTTAATCGAATTTGAATTATCGGTATGTTTCTTCCATTATATGATTTAATCAGTATAATATAATGTATAATGTATATATAATATTACATATTATCATCATATAATATTACATCATTATACGGATGAGATTGAAACCAGATCTGTACATGCTCCCGGTTTTGTTATGTCGCGTAGAGGCTCTACGCAAGATCTGGTTAAAATTGGCATAAAATGGGACCAAGGTTGAATTATTTAAAAGATTTTAAAAATTATGTATAAACTACTCTCATACTCATGCAGGCTCACTTCCAGATCGAGTTGACCCCCATCTTTGAATAGTTACTGTACATAGTCTTCTTAATTGGCATAAACTATTTCGGTATGTTTCCTTTTGTGACAAAAAATGATCATGAACTTGAAACATTTTATATGAATATTGATTCTTTTATCTCTTTTTCCCCCCTTCTTTTATTTATTATACTGTAGTCATTATTTTCATTTCTCCTCATGCAAGACAGCACCCCCCCCCCTTTTTTATATGATGTGTTCTTCCCGCTCTCCATCTCATTTATAATCCCTCCATCAGTCGATCTGTTTTTCCATTTTTTCTATAATACATTCTATGTTCGTTCGTATTGTACATTTTGTGTTCACAATAGGTGTTATTATGTCTTGATATTTTGGCTGGTTATCAAAGTACGTCATCCTTTATTTTCATTTGGTATGTGCATACCTAAGGTTGGATTTCTATAAGAATATACATACCCAATTAATATGGTATAATTACAGTTTATTTCGTAAATGTGGTCATCAATAAATATTAAGACTAATAAAGGTCCTATGATAAAACCTTGTATAGGGCCTAGGATAGAACCTTGTGGGACTCCAGCATTAATAATATGTACTTTTCGTTGAAAATCTCGATTTCTTGAGGTCAAATAAATACAAATTACTGCAACTCAGAAAATCTTTTGACACCTCTATTTCTAAGAAATTGTAACAATTAAGTAAAATGTTTTTGTTCTAGGTAAAATTTATGGAATTTTATTTCAAAAATTGTACTTTTTCCATCGTGCGCAAAAAAAAAAAAAAAAAAAAAAATGGTAAGGCAATGAGGCAGACCTCGGTCATATCTTTTAAAAAAGTTTTTGTCAAGAAATTTTTTATAAAAAAAATCTGATAATCTACTAGAGGAAATATGGTCACCGGTTTATACATGTAAGTGCATGACCGGCGGTACTTCAAACTACGCATCCGATGACCATTCGGCGACTTGTTGTTTATTGGAAGTGTAGTGTCAGGGCATTGGCGCAAGTCGTTGACATGTTACGTAATACCATAGACCATGTGAATTGGTCCCTTCTAAGGGGTGACCACTGACCATGCATAAGAATTCAACATTAAACTCTTTGATCCGCAGTTAAACACAAATTCGAGTTGAATACAATATTATCAGGGTATATATTATAAATCAATATAATTACTGAAAATTGTAAAAATTTTCTAAATTTCTTAGCATTAATTGATACAAAATTGAAAAATGGCTCCAAAAGTTAACTTGTATACAAAATATCTGAGAAGCGTGCATGTCCTTGAAATTCACTGTCTGTTATATATATGTACAGGTATTCATAAAGAACACCTGCTTTTATCAACTAGGTTGCATAGGAAGATCAGTCGGATAACCCCCCCCCCCTTGTCTGGTCAGTTATTAAAAGAATAAATTAATTGGGGAGGGGGTTGACAGGGGAAAAGTTAACATATAGAAAGCTAAATAGATTCCTACCATTATGAATACAAATAAAAATAAATAAATAAAATAAATCAGTAAACAGAAATAATAATAATAAAAAATATGGATGTTAATATTTGAAGACGGGATTCTTGCTCATTAACCATTTATATTATCTTCTACAAATTTACACAAAAATCGATATATTTTTTTCGACTTACTTCGCTCGCCGATGCATGAAACTAAAATTGATATGATTTTTGATAACCATCGGTCTTTAAGAATGAATGCATCTCTTGACAGAGTATACCTCATTTCTTCGCTCGCCAAATTCCATACATCTATGCATGAACTGGAACAAGTAATTGTAAAGAAGAATTTTACAAAATTTTGCGTACATGCAGTCAACCCCTCCCCTTCCTTTAAAAATAATCGAGTCCTCACCCCCTCCCTCCACCTTTATGAAAAAAAAAAAATCCTGGATTTTCCTAAAAAGATTTGCGGTGTCCAACAAATAACTGAAGCCAACATCGGAAATAAACATTTCACAGTTAAAAAAAACGGCCTGGTCCGGCCTTTAATAAATGTATCTATTGAAATGGTTAAATTATATAAATGTATATTGTAATGACATATCTTTATTTTCATACATCGAAAATAAATTCTCTCTCCCTCTCTCTCTCTTCAAATGCACAAAAACCGTAAACATATTGTAAGGAATCGACATTTCCCAGTGGCGGATTCAGCCGGGAGGGGGGGGGGGAGGGGGCACGTACCGTGCCCAAAAAAGGGGCACAAGTTTATGACATGCCTTTGGAAGCATTAAACTGTTGATTCCTGACAAAGATCTATGAAATTAGTCCGAAATAGCCCAAAACACCCCCAGAAACCACCGATTTGAATAAATTTTCCAAAATTTTCTCGGGGATAGACTGCCATGTCCATCGTCTGTACACAAGCCACATTGAATCACGTTCATATAGGACTTTCTTCATCTGAGGGTTTGAATCGGGAATAGTAGCCCTATGCAAAGAAGGGAAGAGATCTCCAACAAGTCATAAAACGCTTATACTACTTTATTAGATTTTCGATATAACTTTCTATAAAACTATAAAATTTAAATTTCTTTCTTTCTTTTTTTTTTTTTTGCTTTTTTTTTAAGATCGTTTTTTAGGTCATTGAACAATTAAAATTGTTTGACCAGATTTGGACCGGCACCTCCAAGAGTTTTGTCATGCATGATTTTCTTTATTTTTAGAATCGAACTGCCAATGAATAATTATAACTTTCTATCTGGACGATGCAGAGCATGGGGCACCTATGATCTCTTGTTTTTCAAGGACATTTACAAAATGTTATTTTCTTCACCTTAGGCACGGTCCATTTGATATTCGGGGGGGGGGGGGGGGGCTTGGGTTTTTTTCGAAAAAAATAATTTTGCTCTCAATTTTGATGAGAAAAATAAATTTGTTTATGGTGTGACAGAAAAAAATAATCTGAATTTGAAGAATTACCATAAAATTTCGCTAAAATTCTTGAAAATTTTCCGGCTCGCTTCGCTAGCCGCAGTTTTCAAATTGTTTCAGAATTTTTTGGGTCGCTTCACTCGCCATAGTTTTCTATCAAAACATTATTTACTAATAGCATTTTAAGTTTAGATATTTGAAGATATCAAAAGTTATACATGTATGTGAATGAGAAAAGGGCTTCCTTAAAAGCTTAAATATGTTTTATCAATATAATTTATGTATTGCTGTTAATACATGTTGCATGTATCCCATGTAGTCATGTTCTTGTAAGCTTGGAAGGAGTTCAACTTCACTTATATTCACCAATTTACAATTCTACATGTACATTTAAAAGTTTGTCCTTCCCCTCAGACCCTCTTATACATGTTATATATACATGTACCTTATATAAAATATTGAGAATTATATTGTAAAGATCTTTTATCTCTCTGTTTAAAAGTGAATTGAATACTTGCATAAAAATAAACTAATTTATTAATATTTAGAGTTTTGAGTAGATATATAAATAATTTCTATTTATAAAACACAAACATTCTTAATATGCGCATCATTTTGTTAAAAAAATTTCTTGCTCCAACTTTGCCAGAAAAAAATAATTTTGCCCCGGTCCGCAGCGAAAAAAATAATCTTGCACCGACAAAAAAACCGAAGCCCCACCCCCTGAATATCAAATGGACCATGCCTTACAAAAATTTAAAACAAACAAGCGTGGATCTAGGGTGATGGTTAGGGGGTTAGATCCCGCCTGGAATTTGCAAAAAAATGCTTTATATTTTCCCTAGCTTTTGCGTGAATTGACGACTGGACCCCCCCCCCCCAATGGGCTGACCTCTCTGCCCTTTTAAAACTTATCTTGATCCGCCTTTTCCTTAGAAATCCTAAACATTCTGACTTAGATTTTGAATGCCGTGCAAAAACAATACAGAATCAGATTAAGTCGTCATTCTTTTAAAATATACTAATTATCGTTATTGACACTGACGGAATCCCTTCTAAATTCAGTTCAAATACGCTTCAGATGACACCAAATTGCTTCATTCTTTCAAAATTTTCTCCCGAACCCCCTCCCATACCCTTTCTCATTCGGCCCTTCGGGTCTCGCAAATAATGCCCATCAACATTTTTATATAAGTCCCTGTCCCCATCAAAAATCGTATGTGCCCCCCCCCCCCCCCCCCCCGGCAGTTGGGTTTCTGGATCCGTCCCTTGTTTCTCATTGAGGTTATTTCATAAAATGTTCGTGAGTGCATGGGTTCATGAATTT
This sequence comes from Pinctada imbricata, assembly GCA_033119305.1. Lineage (NCBI taxonomy): Eukaryota > Metazoa > Mollusca > Bivalvia > Pterioida > Pteriidae > Pinctada > Pinctada imbricata. Next base: position 61,891,781 of record VSWD01000003.1, read on the forward strand.
CTTCTTATTCACGGGGCGGGGGTTGTCATTTTTATACAAGCTTGTGTGTTATGAATTTGCAATGGAAATCCTGAAATTTTACGATCAATCCACTGATATTAAAATAAAATATTCGCTGCAGGCTGGCTAACCTGTAGAAAACTGAATATTCTAAAAAGCACCCCACCCTCTTTCTGAAATCCTTTGATTAAACATGTTAAACAAAAAAAAAAAAAGAAAAAATTTAACTCATAATTATATACTATAGTATATTAATTTTATCTGTTTTTTATGTCCATATGGATTGCTCTTATGAGAGCTCATTTTAAATGCTTTGCAGGGGCGGATGCAGAGTCGGAGCCTGAGGGGGGGGGGGGGTGGACCCAACTTGAAATTATTGCCATTGGATTTCACTTGAATTCCAGTGCAGCACCGTTTTCATGGAAGGCTTTTAATTTGTGATCTCAGTAACTTTTGTAGTCAAAAACCGATGTGTACTTGCATGTATATCTACCAGCTGATCAAAAAACGGAGAATCTAGTGAAATCTGTTGCTGTCCGGCCTCGTTTAAAAGTTCTTATCAACAAAAAAAAAAAAAAAAAAAAAAATGTAGGGGGGGGGAGACCCCCCTAAATCCGCCGGTTTGCTGTACTATGTTTGGTGAAAATCAATACCCGGTGGGCCGAGACCCGTCCTACCGATAGTCATCCCCGCACCATGGCACTTGGAGTTTCCGGTCTAGTACAAATGCATGTGGTAAATTGGAAACAAGTATTAGCTTTTACAAAAAGCTTGCCGGCAGTTAGCTGACATTTTAAAATGTTGTAAAATTCTAGTTAGGAATAAATGGTGGAATTTATAAACGATTTCTATTCTTGTTAGACCAATCGCACATTTCCGGGCTTTTCCGTTTTTATTTCCGATTCAAGCTACGGAAATTTCCGAGGATCTGTGATTTGTTGTAGGACGTATCGGTACAAAGACTTTTCGATGCATCTTTCGGAAGAAAATGCACTGATACGATATGACTTTCATTTGTCAAGTCATCTAGACTCTTCAGCCGACCTGATGGAAGCATCTTATGCACAGATTCAGAATAACCTTGACGAATATTTGCATATTTTGTAGTTGTCCACCAATCATATTGCCAAGAGTTATTTTATCCGTGCAAGTATGTCACGATTGATTACAGTATACCGGCAGTCATGACTGCCGGTAATAATCAACTCTTGTTGAAACAAAGTTTTCTTATGTACTAAGTTCAGTTATATTCATTTTTAAATCGCCAATTTAACGGAGGATGCACTCAGTCACTGTGGCGGATCCAGCGCTTCCTTTGCCGGGGGATCAAGGGGCGAATTTTGCAGATTTTTCTCTGCAAATAATTCATTGGACAAAATATACATAATTATGGAAAATTTTTGGTCAGTGCCGGGGTAGGGGGGAGGCAGAGGTGCCCTCCGCACCCCTCTGAATCCGCCTCTCGAACCACATTATATTATTATCATGATTATGTTGGTTTCTCTCACCTCGGATCACAGTGTAGCTATAACAGGCGAAAATTTCAAACTCAATATTTTTCGACATGTAATATGTCAAATGAAAGGTCTTTTCAAGAGAAATTAAATGGTGCAAAGATAAAAGCTGTATCATTATGCACACAAAAGTTATTGACCTTTGAAGTTGCTGCTCAGACGGATCTTTCTGCCAGGTGTGTTATATATCCAATATATGCCCAAATGATCACATAGATGCAGTGACAGTGGCGGATTCAGGGGGGTGCGGAGGTAATTTTTGTCGGGTTGCGCTAGACAAAAATTAAAGAAGCTCCTCAGTTTCCATTAAAATTAGGTTTGTCGGTAAGAGGTTATATTAATAGAATCTAGCTATCACTACATTGGGACTGAGACAGGGGAATCTCATCCAAGTGTAAAAGATTTGCAATCCACGACGAGGCTTGCTGAGCCGTGGATGTAGCAAATATTTCGGCGAAGATTAGATTCCCCTGTCTCTGAGTCCCATTATGTAGTGTGTTCTATGACGTCATAATAGCAGTCACGTGGAGTGTGTGACAAGGAAATCTCAAACTGCTATTCGTTTACGTTTTTTCTTCTGTCTCACGACGTAAGTGAGTGAGAATATAGAATCTATCACTCTTTTGCACAAGGACAGGGAAATCCCATCCTAGTATCAAAGATTTGCTAGCCTCGTCGTTGACGTTGCAAATCTTTGATACTCGGGTGGGAATTCCCTGTCCCTGTAAGAATTGGTGGTTGATATTATTTTTTATCGTCCACAGAGATTGGTTTGGGTTGATCAAGCTCATAGATTAGGCTCGGCTTCGCATCCGCAGCCTTCTATGGGCTTGATCAACCCGACAAATAGCTGTAGACGGTCAGTGAGTAACAAACCTAATAACTGATATTACCTTGACTTTGCGGTTTGACCTACTTTTGGATTTTTTTTTTCACCATGGCCATATCTTTAAAATGTGAAGTTTGAATCTGACCTACATTTTAGCTCGCCGGGACGAAAGTCCGAAGAGCTAATGTCATACCCTTGGAATCGTTGTTGTCGCCCTTTAACCTGGGCTATATCTTTTCAACCATAAAGGGTAAAGCTTTCATATTTCACATGTAGATACTTTGTGACAAGACCTTTCATTTGAGACCATGACCTTTGACCTAGTGACCTTGACCTTGGATTTCGACCTACTTTTCAAAAACTTTAACCTGGGCTATATCTCTTCAACCATGATGGGTAGGACTTTCATATTTCAAAAGTAGATACCTTGTGATGATACCTTTCATTTGAGACCATGACCTTTGACCTAGTGACCTTGAACTTGGATTTTGACCTACTTTTCAAAGATTTTAATCTGGGCTATATCTCTTCAATCATAAGGGGTAGGACTTTCATATCTCACTTGTAGATACCTTGTGATGAGACATTTCATTTGAGACCATGACGTTTGACCTAGTGACCATGACCTTGGACCTACTTTTCTAAAACTTTAACCTGGTTTCTGACAAAAACCTTAACCTTGGCTATATCTCTTGAACTATAAGGGGTAGGGCTTTGATATTTCACATGTAGATACCTTGGGACGAGACCTTTCATTTCTAGCTCGCTGGGACGAAAAAGTCCGGAGAGCTAATGCCATACCCTCGGCGTTGTTGTCGTAGTCGTCCGTAGACAAAACTTTAACCTGGGCTATATCTCTTGAACTATAAGGGGTAGGGCTTTGATATTTCACATGTAGATACATTGTGACGAGACCTTTCATTTGAGACCATGACCTTTGACCTAGTGACCATGACCTTGGACCTACTTTTCAAAAACTTTAACCTGGTTTCTGACAAAAACCTGTATAGGCGAGCTATGTTATCTTTGATTACCCTATGTTAGACCATGACCTTTGACCTAGTGACCTTGACCTTGGACTTTGACCTACTTTTCAAAATTTTTAACCTGGGCTATATATCTCTTCAACCATAAGGGATAGGGCTTTCATAATTCATATTTCACAAGTAGATACCTTGTGATGAGACCTTTCATTTGAGATAATGACCTTTGACCCAGTGACATACCTTAACCATTAACCTACTACATTGTATTTAATTACTCATACTTTGGCTGTTTACTGGGTATGTTACATCAAACATCGCAGTTGCATATCAGGTGATACGCTATTAATCTTGGGCACGGATATCCTCAGAGATTAAACATATGTTAATGCCTGAATCTTCCTTTAGTATATCTTTATTTAAGGTCCATAGGAGAACCATTATGATTTATATGATGGCAATCTTTTCTGATCAAGGATAGAACAGTATTCTGAGAACACTTAAGGAGAAAATTTTTGTTTTGCATTTTTCACATGTTATGATATGATGCATGGAAAAATATAATTTTTTCTGCTATAGTGTTATCTGAATATACATCTATTCTTGATCAGAAAAAATTACCATCATATAGTTGATAATGATGATAGGCCTAAAATGAATACATAAAAAGTAGATTTAGACAATTTTTATCTTGTTTATTGGAAGGGGATTCCAGTACCCTAGATTATTTGCGTATTATGTGATATGCGACCGTGAAACATGTTAACATTTTTGTCATGACAAGCCCTTTCTATTGCATGTATTAGTACCAATAATTTTTTTGTATCAATACATGAAAGTTCAAATAAAAGGCATTGTTTATACTAATTAAATGATGTTGAAAGGGGTATTGACTATTCATATTTCTTAAACTTGTTTTGTTTCAATTAAATCTATTTCTCCTTTTTAACAGATGATGTCCCTCCCTGCATCCCAATAATTTTTCAGTAAGTGAGCAGGAGTTCTTGAAGTTTGGAATTCGTACCTGGCGAAAGCAATATGCAAATGAGTTCTGCATACAGGTAGATTTTATTAGTGATAGGGTTTGTTCCTTTCATACTGTAGGTGTGTAAAATTGAGGGGTGGGGTGTGAGGCCATCTAGGCCAAACTCTTTACACATTTACACACCTACTTTGATATAGGAAGTATGACAGGAACAAACCCTATAACAAAATTATGCTGAGAACATTTTGTAAAATTTAGTGACCTTCTTTGGCATAAAATTAGGACATCACATGACTGTTATACTGCAACCTTATTGGCTGAAATTAGTACAAGGCAAAACATTATCTACCAGTAATTAGTTGGTGACTATTGTATGTATACTTACTTTAAGTTCTGATTACCTGTATCGTGATATTCTGTTTTTTTCATAATAATAGATATTTGATGTAAAAATGCTCTCAGCTCACCATAATTGAACATCAAGCAGCTGATTTTTATTTTAAGTAGAAACAATTATTTAAGCATAGGCACATAGTTATTAACATTGTCAGCCCTTTCTTTTGATAACAGAAAAAGGGATTATGGGAAACTTGTTATGAGTTAATTTATCAAACTAATTCTAAATCATTTTTTGAGCTGTATGGAAAGTCAAGTGGGGCTCTTTTCAATGAATTTTCACACCCTTCAGATACTAAATAATTGAAATTTGTTATATAAAACAAATGTAAAACATTTCAAAACTGAATACAATTTTTTTCTTCATTCTATAGGAGGTGCAATTTGGGGAACAGATATGCCTGTCTACCCTTCCATCATGCTCAACTCTTCTTGTGTTTGATTGATTTGAACAGGGACTTAAAAAATGAAAGGTAACCTGCACTTCTAGTTAAAGTTCTACATTGTATATAAATCATATTGGTATAGACACACATATTGTAGCTAATTGCAAAAATGCTCATGACATTCATAATTATACATATTAAATAAAGCCACATTTTAGGTACAATGACCTTAGTTCACACAGAGCCAGGTAAGCTTAATTAGTAGGATTTTTAATGCAAAATACAATGAAATAAGTCAGACATAAAAAAAACTTCCTGTCCGTCTGTCTGTGTCACTGCCACTAGCTTGCTGAGAAATTCTGTCGTGACTCTCGTGGTTTTTCATATTTCATAAAGTTTTTAATCCTCCCTCAAACAATAATATAATTCAACCTGAAATAAATGTACCCGTTAAGAAAAAAAATGTCTCCCAAGGGGTATTATTTGACACTTTAGAGCAGTTCTAGTTATCATGCTATTCATATCACATGTATCATAAAACATAATACTAGTAAGAAATACTCATTCACTCATAAACGTATTGTATTTCATCTGTTTGACTTTTTCATGTACGGGTACATTTCATGTCCTCATTCAGACTTATATTCATGTTAATTTCAAATTTCTTTGTCAGGATTCATACCACATACTTCACTGATGATTGTAGATGGTTCAACTGCCACTTCAGACTGAGGATGAGACAGATGTGAGTTTTCAAACAAATCTAAATGTTACCTGCAACACTACATTAAGGGTTAAGTATAGTCAGTGTCTGTCTATCCATCCATCTGACTGTCTGTCTGATAATAAGACATTCATTCACAGGGCTATATAAACTTACTTTACCGATATTATGAATCTTTCAGACTTGAATCAATTAATTGTCACCCGCTGTCTAGTTCCTCAATCTGTCCATCATTCTGTCCGTCAGTCACAGAAACTTTAACCTCGTCCATAACTTTTGAATGGTAAGTGATAGGGCTTTCATAGTTCTCATGTGTATTCAGTCTGACAAGACCTTTCTATGGATACCAACAATTTTGACCTTGACCTTGGGGTTTGACTTACTTTTAAAAAACTTCGACCTTGACCATAACTTTTGAATAGTAAGTGATAGGGCTTTTATATTTCACATGTGTATTCATTGTGACAAGACCTTTTCGTGGATACCAAAATTTTTGACCTTGTGACCTTGACCTGGAGTTTGAGCTACTTTTCAAAAACTTGAACCATGACCATAACTTTTGAATGGTTAGTGAAAGGGTTTTCATATTGTATTCCTGTCTGTTGGTAACAACATTTTGACCTTGTGATCTCATCCTTGGAGGTTGACCTACATTTAAAAACTTCAACCTTGACCTTCTTTTGGATGATAAATGATATGATTTTCATATTTCCCATGTGCATTCCTTTTCACAAGACCTTTCCCTCGGTAACACAAAAGTTTGGACCTTTTCTTGGAGTTTAATCGTTTGGGGGGCTGTAAGCATTTCATTTTATCACTATGGGCCATACATGAAATGTTTCATATTATTTATACAATGAAAGGAAGATTGTTATCTTGATTTTCAGCAAGTAAATAATATTATTTCACATTGCAGAGAATCCAGAAAGTACAAGAGAGACAAACAGACACAGAAAAAGAGGTGACTATTGCATTTTTATGCTCCCGGTATTTTGATCAAGGGGACATATGTATAGCATATGGTTCTTACATCTGTCTGTGCGTCTGTCATTACGTCTCACCTTTAATAAATGGGTATATAATTTTAGGTAGAGGTTAGAGATGATAGGGCTTTCATATTTGCATGTGTATGTATCTTGATAGGACACATCTTTTGACAATTTCTTATGCATGTGTCTGATTTCAGTTCTGATCTTCTTCACTTTGAAATCTACCTCTGCCGTCATCACCTATTGTTTGGCTGCAAGATTCTTGCAGACGGAAACTATGGCTTCGTATTTGTAAATAAAGTATAGCAAGTATTTACCATTAGGTATTACTACATTTATGAAGTATACAATGTACAAGCATTGTATTTGTTTCAAATCAATGCAATACGATCCAGTATCAGGGATTCTTTCTTCACTTGAACGTTGCCAACACGATCAGCTGAGCAAAAAGTCTCCAGTAAAAATACAAATTCTAGCTATAAATCGAAACCTTCCGTCTTTAGACGTAAGTCTTGTAAATTTTCCTACATGAAGATAAGAATTGTTTCCTTCATTGCCCATTTACTCACCCCTATACACTCAAATATGTGCCTCTGCCTTTGAATCTTTTACACTGTTTACTTCAGAGGTCCGAATGATGTCACTGTGATGACTTGCCGTACCTCCGATGCCTCTCTGGTTTTATTATTGCGTGAATTGGCATAGGAAAATAGCGAGGACGGAAAGATTATTGATATATATTGCAAGCCTGTGCTGCCTATAACCTTGTTGCAAGTTGGTCTTTTGATAGCAATTTTTGTGTTGCCTGTGAAGCATAGCGACACTTAGGGATCACTTTGTCCGTCATCTGTCCATCCATCTGTCTGTCTGTCACACTTTGAGTGTCACACCCTATATAAAAGTGATTCCTAAGTGTCGCTATGTTTCCCAGGCGACACATGCATTCCTTGGAATGATTTTCTTACCTTTTGACCTCGTCCTTGACCCTTGACCTAATTTTTGACTTTTTAAAGGAAACTGCTAAACAAATTGACATAAAATCTATTTCTTCCTAAAATGTATACAAATTTTGTATATTTCAAGTGATACATATTTAATGTTATATATATTATGGGTTTTTAGGAATTATCTTAGAGTTTTTTAAACTCAGGCTTAATTTTTTAAATAATCATTTGTCATAGGAACAAATGTTTTCAAAAATTTTGCAATAAGTAGAGATTCATTTCTCTGAAGCATATCTGTCTGTCTGATCAGTTTTATTATAAAAATTTGAAACAATGTAGCATGCTTATTATTTCAAAACCTCGATTTGTATTCAATGACCATTTAACAATTTTTCTTTTCAGTTTGCCCTGACAGCGGCAAGAGTTCTGTACGAAGACAAGTTTAAAGAGACTGTACTTTTGAAGCATTGACGTGTATAAATTGAATTCAAAGACTATTGGAAATATAAGATGATTTTATTTTTCATGTCAATTGTATATAAAAAGTATGTATTACTAATTTACTTTTTTATGTATTCAAATTACAATAAATTTATCTCAACGTAAAATCTTATTTGCTATTTTCAGTCTTATTACAAAATAACAGCTGCTTCTGAGTTATTACACAGATATTATAGTGTACAAACGTACTATAAAAAATACCGTCATGATAACAGCCTTATACAATGATACAACTTTACACAATTAAGATTGAAGATAAATTTCTCCCATGGGAGATTTTTTATTCCTACGGGAATTTAATTTCTCCCATGGGAATTTAAAATCTCCCATAGGAATTTAATTTTCCTATGGGAAAATAAAATTCCTATGGGAAATTTATTTTCCCATGGGATTTTTTTTTATTTTAAAATATCCCATGGGATTTTTTTTCTCCTATGGGAGATTTTTTCTCCCATGGGAGAAAAAAATCCCATGGGAGGATAAAATTCCCATAGGAATTTGAAAAATTCCCATGGGAATCATCAAATTCCCATGGGAACTTGACATATCCCATGGGAATTTGAAATCTCCCATGGGAATTTGAAATCTCCCATGGGAATATGAAATCTCCCATGGGAAATTTATTTTTAAAGGTGTTTTTCTCACCTGTCAGGTAAGTTACAGGTAAAATAAAGGTAGATTTTAGATATGTTCAACATGGGCTACAAGTTGGTATATATGGTTTGTTCAAGTATTGCGTTTGAGGCGGGCGCGTTTTTGCCAAAATAATTCTGGCAGAAATAAATAATTCAGTGTTATATTTTAATCAAGAAAACATTGAATTGGATCGGGCAACAAGTTATTTCAACATCATATCCCACCTCATTCTGTTACGTCTTTCGGTACATTTTTGGACAATTTTCACACTTTTTGGCCAAATTACATTGTTTAGACTTAGAATCACTGACGAGGGTTAAGAACCCGAAACGTGCATGTCTGGTCCATGCTGCAAATTCATCTGGTTTTAAATGATGCTATCGAATTTAAAGACGTTTAACATTTGAACTACTTGGTGAATGTCACTGCTGGGGGCCAAGAGTCCCCGAGGGCACATGTAGCCAAGTTCGATCAACTTCGGTTGATCGTCTGTCTTTTCGACGCATTTGAAATTTTCTGTTAAAAATTTCTTGAAATTTCGAACACGTGGGTCCTGTAGCATCATATCTCACCCATTCTGTTACGTCTTTCGGTACATTTTTGGACTTAATAATTTTCACACTTTTTGGCCAAATTACATTGTTTAGACTTAGGATCACTGACGAGGGTTAAGTACCCGAAACGTGCATGTCTGGTCCATGCTGCAAATTCATCTGGTTTTAAATGATGCTATCGAATTTAAGGTATCCGTTGAACAATAGAGTCATTTTACATAGCGTTTTATTAATCTCCATTGTAAAGTATGGTAAATTTTATGCCTGGTAAGGTACTATAAACTATATATTTTCTGAAAGGTAATGATGCCCTGAGTACAGATATAAGACTCCTGCGTCTTAAACATCGAAGGGGAAAAACTCTTGTACAACTTTGTCATTTTGCATAGGTTATATAGAGAAAATAGACAATTTAAATGCTTCACCAGTTATTCCCCTTTATTTTTCTGAACACAAAATTATTATTTTTGATCAGTGGGCATTATAACCTTTTAGAAAATATATAGTTTACAGTACCTTACCAGGCATGAAAAAATGCCCTATTGTACATCAGATACCTTAAAGACGTTTAACATTCTTAAAGCCAAGTAAACATAAACATGTCGTAAGAGGCGTCAATACTAATTATTATACAAATCTTATTATTATGTTATTCAATATATCTTACTTTAGAGAGAAAAACTATGTGTGTTTGAACAATGAAAAAAGTGAAAAAAAAAGTGTGGAGAAAAGGAGAGAGAGAGGGGGGAGTGTGAATGCGAATAGAGTAAGTGAGAGAATAGCGTTGAATGGAGTAGTGGGTAATTTTAGGTGGAAAGGGGGGGGGGTCAATCAAAGACCATCTCAGAAACGAATCAGAAACTATTGGATGCGATGTCAAAGTAAAATCCTGTACAGCTAACTGGATGTAAGTATTTTCAGTCAGTGCTAGTGTTGTACTTCCTGACAGAAGATCAGACAAAGTCAGGAGGTAAAGAGGCTGTAGACGACTGTGAAGTATTCTTCTCTGTTCAATATACAACGGACATAGTAAAAGATAATGAGCAGCATCTTCAATAGAACGTTATAAGAGTACTTAGTACTTACTGTATAGGCAACCACTTTGTCCCGGTAGCTGGTTCCATCCGTGACAGCATTTATAGTTGGTCATATATTGCGGACGGTATTGTTGTTTGTAGGTACGATAATACTGAGTTCTGAAATGTAAAAACCACCATTTATCAGCAACGTATACTTCATCGTAATAAAGGATAAACTCATCAAAAATTACAAATGAACGTGTGCATCTGAATACATTCAGTAAAGCAAAAATGAAAGATGGAAAATATAGAGTGTAACGTTCATTTGCAGTGAATGAGTAAAATTAATATTGAATCATAACGTGATTTTGCGTCAAAATGTCTTCCTTTTCATGATAAAATTATTCGGTGCACCAAATGACCATAGCATTATCTGCTAATTTTTAAGATTTTATAATTTTTAGAGTGAAATCATAAGAAAAGTATTTCAATTAGATAGATTTTACTTTGCACTGTGTTCAACCTTAGATAGGTGTCCCCTGTATACAAAACATACTGATAAATGCCAAATAAAATATGCATGATACATTAAACCCTATACACAAACTCTTTTCACAAGGAGTTGATTTATTTGTGCTCCCTTACATCTATAAGATCTTAAGGTAGATTGTAAATGTAGAATGAATTACTATCTTCATTACATTTTACTATGCAACGAATCCCTCAGGCCTGGAATTCATGTTAAAGTAAGTTATTAATATAAAATAAATAGTAATCGCATCTTCATAACGTTATACCATGCAATGACTTGCCAATGTCTACCATCCATGTTCACGTCATTTATTAAAATAAAATGCATGATAAATCTAGATTTATCACTTTAATTTTGCGGTTGTCAAAAGCACATCCCCAGACAAACTACAGATTTTCTCCATTATTAAAGTAAAATCTGTATTTTCCAGACATATAGGTATTCTCTGGAATAATTGAGAGGAGTTTAAGCTACAATTACAGGCTTTCATTCCTCATTATACAAACTTTATTGACCCTTATCTTATTGTTTTATCTTTCCTTGAAAACCATTAATTGGAGTTTTACAGAGCGCGGAACCAAGATATAGTCTTTATCAATTTCTGTGACGGTCCATTTGAAGGTAACGCTTTACCTTCGGTCACGTCAACAAACATATTTACAGACCAACTCTGTTTGGTTTCAAAAAGAGCTATGCTGTTTGTTTGTATGGTCATCTAACAGTGAGGAGGTTATTTTACACCACAATTATGCGTTCTTCGAGACATCTGGGTAAATCGTTAAAGTGGGAGGGTCGTGCGCACGTTATCCGGATAATACGACGCACGTTATCCGGATAATCACTCCATACTGGCGTGGCAGACGGCCGTCCTAAGTCGGCGCCGATTGTTCATTGGTCTCGTTGGTTTATGTGTAGTCTTTTGTGTTTGATGTTTCTATTATGTGATTTGGTGTTTATTGTCCATTTTGCGTCTCTTGCTGCTCATGTCAACTTTGTGCTTTTGCATGGGGTGTTTTGGTGTTTTGTTGTGAGTGCTGTAGCCGAGTCTTGTTGGAGATCCCCTCCTTTCTTTTATGGATATTGCAGTACATCAGAAAGATCATACAAGAAAGTGTACGGCCAAGAAATAACAAACATTCAACCAATGAACAACAACGAAAGCCGCGTAATTTTATAAGTTCCGAATCAAGATGCACAGGATGTTTTCGATATTGTTTTCGATTATGGAAGGGAGTCTCCCACAAAGACAAGTCTTCAATGTAATTCTTAGTGCGATGTTCCTTAATGTCACGACGTCTGATCATAGAATGTCAAACACAGAACATGTAAATAAACTACAAATTAAGTCCAGATATCATTTGGCAGCATGCAGAAGTCGATTTACTATTATTATTATGGATGCTGATGTCGCTATCCGGACTACGCACATACCAGACCAGATAGTTACACAAAACGTAATGTTTATATACAAGCAACTTCCACTCTAAGATGACAATACAATTGAAACATGTAACAATTAGTCATATCGTCCCCAGTTGATGTATAGTAAATGAGGAAATGTACAACAAAGGTTGTCTTGGAATTCCCAAAACAGTCTGTCATCCAATTCTGGAAGCGACCTCATGTACTTTTACCCCCAAAATATATGAGCAATTTTTAGAATGAACAGGTGAAATTTTGATGAGATTTATACAGGTCACGTCACTGAATCTCATCATCAAATTTAGTTCTGTAAGTAATTAATGTCACGAAACAACAGAAAAGCAGCGTCACTAAATATTTAAGAACTAAAATGAGAAAAATTCGGTGTTCAACCAAAAGCCAAGAAAAATCCACCAAATCCCAATAACCAATATTGCTACCTCATGTCCTTCAATTATCATTACTTTGAGAGAAAACGATCCTCTCTTTTCACTTCTCGTGGTTCTGCGGCCTGATGGTATGTAGAGGAATCAATGCCTTAATCAATAATTCTCAACTATCTTAATTATTTTCCTTGTTTCCTTAATTCTTTCCTTTTATGGCGCATGTCAGACTAAGTCATTCGTCTTTCCATCAGTAAACCAATTCCTTGTTTTCTTTCAGGTAGATTAAGTTACATTTAGGAGATTTTTTACAATGACGCATTCTTTTGGAAGGATGCTCTCTAATAAGCTTAGGAGATTTAAATACAATTCTTAAGTAGCCCAAAGAAGAAGATGCGCATTTTTTTCTAGCATGTGTCATTTTACAGTCTGATATTTGTCTTGAACGCAAGTGTAGTATTGCATCATGTTTTGTGTTGCTAATCTATCATTCTTTTTCCGTGATGTTTTTGTGTTTTGCTGTAATCATTGACATGTCGCTAGAAATTTCTCATAATCTTAGGCTTAGACGTTTTTACCTTTAGCATTATTTTTAAAGATAATGAAAAATCAATATTCAATGCATCTTTGCTTCCAAATGAGTTGAAAATGAAGTCAAAATATCATTTTAGCATAAAAGAAGATTTTTTTGTGATACTTGAGGGTACGGCTGTTTAGAAAAGAAGATATTGTCATAAGGAATGAACCAAATATGTAAAATGTTATAGCTCTATAATTAATCTTAACGACAATATGACTACCGATTTGAAATTCGGCCGCATAAAAACCAGTCTCCCTGTCTCCACAACGAATATTTGTTCGACCAAAAACGTGATATCACATTTTCAGTCCAAACATCATCGTACTTTTTCAAGAACAGTTTTTAACCTGTACGACTCCATCAGTTGTGTTTATTTTTTCTTACCTCCTTTCGTGTCCCAGACACCAGTTGCCTTCTTTTTCAAGAACAGTATTTAATCTGTACGACTCCATCAGTTGTGTGTGTATTTTGTCTTACCTCCTTTCGTGTCCCAAACACCAGATGCATTCTTTTTCAAGAACAGTTTTTAGTCTGTCCGACTCCATAAGTTGTGTGTGTATTTTGTCTTACCTCCTTTCGTGTCCCAGACACCAGTTGCCCTTTTTACCACCACAGTTTGGTTTCCATACTTTGACTAGTCTAGTGAAGGCTTGGACGCAGGGAATGTTGACCAACGTCATCTGGACATCCCTATACGGACATACATTAGGCCTGAAATATGAAGAAATACTTATGTGTACACTGATATGGCTTGTATAAGTGACAGTTTCTTTTTCAGAAAAATATTCACCGGAAGGTCGAATCCTTACCCTTAAACACTCCTAGCCCCGTCTAAAGCAAGCGTACCACCAACGATACTATAGCGCTTCAGAGACTCTCTCTCAAATTAAGCAAACTTTTTGCTCTATACATGTTTTTTTTTTCTTCTTCAGAAATTAAATTTGTTTAGAAGTTTTCATTCTAGTAATTTTTTCAGGAAATATATAATATACTTTTAAAAATAGTGGAAGTTTCTTACATAAGTTCAATAATAAGACCATTGATAGCAAACTTCCTTTTCGATTTTGGAAGGAGATGAATATGCTAGAAGTTTTGATACATGTATAGGTATCTTGACCTGATAATATTTATTTATCTATGAGTAGGGTGCTTCAATTATACCTATTCTAAAGCCTGCAAGTAGCAGACACATTGTTAACAATGTTCTGTCACAGCTATATAGTTATAGACTGATAAGTTTTTTTTAGAATATTTCGTGTTCACCAATATCCCTCTTTGGAGTCATTCATAGCTAACGTACCAAGCAAAGAACAATCTATTCTAGTCCTAATCAAATGGTACAAGAGTGCACCTTTATTTTTGGCTCAATATCATCATAATGATTCCCAGAGGATTAATATTTCATGGAGATATATTGGTAAAACAAGGGCATTCACTTTACATCCATTAGTAGGCTATCGGAGAGTATTTAGTGAAATCTACACTAACTTTCACTTAAGAAAACGTTTATATTGTTTCAGAAAATTAGTTATTTACGGTCAAAGTATTGCCTATGGTATCTCCTGAATGGAGAATTTCAACACATTTCCCTGCTATTAAAGATTCGACATAAATAAAAATGGTAAAATGATAGCAAAATACCTCAACAAATCTTCGGTCGTGCTTGCCAAGGCTACAGATTTTACAATGTTGTCATTTCAGTGTCGGTAATGGAAACACAAAATGGAATCCTTATTTATCCTTATTTATATGGTATATAGCATATACCGAAACGTGCATGTCTGCATATTTTACTGTTTATAAATTATGCTTTTGAATTTGAAGACGTTTAATATTACAAGGAAAAGGGAAAGATCTCCGGCATGACCACCCAGCACTTACCCATCGAAGCAAACCCACAAGAAAGCGACACATAAATAGCATCAGACAAAACTACAAATCGCATAAAGACACTGTGCAACAACATGAATTCATCAGAACATCACACAAAACAACCGAAACAGGCGCACAGAAATATCAAACATTAATGTCAACACATAAAAGGAAGGAGACCAATGTGCTTTGGACGACCATCTGCTATTAGCAAATGACGTGATTATCCGGATTACGTGTGTATAACCCTCCCAAATATCCGGATACACAGAGGTCTCCATAGACGCACAATTGTTGTATAAACATAAAGCTTCTCACTGTAAGGTGACATCACAAACAAGATAGTTAAACACAGCGGCCTCGTGTAACACAGGTTCTATGTAAATGGATCTAAAAAAATCTATAGCAGGCGTATAGCAGTTTGTGCTCTGCTGGCTGAAGCGAAATCAAGATCAATCACCTGAGAAGTCTGACCAACTTTCAGATAGGACAGAGAATGAGGACCAAGTCTTCTCTGACGAGATTTGAACAAGGCTCGTCATGGAGTCTCGTCATCACGATTGGCCAGTGTGCACCTTTGGGAAAATTGGTACAAAACTGTAGATTGGTCCAGTATCATGTCCAATGTTTTTGTGATGACCCTAGGATCATATCCTCGGTAAAGCAAGCAACCGACTGTTTTCTTACATTTGTGGTCTAAGTTTGATCTGTCTTTGATCCTTCTGTTTTTGTTTATAAGGTCATCATAAAATGAAGGCAATGAAATTCCCAAGGATAAATACCCTGATGCTGGAGTCGTCCCAAATTTTGAAAGAAGTTCAGAATAGTTATAGTAAAATTTCCAGAACGATTTTAAGGTTACTGTGATGATATGGCGATAAGGTAAGCTAGATTATCATACAATGTTAATTGAGAAATCAATTACATGTCCTGCTATCAATGCATTATATCTAGATAATCATACAATTTTTGAAATGTAAAGAAAAATTGAGTAATCAACTACGTATAATATTATCAATGTATTTCAGAAGTCGGGAGCCATATGTCTTTCTTTATCGTCTCTTAGTTGCTCGTCTTTGTGTTTTGGCATCGGGTGTTTTGCTGTTGGTGCTGCAACAGGATCTTGTTGGAGATCCCCTTCCTTCTTCTAAATTGACGAAATATCAGTATTGGGGACTGTTCATTTCTACAAGACAAACAACCGGGCGAAAATCCTTACTCTTTCCATAAAAGGAAGGTACACCCTGAATGTTCCGCAAATAACATATGGCTTTTTGGACCAAGTTTTCCAACCGGCGCTGTGGGTGCACCGTTAATACTTTATCAGATAATTAAGCAAGGTTGATCGGAAATCAAACCCACTTGAACCTTTAATCATTACCTACTATGCCCGTACATACTTTAAATCTTTATTTACATTCCCGAGGTTGCGTAAGTATGGATCGATTAATGTTTCTGTATTTCCTTACATAGGGATATGCATTCCGCGGGAGCCAGTAGACCTCTTCGGCGCCGAAGTTTGGCACCGCCAAGTGTTTCCGAACAATTTACATACACCGTTTCGTATGATTTAGGTACATTATGAGTTCTGCATTTTAATGTTCCATGCATTTTTAGCTCTCTGTTGCATAATTTTTGTTCACCTCTTGAAATGTAACATATGATGGGAACAAAAGTTCGAGCAATTTTACGCATGGATAGCTGAGAATGGAAAACGCAAACAGAAGCGTAGACAAAAACAAAGTAACTGTTCATTCATAAAATCATAATACTCAGCAAACGTAATGCACTTTCCATAATTTTCCTCTCTTGCTCCTTAACTATTTCAACTTCCACTCTCTAACAAGCGCTTTCCGGATTCGCCTGTATTTAAGGAACGGAGTCAATACTGAGACACAATAGCAATTAACATCACGCAGCAACCATTATTTCTCATTCCAAACAAATAATTTACAGAGTGTTCGACTGTCAGGGTCAATTTTGGTAATATCGGAAACATCAAAAAACATTTGGTCGAGCTTCATTTTCTACAGATGTGAATGAATTTAACTTAAAATAGTTCATAATATAACAAAAATCACTTAGGTGAAAATGAAAAAAGAGAAAATTACTGAAAACAAAACGAAACATGCTTACTACTGTTTGAGTAAAATTGTACCCGAAACGTACATGTCTGGCCTATGCTGCAGATTTAATTGTTCTCAAATAATGCTATTAATTTGAAGACGTAACATGTGTACCACTCGGTGAATGTCACTGCTGGTAGACCAGGAGTCTCCGATCACACTTGTAGCCAAGTCGGATTAACTCCGGTTGATCGTTTCTTCAAACGCATTAAAAAAATTCTGTTCACTAAATGTTCTTAACATTTCTGAAAATTGGTCCTGTAGCATCATATCGCACCCATCCTCATACGTCTTTCGGTTTTTTTTTTGGACATAACTTTCAAAGTCTTTTGCCAAATCTAATCGTTGGATTGAGGATCAGTAATTGTATCCGAAACTTACAACAGTAAGTGTTTTGAATATTTTCCCCTGACATTGTCGCCATAACACTTTCTATGTAGACATAACCTCAGACAGTCCATGCATTTTATTTATTGTTTTCATTTTCGTGCGTGAACATCGTCGACGGGTGCGGCTAGGCAGCAAGGGATGCTTGCTCCTCCCGGGCACCTGGTCCCGCCTCCGGCTAGCTGGGGGTCCGTCGATGCTAAAGTTGGTGCTATATTGTGAGTGCTGTTGAGATTGTCGTCAGGATCTTCTTTTACCTCTTACATGTCTGGTCTGCAAATTTATCTGTTCTTTAATTACACTATGAATTTTGAAGACGTACCAATTGAACTAAAAGACCTGAGAGGTGGACAAGGTGACTAGAGACTGTGCATATTAACATTGTCGAAGGGTTCCAACTCTCTACCTTCTTGAAGAAAATTCCAAACCAATTTCCATGCACCAGACACGTGTTTCGAATACCAAATTCTCATCAGTGATGTCAAAGATTCATCAAACCATGTAACATAACTTGTATTAGAGCAAAACCTAATGCATGACAAGATGATGCCAACATGGTAGGGTTAGCGATACCATACAAAGGGAAAAAAGACAGCAATAGGAAAATTAAAGACATAGTACGTTTTAGAGACATCAGACGTGTTAATAAAGAGACAAAAGATTGGTTTTTCAATTCCATTCAGATCTATTAAAACATCATACATATATCAGAGCAAAACCTCGTGACAGGATAAAATGCACGATCTTCCATTCCATACCATAGTAAACAATGGCAGGCTTTCTACTCTACCTTGATGAGAAAGTAGGAAAAAAGTAGGAGTAGTCAATGAAAAAAAGTAGGAGAAAAATAGGAAAAAGTAGGAATTAATAGGGGAAAAGTAGGAAATTTTCCATCACTTTTAGCGACAATTTTCAGTAAGTATGACACACAAATCACAGTAAGCAATGATTGTAGACTGGTAATGTTCATCTTTAAGGAAATAACAGAGAGAAATAAGGACAGATTGATTTTTTATGTAAAATATACAGAATGGGCGAGCGAAGCGAGCCCGAAATTTTTTTAAAAACTTTGAATGAGATGTCGACGACAAGTAAAGCAACTAATTTTTTACTTTTGAGATGAAAAAGTAGGAATAGTAGGAGGTTTTGAAGAAAAAGTAGGAAAAAATAGGATCAAAATAAAAAAGTAGGAAAAGTAGGAAATAGTAGGAAAAAGTAGGAACAGTAGAAAGGCTGCAATGGTAAAAATTGCAACAATTAGAATATGCTTGATGAAGTGTGACAAGCGTCTTGTAATGATCATCCTAGAAATTCCAAGTAGTATTTTCCCAACAAACATACAGGTAGGAATGCCAATTGTACACTACATAGGTGATATTTAGCACGTATGCATGATTTGTTCACACTCGCATAGTGTGGAATTTATTATATTTACATACCAACTGCGTTTGTTATTTACCTTTTTTCTGCAGCTTGGTCATAAAACATTCATTGTTCAGTTTGTACGTAGTATCAAGCAACTCATATATCTTGATGAAAGACCCCCGCTCACAGCTATCTAATCTATTACATTCAAATATATATCAAGATGACATAAACGGAGTCATATTCTGAGGATTTGAAAGAAATAATGTTCCTTTGCTTGTCAAAAAATTACATAACTGGGAAATTTGAGAATCTGATTAAAAGCCATTAATTTTACTGGATAAGATAGCATATGATTAAACTGAGATTCACCGGAAAGTGACAAAAGCTACAGTGCATGATGGATCGTTCTAAAAAAGGTGAAATATGGACAGATTACATGTGTGTTGCTAGCTGCTTGGGGATGATCACATTAATTATTCCCATCTGTCTAAACGGAAAATTGTAAGGATAATCAGAAATCCCATTATGGCATAATTAAAAAAAACCCGAAATACCACTTCAATACACTTATACTTGCTAGCAACCTCTTCACAATTGTTCAACGAAGAGTCTTCAATACACTTATACTTGCTAGCAACCTCTTCACAATTGTTCAACGAAGAGTCTTCTACGTACACCATCTATGTCACAATCCTCGATATGTCAAAATATCGAAAATGTCTTGAATGAAACACATTATATTGTTTTAGATAACATTGGGATGATGCAGAAGCTTTCTGAACTTAGACAGTTGTCTCGCTTTGAAATATTTCATTGCATGAAGAAGATGTACTCTAAAAGAAAGTGACACTTAACACTTCAATCTACGTATATCACATAGAGATACATTTAAGTTTGCAGATTAGGGAGGTACAATCTATCCGTCTAAACTGGAAGTGAAAGAGACCTCTGAAAGCATTAACTCTACTTCATATGATATTCTTATGTTTATTGTCACCTAAATAATTCAATACTGTATATACTGTATATAACAAACGCGAAGACTCAACTTCAACATAACAATTTTCTCTTTCCAGAGTAGTAACATTTCTTCGTTCCTTACCTATGGTGTAATCATATCGCAATTGTTACGTTATGTCAAATAAAGCTCAAACTACAATGGTTTCATTCTAAGAGCAAGACTATCAAACAGGAAAATACTGAACTGAACGAAACTGTCTAAACTACCGAACCAAGCTTTTATTTGTAAGCGACTGAATTTTTAACTGCAAAAATTATTTGGGCGATACAATGAAACTATAAAACTATGGAGGGGGATTAGGGTCACAATGCTATTTGACTTGCTTACATGCTTCATGCTATGTTGCTTCATTCAATGTTTGATTATTCCATGCTCATTTGTCTTGTTTTCATTTCAAATTGACTTTATTGCATTTGTCTTTCTTCTTTATGCAATGTTGCTTCCGTGCATTTTACATTTGTCCTTCGTCAATGCATAATTGTCGTTCTACCATGCGTTATGACATCTTTCATTGTGCAATCATTCTTTCGTCCTAATGCCATTATTGTTTCGTCAATGCTAACCTCAATTTTGATACCAGGTGGCGCTCCGTTTGTGTCCGTTCCTTGAAATGAACTTTGAGACGTCCCCTGTTGCAGTACTTGGAAAAATGAGTTATAAATAGCGGAAATAGCAAAAGCCGATTGAAATATTTGAACAAAAAAAGAGAGAAGAAATCATTAAATGATAAATACTTGAGCTTTTTCTGTTTGTTTGGCTCTTTTGTTTGTTTGTTTTTTCATTGATACAGTAATAGCCATTTGGGGCTTTGAAATCTGTAAGTTTTACACAAATATTGAAATGACTTCTTGGCTCAGCGGTCAGCGTGCTAGGCACTTTTTGCATTTTTTCCGCGTGGGTTCGAATCCCATCGGCTACATAATTTTTTTTTTCTGAATTGTGAGTGGGAAATTATATAAAAGTCAGATTTTTTCTGAGATATCGTGGGAAAGGCGGTATTTCATATCGAAATATTCTAGATAAATTGAAACTGCCGCGCGTCCTACACTGATCGAACCTGATGGAAGCGGAGCATAAAAGTTTAAACATAGAGAAGGATCAGAGATGCACAGCATGTAATAGATCTTGAGTCCAGTAAGATCTTTGAAACTGCCGCGCGTCCTACACTGATCGAACCTAGAGATCAACATCCCCCGGCCCCATTGATTCAGTCAATAATGCAGTTTCTAGTCTCCTTTCATAATTTTGACCTTGAAAAATTTACCTTTTGACATCTCGTTGTCCTGGACAAGAGCGTAGGAGAAAGGGAGGGGGGGGGAGGGGGGGGGGGGGCGGGGCCGCGCATCTTCTCGCCAGTTCTCTATAGACTTTCTGATTAATTGAGATATTCTGATCCATCCTTTATACATATTACTTTATCCATGTACATGAACACATTTAACTCAATCTGTATAGAATATTATTACATGTAATGATAGAGGGTATAGAAAGTATTTCCTGATAAGTCAATATTTTGCTAAAAATAATTCCTGGCTTGCTACCGCTCGCCAGACATTTAATGATTTATAAATTCATGTACTCAAAATTTAGAATTGCACCAGAAATGTTAAATTTTGTGCATACAGAACATGAAACCCCATATTTTTTTTATTCTCCCCCCCCTGTTGTTGCTTTTTATTATTATTATTTATTTATTCTATTTTTTTTTTATTTATGTATTGTTTTTTTTTTTCTTTTTTTTTTTTTTTGCTTGTTAGAAATTTTTGGATGTTGTGCCCCTCCACTTTTCAGGCAGAGCTACGCCGTTGGTCCAGGACTACGCCTGCTCAGGAAAGTGGCACAAAATTCACAGCCTTTTTCAACAATCGCCAAAATTTACACCATTATTGTGTTCCTATACTCCGTGTTAGGAGCGCAAGGAAGGTATATGGCAAACTTGTCAGATTCTTCTCAGTTGTTCAGTGGCGGATCCAGCGTCCCCTTTGCCGGGGGTCAAGGGGCGAATTTTGCCGATTCTACTGATTTTACTGATGTACCTGTTTTTGCCGGTGTTGTAGCATAGATCATCCCCCCGCATAGGCCATCCCCCCGGATGAACTGGCCCAGTATAGGTCATCCCCACGGATGAACCGACCCAGTATAGATCATCCCCACGGATAAACCGGCCCAATATAGAACATCCCCCACGGATAAAGCGGCCTAGCACAGACTATCCCCCACGGATGAAACGTCCCATCATAACTTATCCCCTCTAAACACAGTACGCTTCTTCCCCCTCAAGATGGAAATCCGTTTTGCTTCGAATATTATAATATACCAAGTTGATATAATCATAGGGGTTTTCTTCAGTGTAGGTTTTCTTTATAATTGTGTTTTTTCCTCTCGCTTACATTCCTATGTTTTAATTTCTTTTTCTTTTTACATTAAAGTACCAGAATGCAAAGGAATATGTTGTTTTATTTCCAATCATTAATTTTTGTGCAACATTTGATAATTCTTAAAACGTCTTCTCTTAATACAGTAATTTAGCAAGTTTTATTTTTTATTTTTAAAAGTGTGTTGATATTCTTTGTGTATTTATATATCAAACAAATTACATGATCATGTACATGTATTGCCAAAATGATTTATCATGTCTACAAATCTGAGATTACCCACGAAGAAGTTTTTTTTTTTCAAAGAATATAAGATATAAGTATTTCCAATTAAATTAGTATACTGAAAAATATTTTTTCATAAAGTCTTACTAATTTCTATGTTTATATGAGGCGCCGTTTTATTATTCATTCCTTATTTTTTGATATCACAAATATATTTTTTCATCAAAATCTTAATTTTTGATATAAAAAAAAGTGATATCAAAAATTTCATTTTTTGATTTCAAAAATTTTATTTTTTGATAAAAAAAAATACATTACTTGATATCTAAAAGTAAAAAAAAAAACCAAAAACAAAAACAAAAGAAAAGAAAAATGGGTGTCATTCATACCCATTGTCAACTGAACCACACTGTGTTTTATGATAATACTAAGACAGTTTACGATTGGAAATCCGGAATTAGACAGGGGGGGAGGTTGGACCCGGGCCGCTTTATCTCCCGGGGGTAGTTCTATGCTGAAACTCTACAAGGGGATAAACCGTGCGGATAGAATATCCCCCTTACAGAGGGATTGTTCTATACTGGGCCAGTTCATCCGGGGGATGATCTATGCGGGGGGATGGTCTATGCTACAACACCGGGAAAATATTGGGTCTGTGCAGGAGCATCCCCTAAATCCGCCACTGTTGTTCGACCCAAGATCAAGGTTAAGATTGAAATCCAAGCGTGTGATGCTTGCAAGGATTGACCTTGAACAAGTCCATACTTCAAATTCAATTATTATAGAAGTTTTATCTTTTTATGCAAGAATCATCCTATTTATGGTACAAAAACGACATTGACGGGCAAAAACATTTTATAAGTACCCCCAATTTTTTCCTACATCCTCTTCTGGGCAGATGGACAAATTACATCATACATAAAATTAACAATTGGAAAAAATGTATCCTTGTCCGGGATTCGAACCCACTCGGAAAGGTGTAAAAACAGAGAAGAATGACTGTGGTGCTAACCACTACGCCACGAGATTCATCAGAAACTTTTGAATTTTATAGTGTTAAAACTTACAAAAATCTGATGCATACAAAATCAAATATTTACTAATTAATTCATAATATTTTTCAAATATTTATACAACCAATCTACTTCTGTCCTCGTGCGATAATATAATTACGTTCCGAACGATACTGTAGTAGAATTTAAAAGAAATTTCTAACGACAGGGGATGTTTCAAAGTTCATTTCAAGGAACGGGCACATGCGGTCGCGCGAAGCGCCATCTGGTATCAAAATTGAAGTTAGCATTGACGAAGCAATAATAGCATTAAGACGAAAGAATAATGGCAGTAAGAAGGATGTCAGAACGCATGGTATAATGACAGTTATGCATTGACGAGGGACAAATGTAAAATGCAGGGAAGCAAAATTACACAAAGAAGAAAGATAAAGTCGATTTGAAATGAAAGCAAGACAAATGAACATCGAATAATCAAACATTGAATGAAGCAACATAGCATGAAGCATGTAAGCAAGTCAAATAGCATTGTGACCCTAATCCCCCTCCATATAAAACAATCTAACATATCATTGTCTGCATAAGAACCACCCCAAACACCGAATGTGACAATTTTACTTGTCCTATCCGGACACCTGAGTACAAATCCATTGGGACTCGCATTTGCTCCTTGCAGAATACTTCCGATTATTGAATTAATTTGAATTTTTCAAGATTTTGTATTGAATTTCCCGTTGATTTTGATTTATTCTTTTTATGGATTCTCAATTTGGGTGTTTGGTTTGACTTTCACTTACTGATTCAACCAATGAAAATGTATTCAATCTCAAACCTGGCGACGATTTCATTGATAGTGCACTGAAAATCAAGTGAAGAGTTTGTGTGAATATTCACTACGACCCTAGGGAGAAACTATTTGATTTTTAAAAGGGGGGGGGGGGGAATACTTTGCAAAAAAATACCCGGAACATGAAATTGGGCCTCCCCCCTCTTCCGACCTTTCCACATGCCCGGAAAACACTTTTTGCGTTACAAATTAAGTACACATAAAAATGAAACAAACTTTATTCATAGGATATCAAATCCAAATTTATTAGCACCAATATAGTCTGTCATCATAATAAAAATAACCCGGCTCTTTTAAAAAATGGCTGAAAAAAAATCCGGCTAGCAAAAGTCCCCCCCCCCATAAAAATCAAATGGTTGCCCCCTTAGTTACGAATGAAAAGTTCATATACAATGTAAAAAAAAACACCACCCTCCATAGTAGGGTAATATTAGTATTTAATCAACGGAAGGTAAATTGGAATGGTAATTTACATTCCCGCAACTTCTTTCAGATATTGCCGACTGTGATGACGGCACTCTATAAGACGGACCATCGGGATTCATTAAGTAAAACAGGGCCCCGACTACAATTTTTCTGAGAATGTGCTAGACTCTACATCTGGGGTAGTTTTAGTCCTTCTGCATGTGCATTTTAATATTAAAGTGTTTGCTTGTAAGGGTTGCAGTTGAGTTTATTTTTCAACCTTCGTTTGTCGTCCTTAAACATATGAAGATCCATTCGTGTGGCATGCATACTGAGAATCGCTTCTCATCTTGAGTCTTGATTTTTTTTTCTTAAGATCATAAGGAAATTCTACCCCGGTATAGGAAATTTTGCGTGTTATTGTTTATCAGCATTCAGCTATGTTATATATCATTATTTCAACAGCACTTGATGGGTCTTTAAACTCTATTATGAATACATGAATAGGCTGTTTAAGATATGATATATCTATCATATTTTTTTCAATGTGTACATAAGTAAACTAATATTAAGTCTTGGCTGTTTCCCAAATAAGTCGTTCGGTGACGATTTTGTCCTTTTTCAACCTCAAGGGTACATATGCGTACTAAAATGATTCAGTCGAAATTTGACTAACGTACCCACTCAAATAGGATAGTTCTATGTCTAGTTCTTCTTATTAAAGGAATAACCGTCTTCAAGTCGCCATTCAATTATTGTTGAGGTCTCCTTTTCTGAAAACCAAAGACCTGGTTACCACATTTAAGGAATGCCTTTTCATCTGGTTGTCTTTGTCATACTTACGTATTATGCTCATTATGCTATTTCAAGCTGGTTGCAACCACACTATAAATCTACTATGTTTGTTATTTTATGCTCTGAATTTAATGTCCTTTTGTGTGGTTTTCAAGAACAAGGGTTGTATCTATTGACCGCTGATGTCTATCCTTGTTCACAAGCAATTCATACGTCTGTCGCACTTTGTAACCGTCGCCAAAATGAGAGGGGAAACGTAATTTATAAATTTTAAGTTCCACCTTAACCGATGTAATTTGACTTTGTATAAAAAATCACAAACACACAAGCTTACATTCATCGTATAGTAATCAGAACGTTCTTGGCCTCAGCGAAATATGAAATGTACAAAGAGACATATGATATATTGTATCCTTGTATGAAAAAAATGTTATGATATGAAGGGGTCATAGAATTACAACAACCGGAGACCACCACCACAAACGCATT
Source organism: Pinctada imbricata (assembly GCA_033119305.1). Lineage (NCBI taxonomy): Eukaryota > Metazoa > Mollusca > Bivalvia > Pterioida > Pteriidae > Pinctada > Pinctada imbricata. The sequence goes on from VSWD01000003.1 coordinate 61,918,081, forward strand.
AATGAAACACACAGAAAATACTCAAACAATAGTAACTGTTATAGAAGTCAAAACTTCTTTAGCTGAAGGTGTTGAACATGCCTCACAGTTATACGTGGTTATCTGGATTACCAAAACTGATCCTCCGCATAGGAATTCTGAAACAAAACGGAAGTGTTCCAACTCTATACCTTCATGAAGAAAATTCGAAACAATTTTTTCCTGCACCAGACACGTGTTTTGAATATTAAATTCTCAACAGTGATGCTTCCAGCGGAGCCACCAAATTTCATTTCAGTAGCGCCCTCTTTCATGTGCGCTGCTCCAAATTTCCTGTAGGGTCAATTCAGTATCATATCCAAATAAAATATATGTTCAAAATAGCATAGGAGGGATTGTGCTAAGATGTTAACCTCCTTTAATTTCGGTGATAGTTTTGAATGGAATGAACTAAGCTTTCGAAATAGCAAAATAATACCTATGATGTCAAATCGATAAAGGGCCAAAACAAAGCTTCTTTTAGGCGACAGAGCTGGAAAGAAATAATTAATACACTTCTAAACATCAGGTCACGGGGAACGATTTCAACTGCTCCACACTGCAATATGAAAAATAATACGGAAGTGTTCCAACTTTATACCTTCATGAAGAAAATTCCAAACCAATTTTTCCTGCACCAGACACGTGTTTCGAATATTAAATTCTCATCAGTGATGCTTCCAGCGGAGCCATCAAATTTCATTTCAGTAGCGCCCTCTTTAATGGTTTGAATTTAGATTTGTAAATTTACTTTACAGAGAGTACACGGCTCCAAATTTCCTGTAGGGTCGATTCAGTAGCATATCCAAATAAAATAAATGTTCAAAATAGCATAGGAGGGATCTTGTTCTAAGATGTTAACCTCCTTTAATTTCGGTGATACTTTTGAATGGATTGACAAGTTTTCGAAAAGGAAAATAATATGTATGATGTCAAATCGATAAAGGACCAAAACAAAGCTTCTTTCAGGCGACAGAGTATAATTAATTTACTTCTAAACATCAGGTCAAGGGGAACGATTTTAAGTACCATTCAGATTGGTGATTCTATGACAGTTAATATCACAGAATGTTAGAAAAAATGTTTACTAATACGAGAACTACAATCCATCTTTGGTATATGGATGGACGAAATCGTGCGGGACTCTCAAGTGACACCTGGTAGAAATTTTGATGCAGTACAAATGGACAATTACAGAGAATAACATTTCCGTGGTCAGTGATGCTTTGGTACCATCTGCATGGTCGAATAGTCAAGTGGGTTATTTGCCAACGACAAACCGCCATCCAAAAACACATTATTTGGCATTTTCACCGGTACTGGCCTTTTCTATTCGGCTTATTACGAGACGTGTTGCTAGAATACAGGAGATACTTACTCCCCCATGCACCTGATCTCATTTTCATTGTAAATTTACTTTTACGCCCTTGTTCAGTTTAGTTTTGAACTTTTCGTAGTTTTGTATGGTCACTGATTGATTATAATCTTTTTGGAGTCTGGTTTTACATGTGTGTTTACATCACTCACTATATCCGATCCCCCCCCCCCCCAACAAAAATCAGGAACCCGATGATCTCGATAACATATATTTGATGACTTTCATCTAATTTCGATGAAAGGAACAGTACTAGTATTACGAAAGGTCACCATTATGTAGTCCTTCGCCTTCGCACAATAAATGAGTCCTGATAAAAACATGTATTTTTGTGTTTGTGATAAACCAATTGTAAACACGGTGCAATCCACATGACTTTGACACGTGATGCCACCTGACGGTCGGTATGTCCTCGTCAACGTTAGACAATTCTGACAGAAATGTTCTTCGCTCCAGATTACGTCAGACGATAAAAACAACCTATGGCATCAATCTAGGGAATGCACTATATGCCCCAGATGAAGTACACTCTTGAAATGTTCTCCATTACCAAGGTCGCCCCTTATAATAAGGATCTTGATAGGGGATGTAACGGGTGTTGCCAAATGGAAACCAAATGCTAAGGCACGGTCCATTTGATATTCTGGGGGGGGGGGCTTGGGTTTTTTTCGAAAAAAATAATTTTGCTCTGAATTTTGGTGAAAAAAATTAATTTGCTTATGGTGTGACAGAAAAAAATAATCTTGCTCTTACAAATAATCTGAATTTGAAGAATTACCATAAAATTTTGCTAAAATTCTTGAAATTTTTCCGGCTCGCTTCGCTCGCCGCAGTTTTCAATCTATCAAAAAATTTTTGGCTCGCTTCGCTCGCCATAGTTTTCTATCAATCATTGCTTGCTAATTACATAGTTCATATATTTGAAAGATATCTGAAGTGTTAACAATACTTATGTAAAATACATGTTGCATGTATCCCATAGAGTCTCAATTTTATGTTCTTGTAAGCTTAATTGGAAGGAGAACTTCAGTTATTCACCATTTTACAATTCTGCATTTTTAAATTTGTCTAGAAGACCTTCCCCAAAGACCCTCTTATATTCATGTACCTTATATAAATTTTGTTTAATATTTAGAATTGTATTGTAGAAATCTTTTATCTCTCTATTTAGAATTGAATTGAATACTTCCATAAAAATAAAGTATATATTAATATTTAATATATATATATATATATAAATAATATCTATTGATAAAATACAAACATTCTTAATATATATGCACATCACTTTGAAAAAAAATTTTCCTTGCTCCGACTTTGCAAGAAAAAAATAATTTTGCCCCGGTACGAGGCGAAAAAAATAATCTTGCTCCGACAAAAAACCCAAGCCCCCCCCAAAATATCAAATGGACCGTGCCTAAACAGATACATTACACAATACATGGTGAAATTGCCAAATTATAGTTATATAGAAATAGATGTAAAGAGATCCTTGAAGGGTGCAGATCCACTTAGATATCACATCGTAGATGACATAAAAAAGAAGGATATCCCTATCCCTACCTTGTATAGTCAAAGGGTTACGTACCATGTCACAGAGAAAAATAGACATTAAATAAACATTTAATATAATTTTATACTTCTCCCTCTGTGCGGAATCTTGAGTGATCTTGAAACTAAAGTCACATTTGACTATACAGTCAAAATAAATATATTTTTTATTTATAATTCACAAATATTTCATGTTGACACTAAGGATGTGCCATACGATGAATTTATTCCATGGCCAACTGCCTGCATACACCAATGCAAAGCAAAAACTGGAAAATAATCCTTATATTTATGTATTTATATGGTTTCCACCACTAATTCTGCGTAACGTCATATACTTATCGCATTTGCCTACATTGGAAAATACAATGCAAGAGTTCTACATACTTGCATGTAAGGGAAATGCAGTTCAAATGTAACTATTCGATAATGAATAATTAACCTTTTACTGAACTTTAAGTACCGAGTGTTACCAGTAAGAAGGAGATTCCTACCCTCCCTGGTAACCTGAACTAACTTTCTCTTCGGACTTCACTTTTGTTTTATACGTAGATAACATTATTTTCGTGGTAATTTTGCTTTACTAAAGATTCGTTTACCCACTCATCAACTTCTTTACTCTTTACGGTCTTTTGAATTTCGAGAGAAAGTGACGTACCAATGGTGCTTTTATTACATATGTTTTCCTTGTCATAAGAAATAGTCATTTTTAAGGATGTTTAGCACACAGACTCAGGGATTTTTTTGCCCCCTTTTGGGGCCGTTATTCGGCCCCATTCCCCATGAAAGATAGTATCTTTTTTCCCAATTGTGGCTCTAAAATTTCCCAATTTCATATAGATGGAATTATCACCAAAATTAGTGAAATTTACTGGTTCAAAAGTAGCAAATTTACTCATTATTTGCCATATTGTTGTAAGCATGAGATATTAAATAATATTTTAACGAAAATTATTTGATTAAATATTCAATTCTGATCTTTTGATCGTATAATTTGTCATTTTACTTTCAGATTAGTACTTCACAAAATATTCCCAAACGTTGTTAATTTTCCCAACTGCACGGGCCCCGACCCCATTCCCAAATTACTGAAAAAAATCACTGCTGAGACTGGTCGTTATTATTCAAACAAGGCAATCCTTGGTGTGAAATAATCTTCTACCCTATGTAATACGATCATTGCATTATATTGTGTTGAGTGTCATTTAATATAGACAGGGTTAGTATCCGGATTACTGGCTCGGCTACTCTGTAAATCCTAGAGAGTCCGGATCAAGCGATGGCTTTAATAGTTTAATAATTTAAGAATGACATAAGCAATTCGGTGAATCATTAAAACTGCAAACTGTTCAGAATCTCCATTTTTTAGAGCTTACACATAAACAAAGTCACTTTGTCGTCTAACTCGCAGTACAAAATTGAATATGTTCTACCCACATATTTGTGATTAGATCTTTGATATGGAGTAAACAGCGTTTTAAAGTACCCTCTTACTCAATCATGCCCAATTTGTGGTGAATGTCGCGTATCTGTTAGTGCAGTTAGTTATTTCCCTTGCTTTACGATAATATCGCACCGTGGCACCTCTTTCGTCACACTTTTGGTTATGTTAACAAAAGAAGCGTTTTATAGATTTACTAATTGAATGATAAATTGTTTTGAAACTTCCTGGAAATATTGGGATTGTTTGGTGTTGAAACTTTGATTTTTTGCGTTCTGGTATTTCCTGTGAGATGAAACCGGGGCAGCTGATCTCAGAAATGAAAGTAGACATTTTCACTGTTTTTATCATGTTTTCTTTCATTCTGTCTTTCAGTTTGGTCTGAGAGTTACGGATTTGTTTACTATGCCTGCACTTCTGTAAGCGTGGAATATTTTGATGTAACTCAGCGTTTGTTCAACATTTTCGTAAAATGAACATACGTACGGGTAAGGTTTCCAGTCCTCGACATAGAAATATTCAGGAAATGTTTCAACGTAGATTGATATGTAGTGATGTAATTGTGTGCTCATTTTTGCGGTCAAGTGTGAAAAATAACTTTAAATTAAAACCTGCAGGATGCAAATAAATATCAAATCTCGATTTTGACCCACTTGACTCTTATTTACTCGACATTCCAAGCATCCTACTATAAAAAATTATGTCAGTCAAAGCAAAAGTTGGATAATCAAACCTTTTTATCGAGAAATTATTTTAATACAGAGTAGCTTAAGGAAAATCCTTCTTCATGTGTTTAAAATATTTGATAATACGGTTTTTTCTACATGTACTCTACGAAAAAGTTTTTTTTTTTGTTCTTATTTTTGTTTTAAAAATTTCTTGTATTTATTTTCTGATATTTTTTGTAACTTTTTTTTGCCAACCCTGTAATTATTTTCTACATGTTCGGTGAAGAAAACTCATTTTTTGGTCATCCTCCCAGTTGAAGTGTAAACTTCTCTCTCTCTCTCTCTCTCTCTCTCTCTCTCTCTCTCGCGCTCGCGCGCGTGGTATGATGATATGACCTTAATGAAGATATCTTCATTCAAAATTTGAATATCTTTTATTGGCGGTATGTACAGATTATCATAAAACGACGATGACCCTGATGAGCTCTGGTTCATACATGTTTGTACTATTTATTACACAAATGCAATGTACATGCATGTCAATAATTAAACTACTCCAATATGTTCACGCACATTATTTTACTTTTAGTCTTTAAAAATTAATTTAAAACATACATAAATACATGTATGACAAATATGGATAATGACCATATCCCTGTCTACAGTACAAAATCGATAATACAGAAAATCAGAAACCGAAGGCATACAAAATCAGGACAAAACAGGAACCAAAGCAAACAAAAACAAAAACCTCCACCATATGAAAAGAAGCGAACTCCCGATATGAGAGTGAGACCAGGTGCCCAGGAAGAGTAAGCATCTCCTGCTTGCATGCAACACCCGTCGCTTCAATTCGGTAGAACTGTCACATCCGGTTACTTCCATTTTGGAAGATATAGAGTACAATCTTTGGTTGGATGGTTCAAATGGTCTATGACAGAATATCATCCACCATTCTGGATAGTGGGACATCATAGTGTATGACGAGTTCCCCATATCGACCGTAGAACTTCCTCAGTGACGATGTTAGTCGGTCACAAACATATCCCTGACTGAGAAGCTTATCTGAAAGACGCCTAGCTCTCAGAACAAAATCCGTATATTTGGTACTTGCTCTGGCATAGCGTATCAACTGAGATATGAACACGCCATAAGCAGGCGATGAAGGGATGTTGCTACTCAGAAAAGGAAAGTTCGTAATGCTGAAATTGAAGTCGTCACGTTTGTCATAGAGTGAGGTGTTCATGTGACCATCAGTGTCGTAGGACAACATTATGTCCAAATAGGATGCTGAATTATTTGTCTCTGTAGTTTCTTTGACTTCAAGCTCCGAAGGATAGATACTGCTCAGGTAATCCGCGAATTTTGGATTATTGATGGACAACACATCGTCTATGTATCTGTAAGTGAAGTTGAAATCAGAAGCTAAGTATCTTTTCCCTTCAGAGACCAAAGATTGAATGAATTCAGCTTCGTACGAGTAAAGGAAAATGTCGGCAAGGAGTGGGGCACAATTGGTACCCATTGGAATTCCGACAATTTGCTGGAAGACCTTTCCTCCAAACACCACAAAAATGTTGTCGATCAGAAAGTTTAACATCTGAATAATGTCTGTTTCAGTGTACTTATTTTCAGAATCTGACTTTTCTTTTACAAAGTAGGTTTTGTCATAGTTAACAACAATAAATTTGTATTTGCGATTACCGTTCTTACTTGTAAACGCATTACTTATAATTTTTGCGAGTCTTTCTTTCAATTTAGAATGTGGAATTGTAGTGTAAAGTGTCGAAAAATCAAAGGCTTTGATCGAATGGACTCTACTAAAATGAGTGGATTTCAGATGTTCTAAAAGTTCCTTCGAATTCTTTAAAATCCACATCTGGTTGATACCACTGCGAGAATATACTGTCGAACAATATTTTTGTAGCCCAGATTTGATTTCAGATAAAACTTTGGTGAGTAAGATCGATACAGATTTGGTCTGCTGCTTCTTCTTCTTTACTGAGTTGAAAAAAACATGTGTAATGTTAGCTCCTCCAAGTCTTTGAAATTTCACTCTGATTTGCGTTAAAACTACAAATCATTCACAGAGAAGAGAATGAGAACTATTATTAATTTTCTAATAAATCGAAAGAATGTGTTTCATTTAAAAAAATGATCTTGTGCCGATTTGAGATAAAAGTGTTAATAATAATTGTATCTTTGAAGTTAGAAATCTAATGAAAGTGATGTTCATATTTAAAGATGAAACGAATTTCCAAGTTCTTCAGATGTATCAAAACTTAAATATTTTGGATGTAATGAGCTTGAAAAATAGACCAAAAATGTGAAATTATTATTACGCAATGAGTTTGAAAAACAAGTTACATTATGTATTTTTGAATACGTTTATAGACAATTTCAATGTATAAACTGAAGAAACAGTTGAAGATTATTTCATGAAGCATTCAATCATTTACGATGTCTTATTTCCAACAGTCTTCACTTATACGAAAATAAAAGAAGAGTTCAAATAGATGAGGTGAATGTTATGAAAAGTATGTTCAGTAGTTTTTTGTCCTTTAAACTAAAGGAGGAATATTTCAAAAAACAAAAAGTTTGTTCAGTATTTTTTTGTCCTTTAAACTAAAGGTGGAATATTTCATACATTACATACGTCTTATATGATTTATAATCATGTACAGTAGGTCAAAATGCATGACGAGGTTTAATATCAAAGGCACTGGTAGCTGAGAAGAGATAAATTTTGAATTGCAATTCAATTGTCCAAGTAGATGCGATGCATAAAGATCGAATTTCAGTGCTTTAAAAATTCGATTTTATACTCCGAACCCGTCTTGAAAAAAATGAAAGTTAGTAAAACCGTTGATAAAAGTATATATATATATATACTTTAGTTGACAATAAAATGATATTTTGTGTAAAAAGATTCGCAACTTAATAAATATTACTGTTTGCACGCCCCAGGGTGGGTAGCAACGCCACCATCCACAAAATAGGAATTTCTGTCGCTAAAAAAAAAAAAAAAAAAAGGAGGGGGGGGGGTTCGTTTAAAATCGTTTTCTGTTTATTATCTTAATCTTATCTTCCTTTTTTATTCATTACATTACTTCAAGTATTTTCATATTCATGTGGTACCTTATATATATATATACATATAAAGATTTATGTTTTACTTGATGCTAATTACCATGTCATCTCTAATGAGATTATGTTATTTTTATTTTGTACACAATATACATGTACTTACATTCCAGCTCTTAGCAGGGAATTCGTTGTCGTCTGCATCTTCCCAGGGGCGACAACTCCGTTCGCACAGAAGCACAATATCCCAGATAATAGAACAATCCTCATCATGATGCCTCGCTAATCACACTTCTTAATTAGAAAAAAAAATCTCCAACTACGATATAAATTTCCAAATCACCTCGAGTCAATTATAATATTACACTGATGTGGTAATATAATTAATTCCATGAGTTTACAATGCAATTTACCTATCCGTCATGCATTGACCGAAATTTGAATTTTTTCACATTGTGAGGTATTTTCCCTTATGCTCCAATCTATTATATTCTCTTTATCAAAGCGAGCACAAATTGGTGTATGTATCATTCACTAATCTTCTAATGAACTAATCGGCTAGTCGCTGAATACCTCCCTTAAATGTCCCTTTAAATAATGTAAACACTACCTGCAGTTTAAAGCTAAAGTGCACATTTTTTTCCGGAGCCTTTATATATAAAAGTTTGTATTAAATAATCATTCCTTGTTCCCCATATTAAGTGCTCGTTTAATGATTTCGCCTCCCCAATCTTTCATCCTACGGCGCAGCGTTTGAAGATATAATGACTTGGGAATTTCAAGGTAGTACAATTCATATTGAAGAAAAACGCAGTACACCTGACAGGCCCTAACTCCCAGGTGTTTTAAAAAAGATCAGTTTTGAATCCCCTTGAACTGACCCGACTCTAACAACGCTCGCTGCACAAGATATATGGCATTGTCTTCTCCCTGATCGACCATACACGGTAGCTGTGATTTCTGCCCGTAAGATATATACTCTTTTTTTCAACTATCGGCCAAAAATCTTTAAAAAGACGAGAAGTGAATTGTCTTGTTTCTATTCAGTGTTCGCAATCTGAATTTTTAACAACTATATTTTCACACGTCGGTAAATTTTCTGTAAGAATGCGTATGTAGACTGAGAGCATTCATTGGACGCATCGCATATGCAGACGCGGACTTAGAGGAGTGGGGGATGAGACCCTCCTAAAATTTGCAATAATGCTGACTTTTTCTGGGTTTCTTTACACATACTTTTTTTCAAAAAGCTAGACATGACCCTCTTCCTCACGGGATGGAGCCCCTGAAATTTTTTCTAGATCCGCTCATGTTGCGTACCAAATTGCAATATTATGTAACGTAAAGCATACACTTTTGACAATGTGTGATCCTCTCTGAAGTTTATGAGGCAAGCGTTTACAGACAACGACAGTATGCATTGCAAACAAGCAGTAAAACAGGCAGACGAGACAAGAAAAGACAACTTTTACTGAGGGCGAAAAGAGGAATCTTGGAGCGCATGTAGACTTTGTACCACTGTAAAATGTCAAGGTGTTGTTATCCGGAAATTGTAACTTAACCCTCCGCAACGGTAAGGATGTCGTTTTAAACCAGAACTGATGCAGTATGACGTCAAATTTGAAATCTGAACATGTATGAATTTTGTACATCTCATAATGTCTTTTAAAAATTCTCTCTTCAAAAGTCATGTTACGTTGAACCATCAGTTTCTCAAAAAATTACAAAGTTCGACCTCTTTTTCTTCCTCGGTGTCGTAAGAATATATATATATATATAGCTATCAAAGTCAAAACAAAAAGATCTTTTCTAATTCTTAAAAAATGGCGGGGTTGTGATATTATTTTTTGATAAATAAGTGATCGATTCCTAGGATGCTTCCTTATTTTTGGTGAATCATGTTCATGTGACCATAAAATAATACTGAAGAGTACATATTGCAAATTTCTTCATATTTGATATAATCCATAAAGACATTAATTTATCATCGACTTTTGAGTTTTAAAGCACTGCTGCAAATTCAAAAAAAAAAAAAAAAAAAAAAAAAAAAAAAAATAGATAAATAAATAAAAAAAATAGATAAATAAATAAAACAAAACAAAACAAAACAAAACTTCGACAGAATGTTTCGAATTGTGATCTGCTGGCCGAAACGAAATCATCCCATCCGATGTTACGCCCTGTATATTATCTCCGTGTTAGTTTTGACATTTTTGTTAGCAATATTAGTTGGGACACTTATTATCACCAACTGATCGTAAATATTAGTGTATGATATACTAGTTATCATGGGTATGTGCAATCCTATTATACATGCACAATCCTTTTAGATGGGGAGGTTTTAATGTTATTTCAGCGTGACGTTAAGGGTTATGGACAGTGTTATTACGTCATGGGAAAATAGAAGGGCTCAATTCCTCCAAATTTGCTTTTTATCTATTCGTGGTTTCACCAACTTAAGTCACGTGAGGCTATACAGTGAACTTTACCCGAAATTCACGACTAAGCGAGTTATGAAAAAAAAAAACCCCGACTGCATGTAAATAATGGAAGAACCTGGAAACAGCATACAAGAGAGAACAACCTTAGCTATAGCTTTCATAGGAACAGAAGAGTTATCTTTCGTACATAGTTTAACACTGATTTAGAGTAAAACCCAATTTTGGTAAAGGAAGTAAAAAGTGCTCATTCTAGAAACTTATTGATGTAAAATTTTGTTAAAAACTACAAAATAACATTCTATATCCGCTTTTGAAACGACGTTCACGTCAGCAATCAGGAAAAAATTCCACCGCATAAAACAGGGAATACAAGTTCTGATTCTTTACTTCTTGTCCAAACGGAAAGTGAAGGAAATTTGAGAAACTTGTTTAGTTTTGAAAAATAGTCCTATGTTAAAACCTGATTACATTAAAAAAAAAAGTAAAACCAAAATTAGAAAACAAACAAACAAACAAAAATAGCACAAAAAATCCCGGGTAAGATGTACCGTCACATAATGGGAAATTGTACTTTCGATTTAGAAAGAAGGGAGTTGGTGTGAGTATCGGAACGCGCGGATGAAGGCAGGAAATAGACCTAAAAGTTGTTCAACATAGATTTTTATGACCTATATACGAAGGAAATAGGTAGGGATTCGAAGGAGTTCTATTTGATGGTTATAATCTTATAGTACGATATTATTCTGTTAGAAATGAAAGGGGTAGGGGCAAAATCTGCCGCTTTTGGTCCCATTCTTTTTTTTTTGTTGTTGCTATTTTCAAAAATAGTTTTCTTCCTGTTTTTAATCTTTCAAATAAGGGATGAGATATTGTTTATTTGAATTCAATTGAAAATAGATATCAATTATTCTAATATGACTTGAAATTTTCAAAAAACCCAAAGTGATTCATTTTGACCTGTGTTCTGTTTATTTTATGAGAAGTAAAATTCAGATGTACATTTTGTACTAACAACCAAGCAGGGATGGAACCACAGCTGTCAAATTGCAAGTCTAGAGCATTGCCGGATCAGGTATATATGGTGGTCACGATACTGGTATATTATAATTGTTACAGATACTAGAAAAAAAATCTACTAGTATTAATTGTTACTAGGATCCTCCAATATTCTTAATGGACATTTTTCATGCTCGCGAACTTCGAACTACGGACAATATATTTCGAAGGAACTTAGTCACAAACGCAAAATATCAAGTCTATTCTAATGAACGTAGAGTACTCTGCGTGAAGAATTTGTTTGTTTTCATTTGTATAAATCCATATTGAAAGTTGCCAATTGTCATTTCGTCCATGTGTGTTCAGATTTAACGTTTCTAATCGAGCCTGATTTCTTATATATGACCCCTTAAGTGTGAAGTCTGGAGTGCTAAGTCCGAAGTACGTTAACTTGAAAAACGTCCAACATGAATCTAGGCATTGCCTATTGGGGTGGGTAGTGCATGTTTCAAAGTTATTGTCTTACTTTTGAAGCACCGATTTGTCTGATCATCTACCAGTTTATTCAAATTCTGTTGATTTTGAATTCATAATTCATTTGTTAGTATACGTAAAATAATAATCCTAAATTAAAGAAATAGATATTCCTTCGGATCACGAACATCAGACTTCATGTGCAAAGTCGCACATACTGTAACGTCATACTTGACGTCATAACCGTTTGAGCACTGACATCCTTACGTCATTATTTACTTTTTGCAAGAAGGCTAGAGTAACGTCAGTTTAGTAAATTTCATTCAGCTGTGTATGACAAAGAAACTGAATGGAAATTAAAATTGGATAAGTACTGATCGATTTATTGATTTCAAACAAAAATTTATTCATTCATCATGGTATGAATTTCTGCTGACTACTATAGTTTACAGAAATAAATTGGCTTTCAGTATAGGCAGTTTCTGAATGTTTAGTATCTTTCAAAAGTGGATGTAAAGTAGGAACTTACATGATGTGTATAGACTTTCCTATCTATAGGGTCGCTTCATATTGCAATACTGGAAAATACTAGAAGATAAGCATGATAATAATGGGAAACTACAGTCGGACTAGTTGATCCCATTACAATTTTGTTACGGATTTCAAAATAACAATAACATAGATGGTATAAAGGTCAACTATTCGGACTAGGGAAACTTGTTTTCATATAATTTTTTTTTTTGAATAGTGAGAACACTGGTATACCAGTATTTCGTATTGTAACGCTATACTTCATTTCAAACTGTTCTCTCTTGAATGCTGGACGTTTCTGCACAATTACATTTCGGTACAAGGACGTTTTGGTACAATAGAAAGATGTTTCAGAAAGTAATAGTAGAGACGTTTCGGTACAATGTAAAAGACGTTTCGGTACAACAAAAAGACGTTTCGGTACATGATTTTTATTATGATATGGGGTGATAGGAAGTTCCTAGTTTGGTTAGTTTTGTTGCAACATTAGAAATTGACGTAATATGTCTCATAATTTTTTAAATTGCTCTTCTTATGAAATAAATGTTTATGAAGCATTCTTTGATGGATCGGACTTCAAAGACAAATTGATGATTAAAATATAAGCTTTATTTTTATGGAATTAGAGTTAAACAATAACGCTTTTCCACAAACTTTTTGGGACAGGACTTTTTTCAGGGGGAGGAGGTGGTTACTATGTACTATGGTAGTAAGCAACATATTGAAAATATTGTCTTTTATCAGTCAGTTATTAGGTAATGTACAAAAGCAAAAATATGTACCGAAACATCTTTGTACCATGTACTGAAACAACTTTTTTCTATGTACCAAAACGTCATGCGCCCTTCTCTCTTCATGCAAAATGACACTTGAAATATATCAGAATGGAGACATGACTACGGAGCAATTAACATGTACATCTCTAACCATGCAAATCAAGATATGCCAAAGTCTATTTTTATATTGTGTCGAAAGTTGTATGGAAATAAAGGTACTGTCCTTCTGAATTAAGATTTGTTAATAACTATGACTTTATTCTACTTTGCACATGGATTTACATTTACTCTACCAAGGATCATCACACTTAGGATTTGCACCACTGTATTTAGATTTATATATGTACATACATTTTGTAATGTGTATGCTACCAAAGCATGCAAAAGAACTTCACCAAAGAATGCCCGCTCATGCTATTTTCTACACGTTACACAGGATACAATACTGATAAATATTAGGATGAATTTGGTGTTTTCTTGTAATTGGACTTTCTGCAAATTGAATATTGTGATGTACTCATTTTGCAATCTTGGTTTTCTAATATTCCAATAAATAATCCTGGAAGATGGTCCTTTCACAAATATTCCTTCACAATCACTAATAAAGTCTCTTGGTCAATAAAAATACAAAAGATGATGACTCTAATTTGAATCTCTTCGATCCTGATGATTAGTTTTTGAACATAAACTTGATTAAAGACCATCTGATAGCTATGCCATATGTATCTAAAGTCTGCAACTGAATTTATTCAGTCACCAGGCAGTTTGAATTCAAATTCATTTCACCTACAACATGTACAAATTTTGATTATGTATGGTACAAATTAACTTGTTCAAAAATTTATAAATACTTGGAGCAATTAAGCAAGATGGCAACAACAGCGTGTCTGTTTTAATGTGCATTTAGTATTCTGCCTAGACCACAATAAATGCAAATCAAAACGGTCACACTTTTAGGTTGTGATCTTGCGTATTCACTCAAAGTTTTATAAAGTTTTTAACGTTTTGTTAAAAATAGACAAACAGAACCTGTATGTCAAGTTGCAACATTGCGTTTTTGTTTTGCTATTGGCATATATCTATAGATAACTAAATCATGATGGTTCACCTTTCTAAACATAGAATAAATTTCTTTTCATAGCAAAACTGCAAGACAAATGAAGAAATGGAAAAGGGACTGAAAGATTCACTTCGAAAGAACAGGAGTTTCTTGAAAAGTAACGTAACAGACGTAGGTTCAGTGCTAGACCATCTTTACTCTGAAGGAGTCCTTACAGAGAACTTGAAAGAATCTATTTCCAAGGTGAATAAGTTTATCACGTTTGAAGACCACCAGATTATAATGACTTATGCACATACCTAACTTGAATACTTTGGGTAATTTGAATTTGTTTATTTTCAGCCTTATAGCTGAACCAAAGGTTCCCAGTTGGTATCAATGTCTTTCATCTGTTGTCAAATATGTAACTACCCTTGTCTACCGTGATTAATCTGTAAACTTTTGTATTTTATGACTTTGTCTCATAATCTAATGGGATCTCCATGATAAAGTTTGCTGAAAATAATTATCATGTCTATATTGTACATCAATTATGACACTTTAAATTAAATTTTGTTCTCTGTAGAAAGGAAAAGTATTATAATAGTACATGTAATATTATCACTGTAGCATATCACGTGACAGGCAAATAATCTCTAGCCCGCGAATTCCCTCTGATTAAACAAGGTAAATACTGTCTAAATCTACTTTATATGAATTTATTTTAGGTCTATCATACGTGTATAATTATCATTTATATGATGGTAATCTATTCTGGTCAAGATTAGAATTATATTCATAATACACTTCAACAGAACATTTTGTTTATTTACGTGCACCATATCATAACATGTAAACAAGAAAAAAATATCTGTTGAAGTGTTCTCTGAATTTACCCCTATTCTTGACCAGAAAAGATTACAAGCATATAGATGATAGTGATGCTCATATGATAGGCTTAAAATAGTTTCCTGTAAAGTAGATTTAGACTGTATTTACCATACTTACTTGAAGGGGATTCCCGGGCTAGAGATTATTTGCATATCATGTGATACGTTACTGTGATTATACTATACATGTATTTTAAATAATATGACTTAATACTTTCATGTTTGTGTCTTTTGATTTAGGAACATGATATAGATTCTAAAAGAGTTCTGGCTCTGCTTGATGTCATACCAAAGAGAGGTCAAAGGGCATATCAATGTCTGATAGAGGCTTTACAGGAAACAGAGAATTTTGATGCAGCACAACGTTTGATTGATTCGAAAGATGGTGTTGTACCTGCTTCGTCTTCACAGTACTCAGGTATTACTGAATGCAGAGAAATTTTGGCAACTGTTTTATTTTCTTTCAGTGCCATGAGGGTGAATTTCAGATGGGGCGAATAAAATCTGTATTATTTATCAACATAATTGATATTGAACCAACACGTTATAAAGAGCCTGTACCTTACGAAATAAAAAACAGGGCCAATATGCCAGGAAAAACATGGCAAATACGGAAAAACATGGCCAATATGGAAAAACATTGCCAATACAGAAAATAACGTCACTTTGTCTGTGAATAAGGAAACAAACAGGGCAGACTTTTCATATGCGTAGAAATTACATGAAGGATGTTGAACCATTTCTGATGTTGATTATAAGAAAAATTTTATTGAACTTAATTTTTTTTTGAATTGGATATTTTTGAAAAGAAATAGATAATAATTTCATTACCGTGTATTCCTTATTAGCACCATTATTGCATCTCGGTCTGTTGCATTGTCCCACGGCTGCACTTCAGGTCAATATGACAGACCTCGACACAATAGCAGTTCCAATATGGTATACACTGGTTAATAACCTATAAATATTCATGAATTCTCAATATTATAATATCAGTGATTGGGATAGGCAATCAGGTGAATGTGACAATGGCTCCATATCCTGAAACATCAATGTGCCTATACAAAATGAATGTGCCATAGTTGAAAATGAATGTGCCATAGTTGAAAATGAATGTGTCATAAGCAAAAACAAACAAACAGAAAAACAAGCTAGAATATATATAGATCTGCATCACCCACCGCTCCAAATGTCTAGACTGACTTTTCTGTACTTAAACATTGGAAATAGGGGAACACATTTGACCCAAGCAGTCTCAATAGATGGTATTAAAGATTTGTTGTATGCTCTTAACCTGAATTTATTATTCAAAATTTTCCTGACCCCCCCCCCCCCCCCTCCCCCCCCCAAAAAAAATATGTATGCTGCTGTAAAATGTTGTGAACTACAGTATATCCAAATCTAATGACAAAAACTTTGTAAGAAATTTGCGTTTTGTGAACAAATTAAGTCCAAGATATGTCTTAACTGGTGAAGTCCATTTGTACGTAAATACATGTATAAAGTTTTGAAATAAGCATTGTTGCAATAGGAAACGATGGTGTTTTGTATAAATGACACTTTCAAATTATTGTCTGGAGTATCAATTGATACGAAAAGTAAACAAATTAAAGCACATGCAGAACTTCAAATAAGTGAATATGGTGAAGTCATCACCATGTTGAATAAAAGAACGGAAGATTTCCACAATTTGTTTAAAAATCTAATGCGCCACATTGGCACACTAAGTAAAATTTATATGTGCCATTTTAGAAGTAAATGTGACTATGGCACAGGGAGTGTGCTTATCCCAATCATGGTAATCAAGTAATATGTGTAATTGGGCATATTCATAACTTGGTGATTCAGTCTTGTATCTTAATTGGGTGAAAATAAGACCTCAATATATATAATAAGGAAAAAGAATCCTGAAATGTTTAAATATGGTATTGTAGTGGTTACTTAATCTACTAAACTGTAACAAACATTGACATCAGATTGAATTTAATTTTACTCTATGACAAACTGTTTGTTTTACAGTATAAACTAGAATCTTAAAGAGTAATGAATAAATGTAGTATGTACCATCATGTCATTTGATGAAGGGATTTTATTATACAGTTAAAGTATACCATTGAGGGAGTTAGCACGGGAAATAGGTCTGGTCTCGGGGAACCAGAATCGTGCTAACTCCCTCACTTGTATACTTTAACTGTTTTTATTATACCTCTACTGATTTTTCCCTTTATATAATAAAACAGTTAAAGTATACAATTGAGGGAGTTAGCACGATTCTGGTTCCCCTCTGCTTCGCCTCGGGAAATAGGTCTGGTCTCGGGGAACCAGAATCGTGCTAACTCCCTCAATGGTATACTTTAACTGTATATATTATACCGAAACAAACATTATACTGAAACAAACATATCTCTTAGGTAAAGTGTCATCCGATCAACCTTCACATCATCCGATCAACCTTCAACGGCACTGATTGGCTGATACTGACACACCCCAAAGAAGCTCCGCCCCATTTTGAAACTAACTCCCTAGGGAAATAGTCTTCTCAACTACATGTAACACACCCCTTTGCAGGAAAATAGTCTTATCAGGCGATTTTCAGGGATTTAGTTTAATTTAATGAGTCTCTTTTTATATAGGAAAAAATCAGTAGAGGTATAATGATAAGTTTTAAATTAAGCATTTACATTATAAATCAGAGTTCATTGCCCCCTTATCCCAATTATTATATAGGATGGTTGTGGGATTGGGTCAGAGTGAAATGCTTAGTGGTATCTTTACAAATATATATGGGTATTGCACTTTGCAGGCCTCCAACAACAAGTAAACACTAATTGGACATCTTCATACTACAAATAAAGTAATGCTCCTTATCAATCATGATGGTCATTTCTCTATGTAAGGATTATAGCCTTTGTAGAAGCAAGCTTATCATCTCTCCATTGTAAACATGGTGACATCAGCTCAATTGCAATCATGTGACTGGCTGCTTTCTAAGCAGCTCTTATCTAGAGAAATGGTTATTATGATTGACCTGAGGTAAAGGATAACTTTATTTGATTTCAGGCTGCAAATCTGATTATTGTTCAACTAAGCAAGTATTTACATAGTATTTACATAGTATTTACAAAGTATTAGTATTTACATAGTATTTACATAGTATTTACATAGTATTTACATAGTATTAGTATTTACATAGTATTTACATAGTATTTACATAGTATTAGTATTTACACAGTATTTACATAGTATTTACATAGTATTTACATAGTATTTACATAGTATTAGTATTTACATAGTATTTACATGTCCTCAGAGGTCTTTGAAGTGTTATGGCAAAAACCTCATCCTTTTTTTTTTTTGAAGAATTGCAACCATCCAATATGAAAGACAGGAGAGCTGGTCAATGAACTCTGATTAATTCATTATGACATTGAGAATTCATTCTAAAGATATATATGTTATAGCTTACATTTTATTTAATTAACTGACATGTCTGTATTTTTGCATTTAAAGAGCAACCTAAAGTTGAAGTTAAACCAAGCAAAGGTGAAGAACCTCCACCACAACCAACACAAGATGAGAATGGTAAAAATGAGGAGAAAAAGGAAGAGACTAAAGGTTAGAAATCAGCATCAGTGTAAAAGATCTTCCCGCATATTCTTCCCCTGGTAATCGAAGATTCGGGGACATATAGTTTTTGGTCTGTCTGTCTGTTTGTCTGCTAAAACTTTTACCTTGCCCATAATTTTTCAATGGTAAGAGATAGGGCATTCATATTTCACATGTGCATTCCTTGTGACAAAACCTTTCCATGGATATAAAAAGTTTTTACCTTGTGACCTTGGAGTTTGGCCTACTTTTTACCGCTGAGTTACTGACAAAGATGCCAACGGGAGCATTCGTGTTTCACAAACACTTTTTTTTGTCTTTTAAAAATAACACAAGACCAAGAGTAATTGAGCAAGCAAGTATTCAAAATATATTTTGAGGATTGGAACCAATCACTGAATCAGAATAAAGATAGGTTAAAATGAAAGATTGATCAGTAAAACCATTTTATGTTTTTTTTTTATTCTATTAAAACAATATGAAAGGAAACTGTGAATAATAGAAAAATTGAGATTTGTCAAATTGTTTGTTATCAAAGAAGACACAAAAAAAATGAAGGGAGAAGACAAAGGCAAGTTAAATGATGAAAATACGAAAAGGAATTCAAATAAATATGAAATTAGTGCACAGTATTGGGCTTTTGTTACAAAAGGGTAGGGATAGTGTTAACCAGATATGCAATAGGCAGAATAGTGTATTTCTTTTCGAGATACATGTACATTTTAGTAACTTAGTGTGGTAACAGGTTATTCCGTCCACAAACCAGTCCGTCCACAGGTAAAGACAATCTGTCCCCAGACAATCCGTCCCTAGACTATCCGTCCACAAACATATATGAGACGATCTGTCCTTCATTGTGTTTGTCATGTTTGTAAAGGGGTATGTCGTATTGTTTTAGATGACCCGTCTACCATATACTGGAACGTTACTTTATATGACTGTCTTTTGTATTAGACGATGCGTCCACCGTATATTTATATGGTAAAAGTGAATGTAACAGTAAGTCTGTTCACAGTTTATCTATATCGAATAAAGCGTGTATTTTGCAATACAATTAGATTATCATTACTTATCATCTTTCCTTTCCTTATTCACGTTTCTTTCACTTTTGTCATCAGGGAAAAAATAGGTTCAATAGAAGTAGCCTCTATCAATATAATGTCTATTTAAACTGAATAGTGGACGAATCGTCTCTGTCACTGAAACCAATAGTGGAGGGATCATCTGTGTCACTCTGCATAATATATCTCTTGAAACTCATTGGTGGACAGATCGTCTACGTCACTCTACACGATACAAAATGAATCTGTTGAAAGTCAATGTTGGACAAATCATCTCTGTTATGCAAATGATAGTGGATGGATCATCTTGGATACTCATTCATACTTGGTAAAAGTCATTGAAACTTAATGGTGGACAGAACGTCTCTGTCACTGTGGACGGATCGGTTTGTGGATGGATTGTCTTGGGACGGATAATTGTGGATGGAATGGTTTGTGGACAGATCGTCTAGAAATCACTTAGAGTGTACCAGAGGAAGAGTGTATTATCTTTAATTTGCTTTTGTTCATCAATCTTCAAATTTAGGAGCCCATTTGAATCCTGACCTAATTGTCTTGCATTTTGTTTTTAAAACTCCTGACTATAAACTGTCCCTAGTTTTTCAAAGGATTGGAAGTTTTGCTTTTATATATGATATCATTGAAGATGAAAAGGACCATTGGCTTGAAAGTGGAAAAGAAACATTTACAAAAAAAGTGAATGAATGTACACCACAGTTCTACATGGAGAGGAAAAAAGAGGTAAACACATAACAGAACAACATGAAATGTTAAACAATAAAAAAGAAAAAAAAATTCAAGTTATTTGAAGAACTTTCATTATCATGTTCCTCTATCAAGGATCAGGAAAAGGGGATTTTTTTATTTCACTTATCAATATTTTACTTTTTAGGTGTTGACATTTCTTGCTTCATTTGAAAGTCTGACTATGGACATTACATACTTTGGTGATGATATTCATTATGATGTTACCCTATTGTGAAAAACACCTCACCGAAAAGACGATTCATAAAAATCCCGTTTATTAACAAAGGTTTTGATCTTCTAAACATCTCTAATATTTTTCGGGATCATCGCATACAAAGTACCATTCCTCAATATTTTGAAAATTTAGAGCCACCTCTTATTTGTTATAAGTACAAGAAACCTATTCGAAACTTTGTTTTTAACTATAATAAAGTTACAACGGATCCTGACATACTTGAATTGTGTCCTGCTTCTTGAGAATGTGCAACTTCTAAATATCTCTACAAACCAGCTGGCCATGTTGTTACAGGTGACTTTTCAATTATCCAAGACAGACAGCTCCTTGGTCTCCTTAAAAAAGGACCTAAGTACAGAATCCCATCCAAGATAGATTTTGTCAAATGCCGTGAAGTGCTTACGGAAGCCTTAGATAATTATACGAAAAGATGGTGTAAATCAGAAGGAGTCGAACCGCATGCTCTGAATGACTGGAAAAACCTCATTTTAGATATAACGGATATTCGAATAGATCACTTCCATAAAAACCCTCATCTTTTTCAAAATCCACGTTCCAAATCAGAAAGATATTTCAAATCCAAACAAAGTAAATTACATGAAAAATATGTCTTTGCACCAGCTGATAAAGCAGCCAACAACACCATTATCAATTGAAAACGTTACTACATATCAACTTTTATTTCGGAAATTTCGTCTACTAATACATATATCAAAAGCAATGAAAGTGCATCTAACATTATAGGCAAGCATAACAGTGAACTGTCTTCATTCAATATCTCTATTTCTAAATTGGATCTCCCAACACTATATTGCATACCGAAACTGCACAAGTCTCCTTACAAATTTCGATTTATTGCTAATTCTAGTAACTGCTCCACTACAATTTTGTCTAGAAATCTGACGTCAGTACTTACTGCTATTAAAGAACACATAACTAGATATTGTGAAACGGTTCTAAACAGGAACGATGTAAATTTATTTTGGTCTATTAAGAATTCAGGGGATGTGATTGAAAAAATGAAATCTGGAAATTTCCAAGCCAATACGATTTCTTCATACTACTTCTCTAATATGTACACCACACTTCCTCATGACAAAATTAATGATCGATTATCTAATCTCAATAAATGGTGTTTTGATCGAGAGCGAAAAACTTACATTTGTACATCTGAATCGAAGGGTTTCTTTTCCTCGACAGACTACAAATCATACAAATCATGGACATGTAGTGACCTGTGTAATGCCTTGTCCTTCCTCTTGGACAATATTTATGTTAGATTTGGTGTGGATCTATACAAGCAGGTTGTAGGAATTCCTATGGGTACTAACTGTGTGCCTCTTGTTGCAGATTTATTTTTATACACTTATGAAAAAGAATTTATCCAAAATCTTCAAAAGCAAAGAAAATTTGATGAGCTGAAATGTTTCAATAATACTTCTAGGTATCTGGATGATATTCTAACCATTGACAATTCTGCTTTTGAATTATATAAGAATGAAATTTATCCACAAGAATTAACCCTTAACAAGGCAAACCTTTCAAATACAGAAACACCCTTTTTGGACCTAAATATCAAAATTGTAAACGGAAAGATTCATACAAGTGTATATGACAAAAGGGATGATTTTGGATTCAACATAGTAAATTTCCCTTGGCTTGACGGTGATGTTCCAAGATTACCGTCATACGGCATTTACATATCACAGCTCATTCGGTACGCTAGAGCATGTACTGATATTTTGGATTTTCACAGTAGAAATTTACAAATTACCAAAAAACTTTTAGGTCAAGGTTTCCGCTTTCATAAACTAGTTAAGACTTTCTGGAAATTTTACAAAAATTACAGTCAACTTCTTTTATTATTCGGATCTATACATGCAACAGAGTACATTACTATGGGTATTACACAACCTGTCTTTTGTGGTGATATGATAAACAAAATAAAAAGGATCAAAGGTAGGCAGCATAACCATCAAAAATGCGTCAGAATCATCAAACGCCTTTTATACCGTGGATATGATCCTAATGTCACCAGACGGACACTAGGCTTGGTACTTGACCAATCTACAGTCTTGTACAAGCGCATCTTTGAGACTTGCACTCTGACTGACTGTGACGACGGGACTCCATGACGGGCCCTGTCCAAACCTCTTTAGAGAAGACAGGGCCCCGACCACCTGTCTTCTCTGAATGTCAGTCGGACTCCTCGGGTGATTACATACATGAGCTCGCTACAGCCAGCAGAGCACGGACTGTATTACGCATGCCCTCTTTTTATATCCATTTACATATTCATCTGTGTCTCTGGGGCCTCCGCGTTTTGCGGTCTTGTTTGTGTGATGTCATCTTACAGTGAGGAGGTTGTTTTACACCACAATTGTACGTTATTCGAGACCTCTGGGTAATTGGAGAAGTGAGAGGGTTGTGCGCACGTAATCCAGGATAACCACACTATTTGCTACTTGCGTGACAGATGGCCGTCCAAAGTCGGCACCGGTTACCCATTGGTCTCGTCGGTTTATGTGTAGTCTCTTGTGTTTGATGTTTACATGTCGTGTGTCTCTTTTCCGTCTCATGCTGTACTCGTCTTTTGTGTTTTTGCGTCGGGTGTTTTGGTGTTTTACTGTTGATGCTGCAACGGGGTCTTGTTGGAGATCTCCTCCCTTCTTTTCATATATATTTTTGAATCATAGCCAAAAGATTCTTGAAATTCAGAAATTTGTCAACTAGCTTGATGACTCTAGTCTGGTGTGAAAATCAAGGAATTTGAAAATGTCCTAGTATATTCCATAGCCTTTGATCCTGTAACTCTTTTATGTTATGAGGATAGAGCTAACATACTGCACAGACAAGACCTTTCATAGTAAAACCGCCTTAACCTTGTCCCTCCCTCCGTCCCTCCAAAAACATCTCCCAGTACTTTTGTGAACGGTAACACATGTACTTGTCACTTTGACTTGTTGAGTTGTCAATTTAATTCTAGTTGTAAACTGATGTAACAGGGAAAAAAGATTGAAATCAAACACAACATTATTGATAAAAAGACCCATTCCAGCCCTACTGAGTTTTGTTGACATTCTTAAAGCAACAACAAGAGAGATAGGATATTTAATGAGAGAGGCTGCACCTTTGTCTTTGTTATCTTGATCAATCATGACCATTACCTCTAATGTTTTGTTATTTGCCTTATTTAGCTGGTACATATAATGCATGATTAAACTTACACTTTCAAATTTTACAATTATTTTATGAAAATACCGTATATCGGGAATTTTTCGCGTGTGTCTAATTTTTGCTAAGTTCCCGAGCATCATCAAATCGCGAAAAATGAACATAGCGAAAAAAAAGACACAAACTAACGCTTCTAAAGAAGTTCAGTTATATGTAACTGTCCTGAGGTATTAGTAAGTACTCGTCTGATTACGATAATTATGATTATTATTATTGATGTTTACAGATAACAAGTACATGTAGTATTAATTAATCTAATTACCCAGTGCAAACATGGTAAATACAACAATCACCGATATGAATGCACGTCGGCTTTTATTTCAAACCTCCTGTTGTCGTTCTATAATTATCACATATAGCGTTTTGGCTATCTATATATTTCTCACAAGAAACTAAATCTAAACAATGATTGGGAGGTTAAAGGTCTTTTTTGGACCACAAAACTATATGACAACTTGCATGGGAAACAAGAAAATTATAAGCAATTGCTTTAAAGAAGCCGGCATCATTTATGCTTTAAACTAGTGAACTGCATGATGTACATTCTTGTACATTTGTATTATTGCACACATATACGTAGATACATAAATCCAACAGAAAAACGTTTGCAATTATATGATCGTATTTCATTTCACATTAAAGAAATCTTTGTATGAATTTTAATTTTTGGTATTTTTAGAGTAGCGAAAATTAGACTCAGCGAAAAAAAGACACACCTTTTTAGGGTCATTTTCTCGAAATTTACCCAACGCGAAAATTACCCGATATACGGTATGTAAGTAAATGTTATATTTGTAAAAGTTATCTTTGTATGAATTAGTAAAAATATAATGTTATGTTTGTAGGATAAAAGCTACGATTTGATCAGCAAAAAGCGGGGTCACATGGTAATGATAAATAATGTTCCACCAAATTCTGTAAAGGGAATTGATAGAGATTCAGAAACTAGCAGGGTTGTTAGCTTGTTCAATATGCTTGGATTCAAATGTCTTACTCCAGCAATCAGAGACTGTTCTGCATCAGTGAGTATATTTGAAATAAAAACAAATTGTTCCTACCTCAATGATTTCTATCAATAATTTCATTACAGAAGAATCTCTATGCTAAGCATCTGTTAGCCAAAGGGATTTAAATCGTATTATTCTTGTTGCCTATTATGACGTCACTTTTAAGTTTTGAAAGTATGGTAATTTACAAGCTTTTAGAGCTGTTATAACTTCAGTATTCTATTAATGCCAAATAGGATTTCTAATATTTAGAAAAAATGTAAATGAACAATATATATAAGTAATAACTTTCTTACTTTGGGTGATGCTGGTTGGACGCGTTCAAAAATCTGAGTATTACTTTGCAATTCACGGAATTAGCATGTGACCAACTAGAATTATACACCAATGAACACCAAAAGTAAGACTGTCATTACTTCAATAATTTGTTTCATTATTTAGTTAAACCAATAAAAAATATCAAGGTTAAGTCAATTACATGATAGTATTATTTTAAGAAATATGTATTGTTTATGATGAAAACCAGAAGACTCTCAGTTTGAAGTCAAAGTCTTCATTTCAGAGTATGATGCTGTGCTTTCTCAGAATAGACCATTTTCCGATCTTGTTAGAAAGCACGAAATGTCCGAGTCAACATCTTTTGGCGTCGTTTTACATTATGACATCACTGTTAAAAGATGCAATTCCATATAGACGTAACAATGAAAAAGTGCGCAAAAATTGCCTACCTCGGACATTTTTGTCATTTTGTCAGCCATTTTGAACTTCGGCAAGTGGCCTATTGTACATTATCTATCAGGTATTGCATATGAAACATGACATTATTTCAAACTTCTCCAATATAACATGCACTGCACAAATACCCTGTGCTCTAGTCAGTGTTAGCAATGTACTATAATTTTAGCCCATTTAGTAATTTTACTATTTTGACTTTTAATCTCTGTAACAGGAAATGAACGAAAAACTAAAGAAAAAATTGGAAGGGGCAAACTTTGAGGATGCACCATACTGTGTAGTTGTTTCCCTGACAGTTGGACAAGAAAGTGATAAAATATATGGTAACCAGGGAGATGATGACTTCATCTGGCCCAGCAAACTGATAGGGACGATGCAGGGAATTGAAAAGCTCACAGGAAAACCGAAACTCCTGATTTATCAAACCATACCAAAGGACACAGACTTCAAAGGCAAGTTTTATATGGTCTATCAAATGGTACATCCTATCGTTTTTATATTCGAAAAAAAAAAGGATTACTGATCAGACAATTAAACCAATACTTTGACCTTCATCACTTCATTACTGAATTGGAAATTAATTGTGATTAAGAGTTAAGATGACGTTCAGATACATGTATTTCTCATTTTTTCATGTAATGTTTATCCCATGTGATAATTTTTACATATATATGATACTTAGATCATTTAATTTCCATTGTCATTTTCAAGAAATGAAGATTCTGATTGGCTGAGAAATTTTGTTGATACATTGATCAACACAATTTTTCACGGAAGTCTATTTATAGCACTATATTTAAAACCGGGGGTTCCCTCAAACACGAATGAACTCATTGCTGAAAATACAATTTGTTGATGTTTGCTTATCATTTCAAGGGTACAATTTCTTTTCTACTTACTAAAAAATTAACTGTGTATGTAGAATTTGCTCACACTGGTCCTTAATTATTCCAAAGATATAGAGAGACAATCGTTTGCTGTTTTAATAATGGCGGCTGCCATATCTTGTTCTGGCAGAGGTATCACTGCGAAACCCTCCGAACTTACGAATATAGTGCGATGATTGATTGTTTTTAGATCCAAGAAAACAGTCTGTTTTCCATAAGTAGATGATAATAAAATGATAAGAAATGAATCTTATATTTTTGTGCGAATAGCACATAGCGATTGCCTGATTTCTTCACTCATGGGAGCCCCGTCTTCTGAGTATGTATAAACGATGTTACTATGTTTACATGTACCTTGGGACTACGTCAGAATCATGATCCGTATAAAGTCTGATCACTGTCTGAATCAATGAATCATATCTATATGAATCGAGCTGTCGTGTTATGTACATGCATGACCTAATGAAAAATTGCATCTGTATGTACTGAGATGAACACAGGCTGTGTGTTGGAAACCCCTTTCCATTACCAGGTGGTTATCTGTTTTAGTGGACAATATATAAATGAAACGGTGCTATCGATAAAGATATTAAGTTGAATCATTGAGACGTAAAACTAACTTCAAGTAGGCTTATTTTGCCCCGCTTCACAAAATAAAATCTGTATACGACGGAAAAATTAGGAACTTCCATCGTGAAATATGATATTAACAATTATGAAAAATAAAAGATCAAAACATTCCCGTTTAGGATGTATCATGTTTTTATATAAAAAAGAAGTGAATTTTCCTTCAAATTCTTAGCACACACCTAACATTGAACATGAAAGGTTAAAGAGAGAGCGGGGATCAAATTAGAAAATAAGAATCGTCTTCTTTCCTTGTATATGGACTCATCAATCGATAGTCATATTGGATTGTTGTATTTTTTAGGGCGGGGAGGGGTAGATTTAATGTGATGTTATTTAATTTTCATGTTCACTGTCAGACATCATATTTCAATTCATTACGACAACATTATGCATTTGCATTTTAGTTCTGTCTTTATACGTCCATAAACTGGCCTACGAAGGTGTTCAGGAAAAAATATAACTTTGAAAACACAATATTTTGTCATACATTATAAGTTATATTATTCTGGCTATTCGCACTCAGTACCTTCAGTGCTTTGATTTCTGTTGATGCAGGTAATAATTCCTGAAAAATTGGACAGAAAATTTTTGCATCTATGCGCTGCGTGCATGGATGCAGTTTTCTGTTCTGTCCAATGTTTCAGGTGATACCTGCATCAACAGAAAAAAATATAAGATTCATTTCTTAAAGCTACTGATCTTGAACTTGGAGTTGGTGTCTGACTGTTGTTTAGCAAAGTAAAAAAAAAAAAAAAAACCAACAAAAGTGGAAAAACCCTAGCAATATCACTAATCATAACTTAGCAACATTGGAGGAGTTATAAACAATGTGATCAAATGATGTCAATTTGTTGTTTATAAATTAAGTGGCAAAAACATTATAGAAATGAGGAAACATTGATTTAATAGAGATCTTAACATATACATGTAAGTATCAAAGAAGGAATGAATATAAGATATAAAAACATTAGAGGGTCTCATGGCCCTTTCTGACTTTGAAAAAAATATAGAAAAAACTCAAAAGCCTGTGGATAACACCTGTTTTTTAATTATAGAAAGTTATCTTGATATTTCATATTATTTCATTTAAGGAAGCATACCTTGTACTGGAGATAAAAATGAACATCCCCTAGAAGAATGTCAGGAATACAACACTGACGACTCATTTATTGTGACAGCCACGCCCCGTAATGGTAAGATAGCTGTTCCGTTACTATTGAACCCTTTCACTAGAATTTCAATCCTCAGAATTATCAATATCAATCAATAAAGTCAGTCAGATTTCTGTCATAAAGCATCAGGTGTAAACAGTATGTGAATTATTTTCTGTTTGATGAATTCATTTGAAAACTCCTCTGCAATGCTGGTAAATTGAGAAGAGTACTTTGATGGTTTAAAAACTTTGACATGGTGTGATGGTATGGAAAATTGTCAATCCTGCAATCTGCGCACATCAGTATTATGTTGAGTTTAAATGTTCATGCGAATAGCCCTTGTATTAGCCCTGTACTCCTCATCAAAGCATAAAAATTTCTTTCTTCTTCTACCAATGTACCAATTACTTATGAAATGAAGTTATCAAACACTAAAAGGAGTCTATCAAGGGTAGTCTGCACAAGCTTACTTTGAAAATACATGCATCTGTTTTTGACTCATTTCAGCATGTTCAGTCTGAAAGGTAAAAGAGAAATATTCATGTCAAGATGAATAAAACACCACAAATTACAAGTAGGCTGCGAGATCTATTGATGAGTATTATATTTAGATATCTCTCACACAGGCTGTCATCCAGTTGTACAGGGATTCCAGTATGGAAAGGAAGAACGAGATCGTGAAGGGAAAGGGACATATTTCTTGGTAGCCCTCTTACATACTTTAAAACATTTTGCTGCGGAAAAATCTTTCAAAGAATTAATTGAGGAGGTATGGATTACATTTTGTACCTTGCTGATTGATTTTAGAATGTACTAGAATTAGAACTTAGTCAAATGAAAATCTTGATCTAAACTTATCGTATAATGACAAAAGTTCGGGATGATAAATTTAGAGCAATAAATTATCTAGATTCTTAAGATGTAAAATGAATTATATGTTTCTCAGATAATTTGGTCTAAACAAGTGGCAAGGTAGGTAGGGTTTTTATTTTTATGCCCCCAGAATCATTATGCCCCCGGAATCAAAGATTCCGGAGAATAAAGTTTTTGGCCTGTCCGTCTGTTTGTCTGTCCGAAAACTTTAACATTGGACGTAACTTTTGAATGGTAAGTGATAGGGCTTTCATATTTCACATGTGTATTCCTTGTGACAAGACCAAAAATTTTGACCTCATGACCTTGACCTTGACCTTTGACCTACTTTTCAAACACTTTAACATTTGGCATAACCTTTTGAATGGTAAGTGATAGGGCTTTCAGATTCCACATGTGTATTCCTTGTGACAAGACCTTTCCAATGATACCAAAATTTTTGACCTTGCGTGACCTTGACCTTGACTTACTTTTCAAAAACTTTAACATTGGGCATAACTTTTGAATGGTAAGTGGTAAGGCTTTCATATTTCACATGTGTATTCCTTGTGACAATACCTTTCCAATGATACCAAAATTTTTGACCTCGTGACCTTGACCTTTGACCTACTTTACAACAACTTTAGCATTAGGCATAACTTTGGAATTGTAAGTGGTAGAGCTTTCACATTTCTCATGTGTATTCATTATGACAAGACCTTTCCAATCATACCAAAATTTTTGACCTCGTGACCTGGACCTTGACCTTTGACCCACTTTACAACAACTTTAACATTTGGAATAACTTTTGAATGGTAAGTGATAGGACTTTGATATTTCACATGTGTATTCCTTGTCACAAGATTTTTCTATCGATACCAAAAAAATTTTAAACAAGTGACCCTGACCTTGACCTTTCAATGCATGTACTTAACAGAAAATAGTGTTTTTACTAAAAAGATGCCACCAGGGGCATTCGTGTTTTACAAACACAGGCTTAATTTGGTTTGTTTACTCTAGCAAGCATTCTCTTATTATTTATTTAAGACAAAAAAATTTTGCGCCCAGTGTTAACTCCCCCCCCCCCTTCCTCACCACATTTTTAGCTCACCTTGAAGAAGTAGAGGGGGGCTGATGCTATCGCCCCGTTGTCGTTGGCGGCGGCTTCCGCACTATAGGTTAAGCAAAACGGGACAGGTCCATTCCTGCCAAACTATAAGTCATACACCAACCAAACGTGCATGGATGATGCATCTGAGGATGCTTACAACAATGCATGGTACGGAGGCTGCATATGACCTACATTTCATGCTTGAGTGAGCAGGTTAAGTAAAATGGGACAGGTCCATTCCTGCCAAACTATAAGTCCTACATCTACCAAACTTGCATGGATAATGCATCTGAGGATCCTCACAACAATGCATGGTACGGAGGCAACATCTCACCTACATTTTATGCTTGAGTGAGCAGGTTAAGTAAAATGGGACAGGTCCATTCCCGCCTTACTATAAGTCCTACACCAACCAAACTTGCATGGATGATGCATCTGAGGATGCTTACAACAATGCATGGTACGGAGGCTGCATATGACCTACATTTTATGCTTGAGTGAGCAGGTTAAGTAAAATGGGACAGGTCCATTCCCGCCTAACTATAAGTCCTACACCAACCAAACTTGCATGGATGATGCATCTGAGGATGCTTACAACAATGCATGGTACAGAGGCTGCATATGACCAACATTTCATGCTTGAGTGAGCAGGTTAAGGAAAATGGGACAGGTCCATTCCCGCCTTACTATAAGTCTTACATCAACCAAAATTGCATGGATGATGCATCTGAGGATGCTTACAACAATGCATGGTACGGAGGCTGCATATGACCTACATTTAACGCTTGAGTGAGCAGGTTAAGTAAAATGGGACAGGTCCATTTCTACCTTACTCTAAGTCCTACATCAACCAAACTTGCATGGATGATGCATCTGAGGATGCTTACAACAATGCATGGTACGGAGGCTGCATCTGACCTACATTTCATGCTTGAGTGAGCAGGTTAGGTAAAATGGGACAGGTCCATTCCAGCCTTACTATAAGTTTTACGTAAATCAAGCTTGCATGGATGATGCATCTGAGGATGCTTACTACAATGCATGGTACAGAGGCTGCATCTGACCTACATTTAACGCTTGAGTGAGCAGGTTAGGTAAAATGGGACAGGTCCATTCCAGCCTTACTATAAGTTTTACATCAACCAAGCTTGCATGGATAATGCATCTGAGGATGCTTACAACAATGCATGGTACGGAGGCTGCATCTGACCTACATTTCACGCTTGGGTGAGCAGGTTAGGTAAAATGGGACAGGTTCATTCCTGCCTTAATATTACTCCTACATCAACCAAAATTGCATGGATGATGCATTTGAGGATGCCTACTACAATGTATGGTATGGAGGCTGCATCTGACCCACATTTCATGCTTGAGTGAGTAGGTTAGATAAAATGGGACAGGTCCATTCCTGCATTACTTTTGGTTCTTCATCAACCACAGTTGCATGGATGATGCATCTGAGGATGCTTACAACAATGCATGGTACGGAGGCTGCATCTAACCTATATTTAACGCTTGGTTGACCAGGTATAGTAAAATTAGAATCTTTATTTCCAGCTTTCTTTGAATTTTTTAAGCAACCAAACTTATTGGATGATGCATCTGGAAATACTTTGTGCAATGTAGGTACAGATGCTGGTCATGGGACAATGATGCTGTCGAGGTGAGCGCTGTCATCTCTGATGGCCCTATGTTTAATCTTAGAAAACTATCTTTGAATGGTCAGTCAAAAAATGGTACATGTTCATTAAATTTATGACATTCTCCTGTAAATAAATTGAATTTTTAAAATAGAATTGCCGATTCCTTCTAATAATGGGGATATGTAGCTCATGAGTCTGAATGTCTTATAAGCATTCGAGTACATGTATGACATGTTTTGAATGCCGCGAGTACATTTAGTAGAATCGCTTAAGAGACTTGGCGGGTATTAATTTGCTCAAATTAAGTTCAAATTAAATTCTTGTGTATTAATTAGCTATGCAAGCTATACGACCCCTCACTTCTTAGGGTGGATCCGTTCATAAAGTCAAAATTTTGGTGGATAGTGTTTATCTTCGAAAGTCATTAAGTCTGGATGAAGCAGAATCTTTAGAAATGGAACGAAGTGTTCAGAATTAACTACCATCTGATAAAATTATGTATACGGTTACAATGTATATTCTTTTATTCATAGATTTCAAGAAGGATTTAACTACGTCTTTCTTGTGTTCATGGACGGTCCGTGCTTAATTTTTACATCGTGAACAAAATTATCAATAGATTCAGAAATATTACAATGATATTGTTCATCACAAATATTTACATGCTGTAGAGATCAATAAAGAAAACTATACTAACTTTTAATACTTGATGTATTAAACATGCTAATAGCCGGCCATCTAAGTGTCTGTGACATGTGTAGGTACATGATTAGTATATAGCTCTGTACAATATTTATACAAATATCTTTTAAATGGCGCATGGATAAAGCCGTCCTATACTTGCTGATTACCCATAACGTAAGTACGGAACATTGCCGTGATTATACTTTTAAAAGTATTTATCAGGTACCGTTTCTACAATTTTACAGGACAATTTTATTTCCTTTAAACATGCTTTAAGAAATTAATGGATATTTTGTTTTTAATTGACAATACAATCGAGGATGAGGCACGGCGGCTATTTTTTTCTGAAGTTGCAATAAAATGTCTGTCTGCGGCAAATTATAGCGCTTGGCAGTGTCTGAGAAACAAAGATTAAATTTTACATGGCCTAAAGAGATGTATGCTCCTTTTCACTGTACTATTTTCCTATTATTGCCGGTCTATTTTTTCAACACCACAGACATGTAAACAATACACAGACCAGGACATTCATGTATATAAACACAGAACATAAATCTGTTTGTTATACCCTTGTCAGTATCCCTATATAAAATCCCCATAGGAAAAATGCCTATAGATTCGAATATTTGACCAAGCGGTTAATATTTACATCAATATTGGCCCTAGGGCAACATTAAAAAAAATATTGACCGATTAGCGGTACATCCTTTGTGACGTCATGTCATTGATGACGCTATTAGCTCTACCTATTTTTCCGCGCTCTTTCTCTTATAGATGAAAATGAACGTAAACATGTCGGGCTAATCGGTTCGTTACTGCAGTATTGATGTAAGGTATAACAAAACAATTATTGACTGGGAATTCGGGCAATATATGATTTCTTGGACCTTCAGATAAAATATAGCCCTCGGCCTTCGGCCTCGGGCAATATTTTATCTTCAGGTCCAACAAATCATATATTGCCCTCATTCCCAGTCAATAATTGTATAATACTGTTAATTGCTTTATTTTCGTCAGTACCAATTTTCGTCAATTCGTCCAAAATGACCATTTCGTCAGTACGTAAATTCGTCATCTAAGGGTCCATAAAACATAAATTTGTCTGTTCAAATGCCAACTTAACATTCAGGTAAAAGCCGTATGCATTTGTTTTCATTGTTTGTTTAACAATTATTGGTAAACAAACAATTAGAGACATGTATACCACGTAGCTTGTTGTGAAAACATATTATTTGGTAATTAGTAGTACATTATATGCGACTTTGCGTGAGTATTCATTTTTCAATGATTTATCATTCGCCTGTCGTATTAACTCTTAAGATTCAATTTTTCCTTTCTACACCATATTTTGTCAGGAGTATTTATATTAGTCGGTATGTAATTTCGTCAAGGGAGGCACTGACGAAAATGACGAAAATTGGTACCTGATGAATAAAAACTAAGTTATAGTATGTCGGCCGATCAGCGTTCCTAGTGAGGCTCGGACCAGCAACCCTCTAAGGATACCGGCCTGACACCCTAAAGTTATATATTTCTCTGGTACAACATGAATTATTTGCTTTTTTCAGACCCACAATCTACTGACTGACACCTTTTACGCACCTAGCACACCCTCTGGAGATACTGTAGATAGTGCCCCATCACCAAACAAAGCTGATGCCAGTTCAGAACCTGATGAAAGAAAACGTACTGAAATCGGTCGGAGAATGCAAGTGGCTTCCGTCAAGATAGAGACTACGTGTAAGAATAAGGATCTGTACTTCTTCCCAGGAATTAAGGAAGGCAGCTTGAATCAACAAGCTACTAGTTAATACATTGCTGTAATTGTTACTTTACTGAAAGAATTTATTAGTCCCCTACCGGCAACGCCGAAGGGGACTCTTAGTTTCCTCTCGGTCTGTCTGTCAGTCTGTCCGTCTGTCCGAATATCAGTTTTCCGGACTTTTTTCTGCAATGGATGGAGATATTAAGATGAAATTTGATACACAGCTTGGTCTTGGATAGTTACAGAGCAAGTTTAACTTTCGTCACGCTTGACCTTTTTTTCGAGGAGTTATGCCCCTTGATGACTTGGAAAATTCAGTTTTTGTCAGTTTTCCGGACTTTTTTCTGCAACGGATGGAGATATTAAGATGAAATTTGATACACAGCTTGGTATTGGATAGTTGCAGAGCAAGTTCAACTTTCGTCACGCTTGACCTATTTTTCGAGGAGTTATGCCCCTTGATGACTTGGAAAATTCAGTTTTTGTCAGTTCCGGACTTTTTTCTGCAACAGATGGAGATATTAAGATGAAATTTGATACACGGCTTGGTCTTGGATAGTTACAGAGCAAGTTCAACTTTCGTCATGCTTGACCTATTTTTCGAGGAGTTATGCCCCTTGATGACTTGGAAGATTAAGTTTTTTTCAGTTTTCCGGTTTTTTTTCTGCAACGGATGAAGATATTCAGATGAAATTTGATACACAGCTTGGTCTTGGATAGTTCCAGAGCAAGTTTAACTTTCGTCACGCTTGACCTATTTTTCGAGGAGTTATGCCCCTTGATGACTTGGAAAATTCAGTTTTTTTCAGTTTTCCGGACTTTTTTCTGCAACGGTTGAAGATATTCAGATGAAATTTGATACACAGCTTGGTCTTGAATAGTTACAGAGCAAGTTTGACTTTTGTCACGCTTGACCTATTTTTCAAGGAGTTATGCCCCTTGATGACTTGAAAAATTCAGTTTTGGTCGGTTTTCCGGACTTTCTTCTGTAACAAATAGAGATATTCAAGTGAAATTTGATACCCAGCTTGGTCTTGGATAATTGCAGAGCAGGTTTGACTTTTGTCACGCTTGACCAATTTTTCGAGGAGTTATGCCCCTTGATGATTTGCAAAATATAGTTTTTGCTAGTTTTCCAGACTTTTTACTGCAACAAATAGAGATATGCAAGTAAAATTTGATACTCAGCTTAGACTTGGATAGTTACAGAGCAAGTCTGACATTTGTCACGCTTGACCTATTTTTCCATAAGTTATACCCCTTGATGACTTGCACAATTAAGTTTTTGTCAGTTTTCCTGACTTTTTTCTGCAACAAATAAAACTCATATATGTTTAATTGAAGAGTAATTCATTGGCAGAGTTGCAGGACATAGATATATGCCACCGGTAGGGGACTATATCGCTCAGCGATCATAACATTTTTTATTGAACTTGATCATGGATTTTCGTGTAAAGATAAAAAGAAAAAAATCTTTTTTTGACTGTGATAAGATTTTTTTATTTTAAAGATGTTATAATTTTAATTTTATGTATCTTTACATGTATGTTATTTACTAACATGAAGGAAATTGTGAAGGAAAGATTCTTAATTCGGAACATTTAAATTATCATCAGTCTAGGACTTTTTGAAGATCTTTTCTCCCTATGAAAGGGTTTATTGTACAAACATTTCATACACATATTATTGTATAAGGA
This sequence comes from Pinctada imbricata, assembly GCA_033119305.1. Classification (NCBI taxonomy): domain Eukaryota; kingdom Metazoa; phylum Mollusca; class Bivalvia; order Pterioida; family Pteriidae; genus Pinctada; species Pinctada imbricata. Next base: position 61,954,413 of record VSWD01000003.1, read on the forward strand.
CTAACTTTTGATGTCTTTATATTTTGAAAAATCTGCATTCAATATATATATGTCAATAAATCACTGTATACTTATAGCAATGTTTCAATGTTAATATTCATGTACATGTATGTCAGAAAGAATCCTACAATGCAATGGAGATATATTGACCAAACAGAGTTGTCTTCTCTTTCTTTCCATTGTAGTTTATATTTTTGTATTGTTGCAGACAAAGTTACATTTTCATGTCCTCTTTGTTTTATTAATGGGATTCTTTCTTTTCTTTTCTTTTTTTTTTTTCGTTTGTATATTTGTTTGTTTTTCAGCTTTGACATTATGATTACGCACAACTTAATTCTTTTCAATTTTGGTAATTCAAAGGTACATGTGTTATAAAATTCTAGTAGGCCATCAATAATTGCATGTCTTTGTTTTTCTTGTGAGTTCAAAATTTTGACATTGAAATTTTTTCTATGGCCAAACGTCTCAGTATTAGCTTATAATGTTTTTAAATTTATCATAATTATGTATTCCTTTAAATTTCCATTTTGAAACCCAAATTTGTGACCTTTTAATCATTTTATCCTCTTTTCGAAAACTTTTAACCAAAACTTAATTTTGAAGATAGGATTCTCATTTATTCCAAAAGACAAGATTATTGTGTTAACATTTTTTTTCATCCTGAAACATGAATTTATTCAAACATATTCCAAAGATAGCTTTTATTTTGTTATGATTCACATGTGTATCATTCGTTTTCAGAACATGATATATGTTATAGGTCATACATATTTATGTATTTTTTTTATTTGTTATTGAATTGATTCATCTACATGTTAATAAGATAATTATGACTGTTTAATTGTTTTCAGGGCTTTGAGAGAGATTACAATTTTTACATTCATATATACAAATAACTAAATCAGTTGAATTTATTCCTGGAAAATGTAATTGTACATGCACTGACATTTTATTTTGTCTGTCACTCCATCGTTCAGTTAATCTTTTCGGCCATTTCATTTTCAAGGGACACAAAACACAAATGCCTTCAACTTATCCAAACTAAAATATGGATTAATGAAATTTAACACTCAAGTTTAAAAAATCATTTAATATCTCTCCTCAATAAAGATTAAGAGACCAAAATGTAATTTTTTTATTAATATAAACTTCCCTATGTAGGCCTTAACTTCACAATTAAAGTAGTATGGAAAAATTAATTAGTTGAGGTAGATGATGTTTTGGTCAATGGGTCAAAACACCAACATAATTTCATATGTGTCAAATTTTCATATGATACACCAAATATTCAATAACATGTTCATGTACATAATGCAATTTTGTAGCTTTTTGTTATGACAATGTAAAATGATACTAAGACTCATTGTCATTGGGTGAAAAGCCTAAGATTGGTAATGACATTAAAAAAAAAAAACTTTATTTATTTTACAACGTTTAACAAACAAGTTACATACCTTATATTCATGTCTCATGTTGGCTCAGATGTTGGCTTTAGGGGGTCCACGGAGCAGGAGGAAACTGGAGTACCCGGAAAAAATCCCCCTATAGAGGCCTGGGTGGGGGACCACCTACCCTCCCACATAAGACCCTTTGCCGAATCTAGCATTTGAACCCGGGACCTTAGAGGTGAGAAGCCAGCGCGCTAACCCGGCCTTTAATGACATAACAGCTGAAACAAGAGGCGTGTGATAAGCGAGATTTTAGCATTATGATATTAATTTGATAGATACGGATGTTAAATATCATTTGATGAAAAGAATCTCAAATGAAGTTTCTATTTCATCTGGTATGAATGAAAGTGGTTCTCAAATTTACATGTAATCCATAACTTTGGAATAATAGAATCTAGCATCACTTTGAGTTCTTGATACATCAGTCAAGGGTGGGATTGACATAGTCCCAACCAAGGTGTTGGCCGGTTATTTTATCACACATTGAAACCTTCAAAATCCTTTTGTTTACACATCAGTATGACTGAACATCATGCTAAATATATGTGTATGTGAAATAAGGTGCACCAGGCTGTCTATGACGTCGTAACGCAACAATCAACAGTGTCGGATCAGGGATGCTGGATCAAATTTTCCAGCACTGCTGAAAAGGGGAATCGGTCTATCCCATGTGCGAGAATGGAAAATATCATTTGATAAAAGAGGTTCATCATTTATTTTTACCAGTAACTCAAGAACCCTTCAACAAATATAAGATTTTTAAAGATGTTGTCAAAAAGATCTAAATGTAAGCTGATACATGTTTATGCAAAGGACATAATTAATGTATTATGTCTTTCTTTGCTTTATCTTGTCAGAATCAAACAACTGCAGCAGATCCTAAGGCCAAACACACATTCTCTTGTTAATTGGAATTATAAAAACATTAAGTCATGTTATTTTACAGTGATGGTTGTTAAGCACAGTAACCATGACTAGGATGAGTTAATTTCACATTGTCATCAAAAGAACTCACTTCTGACTAGGTGACATTAGCAAAAGAATATTGAAGGTGATGAGTATTTACTTTTAATATTACACATAAAAATTAGTGATTTCCTTATCTCAAACATTCACTCATCCCAGTCAACTGAATTAGGTCACTTTGCTGTTGTTTCCTTAAGTTTTGTTCTTTTATCAAATTCTGTGTGAATACCTTCTTTGTGCCATATTTCGTTGAAAATTATTTCAAAGGTTATCGTTATCATAACATGATATGAGCCAAAATTAAAATGGTTTTGATTCACAAAAGCAAGTTTGTTGTATTTTATGTCTGCAGCAAATTTCAGCAAAAATCTCAAGAGGCAAGCATCTGACAGAATCATCTTTGATTCATCTCCCCAAAGTTGGCTTTTTCGTCAGATCCAGCAACAAGTTTGGCTCTCGGTGCTTTCATTTTCTACTTAGTGCATTTTCACCATACCTGATAAGGAAAAAAAGGACAAGTCCCTTTGATAAATTTTTTAGAACAAAAATGGTACAGACTGATGATGAAAATATATCATATTGATATACTTTTGTGCTGCCTGCGAAGCATAGAGACACTTAGGGATCACTTTGTCCGTTGTACGTCTGTCTGTCTGTCTGTCCATCTGTCTGCCACACTTTGATGTCATACCCTGTAAAAGTGATTCCTGAGTGCCGCTATGTTTCATAAGCGACACATGCATTCCTTGGAATGATATTTCAACATTTGCATTCTTTTTACGAAATCTTTCATAAATTTGTATTCTAAGGATCGTCTACCAAACTCATTTCTTCTGATCATCTGCACAAACTCTAATATAAGCTGTAATTTTAAAGGCTGGGCTACATGCTCTTCATGCTGCATCTCACCCCCTACTGCTACCAGGTAAGTTAAAATGGGATGTCTCAATCTGAACTTACAATAACAAAGTTTGATTTTACCCATATATCTCTTGCTCTATTGATCAGAATAGATCAAACGTTTGATATTGCCCAATGGCATATTTCATGCTTGAGTGACCAGAATAGGTAAAATGAAATGAGACTCCTTCATTTTTTGCCTACAACACGATAAGCCTATTTACTTGTGTGAAAAATGTATCTTAGGATGGATACTGCAAAGTGTGATACGGGTGCTGCAAGTGACTCCCTAGCTACTATTTCACACTAAGGTGACCAGATTCGTAAAAATGTGATACCTTCATTTTAAGCTATCTATAAAAGTTCTAGTTGATAGTAATGTATGGTCCATAAGCCTAGTAATCTAATGTTAAACGTCTTCAAAATCAATAGCATCAGTTTGGAACAGATAAATGTACAGCATGGACCAGACATGCACGTTTCGGGTGCTTAACCCTCGTCAGTAATCCTCAATCTTAACAATGTAATATGATATTAAAACCTCAGGCTTGACCGCACCTCCCCCAACTCTCTCTCTCAAAACTTACTGGCAAATACGACTTGACATGGGTTGTAAATTTTATGGTTTACTAACCAGAGGTAAAACTGATCCCGGTTGGGAGAAAAAGTTTGCTGTGGCATAATTTAAAGTCATCAATTTTAGTGTATATCCATTTCATTAAATCATAAATTCAGCGCCAGTTACCCCAGCCTAACCTTTTCTAGGCTTTATTTATTCGATCATTAATTTTACTTTTCATTACATGGCTTTTATTTTTAAGACGTAAAAGTAACTTAGCTCACATTTTTTTTATATAAATGCTTGTCCGAGTACACGCACATATATATTTCTGTTCAAAATCTGTGTGAAGTGTTTCCTATTTTTCGAATTGGATTAAGGTTAGGGTTGCGACTACAGGTAGATAACTTTATTTTCATATCACGTAATATTTGAAACCGACATGGACGATAAATTGTATAAGATCAGTTTGTTACATTATTTCAGAAAAAAAAAATAATTATCCTTGAAATTTTCATTGCTGAATGGGTATTTTTCAGGAAAAATGCATATTTTTCAATGAAAAATCGCCGAAAAGAGGAAAAAATTGTCCTATTCGCAGGAGTTCTGCTTCTAAAGATTCAACATCATAGTATATACTATTTCTTATACTCTTTAAAAGTGAGATAATTAGAATTTCGAACTTCGAGTTAAACTTTATGTTCTTCGGTCAAAATGTTGATTTTTCTCCATACTAGATTATTGTGCTATTTATAGGAACAGTAATTTTCCTCAAAAACTTATTGGGGTACATATTGCTTTGACTGCTTTAAGATAAAGCAATACTGTAGCTCTATTCGTAGAAAAAAGTTGTGCAACTGTCGACCTTCTAGCCATTAATAAAGATTACGAGTTGTTGCCATGGCAACCAGCAAAATCGTATTTATAAGAAAATACTCTCCGTAGAACTGTTTATTTTATCAGAATTTCTCAAAATAGGCTTTTTAAAATTCATATAAACGCTATAAGAATCCTGAAAAATAAGGGTATATATATGAATTTTTGAAATTTCATGCATTGCGGAGGTATGTAAAGGTATGATGTGATATTCTCTGAAAAGTCAAAAATGTTAAAATAGGCCCAACATGGACGTTTATAGCAAAAAAAAAAAAAAAAACGAGATGGGCAAATTTCGATTTTTTGGTCTGAATAGTTCGAGGAGATGTTCCTCGTGATGTGGACAAATCCATCTTTCATCCACCTCATTTCTATTAAAAGTCGCCACCCTGACCTTAAGACTGATCTCTCTCTCTCTCTCTCTCTCTCCATGATACGGCCTGGTGTTACATAATTGAGATGCTGCGATAGCGTGCATAAGTGATTGTGTACTAATCTTGTCAAAACAAAGTGAATAAGAGGCCGCACCACCTCCGATTTACATGCAATTTTGAATGGTGCTATAGGATGTGAAGACATTTAACATTCAATATAAAGTTAATGTAAGGTTAATTTTGCATTTTGCAATTAAACTTAATATTTTAGACAATTAACGGACATATAGATCATCGCGAGATACGTGTTTCTGCATTACATATTTTAAATGCAGTACCTGCTTTTCATTAAATGGAGAGAGTTCGACTCTTCTGATACAAATCCATGTTCTCGTCGTTTAAGCTGAATAGGTTCAAATATTTTTACATGAATATCTTGTGCCAGTTCAACAGTACTTAAACCAAATTTCTTATGAGCAATAAAACGGCAATACAAAGCAGAAATTCAAAATTTAGAAAATAGTTAGACGTCCTGACATTTTTATGCCCCCCTTCGAAGAAGAGAAGACATATAGGTTTGCCGCTGTCGGTCGGTCTGTCGGTCCGTCGGTCTGTCGGTCGGTCCGCGACATCAGTTTCCATTCAATATCTCTGGAATGGATTCACATATTGAAATGAAATTTTGTATACAGACACATCAAATAAAAATCTAGGTCAAGTTCATACTTGGGTCCGATCAAAAAAATTTTGACAGAGTTATGCCCCTTGCATTTCGAAAAATACCAAAATTTCAGGCTTTCCGTTCAATATCTCTTGAATGGAGTTACATATTGAAATGAAATTTTTTATACAGACACATCAAACAAAAATCTAGGTCAAGTTCATATTTGGGTCCGATCAAAAAAATTTGGACAGAGTAATGCCCCTTGCATTTCGAAAAATACCAAACTTTCAGGGTTTCCGTTCAATATCTCTTGAATGGAGTCACATATTGAAATGAAATTTTGTATACAGACACATCAAATGAAAATCCAGTTCAAGTTCGTATTAAGGTCCGATCGAAAAAATTTTGACAGAGTTATGCCCCTTGCACTTGGAGAAATACCAAAATTTCAGGCTTTCCGTTCAATATCTCTTGAATGGAGTTACATATTGAAATGAAATTTTGTATACAGACACATCAAACAAAAATCTAGGTCAAGTTCATATTTGGGTCCGATAAAAAAAATTTTGACAGAGTTATGCCCCTTGCATTTCGAAAAATACCAAAATTTCAGGGTTTCCGTTCAATATCTCTTGAATAGAGTTACATATTGAAATGAAATTTTGTATACAGACACATCAAACAAAAATCTAGGTCAAGTTCATATTTGGGTCCGATCAAAAAAATTTTGACAGAGTTATGCCCCTTGCATTTCGAAAAATACCAAAATTTCTGGGTTTTCGTTCAATATCTCTTGAATGGAGTTACATATTGAAATGAAATTTTGTATACAGACACATCAAATGAAAATCCAGGCCAAGTTCGAATTAAGGTCCGATCGAAAAAAATTTGACAGAGTTATGCCCCTTGCACTTCGAAAAATACCAAAATTTCAGGGTTTCTGTTCAATATCTCTTGAGTGGAGCTACATATTGAAATGAAATTTTGTATACGGATACATCAAATTACAATCTAGATCAAGTTCATATTTGGGTCCAATCAAAAAAATTTTGACAGAGTTATGCCCCTTGCATTTCGAAAAATACCAAAATTTTAGGCTTTCCGTTCAATATCTCTTGAATGGAGATACATATTGAAATGAAATTTTGTATACAGACACATCAAACAAAAATCTAGGTCAATTTCAATGGGTCCGATCAAAAAAAAAATTGACAGAGTTATGCCCCTTGCATTTCGAAAAATACCAAAATTTCAGGCTTTCCGTTCAATATCTCTTGAATGGAGTTACATATTGAAATGAAATTTTTTATACAGACACATCAAACAAAAATCTAGGTCAAGTTCATATTTGGGTCCGATCAAAAAAATTTGGACAGAGTAATGCCCCTTGCATTTCGAAAAATACCAAAACTTCAGGGTTTCCGTTCAATATCTCTTGAATGGAGTTACATATTGAAATGAAATTTTGTATACAGACACATCAAATGAAAATCCAGTTCAAGTTCGTATTAAGGTCCGATCGAAAAAATTTTGACAGAGTTATGCCCCTTGCATTTCGAAAAATACCAAAATTTCAGGGTTTCTGTTCAATATCTCTTGAATGGAGTTACATGTTGAAATGAAATTTTGTATACAGACACATCAAACAAAAATCTAGGTCAAGTTCATATTTGGGTCCGATAAAAAAAATTTTGACAGAGTTATGCCCCTTGCACTTCGAAAAATACCAAAATTTCAGGGTTTCCGTTCAATATCTCTTGAATGGAGTTACATATTGAAATGAAATTTTGTATACAGACACATCAAACAAAAATCTAGATCAAGTTCATATTTGGGTCCGATCAAAAAATTTTTGACATAGTTATGCCCCTTGCATTTCGAAAAATACCAAAATTTCTGGGTTTTCGTTCAATATCTCTTGAATGGAGTTACATATTGAAATGAAATTTTGTATACAGACACAACAAATGAAAATCCAGTTCAAGTTCGTATTAAGGTCCGATCGAAAAAATTTTGACAGAGTAATGCCCCTTGCACTTCGAAAAATACCAAATTTTCAGGGTTTCTGTTCAATATCTCTTGAGTGGAGTTACATTTTGAAATGAAATTTTGTATACGGATACATCAAATGACAATCTAGATCAAGTTCATATTTGGGTCCAATCAAAAAAATTTTGACAGAGTTATGCCCCTTGCATTTCGAAAAATACCAAAATTTCAGGCTTTCCGTTCAATATCTCTTGAATGGAGATACATATTGAAATGAAATTTTGTATACAGACACATCAAACAAAAATCTAGGTCAAGTTCATATTTGGGTCCGATAAAAAAGTTTTGACAAAGTTATGCCCCTTGCATTTCGAAAAATACCAAAATTTCAGGGTTTCCGTTCAATATCTCTTGAGTGGAGTTACATATTGAAATGAAATTTTGTATACGGATACATCAAATGACAATCTAGGTCAAGTTCATATTTGGGTCCAATCAACAAAATTTTGACAGAGTAATGCCCCTTGCACTTCGAAAAATACCAAAATTTCAGGGTTTCCGTTCAATATCTCTTGATTTGAGTTACATATAGAAATGAAATTTTGTATACGGACACACCAAATGAAAATCTACTAGGTCAAGTTCATATTTAGGTCCGATGAACAAACTTTGGACAGAGTAATGCCCCTTGCACTTCGAAGAATACCAAAATTTCAGGGTTTCCGTTCAATATCTCTTGAGTGGAGTTACATATTTAAATGAAATTTTGTTTCAGACACATCAAATAAAAATCTAGGTCAAGTTCATATTTGGGTTCAATCAAAAATTTTTATGCCCCCCTTTGAAGAAGAGGGGGCATATTGCTTTGCCGCTGTCTGACTTTCTGTCTGTTGGTCCGTCGGTCGCCCACGACATCAGTTTCCGATCAATACCTCTGGAGTGGATTCACATATTGGAATGAAATTTTGTGTACAGACATATCAAATGAAAATCTAGGTCAAGTTCATATTAATTACCTTGTAGAAGTTTATTAGAAGAAGAGCTTTAACAAAGCATAAATGCTGTACATACAGGTCCGCTCCTAACAGTTATACTTCTTTGACTTTTTTTATTACACTGTTACTTTATACCCCCATAGGTTGTATCAATGCAAGTATAAAGTTGTGACAGACTTTAATCACAGAACAGGTAGGGGGGCATTAATGTTTTACAAACATGACTTTTAACTTTTTGTGTTATGTCCTGGCTTTTTTTGTGTTTGCTGTCCTGGCTTTTGTACATTTATTCAATAAGAAGAGTTGAACTAATTTTGGGGGATTTTTTCATGACAATAAGCCCACTTTCATATGAAACCTTATTTTGCAAACATTGTCACAAAAATCAATACCAGTTTTGAATTTTGTATTCAGATAAAATGTGCCCTGAAGATGAAAGGCTTCCTGTGTTAATATTATTGATCATGAGTGTATAGTCTGCGAAGTCACTAACATATTCTTTGGAACGTTACCTTAGAATGAAAGGTTGTTAGACTAAAAGAGACCAATATGTATCAGGTTAACTGTGGGCTGTGCCCACAAATTACGGATAAACACACCATTTGCTGTTAATAATGCAGCAGCTGACTGTCCGAAGTTTCGAGGAGCGTAGCCAGGGCAGTGCTGACTTATAGCCGTTTTGCAATGCAACTACAACTTTGATTCTATTCATTTTCTAGTTTTCCTGTAGTCTTCCCGTTCAATGTTGTAAATACATATAAGTGTTGGTTGCGAATTGTAACTTAGATTTAGAGGAAGACAGTGGGGCCGCCCCATCACCGTATTTAAAATTTGATTAAATGCTTATGATGCTTATCTTTACATAATTTTTTTTCTTTGCTTTGCTGGAATGTATCGTATCACTAGCGAATCTATAGGGATTGTAAGGGTCCCTATCCCCTCTTTTGGCGGTCATTATTTTCAAATGTTCTGAATTTACCATGGAAATTCTTAATACATACGGATTTTGTCAGTACATATATTTGAAAAATTTCGTTGGCACGATGTCGCTCCCAGGTTTTCAAGTCTTAGATTATCTCTTTCACATTGTTGAGCTTTACCAATGCACCCCTATTTCCCAAATTTCTTTTTAAAATATGCATGCATGGACATTGAATTTTATATTTGAGACTCAAAATACATTGATAGTGGATAAAGATAGAGAAAAGGGAATGACCTACAGCATGGCCAACCCGCACCCACCAAGCGAATCAAACCCACAAGAAAAAGACACAAAAATGACATCAGACAAAACCACAAACCGCAAAACAAACAAAACTAATAACTAGAACATCATAAAACAATCGAAACAGACGTACAGAAACATCAAACATCAATGACAACATATAAAAGGAAGAAGACCAATGTGCACCCGGCGCCGACTTTGGACGACCATCTGCTATTAGCAAATTGTGTAGTTATCCGGATTACGTGCGCATACCCCTTCCACTTATCCGGATACACAGAGTTCCCCAATACTCACATTTGTTGTATAAACTTAAAACTTTTCAACATAAGATGACATAACACACAAGACAGTTAAACGCAGCGGCCTCCTCATGTAACACAAATTCTATGTAAATGGAACTTAAAATTCTATTGCATTTGTATAACATTCTGTATTTTGCTGGCTGAAGCGAGCTCAAATGAGTTAAAGAAGATCCTGACGATAATCTCAACAGCACTCACAATAGAGTACCAAATTGAGCATGGACGGACCCCTAGCAAGTCAGAGGTGGGACCAGGTGACTGGGAGGAGTAAGCATCCCCTGTTGGCTAGCCGCAACCGCCGTCGATGTTCATGCACGAAAACAAAAATAACATATAAAATACATGCACTGTCAAAGGCCATGTCTATATAGAAAGTACCATGGCGACCATGTCTCACCCGAGAATTCAAATCACTGTCAAACCCTTCAAAACACTTACTGTCAAACACTCTCGGGTGATTCAAAACACTGTAAGTGTTTTGAATCACCGAGATTGTTTTGAATCACTTCTCAATCACCCGAGAAGTCTGACAAACTTTCAGATAGGTAAGGGAATCTCGGCCAGACACAGTCTTCTCTGACGAGATTTAAACAAGACCCGTCATGGAGTTCCGTCGTCACGGTTGGGCCGTGTGCAACGTTGGGAAAGACACTGGTACAAAACTGTGGATTGGTCGAGTAACATGCCCATTGTTCTTTTGATGACTTTAAGATCATATCCTTTGTAAAGCAGGTGACAGACTATTTTGTTTTACAATAAATTTTGTGGTTGAAGTTCGATCTGCCTTTCATGCTTATGATTTTGTTTACTAGGTCACCGTAAAATGCAGGAATTCAAATTCCTATTATATACTCTGATGCCGAAGTTGTCCCACATTTTGAAAGAAGTTCAGAATAGTTCTTCTAAAATTCACATAAGTTTATGATATCTAAAACAGTGATATCTAAATAAGTTTCTTTGTAATTTGTTTATTTTTATCATGGAATTCCGAAACATGGGAATACAGTCTTGCAATCCACTTGTTTGACAAAAAGGTGGATAGGATAGGATGTAGGATGTAGGATAGAAAGTGGATAGAATCTTATCCTATCCTATCCTATCCTATCCCATCCTATCCTATCCTATCCTATCCCATCCTATCCTATCCACCTCAATCCTATCCACCTCAATCCTAACCATTTCTATCCCATCCTATCCTACATCCCATACTATCCTACATCCTATCCTATCCTACATCCTACCCTACATTCTATCCTACATCCTATCATACATCCTATCATATCCTACATCCTATCCACCTCGTTCTTCAATCCAATCTTTCTTTTTTTTATTTTTAAGTTATTATGTGACAAACATACTTATCTGATGAAATTCGATCCATTGAAAAATTTCACTTGACTTAATGGGTAATATAAATTTTATTTCAATAAAAAAAAAAAACAAACAAACGTGGAGGTTTTAATGTTATATTTTTGTTTCTTTCACTGCAAATGCAACAATTGTATCTAATCATCTGAATAATTTTCATTTTTAAAAAATCCAAAAAACAGCAATAATTACAGATAATTTTCTACTTCAAGTCATTTAGTTTTAATCATAATCTCACTAAAGGTGATGAGAAGTAGATAAAGGTGGATTGGATAGGATAGGATGTAGGATAGGATAGGATAGGATGTAGGATAGGATAGGATAGGATGTAGGATAGGATAGGATGTAGGATAGGATTGGATAGAAATAAATTTGAATGAGGTGGATAGGTTAGGATAGGATAGGATGGGATAGGATAAGATAGGATAGGATAGAATAGGATAGAGAGGATAGGAGGTGGATGTAGGATGTAGGATGGTGGATAGGATAGGATAGAATTGTCAAACAAGTGGGTTGCAGTACTGTAAGTTTTAGCGTATCTGATGAGCTGATAAGCATGAGGGAGGGTGGTGTTCATGTTAGAGAAGTCGTAGGATAGATTCGGCTTTAAAATAAAAGACTTTGAATTTGTCGATTACATTACCAGAATTTTTTATTGACAAAAATAATTGATGTCGCTATTATCAAATGCAGTTTCACAATATTTCGTTACATAGTCTTTAATTGCTATTAACTCTGATGTCAAATTCCTAGATAATACAGTTACAATAGTAGTACAATTGCTCGAGTTATCAATAAATCGAAATTTGCAAAGAGATTTGTGAAGTTTGGGCAGACAGTAAATAATTGGTACGTGTGATTTCGAAATTGAGAGGTCCCACCTCTAGCTTGCTAGGGGTCCGTCGATGCTCAATTTGGTGCTCTTTTGTGAGTGCTGTTGAGATTATCGTCAGGTTCGTCTTTAACTCATTAGTAAAATGTAAGGAATAATTTCATTGCTGTTTATCTATTAAGTGTTGGTGGTAGAAAGTTGCGAAAGTAATACTGATATGTAATAGCGCTTACAAATAATTATAGTGATGATTGCTGCCTTGTTTGCCGGAGCAAGGGTATACTTTGCATCCATTATTGCGAGCTATGACTAGTAAAATTGTCTAGCATACGGTGGTTTTTATATAGCTAGATTGCCTAGTACTTAATTTTCTGTTGCGCCGTTTTCCGTGTGACATGTGTTTCCTTTTAAATGTAGGGCGAATATAAAATATATATTGATTGTCTTTTACTTTTATTCAAGCTCAGAAAAAGTTCGTCAATCATCTTTCAATCATATTAGTACTTAGTTAATAGTCAGTTATCAATCACTGTACAAAATGAAGGGGGTGGGTGGGGGGTTTATCTGTTCTAAACGACCCCCTGTCATTGGTTATTTGAAGGAAAGGAGAATAGAGATTTGAATGAATCATATGCTTAAATTCAACGCTCCTGGAACTCATCCGATCTTTTTTATTTTTGAATAGGACCTTTATAACATGATGGAAATGTATTATTCCAATTGATTTTGATACTTACAGGATTCAGGAATGGGGGTTGGCATGGGGGTAAACTAGGTAAATATTGCACACGGAGGCATTTCGCACTCATAATTCGGGAGGGAATATCTTGGATAAGGCAAATTAGGTTTATTCTTCGGTTTAAGGGAGGGGTGTGACCCCTTCAACTTGCGGCTTGAATCTGATGTCGTACTAGTATTCAGTTCTAGGAATCGAAAATACATGATAGGACATTAGCATATATGAATAAAGAAAGTGGAAAAAAAATCAATATTTCAGGTTCTATGTATTCATAATTACGAAGGATTAAGAAAAAGACGCGAGATATCTTTTTTCATTTGTCTGAATCGAAAATGAAAGTTTCTTTGTCTCTTTATATATTTACCCATTTATAAAAACGTATATCCATTCCTGTAGCCATCCATAAGCGTATTTTATTTTAGGAGTGGGGCAACACACAGCGCGCAGTCTCAAGGGAGCAACCATTTGATGGCTTGGGGAGGGTTGCAGGAAGACGCCCCCAAAAAATCCAGATCGAGATTTTAGGGAAAAGAAATTCCGACTCTAAGGTCCGAGAAAACCCCATTCCGGATCGTGAAATTGGGTTCCTCCTCTTCTGACCTTTCAATGTGCCCGGTACCCTTACCAAACAGGTGAGATTGCCGCAACCTTGCCGCAGCCGACTTGCCGCAACCCTGCCGCGAACAATTTAGTTCGCAAGAAATCTGAAAAGCTGTTTGCAGCTATTCGCCGCTACCGACATTCTTCTTGCGAACAGAAACTCATGTTTGCCAAAAGTTCGCCAAAATGCAATAACAAACAAAATGCAAATTAATGAAAATTCACCGCAAGTTTGCAAGAGGAAAATCCTTGACCTTAAATCTTAAAGCCAATGACTGATTATGACAATAATGATTCATTTAAGATCCTAGCCAATCAAAGGCCGCAAGTTTTTGAGCAAACAAAGGAGAGGAAGTGCTGACTCAGTAAACATGTTGAAAACCAGCTACATGTAGGTTTCCATTTGAATGGCTGCATAGAGCAATTCAGAGGGATTCATCTGGTACTATCTAGTGTGCAAGCCTGTTCCAAAGTTTTTTGGACTGATGATACAAAAGTGTTGTGAAAAAGTCTATTTGTTCCGATGAATCATAGGATTACATGCATGGGATATGTATACTCAGCTGCCAGCTACTTTTTAAACCTTTTAGACATGATAGACTAAGATGAATTTTATCTACAGTTATAGTGAATCATACAGCTTAAAGGTATGTATGAAATATAATCATTTAGTTTATCAGCATATTTTTTTCTTAAAAGATATATCATTTTTGTCACGTATCATCAAGGTTTGGCTTTAAAGTAAAATTAAATCACATTAAATGCTAGTTGACTATGAAAATTGCCATATGCACGAATATATAAAAGTAATAAGCTTAATTACTATTCTGTATGATAGAAACATGAATTAGTGTACTACCATGCTTTATACACATGCATGTATAAATTCAACATTTAAACATATGTGCATCCTTAAATTTTAGAATGACATGTATAATTACTATGTCAGAGATTCGCCGCAACATTTTCAAGGCTCTCAAATACTTCACCCGAAGTTCACCGCAATTACGTAGGTAGTTCGCCAGAAGTTCACCGCAATATATATATGGCAATAGGTACATCACTGAGCTTGCTCAAAAACATTGCAGGAAGATCGCCGTAAACTGTATTTGGACACAAGGATTTTGCGGCAAGTCTGTCGCAAACCTAATTTGCATGGTAAAAAGTCGCGGCGAAGTTGCCACAAACTGTTTGCGGCAACTTTGCCGCAAAGTTTGCGGCAAGCTTGCAGCAATGGTTCGCCACAGGCCTAGAATTGTGGTAAGGGTAAACATTTTTTGTGTCATAAACTGGTAAACACTTTTTAGTGCCATAACCTAATTACAAATAACAATAAAGCCAACTTTATTTAAAGGAACGAAATCAAATTCAAAAGTCACTAAGGACAATATAGCCTGTCTGCTTTGAGCATCATTAAGTGAAAATATTATAGGTTTCATATACTATTCCAGAAATTAAAAAAAAGTTATCTACTAGCAAGAGATGCCTTAATGTGCTCTTCCTTGACATCTGATCTCAAGTTTTTTGTTTTTTATATGACCGATAAATCACTCCAAATGATTTAAATTCTACGAGTAATTTTCAACATTGGAAATTAAAAAAAAAGTATGGCTTTTAAAATGGCTACCAAAAAAATTTGGCTTCATGCCCCCCCCCCCCCCCCCGTAAATTTCATTTGGTTGCTCCCTAAAATTAAAAAGAAAGAATGTTTCCCTTTCTATCATAAAGTTCCTCAAAAGGTAATAATTATCTCCTACCAATAGTAAACGGTCTCTTGGACCTGAAAAGATGACAATTTTACAACTGGTGATCCACACTTTCTTAAGCCACGTAATTAATACTAATTATGTTTCAATTTCATAAGTAATTTTAAAAATAAACTGTTTTGAAAATTCTACTCTCCTCGCTACATGTAAATATAGATTTCTAAGATTTTTCAGAAACCATTCAGCACAGACATGATTCGTTGTAGGATCATGGGATAAGTCTCCTGCCCGATATTTTTTAAATTTCAAAGTTACCTGCAATTTCTCGAATTTTCAGTCGTCAATCACTATGAATCACACCACGTTCTTCATTTAAAAGCACTTTTTTCTTTTATAGAAAGTCTTCCCTAGAGCATACCGTCCAGCAAACTGTCCCTAACGTCCAAAAATCCTTTTTGCCACTTGAAGACTAGTTTTATAATTTTTCCGACAGTTTAAGGAATTTATTGGTCTCTGTCGGTTTTTTTTTCTGATTCCTATGCAAAATCTTATCACTTCTCTCTGCTCCGCCCTTCGAGAAAACGTAATTTTTTTCGAGCAATGACGATAAGTCTTATTACCTAAAGATATGGTTTTTTTCTGTCATTTTGATACTTTGAACGTTCAAATTATGCATGTGTGATGTCATAACTATTATCAATATCACTATGTAAAAATTTTCGTTTTAACCAAGGAATTTTACAAAATGCAAATGAAATGAACAAAATGATAAACAAAATATTTCGGTTAAAAATTGGCCGTGCTCTGGGTCATATTCCTATGTCTAATTACAAAGTCATAGTTGTAATTATAAAATAAAGATATGTTAATTGTTTACATTTCGTAATTCGCAAATAGTATATGATAATATATATACTAAAAATAAATATATTTGACGCGAATTTTCCTTAATTTAAGACATGTCCACAAACTTTGCGGACAGCCCTCGTAATATACATGGTGTGATTATAGCTTGTTAGATATTCGAGACCTTGAAGGTGCTTTCTTAAACAAAAAATTATTAGAATTTTTTAATTTTTTACAACAATTAGTTTCTCTATTTCGCGTAATAAAGCAAATAATATATACATGTATTAGACAATATATACAAAATGGTTTATTTTTATAGTTCATATATATATGCACTTTAAAAATGAACCATTTTTGACTTTGCAGGGACTAAAGGTTGCTGTTATTTAGGTTGACACATTTCTTACATACACAAATGTAACTCTCATAAAATGTGTATACATTTTTAACTCTTCTTTCCCTCAAGACAAAAATATTATAAAACTTTAAAACTTCTGTGAACGATGTTAACAAGGATTTGAAGTTCATATTCTACGTCTTCTTTCAGTATTTTAGTCTTTAAGATATGGTACAAGACTTAGCTCCACTCGCTTTTGACTTTTCCACATCAAATTCCATGTCCATCCATTCGAGGTTTTGAATCCCACATCTCATAAAAGCCATTGCTAGTTTAAGAAATGTAGCGTCTTCCTGGTTTTTATTGTACCACTTCATAAGCATCGACCTGCTTATCTGCAGAATGGTGTTGCCTTTTTCCATTTGGAGACGTTCAATCTCAGCCAGTGACAAACCAAGTTCTAGCCCTAGCTGCATGAACTCATAACCAACTCTGTCGGCAGTAATGCAGAGAAACTCGTCGTAGACAGTCAATACCGAGTTTGTGGAGGCGAATGCTCTGTCTGAATGAAAATAGACGTATTGTAATCAGTTAGAATATAGTAACCGAATTTGTATATGAACATATGTAGATGGAATAAAAAAAGAAAGTGAGCCCGCACTGCGTTGACAAAATTTGAAGGAACAGATTCACATGATGCAAAAAAATCCAATTAAAACGAATAAACAATTAACAGCTGACACACATCCATTTTTGAACATACGTAACTATATGATGGTTAAGTAACAAATTGTAGGACAGGAGGATCATACAAATATAAGTTTGCCTGTTTTGACATCTTTAAACTGTCAAAGCTCTGAATTCTATTTATGTCTACCACTTTGCAAACTTCTAAACGACATGTTCTGTGTACATATTTGTAACATATGTACGAATTGTAGCTTGTCGTGGATTGTAGAGTGGGATTCATCCCTATGTTGACTGCATCCCCACCTTTATTTTCTAAAAGCGGCCTCAATTTATAGCATTTTCTTAGCTCTTTCATGGGTTAAATTGTCTTGAGAATTTCAAATTCCATATTTGTGCTTTTGGGTTAAAGGTGTCTTTCGTTGAAAATCACTAAAATTTCTTACTTTTACTGGCTAACAGGGGATGCTTACTCCTCCCGGGCACCTGATCCCACCTCTAGCTTGCTAGGGCTCAGTCGATGCTCAGTTTGGTACTCTATTGTGAGTGCTGTTGAGATTAACGTCAGGATCTTCTTTAACTCTTTAATATTAAGATGATGATTTCCAAAAATGTGAAAATGTAAATATATTAAATTTATGGTGTTCCTTCAGCATGTTCAGATGAAATAATTTCTGAGCGTTTTTGTAAATGTATTAAAAATATAAACAAGACACTTCCACGCAAATCAATATTCAAATGGAACAGATACTCTAATTGTATCAAGGTTCGTTCTGAATAGAATACGATTAAATGATTTATAGAAGATCCTTACGACAATCTCAACAACACTCACAATAGAGCAACAAATTGAGCACCGATGGACCCCTAGCAAGCCAGAGGTGGGACCAGGTACCCGGGAGGAAACACGGTATGTATTCAAAAGTGTTTTCGCCTAGGGTGTTTGGGTATTTTTTCTGTAGGCACTGAAACCATGTCTTGTTAGAGATCTTCATATTTCGCTTACTCTTAAATAAATAATATTTTCTGTAGTATGATTTTGAAACAAATATTAAATATTGAGATACGCACCACAACGTAATTCACTTTGCATGGCCTGAAATATTAAAGATCAAAATGATGTAAAGAATTTTACGATATGACGTATTAGAAATTCAGTGTAGCGTATGAATTCCTCTTTTACAAGAGGTATTTTACTGTTCCTTCTTGAGCACAAAATAAAATATTGTGTTAACTCTTTTTCTCATCTTCTGTAACCTTCCCAAATCAAGCTCAATTTCAATTTGGGTCATGGTAGGTTATCTGAACAAAGCATCTTACTTAATGTGTTGTTTCCAGATACCCGCAAAGGATTTACGTGTATCATGCATAAAACAGTTTAAGTAGACTTAAATTTTTGAAGCAGACTTAAATGTTCAGTCAAGCTTTTCTGCCTTAAGGTCTTTCAAATGGTTAAAGTCATAAAACAAGAAATTTGCAATCAACTTTGCCTATTTGTTGTACTGACTAAGATTACCTGGCAAAGCATATGCGCGTTTGAAGTGTGGATGTGGTCTTTAAGCAGGTTTTTAAGCCCTTTAACCCCGTAATTTTGCGTAGTTTGTTTCCATCTCTTGAGGACATAGAATGCCTTGACATCGCCATGGAAACCTTTGAAGTCCTCCTCGACCTGTGACGAATATTGGGCGTCGTTCAGGATGACAGTGCAGAGCATTGGTATGGACAAGTTCATTCGTCGCAGCTTTTGGGAGATTCGCATAAGATTGACGTCTTCCAAAGGGTAATTTTCATACTCTACATTCAATGAAATATAAATGTGTTATTCCAATCTGCTTAACAATTTGTTTCTATTAATATACATGCTCTTCAAACGATTTAGTGGACTACACTGAATCATCCTGAACGAATGTAAAATTGAGTCAGGAAAATGAAAATTAGGTAAAAGAATAGATTAAGAATCATCGTAATATACTCAAATAGAAGAAATGAAAGGAAACATTAATGTACATAACAATTTTTTTGCAATAGAGAAGAGGATGTCTCTTATAAGACACGGTTTCAGTATCCAAAGCAAAAGAAGGAAATACATTAATTTACAATCGTAATAGTACACAATGGGCCATCGAACTGAGAAAACAATTAATAACAGCAAGACAGCAACTGCTCCTTTATTCCAATCGTTCAATTATATTTACGTTCAATCACGATTGACCTAATTTCTTCAATTTTATGTATATTACGTACCTTCGCAGGTACAGCTATGCTGATCCTGATCATCAAACCCCACTTCTGCCTATTGTTGAAAAAGCAGTATAATATTCATTTATCAAAGAATATATTTGATATTAAGGGCATCGTATGCAATCAAGTTCATTTTTTAAGTTGAGGAGATGTCAATTTTTTCATGATATGATTTATCGATGATGATTAGTCTTGAGAGGTTAAAGTACTTGGGCGGGCGACAAGTTTTCATGTCTCCCTCCAGATACGGCATATTACCGGCGAGAGACTTCATGTCTCATGGCATCAAATAGTTCCGTAAGGCACGAGGGCTGATTGATATGTTAAGAGCCTCGAGTTTAATGATTTGAATTTTATCAGACATTTTGCACTTTTTCTAAATAATGCCCTTCAGTATCTATACACTCTTGCTACCAGTGTTAAAGGGCCTCAATACTACTCTTAAAGAAATCCTTATCTTGACTGGTCAGAAAGTCATCCACTGCAAGTATGACGTCTTCATCAAAATGAAAGTAGGTGCCAGAAATAGCATATTTCAATTTAGGGAATAGGTTAAGGTCTGATTGAGCAAGATCAAGTGAATAAGGCAAAGGTTCAGTCAAATTAAAGCCACAATCATGAATATCAGCCATGAAATGACAAAGTTGTTAACAAGAGCATTGTCTTGATGGAACAACACGTATTTAAGTAGTGATATTTCCGCGGCGCTAATGTCTAATATTTTCCCGAAACTGTTACAGAAGTGAAGCAAAGTATGTGTCTGGATTGTTTGTCCCTTTTTGGAGATAATCTATCAGCAGAATACCTTCTACAACCCGGAACACCGAGGCTCTAATCACTTCAATCAGTCCTCGTTCGTTGAATCAAACAATATTTTTAAGAAAAACGAAAATAAACTCTGATCAGTTAATAACTCAATCGCACTTCAACAGAACAATTAATGTTTAATATCAAATTTCAAAAACTGTGGACATTTTTTCAAGAAGGGTCAGTCAAGGCAACATTTTAAAAAGTTCAACGAACCTGCTTGGTCTAGATTAAATTTAAAATCCATACCAACCGTGTTTTGAGGCAGAAAAAATATATAATTTCTAGAACAATTTTCCCAGCAGGATCTTAATTTTGAAGTTGGGGATCTTACACCAGGCGAGCTCTGTAGTGGCAGAAAATGGGCGGAGCTTAGCGCAATGGAAGTTTTGTTTAGATTTTACACCATGTAAGTTTAATGGTACATATAGGGATAAACTATCAAGTAATATTAAAATTTCGACTGGCAGTGCTCGGTTTTCCAAAATAGTTCATTGATGATCATTTCTTCAATTATCATTTTTTTAAATATGAACTTACTTTTGATTTGACGTCACGTAAGAGATCGTCAAGTTTAGAATAGTTACATGTAATTGGGCTACCAAGAGGTGTACTGTAAACTGCAACTATCTTTTCTATCGTTGCTGTCAGGAAGAGTTTGATTGCTAAGCACCACTCAGTATCTGGACGCTTTGTTGACTCTTTGCGAGATAGAGTGACGACGATCTGCTTTATCTCCCTCTTCATTTCCATGAGATGGAACTTCCCGCTTTTAAGAACAACAAGTCCATTGTAGAAACGATGATCAAAAATCTCCCATAGAGAAAGACATGAACAGACGAGTCTGTTGAATATCGCCGGTGGTAGAATTTTCTCCGAAGAAAATGTAATGAGCAATCCTGTTTCTCGATTTAATTCTTTAACAGGAGATAAAGGGATGTCAGCACTCATCATACATGGTACCAAATAAAAGTCATGGGAGACTTTTATTCCTTTGTTGTATGACATTGGTTCGCAAATGAGATCGAGTTCTTTTATGATAGCTAGTAGATATTCACTGTGCTCTGAGACGTCGGATCCGCACTTTTCCCTCAACATCCCAAGAACATGTGATATTTTTATCCTTCCAGATTGCCGCATCTGATTGAACTGCCATTTTTTCCATGGTCGAAGGATAAATCTTTCACATGTTATGAATGATCTCATGGCATCAATGACGAGCTTTGGGTCAAGAATGACTTTGTCGCCAAGGCTGGAGGTATCGAAATAAAGAGCGTAGCCCATATTGTGGAGAACCCTCAAGAAAACTTTAAGCTCCTCATCCCCAAGAGGTATACTCATTTCGTCGTTAATCTGTTTAATTTCGTCAAACTGCACAATGATTCGATTTCTCTGTTTCAGCTCCATAAGCATGTCCTGGAGTGCTATCCAAGACGAAGGAACTGGTTCACCAAATTCTTTGTATTTCTGGCCCTCCTCTAGAATTACATCTCTTACAAGGGTTCTTGTTGTATCGCTCATGTTCTTTGCGTTTATGAATAGCTCATCACGAAGAACAACTTGTGAGGAGCATATCATATCTCTAAAGCTTTCTTGAATCATGTCCTTGATCTTTTTAATTTCAAACTCATGCTGTAAAGTGAATGACGGTGATGGTATCAAATTATGAATATAGATAATATTCATAGTGAAGAAACAATTTCTTAAAGATGCATAGATCACAAATATTTTTATAACTAACAAATCATTATCTACCTTGATTTGATCTTTGTGAGTTCCAATAAGAATTATTCTCGGAAAGTGTTTCTGCTCACTTCCGGCGTAGGTTATGATCATTGCAATCCAGTACTCAAGAAAATCTACAATTTTCCATATGAATTTATAACCCATATCTCTTCATGTTTAATGAGATAAGTCATTGAAAAACTAAGGCACATCTCCTTTGATGTTATAACGCTGTAATTTGCTGGCTCTTTGGCTTATACCTTAAACTATATTTATAGTGTGATAAAGATTAATGAATATCTCCAAAGTAATTGTAAACACTAGTTGTATTTTCCTTGTATATATAAATTGGCGCAAAATTGTATGATGTACAGATATATAATAAATTAAGATAAAATATTGAATACGCTACAATCCATTTGTAATGAGATGCCGTACATGTCAACAGCGAATATTGATAAAAACCATTATTTATTCCGGGAAATTCATTCCTACTAATGTAACGTACATCAGCACACCAGCAGACAAAGCCTCAAGTAACTTGCCAACGCTTATGAATATTAGGAAGGTTGGATGGTCTTAATTTAAGATCCGACGTCACTTCTTTTGTGTTTTGACTTTTTTTGTCACACTTATGCCCTTTGCCGTGTGGAGCTCGTAAAAAAGTTCCCCGCGAGGGGTTTGACAGTGAGTGTTTTGAATACTTTCCCTGACATGGTCGCCATAGCACTTTCTATATAGATATAATCTCGGACAGCGCCATGCATGTATTTTATATATTGTTTTTATTTTCGTGCATGAACATCGACGGCGGGTGCGGCTAGCCAACAGGGGATGCTTACTCCTCCCGGGCACCTGATCCCACCTCTGGCTTGCTGGGGGTCCGTCCATGTTCAATTTGGTACTCTATTGTGAGTGCTATTGAGATTATCGTCAGGATCTTCTTTAACTTTTTGACGTCATTTCTAATTGCAACTTCATAAATCAGATACGACGTCACAATTCAAAAGTACGTCAAATCTTATGATGTCGGGTCTTAGGATGTGTAAAATACAAGTTAACTGCGGTAATATGAAAATCGTCTATTTACCAACGTTAAATGAATATGTGCAGGCAAATAAAAATGAGCAATGATTAGAAACGTATTTCGTGTTGGACACATGCACATTTTCCGACAATCGCTTCGCTTTGCACGGAATTTTCACGTGACCAACCAGAAATATACACCTTTGAACACCAAAAGTAAGAAAGTCGTTTCTTATATATAAATAATTCTAGCTATATTAAAAATAAGACAATCGCTTCCTATGACGGGTACTGTCCAAACCTATTTAGAAAAGACTAGGCAACGACCACCTGTCCTCTCTGAATTTCAATTGAACTTCTCAGGTGATAACATGCATCAGCTCCCTACAACAGGAAGAGCATGGGCTGTAGTTCGTATGACTTATATTTTATTAATGAATTTGACGACGTTAAACATTTGTACGACTTGGTGAGTGTCGCTGCTGGTGGACCAGGAGTCCCCGAGGACACATGTAGCCAAGTTCGATCAATTTCGGTTGGTCGTTTCCTCAAACACATTTTGAAAATTTCTGTTTACAAAATTTTCTCAAATTTCTAAAACCTGGGTCCTGTAACATCATATCCCAGCCATCTGTTGTTTGTTTGCTTTGGTTCCTGTTTTATCCTGATTTTGTATGCCTTCTGTTTCTGTTTCTGAAGATTCTGATTTTCTGAATTATCGATTTTGTGCTGTATACAGGGATACGGTCATTATCCATATTTGTTATTGCTACGTCTTTTGGTATATTAAGAACATTCTGTTTACAGATTTCACAGATTTTGGTCATATTACATCGTTTAGAGTGAGGATCACTGACGAGGGTTTATTACCCGAAACGTGCACGTCTGGTCCATGCTGTAAATTTATCTGCTCTAAAATGATGCTAATGAATTTGAAGACGTTAAACATTTGTACGACTTGTTGTGTCACTACTGGCGGACCAGGAGTCCCCAAGGGCACATGTAGCCAAGTTCGATCAATTTTGGTTGGTCGTTTCTTCAAACGCATTTTGAAAATTTCTGTTTACAAAAGTTTCTTAAATTTCTAAAACCTGGGTCCAGTAGAATTATATCCCAGCCATCTTGCTACGTCTTTCGGTATATTTAAGGACATCCTTTTCACAGATTTTGGTCATATAACATTGTTTAGATTGAGGCTCACTGACGAGGATTAAATGCCCGAAACGTACACGTCTGGTTGTTATAAATTTATGTGCTCTAAAATGATGCTAATGAATTTGAAGACGTTAAGCATTAGATACATTTACTAATCCATATGTGTGTTTCTTAGGCCCTGAGTCATGCTGTCTGTTTGTATATCAATCTTACAGTGAGGGGGTTATTTCAAACCACAATTGTGCGTTCTTCGATACCTCTTGGTAATCGGAAGAGTTTGCGGGTTGTGCGCATGTAATCCGGATAACTACAGGTTCTGCTACTTGCGTGGCAGATGGACGTTCAAAGTCGAATCCCATTGCCAATTATTCTCATTATTTTTATGTGTGGTCATTTGTGTAGTCTTTTATGTTTCATGTTTCTATATTGTGAGTTGGTGTTCCTTGTCACTTTTGCGTCTCTTTCTGTGGGTGTCTGTGCTGTGTTTTTTGCATGGGTGTTTTGGGATTTTGCTGTGGGTGCTGCAACCTGGTGTTGTTGGAGATCCCCTCCTTTCTTTGATATTTCTATGTTGTGAGTTTGTATCCCTTGTTCCGTTTGCGTGCTTTTCTGTGTATGTCTGCATCTATATTTTTACATTGGATGTTTTGGAGTTTTTGCTCTGGTTGCTGCAACCTTGTATTTATGGAGGCTACGGTCACTGCGTATTCCAATATGGAAGTGCATAACTTGATAAATGCATTTATCCATATACATGTATATTTATTGCATATAAGTAATAATACGGTTATTCATTAACACAGCTTACTTCATACTATATATCTTTTTCAAGGGTGCTGTAAATATAATTGAATGAATGGTCAGCTAAATTATTCACATAACCATAATGTCTTGTCAATAATCTATGCTTTCATGAAAATTTTCAGATCAACTTATTACCAAACTCAATGGGACTGTGCAGAAGATTTTGTTGTTGCACTCCAATCCAAAACAATGAATATATTTCGGACAAGCAAAGTATACACGTCTTTCGGTACATTTTACATTTTTAGACTGAAGATCACTGACTAGGGTTAAGTACACGAAACGTGCATGTCTGGTCCATACTGCAAATTTATCGGGTCTTAAATGATGCTATTGAATTTGAACATGTTGAAGACTTTTAACATTTGTACTAGTCTACTTGATGAATGTCACTGCTGGAGGAACAGGAGTCACCGAGGGCACATGTAGCCAAGTTCGATCAATTTCGGTTGATGACAAATATGGATAATGACCATATCCCTGTCTACAGTACAAAATCGATAATTCAGAAAATCAGAAACCGAAGGCATACAAAATCAGGACAAAACAGGAACCAAAGCAAACAAAAACAAAAACCTCCACCATATGAAAAGAAGCGAACTCCCTATATGAGAGTGAGACCAGGTGCCCAGGAAGAGTAAGCATCTCCTGCTTGCATGCAACACCCGTCGCTTCAATTCGGTAGAACTGTCACATCCGGTTACTTCCATTTTGGAAGATATAGAGTACAATCTTTGGTTGGATGGTTCAAATGGTCTATGACAGAATATCATCCACCATTCTGGATAGTGGGACATCATAGTGTATGACGAGTTCCCCATATCGACCGTAGAACTTCCTCAGTGACGATGTTAATCGGTCACAAACATATCCCTGACTGAGAAGCTTATCTGAAAGACGCCTAGCTCTCAGAACAAAATCCGTATATTTAGTACTTGCTCTGGCATAGCGTATCAACTGAGATATGAACACGCCATAAGCAGGCGATGAAGGGATGTTGCTACTCAGAAAAGGAAAGTTCGTAATGCTGAAATTGAAGTCGTCACGTTTGTCATAGAGTGAGGTGTTCATGTGACGTCAGTGTCGTAGGACAACATTATGTCCAAATAGGATGCTGAATTATTTGTCTCTGTAGTTTCTTTGACTTCAAGCTCCGAAGGATAGATACTGCTCAGGTAATCCGCGAATTTTGGATTATTGATGGACAACACATCGTCTATGTATCTGTAAGTGAAGTTGAAATCAGAAGCTAAGTATCTTTTCCCTTCAGAGACCAAAGATTGAATGAATTCAGCTTCGTACGAGTAAAGGAAAATGTCGGCAAGGAGTGGGGCACAATTGGTACCCATTGGAATTCCGACAATTTGCTGGAAGACCTTTCCTCCAAACACCACAAAAATGTTGTCGATCAGAAAGTTTAACATCTGAATAATGTCTGTTTCAGTGTACTTATTTTCAGAATCTGACTTTTCTTTTACAAAGTAGGTTTTGTCATAGTTAACAACAATAAATTTGTATTTGCGATTACCGTTCTTACTTGTAAACGCATTACTTATAATTTTTGCGAGTCTTTCTTTCAATTTAGAATGTGGAATTGTAGTGTAAAGTGTCGAAAAATCAAAGGCTTTGATCGAATGGACTCTACTAAAAAGTGGATTTCAGATGTTCTAAAAGTTCCTTCGAATTCTTTAAAATCCACATCTGGTTGATACCACTGCGAGAATATACTGTCGAACAATATTTGTGTAGCCCAGATTTGATTTCAGATAAAACTTTGGTGAGTAAGATCGATACAGATTTGGTAGAACATTTTGAGGAACCAGCGATGAAACGTTGTTTGTACGGATTCTTATGCATTTTAGGTATGCAGTATAAGTATGGTAAATCTAAATCTAAATTGGTAGTGTCGAAGCCAAAGGAAGCAAGAGCTGATTTGTGGTTATCTATTATTTCAGAGGCAGAAAGGTTTGTTGGGGTGTAAGTGGGATTTCCAGGTGTCGAAGTTAAACCCAACTCTTTAACTAGACTGTCGAAATAGTACTTTTTGCAAGTAAATGTGTAATTATTTGAGGCTTTGTCCGCTGGTGTGATGACATAATGTTCTTGGAGGTAGGTAAGTTCTGTGATAACATCAGGGTCTTTAAATATAGACACGAATCTGGTGTTCACAGTTGATTTTAATCGGTTAATTCTAGATAAAAGTAACCCTCTGATTGATTTCATCCATTCGGAAAGGGTGTCGAGCTGTACATCTTCTTTCGTTGCCCAACGTCTTGCATATTCCTCACAAGAGTCCATGATAATTTTGACATTTTGGTTCCATGTAAAGGACATACTTTCTCTGTATTTGGGACCCTTTTTTAACAATTCTCTCAACTTGTCGTTCTTGACTATACTAAGGTCACCAGTAATAACGTATCCACAAGGAGAGTAGTTGAAATCCGATGAAGAACATTCGCAGGGAAGTGGATGTAGTGAGGGATTACTTAAATCAATACACTGCAGGAATCGTTTGTAATTGTAAATTTTAGATGCAACTGTTGGTGTGTAGCTATAGGAAATACAAGGAGTTTCTTTTCTTTTGAAATATGGTGGGATTTTTTCTGTGACAGTTTTGTGATTCAAAATTTGACCAAGATTCAAGTTATCAATACCTTTGTTTGCAAATCTTACTTTAATGAAAGGGCGGTTTGTTTTCTCCTCTGATTTATCTGATCTAACTGCTTGAAATAAACGAAAAGTAGAAATGTCCAAGATGACTCCTTGTAGTCTGTATTCTGGGGAACGTGTATCGGTATATGCGAGGTCCTTCGTATAATCGTAGATTTCGTGTAACTTCCGTAAAGGAACAGAGTATAATTTGGTACGAATATAATGCAGGCCTAGAGGCTCATTCAAAAATGGAACCAAGTCATCGAAGGAGAAACTACGTATCTCAGGCCTATTATATTTTCGAATGCCATGACTTCGAGGTCTTCTTTGTGATCTGTTGAATAAGCTAGTCACATTTACCGATTGACAACCGGGACTTGTTAAGTTTCCTATAGTGCTGATGTTGTCGTTGCACCCATAGGGCGCTGCAGTGTTAAGATTTTTTATCCAGAACTCTTCTCTGTTGCGACGGAGAGGTGTGCTCAAATTGGGATTGTTTGTGGGGTGATATATTTTCTCCAGGATTCTGACTCTCATAGATAAAACAGAATGATCCGCCTGGTCAAAATGTCGGTAAAGGAGTTGACTTCCTTTATTATTTGTTTTTGACCGGTGTCCTGACATTCTTTTTCGGAGCTGGCCTTTGGTTTCGCCCACATAAATCAATCCACAAAGTGAGCACTCTATTCCGTACACAACATTAGATGTCATGCAGTTAAGGTTTTCAAAACTATGCGTGTTAAATGTTTGTTTTGTGAGATTACTTGAGAATGAAGTGTCTGTTATTAGGATGTTACAAGTTTTGCAGTTCTTCATGCCACACTTAGAAATTGAGCAATCGCTTGGTGAAAATAGGTGCTCTTTTAGTATATCGACCACTTCAATCTTACAGGGCTTGATTTTAATATACCCATCTGCATGTTTATACCAAAACTCATGGTTGTTACTAACTACAAATGTTTCATCTCTAATGTCGTGTAAGCTAATTCTAGGGACACCTAAGTTACCTGTTGCGTATGTGTCCGTAGACGCAACAGGTTGGGGCCTTTTTATAGTGGGCGACGCCCCAGCCACTTATAGGTCTCTTGAGTTCTATCCATTTAAGCAAAAGACTGCTCGACAAGTGCCCTCGGGGACAATTTGTCCACCAGCAGTGACACATGAACAGTGGTAAAAATGACAAATATGGATAATGACCATATCCCTGTCTACAGTACAAAATCGATAATTCAGAAAATCAGAAACCGAAGGCATACAAAATCAGGACAAAACAGGAACCAAAGCAAACAAAAACAAAAACCTCCACCTTATGAAAAGAAGCGAACTCCCGATATGAGAGTGAGACCAGGTGCCCAGGAAGAGTAAGCATCTCCTGCTTGCATGCAACACCCGTCGCTTCAATTCGGTAGAACTGTCACATCCGGTTACTTCCATTTTGGAAGATATAGAGTACAATCTTTGGTTGGATGGTTCAAATGGTCTATGACAGAATATCATCCACCATTCTGGATAGTGGGACATCATAGTGTATGACGAGTTCCCCATATCGACCGTAGAACTTCCTCAGTGACGATGTTAATCGGTCACAAACATATCCCTGACTGAGAAGCTTATCTGAAAGACGCCTAGCTCTCAGAACAAAATCCGTATATTTGGTACTTGCTCTGGCATAGCGTATCAACTGAGATATGAACACGCCATAAGCAGGCGATGAAGGGATGTTGCTACTCAGAAAAGGAAAGTTCGTAATGCTGAAATTGATGTCTGTCTCTGCAACGCATTTGAAGTTTTCCGTTACAAAATTTCTTGAAATTTGTAAAACGTGGGTCCTAGCATAATATCCCATCCATTCTGCCACGTCTTTCGGTACATTTTTGGACATAATAACTCACTTTTTGGCCATTATAATTCATTTTTAGACTGAGGATCACTGACGAGGGTTAAGTACCCGAAACGTGCATGTCTGGTCCATGCTGCAGATTTATCTGGTCTTAAATGATGCTATTGAATTTGAAGACGTTTAACATGTAAGACCTGACGAAATAGATCTCTAACATACCTATCAAACGTCGATGTTGACTTTTCCCTGGATAAAGATCTTCATCGTCAACCATACCCTCCAAACCTAGAGCCAAGTTGAACACCAGAAGATACAGACCTCTACTTGTAAGGTAGGTCTGGTGTGTTGTGTAGAAAATAAGCTGACCAGCAAAATCAGTGAGATCAAGGCGGATGTAATGTTTAACTCCTGATAATGTTTGGCTGCAGTCTTCTATAAATGTAAAATTTATCTTATCGAATACGCCCACCCTCATATTTATAAACACATAAATTTAAGTAGGAAAAGAACTGTTGAATTGATTAATAAAATAGAATTGAGAAATAGAACTTCTTATCTTATCAGAAATGTGACAGTATAAATTTATATTTTATTTCCCATACATTAATAATGACACTTCGGATTAATATTTTTTTCTTTGATGTCTAAAGGGCCACATACCATTTTGATGCCATGTTCTATTCTCAATATCATAAAGGCATTGGTTAATGAAGACGTCGATTCCGTCAGTGCTACTGATATTTTTTTCTGTTCTTCCTAGCAGATTCATAGCTATTGTCGTCTTTCCAACTCCAAAGTGACCAACCAACATAACTCTTATGACATTTGATATTAACGAATCTTTTCTTAAAGCATTTGCATACATATAGATAGCTTTTTCGCCAAGTACTTGAACCTCTTTTGGTACTTTTTTCATTAAATCTTCAAATTCTAAATAGAAAAGAACAAAAATATTGATACATTATTCTAAAGGAAACAATTTGATTACTTGAAAGCACTATTTTACTTTTTACTGATGTGAAATTGATAAAAAAAAACTCTCTGACTTTAACCTTTTTGAACCAATGTTGGTCAAAAGAAAGATCAATATCGGAATATCTATCCACGATAAAAAAGAATTATTAAATTGAATGAGTATGTTCAATGTCAAGAATATGATTTACTATATATATCTTGAATCATATTTCAACAAAAACTTTGTTGTTATCTTTTTCATGATATTTCATAATTCTAGCATAGATTATGAGATAAAGTGATTACCTTTAACAATCTGTAAAGAGAACATAAGAATTTTTGCTTTGAATAATAATAATGAAGGTATGTTAATGTAAAGCTAATATCAGTGAATGAAAGATCAAAGCCCGAAACTCACAACTAAAAGGCTACCAGAAAAATGTAAATAAGCCGAAAACACGATGACAATAATAGACAAATCTTAGAAACACAAAGGACACTTTATTTAATAAACAATCTTCAGAGTCAAGTGCAAATGAGTTTAAGAAGATCCTGACGATAATCTCAACAGCACTCACAATAGAGCACAACATTAAGCATCGACGGACCAAAAGTAACTAGTCAGTCAGTGCAAGAACGGAATGCACTGTAAATAACGCTGTTTTCTATCATACTATTTTAGATGTCCTCTTGAAGTACATTATGTCAATAGCAAAAGCAAATTCTTTGGTGAAATCCCATTTAGTACAAGAAGTAATAGAAGATGTTTTATTTAACTGTCATCAGTGTTTAGTTTTTTGCATTAAGTATTGCTTTAATCAGTATATACTTTATTCGGGCGATTTAGTTATATTTAAATTTCATTCAATGTTGTTCATGCCACCTTATAATGAGGTAACGTAACTAATGACGTGACGTGTATCAGACAGTAGATTATTAATGTAAACAAAAACAAAAACACTATTGACTGTTCGGTCCAATGTGTGATTTTTATTCAACAGATCACAAAGAAGACCTCGAAGTCACGGCATTCGAAAATATAATAGGCCTGAGATACATAGTTTCTCCTTCGATGACTTGGTTCCATTTTTGAATGAGCCTCTAGGACTGCATTATATTCGTACCAAATTATACTCTGTTCCTTTACGGAAGTTACACGAAATCTACGATTATACGAAGGACCTCGCATATACCGATACACGTTCCCCAGAATACAGACTACAAGGAGTCATCTTGGACATTTCTACTTTTCGTTTATTTCAAGCAGTTAGATC
Source organism: Pinctada imbricata (assembly GCA_033119305.1). NCBI lineage: Eukaryota > Metazoa > Mollusca > Bivalvia > Pterioida > Pteriidae > Pinctada > Pinctada imbricata. Next base: position 61,986,313 of record VSWD01000003.1, read on the forward strand.
AGATAAATCAGAGGAGAAAACAAACCGCCCTTTCATTAAAGTAAGATTTGCAAACAAAGGTATTGATAACTTGAATCTTGGTCAAATTTTGAATCACAAAACTGTCACAGAAAAAATCCCACCATATTTCAAAAGAAAAGGAACTCCTTGTAATTTCTATAGCTACACACCAACAGTTGCATCTAAAATTTACAATTACAAACGATTCCTGCAGTGTATTGATTTAAGTAATCCCTCACTACATCCACTTCCCTGCGAATGTTCTTCATCGGATTTCAACTACTCTCCTTGTGGACACGTTATTACTGGTGACCTTAGTATAGTCAAGAACGACAAGTTGAGAGAATTGTTAAAAAAGGGTCCCAAATACAGAGAAAGTATGTCCTTTACATGGAACCAAAATGTCAAAATTATCATGGACTCTTGTGAGGAATATGCAAGACGTTGGGCAAAGAAAGAGGATGTACAGCTCGACACCCTTTCCGAATGGATAAAATCAATCAGAGGGTTACTTTTATCTAGAATTAACCGATTAAAATCAACTGTGAACACCAGATTCGTGTCTATATTTAAAGACCCTGATGTTATCACAGAACTTACCTACCTCCAAGAACATTATGTCATCACACCAGCGGACAAAGCCTCAAATAATTACACATTTACTTGCAAAAAGTACTATTTCGACAGTCTAGTTAAAGAGTTGGGTTTAACTTCGACACCTGGAAATCCCACTTACACCCCAACAAACCTTTCTGCCTCTGAAATAATAGATAACCACAAATCAGCTCTTGCTTCCTTTGGCTTCGACACTACCAATTTAGATTTAGATTTACCATACTTATACTGCATACCTAAAATGCATAAGAATCCGTACAAACAACGTTTCATCGCTGGTTCCTCAAAATGTTCTACCAAATCTGTATCGATCTTACTCACCAAAGTTTTATCTGAAATCAAATCTGGGCTACACAAATATTGTTCGACAGTATATTCTCGCAGTGGTATCAACCAGATGTGGATTTTAAAGAATTCGAAGGAACTTTTAGAACATCTGAAATCCACTTTTTAGTAGAGTCCATTCGATCAAAGCCTTTGATTTTTCGACACTTTACACTACAATTCCACATTCTAAATTGAAAGAAAGACTCGCAAAAATTATAAGTAATGCGTTTACAAGTAAGAACGGTAATCGCAAATACAAATTTATTGTTGTTAACTATGACAAAACCTACTTTGTAAAAGAAAAGTCAGATTCTGAAAATAAGTACACTGAAACAGACATTATTCAGATGTTAAACTTTCTGATCGACAACATTTTTGTGGTGTTTGGAGGAAAGGTCTTCCAGCAAATTGTCGGAATTCCAATGGGTACCAATTGTGCCCCACTCCTTGCCGACATTTTCCTTTACTCGTACGAAGCTGAATTCATTCAATCTTTGGTCTCTGAAGGGAAAAGATACTTAGCTTCTGATTTCAACTTTACTTACAGATACATAGACGATGTGTTGTCCATCAATAATCCAAAATTCGCGGATTACCTGAGCAGTATCTATCCTTCGGAGCTTGAAGTCAAAGAAACTACAGAGACAAATAATTCAGCATCCTATTTGGACATAATGTTGTCCTACGACACTGATGGTCACATGAACACCTCACTCTATGACAAACGTGACGACTTCAATTTCAGCATTACGAACTTTCCTTTCCTGAGTAGCAACATCCCTTCATCGCCTGCTTATGGCGTGTTCATATCTCAGTTGATACGCTATGCCAGAGCAAGTACCAAATATACGGATTTTGTTCTGAGAGCTAGGCGTCTTTCAGATAAGCTTCTCAGTCAGGGATATGTTTGTGACCGACTAACATCGTCACTGAGGAAGTTCTACGGTCGATATGAGGAACTCGTCATACACTATGATGTCCCACTATCCAGAATGGTGGATGATATTCTGTCATTGACCATTTGAACCATCCAACCAAAGATTGTACTCTATATCTTCCAAAATGGAAGTAACCGGATGTGACAGTTCTACCGAATTGAAGCGACGGGTGTTGCATGCAAGCAGGAGATGCTTACTCTTCCTGGGCACCTGGTCTCACTCTCATATCGGGAGTTTGCTTCCTTTCATATGGTGGAGGTTTTTGTTTTTGTTTGCTTTGGTTCCTGTTTTGTCCTGATTTTGTATGCCTTCGGTTTCTGATTTTCTGAATTATCGATTTTGTACTGTAGACAGGGATATGGTCATTATCCATATTTGTCATTTTAGATATTTTTACAGAGCAGATTTTATATAGAGAATAAGTGTCTTAATTTGTGTTTTGTTACGGGTATACAACACACAGCAAGTGCATTTATCGTACATGTAATGCGCGTTAGCGCATTTCATGCGATAAATGCACTTGCTGTGTGTTGTATACCCGTAACAAAACACAAATTATGACATTTATTCTATATATATGCACCATAGTTGTCTGTTTCATTCTTGTTTTCTGAAGTCGCGTTTTCTAGGTAAAACGGTGACGTTAAAATATTCAGGTCACCGCGGGCTCAGTTTGCATGTTAGAACAGCCGTCGCGGATGTTTCTTTAGATCTTATGCATTGTGAAGTCACGAGTGTTAATACACGAATTGCAGCACGTTTCTTTCAAAAGTAACATCTCAGGGAATTACATTGGTTGTGCACATATATAAAGATATAGCTAACGGTATAGCATTATAAATTATCGCATTAAAAGTAGTAGGAATGACATTAACGCTTTAATTGAACTTACAATTCTTTTTCTGTATTAAAAAAAGACAAGGGGTCGCGAAATTGCACTAAAATCAACATTAGGATAACAATATTACAAAATCACTTCAAGAAACGCAAGCATGAATAAATCTAACGAAGAAATAAGATGTGTGTCCTGACATTGTCGCCATAGCACTTTCTATATAGACTTAACCTCAGACAGTGCCATGCATTTTATATATTGTTTTCATTTTTTGGCGTGAACATCGACGTCGGGTGCGCCTAGCCAACAGGGGATGCTTACTCCTCCCGGACACCTGATCCGACTTCTAGCTTGCTAGGGTTCCGTCGATACTCAATTTGGTACTCTATTGTGAGTGCTGTTGAGATTATCGTCAGGATCTTCTTTAACTCATTTGTGTCACACTTATACCCTTTGCCGTGTGGAGCTCGTAAAAAAGTTCCCCGCGAGGGGTTTGACAGTAAGTGTTTTGAATTTACTTCCCTAACATTGTCGCCATAGTGAGTGCTGTTGAGATTATCGTCAGGATCGTCTTTATCTCATAAGTAATCAAGAATATCCCATTTATCCCAAAGTCATCAAATCATAAGGATCATATGAATATGTGTAATCCGCTGTTATATATCAAGACACAGTGAACACTAAAAGCTACCAAACAAACAACAAGGAAGACATATATAATAAACACCAAATAACCACCAACCAGCCACCCAGTCCTAAAGTCGAGAAGGCAAGGCAAAACGATCATAACCCCTACTGGAACGGTCGCAAATGTTTCGATGTACATATTGATGTACATATCAGACAAAGTTTCTTGTTTGGTGATAATGACAGCCATTTAATTGCAATTCAGAATGTTGCAGATCATTCTGGACAAGGAAATATGATATTATTTCATTATATCCACGTAGCGACGAAAGGACTTCCTCAAAGATAATTTCAGCCATTGTATGATGTAACCCTGAACAAGTAGCTTACTAGCAAGCCGCCGTCTTGATCTAACGATACAATCTTTATATGTGTAACATGTCCTGGCGTACCGTATCAGCTGTGAAACAAAAACGCCATAAGCAGAAGATGACGGAATGTTACTACTCATGAAAGCGAAGTGTGTTATGTGGAAGCTTAAATCATCACGTTCTTCATACAGTGAGTTGTTCAAATTGCCATTTGCTTCGAAAGATAGAAGAAAATCCAAGTACGTAGTACATTTGTCGCTTTCATATGTTCCTTGATCTCTTGTTCATGGGGATAAATTTAATGTAGATGATCCTAAAAGTTCGAACTATGATACATATATACGAATCTCGTCATCTATGTATCTGAAAGTAAAATTGAAGTGAAATGCTAGGTGCTTTCCCCCCAGTAAAGAACTTCTGGATGAATTCAGCTTCGTATGAATGTAAAATGAGCCTGAAAGCAATGGAAATAAGGTCCTAAAGCAAGATCAATTGCCCATTTGTAAGATATATATTTCGGATATTTACTCCCAAATCGATCATATTTATCAAATAATATTCAGTAGCATTTCAGTAGCATCCTCTGGCTTTATCGTTATACGCCCGACAAATGACGGGACGTATTATGTTATGGTGCTGTCCGTGCGTCCGTCCGTCCGAGCATATGCGTCCGTCCGTCCGAAGTCATGTTTTCCGGATTTCTTTTCGCTGCCTTTGCTGCTATTACATTGAAACTTGATGTATGCTTTTTTTAAATTACAGATCCAGTTCTAGTTTTGGAAGATTTCACTTCTTTTAGCAGAGTTATGACCTTTAAGGTTAGGGAGGCGACTTTTGACAGAAATGAGGTAGAAGAAAGATGGATATGTCCACATGTAGAGGAATATCTCCTTGACCTATCCAGACCAAAAAATCGAAATTTGCCCGTATTGTTTTTTGGCTATAAACGTTCATTTTTGGCCTATTTTAACATTTTCGTCATTTTAGAGAATACCGCATCATAACTTTACATACCTCCGCAATGCATGAAATTTTAAAAAGTAACATAATTATACTCTCTTTCTGGATTCTTATAGCTTGTGTATGAATTAAAGCCTATTTTGAGAAAGTCTAATAAGATAAACAGTTCTTAGGAGTGTATTTACTTATAAATACGATTTGGCTGGTTGCCATGGCAGCAACTCGTTATTTTTATCAATAGATACATGTAGAAGGTAGCCAGATACACGTTTTTTTTCTATGTATAAAGCTATGGTATTGCTTTATCCTAGAGCAGTCAAACAAATATGTACCCAAATTAGTTTTTGAGCAAAATTACTGGTTCGATTAATAGACCAATAACTTATGCAAAAAAAAAAAATCAACATTTTGAACCCAAAACATAGTGATTTACTCGACGTTCGAATGTCTAATTTTCTCATTTTTAAAGAGTATAATCAATAGTATAAATTCTGATGTTGGAATCTTTAGAAGCAAAACTTTCGCGAAAATGACATTTTTTTTCCTACTTTCAACGATTTTTCATTGAAAAATATGCTTTTTTCCCCGAAATACACATTCAGCAATGAAAATTTCAATGACTATTATCTTTTATGAAATAATGTAACAAAATGAGCTTATATCATCTGTTGTCCATGTCGGTTACAAATATTACGTAATATGGAAATAGAGTTACCTTCCAATGGTCGCAACCCTTACCTTAAACTATGGAAAGCCGTAGGGTACCCCTACATTATTATTATTTCTCCTTAAAAAAATACATCCAAATAAAAATGTTGAACCAAAAAAATAAAGATGTTACTTTTTTCTAGAACGACATTATTTTTATTTTGATCCAAAATAATAATCTTGCTACTGGCTCAGTTTTTTTTTATTTTATCTAGAGTCATCATTATTGTGAAAATAAAAATGTCGTCATCAATCATGATTCTGCAACATCTTTATTATCTAGCCTATGTGATGTAAAAATAATAATGTCGTCTTTAAAAAGCAAGCTGGATTATAATTATTGTCTGATCAAGGTCATTTAAATTATAATTCTTTCCCTTCCAGGAAAAAAAAAACTAGCACGCTTTTTTATTTTTGACCGATTATAACAATAATGTTGCTTGCGCTTGCAAGAACACGTTTTTATTATTATAATGCGACCGTGTCTATTTTTATTACAAAGAGAGATAACACTGACTTCGTTTCACCAGAAGAATAACGCTGCACATTATCTCGAGTGTGACGGATGCATCATATCAAGCGTGACAGATTAAAGTGTCAAGACGAGTTGGATCGACGCTATTGCTAGAGTTATCTTTCTTTCCTTATTCGGTGGAAAGTAAAAGGCCGCGGACCATTCCAAATACAGTTTTAAATGGTCGCATTGATCTTTGGTTTCAGGGCCCTTATTCAAACTTTTTCTTTGATTTATGACTGTTTAGGATAAGAACAAAATATTGTTTCAATCGATCAATTAAAAAAATAACACAGTATTGTGTAATGAATATGGGCGGATCCAGGGTTTTCAATGGGAAAGGGGGGGGGGGGGGGGTTGAACAAAACCCAAAAGAGGAGAGGTGTCTGGGAGTGAGTGTATCCAGGAATGAAACCTGGTGGGTCTCAGAGGGGCACGCAAAATTGATTCATTAACAATTTTCAAAACCTCTTTCAAAGCGAGTAGCTCTGTGTATGTGTAGGTTAGGGGTGTGTGTTTGGAGGGGGGGTATAGTTTGCCCCCTCCTGTAAAAGGGCTGAGGTAGGGTGGGGCTAGGATGAAAACCCTTTTCACAATCCCGACTTATGATACCAGTTTCTATATCTCCCTTTGTGACCATGACCTTTGACCATGACAATCAATTGCCCCCCCCCCTTCCGCCGTTGACATCTAGCATGCAAAGTTTGAAGAGGATCGGGATTAAATTGTGACCCCTAAAGTATCTATGGGCTATTTGTATTGGCCTTTGTGGTCATGGCATTTGACCTCCTACCCTTACAATCAAAGTTTCACCACTTGCATGAAAAGTTTAATGAAGATAGGAAGTAAACTTCGACATTTAGAGCGTCTACATTGTGACCTTGACTTTTGACCTCTGACCTTGAAATCAAATAGGTGTTGTCCTCTCCCCATGGATAACTTTGAATTCATGCAAAGTTTGATGAAGATCGAATTTCAAAGTAAATTGTGACCTCTAGAGTTACCACAAGCTTTTTTTCTGGCTTTGATAAACCAAAAAAATATTACAACGATTCCTTAAATGATAACAAGAATTTGGACTTCAAAATCAGGTGCTTTTATGAAATTCACAACTTTTGTAAAACAGTAAAAACATGCATAAAAGGGCCTTTAAGTGCCCAAAACAGTGCCTTTTGATACCCTGTTTCGGCCCAGTTTTTCATCATGTATAGAAAAGGCATCCGAGATTAATTTTTAAAAAAAACTTTACAAATATGTATAATAAAAAGGATTAAAAGAAAATAATCAAAGTATTTCAGATTAAAAAAGTACCTGTTTTCATCGTAACGAAGCCTACAAATATACCTCGTCCTATCAATTTTGCCCAATTTTTGAAACTTCAGAATCCATTACCATGGCAACGACAACGCTTTTGAAAAAAAAGTGGGGTTGGTTTGCATTCTAGTACTTCATATTGAACTTCTATACCAAAAATCTCTAAAATCGATGGCAAGCCGTGCCAACATGCCATTGAAAATCTTTGGTTCTTACGGAGAATTGTTGTTAAACGTAATACATGTATATTTCCGTTCAATCTCTCATTTGGAAATCGATGTGCCTCTAGATTTTTCAGTGTGCCCTATGAAAAATCCGTGATTTTGTTTGTTCCTTCTTCAAATCTCGTTTTATATATTTCTATACACTATGCTCTATGATAAACACCGAGTTTATCCCCCAACTATTTTCGGAACTTCTCTGTGCTTATCTCTAATTGAACCTTTGTGTGACATCACGACGACTTAGACAATCTTGTCTGCTGTCTGATATTTTTATGCTCTCCGAAAATTTTCGGGGAGCATATAGTCGCGATAGTCGTGTCTGTCCGTACGTCCGTTTGTCTGTCTTTCTGTCTCTCTCTCTCCCTCCCTTAGCCTGTCCCATCCGTCCGTCCGAGCTTATATCTCTTACATGTACATCTTTCATCAGAATTTGATAAGAATACTTCACCAAAATATTATTCAGGTCAAGGTATTTCCGATTTTTTTTTGGTACCCAAAAATTGGGGGGGGGGGGGGGGTGTTAGCGTTTTAGTTTACAGAACTGATACAAATGCACTTCGTATCTTTTCGCTACATCAGCATTTTCAACATATTCCATGCACTTGTTTAGAATGATGTTTCTATGGGGACAAAGGTCACTTAAGGTCACTCTCAAAGGGTCAAGGCCACTTTAAAAAAAATCCTTAAAATTGATTTTTGCTAAATAAATCTTTTTTCAAATGCATAAAGAAAATACGGAAGCATAGATTGGACATGGTGAGAAAAAAAAATTATCTCGTGCGCACGACCTAGAAACTCGTGCGAACGACTTAGTAACTCGTGAGCACGACTTTGTAGTTTGTGCGCACGACTTTAAAATAACTCGTGCGCACGACGTTTTTGTCTTCATTCCATTGGTCAATTATCTCGTGCCCACGGCTTTGTAACTTATGCGAACGAGATGATTAACCGGTAGAAAACTAGGATCAAATAAAATGGCGACAATTGATAATGTTCATGCATGTATGTTGAAATAAGCTCCTCTATCAACAGCACAGTAAACTTCTTATTTTGTATTAATAAATCATCGGCGATTAATTCTTGGAAGCACACGGACACCCTCGGAACCACCCCAACCCCCTCGATTTCGTAAACAGAGAGAACTTTTACAAAGAACAAACGCTAGTACATGTAATACAGTACCCCAAGTCAAATGCCAGGCTCGACGGACCCTTCTCAGTATGGATCAATTTCTCCAGTTTTTATGCATATCTTTTTAAATCAAAGGCTGGCCCCAGTCCCGATGGGTTGGACCCCTTGAATATTTTCCAGATCCAAACTCATATGAATGATCATTTCTTATGGGATGGGGACAGTCAAGCCATGCAATCTAGTGAACTTAATTTACCCCTCGGTCCCTCTTTTAACTCCAACTTCATGGTTCCGTCATATATATCAATATGTTTGTTTGCTGCGTACAAAGTTTCAGCACAATAATGTTGATTTGTTTTGAAATAATTCAGCGAAAATGAAGCGCGATTGGCATTATTTCTAACCACGCAATTTGTGGAAAAATTCATCACATTTTCATGTCCTCTAGTTTCAAAATTGTCTGAGTGATTTGTCTTCCTTCAACTTTGCTCTAAGAATTTTTTAATGCAAAAACTTCATGCTGTATTTTTAGAATTCAAATGATTTTTTCCGAGAGGGGTGAAACGTTCGGTAAAAATTGTGTAAAATCAACAAGAAAAAGAAATTTCTGGGCTCGTATTGTAATTCTATTCCTTATTCTGTGGCATTCACTAAATTAACAAACTAATAGTATGCAAATATCGATATAACGACTCGCAATAAGGCAAAAACACACCCACCCTCTTTATTTCTACGGAAGCCCGTAGGTGACAGGTATGAATTATAATTTATCTGGTGGCCGCCACTTAATTATCTGGCGACCGCCACTTAATCAATCTGGCGGCCGCCAAATAATTATCTGATAAATTAAGTGGCGGTCGCCAGATAAATTAAGTGGCGGCCGCCAGTTAAATTAAGTGGCGGCCGCCACATAATTATGTGGCGGCCGCCACATAAATATCTGGCGGCCGCCACTTAATCTATCTGGCGGCCGCCACATAATTATCTGGCGGCCACCAGATAAATCTTTTGTTACATTATATCTGGGTATTTTGTATCTGTGATATCAAAAATATTAAAAGAGAGGATGAATTTAGCACCCTAGAACAGAAAGAACATGTTATGCATTGATTTTGTTTCAATCTATTGTAAATTATGTCGCGGCCGCCACTTAAATTATGCGTCGGCCGCCAGATAAATTATAATTCATACCTGTCACCTACGGTCTTCCGTAATTTTCCAATCAAGTGTTTTTCTCTGTATGTATACGGTATAAGCTCAGAATAAAGCATAAAACTGTATGCTAGACTCCGAATTTGCTATTTATCCACTTGTAAATAAGTTTTACGATAAATGAAAACCAAATTCTTTAAATATTATTCTTTTTCATCGAAAATAATAATTAAAAAAATGGCCGGGGGGGGGGGGAGGGGGCTGGATCCAGCATTTCGACATGCATGCTAAATTTCATCTTCACTTTATATTTTTCTTATTAAATACGGTTATTATAAGCACAAAACCACATATAATTAAAAAGTTTTGAGAAGAAAATGAAAATGAGGGAGCGAGGTGGGTTCAGTGCCCTCAAGAGGGGTCGAAAGGGGGGGGGGGGCGGTCGGGCGCCGTAAATTGAATGGGAGTGTATCTGTACCTCGGATAAATGTTAAACTCATCAAGTTACATTCTGTTTCACTATCTGCTTTCTTTCATAAAATAATAACAACACTTGAACGCTTCTGTATATAGCTTTTTGGTACGAAGTATGCATATTCATGAGCACTGGCTCATGAATGCTGAATTCGACGTCAGGTTGAAATATCAAAAATTCACATATCAATCGTATGTGATATGTTTTATTTGAAGTATATATCGCAGAATGTACACTTAAAATTCCACAAAAAAATTAAGATTCCTTAGGCACAGCCCATTTGATATTCGGGGAGGCGGGGGGGGGGGGGGGGGCTTGGGTTTTTTGTCGGAGGAACATTATTTTTTTCGCAACAGACCGGGGCAAAATCATTTTTTCTTGCAAAGTTGTAGCAAGGATTTTTTTTAACAAAGTGATGCGCATGTTAAGAATGTAAACATTACATTACAAGAATGTTTGTGTTTTATCAATAGAAATTATTTATATTTTTACTCAAAACGCTAAATATTATGGAATCCTGTTTGGATCCCTTCGCATCATCGTGCCATCGCCGCCGATGATACATACACGATGCTACGATGTAACGATGGCGATGGCACGATGCTGCGATGTTACGATGGCGATGTTACGAAGCCACGATGGCGAAGATACGGTGTTATGATGGCGAAGATACGATGTCACGATGGCGATGATGCGATGTTCACATCGTATCATCGCCATCGTGCATGTAACATCGTGTCATAGCCATCGTAATATCGTGTCATCACCATCGTAGCATCGTATTATTTTACGCATGCGTGGTGGATTATTACGGATGCCCGTTAGCGCAAACCATTCTTTTAGATCCAGAGAATGTGAAATTACGGCCAAGATATTTATATTATGAGGCATTATGTACCACCTCATTTTAAGATGTAAATTTATCATTAATAAGATTTCTTTCTTGGGTGTTTTCTCATTTACAAAATGGACCATGAAAAGAGGAAATAAAAGTAGTCAAAATGAACCCAAATTTTCGATCATTATCAGACAAAAATTATAGAATAGACGCAGTCCTCTCAATACCTCATGTTAAAAATGGTTCAGGTTCCATCTATCTGGACATGATATGTTTGTAGCCCCGACCCCTACTTCTGAGATAATCTTCCCCTCCACTACAGATGAAAATCAGTCGAACCCCGCATGATATAAAATGCCAAGTCATTTGTTATATAAACTTTGAACGTGCTTTTTAAGTGCTATCAAAGATACATTTGATGAAGCTAAGGCCAAGGGCGGATCTTAAGGAGGCAAGATGTGTTGTGTCTAGTTAGAATCTACAATTTGCCAAAAATGCTGAAATTTCCAGTTTCTGTGGATGTATAATGCCTTATTAAAATCAGGCTTCGCCTAACAAGCTAGACAACCCTTCCCCCAACCCCCTTATCGTTGAACAGACATACCAAGTAGTTTTTCAGCTAGCAAAAGTTGCATCGGGTCATCAGGGATGTTTACAGAATTTGAGTTAAGGGTTTGAGCGTCATTGCGAAGTCCAGTTGGGAGAGGAGGGGGGGGGGGGCTCCTCGACGAAAGAATTATTTTTATGGTGAAGAAGCTGGCATTTGTAAGATAAGAAAATATTGAAATAAAGTATTAGCAATTAGAAATCTTGTTTGGAAAGAAATCATTCATTGTTTTAAGATAAATAAAATGAATAAATCTTACAACAGGGGACGTTTGCCAGTACGCAAAATCGTACTCATCGTTTTCGCAAAGAAAAGGAGTGTCGCTAGAAGAAGCTGGTCATTATTACATGTTTTTAAAGCAAACTACTGTCGGTTAAACTCCAGAAAGCACCGAATTGAATATACATTTTATTTCAAAATTTTAGTAGGTTTATACATTCTTTACACGCACTGATCGCTACATTTTTGTATAAATGTACATTGTTCATTTGGGAATGCAGGGTTATTCAATATCTGTATGTGGCCGTACATCTATTTTGGGCGAAAAACGACTGTCACAGCATTTCATGTGCATGTCAGATTTTTTTTTTCGCATCTTTATTTAGATCTTAGGTTCACCATACGTTTGATCCCTTTAGTCTAATTTCATTTCTACTGCGCACCTTTCAATTACGCTACTTTTCTGGAAAAAATTCTGTTCAGGACAACATTTCTCTTATCGGAGTTTATTTTTGGGTTGCACTAATGGGCTTTCATAGTAAAACACTCGCGCATGCGTAAAATTATGCGATGTTACGATGGCGATGACAAGATGTAACGATGGCGATGACACGATGTTACGATGGCGATGACAAGATGTTACGATGGCGATGTCACGATGTTACGATGACGATGACACGATGGCGATGACAAGATGTTACGATGGCGATGACACGATATTACGCTGGCGATGACACGATGTTACGATGGCGATGGTACGGTGTCACGATGTGAACATCGTATCTTCGCCATCGCACCATCGTATCTTCGCCATCGTGTCATCGTAACTTCGCCATCGTAACATCGTAGCATCGTAACATCGCCATCGTTACATCGTAGCATCGCCATCGTGACATCGCCGGCGATGGCACGATGATACGAAGCGGTCCAAACAGGATTCCATAAGATATTAATATATTACTTTGATTTATACAAGTATTCAATTCCCTTCTAAACACAGCAGACAGATAAAAGATCAATACAATTCTCAATAAATGAAATTTATATAAGGTACAATTATATAAGAGGGTCTGAGGGGAAGGTCCTCTAGAGAAATTTTTAAATGTAGAATTGTAAATTGGTGAACAACCTAAGTTTTCTTCCAAGCTTTTAAGAACATATTCATAGAATTAGTCTCTACGGGGATACATGCATTATACATATATTAATAGTAATACATAAATATTGATAATATATTCAAGCTTTTAAGGAAGCCCTTTCTTCATTCACATACATGTATACTTTTGATATGTTCAAATGTATGAACTTTGCAATTAGTAGATAATGTTTTGATAGAAAACTATGGCGAGCGAAGCGTTGATATAAATTGAAAAATTGATATAAATTGATATAAATTGAAAACTGCGGCGAGCGAAGCGAGCTGTCTTACTTTAAAATATGCAAAGCAGCAAAAGCAATACCCAATGAAGATGAAATCAGTTGGGTGGTTAGAGTTAAAAAGTCCTACTTGCTTGAAACATCCATCACTTTAAATAGCTTTTAAAAAAGTCAAAACCAGTAAAGCAGGAAATCCATCTAACTGTGATGTTCTGTTGTTGTTGCTCATATCAATTAGTTTATATTCTCACCTTTAGTGAATCAACCGCAGCGACACGTAGCACCTCTTCGTATGCTGTACAGAATTTTACGAAACTTTACAGGAAGCAAGTCCTCAAGGTCCTCTACTAAGTTTGTGTTTTTCTTGCCGATCGGTCAACAAATATGGCCGCCAAGGGCTCCGATCGACTGACGCCTATTTGACTTCTCCTTGTAACCGCTGCACGGAATTTCACAAAATCTTACAGGGAGCAAGTTTTGTAGGCGCTGTGGTCTAGGGGATAGGGCGTCGGGCTAATAATCTTAACATTGTTTGTTCAAGCCTTGCTAGGACCATGGGTCGTTCGACGTAATATACTCTTCAATATTCTGTGTTATATACACAAATGTCCTTATCTATGCATTGTTTACATGAATGTGGTGTTTTTAAGAAATAAATTAAAAAAAAAGTTTGTGTTTTACATGCCGATCGGTCAACAGATAAGGCCGCCGATTGCTCTGATTGGCGGACGCATTTTTTGACATCTCCAAAACTGATGCTCATAATTTCACGAAACCTTAAAGGAAGCAAGTACTCAAGGGCCTCCTCCGAATTATCCACTACCATTCTTTTGTCTGCAACTCAGTTGATCTATATGGCTCCCTTAGGAACCTCGTTTTCTTGACTTATGATTAAGTCATGATTAAGTCAATGACCTATTCAAGAGTTTTTCTTTGATTTTTCTTTGATTGACGGATTTAGAAGAGGAGACGCACATTCTCCCCTCTAAATTTGCAAAAGTCAGAGTTAAACAAAAAAACAAAACAAAACAAAAACAAAAACAAACAAATAAACAATATGAGATTAATTATTAAATGTTTTAGAATTTTATACACTTGTCAAAACTTCTAAGTCATGAAAATTCTTGTACATATAACAATCTACACATACAGCTGTTATGAAGTTTCCTTTTGATTTCATTAGAAATTTATTGAGCAGTGCCAGTCAAACATGAAAGTGATGAAATCCTATTTATTGGGCATGTGCGATCAATTAATGGAGGACCAACCCCCCCTCCCCCCCCATATTCATTTCAACATTTTGGTGTTTTTTTTTGTAAATTTGTTTTGTTTTTAATATTCCCATTGGTCAATTAAAACAATATTTTGTTCTTGTCCTAAACAGTCCGCTTTAGCCCTGAACCCAGAGTATTTTGGAATTGTCCGCGGCCTTTTACTTTTCACCGAATGAGGAAAGAAAGATAACTCTAGCAATAGCGTCGACCCAACTCGTCTTGATGCTTGAATCTGTCACGCTTCATATGATGCATGATAATGCAGCCTTAGATAATCGATTTGTGCAGCGTTATTATTATTCTGGTGAAACGAAGTCAGCGTTATCTCTCTTTGTAATAAATATAAACACGGTCGCATTATAATAATAAAAACGTGTTCTTGCAAGCAACATTATTATTATAATCGGTCAAAAATAAAAAAAAGAGTGCTAGTTTTTTTTTCCTGGAAGGGAAAGAATTATAATTTAAATGACCTTGATCAGACAATGATTATTATCCAGGTTGCTATGGAAAGCCGTAGGGTATCCCTACATTATTATTATTTTTCCTTACAAAAATACATCCAAATAAAAATGTTGAACCCAAAAAATAAAGATGTTACTATTTTCTAGAACGACATTATTTTTATTTTGATCCAAAATAATAATCTTGCTACGGGCTCAGTTTTTTTGTATTTTATCTAGAGTCATCATTATTGTGAAAATAAAAATGTCGTCATCAAGCATGATTCTGCAACATCTTTATTATCTAGCCCATGTGATGTAAAAATAATAATGTCGTCTTTAAAAAGCAAGCTGGATTATAATTATTGTCTGATCAAGGTCATTTAAATTATAATTCTTTTGCTTCCAGGAAAAAAAAACTAGCACACTTTTTTTTATTTTGACCGATTATAATAATAATGTTGCTTGCAAGAACACGTTTTTTTTTATTATAATGCGACCGTGTTTATTTTTATTAGAGATTTA
The DNA here is from genome assembly GCA_033119305.1 of Pinctada imbricata. Classification (NCBI taxonomy): domain Eukaryota; kingdom Metazoa; phylum Mollusca; class Bivalvia; order Pterioida; family Pteriidae; genus Pinctada; species Pinctada imbricata. Next base: position 62,001,787 of record VSWD01000003.1, read on the forward strand.
AAGTTTTCTCGTATGCAGACGCTCGATAGTCTACACCTACAGAATATGGGGGCGGTATACGAATACAAAAATCCGATATCTAATTTGTCATAATTAATAGCTTTATGAAGAAAAAGGGCACCGGCATTAATTTCGCATCCCGATCACGAGATCAGCTTTCGCGTTTTCGATCGCCCTTTTGCCAAAAAGTTTGAAAGTGGCGAAAGAAAATTGAAGGCGGAAAAATGTGGAAATATACAATTGCTTTATCGTCATTGCAACTTCCAGATGCTCTCGCGACTACTACGAAAGGAGACATACCGGTAGTCTACCGGAAAGTGACAAATGTGTAACGTGTGACAAAGAAACAACTGATAAAATGAAAATACAACATATTTATATAATAACTGGTCAAAACGGAAAATTAACGAAAATATTTTTTTATCCGTTACTTGACCGTTCGTTGTATCCGGCTAAGTGTTAAAATATCATAGCAATGTAAAATTCACCTTAAAGATTCTCATTATACCTACCCCGCAGAGTTCAAATGGTTGTGTACGGAGGGCATGGGTTGAAATGAACATGTTTAATACAGTATACGGATCATATACAAATATATATACATTTGAAATAGTTCATCACAATTTGGAAATAAGGGGCAGATATCGTTTAATGAATTTGAAGTCGTTAAACATTTGTACGTCGACGAATATTCAACAATCCTAAATAAGTGTTCAATATGTGACAACACATATGGTAGAGGGGGGTTAATCATATATATGATAAAGCATTTTCTTGCATAAGAAATAAGCTTTTCATTTGCGAAATGATTATTCAAAAAAAAAAAAATTGGAAGGATATAGAGTAGTACGTTTCGACATTAAAACTAAACTGAAAATTTTCGTAAAACATTTTTTATACAGTGCATATCTTTAATACGCCCTGAACATAATTTCAGACTATTCATCAATACATATTTGTCAATTTTCAGGTTGTCCCTGACTACGGTAACCCTGTCTCACCTCTAGATCTGCGCTTGAAAGGGATAGTTCGCCGTTGAAATATGAAAATTTGAATTTGTACGACACCGCAACAATTAATTCCAGTTGCGCCATCTACAATAAGATTCGTTTTCAAAATTTAGAGTTCTTATACAGTGGGGGTTTCGGATTTTCCCTGAAATTGTATCTATACCATTCTACCAAAACAGGAAGGTTTATTATTATTTATTTATTCCACTGAAGCTTGACAGCGCTTGCTGCTTTGAAGTAGAAATAGTTAAGATGAATCGCGGATCCGCAGATATACCTAAAATACTATTGTCTGTACCATGTCTACGTGCCTGTAGTGTTAACCAAAACGTAAAAATATATGAAAGTCACATCTCTTTGCCAATGACATTATTTCTATAGTAACTCAGACTCCAAAATCAGGGTCACAAAAATGTTGGCACCGATAGAAATGTCTTGCAACAAAGAAAATTAACTGTTAAGCATAATTCTAAGACCTATGATGATAATATTTATCTGGTTATTTTTGTTTTGTTTTGTTATATATATTTTTTTATTGAACGAAGATCGGAGAGATATTTTAATAGCGCTCTTTTGGCAGAGTGGGGTACAATTTCAGTTTTCTCGAGCATTCGACGGAAAGGTCCGAAAATGTACGATGTACGGTAAAACCAGGGTATACTGCACCTTTTGAAAATTTATGTACGTATATGGTTTGATACGACCCCTCAAACTGTACAGTGTAGACAGTCAGCGCTCTGCATACGGAAAATCTTTAAATGTCTATTACAAAGAGAGATAACACTGACTTCGGTTCACCAGAATAATAATAACGCTGCACAAATCTATGCCTGTATTATCTCGAGTGTGACGGATGCATCATATCAAGCGTGACAGATTCAAGCGTCAAGACGAGTTGGATCGACGCTATCGCTAGAGTTATCTTTCTTTCCTCATTCGGTGGAAAGTAAAAGGCCGCGGACCATTCCAAATACAGTTTTAAATGGGCGCATTGTTCTTTGGTTCAGGGCCACTATTCAAACTTTTTCTTTGATCTATGACTGTTTAGGATATGAACAGAATATTGTTTCAATCGACCAATTGGAATCTTTAAAAAAAGAAAAACACAGTATTGTGTAATGAATATGGGCGGATCCAGGGTTTTCAGTGGGAAAGGGGGGGGGGTGAACAAAACCCAAAAGAGGAGAGGTGTCTGGGAGTGAGTGTATCCAGGGATGAAACCTGGTAGGGTCTTAGAGGGGCACGCAAAATTGATTCATTTACAATTTTTTAAACCTCTTTCAAAGCGAGTAGCTCTGTGTATGTGTAGGTTAGGGGTGTGTGTTTTGAGAGGGGGGGGGGGTATAGTTTGCCCCCTCCTGTAAACTGGGTGGGGTAGGGTGGGGCTTGGATGAAAACCCTTTTTCACAATCCCGACTTATGGTACCAGTTTCTATATCTCCCTTTGTGTCCATGACCTTTAACCATGACAATCAATCCCCTCCCAACCCTCCTCCGCCGTTGACATCTAGCATGCAAAGTTTGAAGAGGATCGGAATTAAATTGCGACCTCTATTGTGTTGTTTGAGATCCCCTCCTTTGCTCTAGAGTATCTATGGGCTCTTTGTATGGGCCTTTGTGGTCATGACATTTGACCTCTAACCCTTAAAATCAAAGTTTCACTACTTGCATGAAAAGTTTAATGAAGATAAGAAGTAAACTTCGACATTTAGAGCGTCTAATTGTGACCTTGACTTTTGACCTCTGACCTTGAAATCAAATAGGTGTTGTCCTCTCCCCATGGACAACTTTAAATTCATGCAAAGTTTGATGAAGATCGAATTTCAAAGTAAATTGTGACCACTAGAGTTACCACAAGCTTTTTTCTGGCCTTGATCAACCAAAAAAAAAAAATATTACAATTATTCCTTAAATGATAACAAGAATTTGGACTTCAAAAACATGTGCTTTTATGAAATTCACAACTTTTGTAAAACAGTAAAAACATGCATAAAAGGGCCTTTAAGTGCCCAAAACAGTGCCTTTTGATACCCTGTTTCGGCCCAGTTTTTCATCATGTATAGAAAAGGCATCCGGGATTAATTTAAAAAAAACTTTACAAATATGTATAATAAAAAGGATTGAAAGAAAATAATCAAAGTATTTCAGATTAAAAAAGTACATGTTTTCATCGTAACGAAGCCTACAAATATACCTCGTCCTATCAATTTTGCCCGATTTTTGAAACTTCAGAAACCATTACCGACTTCAGAAACGACAACGCTTTTGAAAAAAAAAGTATGGTTGGTTTGCATACTAGTACTTCATATTGAACTTCTATACCAAAATCTCTTAAATCGATGGCAAGCCGAGCCAACATGTCATTGACATTCTTTGATTCTTACGGAGAATTGTTGTTAAACGTAATACATGTATATTTCTGTTCGATCTCTCACTTGGAAATCGTATCTTGTCTGCTGTCTGATATTTTTATGCTCTCCGAAAATTTTCGGGGAGCATATAGTCGCGATAATCGTGTCTGTCTGTCTGTCTGTCTGTCTGTCTGTCTGTCTGTCTGTCTCTCTCCCTCCCTTAGCCCGTCCCGTCCGTCCGTCCGTCCGAGCTTATATCTCTTACATGTACATCTTTCATCAGAATTTGATAAGAATACTTCACCAAAATATTATTCAGGTGACTTTGTAGCTCATGCGCACGACTTTTTTGTCTTCATTCCATTGGTCAATTATCTCGTGCCCACGGCTTTGTAACTTGTGCGAACGAGATAATTAACCAGTAGAAAACTAGGATCAAATAAAATGGCGACAATTGATAATGTCCATGCATGTATATTGAAATAAGCTCGTCTATCAAAAGCACAGTAAACTTCTTATTTTGTATTAATAAATCATCGGCGTTGTGCTCAATGCAAAACGTATATTACAACAGTACCCCCGATTAATTCTTGGAAGCACACGGACACCCTCGGAACCACCTCACCCTCTCAATTTCGTAAACAGAGAGAACTTTTACAAAGAACAAACGCTAGTAATACAGTACCCAAAGTCAAATGCCAGGCTCGACGGACCCTTCTCAGTATGGATCAATTTCTCCAGTTTTTATGCATATCTTTTTAAATCAGAGGTTGGCCCCAGTGCCGATGGGTTGGACCCCTTGGATATTTTCCAGATCCACATATGAATGATCATTTCTTATGGGGAGGTGACAGTCAAGCCGAGCAATCTGGTGAACTTAGATTACCCCTCGGTCCCTCTTTTAACTCCAACTTCATGGTTACGTAATATATATCAATATGTTTGTTTGCTGTGTTCAAAGTTTCAGCACAATAATGTTGATTTGTTTTGAAATAATTCAGCGAAAATGAAGCGCGATTGGCATAATTATTTCTAACCACACAATTTATGGCAAAATTCATTACACTTTCATGTCCTCTATTTTCAAAATTGTCTGAGTTGTCTTCCTTCAACTTTGATCTTAGAATTTTTTTGATGCAAAAACTTCATACTGTATTTTTAGAATTCAAATGATTTTTTTCCGAGAGGGGTGAAACGATCGGTAAAAATTGCGTAAAATCACCCAGAAAAAGAAATTTCTGGGCTCGTATTGTAATTCTATTCCTTAGTCTGTGGCATTGACTATAAACAAACGAATAGTATGCAAATATCGATATAACGACTCGCGATAAGGCAAAAACGCACCACCCTCTTTATTTTCTACGGAAGCCCATAGGTGACAGGTATGAATTATAATTTATCTGGCGACCACCACTTAATTATCTGGCGGCCGCCACTTAATCAATCTGGCGGCCGTCACATAATTATCTGGCGGCATCCACTTAAGGTTCATAGTTACACCCTTTCCAAAACTCCCCAAAACACTGTTTAACATCACAATGTAATGTATAGTATTTTAATGAAAAAAGTATATGAAACCATAGGAGATACAAAGTAAATTCTTTTTGCATTCTACTTGGTATGTGGTCTAGTTGTGCACCTGTTATTTGGTTTCAGCCCCTGACCCCCAGGGTCTTAGAAAATGGACGTGGTTATGAAAATCTATGAAATCTTGTGCTTGCAACTCCTCTGACACTATAAATGATGGAGCCTTAATTCTTTTTGCAACATGATGGGTCTGTGGTCTAGTTGTGCACCTGATATTTTGTTTGAGCCCCTGACCCCCAGGGTCCTAGAAAATGGGTGTGGTCATGTTCACCTATATAACTCTATGTAATCTTGTGCCACAACTTCTCTGACACCATAAATGATGGAGGTTTAATAATTTTTGCAATATGATTGGTCTGTGGTCTAGATATGCACCTGATATTTTGTTTGAGCCCCTGACCCCCAGGGTCTTAGAAAATAGGTGTGGTCATTTTCTCATATGTAACTTCATGTAGTTTTGTGCTTGCAACTCCTCTGACACCAAAAATAATGGGGACTTAAAGCTTAATTCTTTCTCAAAATGATTGGTCTATGGTCTTGTTTTGCTCCTGATATTTTGTTTTAAGTCCCCGCTGACACCTTAGGGTATTAGAAAATGGACATGGTCATTTTCTCCTATATAATTGTGCTCTCAACTCTTAAAGCTATTAATTATGTGTAATTAATTCTTCATGCAATATTATGGATTTGTAGTCTTTTTGTGTCATTCATTTGAGCTATCAGCCCCAGGCCCCTAGGATCTTGGAAAATGGGTATGGCATTCTTTTTTGAAATACCTTGTCTCAGATATTATGAATTGTATGAGTGATATTCTAGTTTAGTTTCAGTCTCATGTATATATTGTTTTGTTGTGCATTGCTACTTATAGTTAGAGTGCATGCTTCCTGTGGTCTTTTGTTTAAAAAAATGAAAATTGATCTTTTAAAACAAAACAACCAGGAGAGCTACAGTCTCATCAGAGACTTCTGGTTAATAAAGATTCATAGGAAAACGATAGAAGTCTCAATCTAATCAAAATACAGCAGTTTCATTTAGCAAAATCTCTAAAATACTAATTCATGTTTCAGGACGTAGGTTAGTCAGCGTCAAATAATCAGAGTGCCGATGCAATTTTGGCGACGAGAGAGACTCCGAAGTGATATGTTGTTCGGATGGTGTATCCATGAACCTTAATTATGTGGACCCAGTTGCACAATGCGTTGTTAAATTTAACCACGAGTTACCTTGTGGTTCAGTTCATGGTTAGCTAAACTCCAAGTTATGTCTGTTGCACAAAGATAACGTCGAGTTAACTCATTGTTAAGTTTGTGGTTAAACGCCGAAAATTTAACAGTGGTCTGGGGCATGATTAACTTTTTAACCATGAACATAAACATCGAATATTCTGCCGTTTCAAACAAACTAACGGCTATTTCCCATTATATTTTACTGTAAAGGGTGGAAAACCGTTGTTTATTCAAAATTTCAGACAATTTTTAAGTCTTAGATTACAAGTTTGTTTTTGATGGTATCAGTCTTTTACTAATTATCGTACTATTTTATATCTTTAGCTCTTTAGATTGTCAAATGAATAAAAAATTCAATGGATGAGAAAAATTCTGGCACAATACATACATATCTTAGTCCGTCAAAATAAAATTGATGCAATATTTGATAGAATCGTAAATTTGATCTAGATGATATCTAGTCATTTGATCGTATTTGGTGAAACATGCTGACAGTTTTTTATCCTGCATGTTTGCTTTTCTTTATGTGGAAATTAGTTAAAGTTTTGTGTTCCTATTTCAATCAATCATTCGAGAATCAACGACATCAATATCTGGCGGCCGCCACTTAATCTATCTGGCGGTCGCCAGATAAATCTTTTGTTACATTGTATCTGGGTATTTTGCATCTCTCATATAAAAAAGATTAAAAAAGAGGATGAATTTAGCACCCTAGAACAGAAAGAACATGTAATGCATTGATTTTGTTTCAATCTATTGTAAATTTGTTTCAATCTATTGTAAATTATGTGGCGGCCTCCTCTTAAATTATGTGGCGGCCGCCAGATAAATAAGTGGCGGCCATCAGATAAATTATAATTCATACCTGTCACCTACGGTCTTCCGTAATTTTCCAATCCCGTGTTTTTCTCTGTATGTATACGGTATATAAGCTCAGAATGAAGCATAAAACTGTATGCTAGACTCCGAATTTGCTATTTATATACTTTTAAATATGTTTTACGTTAAATGAAAATCAAATTCTTTAAAGATGATTCTTTTTCATCGAAAATAATAATAATAATAAAAAAAAATGGCCGGGGGGAGGGGGGGGGGGGGGGGGGCTGGATCCAGCATTTCGACATGCATGCTAAATTTCATCTTCACTTTATATTTAATAATACTTTATATTTACATTCCTACTGCGTTTCCCTGATATAAAGGTACCAAACCAACTGTTGCTTTATTTCTCGATAATCGCAAGAGCCTATCACGTGACTTTAGAACTTACGCGGATTAATTTCTGATAAAATGCTCATTTTATTTATTGCTTTAATACAGATTCAAAACATGTATCCATTATCAAACGACGCCGTCTACCCCCAGTGATTAAATGTGTCAAAATCTAGGTCAACCACATGTACACTTCCAAGAAGTGTGACGTAGTAAGTCGATCACGCGTCAGTAGACGAAGTTCAAGGACGAACTGCACTGTTGTCTGCAGAAAGATGCCGTGTTTGGATGAGCGAATATATATGGGTTGCACTAATGGGCTTTCATAGTAACACACTCGCGCATGCGTAAAATTATGCGATGTTACGATGGCGATGACAAGATGTTACGATGGCACGATGTTATGATGGCGATGATAAGATGTTACGATGGCGATGTCACGATCTTACAAAATTATATAGAAATTCGATCATTATCAGACAAAAATAATAGAATAGACGCAGTCCTCTCAATACCTTATGTTTAAAATGGTTCAGGTTCCATCTGTCTGGACATAATATGTTTGTAGCCCCGACCCCTACTTCTGAGATAATCTTCCCCTCCCCTTCAGATGAAAATCAGTCGAACCCCGCATAATATAAAATGCTGAAATTTCCTGTTTCTGTGCATGTATGATGCCTTATTGAAATCAAGCTGGACCTCCCCCTCCCCCAACCACCTTATCGTTGAAAATACATACCAAGTAGTTTTTTCAGCTAGCAAAAGTTGCATTTGGTCATCAAGGATGTTTATAGGATTTGATTTAAGGGTCTGAGCGTCATTGCGAAGTCCAGTTGGGAGGGGGGGGGGCTCCTCGACGGAAGAATTATTTTTATGCTGAAGGAGCTGGCTTTTGTAAGATAAGAAAATACTGAAATGAAGTATGAGCAATTAAAAGTCTTGTTTGGAAATAAATCATTCATTGTTTTAAGATAAATAAAATGAATAAATCTTACGACAGGGGACGTTTGCCAGTACGCAAAATCGTACTCATCGTTTTCGCAAAAAAGGGAGTGTCGCTAAAAGAAGTTGGCCATTATTACATGTTTTTAAAGCAAACTACTGTCGGTTAAACTCCAGAAAGCACCGATGTGAATATACATTTTATTTCAAAATTTTAGTAGGTTTATACATTCAAATTTACACGCAATGATCCTATCAATGTGCATGTGTTCAGTTGGGAATGCAGGGTTATTCAATATATGTATGTGGTCGTACATCTTTTTTTGGCGAAAAACGACTGTCACAGCATTTCATTTGCATATCGGATTTTTTTTTTCGCATCTTTATTTAGATCTTAGGTTCACCATACACTTGATCCCTTCAATCTAATTTCATTTCTACTGCGCTTCAGAAGTCACCATTTTCCTTCATTTTCAAAATGTTTCTCTGAGAAGGCCCCGAACCCCCGCAAACGATAGGGAAAAACTCATACTCTTCCCGGTTCAGCCTTTCGGTTCAACAAATCATCCCCTTCTGTGTTGACCCCTCTATAGACGTCCACGTCGAAAACACCCTAGCTACGCCCCTCGGCGAGTAAAGGGGAGGAGATTTAATCATTACATACCACAAATCCGATCCCCTTTGCTTTAAGGGTACCCTGTCTGAAGTTTATTAGTATAATTATCAGAAAAAGACCGATCAAAAAAGCAAATTTTAGGTGTAGAAGGGTGACATCACTTCATGAATTTGATACACGAACAATGCTTTGGTTTGATATTTGAAATTTTATTGCAAAAGTTAGGTGGCTGTAAAATGTTCTGAAAGTCGCCGCAAGTAGCCTAAAAAATACTTTACTACGACGAGTTTAAACGTGGGGAGGGGTGTGTGCCCCACTCCAATAAAATACGCATATGGTTATTCATGCCTCTTATCGAACTTCGATGACTTTATCTTCTTTCAGTTACGCTACTTTTCTGGGAAAAAAATTCTGTTCAGGACAAATTTCTCTTATCGGAGTTTATTTTTGGGTTGCACTAATGGGCTTTCATAGTAACACACTCGCGCATGCGTAAAATTATGCGATGTTACGATGGCGATGACAAGATGTTACGATGGCACGATGTTATGATGGCGATGATAAGATGTTACGATGGCGATGTCACGATGTTACGATGACACGATGTTACGATGTCGATGACAAGATGTTACGATGGCGATGACACGATGTTACGATGACACGACATTACGATGGTGATCACACGATGTTACGATGGCGATGATACGATGTCACGATGGCGATGTCACGATATGAACATCGTATCTTCGCCATCGTAACATCGTATCTTCGCCATCGTGTCATCGTAACTTCGCCATCGTAACATCGTAGCATCGTAACATCGCCATCGTAACATCGGAGCATCGCCATCGTGACATCGCCGGCGATGGCACAAAGCGGTCCAAACAGGATTCCATAAAATATTAATATATTTCTTTGGTTTTATACAAGTATTCAATTCCCTTCTAAACGCAGCAGACAGATAAAAGATTTTTACAATGCAATTCTCAATAAACGAAATTTATATAAGGTACATGTATATAAGAGGGTCTGAGGGGAAGGTCATTGTAAATTGGTGAATAAACTAAGTTTTCCTTCCAAGCTTCTCACTTTTAGTGAATCAACCGCAGCGACACGTAGCACCTCTTCGTATGCTGTACAGAATTTTACGAAATTTTACAGGAAGCAAGTCCTCAAGGTCCTTTACTAAGTTTGTGCTTTTCTTGCCGATCGGTCAACAAATATGGCCACCAAGGGCTCCGATCGGCTGACGCCTATTTGACTTCTCCTTGTAACCGCTGCACGGAATTTCACAAAATCTTACAGGGAGCAAGTTTTGTAGGCGATGAGGTCTAGGGGATAGGGCGTCGGGCTAGTAATCTTAACATTGTTTGTTCAAGCCTTGCTAGGACCATGGGTCGGCCGACGTAATATATTCTGTGTTTATATACACAAATGTCCTTATCTATGCATTGTTTACATGAATGTGGTGTTTTTAAAAAATAAATTAAAACAAAAGTTTGTGTTTTACATGCCGATCGGTCAACAGATATGGCCGCCGATTGCTCTGATTGGCTGACGCATTTTTGACATCTCCAAAACTGATGCTCATAATTTCACGAAACCTTAAAGGAAGCAAGTACTCAGTGGCCTCCACCGAAATATCCACTACCATTCTTTTGTTTGCAACTCAGTTGATCTATATGGCCCCCTTGGGAACCTCGTTTTCTTGACTTATGATTAAGTCATGATTAAGTTATGGCCTATTCAAGAGTTTTTCTTTGATTTTTCTTTGATTGACGGATTTCGAGGGGGAGACCCACGTTCTCCCCTCTAAATTTGCAAAAGTCAATGTTAAAAAAAATCCAAACAAACAAACAAAAACAAACAAACAAACAAATAAACAAAGAGATTAACTATTAAATATTTTAGAATTTTATACACTTGTCAAAACTTCTAAGTCATGAAAATTCTTGTACATATAATAATCTACACATACAGCTGTTATGAAGTTTCCTTTTGATTTCATGAGAAATATTGAGCAGTGCTAGTCAAACATGAAAATGATGAAATTCTATTTATTGGGCATGTACGAACAAATAATGGAGGACCGACCCCCCCACCCCCCATGAAAACCCTGTATCCGCCAATATTCATTTCAACATTTTGGGGTTTTTTTTAATTTGTTTTGTTTTTAATATTCCTATTGGTCAATTAAAACAATATTTTGTTCTTGTCCTAAACAGTCCGCTTTAGCCCTGAACACAGAGAACAATATATTTTGGAGTGATCCGCGGCCTTTTACTTTTCACCGAATGAGGAAAGAAAGATAACTCTATCAATAGCGTCGACCCAACTCGTCTTGACGCTTGAATCTGTCACGCTTGGTATGATGCATGATGATCGATTTGTGCAGCGTTATTATTATTCTGGTGGAAGAAGTCAGCGTTATCTCTCTTTGTAATAAGTATAAACACGGTCGCATTATAATAATAAAAACGTGTTCTTGCAAGCAACTGTTACATTATTATTATAATCGGTCAAAAATAAAAAAGTGTGCTAGTTTTTTTTCCTGGAAGCAAAAGAGTTATAATTGACCTTGATCAGACAATAATTATAATCCAGCTTGCTTTTTAAAGACGACATTATTATTTTTACATCACATGGGCTAGATAATAAAGATGTTGCAGAATCATGCTTGATGACGACATTTTTATTTTCACAATAATAATGATTCTAGATGAAATAAAAAAAATGAGCCAGTAGCAAGATTATTATTTTGGATCAAAATAAAAATAATGTCGTTCTAGAAAAAAAGTAACATCTTAATAATAATGTAGGGGTACCCTACGGCTTTCCATACTTGCTTTTTAAAGACGACATTATTATTTTTACATCACATAGGCTAGATAATAAAGATGTTGCAAAATCATGATTGATGACGACATTTTTATTTTCACAATAATGATGACTCAAGATAAAAAAAAAACTGAGCCAGTAGCAAGATTATTATTTTGGATCAAGATAAAAATAATGTCGTTCTAGAAAAAAGTAACATCTTTATTTTTTTGGTTCAACATTTTTATTTGGACGTATTTTTGTAGGGAAAAATAATAATAATGTAGGGGTACCCTACGGCTTTCCATATTAAACATAGATATTTTCAACAATTTTACAATTTTCCTTACTTTTTTTCTTAGCCTTTGGAGCTATTGAATTGAAACTTGGTATACATCTTAAATGAATTACAGATCCAGTTTCAATTTGTAATCAACTGACTTATTTTGCAGAGTTTAAAATCGATCTGTTTTTAGCAGAGTTATGGTCCCTGAACATACAAATTTTTAACAATTTTACAGTTTTCAGGACTTTTTTGCAGCCTTTGCAGCTATTTGATTGAAACTTGATGTATACAATTATAATAAAGAATTACATATCCAGTTCGAGTTTCGAAAAAAATTACGAATTCTTAGAAGCGTTATGGGCCTTGAACATAGAAATTTCATCAATTTTACTGTTTTCCGGGCCTTTTTTTCACAGCCTTGAATCTATAGATATAAAACTATAGATATGAAACTTGATATATGCCTTTGTAATAAACAATTACATATCCAGGTCAAGTTTCGGAAGCATTGACTTGTTTTTAGCAGAGTTATGACTTTTTCAACAATTTTACAAGTTTCCTGACCTTTTTTTCACAGATTCAGAGTTATGGACCTTCAACCAAGGATAGCTCGTAGCTCAAGGACCTTCAAAATTACCATGTTGGTCAACTTCAGCAAGTAAAATAATCTCATATTGGTTTAAGGTCAGAGGAAAATTCCAAAGTTCCGTTTACTATTCGTCAGCTATTATTTGAAACCTACTGAGATGAAAAAAAAAATTGAAAGCTACCAAAAAGCTTTCGAAAAGTAGATGACGAAAATGTCTTTAACTAATCTTTGTTAATCTTTGTTAAAAGCCATTGCTGAAGAATATTTTGAAAGCTATCGTTGACGAAAATTTTGAAAGCTTTCGCTGGCGAAAATATTGAAAGCTTTCGCTGACGAAAATTTTGAAAGGTTGTTGAACGCTCGGGCGCCATATTGTTTTTGCAATGGCTGCGGTACGCCTCAGACGAATTCATCTGCACAGTTTGGAGGATGAAAGAAGCCGTCTCATTATTGGAGTTAGACTTTAAACATCACCGATTGTGAAAAATCTTTTAAAGCTTCAGGTAGTCACAGAGAAGCCAGTGTATCACCTTATATATCGAGACTTGACAGTGTGTAATTTGTTAAATTTAGTCGATCTCGGAAACACGCGGAATCTTTAAATTTATATAATAAGTAGTGAATTAATAAAACAAAATACAATATCTCATTCAATTCAAGAAAATATATTTTTATAAATTAACCTGAATAAACATCATTATTACTATTATTATTCAAGCAAATTATTACGATGATTGCTTTGATTTCGGCCATCTTGGGTTTCTCGGCTAAAAATAGCTTACGAAAAACAATGAAATCAGAAAATTTGAAATGTAAATTTTTGCAGTTTCTATGATTTTCATAGGGAATGCTCGATGGTGAGTGGTATTCTCTCTTAATCATGCATGGGAATGTAACGTTCTTCATTCCTGATATTTTCAATCATTAAGAGGTCGACATGAACTTCGATATCAGATCAATTACGTCTTATGACGTTACGTTATTTTTCCCCGTACAAAGATGTTTTCCACCACTGTTGTGAAAAATCGTAGAAAATCAAAATTTGTATCAAATGAAAGTTTTAAAAAATGCTCTTTTATGTGTTTTTGATTTAAAATAATCATGTTAGAAGTTACGTTAGTGGTAATGATGTTTTAAAATTTACGTCCGGATCAACCATACCTGTAAGTTATTCATTTCACTTAATTCCATTTTCATATTTCTAGGATAATTTTTTATTTGTTTTGAATAATAATGAAATTACCGATTTCGATATTGACATTGACTACTGCATCACCTCTTTAAACTTTAATTGCTAAGGCACTATATTCGTTCAAACATATATTCACATAACCTTACGTTATACTTGTTTGATTATCGGTTTCTATGAAGTGAGATGAAGTTTTCTATGAAGTAAAATGAAATTTTTTTTAAAATGCTCTTATTGTGTTTTTGATTTAAAATAATCATGTTAGGAGCCACCTTAGTTGTAATGATGTTTTAAAATTTACGTCCGGATCAACCACATTTTTAAGTTATTACAAATCATTTTAAGTATTAACAGTGGGTATTTAGTCTTATAAATGTTAGGTTATCTAACAACTGGCTACAAATAACATACAATAACCACGTTCCGTCACTGTCTTTGCTTCTGTACCTGAAATCAATTTCTATAAAGGAAAGGAGGCGATCTCGGTTGCAGCATTTACAGCAAAACTCAGAGTAGACACCGTCAGAAAGAACCCCAAAAGGGACAATACCTACTCGCAACATAGAAATATGACTCACAAAAGACAACACGTTTAACATTTGAACCACTTGGTGAGTGCAATTGCTGGTGGACCAGAAGTCCCCGAGGGCACATGTAGCCACGTTCGATCAACTTCGGTTGATCGTCTATCTCTTCAACGCATTTGAAATTTTCTGTTACAAAATTGCTTGAAATTTTCTAAGACGTGGGTCCTGTAGCATCATATCCAATCCATTCTGCTACGTCTTTTGGTACATTTTTGGATTTAATAATTGTCACATTTTTTGGCCATAATGCATTATTAAGACCGAGGATCAATGACGAGGGTTAAGTATCCGAAACGTGCATGTCAGGTCAATGCTGCAAATTTACCTGGTTTTAAATGATGCTGTCGAATTTGAAGACGTTTGGCATTCATTTCATTTAACTCTATTTTCATATTTCTAGGATAGTTTTTTATGAATGACAAATATGGATAATGACCATATCCCTGTATAGAGCACAAAATCGATAATTCAGAAAATCAAAAACCGAAGGCATACAAAATTAGGACAAAACATGAACCAAAGCAAACAAACAAAAACCTCCACCATATGAAAAGAAGCGAACTCCCTATATGAGAGTGAGACCAGGTGCCCAGGAAGAGTAAGCATCTCCTGCTTGCATGCAACACCCGTCGCTTCAATTCGGTAGAACTGTCACATCCGATTACTTCCATTTCGGAAGACATAGAGTACAATCTTTGGTTGGATGGTTCAAATGGTCTATGACAAAATATCATCCACCATTCTGGAGAGTGGGACATCATAGTGTATGACGAGTTCCCAATATCGACCGTAGAACTTCCTCAGTGCCGATGTTAGTCGGTCACAAACATATCCCTGACTGAGAAGCTTATCTGCAAGACGCCTAGCTCTCAGAACAAAATCCATATATTTGGTACTTGCTCTGGCATAGCGTATTAATTGAGATATGAATACGCCATAAGCTGGAGATGAAGGGATGTTGCTACTCAGAAAAGGAAAGTTTGTAATGCTGAAATTGAAGTCGTCACGTTTGTCATAGAGTGAGGTATTCATGTGACCATCAGTGTCTTAGGACAACATTATGTCCAAATAGGATGCTGAATTATTTGTCTTAGTAGTTTCTTTTACTTCAAGCTCTGAAGGATAGATACTGCTCAGGTAATCCGCGAATTTTGGATTATTGATGGACAACACATCGTCTTTGTATCTGTAAGTAAGTTGAATATCTTTTTGAATAATAATGAAATTACCGATTTTGATATAGACAATGACTACAGCATCCCCTCTTTAATCTCTAACTGCTCAAGCATTATGTTCTTTAATGTTAAACACTATATTTTAATGTTAAACACTATATTGCTTAATCATTATATTCTTTAATGTTCAGCACTATATTCTTTAATGTTTAACGTCTTCACATTCAATATCATCATTTAAGAAGAGATAAAATTTCAGCATGGACCAGACGTGCACGTATATTCACATTACCTGACGTTATATTTGTTTGATTTTCGGTTTTCTATGAAGTGAGAAATGTTTCAAATAATCATTAAAGAAGTACCAATCTGTTTCTCAGTCTCAAATTTGAGAAGGCAAGGCATTTTAATTGTAACGGTTGCAAACCTCGGAATGAATAACATTCCGAAGTGAGACCAGGTGCATGGGGAGAGTCAGTAACACCCATCGCAACAGCTCCATGAAAAATTCAATCGCTATCCATAATGTCACTGATCTTTCTGGAGAGGGGGATCTGATGTGCTTTTATAATATCCCCTTTGCGACCGAAGAACGTCATCAAAGATACTTTTAGCCGTTGTGTAATATTACCCTGCACAAGTAGTTTATTTGCAAGCCGTCTGCCTCTTACGATGAAATCATTTCTAGAACATGCCCTGACGTACCGTCTCAGCTGAGAAATAATAAAGCCATAACCAGGAGAAGACGGAATGTTCAATGTTGCTCATGAAAGGGAAGTTAGTTATGTGGAAGCTGAAATCGTCATATAGTAACGTGTTCGTTTGCGTCGAAATATCCAAGTAAGAACCAAGCAACGGGGAGCAATTTGCACCCATGAGGTTGACAACCATTTTCTGGAATACTGTTCCTCTAAACACCACAAAATATTGTCAATTTCAAACTCAAGCATACGGATTATATCCTCTTCGGAATACGTTTTGTTTGAATAAGAGTGTTCCCCTTGACGAAATATGTATCCTCCTGCCATATGACAAGGTATTTGGATCTCCTGTTTTCATTATTTAAAAGAAAGGTGTTTCGAATGATATAGGTTATTCTTTTGTGAGGATTTGGCGTGGAATATGGTAATGTAGAGAGTGGAAAAGTCGAAAGACTTTCTGAACATTTTCGCTCAATATTTTTATCCATTGTTAATAATTTGATCTCGATTTCCAAACCAATTCTTACTAAAGTAGCGGATGACCGTCCTTACTGTTGAAATTGATTGGAAATTGATTTCATTGGCTTATATTAATTCTGCCGTGTTTAGTATTTGATTGTTTTTGGATATTTTGTGTTCCTTGTCATATTTGCGTTTCTTGTATTTCATGTATTTCTGTGCTTAAATTTGCTGCTTCGTTTTCTAAGCCATGGACCTCTCCGAATAACCCATTATATCCGCATCAAAATTGCATCTATCATTCAAATAATTCCATCGTTGTCATGCAATGGTATATCAATGAAATAAAATGGACAAAAATGTTAGGGATACTTCTCGTTCAAAATAGTGTTGTGTATATTTCATCAAAATGCTGAAACAAAACTAGGGACAATGTTATTGAAAGAATCCGAGCAAACACATTGTATAGTCATTGCTTTCATTTTTGATAGGAACTTTTTGTTTTGAATTCTCCCCATTTCCTATTTTGAATAAAATGCTTAAATTCTCTCCAGATTCCAGATTTATTCATATCATAATTATCATTTCATTCTGAATAATTGTTCATATTAACACCCCTCATCTTAATGTAAAACTTTTCACACTCGTTAATTTACTTTTTTAAATTGTAAGCGTTATGTCAGATTTTCGTTAACAGTGATGAGCTCAGTTTGAATACCGGATTTTCAAAACGATGTTATTGTATACTCTGGCTCAGACATTCAATTTCGACTGAATAATAATGAATTATTTATTCAGAGTAGATTTTGAGTCAAAATTCTATTTCGATGAAATTAGCATATTTACAAAAATTTTAGGTGATAGACATTTGGTTCTGTTGCCTTTTTGTAGCCAAGAGATGTACAAATACTGACAACTTACTTAAAAATTGATGTTCAAGATAGGAGGGGATTTCCAACCACACTTGGCTGCAGCACCCATTGCAAAACCCCAAAACATTAAATGCAGAAAGACAGAGCAGACACCCACAGAGACGCAAAAGGTACAAGGTACACCAACCCACATCATTGAAACACTGAACACAAACGACCACACATAAATAAACGAGAGTCAACGCAAAACACAAAAACATCAAACACAAAGGACTTCACATAAACCAACGAGATCAATGGACAACCGGTGCCGACTCAGGACGGCCATCCGCCATGAAAATAGCAGAAGGTGTGGTTATACTGGATTACGTGCGCACAATACACCCACTTTTCCGATTTCCAAGTAGTCTCGAAGAACGCACAGGTATGGTGTAACACAAGCCTCCTCAGTTATGACCATTGGACTTGACAAATAAAAAAAAGTCCCTATTGCAATGTAAACGTCTTCAAATTGAATGGCATCATTTAAGAACAGATAAATTGGCAACATGGACCAGACATGCACGTTTCGGGTACTTAAACCTCGTCAGTGATCCTCAAATCTAAACAATGTAATATGCCAAAAAATTATGAAAATTACTATGTCGAAAATGCGTTCCGAAAGACGTAGCAGGATGGGTGGGATATGATGCTACTAGACCCATGCTTTAGAAATTTCAAGAAATTTTGATAACAAACTTTAGAATGCATTGAACAAATTGATGAAACTCTCAATAAGTATTCT
The DNA here is from genome assembly GCA_033119305.1 of Pinctada imbricata. Lineage (NCBI taxonomy): Eukaryota > Metazoa > Mollusca > Bivalvia > Pterioida > Pteriidae > Pinctada > Pinctada imbricata. The sequence continues at coordinate 62,020,190 of VSWD01000003.1, forward strand.
TAACTTTTTTTGTGCAGTATATATACGTAGTACCACATATTGCAACAAATATAAGACCTACTATCGCGACCTCTGGATGATTGAAAATATCACGAATGAAGAACATTACATTTTCATCAATAATTTTTGATTGATCAAAACATAAATGGTCAAAATAATTAATTATCACGTAGAAAATCATAATTTTGTTCTATAAACGGCGACCATCTTGAAAAAAGGGGTCATTTTAATTTTTCCTGGTGAATACATAGCTAATATTGCAAAGAATGGCCTTAAGAATGATTGTGCCAAGTTTCATGCTTTCCTGAAAATTTGCAAAATTATTTCACCATACGGATTGGCTAAATATGAAAACAACATTTTTTATAAATGAATGATCTGTGATAAAACACATCCAAGTTCCTACCTGTATTAAATACAGGTCGGCATACACTTTGGTTTCCCATTGTCAAGAAAGGTAGATGATATTCTGTCTTTGAGCATTTGAACCGTCCAACCTCATAATAAACTTCCATCTTCCGAAATAGAAGTAACGGAATGTATGGAAAGCCAAAGGGGTCAAAATTCTAACATTGCAACTCTGCAATTGCATATTCGTAAATCAAGATTTGTGATTTGTATTTCTGTAAATGTACATTTGTAACATTGCAACTCTGCAACTGTATATTCGTATATCAAGATTTGTGATTTGTAGTGTAAATGTACATTTGTAACATTGCAACTCTGCAGTTCTAACATTGCAACTCTGCAATTGCAAATTCGTAGATGTGTGATATGTTGTCCTGTAATTTGTACATTTGTAACATTGCAACTCTGCAAATAAATGTTTGTGATTTGTCTTTCAGTAAATGGACATTTGTTCTCTGTTCATAATTGAAAATTCATTATGTAAACACAACATGTATCATTCGTACTTCAAACATTCTTCATTCGTAACGTCGTATTATGCTAGTTTTGTATTATCACTACAGACGGCGCTTTAACGGGTTCCTTTAAAGTACGAAACGAAACCGAAACGAAATTGAACAAAAAAAGCATTTTCAGAAACATCTTATCATATTATAGCACGTGAAATATCGACTTTCAATGTTCTTCTTCTATCCATGACCCTACGCTTAATTACTCGGAGACCCCCCCTCACCCCCACTCACCCCAAGTTATATCTAATCTTCCTGAATGTCGAGGCATTTTCCCACTCAGGAGTCAGTACGGTGACAAAGAAAGGGATCCCCTCCCCAACCTATAGGGGGAATCTGGATTATTCTTCACAATCTGGATTTTTCCCTCTATTGTTTCGGATTTTAAGGAATATCATGGTAATATGGTTTTGGTGCATAATAACATTGGAAATTAAACGATTTTACTTTCATTCATCGAGTATCTCAAACAGTATTAATTTCTTCTGATGTCGGGTCTTGGCCTGTATAAATTCAAGTCTACTGCGTTATGTGACAATCGTCTATAGTAAAAAAAAAGAAGATCTTTTTCGGTGGCGAACTTGAGGGTGCATCCAGAAATTCATCCAGGGACGTAACCGGGTGTTCATTTGTACGCAAAAAAAGTCCACATCGTTTTCACAAAAAAAAAAGATGTTACCTCCCTCCCTCAAGGGGCGATTTTGACATGTTTTCAAACTACTGTCTAGAAAGCACCGATTTAAATACGTTTCTTAAACTTTTCTCAGGTTTATATATCGGCGAATTTACACACAAAGTACGAGTCGATTGTGAAGGACACAGAATTCTCATGTCCAATATCTATATATGTGGACGTACATGTTTGGGGGAAAACGTAGTGCATATCATGTTCATATCGAAAGTTTTACTTCATCTTATAGATACGGTTTATTGTTTGCTGACATGAAATCATGCGCTTTATCCCTTATAAATTCAGCTTAAAAACGCGTCAGAGACAACCAAGCTTCATTTTTCCAAATTCCAACGAGAAGGGGAGACATCCCTCTATACTCTGCCCAAACTCGGCCACTCCAGCCTTGCAAATCATCCTCCGCAAAAAAATGGTTGCCCCCCCCCCCTCGGATGTTACGGTTCTTTGCCCACCCATCTGCAGACGCCCAAATCGAAAACACATTATTCTACTATTCTGAAATTCCCCTCAAACAGAAGGGGATTCATCGGTGATTTTGAAAATTGGCCAGTGGGCATATCATGTTTTAGCTGAACCTACACGAGTACAGGGTGATCTTATTGGATCAATCCGATGGAAACAAACGTAAATACTATACAAAATGTACATATACTGTACATGTACATGTAATGCCATTTTCTAATGTTTCAAAACTTCTGCAGTTTTCTGCAATATGAGTTTCCCTAAGAATATTTGAAAAAAAAAATAGAATATAGTATATACCAGCAAAAATGCATATATTGACGGTGAATTTTGAATTTTCGTTACGTTTGCAGTATTTTCCGAATTCTGATCTCCCCCGCCCCCCAAAAAAAGAAATCGGAAACTCTGGGGGTGGGGGAGGCTCCGAGTAAGTGTAGGATCCTGGATAGAAGAAGAACATTGAAATTTGTCGATATTTCAGGTGCAATAAAATGATAAAATATTTCTGAACATGCTTATTTTGTTCAATTTCATTTCATTTCATTTCGGTTTTGTTTCGTACTTTAAAGGGACCCGTTAAAGCACCATCTGTAGTGATAATACAAAACTAGCATAATACGACGTTACGAATGAAGAATGTTGAAGTACGAATGATGCATGTTGTGTTTACATAATTATTTTTCAAGTTTGAACAGAGAACAAATGTCCATTTACTGAAAGACAAATCACAAACATTTATTTACAGAGTTGCAATGTTACAAATGTATAAATAACAGGACAACATATCACAAATCTTGATTTATGAATTTGCAATTGCAGAGTTGCAATGTTAGAACTGCAGAGTTGCAATGTTACAAATGTACATTTACAGAACAGCAAATCACAAACCTTGATTTACGAATATACAATAGCAGAGTTGCAAAGTTACAAATGTTCATTAACAGAACTACAAATCACAAATCTTGATTTATGAATATACAATTGCAGAATTGCAATGTCAGAATTTTGACCCCTTTGGCTTTCCATAGAATGTGATACCTCTACCAAATTGAAGCGACTATTGTTGCATGCTAGCAGGAGATGATTACTCTTCATGAGCACTCATATATATCAATATTGGGAGTTCCCTTCTGTTCATGTGGTGGCGGTGTTTGTTTGTTTGTTTTGGTTTCTGTTTTATTCCTCAATGTGTATGCCTTTGGTTTATTTCTTTGTGAATTATCGATTTAGATTTGTACTATGCATTGGGATACGCTCACTGTCTATAGTTGTCATCATTTACCTTTTTATGCATCAGGTCAAACAATTGAAACATATTTACCAAACCGATAAGAACAAATAATCAAAAGACAGTATTACCTATTCTAGAGTATGTACTTGTGTCTTGGATTCTCATAGTAGAAATTTAGAAATTACCAAAAAATGTTAGGTCAGGGTTTTCGCTTTCACAAACTAGTAAATACTTTCTGGAAATTTTACAAAAATTATTGTCAACTTCTTTTGAAATTCGAATCCATAAAAGCAACAGAGTAAAGTACTTTGGGTATTTCAAAACCTGTATTCTATGGTGACATGATTAACATAATAAGAAGGATCAAAGGTACACAGAATTTCCATCGCCTTTTATATTCATTTGTTCGTCAATATATATAGTTAAGTTAAAAGTTTTACAGTGGATATGACCCTTCTGTCACCAGAGGGGCACTTGACTTGATCCTGAACCAGTCTTGTACCAGCGCATTCTTAAGAAATACACTCTGAATGACTGTGACGAAAATATTCCATGACGGGCTCTGTCCAAAGTCTTTTAAGTAGACAGGGGCCTGACCACCTTCAGTCGGACTCCTCGGATGTTCACACGCATGAGCTTGTTACAGCCGGCAGAACACGGCCTGTATTTCGTATACCTTCTATTGTCATATCCATTTTAGTTTTATATAGCCCCTGCGTCATGCTCTCTGTTTTTATGTTAATATTTCACTGAGAAGCATAAAGCACAATTGTACGTTCTTCGAGACCTCTGGGTAGTCACAAAAGTGGGACGGCTATGTGCACGTAATCAAAGATAACCTCACCGTCTTTTACTTACGTAAGTCGTCACCGGCCGTCCATTTGTCTCGTTGGTTTATGTTAAACGTCTTCGAAATCAATAACATCATTTATTAGCAGATGAATTTTCAGCATGGACCAGACATACACGTTTCAGGTACATATACCTCGTCAGTGATCCTCAATTTTAACAATGTATTATTGCCAAAGAGTGTGAAAATTGTTAGGTACAAACATTTTCCGAAAGAACTAGCAGGATGGGTGGGATATGATGCTAAAGGACCCCCGTTTTAGAAATTTTGATAAAAGAAATTTTCGAATGCGTTGAAGAGATACACGATCACCCGAAGGTGATCGAAATTTGCTACGTGTGTGTCATATTTCTATGGTGTGAGTCGGTATTGTCCCTCTTGCGGTTCTTTCTGTCGGTGTCTACTCTTAGTTTTGCTGTAAATGCTGCAACCGAGATCTCCTCCTTTCTTTTATAGAAATTGATTTCAGGTGCGGAAGCAAAGAAAATGACGCAACGTGATTATTGTATGTTATTTGTAGCCAGTTGTTCGATAACCTAATATTTATAAGACTAAATGCCCACTGTAAATTGTTGAGACATCATTTCGAACTTAAAACTTTAATAACGTCCCCAGAAAGGTGACTAAAAACAAATTCATACATACACTTTTAATCTTTTCAGATGAATGTACCATTTTGTCTAGTAGTATCTGAAATAGAAATACAAAAAAGTCACAAGAATTAGAAGACTTGGCAATGGAAAAAGAAACTATTTATTTTCCTGATTTGAGAGAACATATAAGATTTTTAAAAAATATCCACGATTTTTTTGTATGAAAAAGGAATCTTCATCAAAAACTTCAAAACAGCCGAATCGCAGAGACCTCATGTTTCCCACTTTATTCTTTTCCACAGAAATGTCCAATCTAAAGGAATGATGGCGATAATGATATAAATAAAGAAAATCACAAATTAAGATTTTATTTCATGAGAAAATTCTGTTTATCCCCATACATTGACGTTCCTTATTTATGTCATCTTTTATTTTGTCATAAATTCATTTATGGAAAAATACGGGAAATATTCCCTTTTTATATATTTTCAAGCATTTTGATTTCAAATCATATTCATTCTATAATATACAAATTATCTTTTATATATGATCACTTGACCTATAGTGGATCTATCCTTGTTATTCTCTTTTCGGATGTATGTCTGGCTCATAAATAGTCCAGGATTAGACTATTTTACATAAACAATAGTGCCTTCTTTATGATAGTAGGGGGTTGTCATTGGAACGGTTGAAATACATAGCTTAAATGAGTTTATCTTTAGTACATTCTGATAATCGATTTTGTAGATCCTAAGGAACATTTTGGTATCCATGAAAAACAGAATTCAAGGTGGTGCATGAAGTGTTCCTTTGGCTCCCATACTAATTACCTATTAATGCCCGTTTGTGTGGGTACTATTCTCTCATAGTGTTGCTTTTGGAAGTAATAGTGCCCGAGCGTTAGCGAGGGCACTATTTACCTTCTAAAAGCAACACTATGAGAGAATAGTACCCACACAAACGGGCATTAATGGGTTTAGTGCATCACATGACTGTAGAATCAATTAATTAATTAATCAATTGCAATTTACTCGAGATATCATAGAAAAGTGTTCTTCGCTTATTGCTATTTACATTCATGCATTGTTCATGACGTCATAATACTTCCGAAGGGACGTAACTCTGTTAAGCAAAAAGCAAAAGTGCCCGGGTGCCGGGCACTATTCGCTCATAGACCCCGCGTGCTTAACCAATGAAATTCCAGGGATTTATCATGTGATGCACTAATATCTTAGAAAAGATAGGTTCATGTTTCTTCAATTAATGAAGGCTTATTTTCCTGAATGAAGCTGTATTTAAGTTAATTTGATCCTGTTGGAACACTTTTGTGTAACTCAAACGGAGGTTTTTATCAAGTCTAATATAAACAAACCTTTTTCATATATATATATATATCAGCTTACTTAAAGTAGCTCGTCCTTTCACGATTTTGACGAACCGGCTATAAGGTGGATTCTTTTTTCATTTGAGCAATTATTGAATAAAGTTTAATAAGGTAATTAGAATATATATAAAAAAGCAAAATGTTATAAGAAGGAACTTTTTCGCCAGAATAGAAAAAGAAAACAAACAGACAGTGGCAATATACAGCACCACCGTACACAGACCGAACAATACCATCTAAAAACGAAAGGACACTCAATCCACAAAATTTTTTTTGGAGGTGGAGCTATCAAAATCGCGCTTTTCAAATCTTTCAAATTAGACATATAACAGATAACTTTGAATCTTAAAACAATATTCTTATTCGACAATTAGCTCTAAGAATACTTCCTTATCCTTCACATTGATATCACCGGCCTGTATAATGTAAATGTAATGGATGTGATCTCACGTACCTTATCTTTCCCGTTGATATCAGCTCCGGCCTGTATTAGTATCTGCACTATCTCTGTGTGCCCTCCAACTACTGCATTATGTAACGGAGTACGCTGAAACTGTATCGATAACAGATTACAAAGATACAAACAATTCGAAGAAAATAAATAGTTGCTCTAAAGTGTATTAGAATAAACTAACTAATTTCACTTATTCCTTACGATGTAATAATTACATTTGTATATATTTCAATATGATAATAACGTTACCAAAGTGTGAAAGCTAAGATATTGTGAAACATGTAAATGTAATTTATGTGATAATCATTACACAAACCTTGTTTTTCACGTTGACATCAGCCCCGGCCTGTATCAGTATCTGTACTATCTCTGTATGTCCATATACTGCTGATTCATGTAACAGAGTATTCTGTTCCTGTACCAATAACAGATAAAGATGCACATAATTCGACACGAATTTTTTTTTCATACAAAAGGTATTAATGCAGTGCAATGAATTACGAGGAATTTAAAGGACATACGTTTAATCAAAATAATAGCAAAATCATAATCGAGATGTTTAGAAGAGTAATATTGTGAAACTTTGCGGGATGTGACCACACAAATCTTATCCGTCAAGTTCATACCAGCCCGGGACTGTGTAATTAAAACGTGCATGTCTGGTCCATGCTGCAATTTCTTCGGTTCTTAAATGATGCTATTCATGTAAAGCAGTACACTGATATTGCGTCAATAAGGGATAATTTTTGAAATAATTCGACAAAAATACATGTAGAAGTTTACATATCATTAGAATGAACACATGGAATAGACCTCAAATTGTCATTTTTGGAATCTGGGTACGGTTTTTGTGCTTGACCTTCCTTCACTATATTAAATGATACTACGAATTTGAATATTTAATCCATTTTGTGGGTGTCGCTGCTGGTATTTTCCCCGAGGGCGCATAAAGTCGAGTCCGCACAACCTCTACTGACCGCTTCTTCAAACATATTCTAAAAATTTTGTTTAAAAGCTTGTATTGAAAGGAGTAGGTGCGGAAACCTGCCATTTCGGCCCTATTTTCAAAGTTTTCAATATATCCAAAATATTCTAGTTCATAAAAATCAAATGAATGGCGAATAAAAATCAGCAAAGGCTTTTCTGATTTCACAGTTCTATACTGATAAGCACCAAAGAAGTACCTAACCGTTATTCAGTCTCAAAGTCGAGAAGGCAAGGCAAAAACGTGAGAATTTCCATCGAAACGGATGCGAACCCCGGATTGAACAACATTCCGAAGTGAGACCAGGTGACCGGGGAGAGTCAGCGTCTCTTGATTGAAAAATACGTCGCTTTATACGTCTAAAAACGTTGAAATAATTGAAAACATCAATAAATGAACGAAATTACGATACAAAATTATGAAATCAAGAGGCACTCCAGGCCTTGCTTATAAATATTTTTATTCCGATGTGCTTCTGATCGGCCTTTTAATCAGTATAAAAATAATTTGGTCGAGGCCTGGAACGTAGATCAATTTTGAAGATTTGTGTGTAAAAAAATGTTTCGCGTCATTCAGGGCAAATTACGTCATGTTTATCATGCGCATGACGCTACGAGGGATCATAATTATGACGCGGTATTTTCTCAGACATTGAAGTGATAATTAATAATTCGTTTATCAACAGCATTTTTCGTCGAAATTATGAGGCCCATATGAGGGGAAAACGTACCGAGCCCTTTCTAAACAAGAGCTCTATGGGGCATAACGCTCGCCTGATAACCATGCATATTTATAACCACACTGAAAATGCATAATTTAAATTATTGTAGTTGTACTTTACCAGGGCAGATCCATATTGAAGCGTTCAAATGAAAGTATCTATAGATACCATTAGGATGTATATCAATTGATGTAAGAAATACAACTCTTGCATATTTAGATTAATAAGTTCCCTATCACTTTTTAGTTCTTAAAAAATCAATAAAATAAAATTGAAGGAAAAAAACAATTTGAAAAGAATTTAGAATCCTAAATGTGTCAAATATATAGTAAATTAGTGAACAAAATCACATATTAATAGAGTAATTCAAAGAAAACGTTAAAAAACATTTTTGACAAAGTAAAAAAAAACTAAATAGATCCTCTTTAATGTATACGAATAAACTTATTGCACTAATATCTTAATAATTTAATTTCACTCTTATCAAGGATTTTGATTGGTCGTTGGAATCATATTATACCTTCATAAATTGGTTTGCTTAATATCCCAGTTCCGGAAATGCTTGCAGGAACTAATTTTGACCTACAAATACCGTTGTTGCACTTATTTCCCCTACAAACTGACGTGTAGGTGACGTAAAACTCAGTGTGACGTCAATATCTGCGGGCCAAATTACGGTCAAACTCAACACAAAATAACGACCTCTTTTCTTTGAGTTACCGTGTACAACACATATTTTCCCAATCTTATGAAAGCCGTCCCTCTTTTCTGAGGGTCTGCAACGCAAGACAGTTGGATATAGAAATGGGACTAAGGTAGGAATAGTTTCCCTTCTTAAGTCGTCATTTTTCTGAGCAGGACACCGCCGTGGTTGTTAAAAGCAACCATCTGAGCGAATACTTTCCTCCACTCTTATTGTTTCAAATTTGTTTGTAGTTTAAAGTTGTTTATTAAGTATGGAAAGGAGTTAATCGAAGTTTTTCTAGTATCTGATTAAATTATAAGGATTAACTAACAATATTGCAATTTATTGAGATATAATATGGTTTGAAGCGGTGCACACTTTTTTTTTTATAATCAGCTTCGCTTCGCGACAGGAAGAAAAAACAAATAGTGGCACTTTAATGTATTAGAATAAACTAATTCCACTTATTTCTTATGAAAGAATAAGTATATCTTTCAGTGTGGTAATAACATTACCATATTTAAATAAAAAGCATAAATGCTAAAATATTGTGAAACCACTCATTATGCTACGTCTTTCGGTACATTTTTGGACATAATTTTCATACTTTTTGGCAATATTACATTGTTTAGACTAAGGATCATAGACGAGGGTTTAGTACAGGAAAGTGCATTTAAATTTATCAGGTTTTGAAAGATGCTATTGAATTTAAAGACGTTTAACATGTAAATGTAAGGGATGAGATCACACGTACCTTATCTTTCCCGTTGACATCAGCCCCGGCATGTATCAGTTTCTGTACTATCTCTATGTGCCCTCCTCCTGCTGCATAATCTAACGGAGTACGCTGATACTGTATCAATGACAGATTACACAGATGCTAATAATTCGAAGAAAATAGATAGTTGCTCTATAGTTTATTAGAATAAACAAATTCTTTTTCAATACGATGTAATGATTATATTTGTATATATTTCAGTATGATAATAATATTACCAAAGTGTGAAAGCTAAAATATTGTGAAACATGTAAATGTAATTGATGTTATTACACAAACCTTATTTTTCACGTTGACATCAGCCCCGGCCTGTATCAGTATCTGTACTGTCTCTGTGTGTCCACGTACTGCTGCTTTATGTAACGGGGTATTTTGATCCTGTACCAATAACAGATAAAGATGCATAAAATTCGACACGAACTCTTTCCATACAAAAATAATGAATGCAGTGCAATGAATTACTAGGAATTTAAAGGGCATACGTTTAATCAAAATAATAGCAAAATCATAAACGAGATGTTTGGAAGAGTACTATTGTGAAACTTTACGGGATGTGACCACACAAATTTTATCAGTCACGTTTATATCAGCCCCGGACTGTGTAATTTTTGTTAAGTACCAAAAACGTGCATGTCTGGTCCATGCTGCATATTCTTCATTTCTTAAATGATGCTATTCAATTTGAAGACTTTTCACATTTGATATATCTATGTGTATCCTAAAGCATTAAATCCAAACAAATCTGCTACGTCTTTCGGTATTTTCTTTTTTTTGGGGGGGGGGGGGGCATAATTTTCACACTCTTTGTCCATATTCCATCGTTTGGATTGTGGATCACTGATGAGGTTAAAGTACCCGAAAATACATGTTTGGTCCATTCGGCTTGATATATTCTCTTTGGAATCAATGAAATTGATAAGGGTTTTGGATCAATGTAATTACGCTGGATATGTGGAAATGATTATTAATATATGAAATATCTGTACAGTGCATTTTGACAGCATCGCATACAATGCATTCTACGATGCCTTCCGCATTTGCATCTGAGTTAGTTCTAATGAGTATTTCTGTAATGTTTATTCATAAGATAAGTTGTCAAGTCGTGTATCTTTACAGTTGTGTAAAGCGCTAGGTCTGTTTGTGCAAATTTTCCTTTCGCATGAGAAAGGTATATTTAAATTTGTATTTTTTTTTCAAAAATTCATAGACACTTCATTGTCATTTTTGGAATCTGGGTACGGTTTTTGTGCTTGACGCTCCTTCACTCAATAAAATTTGAATATGTTATCCATTTAGTAAGTGTTGCTGCTGGTGTTTTCCCCGAGGGCGCATAAAGTCGAGTCCGCTCAACCTCTACTGATGGTTTCTTCACACATATTCTAAAAATTCTGTTAAAAAGCTTACATAGAAAGGAGTAGGTGTGGTAACCTGCCATTTCGGCCCTATTTTCAAAGTTTTCCATAGATCCAAAATATTCTAGTTAATAAAATGTCAAATTGTTGGTGATTAGAAATCAGCAAAAGTTTTTCTGATTTCACAGTCCTATAACGTCTCAAAACGTAGAAATCATTGAAAACATAAAAAATGAGCGAAATTTCGATACAAAATTATGAAATCAAGAGGCGCTCCAGGCCTTGCACATGAACATTTTTATGCCAATGTATTTCTGATAGGCCTTTTAATCAGCATAAAAAATATCGTGGTCGAGGCCTGGAACGCACCTGATCCCACCTCTAGCTTGCTAGGGGTCCGTCCATGCTCAATTTGGTGCTCTATTGTGAGTGCTGTTGAGATTATCGTCAGGATCTTCTTTAACTCGTAGATGAATTTTGAAGATTTGTGTGTAAAAAAAAATCAGGGCAAATGATGTCAGAACATGACATACATGATGCGCGTGAGGGATCAAAACTATGACGCAGTATTTTCTCAAATATTGAAGTGATAATCAATAATTCGTTTATCAACAGCATTTTTCGTCGATATTTTGAGGCCCATATGAGAGGAAAACGCACCTAGCCCTTTCTAAATAAAAGCCCTATGGGGCACAACGCTCACCTGATAACCATGCAGATTCTAACCACACTGACAATGCATGATTAAAATTATAGTAGTTGCACTTTACCAGGGCAGATCCAAATTGTAGCGTTCAAATGGAAGTATCTATAGATACTATCAGGAGGTATAGCAATTGATGTAAGAAATACAACTCTTGCATATTTAGATAAACAAGTTCCCTATCAATTTTAGTTCTTAAAAGAATTAAGATAATAAAATTGAAGGAAAAAAAGATTTGAAAAGAATTTAGAATCCTTAATGTGTAAAATATGAAGTAAATGAGTGCACGAAATCACATATTAATAGAGTAATTCAAAGGAAACGCTACAACTCGTAAATAGATCCTCTTTAATGTATAAGAATAAACTTATTGCACTTATATCTTATGAAAGAATAAATATGTGATCACACATACCACGTCCTTCACGTTGATATCAGCCCCGGCCTGTATCAGTATCTGTACTGTCTCTGTGTGTCCTTGTTCTGCTGCTTTATGTAATGGAGTATCCCGATACTGTATCAATAACAGATAAAGATGCATATAATTCGACATGAACTTTTTCCATACAAAAAGAAGGAATGCAGTGCAATGAATAACTAGGAATTTAAAGGACATACGTTTAATTGTATGCAATGGAGTTGTATTTTTCTACAAAAGTAGAGATATTTCGTTTAGAAACGAACTTAACGAAGCCGAACGCAAACGAACACATGAGTACGTAAAGGCAGATAAAAAAGGAGCATTTAATATATGAACATCTTATACAAAGATTGATAGAATGAACATGTATTTGAACATATCGAATAAATTGTACCTCCAAGATATCCCCAGGAGTCTCAATGTGAACGCATGAAATATATTAAAATGGTTATACAAGACCAAATAAAGCCATGGGTAAATGTCAATGTGATTATTATTGTTCAGTTCAGATTAATTTTCTGTAGAAATTCAATACTTATAGTCGCACTTGACATTATATTCTTAAAAATAATATCATTACGTTGGCAAAGATCCCTCGAGTCATCATTTCATGGTCAAGTGTTATTTTGTCGTTGAAACGAGAAACTTGCTTTACATTACTCTTTCATTCCTTCAGGTTATTTTGTCGTGGAATCAAAATAAATGAATAATCGGGCAATCATACCTTGGCTTTCCTATCATCACCAATACATTGAGTGATCGCCATATCAAAATCGTACTATCGTCATCGTTTCATCACAATCGTAACATCTTATCATTATGTTTGAGCAATTGTATTATTTCGTTATAGACAGGCGTCTGAAAGCCCTTTTGGGATGCTACGCTGGCGATGATACGAATTTAAGATTTCAAGAATTCAATTGACGATACGATGAAGTTTGTGGCGATATTATAATTGCGTCTATATGATATTAGCATGGCGATGCCATGATGATCATACTTTGGCCAAGATGCGGACACGTTAGAAGAAGTACAATGATGTAATTTAACAATTACGATTGCGATATTTCGATGGAAATAGAATAGCATTATAATGGCGATAATGTGACAATACAATAGGGTTAACACGGTGGTTCAATGTACCATTTTGTGATTGCGATGATAAGATTAAGATGATATGATAATGCATGCCTAAAGATAATTCGATTGACGATGGTACGATGTAAAAATGGCGATGTAACGAATGCAATTGAAAAAAAAACAGATTTTGCGATTGCGATATTTCGATAGAGGTAGAATTAAATAACAATGGCTATAATTCGACGATGCAATAGCGATAACGACAAAGATGCGCTTTTGTGATTAGGATGATTAGATATCGATGACACGATGATACGATGCGATTATGCGATACCAATTATTCGATTGTCGATTGAACAATTTAATGATTACTTAAGAAATGAATCTCATATTTTTTCTGATGATGCAGGCAAAATGTGGATAGAATACTGCATTAATGCGCGTAGCGCATTTGTTGATATCTTTTTGTACGACTTGTCATGCTAGAAATCAACTTCGCGAGTTTCAAAAGATGCAGTAATATATATTTGATGTATCCTTGTCAGGGTTCATATAACATGAGGCCCAAGTGGAACTATATTGCTTATCTCTCTTTGATTATATATGACCTTTCTGCCTTTTCATTTCCATGAGCAAAGTGATTTTTAATTACTCTTTTAGGAGACAAGGAATAAAATATACTTCTATTATTTTCTTGGAATATTTAACAGTAATTTCATATTACTAACCTATGATTTCTGAGATCTTAATTTCAGATATATATTTCTAAAATAAGATCCCAGATTATATGAACAAGGAATTTGGTTATTGAGGTGAAAAAATATATATTTCTGAACTGTGATCTCATATTTCTTAACTGTGATCTCAGATTACTTAGATAGACAGGCGTCTGAAAGCCCTTTTGGGATTTTACGCTGGCGATGATACGAATTTAAGATTTCAATAATCTAATTGACGATACGATGAAGTTCTGTGGCGATATTGATATTGCATCTATATGGTATTAGCATAGCGCTTCTATGATGATCATACTTTGGCCAAGATGCGAACACGTTAGATGTTAGTACACGTTAGTACAATGATGTAATTTAACAATTGCGATTGCGATATTTCGATGGAAATAGAATAATATTATGACGGCGATAATGCGACATCGATTAGATAGCGTTTATCACGGTAGTTCATTGTAGGATTTTGTAATTGCGAGGATAAGATTAAGATGGTAAGATAATACATGCCATAAAAATAATTCGATTGACGATGATACGATGTAAAAATGGCGATGTAACGAATTCAATAGACAAATTACGATTTTGCGAGTGCGATATTACGATAAAGATAGAATAAAATTGCAATGGCGATAATTCGTCGATACGATAGCAATAACGACAGATGTACGCTTTTGTGATTGAGATTATATGATATCGACGACACGATGATACGATGCGATTATGCGATACCAATTATTCGCTTGTCGATTGTACGATTTAATGATTATGATGTAATGCTGGCAACCTTGCTATTATACTATTGCGATGACGATGAGTCGATGATAAGGTTGCGATTCCACGATGGCAATGAAGCGACAATTTGATTGACGATGACGCGAATCATAAATGCGATATGATGACGATAGTGGAAATTGCGAGTATATGATGGCGAAAACTCGACGATTCGATAGCGAGGACACGATGTAACGACGGATGATAGAACGATTCACCTGGTAGTGCAAAACAAGTAATTTCATTTAGACAAAAGTTGATCCCACGACATAACTTGAGGAAACAAAATAAAAGGGTGGTGCAAACAATTAATTCATTCCCTACAAATTCAAGAGTCCTCTGCCTTTTTTTTAAGTATGAAGTAAAAAGGTAGGCAAATTTTTCGAGGGAACAAGACTGCATGTAACATCCATTCCACCATAGAACTGGCCTATAATTTGCTTGGTCGTATATACTTTAACGTCTGTCGTTGAAGTTGTTATTCTTTAGGGTTGAATTTTATTTCACGAGCTTTGATAGAAGATCATTTTATCGACCTTGGTATCTTATGTCTACTGTATAACTGCTGATTTATCTGCCTTTACATGCTCGTTCGCATTTGACTTCGTTAAATTCTCTCTTTAGGGAAAGTCTCTAGTAGGAGATACAACAGAAAAAAAATGGTAGGTTATAAATGGAATGATATGAAGTAATATATTATTGATCACACATACATTTGTATCTTATTTCTGATTTAATCCTACCTAAAGGAAAAAAAAAATTGTGGGGATGTTCAAGGGTTTCGTGGTCCTTCCCGTCCTTTTTACCAGAATAAAAGTTATTTTTATACTTCAGTTTTGGTATCAGAAATGAAAATTATGTCGGCAAAAAGTAAAGGGTCCCTGTAAAGTGCGAAACGAAAAAAAAAAAAAAAAACGAAACGAAACGAAACAAATCGAAACGAAACGAAACAAATCGAAACGAAACGAAACAAATCGAAACGAAACGAAACAGATCGAAACGAAACGAAACAAAACGAAACGAAACAGATCGAAACGAAACGAAACAGATCGAAACGAAACGAAACAAAACATAAAACTTAAAGAAAATGAGAAAAAGAGGAAAAATCGCCGAAAACGAATATTTCAAGACAAGATCAGCATGTAATATTGCCTTAATCCAAGAGTTCCTCATTTGTAACTAGTGCCAAGGGGTTTCGTGAAAGAGTCAAAGTTGACAATTAAAAAAAGTAAATGTCAAATGCCATTCATGTATTTTAAAAGAGGAATAAAAGGAAGAGGATAGAAAACCACGCTATGACACCGTAATGAGATCATAAAACGGGGTGGGGGCACATTTCAGGAAAAAAAAAATCTTATCCTTTTTCAAACGAAATGTGCCCCCCAGTCTTTAATTGTTATCATTTTTCTGATAAAATTTTCAAATACACATAACGGAACAGTTCCGTTTCCTCTGCGCTAGACTCCTCCCTGCTAAATAATATTTTTCCGTCTGTGACTAGGTTATTCATCCCAATCACTCTCCTTTAAGGCACGGTCCATTTGATATTCGGGTGGGGGGGGGGGGGGGGGGGGGGGGGCTTGGGTTTTTTGTCAGAGCAAGATTATTTTTTTCGCCCCGGACCGGGGCAAAATTATTTTTTTCTTGCAAACTTGGAGCAAGGAAAATTTTTTTTATAAAAATTGATCTGAATATTAAGAGTGTTTGTGTTTTTTCAATCGCATTTCTTTTTTTTTACTTGAATTACTCCAAACATTATTTTTATGTAAAACTTGTATTCACTTCTAAACTGAGAGAGATGAAAGATTTTTACAATATGCGATATATAATTTTCAGTAAACAAAATGTATATAAGTTCATGTAACATGTAAGAGGGCCTGATGCAAGTTTTTACATGTAGAAATGAAAAATATTTTAAAAGTTATTTAAATTCTCCTTCCAAGCTTGTATATAAAATTAGACACTATGGTGATACATATATAACCCACGAATTGGCATCTAGCAGTATCATGAAAATGATATTTTCATCCTACATGTATCTATTTATAGTAATAAATTATAGTAATAATGTATTTAAGCATTTTAATTGTTTCAGTCACATGCATTCTTTTGATATTTTCAAATATGAACTTGCCATTACAGAAGAAAACTATGGCGAGCGAAGCGAGCCAAATTTTTTTTATAGAAAGTAATAACTGCGGCGAGCGAAGCGAGCCGAATAATTTTCAGGAATTTTAAGCGAATTTTATGGTTATTCTTCAAATTCAGATTACTTGTGAAGCAAGATTATTTTTTTCTGTCACACCATAAGCAAATTTTTTTTTCATCAAAATTCAGAGCAAAATTATTTTTTTTCGAAAGAAAAACCCCAACTTTTTCGAAAACCCAACTTTTTCGAAAAAAAATCCCCAAGCCCCCCCTCCCCCAGAATATCAAATGGAACGTGCCTAAAATGCAATTGTGCTATATACCGTATATATTATGTTTTAATAGTCAACTTTGATTCTTTAAAAAACCCTCCAGTCACAAGAACTAACGGTTGAAGGCAATAATGAGGGGTTGGACAGGGACAAAGGGAGGGGAGAGAAAGGGCGGGAGGAGGGAAGAAGGGGGTGAGAGGAGGGACAAATAATTGGGAGGGTAACAGTAACCCCAAAAAATTAGGAAATTACTTTTAATATTGATAATCTTGCTCTTATGCGTTCATATACATAATCTCAATTTTAAAAATTACCATGAAATTCATCTATATAAACCTTAAAAATTTTTCCCGATCGCTTCGCTCGCCGCAATTTTTTCAATTCATTTTTCAAATACTTCAGGCTCGCTTCGCTCACCTTAGTTTTTCATCTAAACAGGTCTATTAATTTCTTTTTTCAAGGTTTAAAAAAGGAAATAACCCAAATGACTTCACTATTGCACCAATTTACACTTTAAAGTTTAATCATTTGTCTTGACCGCCCAAGACCCCCTCCCCCCACGGGGAGGGGGAAGGCGGCAGGAGGAGAGTGGTACCCCCTGACCCTTCAATAAGATTTTGTCTTGAAATATTCGTTTTCGGCGATTTTTCCTCTTTTTCTCATTTTCTTTAAGTTTTATGTTTTGTTTCGTTTCGTTTCGATCTGTTTCGTTTCGTTTCGATCTGTTTCGTTTCGTTTTGTTTCGTTTCGTTTCGATCTGTTTCGTTTCGTTTCGATTTGTTTCGTTTCGTTTCGATTTGTTTCGTTTCGTTTTGATTCGTTTCGTTTCGTTTCGTTTTTGTTTCGTTTCGCACTTTACAGGTACCCAAAAGTAAAATGTTATTCCAATGTTCTTCTACATTTTGCATCTATGTTTAACGTCTTCAAATTCATAAGCATTATTTCAGAGCAGATATATTTACAGTATGTACCAGGCATGCTTGTATATTAATTTAACATTCTTTGGGAATGTCCTATAATTATATTTGCGTGTAGGGAACTTTTCGATTGAGGAAATATAATTTATTGATAGAATAATACATGTACATGTAGTTATGTTTTGTCATATATTTGACTATTTTATTTTTTTATTTTCTGTACACATCCAGATATATTGATAAACAAAGCAAACATATTTACAAATGTATATGATGTGACCACACATACCTTATCCTTCACGTTGACATCAGCTCCGGCCTGTATCAGTATCTGTACTATCTCTGTGTATCCTCCTGCTGCTGCATGATGTAACTGAGTGCTCTGATATTGTATCAACGACAGATTATAAAAATGCAAATAATTCGAAGAAAAAATTAATAGTTGCTCTTAAATCTATTAGAATAAACTAATTGCACTTATTTCTTATGAAAAAATAATTATGTATTTCAGTATGGTAGTTAATTTACCATATGAAATAAAAATCTTAAAGGCTAATATATTGTGAAACATGTAAATGTTAGGGATGAGATCACACATACCGCATCTTTCTCGTTGATATCAGCCCCGGCCTGTATCAATATATGTACTGTCTCTCTGTGTCCTTCTACTGCTGCTTTATGTAACGAAGTATCCTGAACCTGTACCGATAACAGATAAAGATGCACATAATTCGACACGAACTTTTTCAATACAGAAAGAATTAATGCAGCGCAATGAATTACTAGGAATGTTAAGGACATACGTTTAATCGTATAAAATGGAGTTGTATTATTCTACAAAAGTAGAGATATTTCGTTCAGAAACGAACTTAACAAAGCCGAACGCAAACGAACACATGAGTACGTAAAGGCAGAAAAAGAAGGGAGCATTTAATATAAGAACATCTCATACCAAGATTGATAGAATGAACATGTATTTGGACATATTGAATAAATTTTTCCTCACCGACAACACTGAAAGTGAACGCATGAAATATATTAAAATGGCTATACGAGACCAAATTAAGCCATAGGTCAATGTCTATGTGATTATTATTGTTCAATTCAGATTAATTTACTGTACAAGTTCAATATTTATTGTAGCACTTGACATGAGATTCTTAGAAATAATATCATTACGTTGGCATAGATCCCTCGAGTCTTCACTTCATGGTCAAGTGTTATTTTGTCGTTGAACAGTCGGGGAAACTTCCTTATATGGAAGTCAAGCATAGTGGAACGACTGCGTCACATGATTAGTTCAGAGTGAGCACTCGCTCATATTCAACCAATAGCTTCAATGAACTTTGCATTATGGGATTACTATGATAGTAAAAGCGTGTGTATATTTTGGCATTAAGCACTGTCTTCAAAAGTGCTCCGCTATCACAGAAATCGCAATCGAATTCCTTGACATTTTTGTCACTTATACTACAGAGGTATATCTATTGATTCCATGTTGCATTTTTAAAAATTCAAACTCTAAATTCAGATATTAAGATGAGAAAATGACACATTTTTAATAACGACTTACATTGGTCCTACACATAATCTTCGTTAAATCGATCCATACAAAGAGTTTTCTGTACTATACATATATATTTACGTTTGTGAATATAAAAACATCGGATATTGAAGAATAATGTGTTTCTAATGTATACATGGCAAACTGTTTTAAAGAAATGTCAGGAATTGAGGAAGATTTATCAGGTACACCCTGGTATTTGCCGAAGTGCATAATTTTTCCTAATGTATGTTTTATTTTCTCAAGACATGGTTTCATACCCCTTTTCGGTGTATGTTCTATGTGCTATTTTTTTTTTTAGAAATTTCACGGAAAAGCATCATAAGTAATCGAATTTATTGAACAATAAATAAGAAGTTGACACCACCCTTTCTACACCATTAGCAAATCTAGAATTTTTTCCAAGGGGGGGGTCCAGCCTGTAAGGAGGGTCAACCTTTGAGTACGAAAAAAATATTTACATAAAAACAGGAAAATAAAAAAAATGGTATAATTATAGAAGGGGTTGTATGCCCCCCCCCCCGGATCCGCGCTTGCAACTCTCAAATTATTCAATTAAGAACATACTATAGATGTACATTACCTTAGTTGATTCTCACAATTAATAATAACTTATCAAAATTATTGTACATGTAGGTGGCGCCACTCACTTCAAACATTTTCATTTGAACAGAATTGGGAAGTTTATGAGTTTTTTATTTTCAAAGGATTCTGGCACGATAAATTTATCGGAACCGATGTAAGGTTGAGATGGGAGACAGTACAGTTTTATTTTTATCCGTCTCTGAGACGTACCCCTCCTTCCTCATCCAGGGCCATTTTTATGCTCTCTCTCTCTCTCTCTCCTTTTTGATTTTGAATTTGCGAAAGTGAGGAACTGAGCTAACATAGAACATATTAATCGAATGATATATCATAATTGTAATTGAGATCACACATGGAACCATTCAAAATAGCATGATCTTCTCACCTTGATTTACGGTCTTAGACATGATATTTTTTAAAATGCAACATGCAATCGATAGATATACCTCTGAAGTATTAGTGACAAAGATGTCAAGGAATTTAGTCGCTATTTCTGCGATAGCGAAGCAATTTTGAAGACATTACTAAAGCCAAAATATAAGCACGATTTTACTAGCATAGTAATCCCATAATGCAAAGTTCATTGAAGCGATTGGTTGAATATGAGAGAGCGCTCACTCTGAACCGATTGTGTGACGCAGTCGTTCCGCTATGCTTGACTTCCATATAAGGAAGTTTCCTCGACCTGTTGAAACGAGAGACTTGTTTTACATTAATACTCTTGCAATCCATCATGTTATTTTGTCATGGAATTAAAATTAATGAATAATCGGGCAGTCATGCCTTGGCTTTTTTATAATCACCATCAAAACATTGAGTGATTGCCATATCAAAATCGTATTATCCTCATCGTTTCATCACAGTCGTAATATGAATATCTTATCATTATGTTTGAGCAATTGTATTATTTCGTTATAGATAGGCGTCTGAGAGCCCTTTTGGGATGTAACGCTGCCGATGATACGAATTTAAGATATCAATAATTCAATTGACGAAACGATGAAGTTCTGTGGCGATATTGAAATTGCGTCTATATGATATTAGCATGGCGATGCCATGATGATCATACTTTGGCCAAGATGCGAACACTATAAAAGAAGTACAATGATGAATCTTACAGTTGCTATTGCGATATTTCGATGGAAATATAGTAGCATTATGATGGCGATAATGCGACAATACATTAGCGTTGATCACGGTAATTCAATGTACGATTTTGTGATTGCGAGGATAAGTTTAAGATGATAAGATAATTCATGCCATAAAAATAATTCGACTGACGATGGTGCGATGTTAAAATGGCGATGTAACGAATGCAGTAGAAAAATCACGATTTTGCGATTGCGATATTTCTATAGAGATAGAATAAAATTATAGTGGCGATAATTCGACGACACAATAGCGATAACGACAAAAGTACGCTTTCGTGATTGGGATTATTAAATATGGATGGCACGATGAAACGATGTGATTATAAATGCGATGCTGATTATTCGATTGTCGATTGTACGATTTTATGATAACGATGTAATGATGGCAATGTTGCTATTGTACTATTGCGATGACGATGAGTCGATGTTAAGGTTGCGATGTCACGATGGCAATGGAGCGACAATATGATTGGTGATGACGCGAAGTATGAATTACACATGTGAAATATCAAAGCCCTATCACTTGCCAATCAAGAGATATAGCCAATATTAGGTTTTTAGAAAAGTAGGTCAAATATCTAGATCAAGGTCACAAGGTCAAACATTATATGTGTAGAAAGGTCTAATCACAAGGAATACACATGTGAAATATCAAAGTCCTATCACTAATCAATCAAGAGATATAGCCAATATTAGATTTTTAGAAAAGTAGGTCAAATATCTAGGTCAAGGTCACAAGGTCAAAAATTATGATATGTGTATAAAGGTCTTGTCACAAGGAATACACATGTGAAATATCAAGCCCTATCACTTACCAATCAAAAGTTATGGGGTGTGACACCCAAGTGTGACAGACAGACGGACAGACGGAGGGACGGACAGACGAACAACGGACAAAGAGATCCCTAAGTGTCGCTGTGCTTCGCAGGCGACACAAAAAGTCAACAATAAAAATAAAAAATTAAAAATAAATTCAGATTATATTTGATAGCGTATGTGGCCAAGTTAATTCGAAGTATGAAAATAAGTACACAAAGCCAAACTAGCTATAGCTTGTCTTATTTAAAAAATCATTAAAAATCTAAAAGTTGATATTTTGACAAAATTCTTTCACAGTTTCATTTCTAGCGATAAATATAATATTCGAAGTATGAAAATAAGTACACAAAGCCAAACTAGCTATAGCTTGTCTTATTTAAAAAATCATTAAAAATCTAAAAGTTGATATTTTGACAAAATTCTTTCACAGTTTCATTTCTAGCGATAAATATAAAGATAAAAAGAGAAAAAAAAAAACTGAGAAAGGGAAAAAAATTGTTGGGGTCCCGCCGGGGTTTGAGGCTACTCCCCATGGGTCCATTTGGCATTTGGCATGGAAAACATACATTATACCTATGTACAATCTTAAAAAATATTCCTTAAAAATCCAAAAGTGGATATCTTGACAAAATTCTTTCACTTGTAGGGTACCATGCATGAGTACCTCATACCTACAAATTGTCATGACAATCTGAAGAGTGGTTATAGAAAAGAAGCAGAAAATGTATGAAAATCACCCCCCCCCCCTTCCTTTTTACATAAGAAAAAAATTCATAAAAAAGCATTAAGTAAGTTATATATGATAAATATGTAGTAAATGAGTGTGTAAAATCATACACTTATTGAGTTATTTAAAGAAATAGTGCGAAAATGTGCATTTCTGACAAAGTCCGAAAAGACGTCAAAAACGCGTCAAAAATTTGACTTCGAAGTGGAACCAAAAATAACAACACTTCTTAAGACATCTCTCTAGATCATCCTGATGCTTTCGGTTTGTCGATACATGCTTCGGTTCTGAAGAAGTTTGTCAAAGGAGGGTACCCCCGTGACCTACTTGTGGCTGTGGTGGCGCGACCTGTTGACAGATCCGGACGAAAAACAACAACACTTGTAGGGGACCATGAGTACTTCATACCTACAAAGTTTCATCAAAATCCCTTCAGCCGTTCTGGAGAAGAAGTTTAAAATGTGAAAAGTTTACGACGACGACGACGACGACGACGACGGACGCCGGACGCCGAACGCCGGACGCCAGACGCCAGACGCAACACTATGACAATAGCTCACTTGAGCCTATGGCTCAGGTGAGCTAAAAATTGTATCGGCAAAAAGTAAAATGTCATTCCAATGTTCTTCTACATTTTTCATGTATGTTTAACGTCTTCAAATGCATTATCATCATTTTAGAGCAAATAAATTTACAGCCTGAACCAGACATGCACGTATATTAAAACATTCTTTGGGATTGTCTAAACATTATATTTGCGGGTAGCGAACATTTCGTTCTAAAATTCTAAAACATTGACATCAGCTCCGGCCTGTATCAGTATCTGTACTATCTCTGTGTATCCCCCTGCTGCTGCATTATGTAACGGAGTACTCTGATACTGTATCAATGACAGATTATAAAAATGCAAAGGATTTAAAATAAAAAAAGAAATAGTTGCTCTTAAATGTATTAGAATAAACTAATTGATGTTATTTCTTATGAAGGAATAATTATATCTTTCAGTATGGTAATAACCTTACCATATTTAAATAAAAGCTTGATTGTTAAAATGTTGTGAAACATGTATATGTAATTGATGTTTTTACACAGACCTTATTTTCCACGTTGACATCAGCTCCGTCCTGTATCAGTATCCGTACTGTCTCTGTATGCCCTCCTCCTGCTGCCTTATATAACGGAGTAATCTGCAACTGTATCAATGACAGATTACAAAGATGCAAATAATTCGAAGAAAATAAATATTTGCTCAATAGTGTATTAGAATAAACTAACTGCACTTATTCCTTACGATAATTATATTTGTATATATTTTAGATTGATAATAACATTACCAAAGTGTGAAGCTAAAATATTGTGAAACATGTAAATGTAATTGATGTGATTACACAAACCACGTTCTTCACGTTGACATCAGCCCCGGCCTGTATCAGTATCTGTACTGTCTCTGTGTGGCCATGTACTGCTGCTTTATGTAACGGAGTATCCTGATACTGTACCAATGACAGATAAAGACGCACATAATTCAATAAATTCCATAAAAAAGAATTAGTGCAATGCAAAGAGTTACTGTGAATTTAAAGGACATGCGTTTAATCAAAATTATAGCAAAATTATAAACGAGATGTTCGGAAGAGTACTATTGTGAAACTTTACGGGATGTGACAACACAAATCCTATCCGTTGAGTTTATATCAGCCCCGGCCTGTGTAATTATTGTTAAGAACCCAAAATGTGCATGTCTGGTCCATGCTGCAAATTGTTCAATTTGAAGACGTTTCACATTTGTAATATCTCTGTGTATCCTCGCCCTGCAGTTTCGTGTAAAGTAGTGATACTGTATTAATAAGGGATAACTTTTCAAATAATTCGACAGATAATAGTAGTTTTACATACTATAAGAACGAGCATGGTGAAATAAATGATTTAGAAGAACATGCACTTTATTATGATTATAATATAACCATGAAAGAGAAGTGTAGATGGATAATCAATGTTAAATTTACGGACGAGAATTAAGTACCAAAAACATACAAATTTGGTTAATATTGCGAATTTGATCTTAAATGATTATATGGATTTCAACCCATTTTTGAATGCCACTGCTGGTTGACCAGGAGTTCCCGAGGGCACATGTAGCCATGCAGCAATGTCCGATAAATTACTGTTGAACCTTTCTTCAAACAAATAAGAAAATCTGTTCACAAAATTTTATAGAAGCAAATGAAATGTTGGACTTGTAGCATCATATCCAAACAAATCTTTAACGTCTTTCGGTATTTTTTTTTTGGTGGGGGGGGGGGGGGCATAATTTTCACACTCTTTGTTCATATTTCATCGTTTGGATTGTGGATCGCTGACGAGTTAATAGCAATTCTCTGTAACCATTTAAACAATTTCGGCACGCATGGTCTCCCATTTTCATGAAATTTCACAGATAAGTAGGGACCAATGAAAAAAGAAAAATTTGACAAAAAAAATTATTCTAGGTCATCTGGTTACCATGGCAACGGCCTTTAAAGTTGAGAAATTGGCAAAATTGAGCTAATTTGAAGCTCTATAATTTGGTCTATATGTGACATCAATGGAAGAATTTTTTTATGCATCCTAAAGATTAGGACATAAAAATTTAAATAAGCTCACTAGTAGTGTCTGATATTGTAAAAAAGGCTGGTTACCATGACAACATAATTAGCTAATTTTGATATATTGATTTCTTTTCTATTTTCTTTCGTGTTGTGAAAGATCTACTTGAATACATTAATCACATTTCATCACTTTGACTTAAAATTCAATGATCTAGTAAACAAAGGACTCTAAATATTGTCCAAAATTGCTTTCATTTTTGCGATTTGAGGTCATGTTGCCATAGCAACGAACAGAAACAATGTGAATGCTTATGTTTTATTTGAATAAAAAACTCAAAAATGTAAGTAATTTATCGTTTAATTTTGAAAATATGCCAAAAATACTATTTTGATAGGGTACCTGTGTTGTTGCTATTGAAACATATAGATAAGATCATAAACCCAACATTATTATTACTTAACTTGAAAGAGCAATCATAGGGTACTGATAATTCACCAGTGTTTGTTTTAGATTATGCTGCATAAATTATGTATGTGACTTCAAAAATGCCCAAAAATGCATTTTTTCAATATTCAAAGTCTGTTTCCATGGCAACCGGATGGGATGTGATATTAAGAAAATTTTTAACAAATTTTTACTTTTTGGTCAGACCCAACCTTATGTACAAATTTC
This sequence comes from Pinctada imbricata, assembly GCA_033119305.1. Lineage (NCBI taxonomy): Eukaryota > Metazoa > Mollusca > Bivalvia > Pterioida > Pteriidae > Pinctada > Pinctada imbricata. Next base: position 62,046,443 of record VSWD01000003.1, read on the forward strand.
ATCAAAATCTGAGACATGCCGTGCCATGCGTCCTTCATAAAAGTGCAAATGCTTACAGAGAATAGCTATTAAAGTACCAGAAAATACATGTCTTGTCCAGTCGGCTTGATATATTCTGTTTGGAATCAATGAAATTGGTAAGGATTTTGGATCAATGGAATTACATCTATCAATTGAAGCTTTATCGAATTTATTCAAGGTAGCGCTATTTACAATTACTTCCTGGTCATTCGGTGATCCAGCAGCGAAAAAAAGACTGAACTTGGGATTGACTATGGTCTTTAATTGTAGAACTACATACTTTGATACTTACGCCTGATATGTCACTGGTGTTAAACCGATGATAGTAACTTTAGTTACTATCATCCGAAAATGGCGGACACAAAAACATGCAGAAATGATTTTTCCCTTTTATTTCACTTCTTCTAGTGTATATAAACAATCTGAAGCGATGGAAATGTACATATACAAAGTATTATTATAGGGGAACCTTCAAAAATCTATTATCTTTCTATTTAGAGCAGAAAATAGGCAGCGAAATTTTTAGCCAAGACGATAGTAACGCAAATTCCTTATGATAGTAACTCAAAGCTCCTGAAATTCATGAGATGATAGTAACGCACCCTCAAAAATGCAGAAGGGATATTTTAATCAGTACGTACTAAGAATCAGGCATGCAAGATGTTTCCTTTTTACGTTAATTCACTTTAATGACTGCCACAGATTATTCTGCAGTAGAAAACGACCTTTTAAAGTCACTAACCTTGATTCACCACTGGGATATCACCATGTACACGTAGTCAATACTGCAAATGCAGATACCTCGTTATTTATCCAAGGTTGCTCAAAGTTGTTTACAGTAAACACGCCTCATATGGTCACCAATTTGGATTCATATGAAGCATGCATACTCAGATGAATATTAAGCACTGAAATTCTTCCGTTTTCATAATACCTGCGCTCCTTGACCATGTAAAACTACACAAATAAATGATGAATAATCCCAACAAACGAACTTTTCTTTCATACGGAAATTAACGTGGTTTTATATTTGATAGGTTTTAAACGGACAATCAGTGTCTTATGTTTCCGGAAGAAGACATAGTTGATACATGTATATTGATACATTTGCTATTTTTTTTATTCACTATGTAATTAGCGCTGTTTAAAGCAATTCATTTTAGAATTTCGGAAAGTATCAGGGTTTTTTTTAAAAAACTGTTCTTTGTTATCAAGGATTTATTGTAACTTTACACACCTAACTGTGGCCGGCAAAATAGGCAATCAGATGAGGCCACAGTCTGACAGAAGTATAGAAATAGTATTTATACACCGAAACTCATTTACGGAGTGAACCCTTTATAACTCCATTCCAAAAACGACCTGAAATAAATAAAGTTCTTTCATTTTAAAATGATAGTCAATATTCATTTTTTAAAAATAACCGACTTTGCTACATCTATATCGTTTGAGACATATTAAATGTTTTTTGTTTTTTTGTTTTTGTTTTTTGTTTTTGTTTTTGGTTGTTTTTTTTTTCTTTTTTTTTTCGTTTCTTTTACAGTAAGCTGACAGATGAGTAAGATGAAATGAGAGAGAGAGATCATTTCCCTCTTGGTGAGCACTGAATCGTTTGTCATTTTAAAGACATGGTACATGTATATTTGTAGCTATCTAAGAAGAGTATATTTTCATACAAAGGGATTTAAATCATATAGAATTTTTTTGTGCAATGTTTGTTGGGTAAAAAATTGATTAATTACATTCCCTAGATAGGCAAAATATAATCCTGTATTCGCCGATATACGCAAGTAAATCATCTTAAACTCCTATAGGACTGAAATAAGATACTAATATATGTATTAATTAAACTCGGTTCGCCGCGCTTCCAGTTTTACATGTAAATTTTCAAAATTTGACAGGAAATTGAACACAATTTTGAATTTAAAAATATTGAGCATTCAATTTCCCTTTGAAAAAAGTCTGGATCCGCCTATGTTTGATTTCTCGATACCTGTATAGCAGTACTAGTGATAAATAGAATACACGTATAATTGAAACTTCAGTCCCCTTCCCCCCTAAATTTTATTTAGATGTCATCAAAATTGTTGATTACTCCAATAGAATGGATTCATTTGGGATTTTAAATTTAATCTTATTACATGTAACATGTACTAGTATATCACGAAGTCAGAATAAGAGGAGGGCACGAGATATTCTGGCCATCATCTAAATCTCTGCAATCACGCGTTACTTTGAAACAGAATTCTGCTAAAATTACAGATTTCTCATGAATAATTATTTTGTCTACTGTTGTTATCTGTTTAAAATCTCTCCAAATGATTAGTTATTATCTGTTTGTGTTCTTCTCTTACACAATGTATGACTGTAGCACTTGCAACGTATATGGCGGGAAGAATAAACATCAGTTTTGCTGCATGACGTCAACAAATCTCGTAACGTCGTAACATACATGAATTCAATTTCAACAATTTCTTTGTTGAAAGGCAATGTTCGAAAAGTATGTAAAATTGTATAATTCATATATAACTGAAACTTCAAGACCTAAACAACGACATAATAGATCAGAATTTTTCAATAAAGTGTTTTACGATTTACATGTAGATGCCATGAAGCTAAATTCAGGCTTTTGAACCAAATAAATCAATTAATTCTATCACAAAAGGCGATTTTCAACATTGCTGCTCATCGAGTTACTATCATGTTCATTTCCAGTTACTATCATCATGCGTTGTTAGGCATTTTGCGTTACTATCATCATCGATCATTTTTTTGATCTGGCATTTTCTCGAATATAACGTTGAAACAATAAACTCTAATGGTATAATTGGAATGTTATATCGATTCTCTTCAAATTGGCCGCTTCAACTTTTTGTTATACATCGCATAAAAGACAAAATTTGGAAAAAATCGGTTCTGCCTAATTCTGCGTCCGCCATCTTGGGATGATAGTAACTAAAGTTACTATCATCGGTTTAACACCAGTGATATGTGGAAATGATTATCAGAGTGCTCACTTATTATTAGAGTGCTCACTTTGTGGATTGATTTATGTGGGTGAAACCAAAGGTAAGCTCCGAACCAGAATGTCAGGACACCGGTCAAAAATAAATAATAAAGGAAGTCAACTCCTTTACCGACATTTTGACCAGGCCGATCATTCGGTTTTATCTATGAGAGTCAGAATCATGGAGAAAATATATCACCCCACAAACAATCCCAATTTGAGCACACCTTTCCGTCGCAACAGAGAAGAGTTCTGGATAAAAAATCTTAACACTGCAGCGCCCTATGGGTGCAACGATAACATCAGCACTATAGGAAACTTAACAAGTCCCGGTTGTCAATCTGTAAATGTGACTGGCTTATTCAACAGACAACAAAGAAGAGCTCGAAGTCATGGCATTCGAAAATACAATAGGCCTGAGATACATAGTTTCTCCTTCGATGACTTGGTTCCATTTTTGAATGAGCCTCTAGGCCTGCATTATATTCGTACCAAATTATACTCTGTTCCTTTACGGAAGTTGCACGAAATCTACGGTTATACGAAGGACCTCACATATACCGATACACGTTCCCCAGAATACAGACTACAAGGAGTCATATTAGACATTTCTACTTTTCGTTTATTTCAAGCAGTTAGATCAGATAAATCAGAGGAGAAAACAAACCGCCCTTTCATTAAAGTAAGATTTGCAAACAAAGGTATTGATAACTTGAATCTTGGTCAAATTTTGAATCACAAAACTGTCACAGAAAAAATCCCACCATATTTCAAAAGAAAAGAAACTCCTTGTATTTCCTATAGCTACACACCAACAGTTGCATCTAAAATTTACAATTACAAACGATTCCTGCAGTGTATTGATTTAAGTAATCCCTCACTACATCCACTTCCCTGCGAATGTTCTTCATCGGATTTCAACTACTCTCCTTGTGGACACGTTATTACTGGTGACCTTAGTATAGTCAAGAACGACAAGTTGAGAGAATTGTTAAAAAAGGGTCCCAAATACAGAGAAAGTATGTCCTTTACATGGAACCAAAATGTCAAAATTATCATGGACTCTTGTGAGGAATATGCAAGACGTTGGGCAAAGAAAGAGGATGTACAGCTCGACACCCTTTCCGAATGGATAAAATCAATCAGAGGGTTACTTTTATCTAGAATCAACCGATTAAAATCAACTGTGAACACCAGATTCGTGTCTATATTTAAAGACCCTGATGTTATCACAGAGCTCACCTACCTCCAAGAACATTATGTCATCACACCAGCGGACAAAGCCTCAAATAATTACACATTTACTTGCAAAAAGTACTATTTCGACAGTCTAATTAAAGAGTTGGGTTTAAATTCGACACCTGGAAATCCCACTCACACCCCAACAAACCTTTCTGCCTCTGAAATAATAGATAACCACAAATCAGCTCTTACTTCCTTTGGCTTCGACACTACCAATTTAGATTTAGATTTACCATACTTGTACTGCATACCTAAAATGCATAAGAATCCGTACAAACAACGTTTCATCGCTGGTTCCTCAAAATGTTCTACCAAATCTGTATCGATCTTACTCACCAAAGTTTTATCTGAAATCAAATCTGGGCTTCAAAAATATTGTTCGACAGTGTATTCTCGCAGTGGTATCAACCAGATGTGGATTTTAAAGAATTCGAAGGAACTTTTAGAACATCTGAAATCCACTCATTTTAGTAGAGTCCATTCGATCAAAGCCTTTGATTTTTCGACACTTTACACTACAATTCCACATTCTAATTGAAAGAAAGACTCGCAAAAATTATAAGCAATGCGTTTACAAGTAAGAACGGTAATCGCAAATACAAATTTATTGTTGTTAACTATGACAAAACCTACTTTGTAAAAGAAAAGTCCGATTCTGAAAATAAGTACACTGAAACAGACATTATTCAGATGTTAAACTTTCTGATCGACAACATTTTTGTGGTGTTTGGAGGAAAGGTCTTCCAGCAAATTGTCGGAATTCCAATGGGGACCAATTGTGCCCCACTCCTTGCCGACATTTTCCTTTACTCGTACGAAGCTAAATTCATTCAATCTTTGGTCTCTGAAGGGAAAAGATACTTAGCTTCTGACTTTAACTTCAATTACAGATACATAGACGATGTGTTGTCCATCAATAATCCAAAATTCGCGGATTACCTGAGCAGTATATATCCTTCGGAGCTTGAAGTCAAAGAAACCACAGAGACAAATAATTCAGCATCCTATTTGGACATAATGTTGTCCTACGACACTGATGGTCACATGAACACCTCACTCTATGACAAACGTGACGACTTCAATTTCAGCATTACAAACTTTCCTTTTCTGAGTAGCAACATCCCTTCATCGCCTGCTTATGGCGTGTTCATATCTCAGTTGATACGCTATGCCAGAGCAAGTATCAAATATACGGATTTTGTTCTGAGAGCTAGGCGTCTTTCAGATAAGCTTCTCAGTCAGGAATATGTTTGTGACCGACTAACATCGTCACTGAGGAAGTTCTACGGTCGATATGGGGAACTCGTCATACACTATGATGTTCCACTCTCAAGAATGGTGGATGATATTCTGTCATAGACCATTTGAACCATCCAACCAAAGATTGTACTCTATATCTTCCAAAATGGAAGTAACCGGATGTGACAGTTCTTCCGAATTGAAGCGACGGGTGTTGCATGCAAGCAGGAGATGCTTACTCTTCCTGGGCACCTGGTCTCACTCCCATATCGGGAGTTCGCTTCTTTTCATATGGTGGAGGTTTTTGGTTCCTGTTTTGTCCTGATTTTGTATGCCTTCGGTTTCTGATTTTTGAATTATCGATTTTGTGCTGTATACAGGGATATGGTCATTATCCATATTTGTCATCAATATATCAAATATCTGAACAGTGCATTTTGAAAGCGCCACACACAATTTTGACAGCGCCACATACAATGCATTCCAAATGCCTTCCGCATTTGCATCGGAGTTAGTTCAGATGTGTTCTTCTGTAATGTTTATTCATAAGACAAGTTGTCAAGTCGTGTATCTATACCGTTGTGTCAAGCTCTGGGTCTGTTTGTGCAAATTTTCCTTTCGCGTGAGAAAGGTATATTTTTCTGTTTTTTTTTTCAAAAAAATAATATACCCTAAATTGTCATTTTTGGAATCTGGGTACGGTTATGTGCTTGACAATCCTTCACTCAGTTATTACATACATGAGCTCGCTACAGCCGGCAGAGCACGGACTGTATTACGCATGCCCTCTTTTTATATCCATTTACATATTCATCTGTGTCTCTGGGGACTCTGCGTTTTGCGGTCTTGTTTGTGTGATGTCATCTTACAGTGAGGAGGTTGTTTTACACCACAATTGTACGTTCTTCGAGACCTCTGGGTAATTGGAGAAGTGAGAGGGTTGTGCGCACGTAATCCAGGATAACCACACCATTTGCTACTTGCATGACAGATGGCCGTCCAAAGTCGGTACCGGTTACCCATTGGTCTCGTCGGTTTATGTGTAGTCTTTTGTGTTTGATGTTTACATGTCGTGTGTCTCTTTTCCGTCTCGTGCTGTACTCGTCTTTTGTGTTTTTGCATCGGGTGTTTTGGTGTTTTACTGTTGATGCTGCAACGGGGTCTTGTTGGAGATCTCCTCCCTTCTCAATTAAATGATACTTTGATATTTGAATATGTCATCCATTTTGTGAGTGTCGCTGCTGGTGTTTACTCCGAGGCGTATAAAACCGAGTCCGCTCAACCTCTACTGATGGTTTCTTCAAATATATTCTAGAAATTCTGTTTATAAGCTTTATTGAAAGGAGTAGGTGCGATAACCTACCGTTTCGGCCCTATTTTCAAAGTTCTCCATATATCCAAAATATTCTTGTGCATAAAATGTCAAATGTACGGTGATTAGAAATCAGCAAAGGTTTTTTTTCTGATTTCACAGTCCTATACTGAATAATACGTCGCTTACAACGTCTAAAAACGTTGAAATCATTGAAAACTTCAATAAATGAGCGAAATTTCGATACAAAACTATGAAATTAAGAGGCGCTCCAAACCTTGCCCATGAATATTTTCATGCCAATGTATTTCTGATCGGCCTTTTAATGAGTTTAAAAAATATCATGGTCGAGGCCTGGGCGTAGATGATTTTTAAAGATTTGTATGTAAATAACCTTTGCTTCGCGTCATTCAGGGCAAATGACGTCAGAACATGACGTCATACATCATGTGCGTGACCCTACGAGGGCTCAAAAAGTGATAATCAATGATTCGTTTATCAACAGCATTTTCGTCGAAATTATGAGGCCGATATGAGAGGATAGCGCACTTAGCCCTTTCTGAACAAGAGCCCTATCAGGCACAATGCTAACCTGATAACCCTGCACACTATAACCAAACTGACGATGCATAATTAAAATTATTTTAGTTGCACTTTACCAGGGCAGATCCAGATAGAGTATTCAAATGAAAGTATCTATAGATACCATCAGGATGTGTAGCAATTGATGTCAGAAAGACATCTTTTGCATATTTAGATATATAAATTTTTAGTACTTTAAAAAACAAGAAAATAAAATTGAAGGAAAAATCTATTTGAAAAGAATTTAGAATCCTAAGTGTGTCAAATATGAAGTAAATGAGTGAAGAAGACCACATATTAATAGAGTAATTCAAAGAAAACGTTAAAAACATTTCTAACAAAGAAAAAAAGCATGTCAAAAACGCGTCAAAAGAAGGATCTAAAACAACATCACTTCTTGTTTTCAGATATTTTCGTGCGTGAACAACGGCGGTGGGTGCGGCTAGCCAATAGGGTATGCTTACTCCTTCCTGGCACCTGGTACCTCCGCTAGCTTGCTAGAGGTCCGTCGATGCTCAATTTGGTACTCTATTGTGAGTGCTGTTGAGATAATAGTCAAGATCTTCTTTAACTCATGTGTGTCACACTGGTGTCCTTTGTAGTGTGGAGCTTGTAAAAAAATGTCCCAGCGGCGAGGTGTTTGACAGTGTTTTGAAAAGTGATCCTGCTACATCTTTCGCTACATCTTTTGACATAATAATTTTCACCCTCTTTGGTCATATTACATTGTTTAGATTGAGGATCACTGACGAGGGTTGATTACCCGAAACTTGCACGTCTGGTCAATGTTGCAAATTTTATAATTTATAAACGATAATATTGAATTTAAAGACGTTTAACATTTGAACTACTTCGTAAGCGTCACTGCTGGTGGACCAGGAGTCCCAGAGGGCACATGTAGCCGAGTTCGATCAACTTCGGTTGATCGTCTGTCTCTTCAACGCATTCAAAATTTTCTGGTACTACAATTCTTGAAATTTCTAAAACGGTGGTTCAACAGCATCATATCCTACCCATTCTGCTACATCTTTTGCTACATTTTTTGACATAATAATTTTCATCCTGTTTGACCATATTACATCGTTTAGATTGAGGAACACTGACGAGGGTTAAGTACCTAAAACGTGCATGTCTGGTCCATGCTGCAAATGTATCCGTTTATAAATTATGCTATTGAATATGAAGACGTTTAACATTCCTGACAATGTAGCCATAGCACTTCTAGATAGACAAATCCTCAGACAGTGCGTGTCCGTCGTTGCTCAATTTCTTGCTATATTGTTAGTGCTGTTGAGATTATCAATCGGACAACCAGAGCAAACCATACATACAATTTTTGAATAATTTATTGAAAATTACAGAATTGATATTTTAAAAAAATTCTTATGATCAAAGAAAATGAGAAAAAAAAGGAAAACATATTTTTAGGTCCCGCCGGGATATGAACCCTCTACTCTTTGGTCCATACATACCTATATACAGTCTGAAATAAAAATTTTAAAAATTCTAAATTGCACATTTTCACAAAATTATTTAATAGTTGTATTTCTTACTAAAATATCAAAAAGTATGTAATCAATTTCAGGATAGAAGTTGAATGTGTTAAAAATGACAACCCCCTTCCTTTTTTGTAGATAAAAAAATTCTTTCACATGAGCATTCCTTTAGTTTATCATGGCTGAAATGAACTAAACTGGGGTAACAAATTTAGCCAAGAGAAAAAAGAACAAAAGAAATCTCAATTTTTGCATCAAAATAACTGAGTCGAAAAAGATGTCAAAAACGCGTCAAAAATTAGTTATCGAATTTTAACGAAATGAACAAACTTAAGTAATACATTCTATCTGATCACTCCGATGCCATTATTTTTTCAATCCATGCAGTGGTTCTGGAGAAGCAGATTTTAAAAAGGGGTACCCTCTGGGGCCTATTTGACATCGCCCCGGATCCACCCCTGAAGGGATCCGAATGAAAAAAAGTAGAGGACCTTTAGTACTACATTCATACCAATTGTCATCAAAATCCTCCAAGCGGTTCCGGAGGAGAAGTCAAAAATGTGAAAAAATAACGGACGGACGAACGGATGGACGAACGACAGACGCCGGAAAAACCAGTTTGCCAATAGTTTTTTTGAGCCTCTGTTAGGTGAGCTAAAATTGAATCTTGTAGCATCAAATCCCACCAATTTTTCTTTTGGTATTTACGGACATCATTTTCACAGTCTTTAGCCATGTTTCATTGTTTGAATTGAGGATCACTGACGAGGGTTAAGTAAGCGAAACGTGTATGTGGTGCCCATATTGCCAATAGGTTTTTTTTTAGAGAAAGTCAACCCATAACTAAAAAATGAATAGTGTGCAAGTACCTTTTCCATCACATAACAATTTGTTATATTGATGTAGCAAAAGTTGACATCGATGTAACAAAACTGGACGAAAGTACAATTAGGGGAATCTCAGAAAATTGGAATAGAAATTTAATGAATTTAACTTTACGAGATAACCTCGTAGAATATCTTTTTGAGAAGGTCCTTCCGACACGGTCATCTTAAAATTTATTTCAATAAAATCGGACTTTGATGATAAAAAAAAATATGTTTGAATTTAATTCTAAGCCCTTGATCGGAGTATTCGTGTTTGATATCAAATGAATTGCAATGAAGTCTTGGGAATAAAGATGTGAAGAAAATGCGAAAAAATTAACATAAACAATATATATTTTACTGGTGGACCAGGAGTCCCTGAGGGCACATGTAGCCAAGTTCGTTCAACTTCGGTTGATGCATCTTCAATGCATTCGAAATTCTCTGTTGTCAAAATTTCTTGCAATTTCAAAAACTTGGGTTTTGTAGCATAGTATCCAACCCATCCTGAAACTTTTTTCGGTACATTTTGGGAAATAATAACTTTCACGCGCTTTGGCCAAAATACATTGTTTAGATTGAGGATCACTGACGAGGGTAAAGTACCCGAAACGTGCATGTCTGGTCCTTGCTGCAAATTTATCAGTTTTTAAATGATGCGATTCAATTTGAATTCGTTTAACATTTGTACCACTTGGTTAATGTCACTGCTGGTGGACCAGGAGTCCCTGAGGCCACATGTAGCTGAGTTCGATCAACTTTGGTTGATCGTTTCTTAAACGCATTCGAAAATCTGTGTCGTCAAAATTTTTTGAAATTTCTAAAACATCGGTCCTGTAACATCGTATCCCAACCATCCTGCTAAGTATTTCGTTACATTTTGGGAAATAATAAGTTCCACACTCTTTGGCCATATTGCACTGTTAGATTGAGGATCACTGGCGAGGGTTAAGTATCCGAAATGTGCATGTTTGGCCCGGGTTCCCTCAAGCACGCATACACTCGTTTGAATGTACAATTTGTTTATGTTTCCTTAACATTTGAAGAGTGCCATTTTTCTACTTACTACAAAAATTAACTGTACATGTCAAATTTGATCAAACTTGTCCTTTTTCCAAAGATAAAGAGGGACGATTGTTCGCTGTTTAAATCATTGCGGCTGCCATAAGTTGTTTTCGTGTCTGGAAGCGGTTGTATCACTGCAACCCCCGAACTTACAGTAAATATAGTGCGGTGACATATTCACATAAGTCAAGAAAAACAGTCTGTTTTCCATGAGTAGATGATATAAAATGATAAGAAATGAGTCGTTGAGCGTTGAGTTTTAGTCCATTTTTCGGATGATACCTGCATCAACAGAAAAACAAGTTTTTGATTCATTTTTAAAAATCTTATTCTTGTGTGTTTCAGCTTTTTAATCGCCATTCATCCCATCAAGATAAATCTTTTACATGTCGTTAAATAAAGAGACAGTGCATCGTACATAGAAAGTACCGAACAACACATAAATTGCATTGTTGTAGGCACTGTACACCATATATCAGTTTTTCTATACGTTCTTCGAAAATATAATTTCTGCAACCCCTTTTCACTACTTTTCATTATATCTTAAATTTATGTCTAGATTTTTGCCATTTACTGACATCTCAATTGTCAAAAAAAAAAAAAACACAGAAATTGACGTAAATTCAGATAATTGGAAGCCGAAAGTAGAAATATGTGATCCAATTACTGAGACAATTCCTTTACATAGTTTGTTTCTAGCATTTGTTCCAAAATTTAACCCTCCAAGATCACAAAATAGTGAGATGCTTTATTTCGTAATTTCTGGCTCACAAAATTAACGACATAAATAGAAAATCCCAAAGTTAACATGTGTGTTACCATTATTGCAAATTTGAAATACTAACGAGATACATTTTTTTGAACTTGGATGTTGGTAAATAAGGATAGATATTTTCACACATTGTTCAATTGGTAATAAATAAATACTTAAATCTTTCCAGATGATGACCAGGAAGGTATATCATATCTTAGTGCGATCATTTCTTCTTTAACGACATGATTTTATTCTTAAACGTTGAATTCGTAACATTGTAAATTCTACGGCTAAACAATGTTTATATATCTGGGATAGGTTTGTTGTTTGTTTTACCATATCAGATCAAAACCGTAAAATTAAATAGAATTCTTCATTTGCAAGATGATAAATAATCTACATTTTTAAAACTGATTAGCAAGATAACGCTTGTTAATTGCCATCCACTATGTATTTCGTACTTGCACTTATCATTAGATTGAGATGTTCAATGTGTGTCTATGAAGGTGTGTCATTGTTTCAATCTGTTTGTCCGAATGAAATGATGAAAACATTCGTTTAGAATCTTCAATACATACATTGGTTTTGGAATTAACATTACACCCATTCTTTATACAGCGCTCACAGGAGCTCGATGCCAACAACCTTCAATGACACCCACCCCTTCCAATCTCTCTCTAGTTAAAGTTCTATATATAAGGAAAATAGGGGTGGATATTCTTGTAGATCGTTGGCATCGAGCCTCTGTGATTCTAGCTTATTACTTAGCTCATGGTCATGTTTGATACAAAATGTAACCGTGATCTGAGTTCGTTATGTATCAAGAGGTATCAAGGTGTTTTCGTGAATCCAACATAAAACCGCAAGCACTGGTCTAAATAGAGATCATGAGCCGACTCAGGACTAGTCGTGAAGAGATTTAGGAATCGAATATTGGAATTTGAAAATATTTTCGTAAATAATCAAAATCGATTAAAATTCTGAAAAAAAATATTTCAAGAACTATTCAGCATGAGATTTACCGAAAAGGTTGCATTTTTTTCTGCAAAATATTGAGAAAAAAAATTAATAAAAAAGAAAAACAGAACCGAAAAAAGAAAAACAGAACCAAAAAAAAAAAAAAAAAACCCAAACAAACAAACAAACAAAAAAGTATAAATTTATTTTCAAGTGCCTGTGTTTTTGACCAACTTTGCAAGCAAAAGAATTTAAGGTCTATGTATAAGGTGATATTGCATTTGAGGGAAATAAATGCCTCAAGCTGAAAATTATTTCTTTCGGCGAGAATTGAAATTGGTAATCTTTAGTGATCGACAGCTCATTGTCGGCGACAATTTATTCATCACTAGTCAGGACCCACCCCCCTTATCAAACTGAATTGAATAGAATACGGTCAAACCAAAACTAGAGAAGTTAATCGAGAGATTAGTAATACCATCGCCTATATATAAATTCTTAAACATCAGTATTTTTCTTTTTTGGTCTACGACGGGTTTTGTTGAAATCTCTGAAAACCGCAATACGTTGATCTTTTTCAAGTTTCAATGAGTATTGAACGACATGGATCATACTTGAACGTGACATTTGTAGAAGTAAATCGACTCGCTGTTAGGGTTTCTTCAAAATGTTCAGAACCATGTATGGGGCGGACGGACGGGTGGACTTACCTCTTCCAGAAATTGGTTACCGGCATGAATACTCGACTAGGAAGTTTGATGGACGAACATGCTTCTCGCTCAGTAGCTCCGAAATTTTGACGATTAATAGGTTAACACACCATTCTTTGTTTTTGTGTTTTTATTACAGCATTTTTTCATTGCAGCTTCCGAATCGATCTTTATCAAATTTGCGCAATAACCGATATTCATACCAGTACATGAATATGTTAAATGCATAAAATAATGATATTAATAAAACAAATGAAATCAAAGTGAGAATGAAACATCACCGCATCGGATGTTGACTTTTAAGCTAAAGTTCACAAACGATTACATGGATGGACGATGCGATAATCTGAATGATATATAATAGATTTTGTTGATTTTCAAATCTAGTAAAAATACACATTAACTCGAAATGGAACACAATCTATGTTCTGTAGAATGTAGAAGATACATTTACCAGGCGCTATAATGGATATTATTAGCTAAAGACAACGTCCATTGAAATTCAGAAATTGTCTAGAAAACAAGTGTTTTTTTTCAGATGTCAATACGTCATCTATTTAGAGATTTTAAATTGATACATTCCATTCGTGCGCATCCACAGGAGCCGTAGCCAGATTTCTTTATTTCATTAAAATTATTCTGCATATAGCAAAATTCCACCCTTTCCCTCTTTCCATTTAATCAGTACAGCTATTTCATATGAATGACAAGAAAAAAACAATTGACTACTGGCCACTTGCGTACGTCAGGCTTAAGCCTAGATCAGCATGATCTTGGCTCAAGCAAAGCTTAAAATTTCTTTTTCGCTTGCACACCTGTACGACTTACTTGAGATGAGCTCAGACTTAAAGATCTGATCCTGGTGTAGTGTAGGTTTAAGCCTAGGTTCGTTACTTCTTTTTTACAAAATAAGCAGTTCTAATGTTGTGGAAATACAAATGTAGAGAAAAATAACCATTTAGAGATACTAACATTTAATGCACTATAACAAGACTGGTGAATCTAGAGATCGATCGAGAGTTTCTCGAAATACACTCCCCCCCCCCCTTTTTTTTAGTGCGGTCGACATGTATCATGTAAATATCGTACTGTTCGTGCTTTTCAAAGGGGTTGTTGTGTATATCCAACTGGGAATGCTTTGCAAGAGATTCAACATGGAATCATAAGTAACATCAGATTTTCAATATATGACTTCATTGGCGAATCCAGCTTTTGAGTTAGAGGGGGCGTACAAAATGGCGGAGCCCTGGTAGTGGAACCAGGGGGAGAAGCCCCCCGGAAGCTAACAAATTTCAGTCTTTTCGGACCCATTTTTATAAGGAAATTGATCGTCGTACGTAGGATTTGCAAATTTTAGCGGCCGGGGGGGGGGGGGGGGTTACGCCCTCTACGCCACCTTGAATCCTCCACTGGGTTTAATAATTTTGTTAATTATTGATTATCCTGTTATCTCGAATGTATGTATAAAAAACTTATTTATGAAGATCCTGAACGTTCTAAGATTTTTCATAATTACAGTATAAGCCACTTTTTCATAGTGATCCAGGCTCAAGCTGTCCTCAGGGAAGTAAGCGTGGATTCTCGAGTCAGCAATCCAACTAGTTCTTATCTGAGCATAGCTTAAGCCCGACTTAAGCCAGGGTTACCTGATCCGGGGATCACCTCTCGATCCTAGCTTACCTGAGCCTTACGTGCGCAAGTGGCCATAACGCCCCTGTGTGCACATGGTGAAATAGTTTCCGTATGTCATCTGTCCCACATACTGTTTATTTGTCTGTGGCATTTTAAGATCAGAAAAAATGAATAATGTTTAGAATATTGAAGCTAAAGAATATCACTTAAATCGTAGCGGTTGTCAACCCCCCCCTTGAACCCGCATAATATATGCACAATCTACATGTAAGGTACGTTCGAACACAATACGAATTAATAATGGTAGGATCATTCGACGTAATAACTGTTATATAATGAAATAAACTTCTGCAGAAAAAGAAATTCAGGTATGTGAAAAATACGGTCCCGACTGCATGTGCACGAGTAGTTCAAAGGACAGTGATCCCTAGTTTCCGATGAAAATACGCAACACATTTTCTCAACCTTGAGACTACCTGCCCGTATCTCTTCAAATTGTGTAAATTAATTGTAAATGTAAATACTTTCTTTTCGTTTTGATTTATTTTTTATTTATTGTTTCCGTTATTACTAGTGTTCATAAATTTCTTATGGTGACACAACGTCGTGAGGACGTCATGTGTCGACGTCATTGACGTCGCTCAATACGCTATACGAAGCCTTACACGATTCCACACATTTTCGTCAATTTTCAAGATACTTGAAAATAGAAAGCAGTTTTAGAAACTGCAAACATCAGTTATTTAACATGTAAAATTTCATTCAAATGTACGACAGGGCCGAATTCCATGGTTGCCGAACCTACTCTTTTTTCGATTGAGGAAATATTACTTATCTAAAGTATAATACATGTACATGTTGTTATGTTTTGTCAAATATTTGGCGATGTTACTTTTTTATTATGTGTATACATCCAAATATATTGATAAACAAATCAAAACTATTTACAAATGTATATGATGTGACCACACATACTGAATGCTGAATGCTAATATTGTGGAACATGTAAATGTAAGGGATGTGATCACACATACCTTATTCTTCACGTTTACATCAGCCCCGGCCTGTATCAGTATCTGTGCTGTCACTGTGTGACCATGTACTGCTGCTTTATGTAACGGAGTAGTCTGATACTGTACCAATAACAGATAAAGATGCACATAATACGACATGAACTTTTTCCATACTAAAAAAAAAAAATGAATGTAGTGCAATGAATTACGAGTAATTTAAAGGACATACGTTTAACCGTATACAATGGAGGTGTTTATTTTTCTAGAAAAGTAGAGATATTTCGTTTAAAAACGAACTTAACGAAGCAGAACGCAAAAGAACATAAGAGTACGTAAAGACAGATAAATCTAGGAGCATTTAATACATGAACATCATATACAAAGATTTATAGAATGAACATGTATTTGAACATATTGAATAAATTTTACCTCCAAGAAATCCCCAAGAATCTTAATGTGAAAGCATGAAATATATTTAAATGGATATACATGACCAAATTAAGCCATAGGTCAATGTCTATGTGATTATTATTGTTCAGTTCAGATTAATTTTCTGTATAAGTTCAATACTTATTGTCGCACTTGACATTAGATTCTTAGAAATAATATTAGTACGTTGGCATAGATCCCTCGAGTCATCATTTCATGGTCAAGTGTTATTTTGTCGTTGAAACGAGAAACTTGTTTTACATTACTCTGTCATTCCTTCAGGTTATTATGTCGTGGAATCAAGATTAATGAATAATCGGGTAATCATACCTTGGCCTTCATGACATCACCATCAAAACATTGAATGATCGTCATATAAAATCGTACTATCGTCATCGTTTAATCACAATCGCATTATGAACATCTTAGGCACAGTCCATTTGATATTCAGGGGGGGGGGCTTGGGGTTTTTTTGAAAAAAAATAATTTTGCTCACAATTTTGATGAAAAAAATAAATTTGCTTATGGTGTGACAGAAAAAAATAATCTTGCTCTTACAAGTTACCTGAATTTATAGAATATAAAATTTCGCTCGCCGCAGTTTTCAATTTGTATCAAAAATTTTCGGCTCGCTTCGCTCGCCATGGTTTTCTACCAAAACATTATTCTTAAAAGCTTAAATATATTATCAATATCTATTTATTGTTATCAATACATGTTGCATGTATCCCTCACAGTCTAATTTTATGTTCTTGTAGGCTTGATAGGAGAATAATACTTCAGTTATCATGGTTATTCACCAATTTAAAAGTCTACATTTTTCAAATTTGTCTAGGAGACCTTCCCCTCATACCCTCTTATACATGTTATATACATGTGCCTTATATAAAATGTTGAGAATTGCATTGTAAAAATCTGTTATCTCTCTGTTTAAAAGTGAATTAAATACTTGCATACAGATAAACTAATATGTTGATATTAAGTGAGTTTTGAGAAAAAATTTAATAATTTCTATTGATAAAACACAAATATTCTAAATATGCGCATCACTTTGTTAAAAAAAATTTCCTTGCTCAAACTTTGCGAGAAAAAAAAATAATTTTGCCCCTGTCCGGGGCGAAAAAAATAATCTTGCACCGACAAAAAACCCAAGCCCCCCCCCCTCCCAGAATATCAAATGGACCGTGCCTTATCATTATGTTTGAGCAATTGTATTATTTCGTTATAGAGAGACGTCTGAAAGCCCTTTGATGATTTTACGCTGGCGATGATACGAATTTAAGATTTCAATTATTCAATTGGCGATACGATGAAGTTCTGTGGCGATATTGAAATTTCGTCTATATGATATTATCATGGCGATGGCATGATGATCATACTTTGGCCAAGATGCCAACGCGATAGAAGAAGTACAATGATGTAATTTAACAATTGCAATTGCGATATTTCGATGGAAATAGAATAACATTATGATGGCGATAATGCGACAATACAATAGCGTTGATCACGGTAGTCCAATGTACGATTTTGTGATCGAAAGGATAAGATGAAGATGATAAGATAAGATAACACATGCCATAAAAATAATTCGATTGTCGATGACACGATATAGAAATGACGATAATGATAATAATATTAATTAAAAAAACTTTATTTCAAGAGGGTAACATAATTAGCGTAAAGCTATTCTCCCTTTTGTCCTTTTATAACAAATCAAACACACAACATATACAACAAAATTATATACAGCAAATAGCTAATTTCTGGGAACTGGTTTTCTCCGCAGTTTGACTTTGACGAACATGTTCTGGGCTAGGTTTCTTCTGCTGAGTATAACCATGTAAGTCAGTTGTAGATGAATTAATTTGTGAATGCCTACTTACAGAGTCCGTACAATCTGTCTGTGCCTCAAACTCCCTGTGAACAACTCTAGTTTGTGTGGAAGCAGACGTAACGTTTGGAGTCTGATTGTCTGTCCGTGACGTTTCCAATACTAAGAACTTTTCTCTCAGAAATACGATAACAGCAGATAGATTTCCTACAGTTTGACAAAGATCGTTTAAAGTATCTACACTAACATGTACCGCATGTCCACGCTGCAAGTTATCCACTTTCGGAGTAGAAGATGATTTAGGTGTACGACATGATAAATCAAGCTTCTTTAGGTCTGTTTCTTCTTCACTGAATATTTATGTCCAACTTAAGGTCAGGGTGGCGACTTTTAATAGAAATGAGGTAGAAGATAGATGGATATGTACACATGTAGAGGAACATCTCCTCGAACTATTCAGACCAAAAAATCAAAATTTGCCCGTCTCAATTTTTGGCTACAAACGTCCATTTTTGGCCTATTTTAACATTTTTGAAATCTGAAATGCATGAAATTTCAAAAATTCATGTATATCCTTATTTTTCAAGATTCTTACAGCTTGTGTATGAATTAAACGCTATTTTAAGAAATTCTGATAAAATAATCAGTTCTAAGGAGAGTATTTTCTTATAACTAAGTTGCTGGTTGCCATGGCAACAACTCATTATTTTTATTAATAGCTAGAAGGTCGCCAGCTACACAATTTTTTTTCTACATATATATCTATGGTATTACTTTATCCTAAAGCAGTCAAATCAATATGTACCCGAATTAGTATTTTAGCAAAATGACTGTTTCTATAAACAGCACAATAATTTATGCAAAAAATCAAAATTTTGACCTAAAAACATAGAGTTTAACTTGAAATTCGAATTTCTAATTATCTCACTTTTAAAGAGTATATTGAATAGTAAATATTCTGATGTTTGAATCTTTGGTAGCAGAACTCATGCAAAAATGACAATTTTTTCCTATTTTCGGCGATTTTTCATCGCAAAATATGCATTTTCCCCAAAAATATCCATTCAGCAATGAAAGTTT
Organism: Pinctada imbricata; assembly: GCA_033119305.1. Lineage (NCBI taxonomy): Eukaryota > Metazoa > Mollusca > Bivalvia > Pterioida > Pteriidae > Pinctada > Pinctada imbricata. The sequence continues at coordinate 62,065,679 of VSWD01000003.1, forward strand.
CAAGAAATATAATTTTTTTCTAAAATGATATAACAATCTGAGCTTATACCATGTATCGTTTATTTCGGTTTCAAATATTTTGTGATATGAAAATAGAGTTATCTCCCTGTAGTCGCAACCCTAACATTAAATGAATGCGACCTTGCACGTGAATCTTTCTTGTAGGTTGATATAATGTTACTGTAATAGACTCACCCTATACATATCACCATGCATCCCTGGCGTTTGATCCCGTCTTACAAAACAAAGGAGGGGATCTCCAACAAAGGAGGGGATCTCCAACAACACCAGGTTGTAGCACCCACAGAAAAACCCCAAAACACCCAATGCAAAGACACAAAGCAGACAAGCACAGAAAGAGACGCGTAAGGGACAAGGAACGTCAACGCACAACACAGAAACATCAAACACAAAGGACTACACATAAACCAACGAGACCAATGGGCAGCCGGTGCCGACTTAGGACGGCCATCTGCCACGGAAATAGCAGAAGGTGTGGTTATCCTAGATGACGTGCTCACAACCCTCCCACTTTTCCTATTACCCAGAAGTCTCGATGAACGTAAAATTGACCGCGACCTTGCACGTGAATCTTGTAGGTTGATATAATGTTACTGTAATAGACTCATCCTATACATATCACCATGCATCCATTGCGTTTTATCCTGTCTTACAAAGAGCAGGTCTTCGCACAAAATTCTAGATATCCAATACGAATCATTCATGGGAAAAGTCACAGTACCACTGTGTTGATGGTTTATAACTACCAGTGACTCTGAATCATGATTCTTTGTAGCATTATCCAAGTGATCCCCAATACTAGGTGTATATCTCTTCGTATCGCGATTTAACGAATGCAATAGAGAACTAACGATTATGCGATTGCGATATTTCGATAGAGATAGAATAAAATTACAATGGCGATAATTCGACGATACAACAGAAGTACGCTTTTGTGATTGGGGTTATTAGATATCGATGACACGATGATACTATGCGATTATGCGAAACCAATTATTCGATTGTCGATTGGACGATTTAATGATTACGATGAGTCGATGTTAAAGTTGCGATGTCACGATGACAACGAAGCGACAGTACGATTGGTGATGATGCGAGGTATAAATTCAATAAGATGACGATAGCAAATTTAAAATTGCGAGGATATGATGGCGAAATCTCTACGATTCGATAACGAGGATACGATGTAATGATGGATGATAAAACGATTCACCTAGTAGTGCAAAACAAGAAACTTTCATTCAGACAAAAGTCGATCACACGACATAACTTGAGGAAACAAAATACAAAATAAAAGGGTAGTGCAAATAATTAATTCATTGCCTACAAATTCAAGTGTCCTGTGTTTTTTCAAGTATGAATTAAAAATGTAGGCAAATTCGTTCGAGGGAACAAGACTGCATGTAACATCTATTCCACCATAGGACTGACCTATAATCTGCTTGGTCGCATATACTTTAACGTCAGTCGTTGAAGTTGTGATTCCTTAGAGTTTAATTTCATTTCATGTGCTTTGATAAAAGATCATTTTATCAATCTTGTTATATAATGACTACTGAATAATTGCTGATTTATCTGCCTTTACATGCTCGTTCGCGTTTGACTTCTTTAAGTTCGCTCTTAAACGAAAAGAGGACGGAAGTACAATTAGAATAAACTTAGAAAATTGAAATCGAAATTTTATGAATTTTACTTTTCGAGATAACCTCGTTGAATATCGTTTCGAAAATCGGACTTCGATGATCCAAAAAAAATATTTATGAATTTAATTCTAAGCCCTTGATCGGAGTATCATGGTCGTGTTTGATATCAAATGAATAGGAATAAAGTCTTGGGGATAAAAATGTAAAGAAAATGCGAAAAAAAGGTTTAAATATATATGTATTTTACTGGTGGACCAAGAGTCCTTGAGGGCACATGTAGCCAAACTTGGATCATGAAGCATAATATCCCATCCATCCTGATACTCCTTTCGGTACATTTAGGGAAATAATAACTTCCATGCGCTTTAGCCATATTACATTGTTTAGATTGAGAATCACTGAGGAGGGGTAAGTACCCGAAACGTGCATGTCTGGTCCTTGCTGCAAATTTATCAGTTTTTAAATGATGCTATTCAACTTGAAGACGTTTAACATTTGTACCACTTGGTTAATGTCACTGCTGGTGGACCATGAGTCCCTGAACTGAGTTCGATCAACTTCGGTTGATAGTGTCCACAAGATGAAAGTAAATCTTTACGCTCCGTGTAAAGGAAATGTAAAGAGAGCGTAAAGATAGCGTAAAGGTACCTTTAAGTCAGCTTTACGCGAGCTTTACGTATATTTACACTATCTTTACGCAACCTTTACATCGAGCGTTTAGGAGCGTAATGACCTGGATTCTTTACGCAGCTCTCTGTCATTTTTACATTTTATTCTTTTATTTTCTTTAAACTTTATACAATTTGAGAGAAATTAAGACGTATTTTGTAATGGTTGTTTGACAAAAAAAAAAAAAAAAAAAAAACGAAAAAAGAAAAATAACCATCAACAAAACCCGCGAGAATTCGATCCTATTCCCTGCCATACCCACGGAATCTGAAGCCCACGACCTTACCCACTTGACTACCGCGCCTCTTACAAATATATGGTAGTCACTAAAGCTTATATGTTAAGTAATCACATTGAATCTAGTACTAAAAAGGTTCACAGTTTCATGAGTTTGTAAATCAATATATCGGTCATCACTATTTTTAAATCCGATATTACCTTTGTTTATGTAATTTATAAATAGCCTAGCTAATTCGCCGCTGGCGGGTGGGGGTTAACCATATTATAATTCACCGGATATTGAACGGTATGTGACATAAATGCACGAGAGTAGCTTCAGGTCGATTTAACATTTTGTTAATTTTCTTTTTAAATCAGAAGGAAAAAATAAATTAATGAATGATTGATAAAATCACAAAAAAATATTCCCGCATAATTATGAAGTTAGTTAAAACAGAATGAGCTACCTCCGGCTTCACCGCTTACGCTTCTTAAAATGATTAAAGTAGCATTTGAGAAAATTATTAATAAGAAAGAAGAAAGATATATTTGAACATGTGTTTATTTATTCTTTTTTATCTATCGATGTATTTATTGATTTATTTAATTTTTTGTTTCAAATTTTAAATAGTCGGGGATTATGTAAAAAAGTGAAAAATAGAAATGCTATTATGCTACCATGTACCGTAAAACTCAAAGTTTATCAAGTTGATGTTAAACCTTCCATTAGGATAATTCATAGTGGATCAAGTTCAGAACAGGTATATACTGCATTAATGGAAGCTCTCTTTCATTTCTCCGCGGGTAGGCAACCCAAATCAACATTTAATTAGGGCGGGTGTAAATACATATAGTACATAGCCTAATTCAAAACACTTGAACAGTATACGAATATGGTATCGTCAATCGGTCGGGTTATCACCTCCTTTCTTTTAGATTCAAGGCGGAATCTACAGATAAGACAACTGTTTTACTTTTTATCTTGAAATTCAAAACCTGGATCCCTTCTGTCGGGTTGGACTCCCTATAAAAAAACCATAATAATGTTTTCTTGTTTAGGTGTAGGATTTTCCATTTAAATAAGGTAAACAGAAAAATTACGAAAAAAAAAAAAAAACAAACTTCCATTTGACGTAATATTCCCTAAAAATTATAAGTTTAATATTTCAATGCATTTCAATAAAAGAAGACTGTCATTGGCTATCTTTAATGATTCTACTATTGTTTGTTTCTTTTTTTCGGGGGGGGGGGGGGGTTTGTTTTGTTTGATTATTTCTTTTCTGGGTTTTTTTTTTTCGGTTTATTATTATTTTTATTACATCATTGATATTCTAGAAATACAACGTTAACAAAATTTCTTTAAAATCAAGAAACAAAGAAATGAATAAAAAGAAATCAAAACTAGATGTTACATAAATTGTTTATAAACAGTCGCATAAGGCCCTCTCCCCTTTTAAAAATCCTAAATGTTCAACCCCTCCTCCCGCTCTGAAAAATATCTCAGATCCGCCAATGGATTGAATAAAGTATCGACTTTCTCTATATCCATTGCCGAATAAACATCCGGTCGTGTCAACCACACATCACAAGATATGACCGCGCCTTTGATTACCCGCGGGAGATGCGTAAGCGAATCAAGCTGACTAGAGGGTGGGGTGGGGCGGGGGTATCCGATTTTCTAATGATGTTTTGTCCATCTCCTCAAGATGTGCATAGTTTATTTACATATGTGTGTGTGTGTTTTTTTTTTTTTACATTATCTTCGCAAGCGAGCATTTCAAATGTCATTTTAGATTTTCTGTCTGTTTTTCCTCCGTTTTTTCTCTTTCCGTCCTATTTCTTTCTATTCTTTAAATTCTTTCTTTCTTTCTATTCTTTCTCTATTTCAATTATTTCTCTTCTATCTATTCTTTTTTCTCTCTTTCTATTCTTCTTTCTATATAAATACTTTTATTATCGATTTGAAAATAAATTAACTTTATTTGTTTACATTCTTTAAATAGCATTCTACCTGTACAGGTAAATCAGGTACATGTCATCATAACATGTAACTAATTAGTACGAAAAAGACCTTATAGAGGACCCCATTCACACCTATCATCAAAACAATATTTCCACCTTGTAGACGAACTGTTTAATTCCAAACGTTGAAAATCTGTTTTTTAAATGTATGAAATCGTATACTTATTTTCTGGCCAAATATCATTTTTTTCTCTTTTGTATATCGAATAAGCTAAAAATACAAAGGTAATCTTCGCCAAATCAAAAGCCCGACGGGAATTGTGATGCTTTGGTGATGTTTTAAATAAAATCAATGTAGATAACATTCAATCGTTCCCCTTCATACGTAGGACTTAAGGAGCGAGGGGGAGTGGTTGAGGGTGAGGGTGAGAAATAAAAACGTCTCAGAAAATATCATATGCGTGATTTACTCAGTGATTCGCTATTAAATTTTTGCCAATACTTTAAATAAAATAATAAAATAAATTTTTTCGATTTAATGTGAGAATCTTTTTCATATCTACCGTTACGCTTTGTCATTTAATGTCTTTGTTTTCTCTACAAACTAATACAAAAATATCATTAATATCAAATAAGTATGTATCAAAATGATACCATTTGAAGACGATAAATAAAGTTAAACGACATAAAAGGAAAGAATAAATTCAGTTCAAAATTGCTATTCTATGGGATTCAGTTACTTTAAGCACGTACCTGTATGCTTTCAGAATAGATAACTTGTTTTTTCCCCCGATAGTTTTTTATTTTCGATTTTTTTTCCTCCTTAATTCTGAGGAGGGCATGTGCCACTCCTTTTGCCATGAATAATTAAAAAAAATGATCGAAAAAATAACGTACAAAAGAAAACTGGGACGTACATGTGTACATCTACGCGTATGTTTAGATGTTACAGTAACAGTTACGATCACCCTATGTTACGAAAACATGGTCAGGTGACGTGGTACGTTATCGATTGTATTTTTCCCCGGGTAAATGACACCCTCCGACTGTTAATTCACCCTCACACATAGATGCGAGGGGTGAAGTGTCAACAAGGACTCTTTCCAATATATCTTTGTAAGATTTACTTTGATTCTCCTATTTAAATTTATTTTCATTAGTATTTAAAGGAAACCTAAAATATAACAAACGAAAAGAAAGAGAAAAAAAAACCTCTTCCTACCGAAGGTAAAATACACATACTGAAATAAACGCAACTACTGGATATTAGTTTTCTTTGATCATAGTTTCAACAAATTCTCCCCCATTTTCAATTTTAATTATGTAATAGCAGCTTCTGTCAAAGATAACAGCTCCTCATTTAAACATTTCAAAAATAATTGTTTTTTTCCTTTTTTTTATTTAGAAGATAATATCTTATTTGTCGGTTGGCAACAGTATAGATGTGTACAAAAACGTAATTATCAAAGATGTTTGTATGTGTAAAGAAAGCGTACAGAAAGCGTAAAGATAACTTAAAGAATCCAGGTCATTACGCTTCTTTACGCGGGCATGTAAAGTCCGCGTAAAGATCCTCCGGTCTTTACGCTATCTTTACGCTAGCTTTACGTGGCCGCGTAAAGATAATTTTTCATCCAGTGGTCTTCAACGCATTCGAAATTCTCGGTCGTCTAAATTTCTTAAAATTTCTAATACATTGGTCCTGTAACATCGTATCCCACCAATCCTGCTAAGTTTTTCGGTACATTTTTGGAAATAATAAGTTTCATACTCTTTGGCCATATTGCATAGTTTAGATTGAGGATCAGATTAAGTAGCCGAAACGGGCATGTCTGGCCCGAGGTTCCCTCAAGCACGAATAAACTCGTTTGAATATACAATTTGTTGATGTTTCCTGAACATTTTAAGAGTACTTTTTCTCTACTTGCTACAAAAATTAACTGTACATGTCAAATTTGCTCAAACTGGTCATTTTTCCAAAGATATTGAGGGACGATCCTTCGCTGTTTAAATCAATGCGGCTGCCATTAGTTGTTTTCGTGTTTGGAGGCAGTTGTATCACTGCAAACCCCTGAACTTATTGAATATAGTGCGTTGACATATTAACATAAGTCCAAGAAAACCATTTTTCCCATAAGTAGATGACATAAAATGATAAGAAATGAATCGTAGAAAGTTGATGCAAAAGTTTTTTGTCCAATTTTTTTTCGTGTGATACCTGCATCAACAGGAAAACTATTTTTTGATTCATTTTTTGAATCCTTATTCTTGTGTGTTTCGGCTTTTTATCGCTATTCAGCCCATCAAGATAAATCCTTTACATGTGGTTAAATCAAGAGACAGTGCATCGTACGTATAAAGTACCGTGCAACACATAACTTGCGTTGTTGAAGGCACTGTACAGCATATATGAGTTTTTGTATACGTTATCTAAAAATATTATTTCTGCAAACCCTTTTCACAACTTTTCATTACATCTTGATTTGTGTCTAAATATTTGCCATTTACTGACATCATGATTGTGAAACAAACCCACAGAAATTGACGTAAATTAAGATAACCTGAAGTTGAAGTTAGAAATTTGTTGTCCAAATACTTCGACAATTCCTTTACATAGTTTATTTTAAAAAGTTTAACACTCCAAGATATCAAAATAGTAGGCTCACAATATTAACGTCATAAAAAGAAAATCTCAAAGTTAACATGTGTTTGACCATGGTTGCAAGTTTGAAATACTAACGACATACATTTTTAACTTGGCTGTTGGTAAATAAGGGTAGATTTTCACAAATGGTGTAATTGATACATGTAATAAACAAATACTTAAATCTTTCTATATTGATGACTAGGAAGGTATATCATATCTTAGTGCGATCAGATCTTCTTTAACGACATGATTTTATTCTTAAACATTGAGTTTGTAAACATTGTAAATTCTACGGCTAAAACAAAGGGGGGAGGGGATCCCCAACAACACCAGGCCGCAGCACCCACAGCAAAATCCCAAAACACCCATGCAAAAAACACATAACAGACACCCACAGAAAGAGACGCAAAAGGGACAAGGAACACCAACTCACAACACAGAAACATGAAACACAAAAGACTACACATAAACCAACGAGACCAATGGGCAACCGGTGCCGACTTAGGACGGCCATCTGCCACGTAAATAGCAGACGGTGTGGTTATCCTGGATTACGTGCGCACAACCCTCCCACTATTCCGATTTCCCATAGGTCTCGAAGAACGCACAATTATGGTGTAAAACAACCTCATCACTGTTAGATGACCACACACAAACAAGACCGTAAAACACAGGGGTCCAAGCAACACAGATGAATATGTAAATGGATATAAAAAGAGCACGTGCGTGATACAGTCCGTGCTCTGCCGGCTGTAGCGAGCTCATATATGTTATCACCCGAGGAGTCCGACTGACATTCAGAGAGGACAGGTGGTAGGGGCCCTGTCTTCTCTATAGAGGTTTGGACAGGGCCCGTCATTGAGTCCCGTCGTCACAGTCAGTCAGAGTGCAAGTCTTAAGAATGCGCTCGTACAAGACTGTATATTTGTCGAGTACCAAGCTTAGTGTCCGTCTGGTGACATTTGGATCATATCCACGGTATAAAAGGCGCTTGATGACTCTGACGCATTTTCGATACATATGCTGTCTACCTTTGACCCTTCTTATTTTGTTAATTATGTCACCATAAAATGCAGGTTGTGAAATACCTAAAGTAATATACTCCGTTGCTTGTATGGGTCCGAATTTCAAAAGAAGTTGATCATTATTTTTGTAAAATTTCCAGAAAGTCTTTACTAGTTTGTGAAAGCGAAAACCTTGAACTAAAAGTTTCTTTGTAGTTTGTAGATTTCTATTATGAAAATCCAAAACATCAGTACATGCTCTAGCATACCGGATGAGCTGTGATATGTAGATACCGTATGACGGTAATCTAGGGACATCACCGTCAAGCCAGGGGAAATTTACTATGTTGAATCCAAAATAATCTCGTTTGTCATATACACTTGTATGAATTTCTCCATTGACAATTTTGATATTTAGGTCCAAAAATGGTGTTTCTGTGTCTGTAAAGTTTGCCTTGTTTAGAGTCAATTCTTGTGGATAAATAACATCTTTATACTTTTCAAAAACAGGATTATCGATAGTAAGAATATCATCCAGGTACCTAGAAGTACCAATGAAGCATTTCACATCATCATGTTTTCTTTGCTTTTGAAGATTTTGAATAAATTCTTTTTCATATGTGTATAAAAATAAATCTGCAACAAGAGGCGCACAATTTGTACCCATAGGAATCCCTACAATGTTTATATATCTGGGATAGGTTTGTTGTTTGTTTTACCAAATCAGATCAAAACATTAAAATAAAACAGAATACATCATTCGCCAGATGATAAATGGTCTACATTTTTAGCTCACCTGAGCGAAGCTCAAGTGAGCTATTGTCATAGCGCACCGTCCGGCGTCCGTCCGTCGTCCGGCGTCCGTCGTCCGGCGTCCGTCGTCCGGCGTCGTCCGTCGTAAACTTTTCACATTTTCGACTTCTTCTCCAGAACGGCTGAAGGGATTTTGATGAAACTTGGTAGGTATGAAGTACTCATGGTCCCCTACAAGTGTTGTTGTTTTTCGTCCGGATCTGTCAACAGGTGGCGCCACCACAGCCAAAAGTAGGTCACGGGGGGTACCCTCCTTTGACAAACTTCTTCTTCAGAACCGAAGCATGTATCGACAAACCGAAAGCATCAGGATGATCTAGAGAGATGTCTTAAGAAGTGTTGTTATTTTTGGTTCCACCTCGAAGTCAAATTTTTGACGCGTTTTTGACGTCTTTTCGGACTTAGTCAGAAATGCACATTTTTGCACTATTTCTTTAAATAACTCAATAAGTGTATGATTTTACACACTCATTTACTACATATTTATCATATTTAACTTACTTAATGCTTTGATATGTATTTTATGCTTAAATTTTATTTTTTTTGATTTTTTATGAATTTTTTTCTTATGTAAAAAGGAAGGGGGGGGGGGGGTGATTTTCATACATTTTCTGCTTCTTTTCTATAACCACTCTTCAGATTGTCATGACAATTTGTAGGTATGAGGTACTCATGCATGGTACCCTACAAGTGAAAGAATTTTGTCAAGATATCCATTTTTGGATTTTTAAGGAATATTTTTAGCTCACCTGAGCAAAGCTCAAGTGAGCTATTGTCATAGCGCACCGTCCGGCTTCCGTCGTCTGTCCGTCGTCTGTCTTCCGTCGTAAACTTTTCAACATTTTCGACTTCTTCTCCAGAACCACTGAAAAGATTTTCATGAAACTTGGTAGGAATGAAGTACTCATGGTCCCCTACAAGTGTTGTTGTTTTTCGTCCGGATCCATCAACAGGTGGCGCCACCAGAGGCAAAAGTAGGTCACATGGGGTACCATCCTTTGACAAACTTTTTCTTCAGAACGGAAGTACGTATCGACAAACCGAAAGCATCAGGATGATCTAGAGAGATGTCTTAAGAAGTGTCGTTTTTTTTGGTTCCACTCGGAAGTCAAATTTTTGACGCGTTTTTGACGTCTTTTCGGACTTCGTCAGAAATGCACATTTTTGCACTATTTCTTTAAATAACTCAATATGTGTATGATTTTACACATTCATTTACTGCACATTTATCACATTTAAGTTACTAAATGCTTTGATACGTATTTTATACTGAAATTTTAATTTTTGATTTTTTATGAATTATTTTCTTATGTGAAAAGGAAAGGGGGGGGGGGGGGGGGTGATTTTCATACATATTCAACTTCTTCTCCAGAACTGCTGAACAGATTTTTATGAGTATTTTTTCAATCATGAATAGATATGTTTACTGTGAACATGGACCCAAGGCTTGTAAGTTCAAGTTCTGGTACCCTGGTAACTTTAGTTTCGTATAAGTTGGTACATGTTCATGTATGCAAGAGTTGTCTTTCTTTCATATTGATTTATATTTTTGAGGTTTAAATTTTTGGATTATCGATTCATTTGAATGTTATATATTTTAAATTATTAAATAGGTATGGAAAAGGAAACTAAATAATTTTAAAAAGATGAATAAGTATTTTCAAATTTATCTTGTGAAGACTTGGATATACAACTTTGAAATTACAATATTGAGAGCAGCTCAAAATATTAATGTAAGAACAGATCAATATTATCAATAACACAGTGAAAAGATAGGGAGGGGGTCTGTTATTTTGCTTTAGCTTCTGTATAACTATCTCTCTCGGGTTACTTAGATTACTCAAGAAGAAGGGGGGGGATGATTTTCATACATATTCAACTTCTTCTCCAGAACCACTGAACAGATTTTCGTTAAACTTCGTAGGAATGAAGAAATCATGGTCCCCTACAAGTATTGTTGTTTTTAGCTCACCTGAGCGAAGCTCAAGTGAGCTATTGTCATAGCGCGTCGTCCGTCCATCGTCCGTCCGTCCGACGTAAACTTTTAACATTTTCGATATCTTTTCTGCAACCGCTGCACAGAATTTCACGAAATTTCACAGGAAGCAAGTACTCAATGCCCTCTATCGAATTTGTGTTTTTCAAGCCGATCGGAAATCCAAAATGGCCGCCACAGGCTCTGATTGGCTGACACATTTTCGACTTCTCTTCTAAAATTGCATCACAGAATTTCATGAAGCTTCACAGGAAGCAAGTACTCAATGCCCTCTACCAAGTTTGTGTTTTTCGAGCCGATCGGAAATCCAAGATGGCCGCCACAGGCTCTGATTGGCTGACACATTTTTTACTTCTCGTCCGAAACCGCTGCACAGAATTTCATGAAACTTCACAGGAAGCAAGTACTCAATGCCCTCTACCAAGTTTGTGTTTTCCGAGCCGATCGGAAATCCAAGATGGCCGCCACAGGCTCTAATTGGCTGATACATTCTCGACTTCTCATCTGAAACCGCTGCACAGAATTTCATGAAACTTTAGGGAAGCAACTACTCAATGCCCTCTACCAAGTTCGTGTTTTTCGAGCCAATCGGAAATCCAAGATGGCCGCCACAGACTGATTGACTGACACATTTTCGACTTCTCCTCTCAAACGGCAGCATAGAATTTCACAAACCTTCACAGGAAGCAAGTACTGGTTGCTCTCTACCAAGTTTGTGTTTTTCGAGCTGATCAGAAATCCAAGATGGCCGCCACAGGCTCTGATTGACTGACAAATTTTCGACTTCTCCTCTGAAACCGCTGTGCAGAATTTCATGAAACTTCACAGGATGCAAGTACTCATACCCTCTATCAAGTTTACGTTTTTGGAGCCTATCGGAAATCCAAGATGGCCGCCACAGGCTCTGATTGGCTGACGCATTTTCAACTTCTCCTCTGAAACTGCTTCACACAATTTCTTGAAACTTCACAGGACGCAAGTACTCATTGCCCTCTACTTAGTTTTTTTTTTTTCGAGCCGATTTGAAATCCAAGATGTCCTCTATAGGCTCTATTTGAATGACACATTTTTGACTTATCCTCTTAAACTACAGCACAGAATGTCACCAAACTTTACAGGAAGTAACTTGTACACCTTGTCCTTCTCAAAGCTTCACTAAAAGCGATTTCCTTCAGGTTTTGACTTTGATTGAAAACATACATACAGTCTCCTCAGGTGAGCGATGTGGCCCCCTTGGGCCTCTTGTTTAATTTGCTTATTAGTTAGATACCGCTTGCTAATCGCCACCAACGATGTATTTCATACTTGTACTTATCATCAGATTGAGATGTTCTACGTGTTTCTATGAAGGTGTGTCATTGTTTCAATCTGTTTGTCTTATTTTTCTATCGCGTGAGAAAGCTCTGTTTTGTTTTTTTTTTTATACATTCTTTTAGACAGTTTCATACAGTATTAGATCTGAAAGACACGTTCCTTGATTGAAAATAGTACGACAACAAAAGAAATACAATGTATGTGGGTATTCTGACAGGTGATCTAAAAGGGTTGAATGCTAAAATATTGTGAAACATGTTACTGTAATGGATGTGATCACACATACCGCATCCTTCACGTTGACATCAGCCCCGGCCTGTATCAGTATATCTACTATATGTGTGTATCCTTTTCCTGCTGCTTCATGTAATGGAGTACGCCCATACTGTATAAATAAGATATGAAGATACAAATGGATTCGACAAAAATACATGAGAATTACAATAAACGCATTACATAAACCTAAAAGGAGATATAACATCAAAATTGGTATCAGTGTTTCCAGTCGATGAAGTTCATCGTTCGTATTAACTGACTACATGTATCAGTATATATCCCCAGGGACATTGAAATCCCTGCCGGGTGTCCAAGATATGCTTCAATATTTCCATGTCCATGGTAACATCTGGTGATTGATTATTCTTATCCAATCATCGTTACAAAATGATCTCATATCTTAATGTTTTTAATATTTTGATTGACTAACGCATCAATCATGTATAATGTATCGATTGACGCTACAGGTAAAACGCACGTGAAAATTATTTCTTACGCCATGAAGGTAAGACAAGAAAATATTTTGCAAGCATTATCATGGATATTCTTGCCCGCATTGGAAGAAATGTAAGTCATATTAATTTTCCGAATGAAATGATGAAAACATTCGCTTAGATATTTTAATACTCACCTTGCCTTTAGAATTAACATCACATCCATTCTTTATATATCGCTTAAGTGCTGCTGTATCTCCAAAACTTACAGCAAGGGATAAATCGACACTCATTTCAGTGGTCCGTTACCTGAATAAAAAATAAAGATTACATATTAAGAATATTATTAATATGAATTATGGCAAAGCCATTGTGAGGACGCAGATGAAATATAATTTCAATGAATTAATACCCAATTTTCACCATACATCACTGAATATTTTTTTAACAAGTTAATAAGAATAAAATATGTCATACAATATGTGTTCTTGTTATTTTTTCCAGCATCATTTTTACCGTCTTTATCAGCCTTACATTAGTTTTTTTCTTGAAATCCAGAATCATCTACAGGAGAGGGGCAGGGATATTATAGACAATTTCTAGATCGACAGCATGCACATAACTCGTAAATGTGGGGAAACAATTCTCAATGTCACAAAACAATCAGTTAAAACATGAAATCGCAATGCTTAATTTTGAAACATAAATGACAGATAAGAAAAGATCAAGTGATGTCATCTTAATCTATGCATTTTTAAAATTCCTTGGACCTTGACGAAAACCAAGGAAAAGAGAACTCGGGCAAGAAATCTGTGGGCACAAACCATTAAAATTAAAAAAAGAAATTTTTTTTTTACTGTTTTCTGAAGTATTTATATATTATATAAGATTAACATGTATCTTTATTATTCAATGAATTCAATTAAACTTTTAAATGTTTACTTTTTAAATTTCATTGGGTGATGAAATGTCAGTTGTCGTATCAGGAATATGTATCCCCCTTGCACCCACCCACCCCTCTCCCCTTTTACTTTCACCTGAAAAATTAGCATTCAAAATGTAGAAGAGAGAGAAAACTTCCTTTTCGGCGCCGTCTATAGTGTTATCAGCAATATATCGTTTTATTATATAGTCTGTTTATATTCCCACTCTCATTGGCTGAGAACTGTCACATGACGAGTCATTGTCTCATCATATTCACCTGTGAGGGGCGATTTCATTAAATATCACTACCGCGAAAACTCTTGCTTCCGGTTTACCATGAAATATCGAAAACGCGCGAAATTTATAACTGTGACGTCATTAACGTCATTTCGTAAACAGCAGCAAGGACCCTGAAGCTGAGCTCAAATTCTTGAATTTTGAGCCTATCTATACGGATTTTGACTCTGAAATATTCTTCATTTGACTCTCATTGAATGAATTCTATTACGTTCAGGATAATTCAGCGACAGAAAATGCTGATATTAACACGTCTTGAAACATTTTCAAAGAAAAGTCGATGTCAGCCATTTCGAAAAGGTACCTTTATAAATATTGATTAAGTCCACTATATAATAAAACAATTGTGGACTTTTCACTCGGTGAATATGGTGTGATATTTTCTGAATTTGACAATATTGACCTCGGCTGTCGCCACCGTCAATATTATCAAATTCAGAAAATATCACACCATATTCACCTCGTAAAAAGTCCATAATTGTATATTATGGGATGATCTGGAAAAGGGAGTTAAAACTTACAAATTAAGTACAGTATAACATTAGTATTACAGGATTTTCCCTTCTAAATAATGTAAATGATTTTCCAATGTAATATCTGAAGACAAAATTCTTGCTCATTCCTTTACTTTAAAAGAGGGGGAAAGGGAGGGGGAGGGGCGGGAGGAAGGTGAGAGGGGGAGAGGGAGGGCAGGGAGGGAGCGAGGGGGAAGAAGGAAGGGTGTGGGAGGGGAGATAAGGGGGCGGAGAGAGCGGGTACCCCATGTCTGCTCCCCACCCCCATAAAAGGCAAGGATGAATGGGAGGGGGAGGAAGGAGGAAGGAGGCAGCTGGAGGGAGGCAGAAGGGAGGGAGGGAGAGGTTAGGAGGTGGGAGAAGGGAGCGGGACAGGGGAGAGAAGGAGAGAAGTTAGTAGAAATCTACCCCCCTGTCCGCCCCCCCCCCCTGAATACAATCAACCCTTCCCCCCCCCCCTTTCTAAAAAAATCTGAAGCCTTCACCCCTCTACCTTGGATCCGCTTATGATTTACTACCTCCAAGGGAAAAAAATACCCAGCCTTATAAGTTATTTCTGACAGAAAAAAATATACTTCATGCTTTTAACAGAGCCCCAGCTGTGTTGACCTATTTGTACTAAATACTGTAAATGATGACGTAAGTTGTGACGCGTTGTAACAGAACCAAAGGCAGCAGACATTTAGAAGTTTGTGTTGGGATTTACACTGCATAGATTTCCTGTATATTCTACATGTAGATCTTATATATGTGGAGAGAAACCACATTATTCGATCTACAGGTATCAAAATATCAACTGCAAATCATCCTCGAAAGCAGAATGAAGTTCGGTAAGTCGCTGATAGCGCAGAAAATTGTTTGTTTTTTTCTCCCAGCATTATAGTTTATCCATGGATTTTTCTGAGGGAGCTGTCGATGAAAGAAAGTCCGTGAAACAAAGTTGTATGCTGACGTCGCGTCGCATGCTGACGTCACGTTGTAATTTTCAAAGAGGATATTCGGACTAAACATGATATATGTTGGATATGATGGTGCAATGTCAGTATTACGTGAAGCAAAGTACAAATCATACATTGGGACACTGGAGGAGTAAGCCAAACGAAGAATATTCAAAGGAGATCGAGAAATCTTGGTCATCGATGGGTTTCATTCTGACGTCAAGTGACATTGTCAAAAAAATAAGCTTGCGCTTCACGCCGATCAAATGGGCAATGGGGAGAATGACGTCATTGACCACGGTTTTGGAACCTATAGGTATAGCATAGAATTCAATTGAAAAACACCATTTTTCCTATATATATACACGTGTTACCTTGATGAGGACTACGTCCGCGCCTGCGGCGCGGACTGCGTCCTCTATTAATACTATGTATCCTTAATTTTCAAACCGAACACTTTTTAAATCTTCATAATCTTATGAAGAATAACATTTCATCAGTGAAAAGTTAATATCTGATTGAATTAATATTTCCACCTTAATTTTTAATTTTTCGACATTTTGGTTGAACATGAAAAGAAGGGAAGAGATCTCCAACAAGACCCCGTTGCAGCATCAACAGTTAAACACCAAAACACCGTTGCAGCATCAACAGTAAAACAACCAATGCGGGCAGGAATATCCATGGTTATGCTTTTTTTGAAGTTACGTTAATGGACCGTGACGAATTTGACGAAAATGAATATTTTTCGTGAAGAAAACGAAATTCCGAATAAAACATTCTTTTTTACTCTAATAACAGAAAAAGATGCTTCCTTCAAACTGGAAAAGAAAAACAGCTAAAATGTGTTTTTTACGACGCATGCCCAAAACAAAATGTTTGTCAGAACGAGCCGAGTCTCCCTTTGACGCCATAGTGATGTATTATTCTCGACAAGGTGTATCATCGGTTTTCTTACGATTTTTGAAGATCATCAAAAATGAAATTAATATTCTTTCTTTCTATTGAAACAACTCTAAAAAAATCAGAACATTAAACAAAAATGTAACGTAATGTACACACTCAACGGGAATTTATTACAACCGGAAGTGCTGGCTCTATCGATGTTTTTGTCATATAGATGCCTTGAATTATCGGAAATAACAAAGTAACAAAGAAAAGATTTTTTTTGAAAAGCACAGGATCTGCAAAAAATTCAGTATGGCAAGCAAACGTTGCTTTCAATCTAATCTTAATACAATCAGTAGGGCGGCCAAGCCGGATTTGCACGTGCGGCGTAAACAGGAAAATGTGAGTCCGCGATTGCATGACGCACTCTTTCTCGTCGGGGAAAATATGGACGCCTCCGAATTTTGGTCCTTTTCCGAAAGCTCTAGACAGCACAATTTTTTATTTCAGAAAATGAAATATCGTCGAACTTTTGCTTTTAGCTTTATATTTTACCCTCAATTAGTTCATTTTAGACAAACCTGACATTTTAATTACTAAATCGATGATTGAATTTGGCTAAATTTTCCCGGGAAAAAATGCCCCAAAAAGTGGAAAATAAAAATGAGGTACAAAAAATGGTCCCTCACAGATTTTTATAATATTTTCAAAAAATGACGTTCATATCGGCATCTTTCAAATATCAAAAAATTACAGAACCACTTTTTCATATATTGAAATAATTCCTGTTTGAAATCAGCTGGTGTTAGCTTAGTTTCGGCATGCGCTGAATCACGACCGCATTGAACGTGTGTCACATTGTAAACATGAATGAATATTACTTTATTCGGAGTTTAAAGTATTTTGTGTATGAAAAAGTATAACAGTTGGATGATTTTTATCTTGTGAACTCATTTCTAACCTTGGATTTGCAATTAAGAAGAGATTTATGAAGGTTTCAAGCTGTTTTTGTCCAACCCGACTTCACAAAGGCCGATGTCAAGTGTCGGTGTAATGTAAACTTGATGATGCAAAAACATGGTACGACTTGTGTACTTCACATACATGTACTTTCTTCAGTTCAGCTGTTTGTTTATATAGTGAAATGGATACTAGGCCGATGCCTCGATGACGAAATTAATCTAGGAACCATTGAAAACAACGACTTTTTCCTCAAGCTCAAGGTAAATCAACAAATTTGTAAACAAATATTTTCTCTCTCTCTCGTTCTCTCTCTCTCACACATACATACACAAACTTTAATTAATACTACCAAGATTTGTAATAATTTTCAATCACTGAACTGATCAGCTTATTAAGTGAATTTATGTGCCTTTATTTTGACCAACCAAGCGCAAGCCTATCCCCCCCCTCCTCATTGGGCCCTAAGTCATATTTTTTAAATTACACTTGGGCCCTAAGTCATATTTTTTTTTTAATTTAAGAATTACAGTTGTCGTTCACAAGTATACATGTTATTATAAATTTAGTTTTTTTATTTAGAATATAAAGTGAAAATAGAAAAGATATTGATTGGGGGGGGGGTTACTCACATTTACTTTCACACATAAACATATAAAATGCAAAATGCAACATGGGTAATTTAAACTATGAATTTCTAGATAGATAATAAATCATAATATGATTTGATTATATTGTAGTTCTAGTCATTAAAAATAATTTTCCATGAATTCCATTGGTTGAGTGTTGAATTTATCAATACTATTCTTTCCAGTGATAAATTTATGATTGCTAAATGAATAACATATACAATAAAGTAGTTATAAAGGATTTATACAATTTAAGTACAATTTATGAATCATATTGAATTTTTCAGTATATGACTATGCATTAGTGAAATTGTATCAAGGTAAACAAACAAATAAATGAATGAGTGAATAAATGAATGAGTTAAAAATAATTGAAAATGTTTTTTTTTTGTTCAGGTCAAACTTGTTAGAAGAAATCTTGCAGTCTGAAAATCACCCAGTGGTTTATTATATGGAAGGCATGCATTTCGACAATCATGTAAAAAGGAATTATTGATTGGAAATTGTGTACTATAGTATATACTGATATCATATTCTACATCGAATTGGTTTGAAGGTTGTGCATATTGTAATCATATTCTTCTTTGTGAATTGTGAGTGTGCAAAAATACCATACAAATGGATTATTCACAGAAGATGGAAGAGTTCAAGGCCTGTCAACATTTCAGAAAACAATTAACATGATTATTGACTGTGAATCTTATTGGGCAATGGCAAATATAGTGAGATAATGAAATAAATATTTCGTGAATTCTTGCAGAGGATGAATTAGTCAATTAAATTTCTTCTTCATGATGTAAGAATTCAACTGTCATGGATCATGGGCACATTAGATTATAATAGTTATTTCTTTTGTAGTGACTATCTGGAGTATAGAAGTAAATATAGGCTTCCTTGCAAAAAAAATCACATATTTGTATATTTTTTTTTCCAATTATTGAAAGGTCCAGCGCATTAAACACAACAAAATTGGATTTTATACATGTATTTTTTCTCGGATACAATGAGTATATGTCAAATTTTGCATGTATTGTCTGGCATGTCAAAGAAAATGTAATTTTTCCCTTGTGCGTGGCAGTTTTGTACTTGATCAGAGGAAATTAGGAAGGTCGCTGGAAAAATCTTCGGTCTGTTGAATTCTGGTGATATTTTTTTACAATTTAAATGTTTGCTCATCAAAAGGTTAAAACAACCTTTTCTTCTAGAATGGTAAATTCGAATTTATATTCTGCTTTGTGAATTTCTGATGTCGAAGCGTTCGGTCGATTGACGATTTCTCCAAAATTGTCGAAACTGTGCAGCATGTCGGGGTACATAAATGAGGTACAAAAAAAAAAAATGGTCCCTCACCGATTTTCATAAAATTTGAGAATTGAACACTTGGATATATTCTTCATATTTTTACGAAGTTAATAATAAACAAAATATGTCATACAATATGTGTTCTTGTTATTCTTTTCAAGCATCTTTTTTTACTTTATCAGTCTTCTGTTTTTTTTTTCTTGAAATCCATAATCATCTACAGGAGAGGAGATATTTTAATAGACAATTTCTGGATCGACAGCATGCAAATAACTCGTAAATGCGGGGAAACAATTCTCAATGTCGGCCGGTTTGATGTCAGAAAACAATCAGTAAACATGAAATCGCAATGCTTAATGACAGATGAGAAGAGATTAAGTGATGTAATCTTAATCTATGTATATATTGTAAGTCCTTGGACCTTAACGAAAATCAAGGAAAAGAGAACTCGGGCAAGAAAATTGTGGGCACAAACCATTATAATTAAAAAAAAGAAAAACGAATTTTACTTTTTCTCTGAAGTATTAACTAGATATTTTAAGATTTACATGTATATTGACTATTCAATTCAATTAATTCCTTGGGTGATGAAATGTCCGTTGTCGTATCAGGAATATGTACAAATGTATAACCCCCCCCCCACACTTGCTCCCCCTCTTATTTTCACCGGAAAAATTAACATTCAATATGTAGAAGAAAGAAAGCCTCCTTTTCGGCGCCGTCTATAGTGTTATCAGCAATATATCGTTTTATGGGATGGCCTGGAGAAAAAAAATCCAGTATAATATTAGTTTCACAGGATTTTCCCTTCTAAATAATGTCACGTTTACCAATGATTTTCCAATATAGTATCTGAAGGCAAAATTCATTCCTTTTCTATAAAAGAGGATGAAAGGGATCGAAAAGAGGAAGGGGCGGGAGGAAGGAGAAGAGGAAGGAGAGAGGGGGAGCATGAGGGGTATGGGAGGGGGAGATAAGGGGGCGGAGAGAGGTATCCCCTGTTTGTTCCCCAACCCCATAAAGGCAAGGATGAAAGGGAGGGGATGAAGGGAGGGAGCCGGGAGATGTTAGGAGGTGGGAGAGGGGAGGAAGGGGATGGGACGGGATAGAGAAATATTCTGAGTAGAAATTCACCCCCTTCCCCCATAATTACAATCAACCCCTCCCCCCTCTTTCCAAAAAATAAAATCTGAAGCCTTCACCCTCCTCCTTTTTCGAATAAGCCTGGATATGCCTATGATTTACCTCCAAGGGGGAAAAATACCCAGCCTTATTTTATGCTTTGAACAGAGCCCCAGTTTGTGTTTACCTATTTGCACTAAGTACTGTTAATGATGACGTAAGTTGTGACGCGTTGTGTTCAGTATCGTAGGCAGCAGACATTTAGAAGTTTGTTTTGGGATTTTACACTGCATAGATTTCCTGTAGATTCTACATGTAGATCTTATATATGTGGAGAGAAACAGGTATAAAATCATCCTCGAAAACAAAATGAAGTTCGGTAAGTCGCTGATATCGCTGATTTATTTAATTTTTTTTTGTATTTTCGCCCCAGCATTATGAGTTTATCCTTGGATTTGTCTGAGGGAGCTGTCGATGAGAGAAAAGTCCGCGAAACAAAGTTTATGCTGACGTCGCATACTGACGTCACATTGTAATTTTCAAAGAGGATATTCGGACTAAACATGATATATGTTGGAAATGATGGTGCAATGTCAGTATTACGTGAAGCAAAGTACAAAACATACATTGGGACACTGGAGGAGTAAGCCAAACGGAGAATATTCAAAGGAGATTGAGAAATCATGGTCATCGATGGGTTTCATTCTGTCGTCAAGTGACATTGTCAAAAAATAAGCTTGCGCGTCACGCCGATCAAATGGGCAATGGGGAGAATGACGTCATTGACCACGGTTTTGGAACCTATAGGTATAGCATAGAATTCAATTGAAAAACACGATTTTTCCTATATATATACACGTGTTACCTTGATGAGGACTACGTCCGCGCCTGCGGCGCGTACTGCGTCCTCTATAAAATTGATTCGAAAATAAATTATTATTTATCACTGGATAATCAAATTACTTTTTTCCATTAATATTCTTACTTTATAAGATTTTCATCTACTGAAAAACTGTGTTGATACATTGATAAACTTATTTTTTTTTACCGGAAGTTTATTGATAATGCATTTTCCCTTCAAACATGAATCAGTGCGTAGCTTAAAATTACATATATGTTGATGCATGCTTACATTTTCAAGGTTACCCTTTTTTACGTCTTTAATTTAATTGTAAAAAAAGACACTTGTTTGCATAAACATCAAGGGATTCTTGCATTCACAGAAAAATAAATTATAAGATTTATTTCCTTAATAAACATTGCGATGTGTACCTTTGGTCATTAGTTTATAAGGAAAACATGTGCGGATCGAGATGGGGGACCGGGGTTTTGACCCCCCTCTGAGATTTTCGGAGGTGGGGTCCAGCTTTGGCCGATTTCTAATGGAAATGGGTCATAAAAAGCACGAAAGGGCTTTGAAACCTAAAATGTCGGCTCGCTTCGCTCGCCATTTACAAAAACATTAATATTTTTTATGCAAAATTCCTTAATTATTTTCAATTTCAATTCTTCATACAAAGTATCTTTTTTAATAATTGTCTTGGGTCTCATATTTTCAACAGTCCCTTACTTCATAGGATGCATTCTCCTTCATCTTTTTCAAGGTTTTGTTATTTTAAGATGTCTGATTATTTGGGAAAATGACACATCTCTTATCTATTTATTCTCATGAAATATAGACAAAATGTGGAATAATAAAAAAAAATTTTGGTTCGCTCCGCTCGCCGATATAAGACGTGAAATATTCAATGTTATAAATAATCATCTTGATCGAATCATATCTAAATAAATATCAGGCTCGCTACGCTCGCAAATTCTTCATAGAAGTAAACGTGAAAGGAAAGCTAACAATACACCCCCTCAGAACTGCCCCCTCCCCATCATGTGCACTGATATATATGTACCTACATAATATTGTCAATATCTAGGTAGACTTCCTAAATTTTGGACCCCCTCTGACCGAAAATGATGGACCCGCGCATAGAAAAGACATTATCAATATTAAGATATTTGTGACGTTATTCTATTGCAATGACTTCGGTACGGCATATACGCATGACAAATATGGATAATGACCATTTCCCTGCTTCTGATTTTCTGAACTACCGATTTTGTGGTGTATACAGAGATATGGTCATTATCCATATTTTCCTCAATAATTGAGCGAAATTTTGACAAACTGAAGTAGGTACGGTAACCTGCCATATTGGCCCTACTTTCAAAGTTGTTCATATATCCATAATGTCCTAGTTTATAGAATTTCAAGTGTATGATGGATCCATATCAGGAAAGCTTATTTTGATTACACAGTGACTGTCCTATACTGAATAATATGTCGCTAAAAACGTCTAAAAACGTTGGAATCATTGCAATTTCAATAAATGAGCGAAATTTCGATAGAAATTGATGAAATTAAGTATCGATCCAGAACTTGCCCATGATTATTTATGTACCAATCAATGGATTTCTTATCGGCATTTAAATTTGCATAAAAATTATCGTGGGCGAGGCCTTGATCAAAAGAGAATTTTAAAGATTTGTACGCAAAATACGATGATTTTCCTGTTTTTCGTCATTCATAGCAAATAACATCATGCGCGTGACGTTACGAGGGCTCAGAGTTATGACGCCATATTTTCACAAACATTCAACATTGCAAAAAGTGATTATTAATAGATCGTTTTATCAAAAGCATTTTTCGTCAAAATTATTGGGCCGATTAAGAGGTTAGCGCACCTAGTCCTTTATGAAATTAAGTAATGATCCAGGTCTTGCCCATGATATTTTTTTGGACCAATCGATGGATTTTTAATCGGCCTGTTTAATACCCGAAACGTGCATGTCTGGTCCATGCTGTAAATCTATCAGGTTTTAAATGATGCTATTGAATTTAAGGACGTTTAACATTTTAAGTTCTATTAAATATCTTTTTTGTGGGCAATTCCTTGAGCGTAGATGAATTTTGAAGATTTCTGTGAAAAAATAGGATGCTTTTCCATTGCAAACAATTATAATTAATAATTCGCTGATCAAAAGCATTTTTGTCGAAATTATAGGGTCGATCTTGCGGGTAAGCGCACCTAGTCCATTCCAGTGAAGAACCTTAAAACTAGGCAGACATTGTCCTTGGGGTTTTTATTAAGGAGGTATACCAACTGAGTGGTTTAAATCATATGTATGTTTTATTGCAATGATTCCAATGCACCAAATGTGAATTTTACAAGTGATGCCGAGTCCGAAAACTATGCATATATGAAGGGCTAACTTCTAAACGTCACTTGCAAATTGATCAGAACATGTCAATGCTCAACAATACTTGAGTTTGTCACATATGAATGCTCAAAGACGCACGCTTACATCCATCCTCCCTTTCACACACTCCCTCACACACCCCCTCTCCTTCACCTGCACAAGCCCTCCCAATCTCATATACTGGAATAGGACACAGAGCGACATAGCCAAGGATTCATTAACAACTATTTCAAAAAAATAAAATTGTAAACCTCTAAGTTAGAAAAAAAAAAAATAAATGAGCACATAAAGGGCAAGGGGTGATAAGGGGGTTTCTAGGCCCAAAATAATTGCTAGTGCCGAAGATTTGAAAATATTGAAATTGATGCTAAAATTGGTAAAAAAGAAGCTTGTCTTTAATAGATTCAACATGAAAAATGTTTAATTTCAATTTTTCGTTAGAATTATCCCCTTTTGAATGACAAATATGGATAATGACCACATCCCTGTATACAGCACAAAATCGATAATTCAAAAAATCAGAAACCGAAGGCATACAAAATCAGGACAAAACAGGAACCAAAGCAAACAAACAAAAACCTCCACCATATGAAAAGAAGCGAACTCCCGATATGGGAGTGAGACCAGGTGCCCAGGAAGAGTAAGCATCTCCTGCTTGCATGCAACACCCGTCGCTTCAATTCGGTAGAACTGTCACATCCGGTTACTTCCATTTTGGAAGATATAGAGTACAATCTTTGGTTGGATGGTTCAAATGGTCTATGACAGAATATCATCCACCATTCTTGAGAGTGGAACATCATAGTGTATGACGAGTTCCCAATATCGACCGTAGAACTTCCTCAGTGACGATGTTAGTCGGTCACAAACATATACCTGACTGAGAAGCTTATCTGAAAGACGCCTAGCTCTCAGAACAAAATCCGTATATTTGGTACTTGCTCTGGCATAGCGTATCAACTGAGATATGAACACGCCATAAGCAGGTGATGAAGGGATGTTGCTACTCAGAAAAGGAAAGTTTGTAATGCTGAAATTGAAGTCGTCACGTTTGTCGTAGAGTGAGGTGTTCATGTGACCATCAGTGTCGTAGGACAACATTATGTCCAAATAGGATGCTGAATTATTTGTCTCTGTGGTTTCTTTGACTTCAAGCTCCGAGGGATAGATACTGCTCAGGTAACCCGCGAATTTTGAATTATTGATGGACAACACATCGTCTATGTATCTGTAAGTGAAGTTAAAGTCAGAAGCTAAGTATCTTTTCCCTTCAGAGACCAAAGATTGAATGAATTCAGCTTCGTACGAGTAAAGGAAAATGTCGGCAAGGAGTGGGGCACAATTGGTCCCCATTGGAATTCCGACAATTTGCTGGAAGACCTTTCCTCCAAACACCACAAAAATGTTGTCGATCAGAAAGTTTAACATCTGAATAATGTCTGTTTCAGTGTACTTATTTTCAGAATCGGACTTTTCTTTTACAAAGTAGGTTTTGTCATAGTTAACAACAATAAATTTGTATTTGCGATTACCGTTCTTACTTGTAAACGCATTACTTATAATTTTTGCGAGTCTTTCTTTCAATTTAGAATGTGGAATTGTAGTGTAAAGTGTCGAAAAATCAAAGGCTTTGATCGAATGGACTCTACTAAAATGAGTGGATTTCAGATGTTCTAAAAGTTCCTTCGAATTCTTTAAAATCCACATCTGGTTGATACCACTGCGAGAATACACTGTCGAACAATATTTTTGAAGCCCAGATTTGATTTCAGATAAAACTTTGGTGAGTAAGATCGATACAGATTTGGTAGAACATTTTGAGGAACCAGCGATGAAACGTTGTTTGTACGGATTCTTATGCATTTTAGGTATGCAGTACAAGTATGGTAAATCTAAATCTAAATTGGTAGTGTCGAAGCCAAAGGAAGTAAGAGCTGATTTGTGGTTATCTATTATTTCAGAGGCAGAAAGGTTTGTTGGGGTGTAAGTGGGATTTCCAGGTGTCGAATTTAAACCCAACTCTTTAACTAGACTGTCGAAATAGTACTTTTTGCAAGTAAATGTGTAATTATTTGAGGCTTTGTCCGCTGGTGTGATGACATAATGTTCTTGGAGGTAGGTGAGCTCTGAGATAACATCAGGGTCTTTAAATATAGACACGAATCTGGTGTTCACAGTTGATTTTAATCGGTTAATTCTAGATAAAAGTAACCCTCTGATTGATTTTATCCATTCGGAAAGGGTGTCGAGCTGTACATCCTCTTTCTTTGCCCAACGTCTTGCATATTCCTCACAAGAGTCCATGATAATTTTGACATTTTGGTTCCATGTAAAGGACATACTTTCTCTGTATTTGGGACCCTTTTTTAACAATTCTCTCAACTTGTCGTTCTTGACTATACTAAGGTCACCAGTAATAACGTGTCCACAAGGAGAGTAGTTGAAATCCGATGAAGAACATTCGCAGGGAAGTGGATGTAGTGAGGGATTACTTAAATCAATACACTGCAGGAATCGTTTGTAATTGTAAATTTTAGATGCAACTGTTGGTGTGTAGCTATAGGAAATACAAGGAGTTTCTTTTCTTTTGAAATATGGTGGGATTTTTTCTGTGACAGTTTTGTGATTCAAAATTTGACCAAGATTCAAGTTATCAATACCTTTGTTTGCAAATCTTACTTTAATGAAAGGGCGGTTTGTTTTCTCATCTGATTTATCTGATCTAACTGCTTGAAATAAACGAAAAGTATAAATGTCCAATATGACTCCTTGTAGTCTGTATTCTGGGGAACGTGTATCGGTAATTGTGAGGTCCTTCGTATAATCGTAGATTTCGTGCAACTTCCGTAAAGGAACAGAGTATAATTTGGTACGAATATATTGCAGGCCTAGAGGCTCATTCAAAAATGGAACCAAGTCATCGAAGGAGAAACTATGTATCTCAGGCCTATTGTATTTTCGAATGCCATGACTTCGAGGTCTTCTTTGTTGTCTGTTGAATAAGCTAGTCACATTTACCGATTGACAACCGGGACTTGATAAGTTTCCTATAGTGGTGATGTTATCGTTGCACCCATAGGGCGCTGCAGTGTTAAGATTTTTTATCCAGAACTCTTCTCTGTTGCGACGGAAAGGTGTGCTCAAATTGGGATTGTTTGTGGGGTGATATATTTTCTCCAGGATTCTGACTCTCACAGATAAAACCGAATGATCGGCCTGGTCAAAATGTCGGTAAAGGAGTTGACTTCCTTTATTATTTATTTTTGACCGGTGTCCTGACATTCTGGTTCGGAGCTTACCTTTGGTTTCACCCACATAAATCAAATCATATTATACCAAATCACCCATAAAACCGGAATCAAATCAAATTATACCAAATCACCCATAAAACCGGAAATGAACAAAAAATCAATATTTTTTCACATGTGATAGCAAAATTAGACTTGGCCACATCAAAACAACAAGCTCATATTTTTTCTGTATATCCGTATAAGTATTTTGTAAATGCTGTGTAAGTATAAATCTGTTGTTTTCGTGTGGCCACATAGAAAACGGAAGGAAATCAATGACTGATACCATGCGAGCGGGTCGTTTTGGAAACAGAAAAACACATTTTAACTTCTATAACACAAGAATTATCTGAGTTAAATCGATACAATTCAATAGATTTTGTTCTGTTGTTAGTGGTGATATTGATTATTTTTTTCCCACATGCAAGAAATCACATGATATAGACAAAAATGTCTTTAAAATGTTTATTATCCACGTAACGTTGCGGACATGCAGGACGACAGAATGACGTCATACTGAATATATGACGTCATATATGTTCGAGGCTTTGATTTTGCTTGTATTTTGCGAAAAAAAAAAATCTTCATATGCATATAATGTAATAATATGAAATAATATAAAATATGATTTGCCGTCCACGAGATGTACTTATTTTTTTGCAAATTCGGGGGGAAAAATATCTGCCGTGTCTCATTTCCGACTGAGAAAAAAACCTTCCTTTTTATTGAACATGTTTTATAGAAAATATGTTGTCAATATTAGCTTAAATACAGCGCGTCATTTCACGGCAACGGACATTCTGCGAGTGTTGTGTACATACATGTATATCGATATTGTTCACGCCTTGTAGTTGTACATAAATCATTTACAGTAGCATATTCTGTATCTTCATAATTTTTTTCCTTCATTTTTTTCAATAATGTTAATTTAAATCATTAAAAGTGCAATCCACGAAATTTGTATACATAAAAAAAAAGAATCATCATCTTAATTCAATGAGAATTTATTTTAATATATGTTGATCATTTCAGTCAGCATAAAATCAGTAAGTAATTAAAATTCAGCTCTCTTTAATTCGTAATCTATGTAGTTTACGAAATAAAGAGAGCTGAATGTTAATTAGATTGTAAAATGATGCAAGCAATACAGTAGAAATTATTGAGTGCTGAACTGGAGGGTGTTGTAGGTGGCGCTATGATAAACAATATTGATAGCAAATAAACCTTATCAGTGTAGAAAAGTATTGAAATGCATTGTTTACATGTTTGTTTACAGCGGCCGATCTCTTTTATACGTTGTTTGTACATAATTATTTGTTTATCTTTGTTTGTATTTATTATCTTTAATATCTTAACTTTCATATTTAATCGTAATTATCGTCATAATTGTACTTTTAATAGCTTTATTTATCAGTTTAATTACATCGTTGTTTCATAACCTAATTAGTATTCATAGAAATGTCGATCCCTAATTAATTATGTATGTATTGGCCGATCATTCCAACTGACCAATCAGAGGCCGCGACCTTTGTTTACATCGTGTCGATCCTTGCCTGAGGGTATAAATAGAGCCCCGATTTTTGAATATCAGATTAGTTACATTGCGATGCTAGGATGACATGCTACTTGTGCTTCTTTTGGATTTATTAAGAGATTAGAATTGGGATGCTATTAGGAAGATGTAGTGATGTGATTTCTTTTCTTAAACTGGATTTTGTACATAGTGTAAATAAAATGTCAACTTTATTACTTTGTCTCACTTCAACAACACTTGGATAATTCTCGTCTGGGACGAGTGTGGATTAATACTTTGTCGTTTGGGATGGCTGGAATTCTCGTCTGGGACGAGTGATATCAATACTTTATACAGTAACTTATCGTCTGGGACGACAAGTTTGCAGATTGTCTAAGAAAGACACGCTACCAAAGATTTGTCTAAGATAGACACGCTACCAAAATTACTACGCATTCAAGGCTACGCTACAAGTGGTGGCAGCGGTGGGATAGAATTCACTGGATTTTATTGTGCATTTATTTTTCTGTGTGTGAAAATTTTATTTGTGGATTTTAAAGGTAAAGTATTGAATTCTCAAACGGTAAAGTATAGTGCTTACATAATTTCATTATTTGCTAACGCTGAATTTCTTTTCCAGTATTTTCAAATTTCAGGTTTTTACCTTGGGATTTACAGTGTGTATTAGTGCGCGATTCATTTTGGAATTTATACCGTGTGTAGTGCGCGATTCATTGTGGAATTTATACCGTGTGTAGTGCGCGTTTTGTGTATATTCCGTGTGTTAATTTTGTGACTTACGTGTGAAAATTTTATGTAAGAAGTGCGCGATTATTTTTCTGTGTTAATTTGCGAATATTCAGTGTTTATTTGTGCGCGACATATTTTGTGTTGTGATCAGTGTCGTGTATTTTATATATTTTCCGAGTGTTGTGTTCAATTTATAGTGCGTGATTTACGTGATTTTTTCTGTGTTACTCGGCAATTTGTGAAAAAAAAAAATGGAGAGTGAAAAAGTTCTAGTGCGAGTGTATGAAATTACTGACAAAGGGTTCTGGCATTTTGTGAGAACAGTGCGTGCAAATACCAGAGTAGAATGTGAAAATTGTTTTGCAGTTTTCCCGAAGTGCTTGTACAGTGACCGTACAAAGAAATGTGAAGTGTGTGGCGGAAATGTACGTGAATTTTAAAGTTCAGTGTGACGTGCAAATTCGAGCATTTTTCGGTGTGTAAATATTTTCTGTAGAAAAACGAGTTTATATGTTATTTCATATGATTTTCTGTGCGAATTTTTGTCATCTTAGTGTATATAATTTTTAGTGCCCGTCGTGAAAAAAAAAAACCAATTGTGGAGTTGTTTGTAGTGTTTGCGTTAATTGTTCACTCTTTTGTAATTATCGATATCATGTTTACGGGGGATAAAACCTCCTATACCCCTCGCGACATGGACACGACAGAGGGAATGTCAGATCAGATAATTAGTGACACGCCCAGGACGCCGGAATGTCCAATCAGAGAAACGCCGTCAACAGTGCGACGGAATTTACTAAAAGAGTTTGAAAACGCCGATGAAGACTTGACATGTGTAAAAGGTGTAGGGAATGAGCCTAATTATACGAGCACACCTTTACCTGGTCATTTAAGCGATCAATTAACGTACGAATACACAACAGAACCCGGTTGGTGTAAATTTGTCGCTATGTGGATTGTGACAATTTTCCTAGGAAGTGGGGTACTGTTTGCGTTATATCAGTATTTTCCCGGATATATGCTACTGTGTCTGACAAAGGAAATTTTGATTTCTGGTGGTTTGTGTATTTTATGCATTATTCTCGTGAGCATAATTGTGAAACTAGTGTCCAGAAACACTAAACGGACTCCGAACAATCCAAATACTAGGAGATCGACTCCTAAACGTGAACCGAGAAGAAATGTGACGTTTCGCTCACCTGATACTTTTACAAGCGATCAGTATCAACCAAGGGACGCTACTCGTGATGACAAACGTACATGTACAGTCACTCAAATTGGTGTAAAACGAACGTTTAAGGGCGACGGTGACGACATTTGGAGCGAATTTATTCGTTATTTTGAGAATATAGCAGAATTAAATCTGTGGAGTGACGAGAGAAAACGTAAAGTGTTATTTACTGTGTTGCGTGGTCAGGCCGAAACATATGCGTACGGATTGTCAGATTTTCAACGTAGTGATTATGCTAGTTTGAAAAGTGCTTTAGACGAACGATTTGGACACCGTGCAATGAAAGAAAGTTATGTGACCGAAGCCAAACTGCGTAGAAAACGAGATTCTGAGTCATTCCGTGATTTTGGTCAGGCTATAGAGGATTTATACCGTCGAGCGTACCCTAATAATAGAGAATATGTAAAAGAAAGTAGTATGAAAACTTTCATGGATAATTGTAGTGTTGACGAGGATTTTAGACTCGCAGTGAAACGTACGAGACCGAAAACTTTACAGGATGCAATAACGGCATCTATGCAGGAAGAGTGTATTCGTTTGACTGAAAATAGGAAGTCAAAACGTGAATATAAACCACCTGTTTTTGGAGTGAACAAACCTCGCGAAACGACTAATATTAACGGAGAAGTGAAATCTGAAAGGCGAGAGTACAACGGATCGAAGAGATACTGTTGTAAGTGCAAAACGCCCGACCATTCATACCAAAATTGCCCTACAAAAAGTGCAAATGGACGTAACACGTACAGACAGAGACCTTTAAACATGAACGGACCGAGGCAGTAGGCCGTGCGTCGGTCAGTGCGCCTAATAGGCCTAGTACAGATGTGAAATCAAGTGTTTTATGTAAGGAGACACAGACGAACAGCCATTTACCCAGTGATTTTCAACGTAAAACGGAGCTTATGCATTCAAACTTGAGTGAAATTAAAGTGAAAGGAAAACGTGGAATGAGAGTAAATGGATTAGTAGAAGGAACACCTTTAGAATGGAAAATTGACACAGGTTCAATGAATACATTTATTACCGAGGATGTTTATTATAGTATCATCCCAGAGCACAGACCTGTACTAGAGAGGGCAATACGAAAATTCGAAACAGCGGACGGAAGTGAATTAAAGCTGTTAGGAACTGCAAGGATGCTACTAACATTTGGTGATGTGAACATTTATTTTCGAGTGTATGTAGGAGACGTGAAGAGTAATCTACTAGGACAAGATTTTATGACGAAGTATAAGTGCCATTGGGAATATCGCAGTGATTCTTTAGTGATTTGTGAAATGCCATTTGCCGAGGAAGGGCGTGGTTGTAATGTTGTGACTATTGGAGATAGTGTTGTACCGCCGAAACATGAATGTGTATTGAGTTCGAAACTAAATCGTAAATCTGATATCAGTGAAGGAATATTATTGCCTTTGAAAAGGTTTATCCATACATATGGATTAGTGTTAGCACATGTGCTTGTAAACGCGAAAAACAATGTGTTTTATGTGCGCGTTTTTAACCCTGGTGACCGTAAAGTATGCATCAAGGGGAATACACAAATAGCGATATTGGCACCAGTTAATTTCATCAGTGATCCATTGGAACAGGAGTCAGTGTGTCGTATTCAGGAGAGTGAGAATTCGGAAGAATTGCCAGAGTTTTTAAGCGGTGTGTATTATGGATGTAGAAATCTTTCAACAGATGAAGCTGAACAGTTTCGAAAGTGTAAAATTCTACGTAAGCGAAAACGCGCGTTCGCTTATCCAGATCAACCGCGAGAGCGAGCGAATTTTAAGGAACAAGTCCGAGTTCCTATTTTCAAGAAAGGGAGATTGGACACTGATAAGAAGCGAAGGGTGATCGAGAAATCGTTAAGCCCGTGGTCAGCGCCAGTTGTGTTGGTGCAAACGATAGATAAACGATGGAAATTATGTGTAGATTACAGACGTTTTAATTCGAAAAATGTTACGGATGATTTTCCGAATCCCAAAGTAGCAGTAGATTCAAGTGATTCAAATGGATCGAAGTTTTGTGGTTCAAAAGTGACGTATCAAACCGATTCTAAGTCGCGATCCAATAAAAACGCGAAACGAAGAAGAAGAAGACCAGCGAAGGCCAAGCGAATTAAGCAACTATCGGAAGTGTTGTCGTTTGAGAATATACGTAAACATCAACAAAGTGACGAAGATCTGTGTGATTTTCTACGTATTATCGAGAATGGAAGTGATAAACAGCCGTGTGAATCATTATACGCAAATGGATTTGAGTACAAGTTTTATTATTCAAGGTGGAATGCGTTGTGCTTATCAAATGGCGTATTGTGTATCAAGTGGATTGACGGAAACGGTGAGAGGCTGAGAATTTGTGTTCCTCAGACCTTACGTGACGTTGTATTGTGGCATATGCATAATTCATCTACGACAGATCATGTAGGAGTCAGACGAACGTACACAGAAGTGAATGCTAGCCAGTATTATTGGCCACATTTAAGAAGACATGTGCATAAATACGTGTGCGCGTGTGAAAAGTGTGAAGTAAGGAGAAATATTCCATGGGTAAGGAAAAAATGCATGAATCCAGCTTTTGGAATTAATAGACGCGAGGAAATAAAACCGTCAAGTTGTGTGCGAAGACATGATACATCTTCAAGGAAGCTGTGTGATTCTGTGAGATTCGAAACAGATTTAATTTGCGAGCGGAAATCGAAAAATTGTGATAAAAGTGATCGAGTATTACCGATTCAACCAACAACAAAGTTAGCAGGAACCTTAGATGACAACATGAATTACAAAACAGAAACCATCGGATTTACATACCAAGACGAACAACGGATGTAGGATGTTATCACGGACGTATCCAGGAATCCCCGTGATAAAGAAGATACCGATGTCTGGATGTAGGATAGTGTCACGGACGTATCCAGGAATCCCCGTGATACAGAAGAAAGTGATGTGTTATAAAAAAGGAGGATATCATCACGGACGTATCTAGGAATCCTGTGATAAAGAAGATTCGATAAAAATGTGAAATTTGGATATGACTACGGATTCATACTTTCCCGTAGTCTGGAAGTGTTTAAGATGTGTATGGCAGAGGATTCTATCACGGACGTATCGAGGAATCCCCGTGATACAGAAGAAACTGATGAATTGACGAGAAGGATATTATCACAGACGTAACGAGGAATCCCTGTGGTAAAGAAGATGGACGTACAAACCAAAAGATGCCTATAGATGACGGACGATGATACTTTATAGACTATGAACATTTTACGAACTTTGAACTTTTCAAATATATGATTTGATGCACTATTGACATTTATGATATTTTGACATTGCATTTGTATTTTGATTGTATATTTTTCATACTTTTCTAATGATATTTTGTACTTTTGTTTGCCAGGGGTCAAACTTAAGCGGGGGGCAGTTGTAGAAAAGTATTGAAATGCATTGTTTACATGTTTGTTTACAGCGGCCGATCTCTTTTATACGTTGTTTGTACATAATTATTTGTTTATCTTTGTTTGTATTTATTATCTTTAATATCTTAACTTTCATATTTAATCGTAATTATCGTCATAATTGTACTTTTAATAGCTTTATTTATCAGTTTAATTACATCGTTGTTTCATAACCTAATTAGTATTCATAGAAATGTCGATCCCTAATTAATTATGTATGTATTGGCCGATCATTCCAACTGACCAATCAGAGGCCGCGACCTTTGTTTACATCGGGTCGATCCTTGCCTGAGGGTATAAATAGAGCCCCGATTTTTGAATATCAGATTAGTTACATTGCGATGCTAGGATGACATGCTACTTGTGCTTCTTTTGGATTTATTAAGCGATTAGAATTGGGATGCTATTAGGAAGATGTAGTGATGTGATTTCTTTTCTTAAACTGGATTTTGTACATAGTGTAAATAAAATGTCAACTTTATTACTTTGTCTCACTTCAACAACACTTGGATAATTCTCGTCTGGGACGAGTGTGGATTAATACTTTGTCGTTTGGGATGGCTGGAATTCTCGTCTGGGACGAGTGATATCAATACTTTATACAGTAACTTATCGTCTGGGACGACAAGTTTGCAGATTGTCTAAGAAAGACACGCTACCAAAGATTTGTCTAAGATAGACACGCTACCAAAATTACTACGCATTCAAGGCTACGCTACATAAGCATACTTATGAATTTCTTAATTGATCTCTTTTTTTATGTAAAATCAACATGATTGTATATTTACAATGTATACAATCATGCGGTGATGGATCTAGGGTCTCGGAGAAAGGGGACCGGATACAAGTTTTAAAGAAAATTGTTCATAGAAAATAGGAAGATAAGAATCAAGAAAATGCTTATATAAATTACTGAATGGTACTGTAGCCAAGGATCAATCCTCACAGGAGCTCGATGCCAACGATCCACAAGAATATCCGCCCCTATTTTCCTTCTTTATCTTTGACTAAAGAGATATGGGAAGGGCGGGTGTCATTGCATGAGGGTGGTTGGCATCGAACTCCTGCGTCTATCCTAAGTCAATGCGTATGTATACACGTATTTGAATTATTCATCTATTTCAATATTTTATTTTTTTATTTATTTTTTTTATAAGGGGTGCATCAAAAGGGTTATTTTGAAATTGAGACATGCGAGGTAATTCTTGAAACTTGCGAGCGGTAGCTAGCCAGCGAATTTTTTACTTGAGAATACAAGAAAAACAAAAGGTTTCTATTAGAAAAGCAAATGTTGACCTCCACACAGAGGGCATCGGAGCCCACTCATACCCCTCTAAATTCGCAATTCAATCAAATTAGCAAAGACATTAGAATACAAAGGAAGCTGAAAAAGCATCAAATTGTGCCAAACAATTCTGAATCAATGACTTTGTGCGAAGGGAGGGGGGGGGTTCGTTTCCCTCTTCATCTGGGCTGATCGTCTGGGGATAAATCGGACGAGAAAAAAAATAGAGTCGGAAAAGGGGAAGGGTTAAATACGGGTCTGCTGGCCGGATTACCGGAAATACACATACTTTTTGTAAAGGCCTTAATATGTCACTTAAGATTTCAATAAGTTAAAAAAGGGGTGTCCCAATTACCACTCATTATATTGTAGTAAAGGCTACCATGTATATATACTAGTATTATATCGTGATATTGATAGTATATCAACACAATTAATAGCCTAAATAGTATTAGAATATAAGAGCTAATTACCTACAGACAACGGTACATTACAATGTGATCGTAACGTTATATGACGTCAAAATCGATGTAAAATATAGCTGACCATCCTGTTTTCAAATTAGTGCAGAATCACAACGGGATGTCCGATTCTCAAAATTGAAATTGATTTATACTCTGTAAATCCTTTATTTTCAATGTTCAATGTTTGTCCCAATTTTGGAATTGGGCCGATTTTGGCCCTTACCGCCCCTTGCCCTTTCAGTGATTGATGAATGAATAGGTATGAAAGTAAATTAATAGATATATGAATAAACGGATTTAAAGGAAAATAAATAAGAAATGGGGAAGACATATCTAAGAAGCGAAACTTGATAAACAGGGAATTCAATGTACCACTATGTTGCTGTAGTCATTTATATCTTTTATTGAACCGGGGGGGGGGGATTCTTA
This sequence comes from Pinctada imbricata, assembly GCA_033119305.1. Classification (NCBI taxonomy): domain Eukaryota; kingdom Metazoa; phylum Mollusca; class Bivalvia; order Pterioida; family Pteriidae; genus Pinctada; species Pinctada imbricata. Next base: position 62,101,908 of record VSWD01000003.1, read on the forward strand.
ACTTCCTCTACATCAAACTTTGTTGTATTTAAAACAGATATTTGCACCCCTCCTCAACCAAAATGCACAATCGAAAGGCTTACAAATGTTTGGAAAAGAAATATGGAAAAACTGACTGTGACAAGACCACAAATGAGTTAAAGAAGATCCAGACGATAATCTCAAAAGCACTCACAATAGAGCACTTAAACGAGCATTGACGGACCCCTAGCAAGCTAGAAGTGGGACAAGGTGCCCGGGAGGAGTAAGCATCCCCTTTTGGCTAGCCGCACCCGCCGTCGATATTCACGCACGAAAATGAAATAGATATAGAAAATACATGCACTGTCTGAAGTTATGTCAATATAGAAAGCACTGTGGCGACCATGTTAGGAAAAAATAGTCAAAACACTGACTGTCAAACCCCTCGCGGGGAATATTTTTACGGGCTCCACACGGCAAAGGGCATAAGTGTGACACAAATGAGTTAAAGAAGATCCTGACGATAATCTCAACAGCATTCACAATAGAACACCAAAATTGTGGAATTTGTTAAGAAGATGGACACACAGGTAATACTTAATACTAAAAAAAAATTATGAATCGCAAGCGATATAATTCCCCTACCGACATTAATCCATGTCCTGCAACTCTGCCTTGACCTGTACTTACACCAAAAGATGAATCCCACATCAAAGTAAGTTCAATATGTACACTAGAAAAGGTCTGGAAAACAGAGACTTCATCAAATTTGCTAGAGGCTATATCTTGTGTAAGTACAGGACAATCAAACCAAATCAGTTTCATATTATAATTTATCTTACATACCAAGAATCAGCTCAATATCTACAACGTTACAGCCAAGAGAAGTCCAGAAACTGAGCATTTCATAAAATTTGCTAAGTGCAAGGGCCATAACTCCTGTAAAAATGGGTCAACAGAAAAGAAACTCAAACTTGATCTGTATAACACCAAGATGTATCGACATATAATTTTGTTTTTCAGTATCTGCGAAAACATGGGAAAAACGGAAAACTGAGAATTTTTTAAAATGTATTAGGTCCAAGGAACATAACTCCTGTAAAAATAGGTCAATCTAATTGAAACACGAACTTGATCTGTATCACACTGTGATATATTCGCATACCAAAAATATTTTCAAAATCTGCAATACCATGGAAGAAAAGTCCGGAAAACTGAGAATTTCATGAAATTTGCAGAGTCCAGGGGCCATAACACCTGTAAATATGGGTCAATCAAAACAAAACTCAAACTTGATCTTTATCGCACTAATATGTATTCACATATAAAAAATAATTTAAATATCTGCTTAAACATGGAAGAAAAGTCTGGAAACCTGAGAATTTCATGAAATTTGATATGTCTACTGGTCGGGCACATATTATCGCCACTTTTTAAAATATTTTTTGCTCTAAAATCTCTATTTCTTCGTGAAATTCAATAAAATTTGCACAAAAGGAAGAAGAACCCTTGATACACATTTCGTCAAATTTTCATGAAAATATGAATGACAAATACGGATAATGACCATATCCCTGTATAAAGCACAAAATCGATAATTCAGAAAATCAGAAACCGAAGGCTTACAAAATCAGGAACCAAAGCAAACAAACAAAAACCTCCACCATATGAAGAGAAGAGAACTCCCGATATGGGAGTGGGTTCTTGTTTATCGTTGATTATATCTGTTGTTGTTTATCGGTGATTTGTGAACGTCAGGGTTGGGCCAAGTTTGAAAGAATATAGGGCACATATTATCGCCACCTACACCTGTTCTTACTGAAAATCTTGCACGTTTTCTACAAAATTGATATTATTTGTATCTTTGAATTTTCTTTTTTTTTCGTCTGTGAAAAATTTATACAAAAAAAATTCAAAAACCAAAGAGATATAGGAAGATGAAGATGAGAGGCGGGGGAAATACATTCAGATTTACTCCCTTTCTGTCATAAAATTCAGTATTTGCAGGTTATGAGATTATTTGAAATTTTGTATACCGTTTTATGTGTTATAGATGTAATTATGGTGAAAAAATTAAATTTCTACATCAACAATATCCGGAGATATAAATGAAGTGGCGATAATATGTGCGCGGCGATAATATATACCCGACCAGTAAGGGTAATAACTCTTGTTAATATAGGTCAATTGGGACAAAACTCAAAATAGATCTGTATCACATTGAGATAAACTAGTTCAATATATGCATTGACAGCAAACAAAGTCTGGAAAACTAAAGTGTGACGGACAGACGGACGGACGGAAAGACAAACGGGGTGGAAACTATAAGTCCCCTCCGGCGAGCCGGTAGGGGACTAATAAGAAGATCAAAACACAATGAATACTTAATACTAAACACCGATAAAGAGGAAATTAACATAAAAAAATAATTCAATAATAAAGAAAACAATTAGAACTATCCCGAGTTGAGACGAGATCATTGCCCGGTAAAAAAGTGAACACCCCTGCTTGCAATCAAAACTCGTCGTGTGTTACATTTGTCTTAACTAATTTCATGTTTCACTCCAGGATACTCTGAATAAATGATACAAGTGTTAGATTTTGTCAAAGTGTTTCTAAAATTGGTATCAAATCCAACGTTCCCCTGTTTAAGCAATGTTACATATAAGCTGTACACCCCCTCCATCATCTCCTATTCCAATAAATTTTATACTTATCTCACATTCTTCTTCGATACAACGCTGTCAAGGACACTGCTGCACCAATTCTCTAGTGACTTTTATCCCCTCATTCTATTGTTTTTTTTTCTTGTTCAATATATAATTAATTACAGAGTAGGGGGAGGATATAACAGAGGCCGCTACTATCTCATTTTTTATCTCAGGGCTGCATTTACACTTTATCTTATCAGCAACTCTTTATATGTAGTAGTTTTATACATAGGATTGCTTATGCTCCTTAAGGAGTTCACGTTCATGTGACGTGCATAGATAAATAATGACAAACAAAACTCGGGTACATGGTAAAAATGGCAACGCAATTCTATATAATTAATATGTACGTTCCAGTCGCAAAAAAACCCCAATGCTTTAGAGGGAATCGGATTCGTCTCAAGGATCTAGAAGGAAACAACCCCCCCCCCCAAAAAAAAAAAAATTATGAAGTACTCTTAAATTTCAATTTTATGCATACTTAGCAAATATCAAATCATTCTGCTATACAACGCTTTCAAAGACGTTCAAGTGCATCACCCTTCAAGCGACTTTAAAAATATATATTCAGCCATTTCTTAGTTCTTTTTTCATCCTTCATATATTACCCTAGGAGAGAACAGTTGCGGATATTTCAGGGGACTAATGAAAACACCATATTTTTGCTCTATACATTGCTGCTGTGTGGTAAAAAACGATTAAAAGATCTTCATTTTACAAATGAATCGATTTAGATACCAAACTAAAATTCCCCCAGTTTTGGATTTCCTAGATCGTGTCGTAAGGTTAATAATTTTTAACGCACAGAAAGAGACCCAGTGGTACAAGGAACGTCAAATCACAGAGAAACATAAAACATAAATGACTACACATAAACCAACGAGACCAATGGGTAAACGGTGCCGACTTAGGACGCCCATCTGCCATGTCAGTAGCAGACGGTGTTGTTATCCTGAATTATGTGCGAAAAACCCTCCCACTTTTCCTATTACCCAGAGGTCTCGAAGAACGTACAATTGTTGTGTAAATGTTTGGAAAAAAAAACAGACAGAGACAAGACCACAAGTTCCACAGAACACGGAAGTCAGCTATGACCATCTCTAATGCAATTGCGGAAAGCAAGGTAGATGCATTATAGTTTGTGCTGTTAAAACGGAAAGAAAAACATATGAAGCAGATTAACCAAAAGAGAGTAATTAACATGGTTGATGCGCAGCACAAATTGATATCTACAGCACCATCTAATATGGATTCTTTAAAATCATCTATTGACAAATCAAACCGAACTTGTCAATTTCCTAAAACTATGAGAGACCTGAAGACAAAGTATCAAAGCACCTTTCAATCTGACAGTTTCGTGAAAATCTCAACTTCTTAGCATGCACATACGAGGGTTGTCCCAGAAAATCGTAGACATCGGCAATAAGAAAGTTCTATAGGGCTAAATTTCTATAAACTTTGCACTGATAAATTTGACATACAAATCGGCTTCTGTACATGAAAAATCAATAATTCATCTTTATAGGAAAATTTTTATAGAAGAAATAAGATTTAGAGTGACGTTCACCGGCGCATGATATGTAACGTCATGGATTCCAGCGACTGCGGTTAAGAATATGCCTAAAGGAAGCAACTCATAAATTCATCTCATATATTTGATAATAGACTTTGGCACCCATTGAGCAGAAACGAGATACATACTTAATCCACTTGACAGGATTTTCTGCACAGTAAATTTACTTATATGGACCCTCTCTTCTATTTCTTTTACTGTTTGATGTCGGTCTTCATCAATGACGTTTCTGGCCAAATTTACCGTCTGAATATCGTCCCTCTCCGTGTGCCCTTGTTTAGTTTTTTCTGTCAGTTCGTCGGCAAATCTCTTGTTCATACATGTATACTAATACTCTGCTTACATTTCCATACTTTTCTGATGTTTTAATTTCTTACTTTGTCTAAAAAGGGATCAATACACGATCAACACAATATCTTAGTACCATTTACTGCTCCGCTAATAAATTTGACGTCGCCGTCTTTCGAATGAATGATGAGGGATTGCTTTATAAATTCCTTCATAATTAAATTGTTTATTACGTCATTGACGAAAATATAGCATGTATGTACCCGCTAAAATCAGTTCTTTCTGTTTATTAGACTTTTAGCACTATTTATACATGCACTGATAAGTATTCAACAGGTTTTATTATCAATTTTTTTTGGCGCATGAAAATTTCGGACTGCTCTGGTACGGTCCAACCGCTCTTCTAATAATTTAATTCATTTTCAATATTAACGGCAGATTTCAACACCATTAACATTCTATACTTCCCAGATACTGCAATTTACATCTGGGAAAATCTTGTTCAGATTTAACGCTAAATAAAGGAATTGTGAGCAATGTCTACGTTTTTCTGGGACAATCCTCGTACATAAAGTCCACGTAACTACGTTATTACTGCTAACCGATGACATGACATTCTGACGTAGCGTAATTACATTACGTCAATATTAACCATACTATGTAAGAGATCACTGACGTATGGAAGTTTTTAAGTACGTAATGAATATAAATTAAATGGATTCAAATTGATCGTTCTACGGTTTAAATCGGGTTTTCGTAGTGTTCCACCAATGTAAACCGGAAGTGTTCCGAATTTCCCTCTAATCGATGAACTGATAAACATCGAAATTTTGATGGAATCTTACAGCTGTGTTGTAATCTAAAACGTCCTCAAATTCAATAGCATCATTTAAAATCAGAAATTTTCAGCATGGACAAGACTTACATATTTTGTGTACTTAATGTTAAGGTTATACATAATGTGTACAGAACTACACCTGTAACACTGCAAAACAGCATTTGTCCTATTCATTTACACGTGTCGCCTTCAAGAGGACTGAGTCCTATATTAACCTAATTAAGCTTAGGTTACACCGTAAAAAAAGATAAGAAATAATTATTTCGGGTGATGTTATTATCAAATTAACGTGTGTACAACTCTCCTACTTTAGCGGATAGACAGAGTTTTTCTAAGATAAACAGCTTTTGTAGAGAATGACAGCATGCGCCATGCCTCCCGTCGCAAGTTCTGTCAGTGTCCATTGTGGAAAAGGTTCAATTTTCAATAGTTATGAGTGAATTAATGTCAAATTTAAAAGCCTTAATGGAAATACAAAAATTGTATTCGAATAGTCCAGAAAATCTCTACAAAATATAGCAAAGAGCTTATTGACGAGGAAAAAGAAAATCGGACAAATAGACGGCAACAAAAACACACCGCAATAGAAAAAAGGACGACGCTGATCGAATGAACAATCTCCATATCTCTATGGAAGAACCAAATTCATTGTAGACAAACATCATAACATCCCAAGGGTAAACATAGAGAACACGTTAACATCAAGAGAGAAGAAGGGAAAAGGAACATCAAAGAAGACATCAAAACACTGAGCATAAAAGATCACACATAAACCAACGAGACCAATAGGCAAATATGACAGATATGGATAATGTTTATTTCACAATGTACAGCACAAAATCGATATTAAAAAAAATCATAAACCGAAGACATGGGAAATTATCTACAAACAAAGAGGTGGCATATTTGCCGAGTTATCAGCATTAACATGAGAACGTTACTAAAATTCATTTTAGGTGGCACAGACTCAAACTGATTACTAGTACATAAACATTATCATTCAAAATTGCAATTCTATATCACCAAATGTATGTTTGATGCTTTATTTTGTGCTCTATTGTGAGTGCTGTTGAGATTATCGTCAGTACTTCTTTAACTCAGTTGTGTCACACTTATGCCCTTTGCTGTGTGGAGCTCGTAAAAAAGTTCCCCGCGAGGGGTTTGACAGTAAGTGTTTTGAATATATTTTCCTGACATTGTCGCCATAGCACTTTCTATATAGACAACGCCAGACAGTGCATGAGCTTCATATATTGTTTTTATTTTCGTGCTTAAACATAGACGGCGGGTTCGGCTAGCAAACAGGGGATGCTTACTCCTCCCGGGCACCTGGTCCAACCTCTGACTTGCTAGGGGTCCGTCGATGCTTTATTTTGTGCTCTATTGTGAGTGCTGTTGAGATTATCGTCAGGATCTTCTTTAACTCTTAAGTATAAAAACTTATTGTGTAAGTTGTTAAGAAGATGGAAACACTGGTAATACTTAAAACTAAAATAAGAAGATCAAAACACAGTGAATACTTAATACTTAACATCGATAAAGAGGAAATAAACAAAAAAAAAATTAAATAATAAAGAAAACAATTAGAACTATCCCGAGTTGAACGAGATCAGTGCCCGGAGAAAAGTGAACAACCCTGCTTGCAATCAAAACTCGTCGCGTGTTGCATATGTCCTTAATAATTTCATGTTTCGCTCCAGGATACTCTGCAAAAAGTGTTTGCCTTTGTCAAAGTGTTTCTAAAATTGGTATCAAATCCAACGTTCCCTGTTTAAGCAATGTTACATATTAGCTGTACCTCCCCCCTTCCTCCATCATCTCCTATTCCAACAAATTCTATACTTACGACATTTCACATTCTTCTTCGATACAACGCTGTCAAGGACGCTGCTGCACCAATTCTATAGTGATTTTAGAAATATTTATCCCTCATTTTATCGTTCATTTTCTTGTTAAGTATATAACTAATCAAAGAGTAAGGGGAGGATATAACAGGGGCCCCTACTATCTCATGTTTTATCTCTGGTCTGTATTTACACTTTATCTTATCAGCTCCTCTTAACATGTACTAGTTTTATACGTAATATTGCTTATGCTCCTTATGGAGTTCACGTTCATCTGACGTGCATAGATAAATAATGACAAACAAAACTCGGTTACAGGGTAAATATTTTTCTTCCAAAATGGCAACGCAATTCTATTCAGTGAATATATACGTTCCAATCGCAAAAAAAAAAACACAATGCTTTAGAGGGAGTCGGATTTCTCTCGAGTATCTAGAAAATAACGACCTCCCTCCCCCCCCCCCAAATATAAAAAACTCTTAAATATGTTAAATTTCAATTTTATGCATACCTAGAAAAAATCAAATCAATCTGCTATACAACGCTTTCAAGGACGTTCAAGTACATCACCCCTCAAGCTACTTTAAAAATATATATTCAGCCATTTCTTAGTTTTTTTTCATCCTCCAGTCCATATATTACTCATTTGGGAGTAGAGTTGCGGATATTTCAGGGGACTAATGAAAACTCGATATTTTTGCTCTATATATTGCTGCTGTGTAGTAAAAACGACTAAAAAATCTTCATTTTACAAATAACCAATTTAGATACGAACCTAAAATTCCCCCAGTTTTGGATTTCCTAGATCATGCCGTAAAGTAAATAATTCTTAGAAGCTGATTGGTTATGGAATGTGTTCTTACCTTCGAGAAAATTTCAAACCTCATTCAATGCACCCAACATGCGTTTCGGATAGCAAATCCCCATCAGTGACTCATCAAGCCAAAACGACAAGCAGGCACAGCCAAAACTCACCTCTGTAGCGCCCTCTGGTTTTATTAAATATAAACCATTGCAATTACTTTGCAGAGAGTACACAGCTCCAAACTGCCAGCAGGGTCGACTCAGCAGCAGAGCAAAAAAAAAAAAAAAGAAAAAAGAAAAAATCGGTGATCAAAATAGCATAGAAGGGATGGTGCGCATATGCCATCCTCCTTTAATTTCGATGTTATCAGGTTTGTATGTGATTTGGTGTTACATGTAGTTGTGTTTTTGTGTCCCTTTCTTTGCGTGCCTGCTTTGAGTTTTACATTACTTTTTTGTGGTTTTGCTATTGCTGCTGCAACCGGATGTTGTTGGAGATCCCCTCCTTTCTTCCAAAAAAGCAGATAAAAGATAGAATGTGCACAATAGTTAACAAGCAACAGTCGAGGTCGCTGAAAACGTCTATATCTGTCCATGAGGGACTCATTCATGAACGCTGGATGAACGTCATGGAGGGTTACTAAACACCTGAAGATAATGTGTACTCCATCATTCCGGTAGACATGTGCAAAGAAACTCTATGGTTCCACAGGATTTAATTTGGAAAATGATCCAAAGTTGATGATCGACAATGATCTCTGAATACTCTGGTATATTGAAGCATAGAATGTGACAGAATGATAACGTTTATAATCCAGAATATATAAGATATAGGATATTAAAGACATATTATTTTTATTTTTCATTGACCTTTAGCTACAGTCACCATAATAATCATGTTCAGATAACCAGTGTTTAAATGTGCTAATGAATAATTGATCTTGCACGCTTCCAACTTTTCTTTATTTATTTATCTTATTTTCATATATCTCTTTTTCTTCTTAAATTCATTTATTTAATATCTATTTGTTGTGACAAATACTAAAGCTACTGCTTTATGGCAACAATGTGTCAAATAAAAGGCTACAATATAAATCTAACTATGGATTAAAACCTACATTACTAGTAGATTTCCCTTGTTGAACGTCTATTAGGGAACTAGAATTATATTCCAATAAATCTGGTAACATGTACCTATTGTTACGTCACGTCCATGTTTTGAACGTAGGGAGGATTTACCATCGTTTGAGTATGTTTAATGCTGAAATTCACTACATAAGAGGTGTTCGTTAAAAAATAGGGTGTCAAAAATGTAAATATAAGAAATGAGTGATTTACTTTTGGTGATCATGTGTGTATAATTTTGGTTGGTTATTTACAAGTTCCTTGAAACGCGAATCTGCACGTGCAAATTTCCGAAAATCGCCTCGCAAAATGTGAGTGAAGCAAAGTTCCAAGAATATTATGAAATATCATCCACACTATTGGACATCCATTTGGTGAGCCGTATTCAGGCTTTCATGTTGTTGTTATAGAACCCCATCCAAGATATATTTTATTAAATGTCGCGAAGTACTAAAGAAAGCCTTAGATAAATATACCAAACGATGGTGTAAATCGGAAGGAGTCGAATCGCCTTCTCTGAACGACTGGAAAACCTCATTTTGGCATTAGAATAGACAACTTCTACAAAAATCTTCATGTATTTGAAAATCCAAGCTCTTAATCTGAAATATTTAGATATTTCAAATCCAAATTACGCAGTTTACATGAAAAATTTGTCTTCGTTTCTGCAGATAGAACAGCCAACAACATCATAATCATTTGAAAACGTCACCATATATCAACTCTAGTTTCGGAAACTTTCGTCTACAAATACTTATATCAAAAGCGATTTTATTGTCCCCAACATTTTGAGCAAACATAATTTCTTCGTTCAACATCCCCATTTCTAAATTTGATGTTCCTACTATATACTGCATACCAAAACTACACAAATCTTTTGACAAATTCATATACATTGATTTTTCTAGCAATTGCTCAACTACAATTTTGTCTAGAAATCTGACGTCAGCACTCACGTCCGTAAAGGAACACGTAGCAAAATATTGTAAAACTGTTCAAAAAAGGAATGATGTAAATTTATTTCGGTCTGTCAAGAATTCAGTGGATGTGATTGACAAATGAAATCTAGAAATTTTAAAGCCAATACGATTTCTTCATACGACTTTTCAAATATGTAGACCGTGCTTTCTCACGACAAGATTAATGATCAATTGTCCAAACTCATGAAATGGTGCTTTAATAGAGAGTGGAAAACTTTTATTTGTACATCTGAATCAAAGGGTTTCTTTTCCGCTACAGAATACAAATCATACAAATCATGGACATGTAGTGTCATGTGTAGTGCCTTGTCTTTCCTCTTGGACAACATTTATGTAAGAATTGGTAAGAATCTCACCAAGAAGGATTCATATGGGTACAAATTGTGCGCCTCTTTTTATTTTTATACACGTATGAAAAATGATTCATCCAAAATCTTCAAATTAAAACAAAGTATACATGATGATGTGAAATGTTTCATTGGTCCTTCTTGGTACCTGGATGATATTCTTACTATCGACAATCCTGTTTTTGAGAAGTATAATGTTGTGTTATTTATCCACAAGAATTGACTCTTAACAAGGCAGAAACAGAAACACCACTTTTGGACCTAATTATGAAAAATGTTAATGGATAGATTCATACAAGTGTGTATGATAAACGAGATGATTTTGGATTCAACATAGTAAATTTTCCCTGGTTTGACGGTGATGTTCCTAGATTACCGTCAAACATGTACGGTATCTACATTTCGCAGCTCATCCGATATGCTAGAGCATGTATTGATGTTTTGGGTTTTCATAGTAGAAATTTACAAATTACAAAGAAACTTTTAGGTCAAGGTTTCTGCTTTCACAACCTATTAAAGACTTTCTAAGAATTTTTACAAAAGCTATGATCAACTTCTTATGAAATTCGTACCCATACAAGTAACAGAGTATATTACTTTAGGTATTGCACAACCTCCATTTTATGGTGACATAATTAACAAAATAAGACGGATCAATGGTAGACAGCATAACCATAAAAATGCGTCAAGGTCATAAAACGCCTTTTATACCAAGGATATGATCCTAATGTCACCAGACGGACACTAGGATTGGTACTTGACCAATCTACAGTCTTGTAACAGCGCATGCTTAAGATTTGCACACTGACTGACTGTGACGACGGGACTCAATAACGGGCCTGTCAAAACCTCTTTAGAGAAGACAAAACCCCAACCACCTGTCCTCTCTAAATGTAAGTCGGACTCCTCGGATGATAGCATATATGAGCTCGCTGCAGCTGTATTACGCACGTCCTCTTTTTATATCCACTTACATATTCATCTTTGTTGCTGGGGCCCCTGCGTTTTACGGTCTTGTTCGTGTGTGGTCATCTTACAATGAAGAGGTTGTTTTACACCATAATTGTGCGTTCTTCGAGACATCTGGTTAATCGGAAAAGTGGAAGGGTTGTACGCACGTAATCCAGGATAGCCACACCTTCTGCTATTTTTGTGGCAGTTGGCCGTCCTAAGTTGGCACCGGTTGCCCATGGTCTCGTTGGTTTATGTGTAGTCCTTTGTGCTTTATGTTTCTGTGTAGTGCGTTGGCTATCGTTTGCTTATGTGTGGTCTTTAATGTTCAGTGTTTATGTGGTGTGAGTTGGTATTCCTTGTCCCGTTTGCGTCTCTGTGGGTGGCTGCTCTGTGTTTTTGCATTTGGTGTTTGTGTTTCGCTGTGGGTTCTGCAACCGAGTGTTGTTGGATATCCCCTCCTTTCTGTTACAGAGTGACAAACCGTTTATCGGTGTATGTAGGTTAATGCAACTCTGATTCTGCATTGCCGTTAATATATGAACTTGTAAAATATAATTTATTGTATAAATATAATGTATAATGATTTTAAAAAAGACATTCATATTGGTTTGTATCTTCAAATCAGCAATTTATAAGCTTTTATAACGGAAAGACGAATAAGCGATAATTCTCATGATAAGTATGCTTAATCATTTACTATTTTTTTCACTGTAACATAAAAAAGAATATTGCCTTTATTCATTTTGGAAAGCAATAGTTTATGATATTTTTGTATAAGTAAATTTGTGCGATACAAAATTTGTTCATACTAGTGAAAGGTGTGAGAGTGCATAATTTCATATAGTTAAATATGTTATTTCGTACAGTTGAAAATGTCTGACATTGTCGCCATAGCACTTCCTAAACAGACATTACATGTACATCAGACAGTGCATGTCTTTCAGCTACTTTTTTTTTCATTTTCTGGCATGAACATCGATGGTGGGTGCGGCTAGCCAACAGGGGATGCTTACTTCTCCCGGGCACCTGGTCCAACCTCTGGCTTGCTCGATACTCAATTTTGGTGCTCTATTGTGAGTGCTGTTGAGATTATCGTCAGGTTTTTCTTTAACTCATTTATCATTGAATTTTTTAGTGTTTTTAAAGATGTATTTCGTTCAAAAAGTCAGTGAGTCAAAGCACACAAAAAGACACGTAATTTTCAAGCCTAGCAATTAAGATGTGTACGAAGATTGAAAGAAGTTTCGCGGACTGTTGCACTTTTAAAATGTTGAGCACAAATTTCTCACTGAAACTGGCATCACATAAGTATTTACAATTTTACTAAAAATTATAGAAATCAATCACTAGATAATACAAGTGTTACAAATTTCAACTTTAGATATATAAAAGTAAATCATGTACATTTCTGGAAAATATGCTTTGTTTTGCAGTCGCAGTAATGAATGCCAATGAAAAGTCTGCAACGAAATGTCTAAAAAAATGTTTAAAGATCTCCATAGCGATGCAAGACATTTCTCAATGAGTATTCCAGCCGTTGTTTGATATGAAACTAGGCCAGTAGTTTTCTTGAAACGACTGGCTGACTTAGAAAAAAAATTGTCCAGCAATGTTATAGCGAAAATAGCAAAACACATACATAAAATTTCAACAAATAATGGAGAACAAGTACAGCAATAACACCACTAAATCTCAGTAGACAACGAGGTAGAGCAGTATACTTTTTACAAAAGGTTTGAAATCATTTAACAAATAACCTATAAATAGACAAAATGACACCTTTCACACCACTCAAGATTAAAGACAATAATGTGCACCCTGTTTCAACTTGGCAATAATATGAAAGTTTTCATACTTTTACCATCTTGTGGCACATTTAAAAATAATTCTAATGAACCACGCTGTGTGTTACAGATAGTAAAGTCCAATCACTGGTACTTATATATATAATCAATGCCAAGTAGAGGTGAATTTCAAGAACAGCCAAATGCATTTCAGTAGCGCCCTCTAGTTTTAATTTTCAAATACATTATTTGTGCATTTTCATTGTAAATACTACTCGGCTTTTAATTTCCTGTAGTGTCGATTCAGTAACAAGCTTAACAATATAATGACCTAAATATAATTGGACATCCTTGAGGGATGGAGCTACATGTAGGATATTTACCGCCTTTTATTTTGTGTAAGTTTTGGTATGCTGCAGGATATTATAGAATTCCCAATTCTGTAGCAAAATGCCGTGCACTAGAAAAAGTATGTTTCGGATAATGAATACTCATCAACGCTAATCTGAGCAGAGATAATTTCTTCTAACCATGAAGTTTTATGTTTTTTTTTTTTCGAATGAGTGGATCAACATCTTAGAATCAACACAGAAACAAAAATTTGAGAATTGAAGCCTTAGGGCATATCGTGTGTAAAAAGATATCCAGGTATAACGTCGAGTGAATTTGTAACGAGAGAAATGATTTACATTTGCAATAGTTTAACATTAAGGAATTGAAAGAAAATATTTAAGGACGACACATAAAAGAGACCAATACATACTTTTTATATCTATTTTCATATTCATCTGTTTTGCGTGTGCCCCTGCATTTTGCTGTCTTTTGTGTATTATCAAAAAGTAAATGTTATGATTTTTTCGCTGACATGGTCGCCACGGTACTTTCTACACAGAAGTGCAGGTTTATCAATTTTCGTGTATAAACATCGACGACGGGTGAGGCTAGCCAAACAGGGGATGCTTACACCTTTAGTTTGATATTGGTCCGTCGCTGTTCAATGTGGTGATCTATTGTGAGTGCTGTCGAGATTATTGTAAGGATCTTTCTATCTCATTTTCGTATATTATCATATTACAGAGAGGAGGTTATTTTACACTACAATTGTGTGTTCTTCGGGGTCTTTTGTTTCTTGAACAAGAATTTGTCCAAAAAAGGGCTGATTTTTCTTCGTTTTGACGTAGATATATATTTTTTTCCAAAACCGCATAATGGACCCACCCTGGCGGCTTGGAACACCACTCTCCCAACCCTCGGGAAAAAAACCGTTCTCTAGAACCATCGATGATTTCTATGAAAATATCTAAGTAGATCGATCTGCACCAGGGTTGGTGTTTGAAAATATGAAGACGATTGATTTTTTTTTTCAAATATTTACTAAAATCAAATTAAATCATATCGTTTAAAACCATTCAGCCAAACCGGGGATGCTTACGCCTTTAGCTTGAAAGGGGTCCGTCGCTGTTCAATGTAGTGATCTATTGTGAGTGCTGTCGAGATTAATGTAAGGATCTTCTTTATCTCATTTTTATGTATTGTCATACATGTATTACATAGAGGAGGGTATTTTACACTACATTTGTGCGTTCCTCGGGGTCGTTTGTTAACTAGAAAAGTTGGGGGCATATGTATACATTATCTAAATAACAACACCATTTGCTACTAACGTAGCAGCTGACCATACTAATTCGGCACAGATTGCCTTTAGATTCACTTTGATTTATGTGTGGTATTTTGTGGCTATTGTTTTGATGTTGAGTGTGTTGTTCCTTGTCCCGTTTGTTTCTCTTGTTGTGTATGTTTTCTCCATTTTCTCATTTGGCGTATTTTGATATTTTGTTGTCGGAGCTTCAACCGGGTATTGTTGGCGATCCCCTCCTTTCTCTTGAAAATCGACTTTGCATGGACATGGCTAAACGTGTATTCATGTATACAAATCATGGTGTTTATCTGGAAGGGTGCGAATAACGCTCTCAATTATCAGATTTGTCGAGGTCTATAAGTTTCAATGTCAACTTGATTTCAATTTACGACGGATTTTTATCTTCACACACTCATGATTTTCATTCTAGTGTTATTCTCTATTGCACTCGTTTAATATTATAAGAATGATAGTAAACACAGTTTCTATTATTATTCCATAGAAAAAGCTTCTCTATCCTAATTTTAAAGATACGATTTTGGAATCCTAACATTTTCATAGTGCTGGTCAGTAAGGGTCCGAAAATCACCCTGATTATGATCTCATGACATATTTCAAAGGTAATCCGACCTCCCAATTGATTGGGCATTAGTTTTCCAGCAGAACATGTAGGTCATATCTAAGATGACGGCTTTGTCTTTCAATTGAATTACATAATTTTGTTTGTAAGCTCAACTGTGTTTTCACATCTTGTTAAGATATTCGCATTTATAAGTAGTAAGAAAGGAGGGGATCTCAACAACACTAGATTGCAGCACACCCAGCAAAATCCCAAAACACCCAATGCATAAAACACAGAACAGACACCTACAGAAAGAGAAGCAAAAGGCACAAGGAACACCAACTGACACCATAGAAACATTTAGCATAAAAGACCACACATAAACCAACGAGACCAATGAGCAACCGGTGCCGACTTAGGACGGCCATCTGGCACGTGCAAAGCAGACGGTGTGGTTATCCTGGATAACATGCGCACAACCCTCCTACTAGTAGTAAATATTATATAATAAGTATGCAAAAATCAGCTTATCTTACTTTAAATAACCATTTTTGTGAAAGACATCAATTTCGAAGCCATTTAACTAAAGTACATGTATCCAGTCAAATGTTATGTAAATGGAGAGAGAAGACTTTGGGGTTATTTTTTATATCATCATATAAAGGCAATTCATTAAAATATAGAGTTTAGAAGCAAAAACCAAATGAAAAGTGTTGTTTTTTTATATATGTTTCAAGCAATTTTATTTCAATTCATTACTATTCATGAATATGCAAATGAATTATTTTGGATATGGTCCGTCGATGCTCAATTTGGTGCTCTATTGTGAGTGCTGTTGAGATTTTTGTCAGGATCGTCTTTAACTCATTTGTGTCACACTTATGCCTTTTCCGTGTGGAGCTCGTAAAAAAGTTCCCCGCGAGGGGTTTGACGGTAAGTGTTTTGAATATCTTTCCTGACATGATCGCCATAGCACTTTCTATATAGTCATAACCTCAGACAGTGCATGTATTTTATATATTGTTTTCGTTTTCGTGCATGAATATCGACGGATGGTGCGGCTAGCCAACAGGGGACTTACTCCTCCCGGGCACCTGGTCCCACCTCTAGCTTGCTAGGGGTCCGTCGACGCTCAATTTGGTGCTCTATTGTGAGTGCTGTTGAGCTTTTTGTCAGGATCGTCTTTAACTCATTAATATCTTTTTTTGTTGGATGATTTTTCTTCATATTTGGAGTACAAATTATTTGTTATACTATTGATTCATTGAAGCAAATAAATGGAATCGTGTCCGCCTATACTTTGTGTAAAATTACATAAAATGTTTTAAAGTATTTCATAATTGAAATCGGACTTAACTTTGTTGTAACTCAGAAATACAACGTACATGTACTTCTGTGATAAGTACTTATAATTGTATAAGACATTTTCATTTCAAAAGAAAATTCAGTTCTTTTATGTAAATTATGATTGAAACATAATTTGACTTTATCACATAATAAACAAACAGGAGTATTGCAAAAATAATGCTCTGTTATCCAGCAGAAAGAAACAGGTACAACATATCCGTCGGTAACATAATATAATAACTAACATTATTTCTGAATATTTTGATATGTATTTTCAGGTCTGGGAACTCTTCCATGTGAAGATTCAAAATTTTGGGTGTCGTTTATGTCCCGAATGAAGATTACTCCTGTTTTACCTTAAACATATTTCAAAAGTGTTGAACCGTTGCCCAAAGAATCATTATATATTCTTTCATGACTCTTGTGTAAATATATTTCAAAGACAACCCATTGTAATTGGTTGCTATAACACTGCTATACCTAGGCAGGTAAAATAAAAATAGTGAAATGCTAAAAATCAAAATATTTCTTTTAAAAAACATAGATTGGGTTCAAACAGAAAGCAATACATGTAATATAATTAATATAAATAATGGATTTCATAATCAAAATGCGTAATTACCATCGAAGAAGTACCCATCAGTTATTTAGTCTGGCAAGACAAGTTAAGGCAAAATTATTTGAATTTTCAATAAACGGTGCTCCGAAAAGATACCAGGTAATCGGTGAGGGTCAGTGTCTCCTGTTTGCACGCAGGAGGTTCCAATGAAACTTGTCAAATTCGGTGATTGCTGTACATATCAAGTATATATGTCTTGTTTGATTATGTTGGCAGCCATTCAATGGCAATTTCACTGATCATTCTGGAAAGAAGGATCTCATAATTATCTTCTAATAGATCTTCGTAGCGACCGAATAATTACTTCACTGCTAATTTCATCCATTGAATAAATGTATATTATGCCGAGCGAGGAATGTACTTACAGGTCGTATGGGATTAATTCTTTTAGATGGATCACGCTTTTATCAAATTAAGTGGCGAACGTTCTGATACACAAAGGCCTTATTTCTAACTAAAAGAAAATACCTTTCATTTCACCAAGTTTTCTTTCATACATATTGATAAGGAGTTATTAATCATAAAGAGTTTTGAGCCATCTCAGCTTTACAGAATCCCATTCCGATAAAACGCAATGTTTGTTTCCGCTTTTCTCTTATTTATACTCAAGGCTAATATCATAGGCTATAGCTGTAGCTGTATTTTGAACATATGACTAGACACATTTTGTATTATCAATAATGCATGTCTAAACTGAAAAAAGTATCAGATCAGATAATCAGAGGAGAAAACAAACCGTCCTTTCATTAAAGTAAGATTTGCAAACAAAGGTATTGATAAACTGAATCTTGGTCAAATTTTGAATCAAAAAACTGTCACAGAAAAAATCCCACCATATTTCAAAAGAAAAGAAACTCCTTGTACAATGTATTTCCTATCGCTACACACCAACAATTGCATCTTAAATTTACAATTAGAAACGATTCTTGCAGTGTTTTGATTCAAGTAATCCCTCACTACAACCACTTCCTTGCGAATGTTCTTCATTGGATGTCAACTAATGTCGTTGTCGACACATTATTACTGGTGACCTTAGTATAGTCAAGAACGACAAGTTGAGAGAATTGTTAAAAAGGGGTCCTAAATACAGAGAAAGTATGTCCTTTACATAGAACCAAAATGTCAAAATTATCATGGACTCTTGTAAGACGTTGGGCAAAGAAAGAGGATGTACAGCTCGACACCCTTTCCGAATGGATAAAATCAATCAGAGGGTTACTTTTATCTATTATTTACCGATTAAAATCAACTGTGAACAACAGATTCGAGTCTATATTTAAAGACCCTGAGGTTATCACAGAGCTTACCTACCTCCAAGAACATTATGTCATCACACCAGCGGACAAAGCCTCAAATAATTACACATTTACTTGCAAAAAGTACTATTTCGACAGTCTAGTTAAAGAGTTGGGTTTAAATTCGACACCTGGAAATCCAACTTACACCCCAACAAACCTTTCTGCCTCTGAAATAAAAGATAGCCACAAATCAGCTCTCGCTTCCTTTGGCTTCGACACTAACAATTTAGATTTAGATTTACCATACTTATCCTGCATACCTAAAATGCATAAGAATGCGTACAAACAACGTTTCATCGCTGGTTCCTCAAAATGCTCTACCAAATCAAAAATATTGTTCGACAGTATATTCTCGCAGTGGTATCAACCAGATGTGGATTTTAAAGAATTCGATGGAACTTGTAGAACATCTGAAATCCACTCATTTTAGTACAGTCCATTCGATCAAAGCCTTTGATTTTCCGACACTTTACACTACATTTCCACATTCTAAATTGAAAGAAAGACTCGCAAAAAATGTAATGCGTTTACAAGTAAGAACGGTAATCGCAAATACAAATTTATTGTTGTTAACTAAGATAAAACCTACTTTGTAAAATAAAAGTCCGATTCTGACAATAAGTACACTGAAACAAATAATATTCAGATGTTAAATTTTCTGATCGACAACATTTTTGTGGTGTTTGGAGGAAAGGTCTTCCAGCGAATTGTCGGAATTCCAATGGGAACCAATTGTGCCCCACTCCTTGCCGACATTTTCCTTTACTCGTACGAAGCTGAATTCATTCATTCTTTGGTCTCTGAAGGTAAAAGATACTTAGCTTCTGACTTCAACTTCACTTACAGATACATAGACGATGTGTTGTCCATCAATAATCAATAATTCGCGGATTACCTCAGCAGTATCTATCCTTCGGAGTTTGAAGTCAAAGAAACTACAGAGACAAATAATTCAGCATCCTATTTGGACATAATGTTGTCCTAAGACACTGATGGTCACTTGAACATCTCACTCTATGACAAACGTGACGACTTCAATTTCAGCATTACAAACTTTCCTTTTCTGAGTAACAACAACCCTTCATCGCCTGCTTATGGCGTGTTCATATATCAGTTGATACGATATGCCAGAGCAAGTACCAAACATACGGATTTTGTTCTGAGAGCTAGACGTCTTTCAGATAAGCTTCTCAGTCAGGGATATGTTTGTGACCGACTAACATCGTCAATGAGGAAGTTCTACGGTCGATATGGGGAAC
The DNA here is from genome assembly GCA_033119305.1 of Pinctada imbricata. Taxonomy (NCBI): domain Eukaryota; kingdom Metazoa; phylum Mollusca; class Bivalvia; order Pterioida; family Pteriidae; genus Pinctada; species Pinctada imbricata. Next base: position 62,121,841 of record VSWD01000003.1, read on the forward strand.
TCGTCATACACTATGATGTCCCACTCTCCAGAATGGTGGATGGTATTCTGTCATAGACTATTTAAAACATCCAGCCAAATTTTGTACTCTATGTCTTATGAAATGGAAGTAACCGAATGTGACAGTTCTACCAAATTGAAGCGGCGGGTGTTGCATGCAAGCAGGAGATGCTTACTCTTCCTGGGCACCTGGTCTAACTCTCATATCGGGAGTTCGCTTCTTTTCATATGGTGGAGGTTTTTGTTTGTTTGTTTTTGTTCCTGTTTTATCCTGATTTCGTATGCCTCGGTTTCTGATTTTCTGAATTATCGATTTTGTGCTGTATACAGGGATATGGTCATTATCCATATTTGTCATCCTAATGATTTACACTGGATTCTAACAAATTACACATATATAAACTTAAATACATCGAGTTTACAAATAGTTTACGCTAGGTTTAACAAGAAAAACATTTTGAAATGTTTATACACATGGTTTCCAAACGGATTACGCAAGTCTAAACTTACGCACTGCATAAGCCAGTGTGTATTCAGACTCCAAATGATTTAAGCAAGTTTGAAAGCTTTGAAAATGTCAGTTTGTAAATGTTTAACGGTAGCTTTAACTTGATATCATAAGATTCCCAATGGTTACTGCAATGCGTAAACTATCCAAATGGTTTAAGCTTGTTTCCATATGGTAAATGCAAGAAATATCTTTCTCTCATCAAGCTTACGCAATTAAATGTGCGTAAATTATCTGGAAACTTAAAATTTCAATTAATTTAGAAGTTGGTACATTTAAGATTCCGAAAGTTTCAATATGAATTGCGTAAACTTGTTTTTTTCCAAGTGCCCGAAATGCTAAATACCTTTGAGAAAAAAATAAAAGTTCAAATCTAGGGCTTTTTGGTTTGAAGTGTACCATATTAACAAAAAAAAAAAAAAAACGAGGGCTTGATAAGTGCGTATCAAATTTAAAGGTTTATGTGTCGGTACACACTTTTTTCTAATCTACTTCAACATAACTTATAAATACAAGTTCTCTTTCATTAATATTGATAAAAAAATATGTCATTGATATTTTTGTAAGCAATGAAAGAGTTTTGAGCAATCTTTGTTTAACAGTATATATTATAAGTCCATTTCAGTTTATCAGCACTTCCTTTACGATAAAATGCAATGTTCTATATTCTTTGATTTTTCAACATCAAATTCCTCATCAATCCATCCAAGGTTTCGTAAACCACATCTGTTGAAAGCAGAAGCAAGTCTCAAAAATGTTGCTTCATCCTTGCTTTCGTTGTGCCTCTGCTTATAAGCATTGCCCTAGTTATTTCGAGTACGCTGTCTTTTTAGAAGTATAATTCTGGATGTGATGGCAAAGCATCTGACAATCATGTACATGTTTGATAGTGGTAGATTTTGATTAAAATGTAATCTTTCATCAGCGTGACCTATCATCGCATCGACGCGATATGTTTACCTACAGATATCGTGGTAAGTACTTCATTAAATCGTTTATCTGTTGCTACAATGGATTATTTCTGTATATCTAAAGATGAAAATATGATAGATGACGTGTACCTTGTATTTAGTCTTCATTCTCGAGGTAAAATTCAGTGTATCAAGTTTACAGGATCAGCTATTTTGCTTAATTTGGGAAGTAGTTCCAGAAAAGGGGGCGTGTCCTAATATTTTTCAGGTGATGGAAAATAACCTCAACTTTTAAGCCAATAAAAATCCTTGTTACATGTAAATCTAATTATTTCATTTTACATGTACATATATAACGCAAACTAATCTTCAGATTTATCCGATATGTATAGGATAAAGACCGAGTTGAGGTCTGTATGAAGGTTAGATGTCCGAGGAGAGAACAGGATGATGTTTAAAGATCGAGGCCGAAGGCCGAGGTATTAAAACACCATCCTGTTCTCTCCGAGGGCATCTAACCTTCATACAGACCTCAACGAGGTCTTTATCCGACTTATAAACCGCAGATTTTCTTCTTATTTAGTACGCCCCTGCTTTTCAAAATGAAATCGTCCATTCAAATTATCGGGAGGAAATATGCAACGGTAACGATTATCAGGACATAGAAGTAAAATAATTTGTTACACATTCTGAAAGGTACCATGTATTCGATGAAAGAAGAAAATAATAGTGCAACAATGAGTTCTATTTTCATTAAAGTTTTTAAATATGTGATAACATTATGGTAAATAGAGATAAGGAAAGGTTTACTAATCAAGTAAAGATAATATTCCTTTATTTTGTTCATCAAGTTCCTCAATATACATGTATTTGAAAAGCATTTAGAATAATTGGTCTTCAAGAATCGCTATATAGGGATCTAGATTGATTTTGAAATGGCATTTTGGGGTTTTCGGGATAGAATGATCTATTCTTCTCCTGTTAACATTTCTTATAAAAGGATGTCTTTAGCGGACTTGAAACACAATATTTTCTTTACTATGGCTGAATACTCATTATAATCAAAACAATTCACACCCGCGGCTGAAATAATTTTCTTTTCTCTGCCCCTCATTGTTTTTATTGACCTCCACACTTCACTGAACGTTCATAAAACCTCGTATATTTAGAATCGTCCGCGGTCTTTATGAAATAAAATGACCGATGAATAACAAAAGAATCACATTTGAAGGTTTGTAATAGTATATAAAATATCTAAAAAAATGTGCGCTGGTCAGCAGATTAAGGGTATATAGTTTGAACAGAAAATATAGGGGATAGCAGATGCATGACTCCTGTTCTGTTATTTTTGTATTCCTTGCTATTGTACTGTGATACCTGAGTTGTCCTAAATTTTGAAAGAAGTTCAGAATATTTATTGTAAAATTCCCAAAAAGATCTATGTTATTTTAATCTTTGACTGATAAGTTTTTTTGTAATTTTTTTTTATTTTTATCATGGAAGTCCGAAACATGGGAGCAAGCTCTAGTGTATCTGATGAGCTAAGAGATGTATATGCTGTACGATGGCAATCTTGGAACATCGCCATAAAGGAAAGAAAAATCAATTATGTGGAATCCAAAGTCTTCTCTTTTGATGTATATCTTTGTATGAATTTCTCCGTATTGATTTTGATGTCAAGATCCAAAAATGGCTTTTGCTACTATGGTGGATAACTTTGATTTTTGGAGTGAGATTGCCGATGAATCATTTAAGTAGTCAAATATCTTGAGATTTTGCAGATTTTGCATCAATTCTTTTTCGTATGTGTATAAAAACAAATCTGTAACCAGAGCGCACGATTACTACCAATAGGAATTTCAATAACTTGCCTGTGTAAAGTGTCATCAAATCTCACAAAAATATGTTGTCTAAAAAATGACAAGGACTTGCACAACTCAGATCGAGTCAATTATTTGTACGATTTAAATTCTACTGGAGGAAAGGCTCCTTTTGTGTAAGAAGAACATATAGATGTTTTACCCTCTCGATCAAAACACCTGTTAATAAGTTTTGATGAGCGAAAGTCGTAGGAGATTTGGGAGGAATGGACAGACAGTAAATAGTTGGTACGTCTGATTTCGAAATAGAGGGTTGCAATGAAGAAATTCCATCTTGGTGCTTTAGTAAAATGCAAGGAATAGTTTTATTGTTTTTTTTTTTATATATTAAGACCAATTCTCTGCTACCACCAAAATTCACAGCATGTCATGGATTTTCATGATATTCTGCATTTTGGGTATACATGATGACCAAATTGCTGTCACTGTGAGTTCCGGTTGCTATGGTAACGAGATCAGTCTTTTTGTGCTACTTTAAAGACTGTGAAGTAACCTACTTTTAGATACTTCGTTGCCATGGATACCATTGTAGCAGATATTTCATTTTCGTACCTTTTGGGCATCGTTACCTTCTTTATTGCAAAATGCATTCGGTTTTATGATAGATATTACAGGACGCTTACTGTGCCCAGCCAAAATGAATAAATTTAAGTCAAAAATGAAGGGAAACTTAGTGGTCATTTTTATGTGATTTTTACCGTTTTCAGTGTCAATTATCACTAAAAGCAGACCTTTTGGAGACCTCTGATGGGTTATTATGATAAGTAATGTCCCTCAAAAATATAATAAAAGAAAATTTAGTTTGGGATCTTTGAGCTCTTCATCTCGATTTTGTCGTCAAAAACCGTTGCTAAGACAACTTTAAGCATATTAGAAAGGCTTGAAGATAGTACCTTTTAAAATTGATTTAACTCCTAATAAATACTACATATGACCGTAAAAATATAAAAATGAACTGATAAGACTCTTTCATTTGATTTTATATCATTGAAAAATTCCAAGGTCATTGACTTAAAATTCAAGGTCATTTCTTAATTTAGATTTTAAAAAATTCGATATTTATATGATTTTTCACATTTTTGTCATAGATTTGTAGAATTTTCTTTTTGAATTTTCCAATAACTCATATTGTATATATTTTGAAAAATGATGGAATTAAAAAGACATTCCCTGAATTTAGTTGACTTTTTGTATTCAGGTGTAATGTTTTTGTTAAGGCGAAAAACTAAGAATTTAAAATTTCATGCTCTCTATTTTTGATGTCCACACCTCAATTTCAGAAGGTCAAAGAGTTGACTGAACTCTTAAAGTTATCCCAGGAAATAGTTATTATACCCATTATTTTGATGCATGTAGCCGTTTAATTTGTCTCAAAAGCCTTATTCTAATTTTGATCCTTTTTTTTCTACGAAAAATCACAATTTTGGTAAAATCTGCTCAATTACAATTCAGTGACCTTGAAATACAACGCATGACAGGTATCAAGGTCATCTCTACATTGATTTGTCTCAAGTAGATATACAAATGATTGAAAAGATTTTGTTTTCATATCATAAATGGACAGTTCAAAATAGACCCATCATAGTAAAGCGTTGTCTTAAATGTTGCCATGGTTACCATATGAAATGCAGTATCCAGCAAAAATGATACAGGATCCCAGCCAACTTTTTACATTTACTTGTAGTTAAGGTACAGTGCATATTGGACATATAAGAAAAATCCAAAAACTTCTGCTTTTATGAAATTTTACACCATAAAATTACACAAAAACAAGCGAAATAGGGGCTCTTTTGAGCCACAAAATGAATAGTTAAAACCTTAATTAGGCGCTCTTTTGTCTCCTTATACAAGAGGCATAGCGATAAAGTGTGAAAAACATTTCAGATATTCATAACAAAGAGGATTGAAAGAAAAAAAAGGTTATTGCAATTCATAAATGTACCCGTTTCCATGGCAACAAATGTCACAAACACGCTTAGTCTTATGAAATTTCCTAATCCTTCAAATTTAAGAGATGGTTACCATGGCAACGAACTCCTTTTTCTACATATGAAAGATAATTTTCATCTTAGCACTCCATATTTAACTTCCAAACCAAACATTGCTAGAATCTATGACATGCCATGCCAAAGTGTCATTGAATTTTTTGGTTCTTACAGAGAATTGCTCTTAAGGTGGCTCAATAATCCAAGAATCCTTTGTCAGAGCAAAAACAATTATCCTGTTTATTTGACATTGATATCTGATGATTTATATTTGTAATTAAGATTATATATCATCGTTCGTTTGATTGACTACTGGTCCTTTGAATATACATGTGTAAACCAATTCCGAGATCTGTTGCAAACAAGGAATTTTGATAGATAAATTCATGATATAGGGATAATAATTCAACATTGAAACCATTCTTGTGATTATTTTCACCATGATATGATCAAATATGTCTATTTCTTTATAGATAATGATTTCAAAGAGTGAAATAGCTAAAACTGTTCCCGAAAAGTACATTTTGTGCACCCCCACCCAAAATGAAAATCTAAAAAAAAAAGTACTCAGTACCCTTATTTGTCATCAAAGTGACAAGAAGCCTTTGTCAGAAGTTATTTTCTTTTACATATTTCTCAACGACAAACTTTGTTCTTCAAAAAAAATTATAAAAAAGTACATGTTTTCGTTCATCCTGATTCAAAATAATTGGTTGTCATAGTAACGATTTAAAAAAAAAGGGGGGGGGGGGTAGGGTTCTCAATAATGATTAAAGAAGGGGACGATTCTGAAATAAGTAACACAGACAATGAAATTTCTACATATAGTTTAAAACATTTTGACGTGCAAGGTCAATAAGTGGACGTCATTCACCTCCCTCGTTCTCGATAATGCGTGCACTTATTTGTAAAATGGATATATCTTTGAACAAAGCAGGGTTAAAACTTAAATTCATTCGCTCAAAGATTTTAAATAGAGAAACTTTATTCGATAACATCTCGCTGCAAAGTACGAAAGTGACAAAATTGAAGAAAAAATCTTCTAACGAAATTTTTTTAGAGAAACTAAACTTAAAATATCGTATCTATGATATCACTAAAATCTCCGAAAAATATCCTGTTTGATCATCGACTTAAATTTACCCACCTCATTTTGTTCCCAAGCAACAAGCGGTTGAATTTCCGCTGATGACGTTTTAAAATACAATACGTTTACGGCGGTAGCCAGAATGTCTCTTTTACGGGATATTTTTGTATATATAGGTTTAACGATACATTTGACTATATTTTAATTACAATCAGATTGTAGATGATAATTTTCTGGTTCCATCGATACCAAATTTGTCGAAATCCGCCGGGAAACAAGCGAATTAGAGGAGTTTGAAGACCGAATCCGAACTCGGTACTATTTGAACCAGTATTGACGCCGGGAATATGATGACGTCAAACGATTATTGAGCCTCCTTAAGTGTTGCTGGCAGAAGGTTCATAAAAGTATTATTGATATGTAATAGCGTTTTAAATAAACACCTAAGAAGTACCTAACCGTTATTCAGTCTCAAAGTCAAGAAATCAAAATCATGAGAATTCCCATAGAAACGGTTGCGAACCCCGGAATGAACAGCATTCCGAAACGAGACCAGGTGCCCGGGGACAGTCAGCGTCTCCTGATTGCATGCAACACCCGTCGCAACAGCTCCATGGAAACCAGTCAAATTCGCTGATTGTCTTGATGTACATTTTGATGTACAGATCAAGTAAGTATATCTTGTTTGGTGATGAGGACAGCCATTCAATCACAATGTAGAATGTCACTGATCATTTTGGAAAGGGGGATCTGATATACTTTTATAATATCCCCGTAGCGACCGCAGAACTTCCGCAATGATGATTTCAGTCGTTGTGTGATATATTACTGAACAAGTAGCTTACTTGCAAGTCGTCTGGCTCTAATGATGAAATCTTCATATTTGGAACATGCCCTGGCGTACCGTATCAGCTGAAAAACAAAAACGTCATAAGCAGGAGAAGACGGAATGTTGCTACTCATGAAAGGGAAGTTAGTTTTGTGGAAGCTGAAATCGTCACGCTTGTCATACAGTGAGGTGTTCAAATGGACGTTTGCGTCGAAAGATAGAAGTTTATATATCAAAGTACGAAGCAAATGTGTCGCTCTCTGTTGTTTCCTTTATCTCTAGTTCATGAGGATAGATTTTATGTAGATGATCCTCAGATTTTGGATTATTGATGGACAACACGTCATCTATGTATCTGAAGGTATGATTGAACTGAGATGCGAGTTGCTTTCGCCCAGTCGAGAGGAAGGTCTGGATGAAGTCAGCTTAAAATCATTTTATTGTTATATGCCGCCTTGTCAATTGGAGCAAAGACATTCTTGCAGTGCAAATCACGAAGATTAGATTATTGCAGTTTAGCCTATCTTTGGAATGATTTCGAATAAAGATGAAGAATTTTTTTTGAAAACTGTCAATTCGGATAACTACAATGTCTTAAATAAGGCATTTCCGGTCATTAAGAGAGTGTGGTTCGACTCCGTCGAACTTACACCATTTTCGTATATAAAGTTCCAACATCTCATCCAGCACTTCCCGACATTTTATGAAATCTTTCATGGAAGCAATTCTATACTTTGGCCCTTTTTTTAGAAGACTATGAAACTCGAGACTACGAAGGTCTCCAGTAATTGTATGACTAGCTGGTTCGTAAAGATATGCAGAGCCAGCGCGTTCGCATGAAGTAGGAGATGGATCATTTACATTGACGTCAGAGGTGACTTTATTGTAATGAAAAATAAAAGTTCGTACTGCTTTTTTTACCTTTACCATATAGCAGGGGATTCTAAATTTTCAAAGTACTGGGGTATCTTGCTTTAAACAAGGTGATCTTGGAAAATATTCGAGATGTTTAAAAGGTCAAATCCTTTGTTAAGAAACCAAATTTTGATATACTATTGATACCCGGATAACGTTTATTGAAACAAAAGCTAATGATGATGTTAAGTCTTAATCAGTCCGTATTTTTGTAATACGCTAGTTGAGTCTCATCCAAGACTTTAACAGTCGGAATAGAAGTTCATGGCTGTTGTTAATGCGAGCTGTGACTAGTAAAATCGTCTGGTGTACGTTGGATTCTATATAGCTAGATTTCTGTTGCGCCGTTTTTCGTGTGACATGCGTTTCCTTTTAAATGTAGGGCGAATAGAAAATATATATCAATTGTCTTTTACTTTCATTCAAAATTTGAAAAAAAATCGCAAAACATCTGTCTATCATATTGATAAATGAGTACTAAGTAAAAAGCAATTTATCAACCACTGTACAAAATGAAGGGGTTGGATGGGGTTACCTGTTTTTCCTACATGCAAAACATGAACGTGACGTCACAATAGCAACCCAAATTATTGGAATATAATTCTAGTTGCCTAATGGGTGTTTAACATGGGGAATCTACTAGTAATGTAAATATAGTCTTGTACAAGCGCATTCTTAAAACTTGCATTCTGACTACGTGACGACGGGTCCTGTTCAAACCTCTTTAGAGCTGACAGGGCCTCGACCACCTGTCCTCTCTGAATGTCAGTCGGACTCCTCGGGTGATAACATACATGAGCTCGCGGCGGCAGAGCACGAATTGTATTACGTACGCCCTCTTTCTATATCCATTTACAATGTACATGACAAATATGGATAATGACAATATCCCTGTATACAACAGAAAATCGATAATTCAGAAAATCAGAAACCGAAGGCATACAAAATCAGGATAAAAAAGGAAACAATTCAAACAAACAAAAACCTCCACCATATGAAAAGAAGCGAACTCCCGATATGGGAGTAAGACCAGGTGCCCAGGAAGAGTATGCATTTCCTGCTTGTAGCAACACCCGGCGCTTCAATTCGGTATAACTGTCACATCCGGTAACTTCCAGTTTGGAAGAGATAGAGTACAATCTTTGGTTGGATGAATCAAACGGTCTATGACAGAATATCATCCACCATTCTGGAGAGTGGGACATATTCATCTGTGTTGCTTGGGCTCCTGCGTTTTTCGGTCTTGTTTGTGTGTAGTCATCTGTCAGTGAGGAGGTTGTTTTACACCACAATTGTGCGTTCTCTGAGACATCTAGGTAATTGGAAAAGTGGGAGGCTTTTGCGCTCGTAATCCAGGATAACCACACCTTCTGTTATTTCCGTGGCAGATGACCGTCCTAATTCGGCACCGGTTGCATATTGGTCTCGTCGGTTTATCTGTAGTCCTTTGTGTTTGATGTTTTTGTGTTGTGCGTTGACGCTCCTTGTCCCTTATGCGTCTCTTTCTGTGCTTGTCTGCTTTGTGTTTTTGCATTAAGTGCTTTGGGGTTTTTTTCCTGTGGGTGTTACAACCTGGTGTTGTTGGAAATCCCCTCCTTTGTTTATAACATGATGGAAATGTATAATACCAGTTGATTTTAATACAGGGTTCATGAGCTGTGTAAGCAAGGTAAATATTACACACTGAGGCATTTCGCACTCATCATTCGGGAGGAAATATCTTGGAAAAGGCAATTTAGGTTTATTCTTTGGTTTAAGGGAGGGGTGTGGTCCCTTCAATGTGCGGCTTGAATCTGATTTCGTTCTAGTATTGATTTCTAGGAATCAAAAAAAAAAACATTGGCGTTAGTATATATGAATTAAGAAAGTGGAAAAATTCCATATTTGAGATTCTATGTATTCATTCTTACGAAGGATCAATAGGAAGACGGGAGATATCTTTTTTCATTTGTCTAAATTTAAAATGAAAGTTGCTTATTCTCTTTATACATTAATTTTGTATATTTACCTATTTATAAAAAGGTAAATCCCTTCCAGTAGCATATTTAATTTGAGGCGTGGAGCGACACATAACGCGCAGCCTCAAGGGAGCAACTTTTTGATGGCTTTGGGGGGATGGTTACAGGAAGACTGTAAAAAAAATCCAGATCAAGATTTTAGGGAAAAATTTCCGACCCTAAGGTCTGGAAAAACCCCATTTCGGATTATGAAATTGGGTATCCCCTTTTCTGACCTTTCCATGTGCCCGGTTGACACTTTTTGTGTCATTAACTGGTAAATATTTTTTTTTGTCATAACCTAAGTACAAATAGGAATGATACGAACTTTATTTAAAGGAACAAAATCAAACTCAGAAGTCACTAAGCACAATATCGCCTGTCTGTGTTGAGCATCAATAAGCGAAAATATTATAGGTTTCATATAATATTCCAGAAATTAAAAAAGTGGTCTACTAGCAAGAGATGCCTTAATGTGTTTTTCCAACTCTCCTCTCTGAATGTCAGTCGGACTCCTCGGGTGATACATGTAACACACATGGGCTCGCGGCGGCAGAGCACGGATTGTGTTACGTACGCCCTCTTTGGTGTGCATTTGCATGTTCGTCTGTGTTGCTTGGGTCCCTGTGTTTTGCGGTCTTGTTTGTGTGTGGTCATCTGAGGTTGTTTTACACCACTATTGTGCGTTCTTCGAGACATCTGGGTCGTCGGGAGAGAAGGAGGGTTGTGCGCACGTGATCCAGGATAACCAGACCTTCTGCTGTTTCCGTGGCGGAGGATGGCCGTCCTGGGTCGGTGCCGGTTGCCCATTGGTTTATGTGTGGTCCTTTGTGCTTGATGTTTCTGTGTTGTGCGTTGGCGTTCCTTGTCCCGTGTGCGCCTCTTTCTGTGCTTGTCTGCTTTGTGTTTTTGCATTGGGTGTTTTGGGGTTTTGCTGTGGGTACTGCGGCGTGATGTTGTTGGAGATCCCCTCCTTTGTTTCCTTGGCATCTGATATCACTTCAAATGATTTAAGTTCTACGAGTAATTTTCAGCATTGGAAATTTAAAAAAAATCCGGCTATTAATATGGCTACAAAATATTCCTGCTTCGTGTCCCCCCTAAAATTCATATGGTTGCTCCCTAAAATTAAAAAGAAAGAATGTCTCCCTTTCTATCCTAAAGTTCCTCAAAAGGTATTAATTATCTTCTAAATATACAAAACGATCTCTTGTACCCGAAAAGATTTGACAACTTCACAACTGATGTGGACAATTTCTTAAGCCACGTAATTATGTTTCTATTTCATAAGTAATTTTGAAAATATTTCAAAATTCTGGATTCGCAACGGATGGACATAACTAATATGACAGAAAGGAGGATCTCAGACAACATTTAGTTGCAGCACCAACAGCAAACCCTAAAACAACCACTGTAAAAGCACAAAGAAGACATGACCAGAAAGAGAAGAAACGGTGCAAGGAACGCCAAGACGTAGTGAAACATCAAACATAAATGACTAAACAGAAACCAACGAGACCAATGGGCAATCGGTGCCGACTTAGTACGGTCATCTGCCAAGTCAGTAGGAGACGGTGTTGCTATCCTGGATTACGTTCGCACAAACCTTCCACTTGTCCGATTACTCAGAGGTTTCGAAGAACGCACAATTGTGGTGTTAAATAACCTCCTCACTGTAAGATAAACATACAAACATACATCATGACCCAGGGGCCCAAGAAACGCTGATGGATATGTAAATGGATATAAAAAAACTGAAGGCATACGAAATACAGTCCTTGCTCACGTGTATCGAGCTCATGCATGTGATCACCCGAGGAGTCCATCTGACATTCAGAGAGGACGGATGGTCGGGGCCCTGTCTTCTCTAAACAGGTTTGGACAGGACCCGTCATGGAGTCTTTTCGTAACAGTTAGTCAGAGTGCAGTGCGATGGTACAAGTCTGTAGATTGGTCCAGTACCAATGACAAATATGGATAATGACCATATCCCTGTATACAGCCCAAAATCGATAATTCGGAAAATCAGAAACCGAAGGCATACAAAATCAGGATAAAACAGGAACCAAAGCAAACAAACAAAAACCTCCACCATATGAAAAGAAGCAAACTCCCGATATAGGAGTGAGACCAGGTGCCCAGGAAGAGTGAGCATCTCCTGCTTGCATGCAACACCCGCCGCTTCAATTCGGTAGAACTGTCACATACGGTTACTTCCATTTCGGAAGACATAGAGTACAATCTTTGGTTGGATGTTAAACGTCTTTAAATTCAATAGCATTATTTAAAAACTGATAAATTTACAGCATGGACATGCACGTTTCGGGTACTAAACCCTCGTCAGTGATCCTTAGTCTAAGCAATGTTATATGGCCAAAATGTATGAAAATTATTATGTCCAAAAATGTAACAAAAGACGTAGCAGAATGGGTGGGATATGATGCTACAGGACCCAGATTGGTTCAAATGGTCTATGACAGAATATCATCCACCATTCTGGAGAGCGGGACATCATAGTGTATGACGAGTTCCCCATATCGACCGTAGAACTTCCTCATTGACGATGTTAGTCGGTCACAAACATATCCCTGACTGAGAAGCTTATCGGAAAGACGCCTAACTCTCAGAGCAAAATCCATATATTTGGTACTTGCTCTGGCATAGCGTATCAACTGAGATATGAACACGCCATAAGCAGGCGATGAAGGGATGTTGCTACTCAGAAAAGGAAAGTTTGTAATGCTGAAATTGAAGTCGTCACGTTTGTCATAGAGTGAGGTGTTCATGTGACCATCAGTGTCGTAGGACAACATTATGTTCAAATAGGATGCTGAATTATTTGTCTCTGTAGTTTCTTTGACTTCAAGCTCCGAAGGATAGATACTGCTCAGGTAATCCGCGAATTTTGGATTATTGATGGACAACACATCGTCTATGTATCTGTAAGTGAAGTAAAAGTCAGATGCTAAATATCTTTTCCCTTCAGAGACCAAAGATTGAATGAATTCAGCAAATGTCGGCAAGGAGTGGGGCACAATTGGTCCCCATTGGAATTCCGACAATTTGCTGGAAGACCTTTCCTCAAAACACCACAAAAATGTTGTCGATCAGAAAGTTTAACATCTGAATAATATCTGTTTCAGTGTACTTATTTTCAGAATCGGACTTTTCTTTTACAAAGTAGGTTTTGTCATAGTTAACAACAATACATTTGTATTTGCGATTACCGTTCTTACTTGTAAACGCATTACTTATAATTTTTGCGAATCTTTCTTTCAATTTAGAATGTCGAATTGTAGTTTAAAGTGTCGAAAAATCAAAGGCTTTGATCGAATGGACTCTACTAAAATGAGTGGATTTCAGATGTTCTAAAAGATCCTTCGAATTCTTTAAAATCCACATCAGGTTGATTCCACTGCAAAAATATACTGTCGAACAATATTTTTGAAGCCCAGATTTGATTTCAGATAAAACTTTGGTGAGTAAGATCGATACAGATTTGGTAGAACATTTTGAGGAACCAGCGATGAAACGTTGTTTAACGGATTCTTATGCATTTTAGGTATGCAGTATAAGTATGGTAAATCTAAATCTAATTTGTTATTATTGAAGCCAAAGGAAGCAAGAGCTGATTTGTGGTTATCTATTATTTCAGAGGCAGAACAGTTTGTTGGGGTGTAAGTGGGATTTCCAGGTGTCGAATTTAAACCCAACTCTTTAACTAGACTGTCGAAATAGTACTTTTTACAGGTAAATGTGTAATTATTTGAGGCTTAGTCCGCTGGTGTGATGACATAATGTTCTTGGAGGTAGGTAAGCTCTGTGATAACATCAGGGTCTTTAAATATAGACTCGAATCTGGTGTTCACAGTTGATTTTAATAGGTTAATTCTAGATACAAGGAACCCTGTGATATATTTTATCCATTCGGAAAGGGTGTCGATCTGTACATCCTCTTTCTTTGCCCAACGTCTTGCATATTCCTCACAAAAGTCCATGATAATTTTGACATTTTGATTCCATGTAAAGGACATACTTTCTCTGTCTTTGGGACCCTTTAACAATTCTCTCAACTTGTCGTTCTTGACTATACTAAGGTCACAAGTAATAACGTGTCCACAAGGAGAATAGTTGAAATCCGATGAAGAACATTCGCAAGGAAGTGGATGTAGTGAGGGATTACTTAAATCAATACACTGCAAGAATCGTTTGTAATTGTAAATCTTTGATGCAACTGTTGGTGTGTAGCTATAGGAAATACAAGGAGTTTCTTTAGTTTTGAAATATGGTGGGATTTTTTCTGTGACAGTTTTGTGATTCAAAATTTGACCAAGATTCAATTTATCAATATCTTTGTTTGCAAATCTTACTTTAATGAAAGGACGGTTTGTATTCTCCTCTGACTTATCTGATCTAACTGCTTGAAATAAACGGAAAGTAGAAATGTCCAAGATGACTCATTGTAGTCTGTATTCTGGGGAACGTGTATCGTTATATGTGAGGTCCTTCGTATATTCGTAGATTTCGTGTAACTTCCATAAAGGAACAGAATATAATAAAGGCTAAGTCAAGTGACCGTCTGGTGACAGAAAGGGATTGTGCCAATGAGTTGATTTGGTGCAAATTTACAATGCTAAGGATAAATCTTACATAAAGATGAAGAAAATCAAGGACACTATATAAAAATATCAAGGACCTTTCTGTTCCGATGCACAATAAAGTCAGGACATGCTTGATTTCTTTGAATTCAGTTTATTTCATATTTTTGTATCTTCAATCCCTATGAAAGTATAATAACATGTATCAATGAAATGTAAATTCTAAAACAAAGGTTAAGACAGAACGTTTTAAGAGGTGAAAACATTTAAACATTTTTGAGACACAAAACAGCATGAACCAAAAAAAAAGAAAAAGAAAGAAAAAAAAACATCCAGGACAAAAACACAAAAACATCATCCCTCGTCAGAACACCTTACATGGTGTGATTATGGTAAGCTAGTAAAATATCCGAGACATTGAGAATGCTTTCTCACTCAAAAATATATATTAGAATTCATTATTTTGAGAACAATTAATTTCTCTATTTCGCGTAACAAAGACAATAATATATACATGCTGTGATTATGGTAAGCTAGTAAGATATCCGCGACCTTGAATTCTTGCGTATGGTTCATCAAACTGCATTACATGTCCTTTAAAGCTTAGTCAGCAAGCAGTACATATTGGAACGCAAACAACATTTGAAGGATCACTATTCTCTATTTCTTCAGTTAAAACCCTTCGAATCGAGAAAGCTTCCGCAAAAGCAAAACAACTTTTTCATTCCCTGTATGATATGGGGCTTAGAAAAGATGTTCCATGAAAATATGGGAAAGAACTATTTTACCATCTGCGATGTATAGTGTCGAAATTTGGGGAAATATACAAGCACCGGAAATGGAAATGGAAATTTTGGAACGAACCCAAAGATACTTTGTGAAAAGTATTCTTTGTCTGACGAAGACCACTCCTAAAGAAGGCACTTGTAGTTTATTAGGTGCTGTATCATAAGAATCTTATATTCATAAACTTAAACTCATGTTTGTAGGCAGACTTTGTAATGCAGATATAGGGCTACTTCATAAAGACATATTTCTCTGCCAACTTATAGAATATATGCTTGGTTTCTCAAATATATGTGATACAACTAAGTCACTGATTAGTACAATATGCAAATATGATCTGTCTGAATATATACTGAATTATGTCAGTAATGGTATGTTCCCTGTTGCTAAAATGTGGAAATTAATCGTTAGAAATAAAGTACTACAAAAAGAGGAGGATAAATGGTCCCAAAATGTCTGTTCACGCTCAGAACTGTTAAGATTTTTTTTATACAACGAGAACTAAAACCAAATAAGGTTGTTTTGTTAAGTTACATTTTCCCAGAGTGTTCTAAAACACTTCTTTATATGTTGAAATTAATATCACTGCCAAAATGCTCAGCTATGTGCGAAAAGTGTGATTGTATAGTATCAGACTACATTCTTCATGTTTTAATACAATGTCAATCATATGTTTCAGAACGAGATAAACTTTTTGACATAGTTGTGAATGTTTTACCTGTACAAAAATCAATATTATTTTTCGATCAAAATGATGGAGAGATTGTCCAGAATCTTCTGGGAGGTTTAACAGATGTAATGATAGATATATATGATGAAACGTACACTGAATTCATTTTAAATGTTAGTAGTTTTTTGGAAAAATGGAACTTTAAATTACCAATACCTTACATCACAACATCAACGTGAAAAATGACTATGATGATGCATGGTGATATAATGAACAGTACGACAAAATTGTCTATGTATATTGTACATATATTTTTCTTCTAATTCTGTTTCTTTGAATCAAATTACTTCAATTGAATCGCCTTATGATATGTATTTAATCACTTAATTTTATGTTTGTTCATGCTCTTCAATTATGGAGGGAATAAAGAACATTCATTCATTCATTCAATAAAGTCAGGACATGCTTGATTTCTTTGAATTCAGTTTATTTCATATTTTTGTATCTTCAATCCCTATGAAAGTATAATAACATGTATCAATGAAATGTAAATTCTAAAACAAAGGTTAAGACAGAACGTTTTAAGAGGTGAAAACATTTAAACATTTTTGAGACACAAAACAGCATGAACCAAAAAAAAAAAACATCCAGGACAAAAACACAAAAACATCATCCCTCGTCAGGACACCTTACATGGTGTGATTATGGTAAGCTAGCAAAATATCCGAGATATTGAGAATGCTTTCTCACTCAAAAATATATATTAGAATTCATTATTTTGAGAACAATTAATTTCTCTATTTCGCGTAACAAAGACAATAATATATACATGCTGTGATTATGGTAAGCAAGTAAGATATCCGCGACCTTGAATGTGCTTTCTTATACAAAAATGAATATTAGAATATATTATTCTGACAGCAATTAGTTTCTTAATTTCGCGAAACAATGCAAATAATATATACATATATCAGAAAATATATACAACAAGTCATATAAACTATAAAAATAAACCATTTTTGACTTTGCTGAGACGAAAGGTTGTTGTTACTTAGGGTGACACATCTCTTACATACATAAATGTAACTCTCATAAAATGTAAGTAGATGCTTTTAAATGATGCTAATGACTTTGAAGACCTTTATTATTTGTACCTCTTCGTGAGTGTCACTGCTGGTGGACCAGGAGTCCTCGAGGGCACATGTAGCCAAGTTCGATCAATTTTGGTTGGTCGTTTCTTCAAACGCATTCGAAAATTTCTGTTTACAAAATTTTCACAAATTTCTGAAACCTGGATCCTGTAGCATCATATCCTAGCCATCTTTATACGGCTTTCGGTATATTTTGGATATAATCAACAAACATTTTGGCCATATTTCATTGTTTGGATCGAGGATCAATGACGAGGCTTAAATACCAAAAACGTGTATGTCTGGTCCACGCTGTTAATTAATAATGCTTTTAAATGATGCTTATGACTTCGAAAACGTTTTATCATTTAACCCTTCTTTCCATCAAGACAAAATATTGTAAAACTTTTGTGAAAGATGTTAGAAAACATTCAAAGATTCATGTTCCACGTCTCCTGTTAGTCTTTCAGTCTTTAAGATATGGTACAAGACTTAGCTCCACTCGCTTTTGACTTTTCCACATCAAATTCCATGTCCATCCAATCGAGGTTTTGTATCCCACACCGTAGAAAAGCCATTGCTAGTTTAAGAAATGTTGCATCTTCCTTGTTTCTATTGTACCACTTCATAAACATTGACCTGCTTATCTGCAGAATGTTGTTGCCCTTTTCCATTTGGAGACTTTCAATCTCAGCCAGTGTCAAACCAAGTTCTAGCCCTAGCTGCATGAACTCATAACCAACTCGGTCGGCAGTAATGCTGAGAAACTCGTCGTAGACAGTCAATACCGAGTTTGTCGAGACGAAGGCTCTGACTGAATGAAAATAGACGTATTGTAATCAGTTAGAATAGTAACTGAATATATACATGTATATGAACGTATATTGGTGGAATAAAAAAGAAATTAAGACCTCACTGTGCTAACAAAATTTGAAGGAACAGATTCACATGATGCAAAACGAAGCACAATCAACAGTGGACACACGAACAAACCTCTATTTTTGAAAATGCGTAACTATTTGATGGATTAAGAAACATTTTGTAAGAGACGAGGATCCTACAAATAGAAATATCTTTCAAACTTTCATAGTCCTTAGTCTTATCCATTTCTACTTCTTAAAAAAACTTCTAAACGACATGTTTTGTGTACATATTTGTAACGTGTACGAATTGTAGCTTGTCGTGGATTGTAGAGTGGGATTTATCACTATGTTGACTGCATCCCCACCTTTATTTTCTAAAACCGCCCTCGATTTGTGGAATTTTCTTATCTTTTTCATTGGGGGAAATTGTAAGGAGAATTTCCAAATTGGTGTTTTTGGGTCAAAGGTGTTTTTCCACGAAAATCACTAAAATTTCTTACCTCTATATAAGATGATGATTTCCAAAAATGGAAAAATGAAAATAAATCATATTTATGGTGTTCCTTCATTCAGATAATATAATTTTTGTGTATTTTTGTAAAGGTATGAAAATATAAACACAACACAACACTTCCATGTAAATCAATATTGAAATGGAAAAGATACTTTAATTGTATCAAGGTTCTTTCGAGATAAAATTCTATTAAAGTAACACGGTATGTATTCAAAAGTGTTTTCGCCTAGGGTGTTTGAGTGTTTTTCCGTAGGCGCTGCAACCATGTTTTGTTTGGGACCCGCACATTTCGCTTACTTTTAAATAGACAATACGCGCTTTAGTATGATTTTGAAACATATATTAAATAATTAAATTAATAGATAATAAAATATTAAGATACGCACCACCACGCACTTCACTTTGCATGGCCTGAAATTTAAAAAGCGACAATGATAACAAGACTTTCGCATAGTTACGTGTTGTACTTTTATATCGATGATGATAAGGATGATGTTGGAGAAAAAGTATGCATGAAGATGTATTTGTCTATTTACATATTAGGGAAAAGCAGTGTAACATATGAATTCCTCTTTCACAAGATACATTTCAATGTTCCTTATTAGGGACATGACATAATATTGTGTTGATCTGTTTTCACATTTCTGTTACCTTCCAAAATCCAGCTCAAAATCAATTTGGGTCATGAGAGGTAATCTCAACAAAGCATCTTAATAAATGTCAGTGTTGTTTCCAGATCAGTCGCAAAGGATTTAAATTTTCATGCATAAAACATTGCCAACGAATATTTTAAGTAGTTTTTCATGTTTATAAAAATAAGGTCTTTAAAATGGATAAGGTCATTAATGAGAATTGTGCAATCAACTTTGCCTATTTGTTGTACTGACTAAGATTACCTGGCAAAGTATATGTTCGTTTGAAATGTTAATGTGGTCTTTGAGCAGGCTTTTGAGCCCTTTAAATCCGCAACTTTGCGTAGTTTGTCTCCATCTTTTGAGGATATAAAACGCCTTGATATCGCCATGGAAACCTTTGAAATCTTCCTCTATCTGTGACGAATACTGGGCGTCGTTCAGGATGACAGTACAAAGCATTGGTATGGACAAGTTCATTCGACGCAGGTGTTTGGCGATTCGCATCAGATTGACGTCTTCCAAAGGATACTTTTCATACTCTACATTCAATGAAATATTAACATGTTATTCCAATCTGCTTAAAAACAAGTTGTTGTCAATATACATGCTCTGTAAACGATTCAGTGGACTACACTGAATCATTCTTAATGAATGAAAAATTGAGTCAGGAAAAAAAAATAAAATAAAAGAATAAATTAAGAAGGATATTAAAGAATCATCGTGATATACACAAATAAGAGAAATGATTGGAATAATATAATCTATCTCTAGATGTGATCGGGGCCAAGGAAATCCAACCCGAGTGCCAAGAATTTGCTTTTATTACGACAAGGCTTGCCGAGTCATGGACAAAAGCAAATCCTGGACACGAGGGTTTGATTTCCGTGTCCTTGATCACATCTGTGGGTTGATTATTTTTCTCTCACCATCTAAAAGAGCTCAAAAATGAGGTTTTTATGTATTGTTTTTCATATTATGACTGACTAACGGTGCAATCATGAATGACATCACAATGAAGTTACAGTTAAGGCACTTCCTAAATGGGCTGATCTTACCCTGCAGGGTGAGACAACATTTCTCCTGACACCTTATATTGCGGACAAATAAGTCTCAAGTGAGAAACACTTATGCACATAACGATTTGTTTTGCAATTATAGAGAAGAGGTTGTCTCCAATAAGACACGGTTGCAGTGCCCAAAGCAAAACAAGGAAATACATTATTGCGGAAAAATAAAATCTGAGTTGACAATCATTACGTACACAATAGGCCATCGAACTGAGAAAGAAAATAACAGCAAAGCTAGCAATTATTCCATTGTTTCAATCGCTCAGGTAGAATGCATATTTGCGTAACATCACGATTAACATCATTTCTACAATTTAATGTATATTTCATACCTTTGCAGGAACAGCTTTGCTGATCCTGATCATCAAACCCCACGTCTTCCTTTTGTTGAAAAAAAGCAATATTATAATCATTTATCAAAATATATTTAATATTAAAGAGCTAAGTTTCTTCATTATCATAGTTCAGAGATAGTAATCATCGTATGCAATCAAGTTTATTTTTCAAGGTGCGGAAATGTAAATTTTGTCATGATATGATTGATCGATGAAAGGGATGCTTAGTATAAGAGGTCAAAGTATCTTGGCGGGCGACAAATTTTTATCTTTCCTTCCAGATACGGCACATTCACTGAAGCATATCACGTGATATGCAAATAATCTCTAGCCTAGGAATTCCCATCGATTAAACAAGGTAAATACTGTCTGAATCTACCTTATAATAAAGTATTTCAGGTCTATCATATGAGCATAATTATCATTTATTCGATGGAAATCCTTTCTGGTCTAGAATAGAGGTATATTCAGAGAACACTTCCACATAATTTATTTTGATTTTGTTTACATGTAATGATACGGTGCTCGTAAATTAACAAAATGTTCTGTTGAAGTGTTCTCTGAATATAACTCTATACTTAACCAGAATATATTACCATAATATAAATGATAATGATACTCGTATGATAGACCTAAAATAAATATATTCTTGCAAAGTAGATTTAGCAGTATATACCTTGTTTAATCGAAGGGGATTCCCAGGCTAGAGAGTATTTGCCTGTCTCTTGACATCAAACAGTTCCATAATTTACAAGGGCTGATGGATATGTTGTGAGCCTCCTGCTTATTGATTTGAATTTTATCAGACATTTTGCATTAAATAACGCCCTTCAGTATCTATACACTTTGCCACCAGAGTTAAAGGGCCTCAATACTACTTTTAAAGAAATCCTTATCTTGACTGGTCAGAAAGCCATCCACTGCAAGTATGACGTCACCATCGGACTGAAAGAAGGTGCCAGAATTTCGGTTCTGGGAATAGATAAAAGTCTGATGAAGCAGGGGCAGGTGAATTAGGCAAGGCGCAGCCACAATCATGAATGACAATCATGAAATGACAGACTTGTAAACAGGAGCATTCTTTTGATGCAACAGCACCTCTTTAAGTAGTGATCTTTCCTAAATTTAACATTTTCCTAAAACTGTGTCAGGAACAAAGCAAAGTATGTTCATAATTGTTTGTCCTTTTTTGGAGATAATCTATCAGCAGAATACCTTCTGCACCACTGAAAACCGAGGCTTACAACATATCAAAATCAGCCCTCGTACGTCGAATGAAACATTATTTATCTAAGTAATAAGAAAATAATATCTGACCAGTTAACATACAGTAAAAGTAAGAATTAAGCGACTAAGCATGAACTTGAATGTCCGATTATGTTAAAATGTTAAACGTCCTCAAATTCAATAGCATCATTGTAGATAATTTTGGTTGAATTTGGGATGCTTCTCTTGTTCTTGTGTCAACTCAATCGCACTTCAAATGGGCAATTAATGCTTAATAACAAACTGCAAAAACTGTAGATATTTTACTCAAGACGGATCAGTCAAGGCAACTTTTAAAAACGTTCAACGATCCTCCTTAAATTTAAAATCCTTTCCAATCGTGTTTTAGGTAGAAAAAACCAATGATTCTAGAATGATTTTCAAAACGAATTTCATTTTGAAGTTAGAGATTTTACAACAGGTGGAAAATGGGCAGAGCTTAGCGGATTGGTAGTTTTGTTGTAGGTTTTAGACCAGGCGAGTTTTATAGTACATATAGGAATAAGTAATATCGAGTAATATCAAAATTTCGACTGCACGGTTTATCAACGTAGTGCATTTATTATCATTTCTTCAATTTTTAATGTTTTAGTCCCTGGACATTTTTCATGCTAGCGGATTTCGGACTTCGGACATCGCATTTCGAAGGGACTTTGTCACAAACGCAAAATATGAATTATATTCCAATGAAGTTTAGAGTACTCTGTGTGAAGAAATTATTTGTTTTCACTTGTATAAATACATATTTAAAGTTGTCCATTATCATTTCGTCTATGTGTCTTCTGATTTAACGTTCCTAATCGCGCTTGACTATCTTTTATATGACCCATAAAAAGCGAAATCCGGAGTGCAAAGTCCGTAGTACGTGAACTTGAAAAAATGTCCAATATGAATAATGTCGAATGGTTCCAACTCTCTACCTTCATGAAGAAAATTCCAAATCAAATTGCAATACTACTTACATTTGTTTTGACATCACGTAAGAGGTCGTCAAGTTCAGAAGAGTCACAGAGAACCGGGCTACCAAGAGATGTACTGTAAACTGCAACGATCTTTTCTATCGTTGCTGTCAGGAAGAGTTTGATTGCTAAGCACCACTCAGCATCTGGACGCTTTGTTGACTCTGTATGAGAAAGAGTGACAACTATCTGCTTTATCTCCCTCTTCATTTCCATGAGATGGAACTTTCCGCTTCTTAGAGCAACTAGTCCATTGTAGAAATGGTGGTCACAGATCTCCCAGAGAGAAAGACATGAACAGACAAGTCTGTTGAATATCGCCGGTGGTAGAGTTCTCTCTGAAGAAAATGTAATGATCAGTCCTGATTCTCGATTCAGTTCTAAAGGAGCAAGAGGCATGTCGGCACTCATCATACACGGTACCAAATAAAAGTCAGGGGAGACTTTTGAACCTTTGTTGTACAGCATCGGTTGGCATACGAGATCAAGTTGCTCCATGATACCTAGCAGATGTTCGATGTGCTCTGAGATGTTAGATCCGCACTTTTCCGTCAGCATCCCATGTACATGTGATATTTTTATCCTTCCAGATCGTCGCATCTTATTGAACTGCCATTTTTTCCATGGTCGAAGGATAAATCGTTCACAGGTTATAAACGATCGCATGGAATCTATGACGAGTTTTGGGTCAAGGATGACTTTGTCGCCAAGTGTTGACAAATCGAAATAAAGAACGTAGCCGATATTGTGGAGAACCTTCAGGAAAACTTTGAGTTCCCTATCACTAAGAGGAATATTCATCTGACTGTTGATCTTTTTAATTTCGTCAAGCTGCACGATAATTTTATTATCCCGTTTCAGCCCAATAAGCTCTTCTTGGAGAGCTATCCAAGAAGATGGAACTGGCTCCCCAAATTCTCTGTACTTCTTGCCCTCATCTAAAATTGCATCTCTTATCACGTTCCTTGTTGCATCGCTCATGTTCTTCGCATTTATGAAAAGTTCATCACGAAGAACAACTTGTGACGAACTTATCAAATCTCTGAAGTTTTCTTCAATCATTTCCTTGATACTTTTTATTTCAGCGTCATTCTGTAAATCAAACTATTGCTTCAACGAACGTGTCAAAATATGATGTAGAAGGCATTAATGGATTGCGGAAATATTTCTCAAAAATAATCGTTTAGAAATATTTCAGAGCAAACAATACTCTACCTTGATTTGATCTTTGTGAGTTCCAATGAGAATAATTCTTGGGAAGTTGTGCTGCTCACCTTTGGCGTAGGTTACAATCATTGCAATCCAATACTCAAGAAAATCTACAGATTAACAAATCAATTTAAAATTGATATCTTCTGGCATATAATCTAATAAATAATTCTATAAGTATTAAGCTATGTACGCGATAGCACATTGCTGACATAGCTCTGTTTGCTGACTCTATCATAT
This sequence comes from Pinctada imbricata, assembly GCA_033119305.1. NCBI lineage: Eukaryota > Metazoa > Mollusca > Bivalvia > Pterioida > Pteriidae > Pinctada > Pinctada imbricata. The sequence continues at coordinate 62,146,224 of VSWD01000003.1, forward strand.
GTTATATATGTTTAGAGTTACTTTCGTCATATATTTCTTATAGACATGAAACAGATATCCTATATGTCCAAGAGCATCAATGATTAGACATGATGCATATAGTATTTTTTACGATATCCCAAATATTTTGAATTGATGGATAATGAGATTAAAACAAAACAATTATGACATCCGCAATAAGGGGACGACCATTTAATCTTCAGGGAGGGGGGTCTGGTAGCTTTGGAAATAAAATAGTTACAGTGACAAATATGGATAATGACCATATCCCCACATACAGCACATAATTGTTAATAAAAAAATTATAAACCGAAGGCATACAGAATCAGGACGAAACAGGAACCAAAGCAAACAAACAAAAACCTCCACGTGCACCATTTAAAAAGAAGCAAACTCCAGATATGGTAGAGAATCCAGGTGCCCAGGAAGAGTGTGAACGAGGTTGAAAATATTATATATACTGACCTTGAGTTACTGAAAAATAAAGGCCGGCCCTACGTTGAAAATAAATAATCTGACCCGAAAAAAAAATTGACAGCCCCACCCCCTCAGGATCAAATGGTCGTCCCCCTCAAGACGACGTTCCTCATTATGTGATGATTGTTTTATTTCAAAACATTTTGGTTTGTTACATTATGCATTTATTAGATTGACCACTTACTGTATAACCAGTTATTTTCGCGAGGTACTAATTTTCGCTATATTCGCGAGAGATTTGGAATCGCGAAAAATTATTCTCGCGAAAAATTGTGTAAATAAGTTAAACATAAATTTGTATATCATTTACATTTTGTTCTAGTCGTACATGCTTTAAGCTTTACTTCTCCCAAAAAACAAGCAAATGGAAGTGAATTGGAAGTACACTTAACACAGGCCTAACATGCCTTACGAAAACATCAATAATGAAAGTTCAAAACAGTTTCATCATATGCACATATTTGCTTGTAGTTTAGGAATCGCGAAAAATTGTACTCGCAAAAATAAAGACACCCTAGTTAACTATAAAATCACGAAATTTGATACTCGCGAAAATTTCGGATTATACGGTGTGTAATACTTAAGAAATGTTCTTTTTTTAAAATCACTAATACATGTATATGTACAAATTTACATTAATTGCTCAATGAAGTTCATGTTGAAAATACGAAAATGCATCAGATCCCGACAATTGTACAGGAATCATGATCAATAGCAGTCTTAGCAAAGTTTTTACAACAATACTGAACAATAGGATATTTAAATCTGATATTGACCATTTGAACCATCCAATCTTTCGAAATGGAACAAACCGGATGTAAAATTCTACCGAATTGAAGCGGCGGCTGCTGCATGCTAGCAGGAGATGTTGTCTCTTTCTGGGCACCTGGATTTCGCTTCTTTTCGTGTTGTTGAGGTTTTTGTTTGTTTGCTTCGTATCCTGTTTTATCCTGATTTTGTATGCCTTCGGTTTACGACTTTCTGAATTACTGATTTTGGGCTTTATATAGGGATATGTTAATTATCCATATTTGTCATTTGATCTGCTTTTTGATGTAAAAAATGCAAACAGTGCGGCAGAAAAAATAATCTTGCTTTTACAAGTAATATGAATCTTACTCCTACGTGTAATCTGAATTTGAAGAATTATCATTAAATTTCGATTAAAATTCCTGAAGAACCTGCGACGAGCGATTTTGGGCTCGTTTCGCTCATCTTACTTTTCTATAAAAACATTATTCTTTCAATGGAAATGTTCATGTTTGAAAATATTAAAAGAATGCATGTTAAAGTATTAGCTGTATAATGACGAAATCATGTCGAAAACATTGAAATCATATGTACAGATTATTTCATATTTCTCTATTCTTTTTGATGGTGCACAAACTTTTACACGATGAGTATTTATGGAGAAAATGGTTTTAAATAGGGTCATTTGTAGGAATGATCTCCCCTTGACAGAGACTACTTCAAAAATTAACTACATTGATATTTGATACATTTTTGACATAATAATTGTCACCCTCTTTGGACATATTACATTGTTTAGATTGAGGTTCACTGACGAGGGTTGAGTACCCGAAATGTGCATGTCTGGTCCATGCTGCAAATTTCTTCGTTTAAATATGATGCTATTGAACTTGAAGACGTTTAACATTTGAACTACTTGGTGAGCGTCAATGCTGGTCGACCAGGAGTCCCCGAGGGCTTAAGTAGCCAAGTTCGATCAACTTCGATTGATCGTTTGTCTCTTCAACGCATTCAAAATTTTCTGGTACTAAAATTCTTGAAATTTCTAAAACGTGTGTCCTTAAACATCACATCTCACCTATCCTGCTACATCTTTCGATACATTTTTGGCATAATAATTTTCACCCTCTTTGGCCATATTACAATATTTAGATTGAGGATCACTGACGAGGGTTGAGTACCCGAAACGTGCATGTCTGGTCCATGATGTATATTTATCCGTTTTTAAATGATGCTATTGAATTTGAAGACGTTTAACATACATATTAATTTTAGGAAATTTTTCATCTTTTCATTTTTGAGCCCCCATGATTTTCGAGGAAAGTATTGTTATTAATTATTCTATTGACTTCAATGTAAAATTACAAACGATTCCTGCAGTGTATTGATTTAAGTAATCCCTCACTACATCCACTTCCCTGCGAATGTTCTTCATCGGATTTCAATTACTCTCCTTGTGGACACGTTATTACTGGTGACCTTAGTATAGTTAAGAAGGACAAGTTGAGAGAATTGTTAAAAAAGGGTCCCAAATACAGATATAGTATGTCCTTTACATAGAACCAAAATTTCAAAACTATCATGGACTCTTGTGAGGAATATGCAAGACGTTGGGCAAAGAAAGAGGATGTACAGCTCGACACCCTTTCCGAATGGATAAAATCCATCAGAGGGTTACTTTTATCTAGAATTAACCGATTAAAATCAACTGTGAACACCAGATTCGAGTCTATATTTAAAGACCCTGATGTTATCACAGAGCTTACCTACCTCCATGAACATTATGTCATCACACCAGCGGACAAAGCCTCAAATAATTACACATTTACTTGAAAAAAGTATTATTTCGACAGTCTAGTTAAAGAGTTGGGTTTAAATTCGACACCTGGAAATCCCACTTACACCCCAACAAACCTTTCTGACTCTGAAATAATAGATAACCACAACTCAGCTCTTGCTTCCTTTGGCTTTCAAACTAACAATTTAGATTTAGATTAGCCATACTTAAACTGCATACCTAAAATGCATAAGAATCCGTACAAACAACTTTTCATCGCTGGTTCCTCAAAATGTTCTACCAAATCTGTATCGATCTTACTCACGAAAGTTTTATCTGAAATCAAATCTGGGCTTCAAAAATATTGTTCGACAGTATATTCTCGCAGTGGTATCAACCAGATGTGGATTTTAAAGAATTCGAAGGAACTTTTCGAACATCTGAAATCCACTCATTTTAGTAAAGTTTATTCGATCAAAGCCTTTGATTTTTCGACACTTTACACTACAATTCCACATTCTAAATTGAAAGAAAGACTCGCAAAAATTATAAGTAATGCGTTGAAAATTAAGAACGGTAATCGCAAATACAAATTTATTGTTGTGAACTATGACAAAACCTACTTTGTAAAAAAAAAGTCCGATTCTGAAAATAAGTACACTGAAACAGACATTATTCAGATGTTAAACTTTTTGATCGACAACATTTTTGTGGTGTTTGGAGGAAAGATATTCCAGCAAATTGTCGGAATTCCAATGGGGACCAATTGTGCCCCACTCCTTGCCGACATTTTCCTTTACTCGTACGAAGCTGAATTCATTCAATCTTTGGTCTCTGAAGGGAAAAGATACTTAGCTTCTGACTTCAACTTCACTTACAGATACATAGACGATGTCCTGTCCATCAATAATCCAAAATTCACGGATTACCTGAGCAGTATCTATCCTTCAGAGCTTGAAGTCAAAGAAACTACTGAGACAAATAATTCAGCATCGTATTTGGACATAATGTTGTCCTACGACACTGATGGTCACATGAACACCTCACTCTATGACAAACGTGACGACTTCAATTTCAGCATTACAAACTTTCCTTTTCTGAGTAGCAACATCCCTTCATCTCCAGCTTATGGCGTATTCATATCTCAATTAATACGCTATGCCAGAGCAAGTACCAAATATATGGATTTTGTTCTGAGAGCTAGGCGTCTTGCAGATAAGCTTCTCAGTCAGGGATATGTTTGTGACCGACTAACATCGTCACTGAGGAAGTTCTACGGTCGATATGGGGAACTCGTCATACACTATGATGTCCCACTCTCCAGAATGGTGGACGATATTTTGTCATAGACCATTTGAACCATCCAACCAAAGATTGTACTCTATGTCTTCCGAAATGGAAGTAACCGGATGTGACAGTTCTAGCGAATTGACGCGGCGGGTGTTGCATGCAAGCATGAGATGCTTACTTTTCCTGGGCACCCAGTCTCATTCCCATATCGTGAGTTCGCTTCTTTTCACGTGGTGGAGGTTTTTGTTTGTTTGCTTTGGTTCCTGTTTTGTCCTGATTTTGTATGCCTTCGGTTTCTGATTTTCTGAATTATCGATTTCGTGCTGTATACAGGGATATGGTCATTATCCATATTTGTCATTCATCCTTCATTATACATCTAATGCCTCAATAAAAAGGGGCTTCCTTAAATACATGTACTTAAATATATCTTCATGTATAATGAATTATCTTTGAAAGATGCATGTTGATCACCATTGAGTCTAATTTAATATACAATCTCTGACACAGGACACAAGTTTTTCTCCAATGAACAATTCTAAGTTTAAAAATGTGTCTAGAAGACCCTTTTACATGTACTTTATATCAATTTGGTTAACTGACAACCATGTTGTCAAATTCTTTTATTTCTCTGATAAAAATCGAATTAATAAAGTAATATTTTTAGAGAAGAAGGGAGGGCTTAGATATTTGAGTAAACATAAAAAAAATCTATTGATTAAACACAAAAAAATTTCAAAATATACACATAACTTGTCAGAGAAAAAAATCTTGTTCCAACTTTGCAGGAAAAAATTGTCCTGCAATAAATAGATATATATAGGTATAAAAAAAGAAAAGAAATCTAGTGCCTCAGAGATTTTTGTAATAATTCAAATAAAGTCCCTTCTATTTCAAATTTTAGGAGACAGTTATTTTCTAAAATAATTGTTTTTCAATTTTTCAATTATATCATACTTCTAACTTCAGAGTATCTAGAGATGGAAGATTATTCCTATATTTACGCTCATAAATGTGAATTTTGCTAAAGCAATATAAAAATTGGTAGGGCCACGATACCCATAAATAGGCCCAAGATTTTTCTCTAGAAATGAATTTCATGACAAATACTTATTATCTCTCATGAAAATTCACAAATGATTACCGCTTTAATAAAAAGAAAAATATCACCAAACAAAATGCCATTTAATTGTAATGACGTCATGAAACGACGTCATTTAGACGTTATTGACAAAATATGGTGACAATTGCAAGGAATTTTGTCTTTTGTGAAGGAATTCAATGTGGCTGCATTCGTTAACAGAGATAAAACTTTTATCACAAAAGGATATAATTATACTCTTTGACATATAAATTTTTCATCTCACTAAATACATGCGATCATTGCTAATTTATTGCAAGTATGTAGTTTTTGTATCAATTTTGCGAAATTGTACCTATTTTTGGTGTTTTTAAAGGGCTACAAACTATTAATAAACGCAATGTATACATAAAATAGATTCGTGATTCGGTAGAAAACGTTTTATATTGTCAAATCACAGTTTAAAATTCTATGAAGTACAATGTTCATAATTAGGACCAATATCGGGCTTCGTGGCTCTACCCCTTTAGTAGTTTATACTTGTTATCTTTGTTTTTAATGAGAATATTAACTGGGAAAAGACCAATATTTGTTGCATTTCACTCATCAATCTTGAAAAGGGCATCCAAATAATACAGAAGCCTTCCAACTCTTTATCTTCTAGAAGAAAATTTTTAACAAATTTTAATGCATCAGACTCCTGACTCTGGTAGTTAATCCCCAGCAGTGGTACTTATTAGTGCTGAATGGATTTTTGATACACCCAAATTTATTTCAGTGGCACCCTCTCGTTGATTTTCTGAATTTCACTTTTTATTTACCTTGCAAAGATTGCGTGGCTCTAAATTTCCTGTAGAGTTAAGAAGAATCTACATGTACGACCAAAATAGCTTTGGTGGGATGGTGCTTAGATGTTTATCTCCTTTAATTTCGAAAATACTTTTGGATGAAATTACAACTTAAATTTAACTTTTTTGCATAGTTTATATCATTCTTCTCATTAATGATATCAAACTAATATGCACTAATTAGGTATTGCATGAAGCCAGAGTAAAAAAATATTTAATATTTTGAGTAGGAAGATACAGGAAAAGGAGAAAAATATATTCTTTTTCAAAGTGAGATGAACAGTGCAAATTATTTTCTTATACATCACAGGTAACCAGTGGATATAACAGCCTTAGGGATGAGTTGTTATATGATATCAAAGCGACCAGTTTGTATTTCAACACGAATGCTTGATCAGCAATGCTCTAAGCAACAACAGAGGAAAAATATGAATTTAAAAAAAAGTTTTTTTTTAGAAAAAACAAAACAAAACAGATATCTCCCCACTCCCTCTAAGTTCCTTTGACCTTAGGCCAAGATGATGTGAAACCTTTGAATCATTAGCAACATCATACTGAACATAAAAGTGATTCATTTTATTGTTTGAGGTAAAGCCCAAACATGATTAGCATATATAATTTCATTATAAGCATATTTAGTGAAATTGACTTTGGTCACATGACCTTCGATATAGGTGATCTGAAACCTACATTGCATGCATCATGAGCAACAAAAAACTGAATTAGTGATTATATACACGGTTCAAAACATATAGCTAGAACATGATAAGCATTGACATTTTCATCCTGGACGTGATTAGCATATACTATTTCATTACCAAACTAAGAAGAGACCTTAATCATGTGACCTTTGGACAATGTGATAAAAACATATTGTCCTGAGAAACACCATACTAAAATATGAAAACATAGCCATAAAAGATAATAACGTACAATTTCATTAAAAAGAACTAAATGATCTTGACCATTGGCACGTGACATTGGGTCAAGATGATAAAAGAACCCCTCTAATCCTGAGCAACAGCATACTAAAGTATCAGAGTGATCCAGTGTACGATTCCAAAGATATAGCCCAGTCTCAATAGCACTTACAATTTCATTCAAAAATGTAATACTTGACCATGACCTTAGTCATATGTCCTTTAATCAAGGTAGTGTGAAACCTTAAGGTCATCAGCATCATCATACAAAAATATGAAGGTGATCCGATCATCGTTCAAAAGATTAAGCCTAGCCATAATACAAGTAACATATATTATTTCGTTTAAATACATGTATACTAATTCACATTGATCTTGGTCACATGACCTTGGGTCAACGTGATGTGAAACCTTTAGGTGATAAGCAACAATATACCTTGGGTTAACGTGATGTAAAACCTTTAGGTAATATGCAACAGCACACTAGAATATGAAATTAATATGATAAATAGTTAAAAAGAGATAGCATGTACAATTTCATTAAAATGTACAAAGTGATTTTGACCTTGATCAAGGGACCTTGGGTCATGAGCAAATACAAATTAAAGCATGAGATTGATCGGATAAACAGTGCAAGATATATAGCCCCAGCAGGATAGCATGTAAAATTTCATTTAAATGTACTTAGTGAACTTGATCAAATCACTTTGGATCAAGGTGATGTGAAACCTTTGAGTCATAAGCAGCAACATACTAAATTATCAAAGTAATCGGGTGAACGATTCAAGACATATAGCCCGGACAGTAATGTATGCAAATTTTCATTAAAAGTGCACTAAGTGACCTTGGCATTGGTCACATGACCTTGGGTCAAGGTGATGTGAAACCTTCGGGTCATAAGCAACAACATGCTAAAATATGAATGTGATTGGGCAAACCGTTCAGGAGATATAGCCCGGAAACGATGTGTGACCGACGGACAGACAGGCAGACGGACGACGAAGGCAAAACCAATTTATCTCCTCCCCGTTGGAGGACATGATAAATCCCTAAGAGAAATGTTATAAATCAATTAGATAAAGAACTTAAAAAGTGATCTTAGACATACCTAGCAAACGTCGACGTTTACTTCTCCCTGGATACAGTTCTTCGTCATCAACCACGCCCTCCAAGCCTAGAGCCAAATTGAACACTAGAAGGTAAAGTCCTCTACTTGTAAGGTATGTCTGGTGTGTTGTGTAGTAAATAAGCTGACCAGCAAAATCAGTGAGATCAAGGCGGATGAGATGCTTCAATCCGGATAATGTTTGGATACAGTCTTCTATGTCTTCTATTGATAAAACAAATATGCTTATATCTTTTCATAAACGCTACCCGTCATATTTTGCTAAAACTAGTTTAGAACCACAAGGAGCTTTTTCTATACCTAATATTTTCATGTAGTGGAGGTTTTTGTTTATTTGCTTTGGTTCCTGTTTTATCCTGATTTTGTATGCCTTCGGTTTCTGATTTTCTGATTTATCGATTTTGTGCTTTATACAGGGATATGGTCATTATCCATATTTGTCATTCTAATCAAATTATACCATTTTGAGTAGAATGAAACTTTTAGATGACAAATATGGATAATGACCATATCCCTGTATACAGCACAAAATCGACAATTCAGAAAATCAGAAACCGAAGGCATACAAAATCAGGATAAAACAGGAACCAAAGCAAACAAACAAAAACCTCCACCATATGAAAAGAAGCGAACTCCCGATATGGGAGTGAGACCAGGTGCCCACGAAGAGTTAGCATCTCCTGCTCCTGATAATCGATTAATTAAGAATTTTTATTATCAGACTTGGAAGGTTAAGGATATCTCTATCGGAATCTGTCTGTCATTTGTATGTAAAAGATGTATCCTCCGGAAAATTACCGAGGATTTGCAAAAAAGTGACAATTTTGAAGTTTCCCCATTTTTGCATTTTAACCATTTCTTGTTGACTACTGACCAAAATGGTTCCGAAATACCATCATCACGATGACAACGCTTATTGCCTCAAATTCACATGGCAAAAATATTCATTTCAATTGAGGGCTTTACTGCGAAAATGTACTATAGAACATGTATTCAATACTGACAATATTAGAATTGCTGAAAATTGCAAAAATATTTAATTTTTCAATGTTTTAGCTGTTTCCTTGAAGGACAATTGCATTAAAATTGATCCTATATTTGTGTTGATTTATGTCTTGACTTTGAACAGTGAGAAGTGAAATGTTTACAACTTATTTTATATTTCACGAAAAATTGTATCATAACATAGCAACCTTCGGCTGAATGTTTACAATGGTAGTGTGATTCCATACTTTTTTAGCAGCATATTTTACAAGCACATTAATCAAAACTGGAAATGAATTGATAAACTTATCAATGAGATAAAGAAGATCCTGACTACAATCTCAACAGTACTCACAGCAGAACAACAAATTAAGAATCTACGGACCAATATCACACTAGAGGTCCGACCAGTTGTCTAGGAGGAGTACGCATAACCATTTTTGCTAACCACCGTCGATGTTCACGCAAGAAAATGAAAACAATAAACATGCACTGTCTGGTCTTATGTCTATATAGCAAGTGCTATGGCTACCATATCAATGAAAGACATTTAAAACATTAACCGTCAAACACTTCGCAGGGAACGTTTTTATGAGCTCCACACTGCAAATGACATCAGAGTGACACATATAAGATAAAGAAGATCCTGACGACAACCTCAACAGCGACTACGACAATGTATCAAATTGAGCATCGACTGATCCCTAGCAAGTTAGTGCTGTGACCAGGTGCCTGGGAGGAGTAAGTATTCGCTGTTTGGTTACTGAAACGAAACTGAATGCAATATCTACATACATGCACTGTTTGAGGTTATATCTATATAGAAATGGTATGGCGACCATGTCAGGGAAAGACATTTCAAACACTAATTTTCAAGCCCATCGTTCGGAACATTTTACAAGCTCCACATGGAAAAGGGCAAAAGTGTTACATGACAATTTCAAGAGCACTCACAACAGAGCACCGAAATGATCATCGACGGAACCCTAGTAAGGCAAACATGGATAATGACCATTTCCCTGGTACAGCACAAAATCGATAATTCAGAAAATCAGAAACCGAAGGCATACAAATGTAAACGTCTTCATATTGAATAGCATCATTTAAGAACAGATAAATTGACCAGATATGCACATTTCGGGTACTTAACCCTCGTCATTGATCCTCAAATCTAAACAATGTAATATGCCCCAAAATATGAAATTTACTATGTCGAAAAAGCGTACCGAAGGAGACGTAGCAGGATGGGTGGGATATGATGCTACAGGACCCACGTTTTAGAAATTTCAAGAAATTTTGATAACAGAAATTTAGAATGCGTTGAAGAAACGATCAACCGAAATTGATCGAACTTGGCTACATGTGCCCTAGGGGGGGACTCCTGGTCCACCAGCAGTGACACACACAAAGTGGTATAAATGTAAACGTCTTCAAATTGAATAGCATCATTTAAGAACAGATAAACTGGCAACATGGACCAGACATGCACGTTTCGGGTTCTTAACCCTCGTCATTGATCCTCAAATCTAAACAATGTAATATGCCCAAAAAATATGAAAGTTACTATGTCGAAAAAGCGTACCGAAAGAGACGTAGCAGGATGGGTGGTGTATGATGCAACAGGACCCACGTTTTAGAAATTTCAAAAAAAAATTGATAACAGAAATTTAGAATGCGTTGAAGAAACGATCAACCGAAATTGACTGAACTTGGCTATTTGTGCCCTCAGGGACTCCTGGTCCACCAGCAGTGACACTCACCAAGTGGTATAAATAAACTAAAGATATAACAGGAACCAAAGCAAACAAACGAAAACCTCAACCATATGAAAAGAAGCAAACTCACTATATTGGAGTGAAACCATGTGACCAGGAATAGTATGCATATCCTACTTGCATGCAACACCCGTCGCTTCAATTCGGTAGAACTGTCACATCCGGTTACTTCAATTTCGGAAGACATAGAGTACAATGTTTTGTTGGAATATCATCAACCATTCTGGATAGTGGGACATCATCGTGTATGACGAGTTCCCCATATCGACCGTAGAACTTCCTCAGTGACGATGTTAGTCGGTCAAGAACAAATCCTGACTGAGAGGCAATCTGAAAGACGCGTAGCTGTCAGAAATAAATCCGTATATTTGGTACTTACTCTGGCATAGAGTATCAACTAAGATATGAACACGCCATAAGTAGGCGATTAAGAGATGTTGCTACTCAGAAAAGGAAAGTTTGTAATGCTGAAATTGAAGTCGTCACGTTTGTCATAGAGTGAGGTGTTCATGTGACAATCAGTGCCGTAGGACAACATTATGTCCAAGTAGGATGCTGAATTATTTGTTTATCGAGTTTCTTTGACTTCAAGCTCCGAAGGATAGATACTGCTGAGGTAATCCGCGATTATTTTATTATTGATGGACAACACATCGTCTATGTATCTGTAAGTGAAGTTAAAGTCAGAGGCTAAGTATTTTTCCTTTCAGAGACCAAAGATTGAATTAATTCAGCTTTGTTTCCTAGTAAGAACAGGAGTATTTGTGATGCTGGAGCTGAAATTGTCATGTTTCTCATAGAGTGTGGTATTCATGTGACCATCAGTGTCATACGACAGCATAATGTTTAAATGGGAAGCTGAATTATTAGTCTCTAAAGTTTCTTTGACTTCAAGCTCCGACTGATATTTTTGGATTGTTGATTGACAGCACATCGTCTATATATGGTAGTGAATTTAAAGTCAGAAGCTTAGTATAGTTTCCCTTCAGAGACCAATGATTAAATGATTTCAGCTTCAAACGAGTAAAGAAACAAGCAAGGAGTGGGGCACAATTGGTCCCCATTGAAATTCCGACAATTTGCTGGACGACCTTTCCTCCAAAAAAGTGTTCGGTCAGAGGGTTTAACATCTTAATTATATCTGTTTCAGTGTACTTATTTTCAGAATCGGACTTTTTTGTTACAAAGTAGAATTCAATTGATCAATACCTTTGTTTGCAAATCTTAATTTAATGAAATGACGGTTTTTTTTTTCTCCTCTGATTTATCAGATCCAACTGCTTGAAATAAACGAAAAGTAGAAATGTCCATGATGACTCTTTGAAGTCTCTATTCTGGGGAAGGTGTATCGGTAAATGTGAGGTCCTTCGTATATTCGTAGATTTCGTGTGACTTCCGTAAAGGTACAGAGTATGATTTGGTACGAATATAATGAAGGCCGAGAAGCTCATTCAAAAATGGAACTAAGTCATCGAAGGAGAAACTATTACACTTACAAATGCCATGACTTCGAAGTCTTCTTTGTGGTCCGTTGAATAAGCTAATGAGGGGATGTCCAACAACACCAGGTGGCAGCACCCACAGCAAAACCACAAAACACCTTATGCAAAAAAAAAAAAAACAAAGCAGACAAGCTAGTCACAATAACCGATTGACAACCGGGACTTGTTATTAAGTTTCTTATGCTGCTAATATTATCGTTGCACCCTTAGGGCGCTGCAGTGCTAAGATTTTTTAAAAGAACTCTTCTCTGTTGCGACGGAAAGGTGTACTCAAATTGGGATTGTTTGTGGGTTGATATATTTTCTGCAAGATTCTGACTCTCACAGATAAAACAGAATGATCGGCCTTGTCAAAATGGCGATGAAGGAGTTGACTTTCTTTATGATTTATTTTTGACCAATCTCCTGACATTCTGGCTCGGAGCTGACCTTTGGTTTCACCCACATAAATCAATCCATAAAGTGAACACTCTATTCTGTAGACAACATAAGATGTCTTACAGTTTAGATTTTCAAACTATGCGTGTTAAATGTGTGTTTTGTGAGATTACTTGCGGATGAAGTGTCTGTTATGAGGATGTTACAAGTTTTGCTGTTCTTCGTGCCGCACTAAGAAATGGAGCAATCACTTGGTGAAAATTGGTGCTCTTTTAGTATATTGACGACTTCAATCTTACAGTGTTTGATTTTAATATACCAATCTGCATGTTTATACCAAAACTCTGGAAAAGGGACAAGGTGCCCGGGAGAAAAAGCATCCCCCATTTTTCCTAGCAGCATCTGCCGCCCATGTTCATGCACGAATCTGAAAACATGCACTGTCTGATATTATGTCTATATCGAAAGTGCTATTGCGGCCATGTCAGGGAAAGACAATGAATACACTTACTGTCAAACCCCTCGCGAGTTATTTTTTACGAGCTCTAAACTGCAAAAGACATACGTTCGGCTCACATGAAATAAAAGAGATTCTGACGACAATTTCACAGCACAAACAATAGAGTACAAATTTGAGTATCTACGGTCCTTATCAAGCTATTATATGTAATCAAAATATCACACTTCTAAAGCAATCCACTACTCTTCTCTTCTAAAATCTACATAATGATATTAAGATTTTGTTCTTTTGTAATTATTTGAGCACCCGACATGTACATTCGACATACTGTTACAGAAAAAAGGGAAGACACTCCTTGTACACTTGTACACACTAACAGTTGCATCCAAATATACAATGACAACGGATACCTGCAATGTATTGATTTAAGTAATCCAAAACTACATCAATTTTCTTGCGGATGTTCGTCATCGTATTTCAACAACTCTCTTTGTGGACACGTCAAGAACGATAAGTTGAGGGATTTGTTAAAAAGGGGCCCAAATACAGAGAAAATAAATCCAAATGAAAGGGCTGTAATCTTGGATAATTACACCCTCTGCTACTGACTTGGCAGATGGTCGTCCTTAGTCGGCACCGATTCACCATTGGTCTCGTTGGTTTATGAGTAGTCATTTGTGTTTGATGGTTCCCTGTGATTTGGTGTCCGTTGTACCATTTGCGCCTCTCTCTTTTTGCGTGTCTTCTTTGTTTTTTTTTTACAGTGGCTTTTGCTGTTGGTGCCGCAACTAGTTTTTGTTGAATCCCCTCCTTTCTTTACATGAAACCTAAATTTCAAAATTATTATGGACTCTTGTGAAGTTTTCACAAGACTTTGGGCTAAGGAAGAAGTTGTACAGCTTGATACCATTTCCGAATGGATAAAATCCATCGGAGGGTAACATTTATCTGGAATTTACCATCTGCATTGTAATGTGAACACCACATTTGAGTCTATTTGTCAAGACCCCGATGTTATCACAAAACTTCCATACACCCAAGAACATTATTATCTAACTAGCAGTCAAATCCTCAAATAATTGCACATTTACTTGCAAAAAAGTACTATCTAGATAGCCTTGTTAAAGAGTTTGGTTTAAATACATCAACTCGAAGTCCTACTTACTCCCAATGTAACCTTTCCAACTCTGAAATAATAGACAAGAGCCCCAGGGGGCACAACGCTCACCTGATACCCATGCACGCTCTAATTGACATACTGCTATTGAATACCGATAGTGCCAGTACCGGGATTTTAGCCCACAACCTTTCTAAAAAGATTTTTGCCGGATGCAGAGAAGTTTTTTTCAGACAACCTTTAAAAGTACAAACAAGAAAAAATAGTCACATTTCAAAACAATAACTTTTTTAAAAGTGATATGCCCAACTAGTATAGTTCAATTATGCAACATCAAAAATAAAATCATATTGTAAAATCCCACTTTAATGCGCAGCAGAAAAAGAATAAAACAATGAAATGATTTCATAAATTAAGTTTATTTAAAACTGAACGACCATACCTTTCATTATTGATAGCTAGCATGCCAGAAATTATAAAGCCTGACAGGCTGTGTTTGTGAAACGAGAATGCCCCCGGCGGCATCTTTGTTAGTATAAACGCCATTTTCTGTTAAGTATGTGAGAGGTCAGGGTCAGCGTAATATTGGTATCTATGGAAATATCTTGTCACAAGGAATACACATGTAAAATATGAAAGCCCTATCACTAACCAATCAAAAGTTATGCGCAATGTTTAAGTTTTTGAAAAGTACGTCAAAGGTCAAGGTTATGGTCACGAGGTCAAAATTTTGGTATCAATGGAAAGGTATTGTCACAAGGAATACACATGTGAAATATGAAACCTCTATCACCAGCTTCCATTCAAAAGTTATGCCCAATGTTAAAGTTTTTCGGAAAACAGACAGACAAACAGACAGACGGACAGGCCAAAAACTATATGCTCCCGAATCTTTTATTCCAGGGGCATAAAAAACAAAGATTTTTCGGTTTTGCCTTTATTCATATTAAAGTATACTGAAATCTAAGAATGCTTTTGAATAGTATTGATTTCATCTCAAATACATGAAACGTACAGTTAAAATCGTTTTAATCCAATATTTATCAATTCAAGTGAATTGTGCAGAAATTGGGCCAATTTGTTTTCCAAAAAGCAGTGTACGGTGTATCAAACCTCATGATCCAGAGGAAGAGATTACTCATTCGACGTTTCTTCAAGAAATCAGTCCGTAAATTACTTCATCTAAGAGAGTCTAAGACAGAGGAAATTCGAGCAAACTTTATACATGATAACAAGTATATGCAAGTGTTCCAAGTACATGAATGATAACCATTATGAAAGTGTTCCAAGTATAATGCACATTAAATAAAAATCTATTCCGTTTGCACTGTATCTCCTGAAATGTATCGCAGTACTAAAGGGTTGTGGAGGAATTAAACGGATCAAATCTAAAGTACAGCGACTTTGTTTACAGTTACAGTTATAGGTCAGAGACCACTAAAAGGCCGGCTCTGATTGGAGAAAAACCTGTAGGGTGAGGGGGCCTGTTATTTTAAATGTGACAGAAGATGTGATTGGCTATCAATTCTATTTTCTTTTGGTATATTGTTTGAATATGATATATATAGGTAAAAAATAAGTGCAATTAAAATGTCGATACCCGGATATTTCCCTAGCTCCCGATCCGCTAAAGGGGACGGGCGCGGGAAAATTTGAAAATTCTCTGCGGGGTACCTTGTGACGCAAATAGTGCGAAAAAGAGCAGGTCATGCTATATTTTTTAATTTAGTTTCGTATAAAGCTTGAATCAATGAACAAATCGGTATATAACATGCATGGCCAGCAATGTTAGTATAGACGTTATAAGGCATTTCGTTAACATTACGGCCTATGGAAAATGATTTGGTTGTCTCTGACCTAGAAGGTGTAACTACAGTTAATCATTTTAGCAGGGAATCCCTTCCCTTTTGACTGGTGAACCGGGCTGAATAAAAGGTGTCACCTCATTGGTCATAACTATTGAAAATTTAAAAATAGCACATTAAATCAATGTATGATTCCCTGCTGTCTGTAGAAATTGAGTTTTGAACATGATTTTGCCTTTTATGTAATCAATAGATCGATTTGAAAATATATAAAAATTAGCAAATTTTCAATTCGGAAGGAGGGGTCATTAAACAAGTGAATTTTGCAGAAAAGGTATGCATGACCCCCTTTTTTCTTTCGTTTTTATGCGTGCCAAAGATGTCCTAGGCCAAAAATATTCCTTAAAAATCTAAAAGTGGATATCTTGACAAAATTCTTTCACTTGTAGGGTACCATGCATGAGTACCTCATATCTACAAAATGTCATGACAATCTGAAGAGTGGTTATAGAAAAGAAGCAGAAAATGTATGAAAATCACCCCCCCCCCCTTCCTTTTTACATAAGAAAAAAATTCATAAAAAATCAAAAAAATAAAATTTAAGCCTAAAATACATATCAAAGCATTAAGTAAGTTAAATATGATAAATATGCAGTAAATGAGTGTGTAAAATCATACACTTATTGAGTTATTTAAAGAAATAGTGCAAAAATGTGCATTTCTGACTAAGTCCGAAAAGACGTCAAAAACGCGTCAAAAATTTGACTTCGAAGTGGAACCAAAAATAACAACACTTCTTAAGACATCTCTCTAGATCATCCTGATGCTTTCGGTTTGTCGATACATGCTTCGGTTCTGAAGAAGAAGTTTGTCATAGGAGGGTACCCCCCCGTGACCTACTATTGGCTGTGGTGGCGCCACCTGTTGACGGATCCGGACGAAAAACAACAACACTTGTAGGGGACCATGAGTACTTCATACCTACCAAGTTTCATCAAAATCCCTTCAGCCATTCTGGAGAAGAAGTTTAAAATGTGAAAAGTTTACGACGACGACGGACGACGGACGACGACGACGGACGACGGACGACAGACGCAACACTATGACAATAGCTCACTTGAGCCGTTGGCTCAGGTGAGCTAAAAAGGGAAAAAAAATTTGTCGGGATCCCGTCGGGGTTTGAAGCCAATCCCCATGGGTCCATTGGGCATGGAAAACATACATTATACCTATGTACAATCTTAAAAAATATTCCTTAAAAATCTAAAAGTGGATATCTTGACAAAATTCTTTCACTTGTAGGGTACCATGCATGAGTACCTCATATCTACAAAATGTCATGACAATCTGAAGAGTGGTTATAGAAAAGAAGCAGAAAATGTATGAAAATCACCCCCCCCCTTCCTTTTTACATAAGAAAAAAAATTCATAAAAAATCAAAAAAATAAAATTTAAGCCTAAAATACATATCAAAGCATTAAGTAAGTTAAATATGATAAATATGCAGTAAATGAGTGTGTAAAATCATACACTTATTGAGTTATTTAAAGAAATAGTGCAAAAATGTGCATTTCTGACTAAGTCCGAAAAGACGTCAAAAACGCGTCAAAAATTTGACTTCGAAGTGGAACCAAAAATAACAACACTTCTTAAGACATCTCTCTAGATCATCCTGATGCTTTCGGTTTGTCGATACATGCTTCGGTTCTGAAGAAGAAGTTTGTCATAGGAGGGTACCCCCCGTGACCTACTATTGGCTGTGGTGGCGCCACCTGTTGACGGATCCGGACGAAAAACAACAACACTTGTAGGGGACCATGAGTACTTCATACCTACCAAGTTTCATCAAAATCCCTTCAGCCATTCTGGAGAAGAAGTTTAAAATGTGAAAAGTTTACGACGACGACGGACGACGACGACGACGACGGACGACAGACGCAACACTATGACAATAGCTCACTTGAGCCGTTGGCTCAGGTGAGCTAAAAAGGGAAAAAAAATTTGTCGGGATCCCGTCGGGGTTTGAAGCCAATCCCCATGGGTCCATTGGGCATGGAAAACATACATTATACCTATGTACAATCTTAAAAAATATTCCTTAAAAATCTAAAAGTGGATATCTTGACAAAATTCTTTCACTTGTAGGGTACCATGCATGAGTACCTCATATCTACAAAATGTCATGACAATCTGAAGAGTGGTTATAGAAAAGAAGCAGAAAATGTATGAAAATCACCCCCCCCCCTTCCTTTTCACATAAGAAAAAAAATTTATAAAAAATCAAAAAAATAAAATTTAAGCCTAAAATACATATCAAAGCATTAAGTAAGTTAAATATGATAAATATGCAGTAAATGAGTGTGTAAAATCATACACTTATTGAGTTATTTAAAGAAATAGTGCAAAAATGTGCATTTCTGACTAAGTCCGAAAAGACGTCAAAAACGCGTCAAAAATTTGACTTCGAAGTGGAACCAAAAATAACAACACTTCTTAAGACATCTCTCTAGATCATCCTGATGCTTTCGGTTTGTCGATACATGCTTCGGTTCTGAAGAAGAAGTTTGTCATAGGAGGGTACCCCCCGTGACCTACTATTGGCTGTGGTGGCGCCACCTGTTGACGGATCCGGACGAAAAACAACAACACTTGTAGGGGACCATGAGTACTTCATACCTACCAAGTTTCATCAAAATCCCTTCAGCCATTCTGGAGAAGAAGTTTAAAATGTGAAAAGTTTACGACGACGACGGACGACGACGACGACGACGACGACGGACGACAGACGCAACACTATGACAATAGCTCACTTGAGCCGTTGGCTCAGGTGAGCTAAAAAGGGAAAAAAATTTTGTCGGGATCCCGTCGGGGTTTGAAGCCAATCCCCATGGGTCCATTGGGCATGGAAAACATACATTATACCTATGTACAATCTTAAAAAATATTCCTTAAAAATCTAAAAGTGGATATCTTGACAAAATTCTTTCACTTGTAGGGTACCATGCATGAGTACCTCATATCTACAAAATGTCATGACAATCTGAAGAGTGGTTATAGAAAAGAAGCAGAAAATGTATGAAAATCACCCCCCCCCCCTTCCTTTTTACATAAGAAAAAAATTCATAAAAAATCAAAAAAATAAAATTTAAGCCTAAAATACATATCAAAGCATTAAGTAAGTTAAATATGATAAATATGCAGTAAATGAGTGTGTAAAATCATACACTTATTGAGTTATTTAAAGAAATAGTGCAAAAATGTGCATTTCTGACTAAGTCCGAAAAGACGTCAAAAACGCGTCAAAAATTTGACTTCGAAGTGGAACCAAAAATAACAACACTTCTTAAGACATCTCTCTAGATCATCCTGATGCTTTCGGTTTGTCGATACATGCTTCGGTTCTGAAGAAGAAGTTTGTCATAGGAGGGTACCCCCCGTGACCTACTATTGGCTGTGGTGGCGCCACCTGTTGACGGATCCGGACGAAAAACAACAACACTTGTAGGGGACCATGAGTACTTCATACCTACCAAGTTTCATCAAAATCCCTTCAGCCATTCTGGAGAAGAAGTTTAAAATGTGAAAAGTTTACGACGACGACGGACGACGACGGACGACGACGACGACGACGGACGACGGACGACAGACGCAACACTATGACAATAGCTCACTTGAGCCGTTGGCTCAGGTGAGCTAAAAAGGGAAAAAAATTTTGTCGGGATCCCGTCGGGGTTTGAAGCCAATCCCCATGGGTCCATTGGGCATGGAAAACATACATTATACCTATGTACAATCTTAAAAAATATTCCTTAAAAATCTAAAAGTGGATATCTTGACAAAATTCTTTCACTTGTAGGGTACCATGCATGAGTACCTCATATCTACAAAATGTCATGACAATCTGAGGAGTGGTTATAGAAAAGAAGCAGAAAATGTATGAAAATCACCCCCCCCCCCTTCCTTTTTACATAAGAAAAAAATTCATAAAAAATCAAAAAAAATAAAATTTAAGCCTAAAATACATATCAAAGCATTAAGTAAGTTAAATATGATAAATATGCAGTAAATGAGTGTGTAAAATCATACACTTATTGAGTTATTTAAAGAAATAGTGCAAAAATGTGCATTTCTGACTAAGTCCGAAAAGACGTCAAAAACGCGTCAAAAATTTGACTTCGAAGTGGAACCAAAAATAACAACACTTCTTAAGACATCTCTCTAGATCATCCTGATGCTTTCGGTTTGTCGATACATGCTTCGGTTCTGAAGAAGAAGTTTGTCATAGGAGGGTACCCCCCGTGACCTACTATTGGCTGTGGTGGCGCCACCTGTTGACGGATCCGGACGAAAAACAACAACACTTGTAGGGGACCATGAGTACTTCATACCTACCAAGTTTCATCAAAATCCCTTCAGCCATTCTGGAGAAGAAGTTTAAAATGTGAAAAGTTTACGACGACGGACGACGGACGACGACGACGACGACGGACGACGGACGACAGACGCAACACTATGACAATAGCTCACTTGAGCCGTTGGCTCAGGTGAGCTAAAAAGGGGAAAAAAATTTTGTCGGGATCCCGTCGGGGTTTGAAGCCAATCCCCATGGGTCCATTGGGCATGGAAAACATACATTATACCTATGTACAATCTTAAAAAATATTCCTTAAAAATCTAAAAGTGGATATCTTGACAAAATTCTTTCACTTGTAGGGTACCATGCATGAGTACCTCATATCTACAAAATGTCATGACAATCTGAAGAGTGGTTATAGAAAAGAAGCAGAAAATGTATGAAAATCACCCCCCCCCCCCTTCCTTTTTACATAAGAAAAAAATTCATAAAAAATCAAAAAATAAAATTTAAGCCTAAAATACATATCAAAGCATTAAGTAAGTTAAATATGATAAATATGCAGTAAATGAGTGTGTAAAATCATACACTTATTGAGTTATTTAAAGAAATAGTGCAAAAATGTGCATTTCTGACTAAGTCCGAAAAGACGTCAAAAACGCGTCAAAAATTTGACTTCGAAGTGGAACCAAAAATAACAACACTTCTTAAGACATCTCTCTAGATCATCCTGATGCTTTCGGTTTGTCGATACATGCTTCGGTTCTGAAGAAGAAGTTTGTCATAGGAGGGTACCCCCCGTGACCTACTATTGGCTGTGGTGGCGCCACCTGTTGACGGATCCGGACGAAAAACAACAACACTTGTAGGGGACCATGAGTACTTCATACCTACCAAGTTTCATCAAAATCCCTTCAGCCATTCTGGAGAAGAAGTTTAAAATGTGAAAAGTTTACGACGACGACGACGACGACGACGACGACGACGACGGACGACAGACGCAACACTATGACAATAGCTCACTTGAGCCGTTGGCTCAGGTGAGCTAAAAAGGGAAAAAAAATTTGTCGGGATCCCGTCGGGGTTTGAAGCCAATCCCCATGGGTCCATTGGGCATGGAAAACATACATTATACCTATGTACAATCTTAAAAAATATTCCTTAAAAATCTAAAAGTGGATATCTTGACAAAATTCTTTCACTTGTAGGGTACCATGCATGAGTACCTCATATCTACAAAATGTCATGACAATCTGAAGAGTGGTTATAGAAAAGAAGCAGAAAATGTATGAAAATCACCCCCCCCCCCCTTCCTTTTTACATAAGAAAAAAATTCATAAAAATCAAAAAAATAAAATTTAAGCCTAAAATACATATCAAAGCATTAAGTAAGTTAAATATGATAAATATGCAGTAAATGAGTGTGTAAAATCATACACTTATTGAGTTATTTAAAGAAATAGTGCAAAAATGTGCATTTCTGACTAAGTCCGAAAAGACGTCAAAAACGCGTCAAAAATTTGACTTCGAAGTGGAACCAAAAATAACAACACTTCTTAAGACATCTCTCTAGATCATCCTGATGCTTTCGGTTTGTCGATACATGCTTCGGTTCTGAAGAAGAAGTTTGTCATAGGAGGGTACCCCCCGTGACCTACTATTGGCTGTGGTGGCGCCACCTGTTGACGGATCCGGACGAAAAACAACAACACTTGTAGGGGACCATGAGTACTTCATACCTACCAAGTTTCATCAAAATCCCTTCAGCCATTCTGGAGAAGAAGTTTAAAATGTGAAAAGTTTACGACGACGACGGACGACGACGACGACGACGACGGACGACGGACGACAGACGCAACACTATGACAATAGCTCACTTGAGCCGTTGGCTCAGGTGAGCTAAAAAGGGAAAAAAATTTGTCGGGATCCCGTCGGGGTTTGAAGCCAATCCCCATGGGTCCATTGGGCATGGAAAACATACATTATACCTATGTACAATCTTAAAAAATATTCCTTAAAAATCTAAAAGTGGATATCTTGACAAAATTCTTTCACTTGTAGGGTACCATGCATGAGTACCTCATATCTACAAAATGTCATGACAATCTGAAGAGTGGTTATAGAAAAGAAGCAGAAAATGTATGAAAATCACCCCCCCCCCCTTCCTTTTTACATAAGAAAAAAATTCATAAAAAATCAAAAAAATAAAATTTAAGCCTAAAATACATATCAAAGCATTAAGTAAGTTAAATATGATAAATATGCAGTAAATGAGTGTGTAAAATCATACACTTATTGAGTTATTTAAAGAAATAGTGCAAAAATGTGCATTTCTGACTAAGTCCGAAAAGACGTCAAAAACGCGTCAAAAATTTGACTTCGAAGTGGAACCAAAAATAACAACACTTCTTAAGACATCTCTCTAGATCATCCTGATGCTTTCGGTTTGTCGATACATGCTTCGGTTCTGAAGAAGAAGTTTGTCATAGGAGGGTACCCCCCGTGACCTACTATTGGCTGTGGTGGCGCCACCTGTTGACGGATCCGGACGAAAAACAACAACACTTGTAGGGGACCATGAGTACTTCATACCTACCAAGTTTCATCAAAATCCCTTCAGCCATTCTGGAGAAGAAGTTTAAAATGTGAAAAGTTTACGACGACGACGGACGACGATGACGACGACGACGACGACGGACGACGGACGACAGACGCAACACTATGACAATAGCTCACTTGAGCCGTTGGCTCAGGTGAGCTAAAAAGGGAAAAACATTTGTCGGGATCCCGTCGGGGTTTGAAGCCAATCCCCATGGGTCCATTGGGCATGGAAAACATACATTATACCTATGTACAATCTTAAAAAATATTCCTTAAAAATCTAAAAGTGGATATCTTGACAAAATTCTTTCACTTGTAGGGTACCATGCATGAGTACCTCATATCTACAAAATGTCATGACAATCTGAAGAGTGGTTATAGAAAAGAAGCAGAAAATGTATGAAAATCACCCCCCCCCCCCTTCCTTTTTACATAAGAAAAAAATTCATAAAAAATCAAAAAAATAAAATTTAAGCCTAAAATACATATCAAAGCATTAAGTAAGTTAAATATGATAAATATGCAGTAAATGAGTGTGTAAAATCATACACTTATTGAGTTATTTAAAGAAATAGTGCAAAAATGTGCATTTCTGACTAAGTCCGAAAAGACGTCAAAAACGCGTCAAAAATTTGACTTCGAAGTGGAACCAAAAATAACAACACTTCTTAAGACATCTCTCTAGATCATCCTGATGCTTTCGGTTTGTCGATACATGCTTCGGTTCTGAAGAAGAAGTTTGTCATAGGAGGGTACCCCCCGTGACCTACTATTGGCTGTGGTGGCGCCACCTGTTGACGGATCCGGACGAAAAACAACAACACTTGTAGGGGACCATGAGTACTTCATACCTACCAAGTTTCATCAAAATCCCTTCAGCCATTCTGGAGAAGAAGTTTAAAATGTGAAAAGTTTACGACGACGACGGACGACGACGACGACGACGGACGACGGACGACAGACGCAACACTATGACAATAGCTCACTTGAGCCGTTGGCTCAGGTGAGCTAAAAAGGGGAAAAAAATTTTTGTCGGGATCCCGTCGGGGTTTGAAGCCAATCCCCATGGGTCCATTGGGCATGGAAAACATACATTATACCTATGTACAATCTTAAAAAATATTCCTTAAAATCTTAAAGTGGATATCTTGACAAAATTCTTTCACTTGTAGGGTACCATGCATGAGTACCTCATATCTACAAAATGTCATGACAATCTGAAGAGTGGTTATAGAAAAGAAGCAGAAAATGTATGAAATCACCCCCCCCCCCCTTCCTTTTTACATAAGAAAAAAAATCATAAAAAATCAAAAAAATAAAATTTAAGCCTAAAATACATATCAAAGCATTAAGTAAGTTAGATATGATAAATATGCAGTAAATGAGTGTGTAAAATCATACACTTATTGAGTTATTTAAAGAAATAGTGCAAAAATGTGCATTTCTGACTAAGTCCGAAAAGACGTCAAAAACGCGTCAAAAATTTGACTTCGAAGTGGAACCAAAAATAACAACACTTCTTAAGACATCTCTCTAGATCATCCTGATGCTTTCGGTTTGTCGATGCATGCTTAGGATCTGAAGAAGAAGTTTGTCATAGGAGGGTACCCCCCGTGACCTACTATTGGCTGTGGTGGCGCCACCTGTTGACAGATCCGGACGAAAAACAACAACACTTGTAGGGGACCATGAGTACTTCATACCTACAAAGTTTCATCAAAATCCCTTCAGCCATTCTGGAGAAGAAGTTTAAAATGTGAAAAATTTACGACGACGACGACGACGACGACGGACGACAGACGCAACACTATGACAATAGCTCACTTGAGCCGTTGGCTCAGGTGAGCTAAAAAGGGAAAAAAATTGTCGGGATCCCGTCGGGGTTTGAAGCCAATCCCCATGGGTCCATTGGGCATGGAAAACATACATTATACCTATGTACAATCTTAAAAAATATTCCTTAAAAATCTTAAAGTGGATATCTTGACAAAATTCTTTCACTTGTAGGGTACCATGTATGAGTACCTCATATCTACAAAATGTCATGACAATCTGAAGAGTGGTTATAGAAAAGAAGCAGAAAATGTATGAAAATCACCCCCCCTTCCTTTTTACATAAGAAAAAAATTCATAAAAAATCAAAAAAATAAAATTTAAGCCTAAAATACATATCAAAGCATTAAGTAAGTTAAATATGAGAAATATGCAGTAAATGAGTGTGTAAAATCATACACTTATTGAGTTATTTAAAGAAATAGTGCAAAAATGTGCATTTCTGACTAAGTCCGAAAAGACGTCAAAAACGCGTCAAAAATTTGACTTCGAAGTGGAACCAAAAATAACAACACTTCTTAAGACATCTCTCTAGATCATCCTGATGCTTTCGGTTTGTCGATACATGCTTCGGTTCTGAAGAAGAAGTTTGTCATAGGAGGGTACCCCCCGTGACCTAATATTGGCTGTGGTGGCGCCACCTGTTGATGGATCCGGACGAAAAACAACAACACTTGTAGGGGACCATGAGTACTTCATACCTACCAAGTTTCATCAAAATCCCTTCAGCCATTCTGGAGAAGAAGTTTAAAATGTGAAAAGTTTACGACGACGACGGACGACGACGACGGACGACGGACGACAGATGCAACACTATGATAATAGCTCACTTGAGCCGTTGGCTCAGGTGAGCTAATAATCACAAATCAGCTCTCACTTCCTTTGGCTTTGACAGAGACAATTAAAATTAGATTTACCATACTTGTACTGTATACATGTATCTAAAATGCATAAAAATCCGTACAAACAATGTTTCATCGCTGGTTTCTCAAAATGGTCTACCAAATCTGTATCGATCTCAGTCACAAAAGTTATATCTAAAATCAAATCTGAACATCTAAAAATTTTGTTCGACAGTATATTCTTATAGCAGTTTTAACCAGATTTGGATTTTAAAGGAGTCGAAAGAACTTTTAGAACATCTGAAATCCACTCATTCAAGTACAGTTCATTAGATCAAAGCCTTTGATTTTTCAACACTTTACACTGCAATCACGCATTCTAAAAGAAATACTTGCAAAACTTAATTAATGCCTTTACAAGCAAGAATGGCAATCGCACATACAAATTAATTGTTTATAGCTATGACAAAACCTACGTTGTAAAAACGTTCAATTCTGAAAATAAGTACACCGAAACAGATATTATTCAGATGATAAACTTCCTGATCGACAACATTCTTGTTGTGTTTGGATGAAAGTCTTCCAACAAATTGTCGGAATTACAATGGGGGCCGGCCAATTGTACCCCATTCCTTGCCGACATTTTCCTTTACTCGTACGAAGCTGAATTCATTCATTGTTTGGTCTCTGAAGGGAAAATATACTAAGCTTCTGACTTTAAATTCACTAGCATATATGTAGACGATGTGCTGTCAATGAACAATCCAAAAATATTTGTCGGAGCTTGAAGTCAAAGAAACTTTAGATACTAATAATTCGCTTCCTACTTGAACATGAAAATGTCGTATGACAATGATGGTCACATGAATACCACACTCTATAAAAAACATGAGAACTTAAGTTTCATCATCACAAACTTTCCTTTTCTTAGTATATAATGTCGAAGGGTTCCAACTCTCTACCTTCTTGAAGAAAATTCCTAATCAATTTTTATGCACCAGACACTTGTTTTATGTAGCAACCTCTCTTAATCGCAAGCTATGGCGTGTTCATATATCCATTTATACGTTATGCCAGAGCAAGTGGCAAATATACACTTAGACTTTGTTCTGAGAGCTAGGCATCTTTCAGATTAGCTTCTCAGCTAGGGATACGTTTTTGATCGACGCACATCGTCACTGAGGAAGTTCTTCGGTCGATATAGAGAACTCGTTATACACTCTGATATCCCATTGTCAAGAATGGTGGATGATATTCTGCAGCAAACTATTTGAACCATCTAAAAGAAAGGAGGGGATCTCCAACAACACCTAGTTGTAGCACCAACAGCAACCTTCCAAAACACCCACTATAAAACGCTAAGAAGACACGTACAGAAAGAGACGCAGTGGTACAAGGAACTTCAAATCACATTAAAACATAAAACACAAATGACTACTCATAAACAAACGAGACCAATGGGCAAACGGTGCCTTCTAGGGACGGCCATCTGCCAAGTCAGTGTGGTTATACTGGATTACGTGCGCACAACCCTCCCACTTTTCCGATTACCTAGAGGTCTTGAAGAACGTACAATTGTTGTGTAAAACAACTTCCTCACTGTCAGATAACCACACACAAACAAGACCGCAAAACACAGGGGCCCAAGCAACACAGATGAATATGTAAATGGATATAAAAAATATGTAAATGGATATAAAAAGATGACATTACCACAGCCTATACTTAAATCTTGCGAAATGGAAGTTACTGGATGAGATATTTCTGCCGAAATGAAGCGACGGTCGTTGCACTCTCTCTGGGCACTTGGTCTCATTCCCATATTAAAAGTTCGCTACTTTTCATTTGGTAGAGCTTTTTGTTTGGTTGCCTTGGTTGCCTTGGTTCCTGTTTTATCCTGATTTATCAGGTCTTAAATGATGCTATTGACTTTGAAGACGTTAAACATTTGTACGCTTCGGTTGATGATGTTCTGAATCTGTGTATTAAGATATGCATATTTGTCATTCAACATGTTAAAAAACCATGTCTAATCAGTCATGCCCTAGATCGTAATAAGAAATCCAACGATGAATATGCAAAGAGCAAAATCCTTCAAGTTTACATGACTTCGAATATAGAATCCCATCCAAGATAGATTTTATTAAATGTCGCGAAGCACTAAAGGAAACCTTAGATAACTATACCAAACGATGGTGTAAATCGGAAGGAGTCGAATCGCATTCTCTGAATGACTGGAAAAACCTCATTTTGGACATTACTGACATTCGAATAGACAACTTCCACAAAAATCCTCATCTTTTTGAAAATCCAAGTTCTAAATCTGAAAGATATTTTAAATCCAAATTACGTAATTTACATATAAAATTTGTCTTCGCTTCTGCAGATAAAACAGCCAAAAACACCATAATCATATGAAAACTTTATCAACGTTAGTTTCGGAACTTTCGTCTACAAATACTTATATTAAAAGCAATGAAAGTGTCCCTAACATTTTGACCAAACATAACAGTGAAATTTCTTCATTCAACATCCCTATTTCTAAATTGGATCTTCCTACAATATACTGCATACCAAAACTGCACAAATTTCCTTACAAATTTAGATACATTGCTAATTCTAGCAACTGCTCAACTACAAGTTTGTCTAGAAATCTGACGTCAGCCCTCATGGCGGTAAAGGAACACGTTACAAAATATTGTGAAATTGTTCTTAACAGGAATGATGTAAATTTATTTTGGTCTATAAAAATTCCGGGGATGTGATTGACAACATGAAATCTAGAAATTTTCAAGCCAATACGATTTCTTCATACGATTTTTCAAACATGTACACCACGCTTCCTCACGACAAGATCAATGATCAATTGTCCAAACTCATTAAATGGTGCTATAATCGAGAGGGGAAAACTTATATTTGTACATCTGAATCAAAGGGTTTCTTTTCCGCTAAAGAATACAAATCATACAAATCATGGACATGTAGCGACCTGTGTAGTGCCTTGTCCTTCCTCTTGGACAACATTTATGTAAGATTTGGTGAGAATCTCTACAAGCAGATCGTAGGGATTCCTATGGGTACAAATTGTGCGCCTCTTGTTGCATATTTATTTTTATACACATATGAAAAAGAATTTATTCAAAATCTTCAAAAGCAAAGAAAACATGATGATGTGAAATGCTTCATTGGTACTTCTAGGTACCTGGATGATATTCTTACTATCGATAATCCTGTTTTTGAAAAGTATAAAGATGTTATTTATCCACAAGAATTGACTCTAAACAAGGCCCTGCCCAAACCTCCTTAAAGAAGACAGTGCCCCGACCACCTGTCCTCGCTGAATGTAAGTCGGACTCCTCGGGTGATAACATATATGAGCTCGCTACAGCCTGCAGAGCACGAACTGTATTACGCACGTCCTCTTTTTATATCCATTGACATATTCATCCGTGTTTCTTGGACCCCTGTGTTTTACGGTCTTGCTTGTGTGTGGTCATCTTACAGTGAGGAGGATGTTTTACACCATAATTGTGCGTTCTTCGAGACATCTGGGAAATCGGAATAGTGGGAGGGTTTTGTGCACGTAATCCAGGATAACCACACCGTCTGCTATTTACGTGGCAAATGGCCGTCCTAAGTCGGCACCGGTTGCCCATTGGTCTCGTTGGTTTATGTGTAGTCTTTTATGTTTAATGTTTCTATGTTGTGAGTTGGTGTTCCTTGTCCCTTTTGCTGCAACCTAGTGTTGTTGGAGATCCCCTCCTTTCTTTCGAATAATTATATGAGTGAGAACCTACAACTCTCGCCCTATTTCAGATCTTAAGTTTTTTAGGTATCCTTTTGTGTTTCTATTCACAAACCATAACTACAACGACTTGAATGTCAAAACTATATTAAATGATTCAAATATGAAAGAAAAGGTTTTATTTCGTACTCGTACATTATTTTCTTTACACTTTATGTCAGAGTTTTCATTGCCGTTCAAATGATGCATTAAAATGGGAGAATGCTCTCAAGCATTAGGATTTCGGAGATTTGTTCTTAAAGAAAAGGAAAGGATCTCCAGCATGACCACCCTGCACACATCCAGCAATACAAACCCACAAGAACGTGACACATAAATGAAATCAGACAAGACTAAAAACCGCAAGCAAATGCTAGAAAATCACACAAAGCATTCGAACCAGACGTACAGTACTGACAATGAGTTAAAGAAAATCCTGACGATAATCTCAACAGCACTCACAATAGAGCACCAAATTGAGCATCAACGGACCCCTAGCAAGCTAGAAGTAGGACCAGGTGCCCGGGAGGAGTAAGCATCCCCTGTTGGCTAGCCGCACCCGCCGTCGATGTTCATGCACGAAAACAAAAACAATATGTAAAATACATGCATTGCACTGTCTGAGGATATATCTATGTAGAAAGTGCTATGGCGACAACGTCAGGGAAAATTTTCAAAACACTTATTGTCAAACCCCTCAACACATGACAGAACGGACACAAATGTGCACCCGGCGCAGACTTTGGACAGTCATCTGCTTTAAGAAAATGGTGTATTTATCCGGATTACGTGTGCATTACCCTCCCATTTATTCAAATACACAGAGGTCTCCATAGACACACAGTAATGTTCCTATGTTGTCTGTTATCCAAAACAAATATCGTCAATATATGAAGTCTGTATCAGAAAATTGACCTGAATTTTTTTGCAGAACTGTTTTCTCTTGAAAAATGTTCAGATCAGCCTCCATATGAATGTTCTGAAGGAATTTCCTCATGCTTGGATGGTGAAGAAAGTGATAGGGGTAGCAAAACATTTCTCATCAAAATGTCTTGCCACGTGGGAGGGATATTGCATCCCTTTTTGGTGCGTTGTAGGCCACATACCGTTCTGATGCCATGTTCCCTTCTCAATATCATAATGACATTGGTTGATGAAGATGTCTATTCCGTCAGTGCTACTGATATTTCTTTCTGTTCTTCCTAGCAGATTCATAGCTATCGTCGTCTTTCCAACTCCAAAGTGACCAACTAACATAACTCTTATCACATTTGATATTAACGAACCCTTTCTTAAAGCATTTGCATACATATTGATAGCTTCTTCACCAAGTATTCGAACCTCTTTTGGTACTATTATCATCCAATCTTCAAATTCTAAATGAGAAAAAAAGAACAAACAGATTTACAGATCATTTTAAAGAAGACATATTGCTTCCGTAACAGTATGACTGATGTATAATTCATCAAAAATGTTTCTTTTGTAATAATGATCAAAAGAAAACTCAATATCGGAATACCCAACAAAATATTAAATGAATGATTATCTTTAATACATGTATATCAAGAATTTGATTTTCTATATATTATAATTCCCAATTAGGTTATCACATTCACTATCAATTCAATCGTATTACAACAATACTTTTTCTTGTTATATTTTTCATAATATTTCATAATTTTAATATGCATTATAAGATAAAATGATTACCTTTAACAATCTGTAAAGAGAATATAATAATTTTTGCTTTAAATAATCCTGAGGGTATTTTAACGTAATGCTTACATCAATTACTCAGAATTAAAAGAGTAACAAATTCTCAGAAAATGTAAACCCTACCACAAAAATAATAGTAGAAAATCGTGGTAACGAGAAGGACACCTGATCTAATGATCAATATCAAAAGTCAAGTTCAAGAACGGAATGTTGATTAAAAGAAAACTCAATATATTGCACGATAGATGACGGTTTTGTTTTTAAATTTTGAACCAATTTCCTCTTGCATTTGATATAGGTGTCGGCGCAATTAAATTTTTGACATAAATGCACTAGTCAGGAGAAAAACAATATAAGTGTTTGCCAATACGACTTCATACGGCTTTTCAAATATGTACACCACGCTTCATCAGGACAAGATTACTGATCAATTGTCCTGCTATAATCGAGAGGGGAAAACTTATATTTGTACATCTGAATCAAAGGATTTCTTTTCCGCTACATGATACAAATCATACAAATCATGGACATGTAGTGGCTTGTCCTTCCTCTTGGAAATCATTTATGTAATATTTGGGAGAATATCTACAAGCAGGTTGAAGGGATCCCTATGTGTACAAATTGTGCGCCTTTTGTTACAGATTTATTTTCATACACATATGAAAAAGAATTTATTCAAAATCTTCCAAAGCAAATGTGTTGTGAAATGTTTCATTGGTATTTCCAGGTACCTTGATGATATTCTTACCATCGATAATCCTGTTTTTGAAAAGTATAAAGATGTTATTTATCCACAATAATTGACTCTAAACAAGGCAAACTTTACAGACACAGAAACACTGTTCTTGGACCTCAATAAAAATGTAAATGGAGAAATTCATACAAGTATGTATGACAAACGAGATGATTTTGGATTCAACATAGTAAATTTCCACTGGCTTGACGGTGTTGTCCCTAGATTACCGTCATACGGTATCTACATGTGATGTTCCAAGATTACCGCCATGCGGCATTTACATATCACAGCTCATCTGGTTCGCTAGAGCATGTACTGATATGATCCCAGTAGAAATTTACAAATTACCAAAAAACTTTTTAGGTCAAGGTTTCCGCTTTCATAAACTAGTTAAGACTTTCTGGAAATTCTACGAAAATTACGGTAAACTTCTTTTATTATTCAGATATATACACGCAACAGAGTACATTACTTTGGGTACTACACAACCTGTCTTTTATGGTGATATGATAAACAAAATTAGAAGGATCAAAGGTAGGCAGCATAACCATCGAAAATGCGTCAGAATCATCAAACGCCTTTTATACCGTGGATATGATCCTAATGTCACCAGACGAACACAAGGCTCGGTACTTGACCAATCTACAGTCTTGTACAAGCGCATCCTTGAGACTTGCACGCTGACTGACTGTGACGACGGGACTCCATGATGGACCCTGTCCAATCCTCATTGGAGAAGACAGGGCCCCGACCACCTGTCCTCTCTGAATGTCAGTCGGACTCCTCGGGTGATTACATACATGAGCTCGCTACAGCCGGCAGAGCACGGACTGTATTACGCATGCCCTCTTTTTATATCCATCTACATATTCATCTGTGTTTCTGGGGCCTCTACGTTTCGCGGTCTTGTTTGTGTGAAGTCATCTTACAGTGAGGAGGTTGATTAACACCACAATTGTACGTTCTTCGAGACCTCTGGGTAACTGGAGAAGTGAGAGGGTTGTGCGCACGTAATCCAGGATAACCACACCATTTGCTACTTGCGTTACAAATGGTTGTCCAAAGTCGGCACCGGTTACCCATTGGTCTCGTCGGTTTATGTGTAGTCTTTTGTGTTTGATGTTTACATGTCGTGTGTCTCTTTTCTGTCTCGTGCTGTACTCGTCTTTTGTATTTTTGCATCGGGTGTTTTGGTGTTTTACTGTTGATGCTGCAACGGAGTCTTGTTGGAAATCTCCTCCCTTTGTTTCAGGATCGGGACGTTTGTGATGCTGAAACTGAAGTCGTCATATAACCTTTCAGAAGACGTAATTAAAGTTTATAGTCCGACATGATGTCTTAACGACTCAAAGTGGGTATTCAGTTTTATATTAAATGTTATTACAGTCCATGCTCTGCCGGCTGTAGCGAGCTCATGTATGTAATCACCCGAGGAGTCCGACTGACATTCAGAGAGAACAGGTGATCGGGGCCCTGTCTTCTCTAAAGAGGTTTGGACAGGGCCCGTCATGGAGTCCCGTCGTCACAGTCAGTCAGAGTGCAAGTCTCAAGGATGCGCTTGTACAAGACTGTAGATTGGTCAAGTACCAAGCCTAGTGTCCGTCTGGTGGCATTAGGATCATATCCAAGGTAGAAAAGGCGTTTGATGATTCTGACGCATTTTTGATGGTTATGCTGCCTACCTTTGATCCTTTTTATTTTGTTTATCATATCACCATAAAAGACAGGTTGTGTAATACCCATAGTAAAGTACTCTGTTGCATGTATAGATCTAATATAGAACTAGAACTATAGAACTAATTTTAAAAATAGTTGACTGTAATTTTCGTAAAATTTCCAGAAAGTCTTAACTAGTTTATGAAAGCGGAAACCTTGACCTAAAAGTTTTTTCGTAATTTGTAAATTTCTACTGTGAAAATCCAAAATAGCAGTACATGCTCTAGCGTACCGGATGAGCTGTGATATGTAAATGCCGTATGACGGTAATCTTGGAACATCACCGTCAAGCCAGGGGAAATTTACTATGTTGAATCCAAAATCATCCCTTTTGTCATATACACTTGTATGAATCTTTCCGTTTACAATTTTGATATTTAGGTCCAAAAAGGGTGTTTCTGTATTTGAAAGGTTTGCCTTGTTAAGGGTTAATTCTTGTGGATAAAGGAGCAGGTTCGGGAACATGGAAAATCGGCCCTAATTTTAGAATGTTTTAGATTTCGATTGTATTTCGTATCAAGGAAGCTAAACGTGTGGTTGTTTGAAGTACCAAATAAATATTTTAGTTTACGTGCAATACACCGAAAGATATGGCTTCAAAATCGGCTGAAAGTCGTAAAATACTGCAAAATCGTAAGAAATAGGCATAATTCTGGTCAAAATTTATGAAAATAAGTAGAGCGCCTGCCCTCACCCAAAATAATTTTTACATAAAAAGCTAGATTTGCAATCTATCTTTCGATCAACGTAAAATTTATGTTGGGTGAGGGTTGGCGCCTATACTAATTTTAAAGATTTATGCAAAAATATGGCGATTTTCCTTCATTTTCCGTCCTGCAGAGCAAATGACGTCAAAATGTGACGTCATAACTAACGCACGTGACGTTTTGACAATGAAAAATATTTACTTTCTATATCGGCAGGTATTTGGGATATATATAAGAGATACTAAATCATAATTTTCATAAAATTATTTTTCGCAAAAATTTAGGGCCGATTTTGGCAGTTAGTGAACCTACCCCTTTCATTCTAATATAATTCAAAAGCAGGATTGTCAATGGTTAGAATATCATCCAGATACCTAGAAGTATTATTGAAACATTTCAGCTCATCAAATTTTCTTTGCTTTTGAAGATTTTGGATAAATTCTTTTTCATAAGTGTATAAAAATAAATCTGCAACAAGAGGCGCACAGTTAGTACCCATAGGAATTCCTAAAACCTGCTTGTATAGATCCTCACCAAATCTAACATAAATATTGTCCAAGAGGAAGGACAAGGCATTACACAGGTCACTACATGTCCATGATTTGTATGATTTGTAGTCTGTCGAGGAAAAGAAACCCTTCGATTCAGATGTACAAATGTAAGTTTTTCGCTCTCGATCTAAACACCATAGAGAAGTCGTATGAAGAAATCGTATTGGCTTGGAAATTTCCAGATTTCATTTTTTCATCACATCCCCTGAATTCTTAATAGACCAAGCCAAGATAAATTTACATCGTTCCTGTTTAAAACCGTTTCACAATATCTAGTTATGTGTTCTTTAATAGCAGTAAGTGCTGACGTCAGATTTCTAGACAAAAGTGTAGTGGAGCAATTACTAGAATTAGCAATAAATCGAAATTTGTAAGGAGACTTGTGCAGTTTCGGTATGCAATATAGTGTTGGGAGATCCAATTTAGCAATAGAGATATTGAATGAAGACAGTTCACTGTTATGCTTGCCTAAAATGTAAGATGCACTTTCATTGCTTTTGATATATGTATTAGCAGACGAAAGTTCCGAAATCAAAGTTGATATGTAGTAACGTTTTCAAATGATAATGGTGTTGTTGGCTGCTTTATCAGCTGGTGCAAAGACATATTTTTCATGTAATCTACTTAGTTTGGATTTGAAATATCTTTCTGATTTGGAACGTGGATTTTGAAAAAGATGAGGGTTTTTATGGAAGTTATCTATTCGAATATCCGTTATATCTAAAATAAGGTTTTTCCAGTTATTCAGAGCATGCGGTTCGACTCCTGATTTACATCATCTTTTCGTATAATTATCTAAGGCTTCCGTAAGCACTTCACGGCATTTGACAAAATCTGTCTTGAATGGGATTCTATACTTAGGTCCTTTTTTAAGAAGACCGCGGAGCTGTCTGTCTTGGATAATTGAAAAGTCACCTGTAACAACATGGCCAGCTGGTTTGTAGAGATATTTAGAAGTTGCACATTCTCAAGAAGCAGGACACGATTCAAGTATGTCAGGATCCGTTGTAACTTTATTATAGTTAAAAACAAAATTTCGAATAGGTTTCTTGTACTTATAACAAATAAGAGGTGGCTCTAAATTGTCAAAATATTGAGGAATGGTACTTTGTACGCGATGATCCCGAAAAATATTAGAGATGTTTAGAAGAGTAGCAACGTCCCTTCATCGCCTGCTTATGGCGTGTTCATATCGGAATTGATACGTTAGGCCAGAGTAAGTAACAAAAATACAGATTTTGCTCTGAGAGCTAGAGCTCAATCCTTCGACATTATTTAAGATAAGCTTCTCAATCAGGGATACGTTTGTGATAGACTAACATCGTCACTGAAGAAGTTCTAGGTCGATACGGGGAAGTCGTCATACATTATGATGTCCCATTGTCCAGAATGGTGAATGATTTTCTGTCTTAGAAAATTTGAACCATCCAACAACGACTATTCTTATATCCTCAGAAATGGAATTATCCGAATGTGATATTTCTGCCGAATTGAAGCGACGGGTGTTGTATGCAAGCAGGAGATGCTGACTCTTCCTGGCACCTCGTCTCACTCCTAATTGGGAGTTCGCTTCTTTTCATGTGGTGGAGGCCTTTGTTTGGTTCCTGTTTTATCCTGATTGTGTATGCCTTTGGTTTGGTGATTTCCTTAATTGTCCATTTTTTTTATTATTATTATTCTTAAGGATTCCGACTATTCCGTCGGAATCCTTTCTGTAATTGCAATGTCTTTTCTTCATTCGTATTATTAAGGATTCCGACTATTCCGTCGGAATCCTTTCTGTTATTGCAATGTCTTTTCTTTATTCTTATTATTATTATTCTTATTATTCTTACCTTTTTTCATATCCAGAAGCTTTTTTCAATGGTCTTTTAACACAGAGCAAAAAGGATGGTATCATTAGAAAGAGCATACAAAGATCTTCTTAAACTATTTTTTGTTTGTTGATAAGTTCACCAATGCCCCCGCTAGAGGTCATCAAAGGTCAAATCTTTAAACACTTATAACTCCTAAACTAACCGTATGATTTCAACAAAACTTGTTTTATATTGTTCTTTGGGAAATTTGCAAACTTTTATACACTTACATGCTCAATAAAATATTTACGGTTTTCGCGCTATTTCAAGTTGAAAATGGAACTTTAAATTGGCACAGTGCCAATTTCTACAGTTTTCGAGATTTTGAGTTGAAACTTGGATGGTAAGCTACTAATAGGTAGTTATTGATGATGACCAAGTTTCAAGGTCACATTATGGTTCTCAAGGTCACAACAAACTTTTGCCTATAGTACAAAGACTATTTGACCTTGACAGTTCAAACCTCATAAATACAATCACTGAGCCAAGCCCTTTCACCTTGACCTTGGCCCAAGGACAAATTTTGATTCTCAAGGTCACAACTAACTTTTGCATATAGAACAAAGTTCAAACTTGGCGCAAATATTCCTTGCATCAAGTCTTTTGACCTTGACCTTGACCCAAGGTCATTTGTTCGATTTCAAGGTCACAACACACTTTTGTTGATAAAATATTGAGTTTTGATTAGATTAAGAGGACACTTGATGAGAATAAATTCAAATGCTTATCTTTTATCCATGACCTTGGTTAAAGGTCAAATTAACTTTTTCAAGGTCATAACAAACATTTACTCTTGTAGAATTCATAGAATTTGTTCTTAACTATTTATTCTACACACAAGTAGTACTTCTTATTTGAACTTTAAATAGTAAGATAGATAACTCTTTCATTCTTGTTCTCTGTTTCTTTCCTTTTTATTCTTAGTAGCATTACATATCAGTAGTTTCATGTTGTTGTCATTTTCTATTAATAGAAATTATCTCATTGCAAAATCATTGTGCAATTCTTTTTTGAGAAAGTCATTGTAAAGGATTACATATTGATTGTCCATGGAGTTTAAAGCTTTCGTAAACATGAAGGTATCTATTATTTTTTTCTTCTATTTTATTGATGAATAAATAAGAGTCCCAAATTAGACATAAGCTCTTTTGACTCATTTGCTGAAGTTAATATGGTACTAAAGCAACTATTCTTTTTTCCATCTTCTTTATTCAGATTTTAGCACTTCAGTTCCGAGGAAGGTCTAATACAGGAGGAATCCGTCTGTTGCTTGCAACAGTAGCCATCTAGTTAAGGATTCCGACTATTCCGTCGGAATCCTTTCTGTTATTGCAATGTCTTTTCTTTATTCTTATTATTATTCTTCTTATTATTATTATTATATTATTCTTACCCCCTCATCATTTCCAGACACTTTATTCAAAGGTCTTATAACACAGAGCAAAAGGGATAGTACCATCAGAAAGAGCATAACAAGATCTTCTTTAACTATTTTTTGTTTGTCGATAAGTTCACCAATGCCCCCGCTGGAGGTCATCAAAGGTCAAATCTTTAAACACTTATAACTCCTAAACTAACCGTACGATTTGAACGAAATTTGTTTTAAAATGTTCTTTGGGAAAATTGTAAACTTTTATACGCTTACATGCTCGATAAAATATTTACGGTTTTCGCGCTATTCCAAGTTGAAAATGGAACTTTTAGATTTTGAGTTGAAACTTGGATGGTAGGCTACTAATAGGTAGTCATTGATGATGACCTAGTTTCAAGGTCACATTATGATTCTCAAGGTCACAATAAACTTTTGCCTATAGAACAAAGACTATTTGACCTTGACAGTTCAAACTTCGTAAATACAATCATTGAGCCAAGCCCTTTCACCTTGACCTTGGCCCAAGGTCAAATTGAGATTCTCAAGGTCACAACAAACTTTTGCCTATAGAACAAAGACTATTTGAACTTCAGACTTCAAACTTCATACATATCATTGTTTAGTCAAGCTCTTTCGCCTTGACCTTGACCCAAGGTCAAATTCTCATTCTCAAGGTCAAAACAAACTTTATTCTATAAAACAAAGACTATTTGACCTTGTGAGTTCAAACATTACACAAATATTCCTTGCATCAAATCCTTTCACCATGACCTTGACTCAAGGTCATTTGTTCGAAATCAAGGTCACAACCGACTTTGGTTGATTAGATATTGAGCTTTGCTCAGATTAAGATCAATCGTGATGAGAATGATCACAATACTTATCTTTCATCTATGACATTAGTTCAAGGTCAAATAATCATTCTCAAGGTCATAACAATAATTTACTCTTGTAGAATTCACACTTTTTGTCCTATATTATTTATTCTTCACACAAGTAGTCCTTCTTGTTTGAACTTAACATAGTATAAGAAAGATAACTCTTTTCTTCTTGTTCTCTGTTTCTTTTTTTTTTCTTAGTAGCTTTACATATCTGTATTTTCATGTTGTTGTCATTTTCTATAAATAGAAATTATCTCATTGCAAAATCATTGTGCAATTCTGTTTTGAGAAAGTAATTGTAAAGGATTTTGATATTGATAGAGCATGGAGTTTTATAGCTTTAGTACACATGAAAGGTATTTATTGATTTTTTTTTCTTTTTTTGTTGAAAAATGAATAAGAGTCCCAAATTAAACATTAGCTCTTTTGACTTATTTGCTGAAGTGAATAAGGTAATGAAGCAACTATTCATTTTTCCATCTTATTCATTCGGATTTTAACACTTCAGCTCCGAGGAAGGTCTAATAAAGGAGGAATCCGTCTGTTGCTTGCAACAGTAGCCATCTAGTTCTTATTATTATTATTCTTATTATTCTTACCCCTCATCATGTCCAGAAACTTTATTCAAAGGTCTTTTTACACAGAAGAAAAAGGATGGTACCATTAGAAAGAGCAGACAAGAATCTTCTTTAACTATTTTTTGTTTGTCGATAAGTTCACCAATGCCCCCGCTAGAGGTCATCAAAGGTGAAGTCTTTAAACTCTTATAACTTCTAAATTAGATGTACGATTTGAACGAAATTTCTTTCATATTGTTCTTTGGAAAATTTGCAAACTTTTATACGCTTACATCTTCGATAAAATATTTACGGTTTTCGCGATATATGGAGTTGAAAATGGAACTTTAAATTGGTAAGGTGCCAATTCCTACAGTTTTTGTGATTTTGACTTGAAACTTGGATGGTAGGTTACTTATAGGTAGTCATTTAATGATGACCTAGTTTTAAGGTCAAATTTTCATTCTCAAGGTCACAACAAACTTTTGCCTATAGAACAAAGACTATTTGACCTTCAGGGTCCAAACGTCATACATATTATTCTTGAGTCAAGCCCTTTCACTTTGACGTTGACCCAAGGTCAAATTCTCATTCTCAAGGTCACAACAAACCTTTGCTTATAAAACAAGGACTGTTTGACATTGAGAGTTCAAACTTTACGCAAATATTCCTAGCATCAAATTCTTTCTATTTAACCTTGACTGAAGGTCATATGTTTGATTTCAAGGTCACAATAGACTTTGGTTGATAAAATATTGAGCTTTGATCAGATAAAGATGAATCATGATGAAATTAACCTCACATACTTATCTTTTATCTGTGACATTGGTTCAAGGTCAAATAATCCTTTACAATGTTATAAGAAACATTTACTCTTGTAGAATTCACAGTTTTGTCATGAACTTTTCATTCTTTACACAAGTAGTCCTTATTTGAGCTTAACATGGAATAAGAAAGATAACTTTATTACTCTTGTTCTGCGTTTTCTTAGTAGCATAACTGTCAGTATTTTGATGCTGATGTCATTTTCTATTCATAGAAATGTTCTCATTTCAAAATAATTGTGCAAT
Source organism: Pinctada imbricata (assembly GCA_033119305.1). NCBI lineage: Eukaryota > Metazoa > Mollusca > Bivalvia > Pterioida > Pteriidae > Pinctada > Pinctada imbricata. The sequence continues at coordinate 62,187,090 of VSWD01000003.1, forward strand.
TCTGTTTTGAGATAGTAATTTTAAAGGATATAAATTTGATAGATCATGGAGTATAAAGCTTTCGTAAGCATAAAAGGTATTTATTATATATTTCTTCTATTTTGTTGATAAATGAATAAGAGTCCCAAGTAAGACATAAACTCTTTTGACTCATTTGCTGAAGCGAATAAGGTACTAAAGCAACTTTTCATTTTTCCATCTTCCTTATTCGGATTTTAACACTTCAGTTCCGAGGAAGGTCTAATAAAGGAGGAATCCGTCTGTTGCTTGCAACAGTAGCCATCTAGCTTTTCTTATTTTTTTTAATTTTTTAAAATTTTTACCTTTTTATTAATTTGTATTTGGATATAGTCATCATCCATATTTGTCATTAGAGCTTTATCAATAACAGCTGGTTGTTGGCCGACGAAGTACGTCCGAAAAAAAAAAGACGAATCTCAACAAACATAAGGGGTCGTGTATAAAAAAAATGATATATCTTTTAAAAAATTTTAACAAAACTATATCAGTACTGCAGTCAGTAATAAAAAAGCATGAATAATACATATTAAGTTATATATATTCTTCTGACTAGAGTTTTATTCAAAGTTTTTGAAAGATAGATCATGTGGTTTTTACACACCTCCTATGTATGGTGAGTTTCGTCGCGTTTCGTTTGGACGTACTTCGTCGCCCATCGAACGTCTATTATTGGCAAAGCTCTCTTAGTACTTAGATATAAATTTATACATACACTTCTAATCTTTTCAGATGAATGTACCATTTTTTCTAATAGTATCTGAAATAAAAATACAAAAAAGTCACAAGAATCAGATAACTCGGCAATGGAAAAAGAAACTATTCATTTTCCTGATTTGAGAGAACATATAACATATTCTAAATATATCCACGATTTTTTTTGTATGAAAAAGGAATCATCATCCAAAACTTCAAAGCAACCAAATTACAGAGGGCTAATGTCTCCCACTTTATTCTTCTCCACAGAAATGTCTAATTTAAAGGAATGATGGCAAAAATGATATCAATATAGAAAATCACAAATTAAGATTTTATTTCATAAAAAAGTATGTTTATCCCCATACATGTACGTTCCTTATTTATTTTCATTTTTTATTTTGCGATCAATTTATTTATGGAAAAATATGGAAAAATATGGAAAAAATGCCTTTTTATATATATTCAAGCATTTTGATTTCAAATCATATTCATTCTTTAATATACAAATTATTTAATGTATGATCACTTGACTAGTGTGATCTATCCTTATTATTCTCTTTTCGGATTAGACTATTTTACATAAACAATAGTGTCTTCTTTACTATAGGTGGGGTTGTTATGGGAACGGTTGAAATACATAGTTTAAATGAGTTTATTTTCAGTACATCCTGATAACCGGTTTTGTAGATCCTAGAGAACATTTTGGTATCCATGAAAAACAGAATTCAAGGGGGGAGTATGAAGTGTTCCACTGGCTCCCATACTAATATTTAAGAAAAGATAGGTTCATGTTTCTTCAATTAATGAAGGCTTAAATTCCTGAATGAAGCTGTATTTAAGTTAATCTGATCCTATTGGAACACTTTCGTGTAACTCAAACGGAGGTTTTTATCAAGTTTTATATAAACAAATCTTTTCATATATTTTAATATCAGCTTACTTAAAGTAGCTCGTACTTCTGACGATTTTGACGAACCGGCTATAAGTTGGATTCTTTTTCTTTTCATTTGAGCAATTCTTGAATAAAGTTTAATAAGGTAATTAGAATAATTATAAAAAAGCAAAATGTAATAAGAAGGAACTTTTTCGCCAGAATAGAAAAAGAAGACAAACAGACAGTGGCAATATACAGCACCACCGTAAACAGATATCGAACAAGACCATCTAAAAACGAAAGGACACACAATCCACAAAGGATTTTTTGTAGGCGGCGCTGTCGAAATCGCGCTTTTCAAATCTTTCAAATTAGACATATAACAGATAACTTTGAATCTTAAAACAATATTCTTATTCGACAATTAGCTGTAAGAATACTACCTTATCCTTCACATTGATATCACCGACTTGTATAAGTATCTCAACTATTTCTATGTAACCTCGTTGTACTGCCGTATTCAATGGAGTTCTGTTATTCTGTAAAAGTAGAGGTGTTTCTTTTAAAAACGAACTAAACGAAGCCGAACGCAAACGAACATAAGAGTGCACAAAGGCAGATAAAAAGGGAGCATTTAATATATGAACATCATATACAAATATTGATAGAATGAACATGTATTTGAACATATTGAATAAACTTTTTCTCACCCAAAACACTGCGAGTCTTAATGTGAACGCATGAAATAGATTAAAATGGCGATACAAGACCAAATCAAGTCATATGTCAATGTCAATGTCAATGTACTTGACATTAGAACCATGGAAATAATATCATTATGCTGGCAAAGATCCCTCGAGTTATCATTGCGTGGTAAAGTGTTATTTTGTCGTTGAAACGAGGCACTTGTTTAACAGTACTATTTCCTTCCATCAGTTCATTTTGTCGTGGAATCAATATTTATAAATATTCTGGCAATCAACACATTGAGTGATCGCCATATCAAAATCGTTTCATCGCAAACCTATTATGAACATCTTATCATTGTTTTTGAGGGATTGTATTTTCTCTTTATAGACATCGTAATATTACGTCATGGTCATCGGGACAATTTCATTATATCATATTGTTATTATTCTCCAAAAAATGATATCATCACCATCACACCGACGAATACCATCACGGTGATTATAACATCATGATATCGTCTTCAGATCGCAGTAGTTAAAGCGTGCGTCTGAATGGAATGTAGCGATTGCGATGATACAATTAAGGATACAATGATGTACTGTGGCGATATTGTAATCGTGTCTATATGAAATAAAGGAGGGGATCTCCAACAACACCAAATTGCAGAACCCATAGCAATAGCCAAACACCCAATGCAAAAAAAAAACCGAGCCAGAGCAGACAAACAGAAAGAGACGCAAAAGGGACAAGGAACGTCAACACAAAACACAGAAACATCAAACACAATGGATTACACGAAACCAAGAAGACCAATGGGCAACCGGTGCCGATTCAGGACGGTCATACATTAGCATGATATGAGTATGGCGATGCCATGATCATACTTAGGCCAAGGAGCGAAAACGATAGAAGAAGTTCGATGATGCAATTGCGATTGCAATATTTCAATGGAGATAGAATAGCATTATGATGACGATAAAACAACAATACAATAACGATGACCACGGTAATACAATTAACGATTTTGTAATTGCGAAGATAGGATTTCGATTATAAGATAAAACGATGCCATAAAATAATTCCATTGACGATGGTACGAAGTATGGCGATCATACGAATGCGATAAAAAGATGTCGATTATGCGATTTTGCGATTGCGATATTTCGATAAAGATTGAACAACATTACAATGGCGATAATTCGACGATACAATAGCGACAATGTCATTAGTGGGCTTTTGTGATTGCGATAATTTGATATCGATGACACGACGATACGATGCGTTTATGTGATACCAATTATTCGATTGTCGATTGTACGATTTAATGATTACGATGTAATGGTGGCAATGTTACGATTGCGATTAAACTATTGCAATGACGAAGAGTCGATGATAAGGTTGAGATGTCACGGTGGCAATATGATTGGCGATGACGTTTAAAGTTTAAATTCGATATTATGACGATAGTAAAATTGCGAGTATATGATGGCGAAGGCTTGACAATGCGATAGCGAGGAAACGATGTAACGATGACTACCATGCAATGGCCATAAAACGACTGCCCTAGTAATGCAAAACAACTTTTCCTAAGACAGAAGTCGTTCCATCGACATACCTTGAAGATATAAAATACAAAATAAAAAGTGCAAACAATTCATTCACTTCCAAGAAATTCAAGTGTCCTTTGATTTTTTTTAGAATAAAGTAAAAATGTAGACAAATTCGTTCGGGGGAACAAGACTGCATGTAACATCTAGTCATTACTCCATGGTCAAGTATTATTTTGTCGTTGAAACGAGAAATTTGTTTTTTTTTATTATTCTTTCATTCCATCAGGATATTTTGTCATGGAATCACAATTAGTTAATAATCGGGCAATCATGCCTTGGCTTTCTTATCATCACCATCAAAACATTGAGTGATCGCCATATCAAAATCGTACTATCGTCATCGTTTCATCACAACCGATATATGTATATCTTATTAAAGGCTGGGTGGGGACTATAAAAGAAGACAGGTAAATTTCCTGTCATTTCCTCGCTGACCGCTGTAGGGTTAACATCTCTAACCGCAATCTGATTGGTCCTATGTTTCCTTTACAACCCTCTCAATTTTTGATTGACAGCTTCAAATAGGTAAATTTGTGGTATATCTAATTAGCATAATCCATTATACCTGTCAGTGTGTCTTTGATGTCACACACCGCTTGCGTCTCTATGAATATCAGTGGTCAATGGAAGCCGCGTTTTTCACGCCTATCAAGCTAAGATCACTCAGGTGTGCATATTAGTTACCACTCGGTAAAAAAACCCAGCCTTTGATATGTTTGAGCAATTGTATCATTTCGTTATAGACAGGCGTCTAAAAGCCCTTTTGGGATGTTACGATGGGACGTTAATTGACGATACGATGATGTTCTGTGGCGATATTGAAATTGCGTCTATATGATATATGCATGACGATGCCATGGTGATCATACTTTGGCAAAGATGTGATCACGATAAGAAAAAGTACAATGATATAGTTTAACATTTGAAATTTTGATGGAAATATCATAATGCGATAATGCAACAATACAATAGCGTTAATCACGGTAGTTCAATGTACGATTCTGTGATGACGAGGATGTAACGAATGCAATAGAAAAATAACGATTTTGCGATTGCGATATTTTGATAGAGATAGAATAAAATTACAATGGCGATAATTCGACGATATATTAGCGATAACGACAGAAATACGATGTTATGATTGGGATTATTAGATATCGATGACACGATGATACGTTGCGATTATGCAATGCCAATTATTCGATTGTCGATTGTACGATTTAATGATTACGAATTAATGGTGTCAAAATTGCTATTATACTATTGCGATGACGATAACTCAATATTGATTATGCGATGATACGATGGCAATGAAGCGACAATATGCTTGTTGATGATGCGAAGTATAAATTCGATATGATAACGATATTGAAATTGCGAGTATATGATGGCGATGAAGCGACAATTCGATAGCGAGGACACGATGTAACGATGGATGATGAAACGATTCACCTAGTAGTGCAAAACAAGTAACTTTCCTTTAGACAAAAGTCGATACCACGACATAACTTGAGGTAACAAAATAAAAGGGTAGTGCAAAAATTAATTCATTTTCTACAAATTCTACTCTGCTCTTTTTAAGTATGAAGTAAAAATGTAAGCAAATTCGTTCGAGGGAACAAGATTGCATGTAACATCTATTCCACCATAGAAATGGCCTATAATTTGCTTGATCGCATATACTTTAACGTCAGTTGTTGAAGTTGTGATTCTTTAGGGTTTAAGGAGCTGATAAGATAAGGAACGTTTTTACCCCTAAATCTCATGCCGTATTACTTCCGCATGATGGTACATATGCAGACAAAAGATAACCATTACTGAAACATAATATATTTGAAGACTTTTGTATGTTTTACTTTTCGATTAAATACTCCAAAGATTCTAAAATGAAGGTCCAAAGAGGTAGGGGGTACTCAGGTAATAAAACTGATAATATCAACAAAAAAGTAGGAATTTTAGAATATTTTGCCTAGAATGGATAAATATTAACTAAAAGATATCAAATATATCTACATTGTAAATCAGAAATACATTTCGAAAGTTCTATCTCCTTTAATCGGTAAATAATGAAATCCGGAACTCAAGACACGGTCTTATTTTGTATGTAATGGCTATTATAGAAACTTTTCAGCACGAAATACACATTAGCGGAGAAATCCACATCTCTCCTGCTTATTTCGTTTCTAATTGTTGTACATTTCATTCGATCGTATTCGTATTTTTTGATGGAGTAAGGAGGAAAAATAGTCAAATTTTCCATATCTAATGATTTTAAAGATCGATCCTTTAACAAATGCACCCCCTTCCTTTTTTGGTTTTTCGTTTCCCCCCGGAGATACAGAACTCAACTTTTCCAGAAATTTTGTATCATTGATATACACCTCCAGTATAAGTGGTGTTCTGTATCTCCGGGGGGAACAATGTTCAAAAATTTTTTTCCGTTTTCTATTGATTTCTATAGGAAAAAGACAAGTTTGGACCTAAATATTAGCAATATTATGCATAATAGATATAAAATAACTTCAGGTTTTGATGGAATACGGAATATGGATTAATTTAACGAACAATTTTTCTTAAAAGTTCTGTTTTGAAAGTTCCACTTTTTAGGGCAGATATTACGTCTTATCTTATCAGCTCCTTTCGTCATTTCATGTGCTTTGATGAAAGACCATTATATCAATTTTGGTATATAATTTCTGATTTATCTGCCTTTACATGCTCGTTCGCGTTTGACTCCGTTACGTTCTCTCCTAAACAAGAAAGTCTCTAGTAGAGATACAACAGAAAAACAAGAGGTCTAAATGGACCACAATCGCTCACCTGAAAACTACGTAAACTAAGCATATCACACAAAAAGAAGTTTGTAAAAGGAAAAAAAAAACGTGACTTCAGAGTGGAACAATAATTAAACAACACTTCTTAAGACATCTCTCTAGATCATCCTGATGCTCTCGGTTTGTCAATACGTTCTGAAGAAGAAGTTTGTCAAATGAGGGTACCTACCATGACATACTTTTGCCTGTGGAGGTGCCACCTGTTGACAGATCCGGACAAAAAAAAACAACAATTCTTGTAGGGGACCATGATTACTTCATTCCTACCAAGTTTCATGAAAATCTGTTCAGCGATTCTGGAGAAGAAGTTGAATATGTATAAAAATCACCCCCCCCCCTTCTTCTTGAGTAATCTAAGTAACCCGAGAGAGACAGTTATACAAAAGCAAAAGCAAAATCCTGCTAATAAATTACATCCCCCTCCTTTCACTACTTTATTGATAACATTTGATCAAGAGTCCCCCAGTTCATGATGAAGATAAAGATTGTGTTTTCACATTAAAATTTTGCGCTGCTCTCAATATTTTAATTTCAATGTTATACATCTAAGTCTTCACAAGATGAATTTGAAAATACTTATTCATCTTTTTTAATTTATTTATTTTCCTATTGCATACTAATTTAATATTTAATGATATATAACATTCAAATGAATCGATAATCCAAGAATTTAAACCTCAACAACTTATATCAATATTAAAGAAAAACAACTCCTGTATACATGAGTTCTGCTGTTATACATGTACCGACTATAAGAGTTATCCCCCTCTTATACGAAATTAAAGTTACCAGGGTTAAAATTAGATAAAAGAAGAACCAGAACTTGATCCCACAAGCTTTGGGTCCATGTGCACAGTAAACATATTAATTCATAATTGAAGAAAATACTCATAAAAATCTGTTCAACAGTTCTGGAGAAGAAGTTGAATATGTATGAAAATCAACCCCCCTTTCCTTTTCACATAAGAAAAAAATTCATAAAAAATCAAAAAAATTAAAATTTTATTATAAAATACATATCAAAGCATTTAGTAACTTATTTGTGATTAATGTGCGGTAAATGAATGTGTAAAGTCATACACAAATTGAGTTATTTAAAGAAATAGTGCAAAAATGTGCATTTCTGACAAATTCCGAAAAGACGTCAAAAATGCGTCAAAAAATTTGACTTCCGAGTGGATCCAAAAATAACAACACTTCTTAATAGCAGTTCTCTGTAAGGACCAAAAAATCTCAATAGCACCTGGAAACAGCATGTCTCAAATTTTGAAGATTTTTGGTTTGGAAGGTGTATATGATGTACTGAGACAAAAATAAATTTTCTTTTTACAAATTAAGTTTTCGTTGCCATGGAAACCATGTTTGAAATTTTACGCATCTGTAGAATACTTGTAACATGGCATTTTCACAAGGCTCGTTTCCATGGTAACAGCTATTGTAAGCAACTGAAATTTCCTTAATTTTTCTCTTTATATCTTTAATAGTAAAATATTACACAAGAAGTATGTTTCTGCCCGCTATTCTCTTTGTCAATATGCTCAAAATGTTGGCAAAAACCTGTTTTGAAGAGGCCCTTTTTAAGACCGAAAAAGCTTCTAATTTAACATGATTTTGCTCAAATTTAAGGGCAAATAATCTGAAATGTCAGGCTAACTTGATATCTACTGCCAATTATCTTTAAAGTTAAATCCTCGATCTTTAAGAAAATGTTAAAATTTGAGTGGGACCTCCTCACAATTTTATTCAAAAGGGAATAAAAAATGGTTACCATGGTGACATTCTGTTCAGTGTTATTACACATAGAGTAATAAAGTGGTAAATTTTCAGCTGTCCGTTATATATTTTTAAGCATTTTTTTATCAGTGGATATAAAAGAGCATTATTGATTGAAAAATCACCTTTAAAATTTTCAAGGTCACAGGACCCAATGTCAAGGTCATCTTGAATGTAATTCACAAAATTTGGCAAAATTCCGTGATTTTTCAAAAATATGAGAGGCAGTTACTCAAAAATCATATGGTATTGAGTAAAACAAACACACACATAGTGATTTTGGATATATTTCCTATTTATTGACGAAAGTTGCAAAAATCTCAAAATCAATGACATCCTTGATTTTTAGCTAGTATTTCATAAATACATATAAAAAAATGTGAGATTATCATGATTTTTGTCTGGGGCTTAATTTTTTAGGAGAAATGTTCTGAACAAAAAATTGTAATGTTTTTCCATCTATCGGTCCTAAATTTAGAAAGAAGTATTTGTGATACAAAGATATGACAGTCAAGCCTAAATCTTGTAACAACAAATAACAACAAAAATGCAAATTTTATTGAAATTGGAACCTATAATTTGAATTGACCTTGAACTTAGAGTCAATGACCTTGACAAATTTTGAAAGTGCTACAATAAAGAATAATTTCTTCTGTTGTCCCTACATAAAGCTTAAGCAATATAAGTTATTTAAACCATGCTAAAAATCAATTTGAAAAGATATAGTCATCATATGTCAAATGAAAAGTTGCCATGGCAACCATTTTTGACCTCAAAATATACGAAAAAAAAAACAAGGGCCCACTTATTTTTTTCAGTGATTATATTTGTCACATGAAATCTATTTTGTTCTGACAACAGTGATGGTGTTATCAGCCTGACATTTTGTGTTATTTTTGCTTAAAAATGGTACAAATTCGACAAAAATAGGCCATGATTTTGACCTTATTTTATGGCAATTTTTGACTGATTTTAATTTGCTAGGATCCGGCAAATTGAAAGATATGTTAATTTTTTTTTTATTTTTTCTTAAAATAGAGGTTTTAAAGATTATAATGTGTTAATACCAATTAACTCTGACAATGTGTTAATACCAATTAACTCTGGCAACATAATAACCAAAGATGACTTATTTGACATTTTTTTAGTGCTACAAATAGACAGACCTCGTTTCCACGGCAACCGGAATATTTATTTTCAAAAAATTGTTATTTTTGTATTCAGGGCATTATACATACAATTTATATAGAAAATCATGAAAATCCATTACATTCTGTTTCCAAAATATTTTGGTCCTTACAGAGAATTGATATTAAGACATATCTGTAGATCATCCTGATGCTTTCGGTTTGTCGATATGTGCTTCCATTTTGAAGAAGAAGTTTGTCAAATGAGGGTACCCTCGTAACATACTTTTGCCTCTGGTGGCGCCACCTGTTAATTGATCCTGACGAAAAACAACAACATTTGTAGGGGACAATTAGTAATTCATTTCAACCAAGTTTCATCAAAATCTTTTCAATGGTTCTGGAGAAGAAATCGAAAATGTTGAAAAGTTTCCGACGGACGACCCAGATAGCATGACTACGTTGGCCCAACGTTGGCATATGGTTGTACGGTTGGTTCATGGTTGGCGTTGGAAAAATAACATTGGTCCAACGTTGGCCCAACATTACCTCTACAACCTGGTCGACCATTTCATGCATGTAATGGGACAATAACGTTGGCCCAATGTTGGACCGATGTTAACATTTATCCATCGATAAAGTATATGGTTGTATTACATTGGCCCAACGTAGGTACGATGTTAAAATATTTCACTAAAATAACCTATTGTCTGTACAACACTGGGCCAACGTTGATCCAATGTTGACATATTTCATCTAAAGGTGTTGGCCATTCAACATCGGCCCACTGTAGGCCCAATGTGGCCATGGTTCACTCACAGTATATGACAGCAGACCGGTTTATTGTTAGTCCAGGACTTACTTACATTGCCAGTATACTTAATTCATAACATATCTTTAACTACCCACGTGATGTTTTATAACCAAGTTTCATGAAAATATACGGTGGTCCTGTGTAGGCCCAACGTTTCAATACTGCCAGAAGGTTTACGTTGGCCCAACATTGGTTCAACATTACCACGTGCTTTATATACCCCACTTGTTGTTTTGGATATAAAGTCACAATGTTCGTCCGAGGTTACAATGTTGCAATTTCTTTTATTGTTTCATATATAATGTTAGCCCAATGTAAAGAATTTGATAAACACCCGTGGTTGGTATGATGATGGCTAAGGGATGTTGAACCAACATCAACTCATATTTGATCAATATTAGCAAATATACATGTAAGATATAGTTATGATGCTCTCTTACGCGACAGAAGGATCGAATTTCATAAATAAATATCTTACCATAATTTTAGAAATTGTATCTTTTGATAAATATTCTCTTTGATAAATATATCAATATAAATAATAAATAGATCAATATAATTAAACATTATACAAACTATGGACCAACTTAAGATTACAAATGTTTTCTATACTTTCAAAATTATATTAAATAATATTTGTCATGGAATAAATTACCACCGTAACTATATTCTTAAATTTGTACTTTATAAATCGAGATGTTATCAAGAAATAATTTGCACTAAATAAATGTTGATAATTTTCCCCGTGTGCATGGTGTGTGAAAGTGGGTCAGAGTACTCCTGGTAAGTGATTTGATAAACACATGCGGTCAGCTTCAAGCTGGCTGAAGGGGATGTGTTACGCAATGCCGCTACCACTGATTTCTGGGAACAAATCAAATCTAGGTCTCTCAGTGGAAGGATGTGTGTGTGAAGGCAATGTAAGTATAGGTTTTTATGCATTAAATCATTGTTTCATCGGAAAATATTTGAATGTTTGTTGATTAATTCATAGAATTTTTAAAAAAGACCAAGATTATTTAAAAAAAAAACTCATAAATATTGGTTAGAATATATATTTGAATTTCTTATCTTGTTTCTATTTGTAAACAGGGCGAACTGAAAAGAAGGAAGAAAGACGAGTCTTTTGATGCGTGGGATTTAAATTGACTGTATTTAATAAATTATAGTGGATGGATTTTTCGAGTGATTTTGTTTTTAAAACTCATTGTTTCATACACTTATTTAAAGCGGAATTATTGAGAACCTCAAACGAGGAATGTGTCTATCGTCGGTCCAATGTTGGTGCAATGCGTAGAATATACATGTATACCTATTTTGGATACACAGTGCTACACATTAAAATGTCAACCACGTTACCCTGAGCCAACAAAAGTTTAAAACAGAGGGCCAACGTTGGACCATCGCATCAACCCCTTGTTGGGCCAACATGTTTGCCCAACGAGGGGCCGATAAGCAAAATAACATTGGACCAACATTGGCTGCCGACATGGGCCTGACGTAAGTCAACAACCATGGACCAACGTTGGTCCAACATATTCATGCTATCTGGGGACGGACGACAGACGACGGACAACGGACGCCGGACGGTTCGCTATGACAATACGTTTAATCGTATGCAATGAGTTGTATTTTTCTATAAAAGAAGAGATATTTCGTTTAAAAACGAACTTAACGAAGCCGAACGCAAACAAGCATAAGAGAACGTAAAGGCAGATAAAAAAGGGGGCATTTCACGAAGTTTAGGATAAGCACTCATAATCACCGGGTGGAAACAGGTAGACATCAGCGTCCTGTGATCCTCTTGATCAGAGACTCTGTCTAAAGTGCAATAGCGGAGAGATCGAAGATGAGTTTCATTTGTTTATGAATTTTGAATTATACCGACAACAAAGATATGACATGTTTGATAAAATAAGTCGTAAATGTCCAAATTTTAATAATCTTGATAAATCTGATCAGTTTAACTTTTTAATGAATAGTGTTGGTAAAATTTTGAAACAAGCAATGCATTTAGTCAAATATATATTATTAAATAACGACCCGAGAATGTCTTAGTGTTTACATGTATACGCCTGAGCATGATATCTTTGCTCAGTATCATATTTGCTTTTTATCAGTTGTATTACTATCATTATTATTAACATTATCTTGATGTTGTTGTTTATGCATGATGACGCAAAATTTGGAGTTGATTGCAATAAAGAATTTGAATTTGATTTGAATTTTTATATATGAACATCAAGTTCAATACTTATTGTCGCACTTGACATTAGATTCTTAGAAATAATATTATAACTTTGGCATAGATCCCTCGAGTCATCATTTCATGGTCAAGTGTTATCTTGTCGTTGAAACGAGAAACTTGTTTTACATTACTCTTTCAATCCATCTGGTTATTTTGTCAGGGAATCAAAATTGATGAATAATCAGGCAGTCAGGCCTTGGCTTTCTTATAATCACAATCAAAACATTGAGTGATTGCCATATCAAAATCGTACTATCCTCATCGTTTCATCACAGTCTTAATATGAATATCTTATCATTATGTTTGAGCAATTGTATTATGTCGTTATACAGCGGCGTCTGAAAGCCCTTTTGGGATGTTACGATGGCGATGATACGAATTTAATGATTTCAATAATTCAATTGACGAAACGATGAAGTTCTGTAGCGATATTGAAATTGCGTCTACATGATATTAGCATGGCGATGCCATGATGATCATACTTTGGTCAAAATGCGAACACTATAAAAGAAGTACAATGATGAAATCTAACAGTTCGCAGCATAGTTACGGTGATTTTTGCAGTAAAATTGCGTACCTGATTAAGCAGCATATCTTAAATTTCACCTTTGCTTAAATTTAACATAATTTTCGATAATTTTTAATTATATGATGTCATAAAATGCAGTCCATATTCTTCATCGCAGATGTCACGTGATCGCAGCTGTCAAACTGCTAAATATAGCTTCGCGTCGATACGCTACATGCTTTGCAAAAGCACCCCCTGTTGCACGTGTTTATTTTTCATAATTTTTATACCAATCAATTCGCCGTTTCATGCTTTCAAATAAAAGTGCTACCAGACCGTATGAATTATTAAACTATATAGTTTATTTTAGGGAAAATTCAGTGCAACACAACCAAAAAGGTAATTTTTGATCGTATTTGCATTTCATGGACAATAACCAAGTCCATGCCATTGGTCTGGTAACACTATTCTAGTAGGGAAATGATAACAGTTTCTAAGAGTAACAGCCTTTTGACAATTTATTGTCAATAACAGGGGGTGCTTTTACTATTTCTATCGGTAATTGACTATGATACTCTTTCTGTACGATATTCAAACGTTTAAACGACGCTAATCAAGAAAACGTAACTCTTACCGTCAAATTACTTTTTAAACTGCGAAATATGAATTTTAAAGAAGATTTCAGAATCACCTCTGTTAAGCCATAAACATTATCAAACACAGTTTACTCTTTCTTTTATTTACTTTTCAGACAATGTGACTAAAACAAAAATATTTAAAATGTGACTGTACATAATATTTTTTCTGTCTATCGACCAAAAAAAAAACCGATTATGCACAAAATATCTAGTTTTGTTTGTGCATCGGTTTTTGTCTATAATACACCGATAGACAGAAAAATTGTTACAGTCATTTCTTATGATTTAAATAATTCACCATTTCATTATCTAGTTTATTTTCAAATAGACGACATTTATTAAGTTCATGAAACTGGCGACGTAATATTTGAACACCGAGGCCTAACGTATCGACGATATAAAGATAAAAATTCACTCCGTACGTTTGTATAGGCGTTATACAGACACATTGAATGAATATTGTGTGAATGTATGATCAATGTTTAACTGTAGCAAACGAGCTGGATTTATACATAATGTAAACAGAGAACACTTTATTTCATGAACAATATGAATGCAAGCTAGTACATCACATAAATCTACAGTGAACATCTGTAATTAAGCAAAGGTCACACAATCTCGATCCACACGCAAAGAACCCACCAAAATCCAATGGCAATGGTGGCAAATATCTTCAATAACTCCGAAACATTTACTAGTGAGTCCACAAAATCCCTGCAATATTGGACTTTCTCAACGTTACTCATTTTATATGAAATTTATGCATCGACGAATAAGGTCGTACGTCAATGTATCACACCGAAAATGGAGCAAAATTCATAAATTTATTGCCCGTATGTCAGTGCTTATTATGTATATCCTTTATAGTTTTTTAGAGAATACAATTGCAATATCGATTTCCATTCATACATACGCAAGTTTATATACTTAAAAGCGAACCTTTAAAAAATTCAACATGTTCATCGTTTTGATCAATAGCTGGAGAAGTGGGCTATATATCGCCTTATTTTTATTTTTTTCGTGAACTAATGAAAATACATTATTATTTGGTTGTCATCCTTGAAATGACATCCGCTCTACTTTTATGAATTAAAACAAGAGGCCCAAGGGGGCCACATCGCTCACCTGAGGAGACTGTATGTATGTTTTCAATCAAAGTCAAGACCTGAAGGAAATCGCTTTTAGTGAAGCTTTGAGAAAGACAAGGTGTACAAATTACTTCCTGTAAATTTTGGTGACATTCTGTGCAGTAGTTTAACAGGATAAGTCAAAAATGTGTCATTCAAATAAAGCCTACAGAGGACATCTTGGATTTCCAATCGGCTCGAAAAACACAAAATTACTAGAGGGCAATGAGTACTTGCGTCCTGTGAAGTTTCAAGAAATTATGTGAAGTGGTTTCAGAGAAGAAGTTCAAAATGTGTCAGCCAATCAGAGCCTGTGGCGGCCATCTTGGATTTCCGAAAACGCAAACTTGATAGAGGGTATGAGTACTTGCTTCCTGTGAAGTTTCATGAAATTCTGTGCAGCGGTTTCAGAGGAGAAGTCGAAAATGTGACAGCCAATCAGAGCCTGTGACGGCCATGTTGGATCTCTGATCAGCTCGAAAAACACAAACTTGGTAGAGAGCAATCAGTACTTGCTTCCTGTGAAGGTTTGTGAAATTCTATGAAGCCGTTTGAGAGTAGAAGTCGAAAATGTGTCAGCCAATCAGAGCCTGTGGCGGTCATCTTGGATTTCCGATTGGCTCGAAAAACACAAACATGGTAGAGGGTATTAAATACTTGCTTCCTGTGAAGTTTCATGAAATTCTGTGCAGTGGTTATAGAAGAGAAGTCGAAAATGTGACAGCCAATCAGAGCCTGTGGCAGCCATCTTGGACTTCCGATTATCTCGAAAAACAAAAACTTGGTAAAGCGCATTGAGTACTTGCTTCCTGTGAAGTTTCATGAAATTCTGTGCAGCAGTTTCAGAGGAGAAGATGAAAATGTGTCAACCAATTAGAGCCTGTGGCGGCCATCTTGGATTTCCAATGGGCTCCAAAATCACAAACTTGATAGAGGGCAGTGAGTACTTGCTTCCTGTGAAGTTTCAAGAAATGATGAGCAGTGGTTATAGAAGAGAAGTCGAAAACGTGTCAGCCAATCAGAGCCTGTGGCAGCCATCTTGGACTTCCGATTGGCTCGAAAAACACAAACTTGGTAGAGGGCATTGAGTACTTGCTTCCTGTGAAGTTTCATGAAATTCTGTGCAGCGGTTTCAGAGGAGAAGTCGAAAATTTGTCAGCCAATCAGAGCATGATGCGGGCCATGTTGGATTTCTGATCAGCTCGAAAAACACAAACATGGTAGAGAGCATTCAGTACTTACTGCCCGTGAAGGTTTGTGAAATTCTATGCAGCCGTTTGAGAGTAGAAGTCGAAAATGTGTCAGCCAATCAGAGCCTTTGGCGGTCATCTTGGATTTCCGATTGGCTCGAAAAACACAAACATGGTAGAGGGCATTGAATAATTGCTTCCTGTGAAGTTTCATGAAATTCTGTGCAGCGGTTATAGAAGAGAAGTCGAAAATGTGACGGCCAATCAGAGCCTGTGGCAGCCATCTTGGATTTCCGATTATCTCGAAAAACACAAACTTGGTAACGGGCATTGAGTACTTGATTCCTGTGAAGTTTCATGAAATTCTGTGCAGCAGTTTCAGAGGAGAAGTTGAAAATGTGTCAACCAATTAGAGCCTGTGGCGTCCATCTTGGATTTCCAATGGGCTCCAAAAACACAAACTTAGTAGAGGGCAGTGAGTACTTGCTTCCTGTGAAGTTTCATGAAATTCTGTGCAGTGGTTATAGAAGAGAAGTCGAAAACGTGTCAGCCAATCAGAGCCTGTGGCAGCCATCTTGGACTTCCGATTGGCTCGAAAAACACAAACTTGGTAGAGGGCATTGAGTACTTGCTTCCTGTGAAGTTTCATGAAATTCTGTGCAGCAGTTTCAGAGGAGAAGTCGAGAATGTGTCAGCCAATTAGAGCCTGTGGCGGCCATCTTGGATTTCCGATCGGCTCCAAAAACACAAGCTTGGTAGAGGGCAGTGAGTACTTGCTTCCTGTGAAGTTTGAAGAAATGATGTGCAGTGGTTATAGAAGAGAAGTCGAAAACGTGTCAGCCAATCAGAGCCTGTGGCAGCCATCTTGGACTTCCGATTGGCTCGAAAAACACAAACTTGGTAGAGGGCATTGAGTACTTGCTTCCTGTGAAGTTTCATGAAATTCTGTGAAGCAGTTTCAGAGGAGAAGTCGAGAATGTGTCAGCCAATAAGAGCCTGTGGCGGCCATCTTGGATTTCCAATCGGCTCCAAAAACACAAACTTGGTAGAGGGCATTGAGTACTTGCTTCCTGTGAAGTTTCATGAAATTTTGTGCAGTGGTTATTGAAGAGAAGTCGAAAATGTGACAGCCAATCAGAGCCTCTGGCAGCCATCTTGGATTTCCGATTATCTCGAAAAACACAAACTTGGTAACGGGCATTGAGTACTTGCTTCCTATGAAGTTTCATGAAATTCTGTGTAGCAGTTTCAGAGGAGAAGTTGAAAATGTGTCAACCAATTAGAGCCTGTGGCGGCCATCTTGGATTTCCAATGGGCTCCAAAAACACAAACTTGGTAGAGGGCAGTGAGTACTTGCTTCCTGTGAAGTTTCAAGAAATGATGTGCAGTGGTTATAGAAGAGAAGTCGAAAACGTGTCAGCCAATCAGAGCCTGTGGCAGCCATCTTGGACTTCCGATTGGCTCGAAAAACACAAACTTGGTAGAGGGTATTGAGTACTTGCTTCCTGTGAAGTTTCATGAAATTCTGTGCAGCAGTTTCAGAGGAGAAGTCGAGAATGTGTCAGCCAATTAGAGCCTGTGGCGGCCATCTTCGATTTCCAATCGGCTCCAAAAACACAAACTTTGTAGAGGGCATTGAGTACTTGCTTCCTGTGAAGTTTCATGAAATTCTGTGCAGCGGTTTCAGAGGAGAAGTCAAAAATGTGTCAGCCAATCAGAGCCTGTGGTGGCCATCTTGGATTTCCGATCGGCTCGAAAAACACAAACTTGGTAGAGGGCATTGAGTACTTGCTTCCTTTGAAGTTTCGTGAAATTCTGTGCAGCGGTTGCAGAAAATGTTAAAAGCTTACGCCGGACGGACGGACGATGGACGGACGACGCGCTATGACAATAGATCACTTGAGCTTCGCTCAGGTGAGCTTAAAACAACAATACTTGTAGGGGACCATGATTACTTCGTTCCTACCAAGTTTAACGAAAATCTGTTCAGCGGCTCTGGAGAAGAAGTTGAATATGTATGAAAATCATCCCCCCCTTCTTTTTGAGTAATCTAAGTAACCCGAGAGAGATAGTAATACAGAAGCTAAAGCAAAATAACAGTCCCTCCCCCTCCTTTCACTGCGTTATTGATAACATTGATCTGTTCTTACATTAATATTTTGAGCTGCTCTAAATATTGTAATTTCAAAGTTGTATATCTAAGTCTTCACAAAATAAATTTTAAAATACTTATTCATCTTTTTCAAATTATTTAGTTTCCTTTTCCATACTTATTTAATAATTTAAAATATATAACATTCAAATGAATCGATAATCCAAAAATTTAAACCTCAAAAACAATAATCAATATTAAAGAAAGACAACTCTTGCATACATGAACATGTACCAACTTATACGAAACTAAAGTTACCAGGGTACCAGAACTTGAACCCATAAGCATTGGGTCCATGTTCACAGTAAACATATTTATTCATGATTGAAAAAATACTCATAAAAATCTGTTCAGCAGTTCTGGAGAAGAAGTTGAATATGTATGAAAATGTATGAAAATCAACCCCCCCCCCCTTTTCTTTTCACATAAGAAAAGAATTCATAAGAAATCAAAAAATTAAATTTTCAGTATAAAATACATATCAAAGCATTTAGTAACTTAAATGTGTTAAATGTGCAGTAAATGAATGTGTAAAATCATACACATATTGAGTTATTTAAAGAAATAGTGCAAAAATGTGCATCTCTGACAAAGTCCGAAAAGACGTCAAAAACGCGTCAAAAATTTGTCTTCCGAATGGAACCAAAAATAACAACACTTCTAAAGACATCTCTCTAGATCATCCTGATGCTTTCGGTTTGTCGATACGTGCTTCCGTTCTGGAGAAGAAGTTTGTCAAAAGAGGGCACCCCCTGTGACCTACTTTTGCCTGTGGTGGCGCCACCTATTGATGGATACGGACGAAAAACAACAACACTTGTAGGGGACAATGAGTACTTCATTCCTACCAAGTTTCATGAAAATCTTTTCAGTGGTTCTGGAGAAGAAGTCGAAAATGTTGAAAAGTTTACGACGGACGACGGACAGACGACGGACGCCGGACGTTGCGCTATGACAATAGCTCACTTGAGCTTTTCTCAGGTGAGCTAAAAAAGGATAACGTCAATATTTATAATTTATTTAACTACTTTCAAATTGATGCGTTCATGGGAAAAACTCTATTCTATGGGAAAATCACCTATTCAAAGGAATTTATCGCGCTTTCCGGTTGCTTGATGCACTTTGGGTTAAAAGATAACATATCAAGCAACCGGGAAGCGCGATAAATCCCTGTGGTCCCAGTACCAGATTTTGAGTCTCCCCGAAACCTCTACATTTTTATTTATTAACTCGGCCCAAGGTTAATTTTTAAGGGGGAGGGGGAGAGGGGTGAGAAAGGGAGGTGAAGTTGTAGGAAAAGTGGTTTGATTTCAATTGCCTGACATTAAAAAATCTTTTTATGTCTCATATGTATAAACACGTGACGTGCTGATTTGAGGGAAGGGGCGCTCAATTATTTCCGAGGTGATATTTTTCTTTAAACTCAAAGAATCTAAGTACAAATTTTTTCAGTTTTTGAAATTGACTTTTGAAGTCTTATTAACATTCGGTCTTTAGCGATTTAAGTTCCAATAGACCGAAGCAATTTCATGTAGACCATAATAAAATAAATAAATAACCCTAAAGTTATCATCTTTAATGCATTATACAGGTACTTTGTTCATATTTCTTTTCATGTTGGGATGGGTAAACCTTCTTTGTATTTTAAACGGTACCTGCAAAACCAGGTATATAGTCTTTGACCTTGAAACTTTTTATTGATACATGCAAAATTATAGAATGTGAGAATTCTATTCTGTTTCATGAATGAGGCATAATTCAAAATGATATTCATGTATGTTACACAGATGTTTTTTTTTGTGACTTTGACGCTCGAACTTCGTATAGACAAATTGGTTTAAGTATTTTTTGATTGCTGTATATAGACCGATCAAATTTACTGTACACATTGGCCATCGGACAACCATTACTTCTAAATAGAAAGAATTCACGTAGATCACGGGGGGGGGGTGGAAGGCATTTTCAGAGCGTTGTTTTCTGATTGATATCTTGAGGCTGTTCCTGCATGTCTGATTTTCTTTCCCACAGACCTTACATGATCCAGAATCATAGAGTCCTTTTTAAAAATCTTGTTTCGCACATTTAGTAAGAAAACGGACGAGTTGCTATGATAACTTCAGCTTGCAGCCTCATTGTGAAGTGCTATTTTGAAAAGAAATACTGCTACATGTATATCAGATTAAACTCAAGATTTCTTTTTAAACTGATATTCGTCAACAAAAGTTCTGATGTGTAAATTAAAGCAAGTGAAATTATTTCTTTTGTCTAAATATGACAGATTTCAATCTTGTCCGGCATGCATCCATAGATAATATAAAGCTAATATACTGTTTAAAAGGCACTTCAGAATATACATGACTTCTACTTTTTGTATTTTTTCTTAAATAACAAGAAAACTTTAATTTCATAATGAATTATCTTTAATGGATGATAAATCTTCTTTAACAATAGGCATGTAGTTGCTTGGCATCTTCTCCCTTGGGTTCAGGTAAAATATGAGTCTTACTTCCTTGAAAAGGACAAGTCTCTGAAATGAAAGAAATTGCACAATGATTATCTCTAATATTGATATCATATATAGGATTACAAGTCAGCTGTTAAAAGTTATTGGCAATGGAGTTTACCTTGATTTACTTCATAATTTCTAACTTTCAGGAAAGGAAAAATGGACACAAATCGTAGCAAGCTACATAGTAAATTATACATGTATATTGTAAGCATGTCTTAATACTCTTATCATAGAATTTATAATGAGTCAAAGAAAAACCTGACGATTATCTCATCAACACTCACAATAGAGCACCAAATTGAGCATCGACGGACCCCCAACAAGCCAGAGGTGGGACCAGGTACCCGGGAGGAGTAAGCATCCCCTGTTGGCTAGCCGCACCCGCCGTCGATGTTCACGCATGAAAACGAACAGAATATATATCATACATGCACTGTCTGAGGCCACGTCTATTTAGAAAGTGCTATGGCGACAATGTCAGGGAAAAATATTTAAAACACTTACTGTCAAACCCCTCGTGGGGAACTTTTTTACGAGCTCCACACGGCAAAGGGCATAATTGTGACACAAATGAGTCAAAGAAGATCCTGACGATTATCTCAACAGCACTCACAATAGAGCACCAAACTGAGCATCGACGGACCCCCTGCAAGCCAGAGGTGGGACCAGCTGCCCGGGAGGAGTAAGCATCTCCTGTTGGCTAGCCACACCCGCCGTCGATGTTCACGCATGAAAACGAACAGAATATATAAAATACATGCACTGTCTGAGGCCACGTCTATTTAGAAAGATATTATTCTGAAAAACCAGTATAGTTCTATACATACAAAACTGACAGTCATACAATTTGACATTTATTCGAAATGGATTCTTTCATTGTCTAAGTAAAGTAAATATACCTTCTACATACTATAGACAGACCCATTTCAGTTATGTCACATAAAAGGTAGATCTACACCGCACTGCAACATCCAATAGCAAAAATCATTTGTTTTCAATCAGAAGGTGTCTATGTACCTACGTCAATCTGAAATTAAAAATTATGAATCAATATACCTGTGACATCACTTGCACTGTGAAGATTTTGACTACTGTAGTTTACTGAATTCTCTTTCACTTTCAGTTCATGAGTTTATATAACATACATTTGCACAGGCCATCATTCCCCCAACCCCGTTGTAAAATTTACTTAAGAAATACAATTATATTAGTAGAATTTTATAGAATTCATATATTTTGTTTTTAATTGGATGCAAGACCCATGACTACTACGTAATTATAGCGACGATACAATATGATGTAATTACATATACATATGACACGGGTAGCATATGGCACATGTAGTAGTACTGCATAGTACACAATGTGGAGCATAAACAAGGTACACATGATGACAAAATGAACGATTTCTGTCCTTTTCAAATATTTCATCGTTCATGACAGATATAATTCAATTTACTTGGATGTTATCGTTGTACAGCATATCTGATTTTACGTCTGTTAAATGAATACATACTATTATTTCATCTTTTCTTTCTGCCCGCCCTGTAAACTTTGGGATCGCACCTGGCCATCGCTGCTCAAGCATCTCAGTAATACAGAGTACCATAACAACGCACAGGGAGTCACAGAGTACAACTATCGATTAGGGGTCTTCTCAAAAGTATATTGACTCAGCGAAGTGCAAGTTATTAAATCTGATATGTTACTTTTTATTACTGGCAATTTTTACATATGAATTAACCGAATATCAATCGAATAAATTACAAAACTGTGTTGCTACCGTACTTGACGACACGGAGTCTATGACGTCAGCTGACGTTACATAATTTCGCGGTAAATTATTTGACGTTTTTTAATACTGCCTTAACTATGCTGCGTTGCTATTGCGATATTTCGATTGAAATATAATAACATTATGATGGCGATAATGCGACAATACATTAGCGTTGATCACGGTAGTTCAATGTTCGATTTTGTTATTGCGAGGATAAGTTTAAGATGATGCCATAAAAATAATTCGATTGACAATGGTGCGATGTAAAAATGGCGATGTAACGAATGCAATAGAAAAATCACGATTTTGCGATTGCGATATTTCTATAGAGATAGAATAAAATTACAATGGCGATAATTCGACGATACAATAGCGATAACGACAAAAGTACGCTTTTGTGATTGGGATTATTAAATATGGATGACACGATGAAACGATGCGATTATAAATGCGATGCTGATTATTCGATTGTCGATTGTACGATTTAATGATAACGATGTAATGATGGCAATGTTGCTATTGTACTATTGCGATGACGATGAGTCGATGTTATGGTTGCGATGTCAGGATGGCAATGGAGCGACAATATGATTGATGATGACGCGAAGTATGAATTCGATATGTGACTGTAGTAAAATTGCAAGTATATGATGGCGAAAACTCGACGATTCGATAGCGAGGACACGATGTAACGATGGATGATAAAACGATTCACCTAGTAGTGCAAAACAGATAACTTTCCTTTAGACAAAAGTCGATCCCACGACATAACTTGAGGAAAAAAAATAAAAGGGTTTGCAAACAATTAATTTATTCCCTATAAATTGAAAGCATGCTCTGTTTTTAAGTATGAAGTCAAACGTAGGCAAATTCGTTCGAGGGAACAAGACTGCGTGTAACATCTACATTTGTATTTCACCATAGAAATGGCCTATAATTTGCTTGATCGCATATACTTAAGCGTCAGTCTTTGAAGTTTTGATTCTTTAGGGTTTAATTTCATTTCATGTGCTTTGATAAAAGACCATTTTATCAATCTTGGTATATAATGTCTACTGAATAATTGCTGATTTATCTGCCTTTGCATGCTCTTTCGATTTTGACTTCGTTAAATTCTCTCTTAAGAAAAAAATTGATAGGTAATAAATGGAATGATATGAAGTAATATATATATATTTGTATCTTATTTCTGATTAAATCCAACCGAAAGGAAAAAGGAAAAATTGTGGGGATGTCCAAGGGTTTCGTGGTTTTTCCCCTTGTTCTTTTACTTCAATTTTGGTGTCAGAAATAAAAATTGTATCGGCAAAAAGTAAAATGTCATTCCAATGTTCTTCTACATTTTTCATGTATGTTTAACGTCTTCAAATGCATTATCATCATTTTAGAGCAAATAAATTTACAGCATGAACCAGACATGCACGTATATTAATTTAACATTCTTTGGGATTGTCTAAACATTATATTTGCGGGTAGGGAACATTTCGTTCTAAAATGTTCGATTGAGGAAATACCACTTACTGATAGAATTATACATGTACAGGTAGTTATGTTTTGTCATATATTTGACGATTTTACTTTTTCTATTTTCTGTACACATCCAAATATATTGATAAACAAAACAAAAATATTTACAAATTGATATGATGTTACCAAATATACATGTACCTCATCCTTCACATTTACATCAGCTCCGGCCTGTATCAGTATCTGTACTATCTCTGTGTATCCTCCTGCTGCTGCATGATGTAACGGAGTACTCTGATACTGTATCAATGACAGATTAAAAAATTGCAAAGGATTTAAAAGAAAAAAGAAATAGTTGCTCTTTAACAGCAATTCTCCAAAGAACCAAAGGATTTCAAAACATTTTTGCACGGCATGTCATGGATTTTTGAGAGTTTTGGTATGGAAGTTCAATATGAAGTACTAGTATGAAAATCAACCCCAGTTTTTGCAAAAAGGTTGTCGTAACCATGGTAACCGTGTCTGAAGTTTCGAAAATCGGGAAAATCTATAGGACAAGTCATATTTTTAGGCTTCATTACCATGGAAACAGGTACATTTTAAATCTTAAATTGCTTTGATTGTTTTCTTTTAATCCATATTATTATGCATATTTGTAAAGTTTTTATATCAATCTCGGATGCCTTATGTATACAGTATGAAAAATTGGGCCAAAACAGGATATCAAAAGGCTTTGCTTTGGGCACTAAAAGACCCTTTTTTGCATGTTTTTACTGTTTTAAAAGGTTGAAAATTTCATAAAAGCGCCAATTTTTGAATTCCAAATTCTAGTTATCCAATTAGTATCATCTTTGAACTCTACATGAATATAAGAAAATTAATTGGGCTAATTTGTCCTTTTATATGCAAAGCAGCATCAAATTTAGTTGCTATGGCAACAATCGGCTGAAAGGTTTCAATACGATGAATTTAAACACAACCTCTATCAAACTATCTACGCATGATATTGGAACAGAAGTTCATGTATACATCTATCAGAGGCGCTTTGATATAAAAATGATCTTGAAAATATTTAAAGGTCGGCCGCTGAATTTTCAAGGTCATTAAGCTTTAAGTGACCAGATTTGACGAAAACTCCTGATTTTTCACAAAATGAAGGTGACAATATTTTAGAAACCTTGGATTATTGAACTTAACAGTTATTTGCTATAAAACGATAAATGTATCGATTATTTCTTAGAACTATTGATGACGTTTCTTCACATCTTCGAATATCTAAATTCTTGGTGTGTATTTTGATAAAAAAAGGACGAAATCTGTATTTTTCTTGTTTTTTTTTTTGACGGATAAATATTTCCTATTGAATTGCTACAATTCAATAAATTCTAAGTTTTTTCTTTCTTATATTCATGTGCTTTCATAATATATATGACCTATGAAAATATTTAAATAAAAAAATCACTAAAATGGGTAACAAAAAAAATTAAAGAAATCAATATTTTATGCAAAATTTGAGTCTCAAAGTATAAATTTCCTTGAACATCAAGCCAATGACCTTGATAAATTTTAATTGTTACTTTGTATTTTAATTTAATTGTAAATGATTACTCCTCCCGGGCACCTGGTCCCACATCTAGCTTGCTAGGGGTCCGTCGATGTTAAATTTTGTGCTCTATTGTGAGTGCTGTTGAGATTATCGTCAGTATCTTCTTCAACTCATTTGTGTCAAACTTATGCCCTTTGCCGTGTGGAGCTCGTAAAAAAGTTCCCCGCGAGGGGTTTGACAGTAAGTGTTTTGAATATACTTCCCTGACATTGTCGCCATAGCACTTTCTATATGGACACAACGTCAGACAGTGCATGATTTTTCCATGCTTAATAAACATCGACGGCGGGTGCGGCTAGCCAACAGGTTATGCTTACTCCTCCCGGGCACCTGGTCCCACCTCTAGCTTGCTAGGGGTCCGTCGATGTTTAATTTTGTGCTCTATTGTGAGTGCTGTTGAGATTATCGTCAGGATCTTCTTTAACTCATTTATGTAAAAGATATAAGTCATATTTATACATGCATACTTTTTGACAATCTTATGTAACTCTAAAGAGGAATAAAATCAATTTCAAAGATGATATGAGACAAGCAAAAAGGTATAATGTTGCCATGGCAACGGTCTTTGACGAAAGAATTTAGGTAAAACTCTTAAATACCCACTCCAATTTTTCGTTCATTTTATTTGTCAATAAACATACATTTCCATTGATGACAATCACTAGTCTCCTATTGGTGCCTTTTGTGATATTTAAGATTGAAAATGGTCAAAAACACACTAAATTGGCCCTTATTTTCACCTCTATTTTTTGCTTCATTTTGACTTATTTTGGCTTAATACAATAAGCTTCCTGTAATAAATATCACATATCTAAGTGTACTTAGTAAGAATGGAAGTAAGGAAGAATAGATTATATAAAGATGAACAAGCTGTTACAGTGGTATCCATGGCAACGAAGTCTCCGGAGCTGGCTCATTTCATGGTCCCAAAAGTGCTATAAATAGAATGACCTCGTTACCATGGCAACCAGAGGTAACATTGGCTTAAAAGTGTAATAATCATGGTCAGTACTTAACATATACCCATTATACCGAAAATCATCAAAATCCATGACATGCCGTGCCGAACGATTTTGGTCCTTACAGAGAATGGCTACTAATGTATTAGAATAAACTAATTGAAATTATTTCTTATGAAAGAATAATTATATCTTTCAGTATGGTAATAACCTTACCATATTTAAAAAAAAGCTTGATTGTTAAAATGTTGTGAAACATGTAAATGTAATTGATATTTTTACACAAACCTTATTTTCCACGTTGACATCAGCTCCGTCCTGTATCAGTATCCGTACTGTCTCTGTATGCCCTCCTTCTGCTGCCTTATATAACGGAGTACTCTGCAACTGTATCAATGACAGATTATAAAGATGCAAATAATTCGAAGAAAATAAATAGTTGCTCTATAGTGTATTATAATAAACTAACTGCACTTATTCCTTACGATATGATAATTATATTTGTATATATTTCAGTATAATAACATTACAAAAGTGTGAAAGCTAAAATATTGTGAAAGATGTATAAAAAATTATGTAATTGATGCGATGACATTTACCCAGTTCTTCACGTTGATATCAGCCCCGGCCTGTGTCAGTATCTGTACTATCTCTTTGTGTCCTCGTCTTGCTGCATGATGTAACGGAGTACGCTGATACTGTATCAATGACAGATAGAGATGCACATAATTCGACACGTACTTTTTCCATACAAAAAGAATGAAAGCAAAGCAATGAATTATTATGAATCTAAAGGACATACGTTTAATCAAAATTATAGCAAAATTAAACGAGATATTTTGAAGACTACTATTGTGAAACGTTATGGGATGTGGCCACACGAATCCTATCCGTTAAGTTTATATCAGCCCCGGCCTGAGTAATTATTGTTAAGAACCCAAAATGTGCATGTCTGGTCCATGCTGCAAATTATTCAGTTCTTAAATGATGCTATTCAATTTGAAGACGTTTCACATTTGTAATATCTCTGTGTATCCTCGTTCTGTAGTTTCGTGTAAAGCAGTGATACTGTATCAATAAGGGATAACTTTTCAAATAATTCGACAGAAAGTAGTAGTTTAACATACCATAAGAACGAACATAGTGTAATAAATGATTTAGAAGAACATGCTGTTTATCATGATTATAATATAACCATGAAAGAGAAGTGGTGATGTATAATTAATGATAAATTTACGGACGAGAATTAAGTACTCAAAACATAGAAGTTTGGTTTATATTGCGAATTAGATCTTAAATGATGATATGGATTTCAACCCATTTTTGAATGTCACTGCTTGTAGACCAGGAGTTCCCGAGGGCACATATAGCCATGCAGCAATGCCCGATCAATTTCTGTTGAACCTTTCTTCAAACAAATTAGACCATCTGTTCACAAAATATTCTAGAAGCATATGAAATGTTAGACCTGTAGCATCATATTCAAACAAATCTTTAACGTCTTTCGGTATTTTCTTTTGGGGGGGGGGGGGGGGCGCATAACTTTCACACTCTTAAGCCATATTTCATAGTTTGGATTGTGGATCACTGACGAGGTTAATGTACCCGAAAATACATGTTTGGTCCATTCGGCTTGATATATTCTGTTTGGAATAAATGAATTTACTCATGCTAGGTAGCGCTATTTACATTTACTTCCTTTTCATTCGGTGATCCGGCAGCCAAAAAGACTGAACTTGGGATTGGCTATGGGCTTTAATTGTAGACCTACGTACTTCGATACTTAAGCTGGATATGTGAAATGATTAATAGTATATCATATATCTGTAGGAAAAGAATTAATATAAGTATCATACCTGTTTCCAAATCCTGCATGTTCTTACTTGTACTTATATTACATATGAAAATAAATACCATTTTTAACTAAATATCTGTACAGTGCATTTTGACAGCGCCACATACAATGCATTCTACAATGCCTTCCGCATTTGTATCGGAGTTAGTTCTGATGTGTACTTCTGGGATGTTTATTCATAAGACAAGTTGTCAAGTCATGTATCTATACCGTTGTGCCAAGCTCTAGGTCTGTTTGTGCAAATTTTCCTTTCGCGTGAGAAAGGTATATTTAAATTTTTATTTCTGTTTCAAAGATTCATAGACCCTTAATTGCCATTTTTGGAATCTGGGTACGGTTTTTGTGCTTGACCCTCCTTCACTCAATAAAACGATTTTATGAATTTGAATATTTGATCCATTTAGTGAGTGTTGCTGCTGATGTTTTCCACGAGGGCGCATAAAGTCGAGTCCGCTCAACTTCTACTGATGGTTCTTTCAAACGTATTCTAAAAATTCTGTTTAACATCTTGCATAGAAAGGAGTAGGTACAGTAACCTGCCATGTTGGCCCTATTTTCAAAGTTTTCCATATATCCAAAATATTCTAGTCAATAAAATGTCAAATGTTTGGTAATTAGAAATCAGCAAAAGTTTTTTTGATTTCACAGTCCTATGTATTGAAAAATACGTCGCTTAAACGTCTAAAAACGTAGAAATCATTGAAAACATAAAAAATGAGCGAAATTTCGATAAAAAATTATGAAATCAAGAGGCGCTCCAGCCTTGCACATTAATATTTTTATGCCAATGTAATTCTGATAGGACTTTTAATCAGCATAAAAAATATCGTGGTCGAGGCCGGGAACATAGATGAATTTTGAAGATTTGTGTGTAAAAAATCAGGGCAAATGATGTCAGAACATGAAATACATCATGCGCGTGAGGGATCAAAATTATGACGCAGTATTTTCTCAAATATTGAAGTGATAATCAATAATTCGTTTATCAACAGCATTTTTCGTCGATATTATGAGGCCGATATGAGGGGAAAACACACCTAGCCCTTTCTAAATAAGAGCCCTATGGGGCACAACGCTGACCTGATAACCATGCACATTCTAACCACACTGACAATGCATAATTAAAACTATTGTAGTTGCCAGGACAGATCCAAATTGTAGCGTTCAAATGAAAGTATCTATAGATACTATTAGGAGGTATAGCAATTGATGTAAGAAATACAAATTTTGCATATTTAGATAAATAAGTTCCCTATCAATTTTAGTTCTTAAAAGAATTAAAATAATAAAATTGGAGGAAAAAAAGATTTGAAAAGAATCTAGAATCCTAAATGTGTAAAATATGAAGTAAATGAGTGAACAAAATCACATATTAATAGATTAATTCAAAGAAAACGCTACAAAACGTAAATAGATCCTCTTTAATGTATAAGAATGAACTTATTGCACTTATATCTTATGAAAGAATAATTATGTGATCACACATACCACGTTCTTAACGTTGAAATCAGCCCCTGCCTGTATCAGTATCTGTACTGTCTCTGTATGTCCATGTACTGCTGCTTTGTGTAACGGGGTATTGTGATCCTGTACCAATAACAGATAAAGGTGCATATAATTCGACATGAACTTTTTCCATACAAAAAGAAGGAATGCAGTGCAATGAATAACTAGGAATCTAAAGAACATACGTTTACATGTAATTGTATGCAATGGAGTTGTATTTTTCTACAACAATAGAGATATTTTGTTTAAAAACGAACTTAACGAAGCCGAACGCAAACGAACATAAGAGTACGTAAAGGCAGATAAAAAGGGAGCATTTAATATATGAACATCATATACAAAGATTGATAGAATGAACATGTATTTGAACATATTGAATAAATTGTACCTCCAAGAAATCTTCAAGAGTCTTAATGTGAACGCATGAAATAAATTAAAATGGCTATACAAGACAAAATAAAGCCATAGGTCAATGTCAATGTGATTATTATTGTTCAGATCAGATGAATTTTTTGTACAAGTTCAATACGTATTGTCACACTTGACATTAGATTCTTAGAAATAATATTATTACGTTGACATAGATCCCTCGAGTCATCATTTCATGGTCAAGTGTTATCTTGTTGTTGAAACGAGAAACTTGTTTTACATAACTCTTTCATTCCATCTGGTTATTTTGTCGTGGAATCAAAACTAATGAATAATCGGGCAATCGTGCCTTGGCTTTCTTTTAATCACCATCAAAACATTGAGTGATCGCCATATCAAAATCGTACTATCGTCATCGTTTCAACACAATCGTAATATGAACATCTGATCATTATGTTTGAGCAATTGTCTTGAAGCCTTTTCGGGATTTCACGCTGGCAATGATACGAATTTAAGATTTCAATAATTCAACTGACGATACGATGAAGTTCTGTGGCGATATTGAAATTGCGTCTATATGATATTAGCATGGCGATGCCATGATTATGATCATACTTTGGCCAAGATGTGAACATGATAGGAGAAGTAAAATGATGTAATTTCACAATTGCGATTGCGATATTACGATGGAAATAGAACAACATTATGATGGCGATAATGCGACAAAACAATAGCGTTGATCAAGGTAGTTCAAAGTACGATTTTGTGATTGCCAGGATAAGATTAAGATGATAAGATAACACATACCATACAATAATTCGATTGACGGTGTTACGATGTAAAAATGGCGATGTAACTAAAGCAATAGAAAAATAACGATTTTGCGATTGCGATAGAGATAGAATAAAATTACAATGGCGATAACTTGACGATACAATATAGCGATAACGACAGAAGTAGGCTTTTGTGATTGGGATCATTATATATCCATGACACGATGATACGATGCGATTATGCGATACCATTTATTCGATTGTCGATTGTATGATTTAATGATTACAAATGATGACAATGTTGCTATTATACTATTGCGATGACGATGAGTCGATGTTAAGGTTGCGATGTCACGATGACAATGAAGCAAGAATATGATTAGTGATGACGCGAAATACAAATTCGAAATGATGACAATTGTAAAATAGCGAGTATATATGATGGCGAAAACTCGACGATTACAAAGATGCAAATAATTCGAAGAAAATAAATAGTTGCTCTATAGTGTTTTAGAATATACTAACAAATAGCACTTATTCCTTACGAAATAATTATATTTGTATATATTTCACTATGATAATAACATTACCAAAGTGGGAAAACTTAAATATTGTGAAACATGTAAATGTAATTGATGTGATTACACAAACCGTATTCTTCACGTTAACATCAGCTCCGGCCTGTATCAGTATCTGTACTGTCCCTGTGTGCCCTCCATCTGCTGCATTATGTAACGGAGTATCCTGATACTGTACCAATAACAGATAACGATGCACATAATTCGACATGAACTTTTTCCATACAAAAAGAATGAATGCAGTCTCATGAATAAATAGGAATTTAAAGGACATGCGTTTAATCGTATGCAATGGAGGTGTAGTTTTCTATAAAAGTAGACATATTTCGTTTAAAAACGAACTTAACGAAGTCGAACGCAGACGAACATAAGAGAACGTAAAGGCAGATAAAAAAGGGAGCATTTCACGAAGTTTAGGATCAGCGCTCGTAATATCCGGTTGGAAACAGGTAGACATCAGCGTCCTGTGATCCCCTTGATCAAAGACTCTGTCTTAAGTGCAATAGCGAAGAGATCGAAGATGAGTTTTATTCGCTTATGAATTGTGAATTATACCGACAACAAAGATATGACATGTTTAATAAAATAAGTTATGAATGTCCCAATTTTAATAATCTTGATAAATCTGATCAGTTTAACTTTTTAATAAACAGTGGTGGTACAATTTTGAAACAAGCAATGCATTTGGTCAAATATATATCATCAAATAACGACCCGAGAAGGTCTTAGTGTTTACATGCATACGCCTGTGCATGATATCTTTCCTCAGTATCATATTTGCTTTTTATTAATTGTATTACTATTATTATTATTAACATTATCTTGATGTTGTTGTTTTTGCATAATGACTCAAAGTTTGGAGTTGATTGCAATAAAGAATTTGAATTCGAATTTGATTTGAATTTTATTATATGAAAATCATATACAAAGATTGATAGAATGAACATGTATTTGAACATATCGAATGAATTGTACCTCCAAGAAAACCCCAAGAGTCTTAATGTGAACGCATGAAATATATTAAAATGGCTATACAAGACCAAATTAAGCCATAGGTCAATGTCAATGTGATTATTATTGTTCAGTTCAGATTAATTTTCTGTACAAGCTAAATACTTATTGTCGCACTTGACATTAGATTCTTAGAAATAACAATATTACGTTTGCAAAGATCCCTCGGTCAAGAGTTATGAAAACGAGAAACTTGTTTTACATTACTCTTTCATTCCATCAGGTTATTTTGTCGTGGAATCAAAATTAATGAATAATCGGGCAATCATTCCTTGGCTTCCTTATCATCACCACCAAAACACTGAGTGATCGCCATATCAAAATCTTACTATCGTCATCGTTTCATCACAATCGTAATGTGAACACCTGATCATTATGTTTGAGCAATGGTATCATTTCGTTATAGACAAGCGTCTGAAAGCCCTTTCGGGATGTTACGCTGGCGATAAAACGAATTTAAGATTTCAATCATTCAATTGACGATACGATGAAGTTCTGTGGCGATATTGAAATTGCGTCTATATGATATAAGCATGGCGATACCATGATGATCATACTTTGGCCAAGATGCGAACACAATGAAGTAATTTAACAATTGCGATTGCGATATTTCGATGGAAATCGAAAACATTTATGATGGCGATAATGCGACAATACAATAGCGTGTTCACGGAAGTTCAATGTACGATTTTTTGATTGCGAGGATTAGATTTAGGTGGTAAAATAATATGATGATAAATGAAGCATTATGACGTATTTAAGTCGAAAAGTCGCTGTAAACTTGTCTTCAACGAGGTCTTTTGGACGAAATGTCATTCAAAAAACATGAAGTTAATTTCATTTAAGTCAAGAAAATTCAATGCGATTTGTCTCATGCCAACTTCAAAATAAATCGTCATCCTAAATGTCGTAATGGCATGGACATCTAGATGTATCGACATCATTCAAGTTGATATGTTGGAGTAAACGCACTTTTGTCGAGATTATTATATCGAAATTATGCCGAAAATACACCAAGTCGAATTTTCGAATGTCAAATCAATTTCTTGCGATTTCTCTTTCGTCGATTTCAGTCAAATATCGAGTTCTTAATCTCGAATTATTACCTAAATCTCGTTATGCCGACTTTGCAGAAGGCAATTTTATGTGATGAAGTAGTACTTATTGATATCTTTTTGCACGACTTTAATTGCTTGAAATCAACTTTGCGAGTTTTAAAAGACGCGGTTATTTAATTTGCAATTATCCTTGTCAATGTTTTTTATAACATGAGGCCCAAGTGGGGCTATTTCTCTCATATCTCTTTAAGATTATTCATGACCTTTCTGCCTTTTTAATGCCATCAGCAAAGATATTATTAAAGAAATAACACTTTTAGGAGACAATGAATAAGATATATTTTAATCATTCGTACTACTTAACATTGATTTCATTTTACTAAACTATGATCAGATAGATCTTAACTGAGATTGTATATTTCTAAAGATATAAGATTACATAATTGAGGGCTTGGATAAATTAACTGTGCTCTCATCTATGGGCAGCCATTTTAACTTAATTACATTCATGTAATGAGTTATATCACTATATAATGAGAGATATCACTATATAATGAGTAATATCACTATATAATAAGAGATATCACTATATAATGAGTGTTCTTTTGCCACGGACTACTTTGAACCAATCAGAGAGCGTTAGTCGCGTAACGTGCAGCTTGTCAAAATTTCTGTAGACAATAAGCAATTCCGCCATTGCCGTATAAATGAATTCGCACGTAAAAGGAGTCGTGAAACGGCAATTTTCTGCAAAAAAAAAATAACAAACAAAAATAACGGAGGTTTTGGTTCTCGACAAAATAAAACAGTTATTCAATTTGAAGACGTTTAACATACATGTATATACCACTTAATGAGTGTCACTGCTGGTGGACCAGGGGTCCCCGAGGGCACATGTTCCCAAGTTCGATCAATTTCGGTTGATCGTTTCTTCAACGCATTCGAAAATTTCTGTCATCAAAATTTCTTGAAATTTCAAAAACGTGGGTCCTGTAGCATCATATCCCACCTATCCTGCTACTTCTTTCGATACGCTTTTCGACATAGTAACTTTCATACTTTTTTGGCATATTATATTGTTTAGATTTGAGGATCACTGACGAGGGTTAGGTACCCGAAACGTTCATGTCTGGTCCATGCTGCCAATTTATCTATTTTTAAATCATGCTATTCAATTTGAAGACGTTTAACATTGTTACTGACCGTCCACAGAGATTTGTTGGGTTGATCAAGCCCATAGAAGGCTTGACTTTTCCTCGCCTTCTTTGGGCTTAATCAACCCGACAAATCTCTGAAGACGGTCAGTAACAAACCTAATAACTAATATTATCACTATATAATGAGTGGTGTCACTATATAATGAGTGATATCACTAATTCAAAAAGGGACATCACTCATCAAAATGAGTTTTATCACTCATAAAAATGAGTTTTATCACTGATTAAAATTAGTTTTATCACTGATTAAAATGAGTTTTATCACAAATTAAATAGAGATATAACTATTTTCTCTTCATTTTGAAAACAAGTGATATGACTTATTTTAATGTTGATATTATTAATGGAACTAGAGATATCAGTTATAAATTAGTGATATTACCAATCAAATTAACGATATCATTATTTATTTCTAAATAGTTATAACTCTATCTAAAATAGCGATATCACTATTTGAATAAGTGATAATCACTAAATCTATTTCGGTTTTCGATCCTGGGCCTGCTTGGGTAGTAGTCATTTGAATTATTGTTCAGAATAAGAGATATCACTTATTTGAATGAGAGATATCTCTGATTTTGAAAGACTTATTGATATCACTAATTCAAATAATGATATCACTTATACTTTTAGCGATATGAGTATTTTAAGAATAGAGTGATATCACCAATTAAATTAGAGATATCTATTACTTGAAATAGTAATATCAATAGGTTGAATTAGTGATGCCACTAGATTGATAGTGATATCACTAATCTAATTAGAGATATCATATTAAATTAAAAAATATAAAAAAAAAACATAAAATATAAAATAAAAAAAATTATTGATATCACTAATTCTAATGAAAATTTAATATCACTAACAATAAAACTCGATTGCAGTACCCACAGCAAAACTCCAAAACACCCAATGCAAATACACATAGCAGATACGCATAGAAATAGACGCAAAAGGGACAAATGAGTTTAAGAAGATCCTGACGATAATCGCAACATCACTCACAATAGAGCACAAATTGGAGCATCGACGGAACCATATCAAGGTAGAGTTGTGACCAGGTGCCCGGGAGGAGTAATGAGTTAAAGAAGATCCTGACGATAATCTCAACAGCACTCACAATAGAGTACCAAAATTGAGCATTGACGGACCCCTAGCAAGCTAGAGGTGGGACCAGGTGCCCGGGAGGATTAAGCATCCCCTGTTGGCTAGCCGCACCCGCCGTCGATGTTCACGCACGAAAATGATAAGAATATATAAAATACATGCACTGTCTGAGGTCACGTTTATATAGAACGTGCTATGGCGACAATGTCAGGGGAAAATATTCAAAACACTTACTGTCAAACCCCTCGCGGTGAACTTTTTTACGAGCTCCACACGGCAAAGGGCATAAGTGTGACATAAATGAGTTAAAGAAGATCCTGACGATCATCTCAACAGCACTCATAATAGAGTACCAAAATTGAGCATTGACGGACCCCTAGCAAGCTAGAGGTGGGACCAGGTGCCCGGGAGGATTAAGCATCCCCTGTTGGCTAGCCGCACCCGCAGTCGATGTTCACGCACGAAAATGATAAGAATATATAAAATACATGCACTGTCTGAGGTCATGTCTATATAGAAAGTGCTATGGCGACAATGTCAGGGGAAAATATTCAAAACACTTACTGTCAAACCCCTCGCGGAGTAAACATCACCGCACCCGCCAACGATGTTCACCCACGTAAATGAAAACAATATCTAAAATACATGCACTGTCTAGGGCTATATGAAGGAACACCAATGACAAATATGGATAATGACCATATCCCTGTCTACAGTACAAAATCGATAATTCAGAAAATCAGAAACCGAAGGCATACAAAATCAGGATAAAACAGGAACCAAAGCAAACAAAAACAAAAACCTCCACCATATGAAAAGAAGCGAACTCCCGATATGAGAGTGAGACCAGGTGCCCAGGAAGAGTAAGCATCTCCTGCTTGCATGCAACACCCGTCGCTTCAATTCGGTTGAACTGTCACATCCGGTTACTTCCATTTTGGAAGATATAGAGTACAATCTTTGGTTGGATGGTTCAAATGGTTTATGACAGAATATCATCCACCATTCTGGATAGTGGGACATCATAGTGTATGACGAGTTCCCCATATCGACCGTAGAACTTCCTCAGTGACGATGTTAGTCGGTCACAAACATATCCCTGACTGAGAAGCTTATCTGAAAGACGCCTAGCTCTCAGAACGAAATCCATATATCTGGTACTTGCTCTGGCATAGCGTATCAACTGAGATATGAACACGCCATAAGCAGGCGATGAAGGGATGTTGCTACTCAGAAAAGGAAAGTTCGTAATGCTGAAATTGAAGTCGTCACGTTTGTCATAGAGTGAGGTGTTCATGTGACCATCAGTGTCGTAGGACAACATTATGTCCAAATAGGATGCTGAATTATTTGTCTCTGTAGTTTCTTTGACTTCAAGCTCCGAAGGATAGATACTGCTCAGGTAATCCGCGAATTTTGGATTATTGATGGACAACACATCGTCTATGTATCTGTAAGTGAAGTTGAAGTCAGAAGCTAAGTATCTTTTCCCTTCAGAGACCAAAGATTGAATGAATTCAGCTTCGTACGAGTAAAGGAAAATGTCGACAAGGAGTGGGGCACAAATGGTCCCCATTGGAATTCCTACAATTTGCTGGAAGACCTTTCCTCCAAACACCACAAAAATGTTGTCGATCAAAAAGTTTAACATCTGAATAACATCTGTTTCAGTGTACTTATTTTCAGAATCGGATTTTTCTTTTACAAAGTAGGTTTTGTCATAGTTCACCACAATAAATTTGTATTTGCGATTACCGTTCTTACTTGTAAACGCATTACTTATAATTTTTGCGAGTCTTTCTTTCAGTTTAGAATGTGGAATTGTAGTGTAAAGTGTCGAAAAATCAAAGGCTTTGATCGAATGGACTTTACTAAAATGAGTGGATTTTAGATGTTCTAAAAGTTCCTTCGATTTCTTTAAAATCCACATCTGGTTGATACCACTGCGAGAATATACTGTCGAACAATATTTTTGAAGCCCAGATTTGATTTCAGTTAAAACTGTGGTGAGTAAGATCGATACAGATTTGGTAAAACATCTTGAGGAACCAGCGATGAAACGTTGTTTGTACGGATTCTTATGCATTTTAGGTATGCAGTATAAGTATGGTAAATCTAAATCTAAATTGGTAGTGTCGAAGCCAAAGGTAGCAAGAGCTGATTTGTGGTTATCTATTATTTCAGAGGCCGAAAGGTTTGTTGGGGTGTAAGTGGGATTTCCAGGTGTCGAATTTAGACTCAACTCTTTAACTAGACTGTCGAAATAGTACTTTTTGCAAGTAAATGTGTAATTATTTGAGGCTTTGTCCGCTGGTGTGATGACATAATGTTCTTGGAGGTAGTTAAGCTCTGTGATAACACCAGGGTCTTTAGATATAGACTCGAATCTGGTGTGCACAGTTGATTTTAATCGGTCAATACTAAAGTTAGGTATGATCAAAGATGATGAGATGCCGGATGGAATAAATCCTTAACAGTCAGAATCCTCAATGTAATGGATCCAGAAAAGGGTATGACCCTGTTAGGGGATGGGAAAAATATAAGTTTAATTTGGAGAAGGTCAATAACGATTGGATGGGCTAGAGGTGACGTGGATCCAATTCGTACGTGATCAACAACTTCTGATAAACACCACTATTGAACATCGGATCTACATGTATAAGGTACTTAACGTAGTCGAATTCCTGCTTTTCCCAAGCAAGGGTTGTTCAACGAAGGTCGATGGAATAGGTCAAGAAAGTGTGTCCATGTAGGATTGCATCCTCGATAGTGTTGATCCGAGGTTGAATCGATTAGGTATAGGGTGGTTCTCGGAAGGTATGATACGATGTAGACTGGATAGATGATAGGTTTGGTGTAGAGTAAGTGAATCATTGCAAGTGTGTCTATTGAGGGCTATTTTGAAATTGAGACTATTTTCATGATACTGTATATCAAACATTGTCGGAGTTTTAGTAGGTTCCTTATGTAATACCCCATTTTTTTCATAAGTAAGATGTAACACTTGTGTTTGGTCCTTTTCCATAGCAATACGGAAGTGTTTCAACCTTATACCTTCACATTTCAAATCAATTTATATTACACCAGACACGTGTTTCGGATACTCAATCCTCATCAGAGATGCTTCCATCCGAAGTGACTTTTAGACACAACCAAAATGAGTTAAAGATATCTTGACCACAATCTCAACAGCACTCACAATAGAGCACAAAATTAAGCATCGACGGACCCCTAGCAAGCTAGAGGTGGGACCAGGTGCATGGGAGGAGTAAGCATCCCCTGTTGGCTAGCCGCACCCACCGTCGATGTTTAAGTACGAAAATGAAAACAATATATGAAACTCGTGCACTGTCTGACGTTGTCTTTATAGAAAGTGCTATATGACGACAATGTCAGGGAAATATATTCAAAACACTTACTGTCAAACCCCTCTCGGGGAACTTTTGTACGAGCTCCACACGACAAAGGGCATAAGTCATTTTAGTAGGATCCTTTGGTTAGATTTTTTAAAAGTTAGATTTGTGCACTTTGCAGAGAGTGTGCGGCTCCAAATTTCCTGTAGGGTATATATTCAGTAGCATATCAAATAAAACCTATGTTCAAAATAGCAGTGGCGGAATGGTGCTAAGATGTTAATCTTCTTTAATTTCGATTATATTTTTGAACGAAATGACAAGTTTTTGAAAAAGCATAATAATATTTATAAATAGATACAGTGCCAAAATCAAAGAATCTCTCAGGAAGCAGAGCTCAAAATAAGTAATTGGTACACTTAAAACATTTATCGATATAGGTAACACTTTGATCTAGTGAAAGAATATCAAAGCATCGAATCCTGAATCTTTTCCAAATCCGTTTTCATTCCAGGTCCAATTCCTCTAACACTAAAACAATTCCTTAAGACTCGCAAACCAGGATCCACCCTTGGATCTAAATCCATTATGTATCCTACTCTCATTGGATCCCTTCCCACAATCCCTAATGAACCTTACTTCTGAATTAGGATCTGGATCCGAAACGAGATTTTTTCTCCAACGAGGGTGAATCCATGATGAACCATAGGGTACAGTCAAATTCCTCTGGCGATAAATGCATAAGCTCGCTACAGTCGGCATAGCACGGACTGAATTTCGTATGCCCTCTGTTTTTTATATCCATTTACATATCCATCTGTGTCATGCTGTTTGTTTGTTTATCTTACAGTGAGGTGGTTATTTTACACCACAATTGTGCGCTCTTCGAGACCTCTGGATAATCGGTAAAGTGGGAGGGTTGTGCGCACGTAATCCGATTACCACACCGTCTGCTAGATGACAGATGGCCTTCCTAGTTCGTCACCGGTTGCCCATTGGTCTACTTTTTTATGTGAAGTTTGTTGTGTTTCATGTTTCTTTAGCTCGAGTAAAGTTTTAAAAGTTTGGTTAAATACCCGAAAAGTGCATGTCTTACTCCTCCCGGGCACCTGGCCCAACCTCTAGCTTGCTAGGGTTCCGTCGATGCTCAAATTTGTGCTCTATTGTGAGTGATGTTTCGATTATCGTCAGGATCTTCTTTAACTCATTTTTCCCTTTTGTGTCTATTTCTATGCGTATCAGCTATGTGTATTAACATTGGGTGTTTTGCTGTGGGTGCTGCAATCGAGTGTTGTTGGAGGTCCCCTTCTTTCTTTCATTTAATTAATGATATCAAAATTTCATTGGAATTAGTGATACAATGTATCAATAATTTTAATATGATATCTCTAATTAGATTAGTTATATCACTATTAACCTAGAGATATCACTAATTCAAACTATTGATATCACTATTTCAAGTTATTGATATCTCTAATTTATTTGGTGAAATCACTCTTTTCTGAAAATACTCATATCCCTTATAAATTAGTGATATCAATATTTGAATAAGTGTTATCAATAAGTCCTTCAAAATCAGAGATATCTCTTATTCAAATTAGTGATATCTCTTATTCTGAACAACAATTCAAATGACTTCTACCCAAGCAAGCCCAGGATCGAAAACCGAAATAGAATTAGTGATATCACTTATTCAAATAGTGATATCGCTATTTTAAATAGAGAAAATTCATTGCGATTTGTCTCATGTCAACTTCAAAATAAATCGTCGACTTCAAAGTCGTTATGGCATGAACATCTAGATGTATCGACACAATTTTAGTTGATATGTTGGAGTGAACGCACTTCTGTCAAGATGACTATATCGAAATTATGCCGAAAATACACCAAGTCGAATTTTCGAATGTCAAATTAATTTCGTGCGATTTCTCTTTCGTCGATTTCAGTCGAATATCGAGTTCTTACTCTCGAATTATTACCTTAATCTCGTTATGCCGACTTTGCAGAAGGCGATTTGATGCGATGAAGTAGTACTTATTGATATCTTTTTGCACGACTTTATTTGCTTGAAATCAACTTTGCAAGTTTTAAAAGACGCAGTTATTTCAATTGAATTATCATTGTCAATGTTTGTATAACATGAGGCCCGAGTGGGGCCATCTCCTCATCTCTCTGAGATTATTCATGACCTTTCTGCCTTTTTATTGCCATCAGCAAAGATATTTTAAATATTACTTTTAGGAGGCAATGAATAAGATATACTTTTATTATTCGTACTACTTAACATTGATTTTATTTTACTAAACTATGTTCACATCTATATATTAGATTACATATGAACTCAGATATCATAACTCTGCTCTCATTTATGGGCAGCAATTTTAACTATATTATATTCATTTAATGAGTCATATTACTATATAATGAGTATTATCACCATATATATAACGAGTGATATCCCTATATAATGACTGATATCTCTTTATAATGAGTGATATCACTAATTTAAAAAGTGATATCACACATTAAAATGAGTTTTATCACTAATTAAAAAGAGATATCACTAATGTCCCTACATCTCGAAAACAAGTGATATCACTAATTTTAGCATTTATATCATTAATATAACTAGAAATATCAGTAATAAAATTACCACTATTTCAAAAGGTGTAAAGTGTCGAAAAATCAAAGGCTTTGATCGAATGGACTCTACTAAAATGAGTGGATTTAAGATGTTCTAAAAGTTCCTTCGAATTCTTTTAAATTCACATATGGTTGATTCCACTGCGAGAATATACTGTCGAACAATATTTCTGAAGCCCAGATTTGATTTCAAATAAAACTTTGGTAAGTAAGATCGATACAGATTTGGTGGAACATTTTGAGGAACCAGCGATTAAATGTTGTATGTACGGATTCTTATGCATCTATTAATTTCAGAGGCAGAAAGGTTTGTTGGGGTGTAAGTTGGATTTCCCTTCTCTTTAACAAGACTGATGAAATAGTACTTTTTGCAAGTAAATGTGTAATAATTTGAGGCTTTGTCCGCTGGTGTGATGTCATAATGTTCTTGGAGGTAGGTAAGCTCTGTAAAAACGTCAGGATCTTTGAATATAGACTCGAATCTGGTGTTCACAGTTGATTTTAACCGGTTAATTCTTGATAAAAGTAACCCTCTGATGGATTTTATCCATTCGTAAAGGGTGTCGAGCTGTACATCCTGTTTCTTTGCCAAACGTCTTGCATATTCCTCACAAGAGTCCATGATGATTTTGACGTTTTGATTCCATGTAAAGGACATGCTTTCTCTGTATTTGGGATCCTTTATAGCTCACCTGAGCCAACGGCTCAAGTGAGCTATAGTCATAATGGTGCTTCTGTCGTCTGTCGTCGTCGTCGTCGTCCGCCGTTGTAAACTTTTCACATTTTAAACTTCTTCTCCAGAACGGCTGAAGGGATTTTGATGAAACTTGGTAGGTATGAGGTACTCATGGTCCCCTACAAGTGTTGTTGTTTTTCGTCCGGATCTGTCAACAGGTGGCTCCACCACAGCCAAAAGTAGGTCACGGGGGTACCCTGCTTTGACAAACCTCTTCTACAGAACCGAAGCATATATCGACAAACCGAAAGCATCAGGATGATCTAGAGAGATGTCTTAAGAAGTGTTGTTATTTTTGGTTCCACTTCGAAGTGAAATTTTTGACGCGTATTTGACGTCTTTTCGGACTTAGTCGGAAATTCTCATTTTTGCACTATTTCTTTAAATAAATCAATAAGTGTATGATTTTACACACTCATTTACTGCATATTTATCATGTTTAACTTACTTAATGCTTTGATATGTATTTTATGCTTAAATTTTATTTTTTTTTGATTTTTTATG
Organism: Pinctada imbricata; assembly: GCA_033119305.1. Lineage (NCBI taxonomy): Eukaryota > Metazoa > Mollusca > Bivalvia > Pterioida > Pteriidae > Pinctada > Pinctada imbricata. The sequence goes on from VSWD01000003.1 coordinate 62,230,420, forward strand.
ATTTTTTTTCTTATGTAAAAAGGAAGAGGGGGTGGGGGGGGGGGGTGGTTTATTTTCATACATTTTCTGCTTCTTTTCTATAACCACTCTTCAGATTGTCATGACATTTTGTAGGTATGAGGTACTCATGCATGGTACCTTACAAGTGAAAGAATTTTGTCAAGATTTTTAAGGAATATTTTTTTAAGATTGTACATAGGTATAGTGTATGTTTTCCATGCCCAATGTTACATGTGTAACTACAGGAAAAAAAAACCTTCTTTGTATGATTAATCATTTAGCTCGATTTCGGTGACTTCCAATGCTTCAAAGCTAATAAATTTGGTCTTTTTGGCTTAGGACATCTTTGGCACGCATAAAAACGAAAGAAAAAAGGGGGTCATGTATACCTTTTCTGCAAAATTCACTTTTTTACATGACCCCTCATTCCGAATTGAAAATTTGCTAATTTCTATACATTTTCAAATGGATCAATTCAGCCCGGTCAAAAGGGAAGGAATTCCCTGCTAAAATAATTTCCTGTAGGTATCACATTACTAAATGCCTTGTCCATTGAAGTCTATGGAACACCCACCTCTGTTCAATTGCATCCTACGTCTCTCACAACATTCACCCAGATGATTCACTATATAAGTTTTGTACACGAAGTTTGAGATTCTTAAAAATGACATCTATAGAAAAAGTGACCACAGAGTCTAGAAAGATCTAGCCACCTGAAGATTTAGGTCCATTTTTTGCACTTAAATCTAAAATGCGATTTTTGAATTCACAGGAACTCTTTTAGATCGATCTTTCATCCATAGCTACAGTTGATAATTCCACAAATAGTCCGTGCTTTAATTTCTTATTGATAGACCTTTTATGTGATATAATTAGATTATTTCAATTCTTTATTTATTTAGAATTTTATCTTTAAAGAAGGGATCAAGATTTCAATAGCGACCATGTTTTGCCGTGTACTCGAAGGGGATTCCCCATTTAGTACTGTGATACCTGTAGTTACACCTACAACTGTAACTCTAAACAAAATCGTCGTACTTTAAATTTGATCGGTTCAATTCCTCCACAGCCCTTTGGTACTGCGATACATTTCAAGAGATACAGTGCAAACGGAAAAGATTTTTATTTAATGTGCATTATACTTGGAACACTTTCATAATGGTTATCAATGTCATCCATGTACTTGGAACACTTGCATATACTTGTTATCATGTATAAAGTTTGCTCGAATTTCCTCTGTCTTAGACTCTCTTAGATGAAGTAATTTACGGACTGATTTCTTGAAGAAACGTCTTATGAGTAATCTCTTCCTCTGGATTTTGAAAATGCATAGGACATTTAATATCAATTCTCTGTAAGGACCAAAATATTTTGGAAACAGCATGTCATGGATATTTATTATTTTCTCTATAAATGGTATGTATAATGCCCTGAATACAAAAATAGCATTTTTAAAAAAAATAAATATTCTGGTTGCCATGGAAACGAGGTCTGTCTATTTATAGCACTACAAAAATGGTCAAATAAGTCATCTTTGGTTAGTTTGTTGCCATGGAAACCATTGTAAGAGCTAATTTGCATTAACAACTTATAATCTTTAAAACCTCTAGTTTTAGAAAAAATTAACCATTTTTTGAATTTTTTTTCAATTAGCCGAATCCTATCAAATCAAAATCAGTCAAAAATTGCCAGAAAATAAGGTTAAAATTAAGGCTTATTTTTGTCCGATTTTTTCCCATTTTTAAGCAAAAATAACACAAAATGTCAGGCTGATAACACCATCACTGTTGTCAGAACAAAATAGATTTCATGTGACAAATATTATCACTGAAAAAAATAAGTGGGACCTTGTTTTGTTTTCCTACATTTTGAGGTCAAAAATGGTTGCCATGGCAACTTTTCATTTGGCACATGATGACTATACCTTTTCAAATTTATTGTTATCATGGTTTAAATAACTTGTATTGCTTAAGCTTCATGTAGGCACAACAACAGAAATTATTCTTTATTTGAGCATTTCCAAAATTTGTCAAGGTCATTGTCTCCAAGTTCAAGGTCAATTCAAAATATAGGTTCCAATTTCAATAAATTTGCATTTTTGTTGTTATTTATTTTTACTTATTTTAGGCTTGACTGTCATATATTTGTATCCAAAATACTTCTGTCTAAAATTAGGACCGATAGGAGGAAAAACATAACAATTTTTAGTTCAGAAAATTTCTCGTAAAAAAATTAGCCCCAGACAAAAATCATGATAATCTCACATTTTTTATATGTATGCATGAACTATTAGCTACAAATCAAGGATGTCATTGATTTTGAGATTTTTGCAACTTTGGTCAATAAGTAGGGGATTTATCCAAAATCACTATGTATGTGTTTGTTTTACCCAATACCACATGGTATATGAGTAACTGCCTCTCATACTTTTTAAAAATCACAGAATTTTGCCAAATTTTGTGAATTGCATTCAAGATGACCTTGAAAACTTTTAAGGTCATTTTTTTAATCAATAATGCTCTTTTATATGCACTGATAAAAAATTGCTTAAAAATATGTAACGGACAGCTAAAAATTTACCTGTAAATTACTCTATGTGTAATAGCACTGAACAGAATGTCACCATGGTAACCATTTTTAACACCCTTTTGAATAAAATTGTGAAGAGGTCCCACTCAAATTTTTACATTTTTTTAAAGATCGAGGATTAAACTTAAAAGATAATTGGCAGTAGAAATCAAGTTAGCCTGACATTTCAGATTATTGCCCTTAAAATTGAGCAAAATCATGCTAAATTAGGAGCTTTTTCGGTCTTAAAAAGGGCCTCTTCAAAACAGTTTTTTGTCTACATTTTGGGCATACCGACAAAAAGAATAGCGGGCGGAAGCATACTTCTTGTGTAGTATTTATATAATGAAAGATATGAAGAGAAAAATTAAGGAACTTTCAGTTGAATATTATAGCTGTTACCATGGAAACGAGCCTTGTGAAAATGACATGTAACAAGTATTCTACTGATGCGTAAAATTTCAAACATGGTTTCCATGGCAACGAAAACTTAATATGTAAAAAGGAAGATTATTTTTGTCTCAGTACATCATATACACCTTCCATACCAAAAATCTCCAAAATTGGAGCCATGCTATTTCCACGTGCTATTGAAATTATTTTGGTCCTTACAGAGAATTGCTATTAATATCTGAAGTTCTTGAAAATAAATAATTCAGTTCAGATTTCCTGAAATCTTCCAATGAAATGTTGGACCACAGAAAGCTGTTGTTTTAATAGAGAAAATAAATTATTATTCCCAACCTTCAGCCACTGTGTTCGACATCTTGTATGTATAATATTTCTAAGAGGAACACAGAGGCCTGAGGTTGTGAATAATAAAACATTTTCTCTCATAAAACGACAAGTTCCTGTGGTAAGACATTTGGGAATTTTTATCTGTTCAAATAATAGATACAACATGATTTTTTTATTGGACCAAATAACTTTTTGTCGGCAAATCCGATGCAACCGATACATTTCATGAACTCTCTCCGCTAACAGCTTGGCCGTGTAACAGACCTATGATGAGGTAAAACAATTAGTTAACAGTAAATAATGACGTCGTAGGTCTGCTAGTTGGACAAGCATAACAATTTCATGGGCCTTTTAATTTGTTTTAAACTGCGAAACCTAGCAAAACCACTTGAGTTGTTGAATAGCGTATGCTGAAGTGCGACGCTCCTTCTCGCCTGTTGAAATATGCATAGGCAAGAAGCGCCGTATTTCAGCATATTTACTGAAAGTTATTTGTTCAAGTGGCTTCACTGGGTCATGAGGTTTGATATACCGTACACTGCTTTTTGGAAAACAAATTGGCCCAATTTCTGCACAACTCACTTGGATTGATAAATATTGCATTAAAGCGATTTTAACTGTACGTTACATGTATTTGAGATGAAATCAATATTATTCAAAAGCATTCATAGATTTCATTATACTTTGATATGAATAAAGGCAAAACCGAAAAATTTTTGTTTTTTATGCCCCTGGAATAAAAGATTCGGGAGCATATAGTTTTTGGCCTGTACGTCTGTCTGTTTGTCTGTTTGTTTTCCGAAAAACTTTAACATTGGGCATAACTTTTGAATGGAAGCTGGTGATAGAGGTTTCATATTTCACATGTGTATTCCCTGTGACAATACCTTTCCATTGATACCACAATTTTTGACCTCGTGACCAAAACCTTGACATTTGACGTACTTTTCAAAAACATTAACATTGGGCATAACTTTTGAATGGTTAGTGATAGGGCTTTCATATTTTACATGTATATTCCTTGTGACAAGATCTTTCCATTGATACCAATATTACGCTGACCCTGACCTCTCACATACTAAACAGAAAATGGCGTTTATACTAACAAAGATGCCGCCGGGGGCATTCTCGTTTCACAAACACAGGCTTTATCATTTCAGGCATGCTATCTATCAATAATGAAAGGTTTGGAATTCAATTTTAAATGTTTTATTCTTTTTCTGCTGCACATTAATGTGGAATTTTACAATATGATTTTATTTTTGATGTTGCATAATTGAACTATACTAGCTTGGCATATGACTTTGGACCATTTTATCCGTCTTTTCAAATCAGTAAAAAAGTTATTGTTTTGAATTGTGACTATTTTTTTCTTTTTTTGTACTTTTAAAGGTTGTCTGAAAAAAAAAATTCTGTGCATCCGGCAAAAATCTTTTTAGAAAGGTTCTTGACTAAAATCCTGGTACTGGCACTATCAGTATTCAATGTCAGTATGTCAATTAGAGCGTGCATGGGTATCAGGTGAGCGTTGTGCCTCCCTTGGGCTCTTGTTTAGCAATTCTCTCAACTTGTCGTTCTTAACTATACTAAGGACACCAGTAATAATGTGTCCACAAGGAGAGTAGTTGAAATCCGATGAAGAACATTCGCAAGGAAGTGGATGTAGTGAGGGATTACTTACATCAATACACTGCAAGAATCGTTTGTAATTGTAAATCTTAGATGCAAATGTTGGTGTGTAGCTATAGGAAATACGAGGAGTTTCTTTTCTTTTGAAATATGGTGGGATTTTTTCTGTGACAGTTTTGTGATTCAAAATTTGACTAAGATTCAATTTATCAATACCTTTGTTTCCAAATCTTACTTTAATGAAAGGACGATTTGTTTTCTTCTCTGACTTATCTGATCTAATTGCTTGAAATAAACGAAAAGTAGAAAATGTCCAAGATGACTCCTTGTAGTCTGTATTCTGGGGAACGTGTATCGGTAAATGTGAGGTCCTTCATATATTCGTAGATTTCGTGTAACGTCCGTAAAGGAACATAATATATTTTGGCACGAATATAACGCAGGCCTAGAGGCTCATTCAAAAATGGAACCAAGGCATCGATGGAGAAACTATGTATCTCAGGCCTATTATATTTACGATTGCCATTACTTCGAGGTCTTCTTTGAGGTCTGTTGAACACGCTAGTCACATTTACCGATTGACAACCGGGACTTGTTAAGTTTCCTATGCTGCTGATATTATCGTTGCATCCATAGGGTGCTGCAGTGTTAAGATTTTTTTATCCAGCTCTTCTCTGTTGCGACGGAAAAGTGTGCTCAAATTGGGATTGTTTGTAGGGTGATATATTTTCTCCAGGATTCTGACTATCATAGATAAATGAGAATAATCGGCCTGGTCAAAATGTCATTAAAGGAGTTGACCGGTTTATCTTTGACCGGTGTCCTGACGTTCTGGTTCGAAGCTTACCTTTGGTTTCACCTACATAAATCAATCCACAAAGTGAGCACTCTATTCCGTAGACAACATTAGATGTCATACAGTTAAGGTTTTCAAAACTATGCGTGTTAAATGTTTGTTTTGTGAGATTACTTCATAATGAAGTTTCTGTTATAAGGATGTTACAAGTTTTGCAGTTCTTCGTGCCGCACTTAGAAATTGAGCAATCGCTTGGTGAAAATTTGTGCTCTTTAAGTATATCGACCACTTCAATCTTACAGGGCTTGATTTTAATATACCCATCTGCATGTTTATACCAAAACTCATGGTTGTTACTTACTACAAATGTTTTATCTCTAATGTCATGTAAACTGATTCTAGGGACACCTAAGTTACCTGTTGCGTATGTGTCCGTGGACGCAACAGGTTGGGGCCTTTTTATAGTGGGCGACGCCCCAGCCACTTTGTAGGTCTCTTGAGTTCTAAGTTTGGATATTGGTTTGCGAGTCTAAGGGAATTGTTTTAATGTTAGAGGAATTGAACCTGGAATTAAAACGAATTAGGAAAATATTCAGGATTCGATGCTTTGATATTCTTCCACTAGATCAAAGTGTTACCTATAGAGATAAATGTTTTAAGTGTATCAATTACTACTTTCGCGCTCTGCTTCCTGAGATATTCTTTGATTTTGGCACTTTATCTATTTATAAATATTATTTTGCTTTTTCAAAAACTTCGTTCAAAAATATCATCGAAATTAAAGAAGATTAACATCTTAGCACCATTCCGCCAATGTTATTTTGAACATAGGTTTTATTTGGATATGCTACTGAATATATACCCTACAGGAAATTTGAAGCCGCACACTCTCTGCAAATTGCACAAATGTAACTTTTAAAAAATATAACCAAAGGATGCTACTTAATTACATTTTGGTTGTGTCTAAAAGTCACTTCGGATGGAAGCATCTCTGATGAGGATTGAGTATCCGAAACACGTGTCTTTATAATAAATTGATTTGAAATGTGAAGTTATAAGGTTGGAACTCCTCCGTATTGCTATAGAAAAGGACCAAACACAAGTGTTACATCTTACTTCGGAAAAATGTTATGATCGCTGAACGATATAGTCCCTTACCGGCGGCATATATTTATGTCCTGCAACTCTGCCTTTGAATTACTCTTCAATTAAACATATATGAGTTTAAATTAAACTGACTGTCTGTCAAGCGGGACGAAAGTTGAACTTGCTCTGCAACTATCCAAGACTAAACTGAGTATCAAATTCTACCTGAATATCTCTATTTGTTGCAGAAGAAAGTCTGGAAAACTGACAAAAACTGAATTGTGCAAGTCATCAAGGGGTAAAACTCCTGGAAAAATAGGTCAAGCGTGACAAAAGTTGATCTTGCTCTGTAACTATCCAATACTAAGCTGAGTATCAAATTCTACCAGAATATTTCTATTTGTTGCAGGAAAAAGTCTGGAAAACTGACAAAAACTGAATTTTGCAAGTCATCAAGGGGCATAACTCCTCGAAAAATGAGTCAAGCGTGATGAAAGTCACACTTGCTCTGTAACTATCCAAGACCAAGCTGTGTATCAAATTTCATCTGAATATCTTCATCCGTTGCAGAAAAAAGTCCGGAAAACTGACCAAAACTGAATTTTCCAAGTCATCAAGGGGCATAACTCTTCGAAAAATGAGTCAAGCGTGATGAAAGTCACACTTGCTCTGTAACTATCCAAGACCAAGCTGTGTATCAAATTCCATCTGAATATCTTCATCCGTTGCAGAGAAAAGTCCGGAAAACTGACAAAAACTGAATTTTCCAAGTCATCAGGGGGCATAACTCCTCGAAAAATGGGTCAAGCGTGATGAAAGTTACACTTGCTCTGTAACTATCCTAGACCAATTGTGTATCATATTTCATCAGAATATCTCCATCCTTTGCAGAAAAAAGTCCGGAAAACTGATATTCGGACAGACGTAGAGACAGAGGGACGGACAAACAGACAGACCGAGAGGAAAGTAAGAGTCCCCTTCGGCGTTGCCGGAAGGGACTAAAAGATTGGAACCTACTAAAACTCCGACAATGTTTGATATACAGTTTCATAAAAATAATCTCAATTTCAAAATATTCCTCAACAGAAAAACTTGTAAGGATTCACTCACTCTACACCAAACCTATCATGTATCCAGCCTACATCGTATTCTACCTTCCGGGATCCACCCTATACCTAATCAATTCAACCTCGAATCAACACTATATAGGATGCATTCCTACATGGACACACTTTCTTGACATATCCCATCGACCTTCGGTGAACAACCCTTGCTTTGGAAAAGCAGGAATTGGACTACGTTAAGTACCTTATACATGTAGATCCGATGTTCAATAGTGGTGTTTATCAGGAGTTGATCACGTATGGATTGGATCCACGTCACCTCTAGTCCATCCTTTCGCACAACCATCTAATCGTTATCCACCTTCTCCAAAATCAAACCTATATTTTTCCCATCCCCTAACAGGGTCATACCCTTTTCTGGATCTATAACATCTAGGATTCTGACTGCTAAGGATTTATTCCATCCGGCATCTCATCATCTTTGATCATACCTAACTTTGATCCATCCCGACTTGGATGCAACCGGTGAAGGAGATATTTGTCAACTCATTTAATATCCAATAACCTGGGATCCAACTGACCCAGAATCTAGTCTGTCCTTGATAAATCGAATCCTGAACCTTTTTTTAATCCGTTTCATGTTTCTTTGGCATGAGTTAATTTTTCAAAGTTTGGTTAAATACCCGAAACGTGCATGTCTAGTCCATGCTGTTAATTTTTCTGCTTTTAAATGATGCTAATGAATTTGAAGACGTTTCATTACATGTATAACATTGGTGTTCCTTCACATAACCCTAGACAGTGCATGTATTTTAGATATTGTTTTCATTTACGTGCGTGAACATCGACGGCGGGTGCGTTGATGCTTACTCCTCCCAGGCACCTGGTCCCAAATTTGTGCTCTATTGTGAGTTAAAGAAGATCCTGACGATAATCTCAACAACACTCACAATAGAGCTCAAAATTAAACATCGACGGACCCCTAGCAAGCTAGAGGTGGGACCAGGTGTCCGGGAGGAGTAAGCATCCCCTGTTGGCTAGCCGCACCCGCCGTCGATGTTTATGAAGCATATAAATGAAAATATAAAAACTTCATGCACTGTCTGACGTTATGTCTATATAGAAAGTGCTATGGCGACAATGTCAGGGAAGTATATTCAAAACACTTATTGCCAAACCCCTCGCGGGGAACTTTTTTACGAGCTCCACACGGCAAAGAGCATAAGTGTGACACTAATGAGTAAAAGAAGATCCTGACGATAATCTCAACAACACTCACAATAGAGCTCAAAATTAAACATCGACGGACCCCTAGCAAGCTAGAGGTGGGGCCAGGTGCCCAGTCGGAGTAAGCATCCCCTGTTGGCTAGCCGCACCCGCCGTCGATGTTTATAAAGCATGGAAATGAAAATATGAAAACTTCATGCACTGTCTGACGTTATGTCTATATAGAAAGTGCTATGACGAGTGAGTGATGTTGCGATTATCGTCAGGATCTTCATTAACTCATTTGTCCGTTTTGGGGTTTTGCTGTGGGTGCTAAAATCGAGTGCTGTTGGAGGTCCCCTCCTTTCTTTCATTTAATTAGTGATATTAAATTTTCATTGGAATTAATGATATCAATAATTTTAATATGATATCTCTAATTAGATTAGTGATATCACTATCAATCTAGCGACATCACTAATTTAAACTATTGATATCACTATTTCAAGTTATTGATATCTCTAATTTGATTGGTGATATCACTCGTTTCTGAAAATACTCATATCCCTTAAAAAATTAGTGATATCATTATTGGATTAGTGATATCAATAAGTCTTTCAAAATCAGAGATATCTTTCATTCAAATGAGTGATATCTCTTATTCTGAACAATAATTCAAATGACTTCTACCAAAGCAGGCCCAGGACCGAAAAACAAAATAGAATTAGTGATTATCACTTATTCAAATAGTGATATCGCTATTTTAAATAGAGATATAACTATTTTGAAATAAATAATGATATCATTTATTAGTGATATGTGAATGGTCAGTAACAATGTTAAACATCTTCAAATTGAATAGCATCATTTAAGAACAGATAAATAGTTAGCATGGACCATACATGCACGTTTTGGATACTTAACCCTCGTCAGTAATCCTCTAATCCAAACAATGTAATATGTCAAAAAAGTATGAAAGTTCCTATGTCGAAAAAGCGTACCAAAAGACGTGGCAGGATAGATGGGATATGATGCTACAGGACGCAGATTTTAGAAATTTCAAGAAATTTTGATAACAGAAATTTTGGAATGCGTTGAAGGAACGATCAACCGAAATTGATTGAACTTGGCTACATGTACCCTCGGGGATTCCTGGTCCACCAGCATTGACACTCACCAAGTGGTATAAATGTTAAACGTCTTCAAATTCAATGTAAACGTCTTCAAATTGAATAGCATCATTTAAGAACAGATAAATTGGCAACGTGGACCAGAGAATAACTGTTTTATTTTGTCGAGGACCAAAACCTTCGTTTTTTTGTTGCAGAAAATTGCCGTTTCACGACTCTTTTTACGTGCGAATTCATATATACGGCAATGGGGGGATCGCTGACGGTCTATAAAAATTTAGACGGCGTGCACGCTCTCTTATTGGTTCGAATTAGTCCGTGGCAAAATAACACTCATTGTATAGTGAAGATTTTCATTATATAGTGATATCACTCATTATATAGTGATATTTCTCATTATATAGTTATATTACTCATAACATGAATGTAATTATGTTAAAATGGCTGCCCATAGATGAGAGCACAGTTAAGTTATCCGAGTTCTTACTTCAGTAATCCAAGCCCTTAATTATGTAATCTTATATCTTAAGAAATATGAGATCTTAGTTTAGATCTATGTAATCTTTGTTAAGTAACATGAAATCAATGTTAAGTAGTACGAGTAATAACAGTATATCTTATTCATTGTCTCCTAAAAGTGTTATTTAAAATATCTTTGCTGATGACAATAAAAAGGCAGAAAGGTCATGAATAATCTCAGAGAGATGAGAGAAATAGCCCCACTTGGGCCTCATGTTATAAAATCATTGACAAGGATAATTCCAATTGAAATAACCGCGTCCTTTAAAACTCGATAAGTTGATTTCAAGCAATTAAAGTCGTGCAAAAAGATATCAATAAGTACTACTTCATCACATCAAATTGCCTTCTGCAAAGTTGGCATAACGAGATTAACGTAATAATTTGAGATTAAGAACTCGATATTTGACTGAATTCGACGAAAGAGAAATCGCAAGAAATCAATTTGACATTCGAAAATTCGACTTGTTGTATTTTCGGCATAATTTCGATATAATCATCTCGACAGAAGTGCGTTTATTCCAACATATCAACTTGAATGTTGTCGATACATCTAGATATTCATGCCATTACGACTTCTAAGATGAAGATTTATTTTCAAGTTGACATAAGACAAATCGCATTAAATTTTCTTGACTTAAATTAGATTAACTTCATACTTTTTAAATGACATTTCGTCCAAAAGACCTCGTTGAAGACAAGTTTACAGCGACTTTTCGACTTAAATACGTCATAATTCTTCATTTATCTCGGCAATTCAATTTTCTTTTTGTCGAGAAACCTACTTACAACACAACAACAGGCGGCACTTAAACGTTTCCGTAGTTCCAATTATTCGATTGTCTATTCTACGATATAATGATTACGATGTAATGATGGCAATGTTGCTATTATACTCTTGCGATGACGATGAGTTAATGTTAAGGTTACGATGTCACGATGACCGTGAAGCAACAATATGATTAATGATGACGCGAAATATAAATTCGATATAATGACGAGTTATAGTTATAGTTGCGGGTATATGATGGCGAAAACTGGAAACAAGTGTCCTCTGTTTTTTTTTAAGTATGAAGTAAAAATGTAGGAAAATTCGTTCGAGGGAACAGTCTGCATGTAACATATATTCCACCAAAGAACTGGCTTATAATTTGCTTGATCGCACATAGTAAAATGTCATCTCAATGTTCTTCTACATTTTGCATCTTTATTAATTCAACATTCTTTGGGATTGTCTACACATAATATTTGCGTGTAGGGAACATTTCGTTCTTAAATTTTCGATTGAGGAAATGTCACTTATTGATAGAACAATACATGTAAATCTTGTGATGTTTTGTCATATATTTGACGATTTTACTTTTTTATTTTGTGTAGACATCCAAATATATTGATAAACAAAACAAAAATATTTACAAATGTATATGATGTGACCACACATACCTTATCCTTAACATTGACATCAGTTCCGGCCTGTATAAGTATCTGTACTATCTCTGTGTATCCTCCATATGCTGCATTATGTAACGGAGTACCCTGATCCTGTATCAATGACATGTTATAAAAATGCAAATAATTCGAAGAAAAAGGAAATAGTTGCTCTGTAATGCATTAGGATACACTAACTGCACTTATTTCCTATGAAAGAATAATTATATCTTTTAGTATGGTAATAACCTTACCATATGTAAAAAAAGCTTGAATGCTAAAATATTGTGAAACATGTAAATGTAATTGATGTGATTACATTAACCATATCCTTCACGTTGATATCAGCCCCGACCTGTATCAGTATCTGAACTATCTCTGTATGCCCTCCTTTTGCTGCATAATGTAAGGGAGTTTGCTGATACTGTATCAATGACAGATAGAAAAAGATGCAAATAATCCAAAGAAAATAGACAGTTGAGCTATAGTGTATTAGAATAAACTAATTGCACTTATTCCTTACGATATAGTAATTATATTTGTATATATATTAGTATTATAATAACATTACAAAAGTGTGAAAACTAAAATATTGTGAAACATGTAAATGATGTGACCACACATACTTTATCCTTCACGTTAACATCATTCCCGGCTTGTATCAGTATCTGTACTATCTCTGTATGTCCTCGCTCTGCTGCTCTATGTAATGGATTATTCTGATTCTGTATCAGCAAAAGATGAACATAATTCGACACGAACTTTTCCATACAAAAAGAATGAATGCAGTGAAATGAATTACTAGGAATTTAAAGGACATACGTTTAATCGTATGCAATGGAGTTGCATTTTCTACAATATTAGAGATATTTTGTTTAAAAACGAACTTAACGAAGCCGAACGCAAACGAACATAAGAGTACGTAAAGGCAGATAAAAAGGGAGCATTTAATATATGAACATCATATACAAAGATTGATAGAATGAACATGTATTTGAACATATTGAATAAATTGTACCTCCAAGAAATCTCCAAGAGTCTTAATGTGAACGCATTAAATATATTATAATGGCTATAAAAGACCAAATTAAGCCATAGGTCAATGTCAATGTGATTATTATTGTTCAGATCAGATGAATTTTCTGTACAAGTTCAAAACCTATTGTCGCACTTGACATTAGATTCTTAGAAATAATAATATTACGTTGGCATAGATCCCTCGGTCAAGTGTTATGAAAACGAGAAACTTGTTCTACATTAATCTTTCATTCCATAAGGTTATCTTGCCGTGGAATCAAAATTAATGAATAATCGGGCAATTATGCCTTGGCTTTCTTATCATCACCATCAAAACACTGAGTGATCGCCATATAAAAATCGAACTATCGTCATCGTTTCATCACAATCGTAAAATGAACATTTTTCCATTATGTTTGAGCGATTGTATTTTTTCGTTATAGACAGACTGTTTATATTTACTAGAAGTGGTAATAGCTTAATTTACAATTTTTTCTCCTGACTTAAACCTGGAGCAGTGTCTTTATTTAATGCTATAGAAACTAAAAAGACCATGCATGCATGTCAAAATTTCTGACAATCTATCGTATATTTGATACCGGTAAAAGAGCGGTTGCATGTACGTAGTTCCAGCGTAACTTTAAGTTTATTATTGCTGGTAAATTCCAAAAATTCTCATTTCAATAACCAGAATTTCTTATTTCTTTCAACAAGACCGTACTTTGTTTCTACTTTCGTTTCTCATCGATTCGTCTTAATATTAGACAGTTCTTATCAGAAGTAATATAATATTACACCACCGACATGCAGTGAAAGCAAGAAATGTATCGCTGATTTTTTTGTGATGCATTCTCTTTATATGAAATTGAATTTGTTTTTTTTTTCAAGAAGGACAATATTCTTGTTCTTGCATTTTGCATGTGTCAGACAGCAAATTCTAAAATTAGAAAAAGCACTATTTTTTAGGTAGGTTGCAAAGCGGCGGTATCTCAATCAACAGTAAGAGACTTCCTGAAAGGAAGTATCATAAAAATGATAGGAAATAAATGGAATGCTATGAAGTAATGTATAATTGATCACATATACATTTGTATCTTATTTCTGATTAAATCCAACCTAAAGGAAAAAGTGTGGGGATGTCTAAAAGTTTCGTGGTCCTTTCCCGTTAAGCAGAATAAAAGTTGTCCTTATACTTCAATTTTGGTGTCAGAAAAAAAAATTGTATCGGCAAAAAGTAAAATGTCATTTCAATGTTCTTCTACATTTTGCATACAATCTTTGGGATTGTCTAAATATTTTATTTTTTTGTTGGGAAAATTTCGTTCTTAAATTTTCGATTGAGGAAATATCACTTATTAATAGAATAATACATGTACATATAGTTATGTTTTGTCATATATTTTTCGATTTTACTTTTTTTTATTTTGTGTACACTTCCAAATATATTGATAAACAAAACAAACATATTTACAAATGTAATTGATGTGATCACACATACCTTATCCTTCACGTTGATATCAGCTCCGGCCTGTATCAGTATCTGTACTATCGCTGTGTATCCTCCATATGCTGCATTATGTAACGGTGTACTCTGATCCTGTATCAATGACAGATAAAGATGCATATACTTCGACAAGAACTTTTTCCATACAAAATGAATGAATGTAGTACAATGAATTACTAGGAATATACAGGACATAATTAATTTATCCGTTTATAAATGATGCTATTGAATATTGAATTAGAAGACGTTTAACATTTAATCAAAATAATAGCAAAATCATAAAAGAGATGTTTGGAAGAGTACTATTGTGAAACTTTACGGGATGTGACCACACAAATCCTATCCGTCACGTTTATATCAGCCCCGGCTTGTGTAAGTATTGTTAAGAACCCAAAACGTGCATGTCTGGTCAATGCTGCAAATTCTTCAGTTCTTAAATGATGCTAATCAATTTGAAGACTTTTCAAATTTGTACTATCTCTGTTTATCTTCGTCCTACAGCTTCATGTAAAGCAGTACAATGATATTGCGTCAATAAAGGATGGGTTTTTTTATTAATTCGACAGAAAATAGTAGTTCTACATTTAATAAGAATCAACACAGTGTAATAAATGATTTAGAAGAATATGCACTTCATTATGATTATGATATAACCATGCAAGAGAAGTGTATATGGACAATTATTGTTCAACTTACAGACGAACTCACAGATTTAACCACCCGAAAAATACATGTTTGGTTACTATTGAGAATTTGATCTTAAATGATGATATGGATTTCAACCCATTTTTGAGTGTCACTGCTGGTTGACCAGGAGTTCCCGAGGGCACATGTAGCCATGTAGCAATGTCTGATCAATTACTGTTGAACCTTTCTTCAAACAAATTAGAAAATCTGTTCACAAAATTTGTCGAAGCTTATGGAATGTTGGAACATATCCAAGCAAATCTGCTACGTCTTTCAGTGTTTTTTTTTTTAGAGGGGGGGGGAGGGATAACTTTTGACCATATTTAATGGTTTTGATTGTGGATCACTGACGATGTTAGAGTACCCGAAAATACATGTCTGGTCCATTCGGCTTGATATATTCTGTTTGGAATCAATGAAATTGATAAGGGTTTTGGATAAATGGAATTACATCTATCAACTGAAGTTTTATCGAATTTATTCACGGTTGCGCTATTTTCAATTACTTCCTGGTCATTCGGTGATCAAGCAGCGAAAAAGACTGAACAGATAGACAACATCATTATCGAAAATGCGTTTGAATCATCAAACGCCTTTTTTACCATGGGTATGATCCTAATATCACCAGACGGACACTAGGCTTGGTACTTGACCAACCCACAGTCTTGTACAAACGCATTCTTAAACCTTGCACTCTGACTGACTGTGACGACGGGACTCCATGACGGGCCCTGTCCAAACCTCTTTACAGAAGACAGGGCCCCGATCACCTGTTCTCTCTGAATGTCAGTCGGACTCCTCGGGTGATAACATACATGAGCTCGCGGCGGCAGAGCACGGATTGTTTTACGTACGCCCTTCTTTTATATCCATTTACATATTCATCTGTGTTGCTTGGGCCCCTGCGTTTTGCGGTCTTGTTTGTGTGTGGTCATCTGACAGTGAGGAGGTTGTTTTACACCACAAATGAGTTAAAGAAGATCCTGACGATAATCTCAACAGCACGTACAGTAGAGCGCAAAGTTAAAACATCGACGGACCCCCAGCAAGCTAGAGGTGGGACCAGGTGCCCGGGAGGAAAAAGCATCCCCTGTTGGCTAGCCTTACCCGCCATCGATGTTTATGAAGCATGGAAATGAAAATATATAAAATTCATGCACTGTCCGACGCCATGTCTATATAGAAAGTGCTATGGCGACAATGTCAGGGAAGTATATTCAAAACACTTACTGTCAAACAATTGTACCTTCTTCGAGACCTCTGGGTAATCGCAAAAATGGGAGGGTTGTGCGCACGTAATCCAGGATAACAATACCTTCTGCTATTTCCGTGGCAGATGGCCGTCCTAAGTCGGCACCGGTTGCCCATTGGTCTCGTTGGTTTATGTGTAGTCCTTTGTGTTTGATGTTTCTGTGTTGTGCGTTGACGTTCCTTGTCCCTTGCGCCTCTCTTTTTGTGCTTGTCTGTTTTGTGTTTTTGCATTGGGTGTTTTTGGGTTTTGCTGTGGGTAATATTGACACTAAATTGTCATTTTTGGTTTTTTTTTCTTGACCTTCCTTCACTCAATAAAATGATACTATGAATTTGAATATTTAATCCATTAAGCCGAGTCCACTCAACCTCTAATCGTTTCTTCAAACATATTCCTATAAATTCTACTTAAAAACTTGTATTGAATGGAGTAGGTGCGGTAACCTGCCATTTCTGCCCTATTTTCAAAGTTTTTCATACTTATATCCAAATATTCTACTTTATGAAATATCAAATGTATGGTGATTAGAAATCAGCAAAGGCTTTTCTGATTTGACAGTCCTATACTGAAAAATACGTTGCTTTAAACGTTTAAAAACGTTGAAATCATTTAAAACATCAATAGATAAGCGAAATTTCGATACAAAATTATGAAATCAAAAGGAGCTTCAGGCCTTGCCCATGAATATTTTGATGCTAATGTATTTCTGATCGGCCTTTTATTCAGCATAAAAATATCGTGGTCGAGGCCTGGAGCGTAGATGAATTTTGAAGATTTGAGTGTAAAAAACCTTTGCTTCGAGTCATTCAGGGCAAATGGCGTCAGAACACGACGTCATACATCATGCGCGTGACGCTACGAGGGCTCAAAATAATGACGCGATATTTTCTTAAACATTGAACATTGCAAAAAGTGTTAAGTAATAATTCATTTATGAATAGCATTTTTTAAAAATTATGAGGCCGATATGAGGGAATGGCGCACCTAGGCCTTTCTGAACAAGAGTCCTATGGGGCAAAACGCTTACCTGATTACCATGAACACTCTAACCAGACTGACAATGCATAATTAAAATTATTGTAGTTGCACTTTACCAGGGCAGATCTAGATAGAGTGTTCACACGAAAGTATATATAGATACCATCAGGATGTGTAGCAATTGATGTCAGAAATACAATTCTTGCATATTTAGAAGAATAATTTTTTTTTACTTTTTAGTAGATAAAAAAACAAGAAAATAAAACTGAAGGAAAAAGCAATTTGAAAAGAATTTAATATCCTAAATGTGTCAAATATGAAGGTTATGAGTGAACAAAATCACATATTAATAGGGAAACTCAAAGAAAACTTGAAAAAAAATTTCTGACAAAGTAAGAAAACATGTCAAAAACGCGTCAAGAGAGTGGAACAAAAAATAAAATCACCTCTTATTTCAGATATTATTATCATTTTTGAACTACGACGGCCGATGCGGCCAACAGGGGATGCTTACTCCTTCCAGGCACCTGGTCCGACCGCTAGCTTGCTAGGGGTCCGTCGATGCTCAATTTGGTGCTCTTTTGTGAGTGCTGTTGAGATAATAGTTAGGATCTTCTTTAACTCATTTGTTTCACACTGATGTCCTTTGCCGTGTGGAGCATGTAAAAAAGTTAACCGCGAGGGGTTTGACAGTAAGTGCCATTCCTCAATATTTTTGAAATTAAGAACCTTCTCTTATTTGTTACAAATATAGGAGAGCTATTCGAAATTTCGTTGTGAACTACAACTAACTTACATCAGATCCTAAAATACTTGAATCGTGTCCTGCTTTTTGAGAATGTGCAACGTCTGAATATCTATATAAACCAGCTGGTCATATTATTACAGGTGACTTTTCAATTATCAAAAACTGGAAGCTCCGTGTTCTTTTTAAAAAATGACCTAAATATAGAATCCCATCCAAGATAGATTTGATTAAATGTCGCGAAGTGCTAAAGGAAGCTTTAGATTACTATACCAAACGACGGTGTAAATCGGAAGGAGTCGAATCGCATGCTCCGAATGACTGGAAAAACCTCATTTTGGATATTAACAATATTCTAATAGATAACTACCACAAAAATCTTTATCTTTTTGAAAATCAAAAATCTACATCTGACAGATATTTCAAATTCAAGTTACGTTATTGACATGAAAAATATATCTTCGCGTCTGCAGACAAAGCAGCCAACAACACCATAATTATTTGAAAACGCTACTACATATCAACTTTAGTTTCGGAACTTCCCTCTACTAATACTTTTATCGAAAGCAACGAAAGTGTTCCCAATATTTTGAACACACATAACAGTGAAATTTCTTCTTTTAACATTCCTATTTCTAAATTGGATCTCCCTACAATTTACTGTATACCAAAACTTCACAAATCTCCTTACAAGTTTCGATACATTGCTAAATCTTGCAACTGCTCAACAACAATTTTGTCTAGAAATCTGACGTCAGCACTCACGGCTATAAAGGAACACGTGGCAAAATACTGTGAAACTGTCATGAACAGGAATGGCGTAAACTTCTTTTGGTCTATTAAAAATTCAGGGGATGTGATTGGCAAAATGAAATCTAGAAATTTTAAAGCAAATACTATATCTTCATACGACTTTTCAAATATGTACACCATGCTTCCTCACGGCAAAATAAATGATCGATTTCCAAACTTATTCAATGGTGTTTTGGTCGAGAGGGGAAAAAGTATATTTGCACATCTGAATCGAAGGGTTTCTTTTCCGCCACAGATTACAAATATTACAAATCATGGACATGTGGTGATCTGTGTATTGCCTTGTCTTTCCTTTTGGACAATATTTATGTTAGATTTGGTGAGAAACTCTACAAGCAGGTTGCAGGGATTCCTATGGTTACTAATTGTACGCCTCTTCTTGCAGATTTATTTTTATACACATATGAAAAGAAATTTATCCACAATCTTCAAAAGGAAAGAAAAAGTGATAATGTGAAATGTTTCATTGGTACTTCAAGGGAACTGGATGATATTCTTACTATCGAAAATCCTGTTTTTGAAAAGTATAAAAATGTTGTTTTTCCACAAGAATTGATTCTAAACAAGGCAAACCTTTCAAACACAGATACACCATTTTTGGACCTAAATATCAAAATTGTTAATCGAGAGATCCATTCTAGTGTGTTTGACAAAAGTGTTGATTTTGGATTTAACATAGTAAATTTCCCCTAGCTTGACGGTGATGCTCCTAGATTACCGTCATATGGTATCTATTTTTCACAGCTCGACCGGTATGCTAGAGCATGTACTGAATATGTTTTGGATTTTCAAAGTAGATATTTACAAATTACCAAGAAAGTTTTGGGACAAGGTTTTCGCTTTCACAAACTAGTAAAGACTTTCTGGACGTTTTACAAAAATTATTGTCAACTTCTTCTGAAATTCAGACCAATACAGGCAACAGAGTATATTACTTTGGGTATTTCAAAACCTGCATTTTATGGTGACATAATAAACAAGATAAGAAGGATCAAATGTAAACGTCTTCAAATTAAATAGCATCATTTAAGAACAAATAAATTGGCAACGTGGACCAGACAAGCACGTTTCGGGTACTTAACCCTCATCAGTGATCCTAAATCCTAAATCTAAACAATGTAATATGCCAAAAAGTATGAAAGTTACTATGTCGAAAAAGGGTACCGGAAGACGTAGCAGGATGGGTGGGATATGATGCTACAGGACCCACTTTTTAGAAATTTCAAGAAATTTTGATAACAGAAATTTAGATTGCGTTGAAGAAACGATCAACCGAAATTGATCGAACTTGGCTACATGTGCCCTCGGGGACTCCTGGTCCACCAGCAGTGACACTCACCAAGTGGTATAAATGTAAACGTCTTCAAATTAAATAGCATCATTTAAGAACAAATAAATTGGCAACGTGGACCAGACATGCACGTTTCGGGTACTTAACCCTCATCAGTGATCCTAAATCCTAAATCTAAACAATGTAATATGCCAAAAAGTATGAAAGTTACTATGTCGAAAAAGGGTACCGGAAGACGTAGCAGGATGGGTGGGATAGACAACATCACTATCGAAAATGATAGACAAAGATAAACAATGTAATATGCCAAAAAGTATGAAAGTTACTATGTCGAAAAAGGGTACCGGAAGACGTAGCAGGATGGGTGGGATAGACAACATCACTATCGAAAATGATAGACAAAGATAAACAATGTAATATGCCAAAAAGTATGAAAGTTACTATGTCGAAAAAGGGTACCGGAAGACGTAGCAGGATGGGTGGGATAGACAACATCACTATCGAAAATGATACACAAAGATAGACAACATCACTATCGAAAATGCGTCAGAATCATCATACGCCTTTTATATCGTTGATATTATCCTGAAGTCACCAGACGGACACTGGGCTTGGTACTTGACCAATCTACAATCTTGTACGAGCGCATTCATAAAACTTGCACTCTGACTGACTGTGACAACGGGACTCCATAACGGGCCCTATCCAAACCTCTTTAGAGAAGACAGGGCCCCGACCACCTGTCCTCTCTGAATGTCAGTCGGACTCATCGGGTGATAACATACATGGGCTCGCTACAACCGGCAGAGCACGGATTGTATTACGTACACCCTCTTTTGATATCCATTTACAATTTCATCTTTGTTGCTTTGGCCCCTGTGTTTTGCGGTCTTGTTTGTGCGTGGTCATCAGACAGTGAGGAGGTTCTTTTACACCACAATTGTACGTTCTTTGAGACCTCTGGGTAATAGGAAAAGTGGGTGGGTTGTGCGCACTTAACCTAGGATAACTACACCTTCTGCTATTTCCGCGGCAGATGGCCGTCCTAAGTCGGCACCGGTTGCCAATTTGTCTCATTGTTTTATGTGTAGTCCTTTTTGTTTGATCTTCCTGTGTTGTGCGTTGACGTTCCTTGTCCCTTATGCGTCTCTTTCTGTGCTTTGTGTTTTTGCATTGGGTGTTTTGGGGTTTTGCTGTGGGTGCTGCAACCTGGAGTTGTTGGAGATCCCCACCTTTGTTTTGAATATTTTTCCCTCACATTGTCGCCATAGTACTTTCTAGATAGACAAAACCTCAGACAGTGCAAGTCCGTCAATGCTCAATTTGGTGATCTATTTCGAGTGCTGTTGATATTTTCGATTGGACAAGCAGAGCATACGATTCATACAATTTTTAAATAAATCATTAAAAATAAAATAGTTGATTTTTTTACAAATTTCGTTCACAGATACCTTTCTAACAATAAATATTTAAAGAAAATGAGAAAAAAATACAAAAGGAAAACATATTTTTTAGGTCCTAACGGGATATGAACCCAGTTCTCTTGGGTCCATTCATACTTAGTATGCACAATATTTAAGAAAATCCATTAAAATTCCAAAGTGCATAATTTCAAAGTTGTATTTTTTACTATAAATATCAAAAAGTACGTAATCAATTTGAGGAAAGAAGTTGAATATGTTAAAAATGACCATCCATCTTCCTTTTTTGCAGATAAAAAAAAATCATTAAAAAAATTTAAGAAATTCTTTCACAAAATCATTCTTCTAGTATATCATGGCTAACATGAACTAAACTGGGGAATAAATTTAGCCAAGAGAGAAAAGAACAAAAGAAATCTCAATTTTGCATCAAAATAACTAAGTCGAAAAAAGTGTCAAAAACGCGTCAAAAATTAGTTATCGGATTATCGAAATGAAAGGGATACGAAATGGAAAAAGGTAGAGAACCTTTTTTACTACATGCATACTAAATTTCATCAAAATCCTCCAAGCGGTTCCGGAGGGGAAGTCGAAAATGTGAAAAGTTAACGGACGGACGACTGACGTCGGACAAATCGTTTTGCCAATAGCTCATTTTAAGCCTTCGGCTCAGGTGAGATAAAGTCCAAATCCACCTATTCTTCTTTCTCTTTTTGTATTGATGGACATAATGTTCACAGTCTTTAGCCATGTTTCATTGTCTGAATTCAGCAAATACCTTTTCCCTCTCATTACAATTGTATATTGATGTAGCAAAAGTTGACATCGATGTAACAAAACTGGACGACAGTACAATTAGGGGAATTCCAGAAAATTGAAATCGAAATTTGATGAATTTAATATCGTTGAATATCTTTTTGAAAAGGTCCTTCCGATAAGGTCATTTTAAATCTATTTCAATAAAATCGAACTTTGATTCTCAAAAATAAAATATGTATGAATTTAATTCTAAGCCATTGATCGGAGTATTATGGTCGTATTTGATATCAAATGAATTAGAATGAAGTCTTGGGGATAAAAATGCAAAGAAAATGCAATTTTTTTTAAATAAACAATTTGTATGCGAAGGTCGAAGGCACATGTATCCAAGTTCGATCAATTTCTGTTGATGCAGCTTCAGTGCATTCGAAATTGTCTGTTGTCAAAATTTCTTAAAATTTCTAAAACTTGGGCCCTGTAGCAAAGTACCCCGCCCGTCCTAATACTTCTTACGGTACATTTAGGGGAATCATAACTTTCACGCACTTTGGCCATATTACATTGTTGAGATTGAGGATCATTGACCCGAAACATGCATGTCTGGTCCATGCTGCTTTATCAGTTTTTCAATTTGAAGACGTTTAAAATTTGTACCTTTTAGTTAATGTCACTGTTAATGGACAAGGAGTGCCTTAGGGCACATGTAGTTCGATCAACTTCGCTTGTATTTTACTGGTGTTTTTCAACGCATGTGAAATTATCTGTTGTCAAAATTTCTTGAAATTTCTAAAACTTCGGTCCTGTAACATCATATCCTACCAATCCTGCTAAGTCTTTCGGTACATTTTGGGAAACAATAAGTTTCACACTCTTTGGCCATATTGCATTGTTTAGATTGAGGATCACTGACGAGGGTGTATCCGAAACATGCATGTCTGACCCGGGGTTCCCTCAAGCGCGAATAAACTCGTTGTTGAATATACAATTTATTGATGTTTCCTTATCATTTTAAGAGTACCATTTTCAACTTACTACAAAAATTAACTGTACATGTCGAATTTGCTCAAACTGGTCCTTTTTCCAAAGATGGAGGGACGATCGCTCGCTGTTTAAATCATTTCGGCTGCGATAAAATGTTTTCGTGTTTGGAGGCAGTTGTATCACTGCAACCCCCCCGAACTTACGAAATATAGTGCAGTGACATATTAATATAAGTCCAAGAAAACAGCCTGTTTCCCATAAGTAGATGACACAGAATGATGAGAAATGAATTGTAGAGCGTTGATGCAAACGTTTTTGTCCATTTTTTCGGGTGATACCTGTATCAACACAAAAACTATTTTTGATTCATTTTTTGAATCCTTATTCTTGTGTTTTTCAGCTTTTTAATCGCTATTCAGCCCATCAAGATAAATTCTTTACATGTGGTTGAATAAAAATACGGTGCATCGTACCGTGCAACACATAACTTATACATGTATGAGTTTTTCTATACGTTCTCTGAAAATGTAATTTCTGCAACTCCTTTTCACTACTTTTCATTACATCTTAAATTTGTGTCCAAATGGTTGCCTTTTACTGACATATCAATAGTAAAAAAAAACACAGAAATTGACGTAAATTAAGATAACCGGAAGCCGAATATAGAAATTTGTTATCCAAAGACTGAGACAATTCCTTTACATAGTTTGTTTCTAGCATTTCTTACAAAATGTAACCCTCAATGATATCAAAATAGTAAGATACTTTCTTTCGTCATTTCTGGCTCACAATATTAACGTCATAAAAAGAAAATCCCAAAGTTAATATGTGTGTTACCATGATTACAAGTTTGAAATACTAACGACATACATTTTGGTAAATAAGGGTAGATTTTCACACATTGTTCAATTGATAATAAACAAATACTCAAATCTTCCCAGATTGATTACTAGGAAGGTATATCATATCTTAGTGCGATCAGATCTTCTTTAACGACATGATTTTATTCTCAAACATTGAGTTTGTAAACATTGTGAATTCTACGGCTAAAACAATGTTTATATATCTGGGTTAGGTTTGTTGTTTGTTTTACCAATTTTCAACGTCTTCAAATTCAATAGCATCATTTAAGATCAGGTAAATTGGCAGCATGGATCAGACATGTACGTTTCTGGCACTTAACCCTCGTCAGTGATCCTCAAATTTTAAGAAATTTGGTAACAGAAATTTTCGAATGCGTTGGAGAGACAGACGATCAACCGTAGTTGATCAAACTTGGCTACAAGTGCCCTCGGGGATTCCTGGTACACCAGCAGTGACACTCACCAAGTAATACAAATGTTAAATGTCTTCAAATTCAATAGGATCATTTCAGATCAAGTAAATTTGCATAATGAAGCCGACATGCACGTTTCGGGTCAAAATCAGATTAAAACAGTAAAATTAAATAGAATACTTCAATTGCCTGCTGATAAATGATCTACATTTTAAAATTTACTCATTAGCAAGATTCCTCTTTTTAATCGCCAACTACGATGTATTTCATACTTTCACTTATCATTTATTAAGAATTGACTGTAATAATTTTTCTGTCTATCGATGTATAGACAAAAACCGATGCACAAACTATATAATCCGCGAATTATTACAGTCATTTCTTATAATTTAATTAAATCACTATTTAATCATCTAGTTTATTTTGCAATTGATCTCATTTTAGCGTGGTTGATTTTCAAGTTCAAAACTGGCGACGTGATATTTGAATAGGCCTAACGTAGCGGCGCTCGCCGTTAGTGACGTCATAATAGGCGACATTTTCTATACAGCTATAGATAAAATTTCGCGCCGTACGTTTGTATAGGCGTTATACAGACATTACGGGAATAGTTAAATTATTTTGAGATGTTCCACGTGTTTCTATGAAGGTTTGTCATTGCTTCAATATGTTTGTCGTGTGAGAAAGCTCTGTTTTGGTCTGTTTTTTTTTCATATTTTTAAGAAGTTTCATACACTATTAGATCTGAAAGACACGTTTCTTGTTTGCAAATAGTACGACAATAATAATTGCTATGTATGAGAGTATTCCGACTATATCCGTAACGTTCACATCAGCCCCGGCCTGTATCAGTATATCTACTATGTGTGTGTATCCGTTTCCTGCTGCATCATGTAATGGAGTTTGATGTTTACATGTCGTATGTCTCTTTTCCATCTCATACTATACTAGTCTTTTGTGTTTTTGCATCTAGTGTTTTGGTGTTTTGCTGTTGGTGTTGCAACAGGGTCTTGTTGGAGATCCCCTCCCTTCTTTTACAATAAACGCATTACATAAACCAAACAGGAAATACTACATCAAAATTTGTATCAGTGTTTCCAGTCGATGAATTTCATCGTTCGTAATAACTGACTATCAGAATATAGTCAACCCCTCCTCCTTTCCTTTTCACATAAGAAAAAAATTAATAAAAAATAAAGGAATGAAAACATTAGTATAAAATACATATCAAAGCATTTAGTAACTTAAATATGATCAATATGCAGTTAATGAATGTGTTAGATCATACACTTATTGAGTTATTTAAAGAAAAAGTGCAAAAATGTACATTTCTGACAAAGTCCGAAAAGACGTCAAAAACGCGTCAAAAATGTGACTTCCTAGTGGAACCAAAAATAACAACACTTCTTAAGACAACTCTCTAGATCATCCTGATGCTTTCGGTTCGTCGATACGTGCTTCCGTTCTGAAGAAGAAGTTTGTCAAAGGAGGGTACCCCCTGTGACCTACTTTTGACTGTGGTGGCACCACCTGTTGATGGATCTGGACGAAAAACAACAACACTTGTAGGGGACTATGAGTACTTCATTTTTACCAAGTTTCATCAAAATATGTTCAGTGGTTCTCGAGAAGAAGTCGAAAATGTTGAAAGCCGGACGCCGGACGATGCACTATGACAATAGCCCACTTGACCTTCGCTCAGGTGAGCTAAATATGATAGGTAATAAATGGAATGATATGAAGTAATATATAATTGATCACACATACATTTGTATCTTATTTCTGATTAAATCCGACCTAAAGGAAAAAGTGTGTGGATGTCCAAGGGTTTCGTGGTCCTTCCACGTTTACCAGAATAAAAGTTGTTGTTATACTTCAATTGTGGTGTCAGAAATAGAATTGGTATCGGCAAAAAAGTAAAATGTCATTTCAATGTTCTTCTACATTGTACATCTTGCGTTTATATTAATTTAACTTTCTTTGGGATTGTTTAAACATCATATCTGCGTGTAGGGAACATTTCCTTCTTGCATTTTCGATTGGGGAAATATCACTTATTGATAGAATGATATATGTACATGTAGTTATGTTTTGTCATATATTTGACGATTTTACTTTTTTTCATTTTGTGAACATATCCAAATATATTGATAAACAAAACAAAAATATTTACAAATGTATATGCTGTGACCACACATACCGTTTCCTTCACATTGACGTTAGCCCCGACATGTATCAGTATATGTACTATCTCTGTGTGTCCTCCATATGCTGCATGATGTAACGGAGTACGCTGATACTGTATCAATGACAGATTATAAAAATGCAAATAATCCAAAAAAAATGAATAGAAACTGTTGCTCCGTAGTGTATTAGAATAAACTAATTACACTTATTCCTTGCGATATAATAATTATATTTGTATATATTTCAGTATAATAATTACGGTACCAAAGTGTGAAAACTAAAATATTGTGAAAGATGTAAATGTAATTGATGTGACCACACATACCGAATCCTTTACATTTACATCGGCCCCGGCCTGTATCAGTATCTGTACTGTCTCCGTGTGTCCTTGTACTGCTGCTTGATGTAATGGAGTATTCTGTTCCTGTACCAATAACAGATCAAGATGCACATAATTCGACACGGACTTTTTTCCATACAAAAAGAAATTATGCAGTGCATTGAATTACTAGGAATTTTAAGGACATACGTCTAATTGTATGCAATGGAGATGTTTTTTTTCTATAAAAGTAGAGATATTTCGTTTAAAAACGAACTTAACGTAGCCGAACATAAGAGAACGTAAAGGCAGATAAAAAAGGGAGCATTTCACGAAGTTTAGGATCAGCGCTCATAAATTCCGGGTGGAAACAGGTAGACATCAGAGTCCTGTGATCCCCCTTGATCAAAGACTCTGTCTAAAGTGCAATAGCGGAGAGATCGAAGATGAGTTTCATTCGCTTATGAATTGTGAATTACATTGTATACCGACAACAAAGATATGACATGTTTAATAAAATAAGTCGTAAATGTCCAAATTTTAATAATCTTGATAAATCTGATCAGTTTTAATGAACATTGTTGGTAAAATTTTGAAACAAGCAATGCATTTGGTCAAACATATATTATCAAATAACGAACCGAGAAGGTCTTAGTGTTTACATGTATACGCCTGTGCATGCTATCTTTGCTCAGTATCATATATGCTTTTTATTAATTGTATTACTATCATTCTTATTAACATTATCTTGATGTTGTTTATGCATAATGACTCAAAGTTTGGAGTTGATTGCAATAAAGAATTTGAATTTGATTTGAATTTTAATATATGAACATCAAGTTCAATACTTATTGTCGCACTTGACATTAGATTCTTAGAAGTAATATTAATATGTTGGCATAGATCCCTCGAGTCATCATTTCATGGTCAAGTGTTATTTTGTCATTGAAATGAGAAACTTGTTTTACATTACTCTTTTATTCCAATATGTTATTTTGCCGTGGAATCAAAATAAATTAAATAATCGGGCAATCATGACTTGGCTTTCTTATCATCACCATAAAAACACTGAGTGATCGTCATATCAAAATCGTACTATCTCCATCGTTTCATCACAATCGTAATATGCACATCTTATCATTATGTTTGAGCAATTGAATTATTTCGAAATAGACAGGCGTCTGAAAGCCCTTTTGGGATTTTACGCTGGCGATGATACGAATTTAAGATTTCAATAATTCATTTGACGATACCATGAAGTTATGTGGCGATATTGAAATTGCGTCTATATTGTATTATCATAGCGCTTCCATGATGATCATACTTTGGCCAAGATGCGAACACGTTAGATGGTAGTACACGTTAGTACAATGATGTAATTTAACAATTGCGATATTTCGATGGAAATAGAATAATGTTATGATGGCGATAATGAATAGCGTTTATCACGGTAGTTCAATGAACGATTTTGTAATTGCGAGGATAAGATTAAGATGGTAAGATAATACATGCCATAAAAATAATTCGATTGACGATGATACGATGTAAAAATGGCGAATTCGATAGAAAAATTACGATTTTGCGAGTGCAATATTACGATAGAGATAGAATAAAATTACAATGGCGATAATTCGACGATACGATAGCAATAACGACAGAAGTACGCTTTTGGGATTGAGATTATAAGATATCGACGACACGAAGATACGATGCGATTATGCGATACCAATTATTCGATTCTCGATTGTATTATTTAATGATTACGATGTAATGATGGCAACCTTGCAATTATACTATTGCGATGACGATGAGTCGATGTTAAGGTTGCGATATCACGATGGCAATGAAGCGACAATTTGATTGATGATGACGCGAATCATAAATTCGATATGATGACGATAGTGAAATTGCGAGTATATGATGGCGAAAACTCGACGATTCGATAGCGAGGACACGATGTAACGATTGATGATAAAACGATTTACCTAGTAGTGCAAAACAAGTAATTTCCTTTAGACAAAACTTGAGGAAACAAAATAAAAAGTGTGGTGCAAACAATTAATTCATTCCCTACAAATTCAAGTGTCCTCTGGTTTTTTTAAGTATGAAGTAAAAATGTAGAAAAATTTGTTCGAGGGAACAAGACTGCATGTAACATCCATTCCACCATAGAACTGGCCTATAATTTGCTTTGTCGTATATACTTTAACGTCAGTCGTTGAAGTTGTGATTCTTTAGGGTTTAATTTTATTTCATAAGCTTTGATAGAAGATCATTTACTCAACCTTGGTATCTTATGTCTACTGTGTAATTGCTGATTTTTCTGCCTTTACATGCTCGTTCGCATTTGACTTCGTTAAATTCTCTCTCAAGGGAAAGTCTCTAGTAGGAGATACAACAGAAAAAAATGATAGGTAATAAATGGAATGATATGAAGTAATATATTATTGATCACACATACATTTGTATCTTATTTCTGATTTAATCCAACCTAAAAAAAATTGTGAAGATGTCCAAGGGTTTCGTGGTCCTTCCCGTCCCGTTTACCAGAATAAAAGTTGTTTTTATACTTCAATTTTGGTGTCAGAAATAAAAATTATGTCGGCAAAAAGTAAAATGTCATTCCAATGTTCTTCGACATTTTGCATCTATGTTTAACATCTTCAAATTCATTAGCATCATTTCAGAGCAGATAAATTTACAGCATGAACCAGGCATGCATGTATATTAATTTAACATTCTTTGGGAATGTCCTAACATTATATTTGAGTGAAGGGAACATTTCGATTGAGGAAATATCATTTATTGATAGAATAATACATGTACATGTAGTTATGTTTTGTCATATATTTGACGATTTTACTTTTTTTATTTTGTGTACATAACCAAATATTTTGGTAAACAAAACAAATTATTTACAAATGTATATGATGTGACCACACATACCCAATCCTTCACGTTGACATCAGCTCCGACATGTATCAGTATATGTACTATCTCTGTGTGTCCTCCATATGCTGCATGATGTAGCGGAGTACGCTGATCCTGTATCAATGACAGATTATAAAAATGCAAATAATTCGAAGAAAAATAAATAGTTGTTCTTAAATGTATTACAATAAACTAATTGCACTTAGTTTTTATGAAAAAATAATTATATTTTTCAGTATGGTAATTACCTTACCATATTAAATCAAAAGCTTGAATGCTAAAATATTGTAAAACATGTAAATGTAATTGATGTGATCACTAATACCTCATCTTCCTCGTTGATATCAGCCCCGGCCTGTATGAGTATCTGTACTATCTCTGTGTGTCCTCCAACTACTGCATTATGTAACAGAGTACGCTGAAACTGCATCAATGACAGATTACAAAGAAGCAAATTATTCGAAGAAAACAGATAGTTGCTCTTTAGTGTATTAAAATAAACTAATTGCACTTATTCCTTATGATATAATAATTATATAATTTGAATATATTTTTTGGGGAGGAGGGGTAACTTTTTGGCCATATTCGTTATGGATTGTGGATAACTGACGACGTTAAAGTACCAGAAAATACATGTCTGGTCCATTCGGCTTGATATATTCTGTTTGGAATCAATGAAATTGATTGGGATTTTGGATCAATGGAATTAAATCTATCAATTGAAGTTTTATCGAATTTATTCATGCTAGGTAGCGCTATCTACAATTACTTCCTGGTCATTCAGTAATCAAGCAGCGAAAAAGACTGAACTTGGGATTGGCTATGGGCTTTAATTGTAGACCTACGTACTTTGATACTTACGCTGGATATGTGAAATGATTATTAGTATATCAAATATCTGTAGGAAAAGAATTAATATAAGTATCATACTTGTTTCCAAATCCTGCATGTTCTTACATGTACTGATATTACATATGAAAATAAATACCAGTTTAAACTAAATATCTGTACAGTGCATTTTGACAGCGCCACATACAATGCATTCTACAATGCCTTCCGCATTTGCATCGGAATTAGTTCTGATGGGTACTTTTGTAATGTTTATTCATAAGACAAGTTGTCAAGTCGTGTATCTATACAGTTGTGTCAAGCTCTAGCTCTGGTTGTGCAACGTTCCCTTTCGCGTGAGAAAGGTATATTTTGGTTTTTTTTTCAAAAAATAATAGACCCTTGATTGACAATTTTGGAGTCTGGGTACGGTTTTTTTGTGCTTTACATTCCTTCACTCAACTAAATGATACTTTGAATTTGAATATTTAATCCATTTTGTGAGTGTCGCTGCTGGTGTTTACTCCGAGGGCGCCTAAAGCCGAGTCCGCTCAAACTCTACTGATCGTTTCTTCAAACATATTCTAAAAATTCTGTTTAAAAGCGCTTTTATTGAAACGTCTAAAAAGGTTGAAATCATTGAACACATCGATAAATGAGCGAAATTTCGATACAAAACTATGACTGAAGAGGCGCTCCAGACCTTGCCCATGAATATTCTTATACCAATGTATTTTTGATCGGCCTTTTAATCAGCTTAAAAAAATATCGTGGTCGAGGCCTGAAGCGTAGATGCTTTTTGAAGATTTGTATGTAAAAAACCTTTGCTTCGCGTCATTCAGGGCAAATGACGTCAGAACATGACGTCATACATCATGCGCGTGACGCTACGAGGGCTCAAAGTTATGACGCGGTATTTTCTCAAATATTGAATATTGCAATAAGTGATAATTAATAATTCGTTTATCAACAGGCCGATATGAGAGGATAGCACACTGAGCCCTTCTTGAACAAGAGCCCTAAGGGGCACAATGCTCACCTGATAACCATGCACACTCTAACCACACTGACAATGCATAATTAAAATTATTGTAGTTGTACTTTACCAAGGCAGATCCAGATAGAGTGTTCAAATGAAAGTATCTATAGATACAATCAGAATGTGCAGCAAGTGAAGTCAGAAAGACAACTCTTGCATATTAAGATAAATAAGTTCCCTTTTTTAGTACTTAAAAAATCAAGAAAATAAAATTGAAAAAAAAAAAGTGAAAAGAATTTAGAATCCTAAGTGTGTCAAATATGAAGAAAATGAGTGAACAAAATCACTTATTAATAGAGTAATTCAAAGAAAACGTTAAAAACATTTCTGATAAAGTAAAAAAGCATATCAAAAACGCGTCAAAAGAGGGAACAAAATATAACATCACTTCTTGTTTTCAGATATTATTTTCATTTTCGTGCGTGAATAACGACGGCGGGTGCGGCTAGCCAATTGGGGGTGCTTACTCCTTCCCGGCACCTGGTCCTACCAATAGCTTGCTAGAGGTCCGTCGATGCTCAATATGGTGCTCTGTTGTGAGTGCTGTTGAGATAATAGTCAAGATCTTCATTAACTCATTTGTGTTTCACTGATGTTCTTGCCAAATGGAGCTTGTAAAAAAGTTCCCCACGAGGGGTTTGACAGTAAGTGTTTTGAATAATTCTCCAGCTACATCTTTCAGTAGATTTTTTGACATAATAAGTTTTACCCTCTTTGGCCATATAACATTGTTTAGATTGAGGATCCCTGATGAGGGTTGAGTTCCCGAAACGTGCATATCTGGTCCATGCTGCAAATGTATCCGTTTATAAATGATGCTATTGAATTTGAAAACGTTTAACATTTGAATTACTTGGTGAGTATCACTGCTGGTGGACCAGGAGTCCCCGAGGGCACATGTAGCCACGTCTGTCTCGCATTCTGGTACTAAAATTCTTGAAATTTCTAAAACGTGGGCCCTGCAGCATCATATTTCAGCCATCCTGCTACATCTTTCTCTACATTTTTTGATATAATAATTTTCAACTTCTTTGGTCATATATATCATTGTTTAGATTGAGGATCACTGACGAGGGTTGAGTACCCGAAACGTGCATGTCTCGTCCATGCTGCACATGTATCCGCTCATAAATGATGCAATTGAATTTGAAGACATTTGACATTTGAACTACTTGGTGAGTGTCACTGCTGGTGGACCAGGAGTCCCCGAGGGGAAATGTAGCCAAGTTCGATCAACTTCGGTTGATCGTCTGTCTCTTTAACGCATTTAAAAGTTTCTGGTACTACAATTCTTGAAATTTCTAAAACGTGGGTCCTGCAGCATCATATCCCACCGTTCCTGCTACATCTTTTGCTTCATTTTTTGACATAATAATTTTCACTCTGTTTGGCCATATTACATTGTTTATATTGATGATCACTGACGAGGGTTGAGTACCCGAAACGTGCGTGTCTGGTCCATGCTGCATATTTATCCGTTTATAAATGATGCTATTGAATTTTATTGAATCTGAAAACGTTTAACATTCCTTTAAAAAATCGCAATAGCCCTTTCTAGATAGACAAAACCTCAGACAGTGCGTGTCCGTTGATGCTCAATTTGGTGTTCTGTTGTGAGTGCTGTTGAGATTATCAATCGGACAAGCAGATAAAATTTTTGAATAATTCATTGAAAATAAAAGAATAGATAATTTAACAAAATTCTTTCACAGTTACATTTGTAACAATAAATATTAAAAGAAAATGAGAAAAAAAAAAAAAAAGGAAAACATACTTTTAGGTACCGCCGGGATATGAACCAACTACTCATTGGTCCATACATACCTATATACGATCTGAAAAAAATCTTTTAAAATGCCAAAGTGCATATTTTCAGTAAATTATTTCATAGTTGTATTTCTTACTAAAATATCAAAAAGTATGTAATCAATTTCAGGATAGAAGTTGAATATGTTTAAAATGACCTTCCACCTTCCTTTTTTGTAGATTAAAAAAAAACATAAAAAAAATTCATATAAGCATTTTTCTAGTTTATCATGGCTGAAATGAACTAAACTGGGGTAACAAATTTAGCCAAGAGAGAAAAGAACAAAAGCAATCTTTATTTTTGCATCAAAATAACTTAGTCGAAAAAGATGTCAAAAACGCGTCAAAAATTAGTTTTCGAATTTTAACGAAATGAACAAACTTAAGTAATACATCCTTCCTGATCACTCCGATGTCATTATTTTTTTTCAATCCATGCAGTGGTTTTGGAGAAGCAGATTTTAAAAAGGGACCTATTTGACGTCGCCCCGGATCCACCCCTGAAGAGATCCGAAATGAAAAAAGGTAGAGAACCTTTAGTACTACATGCATACCAAGTTTCATCAAAATCACCCAAGCGGTTCCGGAGGAGAAGTCGAAAATGTGAAAAGATAACAGACGGACGAACGGCCGGGCGGACGAACGGACGAATGGTCGACAGACGCCGGAAAAACCAGTTTGTCAATAGCTTATTTTGAGCCTCGGCTCAGGTGAGCTAAAATGGGTCATGTAGCAACAAATCCCATCAATTCTGCTTTAAAGTTTCTTTTGATATTTATGGACATAATTTTCACAGTCTTTAGCCATGTTTCATTGTTTGAATTGAGGATCATTGACGAGTGTTAAGTAAGCGAAACGTGTATGTCTGGTCCATGTTGCCAATGGATCTCTTTAAAAGAAAGTCAACCCATAACTAAAAATGAATAGTGAGCAAGTACATTTTCCATCACATTAGAATTTGTTACATTGATGTAGCAAAAGTTGACATCGATGTAACAAAACTGGACGAAAGTATAATTAGCGGAATCTCAGGAAATTGAAATCGAAATGTTATGAATTTAATTTTTCGAGATAACCTCGTTGAATATATTTTTGAAAAGGTCCTTCCGACACGGTCATTTAAAAATTTATTTAAATAAAAATGATAAAAAAAACAACAACATATATATGAATTTAATTCTAAGCCCTTGATCGGAGTAGTCGTTTTTGATATCAAATGAATTGGAATGAAGTCTTGGGAATAAAAATGTGAAGAAAATGCGTAAAAAGTTTAACATAAACAATATGTATTTTACTGGTGGACCAGGAGTCCCTGAGGGCACATGTAGCCAAGTTCGATCAACTGATGGTTGACGGTTGATGCATCTTCATATGTATTCGAAATTCTCTGTTGTCAAAATTTCTTACAATTTCTTAAACTTGGGTCCTGTAGCATAGTATCGAACCCATCCTGATACTTTTTTTCTGTACATTTTGGGAAATAATAACTTTCATGCGCTTTGGCCAGATTATATTGTTTAGATTGAGGATCACTGACGATGGTTGAGTACCCGAAACTTTATTAGTTTTTAAATGATGCTATTCAATTTGAAAACGTTAAAAATTTCTACCACTTGGGTAGTGTCACTGTTGGTGGACCAAGAGCCCTGAGGGTACATGTAGCTGAGTTCGATCAACTTCGGTTGATCGTTTCTTCAATGCATTCGAAATTCTCTGTTGTCAAAATTTCTTAAAATTTCTAAACCGTCGGTCCTGTAACATCGTATCCAATCCATCCTGCTAAGTTTTTCGGTACATTTTGGGAAATAATAAGTTTCACATGCTTTGACCATATTGATTTATGATCATTGA
Organism: Pinctada imbricata; assembly: GCA_033119305.1. Lineage (NCBI taxonomy): Eukaryota > Metazoa > Mollusca > Bivalvia > Pterioida > Pteriidae > Pinctada > Pinctada imbricata. The sequence goes on from VSWD01000003.1 coordinate 62,266,269, forward strand.
CGAGGGTTAAGTATCCGAAACGTGCATGTCTGGTCCTGGGTTCCCTCAAGCACCGAAAAACTCGTTGTTGAATATACAATTTGTTGATGTTTCCTTAACATTTTAAGAGTACAATTTTTCTTCTTACTATAAAAATTAACTATGCATGTCGAATTTGATCAAACTGGTCCTTTTTCCAAAGATATGGAGGGACGATCGTTTGCTGTTGAAATTATTGCGGCTGCCATCAGTTGTTTTCGTGTTTGGAGGTTGTTGTATCACTGCAGCCCCAAGAACTTACGAAATAGTGCGGTGACATATTAATGTAAGTCCAAGAAAACAGTCTGTTTCCCATAAGTAGATGATATAGAATGATAAGAAATGAATCGTAGAGCTTTGATGCAAGAGTTTCGGGTAATACCTGCATCAACAGAAAAACAATTTTTAGATTCATTTTTTGAATCCTTATTCTTGTGTGTTTCAGCTTTTTAATCGATATTCAGCCTACCAAGATGAATTCTTTACATGTGGTTAAATAAAGAGACAGTGCTTCGTACGTAGAAAGTACCGTATAACACATAAATTGCGTTGTTGAAGGCACTGTACAACATATATCAGTTTTTCTATACGTTCTTCGAAAATATAATTTCTGCAACCCCTTTTCACTACTTTTCATTACATCTCAAATTTGTGTCTAGATTTTTGCCATTTACTGAAATCTCAATTGTCAAAAAAAAAAAACCGCATAAATTGACGTAAATTCAGATAACTGGAAGCCGAAAGCAGAAATATGTGATCCAAATACTGAGACAATTCCTTTACATAGTTTGTTTTTAGCATTTCTTACAAAATTTAACCCTCCGAGATAACAAAATAGTGAGATACTTTCTTTCGTAATTTCTGGCTCACAATATTAACGACATAAAAAGCTAATCCCAAAATCCCAAAGTTAACATATGTGTTACCATGATTTCAAGTTTGAAATACTAACGACATACATTTTTTTAACTTGACTGTTGGTAAATGATTATAAACGTAGATTTTCACACATTGTTCAGTTGGTAATAAATAAATATTCAAATCTTTCCAGATTGATGACTAGGAAGGTACATGATATCTTAGTGCGATTAGATCTTCTTTAACGACATAATTTATTCTTAAACATTGAGTTTGTAAACATTGTAAATTCTACGGCTTAACAATGTTTATTATTTCTGGGATAGGTTTGTTGTTTGTTTTACATAATGAGATCAAACAGTAAAACTAAATAGAATACATCATTCGCCAGATGATAAATGGTCTACATTTTTTAATTTGCTTATTAGCAAGATACCGCTTGCTAATCGCCCACTACGTTATATTTCATACTTGCACTGATAATTAGATTAAGATGTTCTATGTGTTTCTATGAAGGTTTGTCACTGTTTCAATCTGTTTGCCTTATTTTCTTTTTGTTTTTTTTCATATCTTTTTGAAAGTTTCATACACTATTAGACCTGAAAGGCACGTTTCTTGTTTGAAAAAAGTACGACAATAAGAATTTCAGTGTATGTGAGTATTCTGAGTATATCCGTAACGTTCACATCAGCCCCGGCCTGTATCTGTATATCTACTATATGTATATATCCTTTTCCTGCTGCATCATGTAATGGAGTACACCCATACTGTATAAATAAGGCCACACCAATTTAATCTTTAGTTCTTCGTTACCTACCGCTCCTGATTTTTCCGATTTCAAATTTAAATATTTAAATTTAAATCCCGCACCTGAAACGGCAGCGACCGCTCCGTGAAAATTCCGGACCGTAAATATCCGTTTTTCTTCGTATTTTAACAACTGAACTGCCGAAAACGAAAGTACATCAGCAAAATCCCATGGAATCATTCCAAAGATGGCTTTTATGCCTTCAATGTGATTGTCTTGGGAAAAATTCCATTCAAATAGAGCCTTTAGACATGTGATAAAAGAAGGTTTGTAAAGTATAACATAATTTTTTTACACGATCTAGATCATTCATTGTTATAATAGATTGCAAGTGGCCAGTAACTTGACCCAGGTGAATGTTTTACCTGTGAACAGTTTATGAGACATTGCAAGGAATATCTGTATTGAATTATTAACTCTGAAACAACAATAAGATTCACGGTCAAACATAGAAATAATACACAAAATATGTTCTAGGATAATGCAAATATCTTATTTGGATTTTTTGATTTGTTTAGATGTCTAACCAAATTTCTGCCTTGCTTTGTGAGGTCTAGGTCTCTATCTAGATATATAAATGTAATGTTATCTTCCATGATACAAAACTGTGTGATTTTGAAAGACCTAGTTGCTAAAATATGTCATTTTCCAACATAACCCTTCAAATGTAAGTTTTGTTCATTTAGTGTACATTATACTCACCGACTGACACTTGCATTTTTTCTTTAACAAAGAAAATTTAAGTTCCTTATTTTTCAGGGCTTATATCCATTCCAATAATTTTTTTGCCAAAGGATCCCGGACCTTAAGGCCCCTTTTTGGATCATCTATATATCGACTGATTATAAAGATTTAGTGTCCCTTTTTACACCAGAAGAAAATTTAACATTTTATGAGTAAGAATAACTATGAAAATTTCGTTTGTAATCTCATAACAATTTATGTAACGTCTATACAGTTAAGAGGGGTAACCGAAATATTCGGATAAACCGCCCTCGCTCAGGTAAAAATCAAGGCAGATATATAGATCGATATATGTAAAAGGTGTTTTACATGCTAATTTGTACTTTGTCCAGTGTATTTTTTCTTTGATTTTCTCTAATTTCAACATGAGCGCAAAAAAGAATGGCTAATTCCTTTTCAAGGAGAATTTGTCGTATATCTATCTTTCACTAGTTTGTCTGAATTAGCCATTCTATTTTGCGCCCATACTTAATTAAAGTGAAATTTATCATAACAACCTGGGTTTTTGTGTACTGTTAAACCAAAGCTCACGAAGGGTGGGTGTGTTTTAGTTAATTTTGCAAGCGCTTAGGTTTATATCTTAGCAGAAAGGAATATGAAAGTTATTGTTCAGACATAGATCAAACAATTTATATGATTATTTCAGTAAATTTTGAAAATTCAAAAATCCGATTGTTATAGCCTTTCCTTAAGGTCCGGGATCCTTTTCCATCAAATATGAGTGATTTCCCCTTTCAAAATTTGGCTTTATTTTCCCAAAATATTAGATTTAGATTCCCAATTAATTTGAAACTCCTAAAATTTTCATTTTAAAGTATTTACAATACAAATCTTCTTCTGAAATTGAATTTAATGATTGTTTCAATGCTTTACCTCTTCTATGCCCAAATAGCTTATTGAATGATTTTCAACATGTTTTTGCGTGTTAAATATAAGAAGTAGTTCCCTCTTTATCCCAAAATGTTTCATATTTTCCCAAACAAAAGGGTAGGGGTGGCGTTTGAAAATGGCAAAACAGAGTCACTGCATTCAAATCTATACATGAAGATATGCCCTCACACTGACTTAGAAATTTGATTTAGTTATATGTCTCTTATTTGTAAGATGTTTCATTTTACTGCCATTAGGTATCTTTTCATAGCTAACAAACACACAGAAATCTTATTTTTCATAATACATGTAAATGATCAGTAAAAAGATATTTTCCTTCTGAAAAAAAAACTGATATGTGAAACTGGAAACTCGAAATTAATCCGATTTTATTATCAAATGGTAAAAAAAGGTGAAAAAACTTGTTCGCTTGCTCGCTCGCTCCATGTTTTGGTCATTTGGAAATTTAAATATTTAAATTTACATCATCGCTCGCTCGCCCCTAAAAGTTATTTTCAGATTACGAAGAACTAAAAATTAATTTGGTGTGGCATAAGAGATAAAGATGCAAATGGATTCGACAAAAATACAAGAGCATTACAATAAACGCATTACTTAGACCTTAAAAGAGATGCTACATCAAAATTGGTATCAGTGTTTCCAATCGATGAATTTCATTGTTCGTATTAACCGACTAACAGAATATATCCCCAGAGACATTGAAATCCCTAACAGGTGTCCAGGATATGCTTCAATATTTCCATGTCCATGGTAACATCTGGTGATTGATTATTCTTATCCAATCATCGTTACAAAATGATATCATATCTTAATGTTTTTAATATTCTGATTGACTAACGCATCAATCATGTATAATGTATCGATTGACGCTACAGGTAAAACGCACGTGAAAATTATTTCTGACTCCATGAAGGTAAGAAGAGAAATTGTCACACTGCAAAGGAATTTCCAGGAATCTCATTGGTTGTTAAGTCGTAATTATGAGACTTTATTACCTGTCTACAGCCGTATGCTCAATTTGGTGCTCTATTGTGAGTACTGTTGAGATTATCGTCGGATCTCCTTTAACTCATTTCTGTCTGCAGCCGTTAATATAGAGCTTTGTGACACGGACAACTTATTCTTTCTTGACGTCATAGCGCGCATTTCCCACCAAAACGTTCAGACGTTTTGAATTTTTCTCTCGCTTAAGATCCTTTAATTTTATTTTTCTGCTAAAATGAATTTCATTCGTGGTTTATTCATTTTGAATAAACCACTACGGGTACGATCTTTTTAATGGTGAAGAAAATTTACAATCCATCAACAAATAAAAAAGGTTAGAAATTGTATTGTTGACGCCATTTTGAAATGAAAATTTATATTAAGTGCAAGTCTACGAGAAAACCATGCAGAATCGCTATTTTTCTATACAAGCTATTTTCAAATTTTAACTCCAAAACCCGCTTATAATACTTGGAAGGGACAAGATAGTATGTAGTAAAAAGGAAATTTCAATTCAATCGACCATTCGGGATATATTGGCAAAAGCTATGGATCAGGGGTTTGGAGTGCTAAAAGAGTCGGAAAATCAAGCCCCGAATTTTAGTAAAATATGAAAAGAAACATTGTAGAAGCGACCAAAACTTTCAAGAATAAAAAGATTCTAAACAGATTTTATATGACTTTTTCAAATTTATCCCCTACATTAGTGTCTACCCCAGTCTTTAGAGAATAGGGTTAAAACAGTTAAACCGAAATAAAGGCCCATACAACGCTTAATATCTTTAATTTCTATGTTGCTTGGATAAAGCACCTCTCATGGATTATTCCATCAATTGAAATTTCTTGGCAAATATATATTACCGGTTTTATAGACGAAAAAATAATCGGGATCGAGCTTTGATGAATTCGGGATTTTCCCACCAAAGACGAAGAACAGTCACAGCTGCATTTTTTGCGTTTTTCCTCGTCATTTAAGCTGAATTATATTCTGAAGACCCTTGAGGACATATTGTATTCATCATTCTGGAGTTCCAAAAGGTCTAGATCACGGACCCCATTGAAGAATCATGTAAAGAACCGCAGATGTTTACATTTTGAAAGAGAAAGTAGAACCTGTTGTACTTGTTTGTATTATGGAGCATGGAGCTTTGATGCAGGTATGTAAAATTATCAAACTAGTCTTTTGAATTAAATTATCTATTTTAGAATTCTAATATTTTGTCTGGTTCAGTTTACCTTTGTAAATTTGGTATCTTTACCATGGGTTACTCAGTATATATATGCAGTACAGTCATATTGATGTGATACTTGCCGGCATAATGTTATATTAATATAATGTCATGGTATATTGATCAATGCTTGGCATGCCATTTGACTATGATTTAAGGGGTTTCTAGGCATCGATTCAGGGAAGGGAGGGTTCAATTTGTACAAGATCCATCACCACATCAGTATACCGTGAGTACGGAATGGCGCGTACATGTGTTTGTGATGAGCAATTGGACTAATTTTACTATCCATTATCGGGACACTTTTTGAAACTTATTATTGATTTATCATCGGAATCCAAATTGAAAATGTTGTTCAAGACCCGTGAACTGGTGAAATACCTAGCTGTAGCCTTTTTTACATACTTTTACACATACAGTATACTAGTACTGCAAATGAGCAGAAATGCAACAATTCAGTATGGTCATTTTTGTCGACTAAGCATGATGTCATTTTGCTAGCTTTTAATTTCAACAATTTAGATTGTACATGTTGTAGTTACTTTTATTTCTGATCGACAATCTATTGTCAATTTTTAAGTATCACTTATCAAAAATTGAAGGGGTTTTACCAATAGAAAGTCGGCAACTATCGTCACATCTCTAATGTGTGTGGACTGCACATCTTCTCTCTAGGTAGCCTTATACATGTTTATAGTTTATATACATTTACAAACCTTCAAATGTGATTCTTTTGTTATTCATCGGTCATTTTATTTCATAAAGACCGCGGACGATTCTAAATATACTAGGTTTTATGAACGTTCAGTGAAGTGTGGAGTTCAATAAAAAACAATGAGGGGCGGAGAAAAAAAATTATTTCAGTCGCGGGTGTGAATTATTTTGATTATTAAGAGTATTCGGCCATAGTATAGATAATATTGTGTTTCAAGTCCGCGAAAGAATCCTTTAATGAGAAATTTTGAGCAGGTTCTTCTATCCATAAAAGCTCAAAATGCCATCTCAAATCAACCTAGATCCCCATAGCGATTCTTGAAGACCAATTATTCTATATGCTCTCCAAATAAATGTATATTGATGAACTTGACTGACAAAATAAAAAAATATTGTCCTTACTCGATTAGAAAATCTTTCCTCAAATTTAATTACCTATTCAAAAACCTTAATGGAAAAAGAGCTCATTGTTTACCTGTTATTTTCCTCTCTGACCGAATGCAGGGTAGTGAGGGTACCGTTCAGAAAATTTCAGAAAAATTATCGGGATGTACATCAAACTATTTTTCTACTATGGCCTGATAATCGTTACCGTTCACCCGATAATTTGCATGGTCAGTTTCATTTTGAAAACCAGGGGTGTCTTAAATATTTGGATTTTTATTTTTCTGAAAATTTAAGAAAATCTGCGGTTTGTAAGTCGGATAAAGACCTCGTTGAGGTCTGTATGAAGGTTAGATGCCCTCGGAGAGAACAGGGTGGTGTTTAAAGACCTCGGCCTTCGGTCTCAGTCTTTCAACACCACCCTGTTCTCTCTTTGGGCATCTAACCTTCATACAGACCTCAACTCGGTCTTTATCCTATACATAATGTATTATGTATGTTCATTTAAAGTTAGTCTGTCAAAACCTTAACTCGAGCTTGTGTTCTGACATAGTTGAAAAAATGTACCGAATTTAAATAAATATTCATTTACATGTACTTTAGATTAAGTTTAATGTGTTGATCTGTTGACAGATCTGATTTGTCGATCACAAACTATGAATTATTTTTTCCTAAACATGCTAAAGTGAACTAATAGTTATTTAGAAATAGTTGAGGATGAACACATGCATCAAACAGGTCCAAATTTTTCTGGACATGTCCCATAGACCAGTTTCATTTTACATATGGCTAAACTTGCATTTATATCTTTAAACACGTATGTCAAAACCGGACTTCCCCTCTTTCGTCCTCACCATTGTCGCAGAATGAAATAATGTCAAATATCTTGATGTTAGGTCTAAGTGAGCATAACAGTCAAGTTGAATGCAATATTAAGAAAAATATAAATAGCCTATTACATTTTGTACATTTATATAACACTTTTATAAAACTTCTAGCATATAATGATTGTTTTGATGCCAGAGAAGTGTTAAGAAAAATCTTGCCAAAATTATATGTAAGGAACTGTTCAGATAAGGACTCAATTGATTTAGGCCTGAAATCACCTGATTATTTCTTGTTCACTGTCTTAGTCTTACCTATTTAAATAAATTTGGTTGGGATAAAAATGAATTTACTGAAATTAAGCATTGAAATTTTGAATTTTTAGGGCAGATTTAACACATTATCTGAACATCTATATACATGTAGATAGACATGATTGTATGACTGTCATTGAAAATTTGAGACCAACAAAGATTAAATTATTTAACAGTATCCCATCTGTCTTCTTTTCAGCTTTTCAGTTACATACTAGCAGCCTATTCTGCACTTACAGCTTACTGAAAGAGTGAGTTGAAAGAACTTGAGATCATTTAACAATTATACCCAATTTCGAAAGGTATATATTCAGCAGGTATTTTCAATCATGTTAATTGGCCTGCAGACTAGAGTGGCATACATGTATGCATGACATGCATATGAAGGATCAGCCTTTTGGTTACAATAAACAGTAATCTTCATTACGTCATCCTTTAATGTGCACACTTTGCTTCAAACAATAAAATACAAGCCTATCATAGTATTTATCATGTTTATGTAATGTACAGTAACAGTTATGTTACATGAAGAATATTCCCATAATCTTCAGAAAACCATACTAATTTTAATAACACCTCATATATATGTATATACATGTATATATATGACACAGTTTCAATTTTAGATCCTTGCTAAACTCTACCAACTTAAAAAAAAACACCTAGAGCAAAATACCGCAAGATAAGAGGTTCTGCAAAATTATTTATTGAAGCCTTTGCATATCATCATGATCATGTACTTTCACTTTTATTTATGCACACACACACATATACTAAAACTGTACGAGGTTTAATTATTACAAACAAAACACATCGGCAAATCTCAATTTCTTTTATAATTTCTCAAAATCATAGACGTGAATCTTCTGTCCTGATAGTAATATAATTCAAGCTACTCAAATGTATTGTAATAAACTTAAAATATGTTTATATTTATCTATTTTAGATAACCACAACATCTTCAGCCTAGCTATGGAAATGAATGATACAACAAGAACATGCTCTAGCCTCTACTTGAAATCTTGCGTCATTTGAAAATATTCAGATTTACAGCGCAAGATCAGTATTACATGTCAAGCAAGAACAGAATTTATGAATGTATTGCACCGTCTTTACAAGTACTAGTATTGAATTTTACAAAGGAAGTGTGTGAGATAATTAAATCAAAATTAGATACTGAAGCACAAGTAGATAGTGATTATACGGACAATGAAAAAGGAGCAAAGAAAATTTGAATTTTCATTTGTTACTACATGTATGTCAAACTGTTACTGGATTTTGAAATAACTCTTATATATGGTAATGGAGAAAAAATTACACTATTATTATTAGCTATACTTATTAGCTAGCCCCTTAAGGATAGGAGAGTGTTATGTCATGCATAATCTTCATTTTGTATCATAATACTTCAACATGCTTTACAGGAGGAAAGCTGTTGTACCAAGGTGACCCAAGGTCATTCCTGAAAGGTCAAGTCATTTGATTTAGGATACAAAAAATACTGAAAATGTTACCTCTTTTCAACAGAAATTTAATCGATGTTGGTTTTTCAGTTTTCGACATATAAGTCTACATGTTCACTGAAAGTTTATTGGTCAATCTTATTAATACCAAAGATATATTTAAAGAATCACCACTCATGATAATTTCTGAAAGCTACTCAATATCAATCTCAGGGAACCTTCCTTAGTCTTACAGGTTTTCTTGTGATCTTGAACTGGCCCAAGAAATATAAGATTGAGCATTATTTTTTATCTGATAGTGACAAGATATTCATGAAAATATTTCAAATTAGTATTCCTAGTGGCAAAGACTTAACTGAGTATCAATGGTTTTTATCTATATGACCTTGACCTGAATGTACAGGTAAATACTACATGTATGCAGGCAATATATTTGTCTGTTCCTAAAAATCTCTAGTTGTTTACATGGTTGATTCAATATCAGAAATCTGTATATGTTTTTATTAAAAGCTTTGTTTAAAATATTGAAATATTACTGGTTTTTTTTTATCTTTATGTTGCTTCATTATGATATACGATTAGAATTATGGTCAATTTACTGCTTTGATTTGATTAATATCTTAGGATTCTTATGCTATGGTGCTTTCATAAAATACATGCATGATGTTTATGGAAAGGTCCTATCCTTGAGGCAATTATATGACCTTGGTATTTATATTTTATTAATGGTATGTCAAATTGAGGACTAAAATATTAGTCCGCAAAGTTACCAATTTCTGTAAATTAGCTCTATATTTTCTGATTTATATGAGATAGAGACTTCACATTTGGCAATTATGATCTATGTTGTAAGACCTTGAGATTGAGGTCAAGTAATAACCATGACCTTGAACTTTTGACCTAGTTTCAGCAAAGTTGTGTGTAAAAAATGTGCCTTCACGGGGTCAAATTTTCATGTTCTTGATTGCCCTCTACCGCATACATACATTGAATGCCGATACATTCCATTTGATGGATAATTCTCTTAGATATGCCCTTTAGATCAAAAACACAATTTTTCCTTTTTAAGCGTTGTATCGGTATTTATAACTGTTTATTTATTACATTAAATTTCTATTTTTAGAAACTAACCAACTTGTAAGATTTATCTCTCTTTGAAAATTGCAAATTTTTCAATTTCTTTAGTATTGCTCATGAAGCTTTCATCTGGTAGTAACCAATTCACTTATAGTCTTTGGAATTCTCCCGTACTGCAAATAGAATTTTTGTTGACAAAATATGACAATTTCAGCTTGATTTTCACATGTGTTAGGCTATTCTAGCAATAGTTGGCGCTGCATGCCAACTACTTACAAGAATTTGATTTTTTCATCATAAAAATTCTAAAAGTCATTGTAGTAATTATTTATGATAAAAGAAATGGAAATTGAAGACCTTGCATGTATAGCTATCTGGTTTTGTCTCTTAGACTTGCACTTAAGTGATTTGCAGTATGAGAAAAATGTTATTGCGGTTCCAGACAGGTAGTATGGTCTGATAAACCTTGTCTGGAATTGATATTCCCCTCGCCTTCGGTTCGGGAAATATAAATTCCAGACAAGGTATATCAGACCATATTACCTGTCTGGAACCGTAATAACGTTTAATATTTTGCAAGCATTATCATGGATATCCCTGTCAACAGTAGGAGAAATATAAGTCACATTTCCGAATGAAATGATGAAAACATTCGTTAAGAAATTGCAATACCTACCGTGCTTTTGGAATTAACATCCCATCCATTCTTTATACAGCGCTTAAGTGCTACAACATCTCCTCCATTGACAGCATGGAATAAATCGCCACTCATTTCAGTGGTCCCTTACCTGAATAACAAATAAAGAGAACATACGAATACCATTACTTATACTACGTATCCAAAAGTAATATACTGGTCAACATTTTTTAACCGAACACTTTTTAACTTCATAATCTTAAGAAGAATAAATTTTCATAAGTGAAAAGTGTATAACAGATTGATCGTTACTGAGGAAGTTCTACTGTCGATATGGGGAACTCGCCATACACTATGATGTCTCACTCTTCAGAATGATGGATGATCATACACCATTTGAACCATCCAACCAAAGATTGTACTCTATGTCTTCCGAAATGGAAGTCACCGAATGTGACTGTTCTACCGAATTGAAGCGGCGGGTGTTGCATACAAGTAGGAAATGCTTACTCTATCGGGAGTTCGCTTCTTTTCATGTGGTGGAGGTTTTTGTTTGTTTGCTTTGGTTCCTGTTTTATCCTGATTTTGTATACCTTCGTTTTCTGATTTTCTGAATGATCGATTTTGTGCTGTATACAAGGATAGAGTTATTATCCATACTTGTCATTGATATTTTCACTTTAATTTTTCGGATTTTGGTTTAATATGAAGTAACTTTAAAGGAGCATGGCGAAATTGACGAAAATAACAAAATCCCGATTAAAACAATCTTTTTACTTTAATAACACTAAAAGATACGTCCTTCGAGCTGGAAAAGAAAAACAGATATAATTTGTTTTTATACGACGCATGCCCAAACTAAACGTTATAAAGAGCCGAGTCTCTCTTTGACGCCGTAGTGATGTATTGTTCTCGACAAGGTGCAACATCGGTTTTCTTTCGATTCTTCAAATTTATCAATGTGGAAAAACGACATTTATATTCTTTTTTCGATTGAAAAAGACTTACCGAGTATTGTCTAATAAGTTATGCTAGAGTCAGAATTATGCCGATATGAAGGACTAACTTCTAAATGTCAGCTGAAATTAATCAGAATATATCTCACAATAAAACTTGAGTTTGCTACAGATGAATACTCAAACACTCATGCTCATACACACCATCACATTCACCCTCCCTTACAATCCTCCACACACACACTTTCTCTCTCAACACCTGCACAAGCCCTCCAAATCTCACCCTCACACCCTCACACAAAGTTAAGACACAAGATCACATAGACAAGTATGCATTAACAACTATTTCAAAAAATGAAATTGCAAATTTCTTAATTATAAAAAATTAAATGAGCACATACATATTTCAGTGATTGATGAATTAATAGGTATGAAAATAAATTAACAGACATATAGATAAACTGATTAAAAAGAAATAACTGACAAATGGGGAACATATCTAAGAAGCAAAAGTCGAAAAACGGGGATATTATTTCAATCTTTTTATCTAAAATGGAGGGGGATCTGAACTTCCACTACATTATAGCTTTTTGTATTTCTAAAAGATATTAGCTCCCCTCCTCAGCCGAAATCCGGAATCAAATGTTAAACGTCTTCAAAATGTTTCGAAAAGAAAATAGAAAAACAAACGGAGACAAGGCCACAAGTTCAAAAGAGCACGGAGGTCAACATCTTATTAATCCTCTCAAAGGCAATTGCGGAAAGCAATGTAGTCGGCGCTGTTAAAACACGCTGTAGTAATCATTTTTATATATCAAATCTATTGCAATTAACATACCGTCAAAGCAGCACAAATTAAATACTACAGCACCATCTACAATAAATATGGATTCTTCAAAAACATATATTTTAAAATCAAACAAAGTCGTCTCTTGTCTTTTTCCTTAAACCGTAAGAGATCTTGGGACAAACTCTCAAAGCACCACTCGATCTGACAGTGTATTGAAAATTTCATGACATTTTAGCACGCACATACATATAGTCCACGAAAGTACGTTATTTCTGCTAAATGATGACATAAGATTCAGTTGTTGCATAATGACGTAACGTCATATTGGCCATAATGTGTTAGAGATCACGTACGGATGAAACTGTTTTTTAAAGTACGTTATGCATATAAATCAAATGAATTCAAATTAATAATAATATCCGTAGTGTGGTTAAAATAAGGTTTTCGGAATGATCCACCAATGTAAAGCGGAAGTGTTCCAAATTTCTTATCGATGAGTCGGTAAATCCAAAGATGTGGGCTGAACCTTACGGCTGTGTCTGTAGGTAATTCATAATTTGTTAATCTCAACAGCACTAACAATAGAGCGCAAAAATTAAACATCGATGGGCCCCTAGCAAGCTATTGGTGGGACCAGGTGCCCGGGAGGAGTAAGCATCTCCTGTTGGCTAGCCGTTCCCGCCGTCGATGTTCATGAAGCATGGAAATGAAAATATATAAAATGCATGCACTGTCCGACGTTATGTCTATATAGAAAGTGCTATACTACAATACTACACATGTAAAACTGCAAGACAGCATTTGTCATGTCTATTTACGTGTCATCTTCAAGAGGACCAAGTCATCTATAAATCGAATTGAAAATTAAGATCTAAATGTTTCACGCATGTCAATTCTCCCTACCAGTAAGGGCAAGAAATAATCCATTGCAATTAAAGGACCAGTATATACGGTTTAATATAAAAAGTTAATGATTTATTTTTATTTTTAAAATGTTTTTTTTTTTACGATGAGGCATAATCATTTATAAACAATTTAAAGCAACAAGGACCTTTTTTTCATAAGAGAAGTCATTGCTGCATAAATTCATTTCGGTAGCGCCATCTACATTGAAGTACACTTGAACTATGTGGACTCTTACAACATTTTTTACAATGTGGATACCATTTGTTAATATCTGCCAAAATAATCTAAATCGTTTTCAAGATGATTACAATTTTTTATAAACAATTAGAAGAAGATAAAGCCTTATTTATAATGCAAGATTAGTCAGTGGTGCATAAACCGATTTCGATAGCGGCATCTATGTTGAAGTACACATGAACTCTGTGGAAACTGTACATTTACGTGTACAAGCGTACAAGAACACAGAGTTGTTATACATATTTCAATAGTTTGTGGGAATTCCTTTGGTTGTCCCCGTTTGTTTCTTCTCTTTTATATCGTCTCATTCCCCGTGCTGGGAATATCCCCCCTGCCTGCAAAGTCAGCATCAGTATGCCCCGCCAACTGTTTGAAATTCTTGCTTGCACGTTATGTGATTGGGGCCAACCTGTGTTCATCGTAAAATGAACGTCAAAATTGAATAGGCGTTTAACATAGGAAATTAAATTGCAATATGAATATTCATTATTGGTCAGTGAATACTCAAAACCCGTAATAAAAATTCAAAAGTCTTAATCGAGTGACTTAGAAATTCTCTACAAAATATAACACAGAACATAATAACGAGGGAAGAAAATCGGACAATAGAAGGGATTTACATTAAAGACATAAAACCCCTAAGCACATTAAATAACGCATAAACCAACGAGTTCAATTGGTAAACATGACAAATGCGGATATGGTTTATATCACAATACACAGCACAAAATCGATAGTTCGGAAAATCATAAACGGAAGACTTACGAAATTATTTACAAACGAAGGAATTGCATATTGGCCCTGGTTTCAGAATTGAGATAAGAAAATTACCTCAATTCATTATAGGGGATACAACCTCGATTAACCAACAGGGCAGCCATCCATTTTGAAAATGAAATTCCTTGAAAATTCAACGCGTTTTTCATTATTAATACGAGATTATCCCTGACAAGAAGGACACATGAAACAGTCCGAATTAATACACTGTTTTTGTAATACTCATTGTTAGAAAAGTAAACTGTGTATTCAAAGTACATGTACCACTGTATTTCATTGGACCACATAAGAGGGAGATTATAATTTCAGTGAATATTATAATTTATAATCTGTAGATGGATTATTGCTATAGAGGAACTATGAGGATGTCAAACGTCTTCAAATTCAACAGCATCATTTAAGACCAGATAAATTTGCAGCATGGACCAGACTTCGTTTCGGTCTCTAAACCCTCGTCAGTGATCCTCAATCGAAGCAATGACCAAAGAGTGTGAACGTTATCATGTCCAAAAATGTACCGAAAGACGTAGCAGAATGGCTGGGATATAATGCTACGTGACCCATGTTTTAGAAATTTCATGAAATTCTGATAACATACATTTTTGAATGCGTTGAAGAACCGATCAACCGAAGATGATCGAACTTGGCTCATGTGCCCTCATGGACTCCTGATTCACCAGCAGTGGCACTTACCATGTAGTTCAAATGTGAAACGTCTTCAAATTCAATAGCATCAATTAAGATCAGATGAATTTGCAGCATGGACCAGACATGCACGTTTCGGGTACTAAACCCTCGTCAGTGATCCTCAATCTAACCAATGTAATATGGCCAAAGAGTGTGAACGTTATAATGTCCAAAAATGTACCGAATTAGTAGCAGGATGGCTGGGATATGATGCCACATCACCCATGTTTTGGAAATTTCAAGAAATTTTGATAACATAAATTTTTCAATGCGTTGAAGAAACGATCAACCGAAGTTGATCGAACTTTGCTTCATTTGCCCTGGGGGACTCCTGGTCCACCAGCAGTGATACTCAACAAGTAGAGCTAGGATGTATTTATTCCTACGTTACAAAACTGTTTCTTACTTCTGCAAGGTTTTTATAAACAAATACACAATTTTAATGATATGAAGATATTTCAGTTATACATTTGTATATAACTACCGAGCAAACCGAGCCAGACAATTTTTAAGACAATATATCTGCCTTTAAACTTCTTCATTCATTGTTCTTGAAAATAATGTTATCATCTCAATATCTTTTTTTTTTCATTTTTCAGTGGGAGCGTATAGCTCAGTCAGTAGAGATCAGGATTTCTACTTGAAGATCCCTGGTTCGAATCCTGTTGACTCTTTCTCAGAGGTGATTTATCATTTCACCCTCACCTGTACTCTGTCTCGGAGGGAACTAAACGATGACACCTTAAAGGACGTTGGAGATATGGACTATTCACTGCAGTATATAAAATCACACCTTCCCCGCATACACTGCATACACTTGCATACACAATGGGAGAAGGGAGGAGATCTCCAACAAGACCCCGTTGCAGCATCAACAGCAAAACACAAAGACACCCCGATGCAAAAACACAAAAGACGAACACAGCACGAGACGGAAAAGAGACACACGACATGTAAACATCAAACACAAAAGACTACACATAAACCGACGAGACCAATGGGCAACCGGTGCAGAAGGTACCTTGTAAAGAGCATGGTAAACAAGTGGTGACTTAAGTCAAAATGTTGTGTTTATATATAATGTCAAAGATCCTGACAATAATCTCAACAGCACTCACAATAGAGCACCAAATTTAGCATCGAAGGAGCCCTAGCAAGCAAAAGCTGGAACCAGGTGATTAGGCGGAGTAATGTCATGTTTAATATGAGATCCCCTTTGTGGAGTGCTTCGATAAGCGGAGGTCATACTAAGAAAGAAGACGAGTGTTCTCTGAGTAAAGCACTGGTCACAACCCGACATGCTTGCTTTTAGGACGTGCGTGTTTGTGAAGGCTACGCGCGCTATGTTTTCCCGAGGACACAAGGAAGGAAGTGGCAAGAATACGGAAGGAGTGCGTCATGCACGTCGCACGCACAGTTATATGAATGGTTACATGCATTAAATGTAGCAAAAAAAAAAAAAAGAGAAAGTGCGTGCAACTTGCTTACAACGTACTTTCTCCGTACGTCTTCTACGTTATTATAAGGATGCCGAATTTACACGTACTGCTAACGCACGGAGTCTGCACTTCCTTGCGTCGAAGATGCGTCGCACGTACTTGCAACGTACTTACAACGTGCGTGCCGTACTTCTTGTTGAATTCTTAGGCAGCACGCAGACAGGACGCAGCGAAAGTTCTGTATGCACTAAAACTGATACGTCCAGTCCCCAAATCCGCAAGGAGGCCGTACAGGACATGTACGTACAACGCATGGACACCGTACGGATACCCAAGTTTTGCACGTAGACAGCACGTACGTGCACGTATGGCGGGTTGTGACCACCGCTTAAGAAATCTCTTACGTGAGATTCAATGAATGCTCCAACCCCTATGGTGGGGATGGAAGAACAGGTCAAACATTAGATTATATCACCTTGATATTTAGAAAATCAAATATGAATCATTTTTTAGGTTTGATATTAGACCGAATGCTGTGTTATCCCATTCATGAACCTTATAGTCCCAACTTTACTAAAGAACTAAAAGTTATATGTAATTACAATGTAATATGTCAAGAAATTATTTCAATTATTTGATCTTTCATGTACATAGGCTCATGCATAAAGTGAAGAGGACTGGTAGTATTTAATACAGGTACATGTCGAATTCAATTTATAAAGCATCAACTTCAACAATAAATTCCCTGATTTTCTTAAAATTCGAATTCCCTGATTTTTTTTTGGCAAAGAATTTTTATTTAGCATTTTCCCTGTTTTCCCTGTTTCCAGAGTCTGTGGCCACCCCCTGATTAAATAAGAAAATAAGAAATACACTATAATTCTAAATAGCAAATCTATTGATCACAAAGCACCAAACATAAAAATTCATTGTGGAATTTGTTATTACAAAATGGAAACAATGTGAATACTGAATTCTACCACATTGAGGAAATTGATATAGGGAATACTCTCTTAATAAAGAAATCAGTTAAGTAAATGATCCCCGTTTGAGGCGAGATCTATTCCCTGGATGTTTGCAATCAAAACTCGTCACATGTTACATCTGTCCTTACTGTTCTCATGATTCACTGCAGGATACTCTGCATAACTGATACAAGTGATAGTCTTTGTTAAAGTTCCTAAACTGGTACATGTATCTAACCATACGTTCCCCTGTCTAAGTTATGTTACATATAAGATGGACGACCCCCCCCAAAAAAAAATCCTGTCCTATTCCAATAAATTTCATACATACGACATCTCATATCCTTCATCGATACAACGCTTTCAATGACACTGCTGAACTAACCATCTAGTGACTTTAAAAATATGTATTCATGTGTAGTAGTTTTATACGTTAAATTGTTTATGCTTATCGTAAACTTCATAATCTAGGTTAATGTGACGTGAACAGATAAATAATGACACAAAAATTGGTTGGAAATGCATTTTTATATATTGTTAGCATATACATTTTCATCGCTAAAACAATGTCTGAGAGGGAGTTGGGTTGTCTCGTGTTTCTATGGCATTCAAGGACACTGCTGCATCACCTCTGGCGATTTAAAACTTTATATTTATCTATTTCATTGCTCTATTTTCTTGCTCAACATATAACTTATTGGAAGGCAAATAAATAAATGAATATAACGTAGTGGATATCACAGTGCACTTACGTACACATTATATTCTTGCTCTATACATCGCTGCTGCAAAGTTAAACAACTAAAAGATCATCATTAAAGATGATTGCATTAGGAAGTAGAATAGATATGTAAGATAACAGTACATCAACTTGACTTTTAATGCACTAGTTTTTTTTCTATGAAATATGAATAATTAATTTTATTTGATATGATTGACAAATATGGAAAATAAAACTATATTGACAAAGTCAGTTGGTCACAAACGTATCCCTGACCGAGAAGATTATTCGCGAGACGCCTAGCCATCAGAACAAAATCTCTGAAAGGCAATCGCAAATACAAATATATAAAATAATCGGATGTGACAGTTATACCGAATCGAAGCGGCGGGTGTTGCATGCAAGCAGGAGATGCTTACTCTTCCTGGACACTTGGTCTCACTAACATATCGGGAGTTCGCTTCTTTTCATGTGATGGAGGTTTTTGTCTTCTTTTATTTGCTTTGGTTCCTGTTTTATCCTGATTTTGTATGCCTTCGGTTTCTGATTTTCTGAGTTATCGATTTTGTGCTGTAAACGGGGATATGGTCATATCCATATTTGTCATATTGTTGTTTACTATGACAAATGACAAATATGGACAATGACCATATCCCTGTTTACAGCACAAAATCTATAATTCAGAAAATCAGAAACCGAAGGCATACAAAATCAGGATAAAACAGGAACCAAAGCAAGCAAACAAAAACCTCCACCATATGAAAAGAAGCTAACTCCCGATACCTATTTTGTGAAAGAAAAGTCCGCTTCTGAAAATAGGTACACTGTAACACATATTATTTTAAAACATATTAAATTTCTCGATCGACAACATTTTTGTAGTGTTTGGAGGAAAGGTCTTCTAACAAATTTTCGGAATTTCATCGGGACAAATTGTACCCCACTCCTTGCCTATGTTTTCTTTCATCGTACGAAACTGATTTTTTTCAATCTTTGAGGGTTGTGCGCACGTAATCCAGGATAACAACACCTTCTGCTATTTCCGTGGCAGATGGCCGTCCTAAGTCGGAACCGGTTGCCCACTTGTCTCGTTGGTTTATGTGTAGTCCTTTGTGTTTGATTATTCTGTGTTTTGCGTTGACGTTCCTTTCCCTTATACGTCTCTTTCTGTGCTTATATGCTTTGTGATTTTGCAGGTAGTCGACTCATAACAGGTGCCTAGGTAGAGTCAGCGTCTCCTGTTTGCATGCAACACCCGCTGCCAAAAAGTCTGGACGGACTGATCGATAGAAACACGTCCAAGTCTTCTATAGGTTCAAAATTTAAAAAAGCTGAAAAGATGCTCCCCGACTTACTAAGCAACACACCATCAAGTGAGCAAAATCAAACAAAATACCGCCTCCCCCCACTCTATATAAACGCAAGGGACCCGATTGACCAAGCAAAATGAAACGAAAAATCACCCAATTAAAAACACGTCCGTCCCGAAGAGAGACACTCACCAAACTGACAACGCGCGGGTCAGTGCGAACAGAAAGTCATATCACGAGAGGCCCACACAAAGGAGGCCAAAAACACAAACTGTAAAAATGAAAAATTATAAGGCGTAAAGAACGAATCCAGCTACCGTCGTCGGCCTCGGAGACCGACCCCCGCATCCAATCAGAATAAACAGGGCGCGCCAAGAAACAGCACCCGTGAGGGAAGATCAAGCAGAACCTATCTCATAAAAATAGCAAGTAAAGACTCTAAAAATTGACAGAAGTCTGAAACTTCCTGAAAGCACTCAAAACCCGACATCACAATGTTCAACGGCGACCCGAACCTTCATATATTTAACGTAACCAATACATAGCTATAAAACATGGAAAGAGCTGTCTCAGAGGACCGGTGCGACAAGCCTGAGTTCACGATACAACTTATCCTAATTTTCAATGTTATCGAATTCTATTGGATTCTTGAATCAATCAATACGAACATCACAATGTTCCAAAGAGGATGTCTTAATTCTTCAAAACAGATCGGTACATCAATTAATTCATACAATTCTTTATAGTCGAGAAATTCTATGAAGTATTGAAATTAAAAAAAAATAATGTCGAAGGCATAATATTCAAACTTTTCTCTTTTTCCTTGTAGGGATACTATCACGAATAGAGATTTGCAGTCAGATTGTGTAATATATTGCCTTTATGGTAGGAAATGTAAAAATTCAATATTTTTACTATACTTTACGATAATTTGACATGGACGCCATACATCTATAATGTAATTATACGGCAAATAGACTTGTGGTGCAAAACGTTTTTGAGTCGTATTCACTAATGAGGTTTTCTCGAAAAGTAGAATTTAGATGCTTCTTTTCTGGGAATCCATATAATTGCACTGTCGTAAACTTTTGTAATGACAAATATGGATAATGACCATATCCCTGTTTACAGCACAAAATCGATAACCCAGAAAATCAGAAACCTAAGGCATACAAAATCAGGATAAAACAGGAACCAAAGCAAACAAACAAAAACCTCCACCATATGAAAAGAAGCGAACTCCCGATATGAGAGTGAGACCAGGTGCCCAGGAAGAGTAAGCATCTCCTGCTTGCATGCAACACCAGTCGCTTCAATTCGGTAGAACTGTCACATCCGGTTACTTCCAGTTTGGAAGATATAGAGTACAATCTTTGGTTGGATGGTTCAAATGGTCTATGACAGAATATCATCCACCATTCTGGAAAGTAGGACATCATAGTGTATGACGAGTTCCCCATATCGACCGTAGAACTTCCTCAGTGACGATGTTAGTCGGTCATAAACATATCCCTGACTGAGAAGCTTATCTGAAAGACGCCTAGCTCTCAGAACAAAATCCGTCGCTTGTACCTTTTTTGTGCTTTTATATCTTTTTTTTTTCCAAGCGACGTGCGTTCGCCCTTTGTTGGGCTGGTCCGACATTGTCTGAATGGTGAACGTGGTTGTTTTCACCTCTTTTGTGCTGTCTGTATTGTTTTTTTCTGGAAAACAACATTGCATTCCTTTTTTGGGATCCGTTCCTGTTCTTGTGGGTATGGTGTGTGCTGCTGTGTGTGTGTGTTGTCGGTTTAGTTGTATCGTGAACTCAGGCTTGTCGCACCGGTCCTCTGAGACAGCTCTTTCCATGTTTTATAGCTATGTATTGGTTACGTTAAATATATGAAGGCTCGGGTCGCCGTTGGACGTTGTGATGTCGGGTTTTGGGTGCTTTCGGGGGGTTTCAGACTTCTGTCAATTTTTGGAGTCTTTGCTTGCTGTTTTTGTGGGATGGGTTCTGCTTGGTCTTCCCTCACGGGTGCTATTTCTTGACACGCCCTATTTATTCTGATTGGATACGGAGGTCAATCTCCGAAACCGACGACGGTAGCTGGATTCGTTCTTTGCACCTTATAATTTTTTATTTTTACAGTTTGTATTTTTAACCTCCTTTATGTGGGCCTCTCGTGGTGTGACTTTCTATTCACACTGACCCGCGCGTTGTCAGTTTGGTGAGTGTCTCTCTTCAGGACGGACGTGTTTTTGGTTGGGTGATTTTTCG
Source organism: Pinctada imbricata (assembly GCA_033119305.1). NCBI lineage: Eukaryota > Metazoa > Mollusca > Bivalvia > Pterioida > Pteriidae > Pinctada > Pinctada imbricata. The sequence goes on from VSWD01000003.1 coordinate 62,288,263, forward strand.
TTTCATTTTGCTTGGTCAATCGGGTCCCTTACGTTTATATAGAGTGGGGGGAGGCGGTATTTTGTTTGATTTTACTCACTTGATGATGTGTTACTTGGTCAGTCAGGGAGCATCTTTTCAGCTTTTTTAAATTTTGAACATATGGAGGACTTGGACGTGTTTCTATCGATCGGTCCGTCCAGACTTTTTGGCAGCGGGTGTTGCATGCAAACAGGAGACACTGACTCTGCCTGGGCACCTGGTCTCGCCCCTCGCGGGGTCTGCTTTGGTTCATGAATTGAGAATATTGCCTACCTGGCTACTAGTTATGGCCTTTCGAGCTTCAGTATAGTACAGGTTCTGACTAGCATGAGAGTGTGTGTATGTTTTTTTTTATGTACTTGTGTCCGAACGGAATGAGGGACGTACTGTCCCTTGTTCCGTCTGGATACAAGTACATATTCGTGTATCCAGAGGGCTCAAGGGATGTACTGTCCCTTCCGCTGGGTTTAAACACGTTTAGTGTCGTGGTCGCTTGTACCTTTTTTTGTGCTTTTATATCTTTTTTTCCAAGCGACGTGCATTCGCCCTTTGTTGGGCTGATCCGACATTGTCTGAATAGTGAACGTGGTTGTTTTCACCTCTTTTGTGCTGTCTATATTATTTTTTTCTTTTTGTTTGGTCAATCGGGTCCCTTACGTTTATATAGAGTGGGGGGAGGATGTATTTTGTTTTATTTTACTCACTTGATGATGTGTTACTTGGTCAGTCAGGGAGCATCTTTTCAGCTTTTTTAAATTTTGAACCTATGGAGGACTTGGACGTGTTTCTATCGATCGGTCCGTCCAGACTTTTTGGCAGCGGGTGTTGCATGCAAACAGGAGACGCTGACTCGGCCTGGGCACCTGGTCTCGCCCCTCGCGGGGTCTGCTTTGGTTCATGAATTGAGAATATTGCCTACCTGGCTACTAGTTATGGCCTTTCGAGCTTCATTATAGTACAGGTTCTGACTAGCATGAGAGTGTGTGTATGTTTTTTTTTTATGTACTTGTGTCCGAACGGAATGAGGGACGTACTGTCCCTTGTTCCGTCTGGATACAAGTACATATTCGTGTATCCAGAGGGCTCAAGGGATGTACTGTCCCTTCCGCTGGGTTTAAACACGTTTAGTGTCGTGGTCGCTTGTACCTTTTTTGTGCTTTTATATATATATATATATATATATATATATATATATATATATATATATATATATATATATATATATTTTTGAAAAGGTCTTTCCAAGACGGTCATTTTGAGTTTGATTAAGATAAATCGGATTTTTAAAAACAAAAAAAGTTATCAGCAGAAATATCCTCGATGACTAAAATATTTTTATTATTTGTGCATTTAATTCTAAGCATTTAATTGGAGTGTCTGGTATAAAATGGTTTAGAATGACGTCCTGCATATCAAAATGTAAAGAAAATGTAATAATGAAAGAAACGATTCATATTTTACGGTTGAGTTTGTCGTTACATCAAAGACTTGCCGATCGTAGCCGAATATTAGTTAACTATAAGCATATCATTAGTAATTGGCAAAAAGCGAATGTTTGAGCGGAAGTAGGCAGTTATGGTTTTACAACCTTAAATGCACCAGACACGTGTTTCGGACATTAAATCCTCATCAGTGTTGCTTCCAGCCGAAGTGACTTTCAGACATTCATTTAAGGAGGGTTTGTACACCAAGATGGCTGTGGCATTATTTGTTTCCTCGCTTCCTAGGAAAAGTACAGTCTTAACTTCCTAAAAACATTTGATACTCTTTTGATGTACGCATTTGAGTATCCTGATGAAGTTTGAATAATTTCCGGCGTCATTTGAAGAAATTAGGGCGATTTTCGAAATTTAGGAATTTGGGAGTTTTATCCATGAGCAAATCACGACGTCATTTCGACGTTATCGGGAAAACATGGCGTCACAAACCTTCTCATTCAAAATGCAATGAAAACATTATTACCAAACGTATTGCATTGAAACTTAGCATGTATAAATTAGAAAATTTAATCTTCATATTCACAAATTTACGTTTCAGGAAAGCAGACGTCAGTTCATTGAAAATGGACGATTTTGGAAGAAACAAAATTAAAATATAAAGCCTTGTAATTTTTAATCATAAATACAATTTTTCCCATTTAATTATGAAATCATTTCTGGACATTCTTGATAATTTTGATAGTTTTTGACAAAGATTCATCCATGGATTTCTAATAATTAACAAGCAACTACAGTAAATTGGCTCGAAATTGCATTTTATTTAGCGACAGTGTCATCATTTATTCAAGCATCCTGCCTGTGTTTAAAACACAATTCATCTTATCTTTTCCATATGTAAGTGCAATACATTTATGGATATTTTGGAAGTTAAATTAAATTCTAATATGGCTTGAGATTTCCTCCCTATATGTACCATAGATCACGCCTGATGTAAAATCTCCAACAAACTTCCAGTGCGCTAAGCTCCGACCATTCACGTGCTTTATTAGAATAGAAATAACAACTAGCTAGCCGTGAATCATTGTCCAGTAATTCCACTTGTCACATGAACCAATCAAATTATCACCTCGCCGCTTCGCGGCTCGGTGATAATTTGATTGGTTCATGCGACTCGTGGAATTACTGGACAATAAACCACGGCTAGCTAGTTGTTATTTCTTAAGTTAATTTCTAATAGCTTTACGAAAACTGGAATGCCAATTTCAATATTATGACGTCATCAAGAAGTTCACGAAAGCGTTGATTAATGCATATTCAAAAGTCTCGTAGAAAATTTCCCTGTGGATAGAATCTCATGTAAGTTTGTATAGTCAAGGACAGACAGGAAATAAATAATTTAAGAAATTTTTAGAAAAATTGAATTTGGCGTCCAAGTGTTCAATATTTCCTTAAGTAGCGCCCATTGGTAGTACATGTATATTCCTTTGCATTTAAATTTGTGTAGTCTCGTTGGTTTATGTGTGGTCTTTTGTGTTTCATGCTTCTATGGTGTGAGTTGGCGTTCCTTTTCTATTTTACGTCTCTTTCTGTGGATGTCTGCTCAGTAATTTTTTTTGCATTAGGTGTATTGGAATTTTGCTGTTGGTGATGTAACCGAGTGTGTTGTTGGAGATCTTCTGCTTTCTTTGAAGAGAGTACAGGGCTCCAAATTTCCAGAAGGGTCGACTCAGTGGCATTGTTAAATATAATCCATGGCCAAATTGGCATTGGAGGAATGGTGCTCGGATCTTAACCTCTTTAAATTTCAATATTAATTTTGGATGAAATAACAAAGTTTCCGAAAAAGTAAAACAGCATACATGTATATGATGTCAAATTGGTATAGGACCAAAACATCGACTTTTTCAGGCGACAGAGCTGGAAAGACGTAATTTTTACACTTCATACATCAAGTCACATCTGCTCCACACTGCAACAAGAAATAAATGTTAATAATAATAGTGATATGGAAGTGATCCAAATCACCAAAAATGACGCGAAAAAAACACATAAATAAAAATAAAACAATGAAATTAGGAATATCAATGTGCTCGGTCATCAACTTTATAATAGCGAGTGGTATTGAAATCCGGAAACATGTACCTAACCATCCCAGTTACCCGGTACATAATTGTCTTCAGACGCGTAAAGCTGGCGTATAGACAAAAGCACCTTCTCACTCTAATGTGTTATTACAAACAAAGAAAAATATTTTTCATGTAAAATAACACACTTTTCGTATCTGGAGCACTCTACCCCTGGATATAAAACCTAACTTTCCTGAATTTCATTTATTGATATACAAAAATGTCAAAAACGTTGGTCATGTAGCACCATATCCCACCAATATTCCGACGTCTCTCGGTACATTTTACACATAATAACTTTCATACTTCTTGGTCATATTTCATTGTTTCGATTATCACTGACGACGGTTCAGTACCTGACACGTTTTTATTTCGCCTTGGACTAGAATGTCGAAAACTGATTGGATAGAGCCCGTCACGTGGAAGCGGTCTATAACTCTATAGACTTTCTTATAGACCGTCAGTAGACAATAAATTCGAAGTGGGAAATCCAAGATGGCGGACGTTAATATGAAAAATGCATCGGCCGGGAATCGAACCCGGGCCGCCCGCTTGGCAGTCTAGCATTCTACCACTGAACCACCGATGCTTAAGGAAATAGGTAAAAAATATTGTTTATATAGCTCAGACTACACGTAATCTATTTTTAGCTGATGACTCGTTTATGTAGGTTGAATACCTGGGAAGTGACACACTTTTGAATTCACAAAGGTAAGGGAAATTTGTGATGAAGGGGTCCTCGGCAAAATAAAACACTTATTTGGTCAGTTACAGACCGTCTACGGAGATATGTCGGGTTGGTAAAATCTATGGAAGGCTCGGCTTCGCCTCGCCTTCCATAGATTTTACCAACCCGACATATCTCCGTAGACGGTCTGTAACTGACCAAATAAGTAATAATGTCCTGTGCATGCTGCAAATTATCTGCTTTTAAGATGGTAGTCTCAGGGTAAGAGACGTAACTCAAAATTGATCTCACGAACGTTTGCTGTCTGGCGTAACGTTACCATCGTTTGTTTTCACGACAAGCATCTGCATGACTTAATCATAACGTCATAATAGGGGAATTTCCCGCGCGGTGCACGGAGGTAAACGGGATTTTTTTTATGGTTTCTCTATATATCATTATCTATTTTCATAAGTAAGCATTTCATTTTCTCTGTTTCATTTCCTGAAATTGAGCATTACTTATAGATTGAATATGTTTCCGAGATTTATGCGTTTCTTTATTCTTTTGATATTTTCAGTATCTACACTTATCCTTTGACCTTAGGCTAACGTAAATGTCGAAAGAAATCTGATGTCATCTGATAATTATGACCATGATTACTTCGATTTCATTTTAGCGTGATTAGTGAAAATAGAGTACATTTACCTCAAATTATACGATACAATGTACCTTCGTTTGATAAGAAGATCATCTAGAAGAAAAAAAAAATATCGTAGAAAGGGGAGAGGTGTCCGGCTCGGCAATCTGGACGATTAGTTTTTATTAAAAATGATCGGGAAAATAACAATTTTGTATGAACTTCAGAAGGAGAGATCCAGGTTTGGGCGGGTAGGTGGTGGTGGTTTCGGTCCTAAACAACTCTACTCCATCTATACCCGCGCATTAGACAGTCCATCCAATTTTCCTGTTTATTTTTGTTCTTTTTTTTTCATTTTACTTTTTGTTTGGTTGCTTCCCGTGTTTAATCGTAATATCAACTGATTCAAATGCACGAATTACGTCTAAATTCTGAAATAATGATAATTGGTATTTATTCAAATTAATCTTACAATTTCGCGTATGCATGTTGATTATAAATTTGCCTACAAGACATACAACGCTAAGCTTAACATCGGCGTAACGTATTGCGACGTTAAAAAAAATGGGGTTAGGGGTAACCCAAATGGCGCTAACTCGGTAAAAATAGGTTCGATTTCCCTGAAATTTGCATAGATTTACGATAGATTATTAATCTCTTTTCCATTATTTTTTTATTGAAATTAAATGATACCTTTTTTCATGAGCTATGTAAATGTGACAATTTTAGAAACTTCAGAAAGATACACGTTTATCTTTTTTTTTCTATTAAAATCGCTTCTAAAATAAGTACGGTGATATTAAAACATCAAAATTTTACTAAAAAAGAAAGATGTATGTATTATCTTTGAAATGCAAAGCTGATACATTATAAATTTGCAGGCTCATTTAATATCTGAGAGCAAATTTCGTGACAAAGTCGCCATTTTCTGCATTGAAAGGGTGACAAAATTTGGATATTTTGAATTGCGACCCACGAAAAACGATTGGTTCGATTTCTTTCAAACTTTACCAAAAGATGCATGACATCATAATTGATTAATATTGCAATAATGAGGAAAATTGAATGTAGGGGTTATGGTGAGACTACCACCTTAAATGATGCTATTGAAATTGAATATGTTTAACATTGAGGATCACTGAAGAGGGTTAAGCATGTCTGGTCCATGCTGCAAATACATCTGTACTTTAATGATGCTTTTGAATGTGAAGACGGTCTCACTCTCATATCGGGAGTTCGCTTCTTTTCATATGGTGGAGGTTTTTGTTTTTGTTTGCTCTGGTTCCTGTTTTATCCTGATTTTGTATGCCTTCGGTTTCTGATTTTCTGAATTATCGATTTTGTACTGTAGACAGGGATATGGTCATTATCCATATTTGTCATTTTTACCACTGTTCATGTGTCACTGCTGGTGGACAAATTGTCCCCGAGGGCACTTGTCGAGCAGTCTTTTGCTTAAATGGATAGAACTCAAGAGACCTACAAAGTGGCTGGGGCGTCGCCCACTATAAAAAGGCCCCAACCTGTTGCGTCTACGGACACATACGCAACAGGTAATTTAGGTGTCCCTAGAATTAGCTTACACTACATTAGAGATGAAACATTTGTAGTTAGTAAAAACCATGAGTTTTGGTATAAACATGCAGATGGGTATATTAAAATCAAGCCCTGTAAGATTGAAGTGGTCGATATACTAAAAGAGCACCTATTTTCACCAAGCGATTGCTCAATTTCTAAGTGTGGCATGAAGAACTGCAAAACTTGTAACATCCTAATAACAGACACTTCATTCTCAAGTAATCTCACAAAACAAACATTTAACACGCATAGTTTTGAAAACCTTAACTGCATGACATCTAATGTTGTGTACGGAATAGAGTGCTCACTTTGTGGATTGATTTATGTGGGCGAAACCAAAGGCCAGCTCCGAAAAAGAATGTCAGGACACCGGTCAAAAATAAATAATAAAGGAAGTCAACTCCTTTATCGACATTTTGACCAGGCGGATCATTCTGTTTTATCTATGACAGTCAGAATTCTGGAGAAAATATATCACCCCACAAACAATCCCAATTTGAGCACACCTCTCCGTCGCAACAGAGAAGAGTTCTGGATAAAAAATCTTAACACTGCAGCGCCCTGTGGGTGCAACGATAACATCAGCACTATAGGAAACTTAACAAGTCCCGGTTGTCAATCGGTAAATGTGACTAGCTTATTCAACAGATCACAAAGAAGACCTCGAAGTCATGGCATTCGAAAATATAATAGGCCTGAGATACATAGTTTCTCCTTCGATGACATAGTTCCATTTTTGATTGAGCCTCTAGGCCTGCATTATATTCGTACAAAATTATACTCTATTCCTTTACGGAAGTTACACGAAATCTACAATTATACGAAGGACCTCGCATATACCGATACACGTTCCCCAGAATACAGACTACAAGGAGTCATCTTGGACATTTCTACTTTTCGTTTATTTCAAGCAGTTAGATCAGATAAATCAGAGGAGAAAACAAACCGCCCTTTCATTAAACTTAGATTTGCAAACAAAGGTATTGATAACTTGAATCTTGGTAAAATGTTGAATCACAAAACTGTCACAGAAAAAATCCCACCATATTTCAAAAGAAAAGAAACTCCTTGTATTTCCTATAGCTACACACCAACAGTTGCATCTAAAATTTACAATTACAAACGATTCTTGCAGTGTATTGATTTAAGTAATCCCACTACATCCACTTCCCTGCAAATGTTCTTCATCGGATTTCAACTACTCTCTTTGTGGACACGTTATTACTGGTGACCTTAGTATAGTCAAGAACGACAAGTTGAGAGAATTGTTAAAAAAGGGTCCCAAATACAGAGAAAGTATGTCCTTTACATGGAACCAAAATGACAAAATTATCATGGACTCTTGTGAGGAATATGCAAGACGTTGGGCAAAGAAAGAGGATGTACAGCTCGACACCCTTTCCGAATGGATAAAATCAATCAGAGGGTTACTTTTATCTAGAATTAACCGATTAAAATCAACTGTGAACACCAGATTCGTGTCTGTATATAAAGACCCTGATGTTATCACAGAACTTACCTACCTCCAAGAACATTATGTCATCACACCAGCGGACAAAGCCTCAAATAATTACACAATTACTTGCAAAAAGTACTATTTCAGCTCTTGCTACCTTTGGCTTCGACACTACCAATTTAGATTTAGATTTACCATACTTATACTGCATACCTAAAATGCATAAGAATCCGTACAAACAACGTTTCATCGCTGGTTCCTCAAAATGTTCTACCAAATCTGTATCGATCTTACTCACCAAAGTTTTATCTGAAATCAAATCTGGGCTACAAAAATATTGGTCGACAGTACTAGTATATTCTCGCAGTGGTATCAACCAGATGTGGATTTTAAAGAATTCGAAGGAACTTTTAGAACATCTGAAATCCACTCATTTTAGTAGAGTCCATTCGATCAAAGCCGTTGATTTTTCGACACTTCACACTACAATTCCACATTCTAAATTGAAAGAAAGACTCGCAAAAATTATAAGTAATGCTTTTACAAGTAAGAACGGTAATCGCAAATACAAATTTATTGTTGTTAACTATGACAAAACCTACTTTGTAAAAGAAAAGTCAGATTCTGAAAATAAGTACACTGAAACAGTCATTATTCAGATGTTAAACTTTCTGATCGACAACATTTTTGTGGTGTTTGGAGGAAAGGTCTTCCAGCAAATTGTCGGAATTCCAATGGGGACCAATTGTGCCCCACTCCTTGCCGACATTTTCCTTTACTCGTACGAAGCTGAATTCATTCAATCTTTGGTCTCTGAAGGGAAAAGATACTTAGCTTCTGACTTCAACTTCACGTACATATACATAGACGATGTGTTGTCCATCAATTATCCAAAATTCGCGGATTACCTGAGCAGTATCTATCCTTCGGAGCTTGAAGTCAAAGAAACTACAGAGACAAATAATTCAGCATCCTATTTGGACATAATGTTGTCCTACGACACTGATGGTCACATGAACACCTCACTCTATGACAAACGTGACGACTTCAATTTCAGCATTACGAACTTTCCTTTTCTGAGTAGCAACATCCCTTCATCGCCTGCTTATGGCGTGTTCATATCTCAGTTGAAACGCTATGCCAGAGCAAGTACCAAATATACGGATTTTTCCTGAGAGCTAGGCGTCTTTCAGATAAGCTTCTCAGTCGGGGATATGTTTGTGACCGACTAACATCGTCACTGAGGAAGTTCTACGGTCGATATGGGGAACTCGTCATACACTATGATGTCCCAATATCCAGAATGATGGATGATATTCTGTCATAGACCATTTGAACCATCCAACAACAGATTGTACTCTATATCTTCCAAAATGGAAGTAACCGGATGTGACAGTTCTACCGAATTGAAGCGACGGGTGTTGCATGCAAGCAGGAGATGCTTACTCTTCCTGGGCACCTGGTCTCACTCTCATATCGGAAGTTCGCTTCTTTTCATATGGTGGAGGTTTTTGTTTTTGTTTGCTTTGGTTCCTGTTTTATCCTGATTTTGTATGCCTTCGGTTTCTGATTTTCTGAATTATCGATTTTGTACTGTAGACAGGGATATGGTCATTATTCGTATTTGTCATTAACATACACCTACAGTATATGTGTCGTTCTGTATGTTGTCGGTTGTCGGGGGAACAATCTTTATTAAATCGTTCCTTTTCCTATTGAAATGCAATATCGCAAAAGACATGTTTGACCCAAAAATGACCATTTTATGCAAAAAGTGTAACTTCAGATTTTGATTGGATCCGGAATATATGTGATCTTCATGAAAAACAAAATTCTCGAAATATCCATTTCCAAAGTTTTCTTCAGTCCAATTTTATGCCTAAAGGTATCAGCTACGGTATTTTTCACTTATTTTTAAAAGAATAAGGAGGATATTCCCAATGTTATAATATTGCAGTGGTCACTGTATTTTCATGCTTGACAAATATGGATAATGACCATAATCCTGTATACAGCACAAAATCGATAATTCAGAAAATCAGAAATCGAAGAGATGAAAAATAAAACCGGGAAAAGAAAAGCAAAAATGGTTATAATTTGCTAGTATCTCAATCAAATTTTAAAAATATAAATAGCAAAAATATTCATGTACATATGTTTAATATGTGTTTGTTCTTTGTACACCATTTGCTACTTGCGTGACAGATGGCCGTCCAAAGTCGGCACCGGTTACCCATTGGTCTCGTCGGTTTATGTGTAGTCTTTTGTGTTTGATGTTTCGTGTCGTGTGTCTCTTTTCCGTCTCGAGCTGTACTCGTCTTTTGTGTTTTTGCATCGGGTGTTTTGGTGTTTCACTGTTGATGCTGCAACGGGGTCTTGTTGGAGATCTCTTCCCTTCTTTTTGTATTTTGATGCGCATATCTACATGCAACAAAACCTAAAAAAATAACAACTTGACGTGTGCATCTTAATTTGAAATCCTTTTTTTCTCTTATTTAATTTTTTTTAAAAGAAAATAGACAATTTAAAGAGGAAAATTAAAAAGCTGTAAATGGGAGAGGATGGTACAAACAACAGTGATTGGGAAGGAATCTTTGTGAATGGGCCATATTTCATGATTTTCTAACATTTGAATGGGTCATTTCTAAAAACTGTGACTTTAGTAGGACATTTTGTAAATTAATGAGATTTGGAAATGGTGACTGACCTTTCCATTTACTGCAGACAATCAAACAAAAAAGTTTCCATTTTTCGTTGAATGAAATATTACCCAATCATACTTCCTGTTTTTTAAGTTATGTTAAAATATAAGCTATCTTGAAAGATTGGTCCTAGATTAAATTTATATACGGCAAGTCATTTTAATATGCATTTCCAGTCGATATCGAGTCACGAATCATTGATAAATTTTCTGCTTGCAGTAAACATTTTTGTAGGGAAAGATGTAACATTTGGAACATTTGAAACGTTTGATGTCATTTTTATGTTCAATATACAAAGGATTGTGTTTGTAAGATCAATGAGCCAAAAAAGATCCCGACGATAATCTCAACAGCACTGACAGTAGAGCGCAAAATTAAACATCGACGGACCCTGTCTGACGTTATGTCTATATAGAAAGTGCTATGGCGACAATGTCAGGGAAATATATTCAAAACACTTACAGTCAAACCCCTCGGGGGAATTTTTTTACGAGCTCCACACGGCAAAGGGCATAAGTGTGACACACAGAATCCTGGAGAAAATATATCACCCAACAAACAATCCCAATTTGAGCACACCTCTCCGTCGCAACAGAGAAGAGTTCTGGATAAGAAATCTTAACACTGCAGCGCCCTATGGGTGCAACGATAACATCAGCACTATAGGAAACGTAACAAGTCCCGGTTGTCAATCGGTAAATGTGACTAGCTTATTCAACAGATCACAAAGAAAACCTCGAAGTCATGGCATTCGAAAATATAATAGGCCTGAGATACATAGTTTCTCCTTCGATGACTTGGTTCCATTTTTGAATGAGCCTCTAGGCCTGCATTATATTCGTACCAAATTATACTCTATTCCTTTACGGAAGTTACACGAAATCTACGATTATACGAAGGACCTCGCATATACCGATACACGTTCCCCAGAATACAGACTACAAGAAGTCATCTTGGACATTTCTACTTTTCGTTTATTTCAAGCAGTTAGATCAGATAAATCAGAGGAGAAAACAAACCGCCCTTTCATTAAACTTAGATTTGCAAACAAAGGTATTGATAACTTGAATCTTGGTCAAATTTTGAATCACAAAACTGTCACAGAAAAAATCCCACCATATTTCAAAAGAAAAGAAACTCCTTGTATTTCCTATAGCTACACACCAACAGTTGCATCTAAAATTTACAATTACAAACGATTCCTGCAGTGTATTGATTTAAGTAATCCCTCACTACATCCACTTCCCTGCGAATGTTCTTCATCGGATTTCAACTACTCTCCTTGTTGACGGACACGTTATTACTGGTGACCTTAGTATAGTCAAGAACGACAAGTTGAGAGAATTGTTAAAAAAGGGTCCCAAATACAGAGAAAGTATGTCCTTTACATGGAACCAAAATGTCAAAATTATCATGGACTCTTGTGAGGAATATGCAAGACGTTGGGCAAAGAAAGAGGATGTACAGCTCGACACCCTTTCCGAATGGATAAAATCAATCAGAGGGTTACTTTTTTCTAGAATTAACCGATTAAAATCAACTGTGAACACCAGATTCGTGTCTATATTTAAAGACTCTGATGTTATCACAGAACTTACCTACCTCCAAGAACATTATGTCATCACACCAGCGGACAAAGCCTCAAATAATTACACATTTACTTGCAAAAAGTAATATTTCGACAGTCTAGTTAAAGAGGTGGGTTTAAATTCGACACCTGGAAATCCCACTTAAACCCCAACAAACCTTTCTGCCTCTGAAATAATAGATAACCACAAATCAGCTCTTGCTTCCTTTGGCTTCGACACTACCAATTTAGATTTAGATTTACCATACTTATACTGCATACCTAAAATGCATAAGAATCCGTACAAACAACGTTTCATCGCTGGTTCCTCAAAATGTTCTACCAAATCTGTATCGATCTTACTCACCAAAGTTTTATCTGAAATCAAATCTGGGCTACAAATTAAAAATGTTGTTCGACAGTATATTCTCGCAGTGGTATCAACCAGATGTGGATTTTGAAGAATTCGAAGGAACTTTTAGAACATCTGAAATCCACTCATTTTAGTAGAGTCCATTCGATCAAAGCCTTTGATTTTTCGACTCTTTACACTACAATTCCACATTCTAAATTGAAAGAAAGACTCGCAAAAATTATAAGTAATGCGTTTACATGTAAGAACGGTAATCGCAAATACAAATTCATTGTTGTTAACTATGACAAAACCTACTTTGTAAAAGAAAAATCAGATTCTGAAAATAAGTACACTGAAACAGACATTATTCAGATGTTAAACTTTCTGATCGACAACATTTTTGTGGTGTTTGGAGGAAAGGTCTTCCAGCAAATTGTCGGAATTCAAATGGGGACCAATTGTGCCCCACTCCTTGCCGACATTTTCCTTTACTCGTACGAAGCTGAATTCATTCAATCTTTGGTCTCTGAAGGGAAAAGATACTTAGCTTCTGACTTCAACTTCACGTACAGATACATAGACGATGTGTTGTCCATCAATAATCCAAAATTCGCGGATTACCTGAGCAGTATCTATCCTTCGGAGCTTGACTTCAACTTCACGTACAGATACATAGACGATGTGTTGTCCATCAATAATCCAAAATTCGCGGATTACCTGAGCAGTATCTATCCTTCGGAGCTTGAAGTCAAAGAAACTACAGAGACAAATAATTCAGCATCCTATTTGGACATAATGTTGTCCTACGACACTGATGGTCACATGAACACCTCACTCTATGACAAACGTGACGACTTCAATTTCCACAAGATGAACGTAAATCTTTACGCTCCGTGTAAAGGAAATGTAAAGAGAGCGTAAAGATAGCGTAAAGGTACCTTTAAGTCAGCTTTACGCGAGCTTAACGTATATTTACACTATCTTTACGCAACCTTTACATCGAGCGTTTAGGAGCGTAATGACCTGGATTCTTTACGCAGCTCTCTGTCACTTTTACATTTTATTCTTTTATTTTCTTTAAACTTTATACAATTTGAGAGAAGTAAAGACGTATTTTGTAATGGTTGTTTGACCAAAAAAAAAAACGAGAAAAGAAAAATAACCGTCAACAAAACCCGCGCAGATTCGATTCTACTCCCTGCCATGCCCACGGATCTGAAGTCCACGACCTTACCCACTTGACTACCGCGCCTCTTACAACCATTGAACAGTTTTTAAACTTTATATGTAAGTAATCACATTGAATCTAACTAGTACTAAAAAGGTTCACAGTTTCATGAGTTTGTAAATCAATATATCGGTCATCACTATTTTTAAACCCGATATTACCTTTGTTTATGTAATTTATAAATAGCCTCGCTTATTCGCCGCTGGCTGGTGGGGGCTATAATTCACCGGATTGCGACATAAATGCACGAGAGTAGCTTCAGGTCGATTTAATATTTTGTTAATTTTCTTTTTAAATCAGAAGGAAAAAATAAATTAATGAATGATTGATAAAATCACAAAAAATATTACCGCATAATTATGAAGTTAGTTAAAACAGAATAAGCTACCTCCGGCTTCACCGCTTACGTTTCTTAAAATGATTAAAGTAGCATTTGAGAAAATTAAGAAAGATGAGAAAGATATATTTGAACATGCGTTTATTTATTCTTTTTTGTCTATCGATGTATTTATTGATTTATTTAATTTTTTGTTACAAATTTTAAATAGTCGGGGATTATGTAAAAAAGTGAAAAATAGAAATGCTATTATGCTACCATGTACCGTAAAACTCAAAGTTTATCAAGTTGATGTTAAACCTTCCATTAGGATAATTCATAGTGGATCTATATACTGCATTAATGGAAGTTCTCTTTCATTTCGCCGCGGGTAGGCAACCCAAATCAACATTTAATTAGGGCGGGTGTAAATACATATAGTACATAGCCTAATTCAAAACACTTGAACAGTATACGAATATGGTATCGTCAATCGGTAGGGTTATCACCTCCTTTCTTTTAGATTCAAGGCGGAATTTACAGATAAAACAACTATTTTACTTTTTATCTTGAAATTCAAAACCTGGATCCCTTCTGTCGGGTTGGACTCCCTATAAATAAACCATAATAATGTTTTCTTGTTTAAGTGTAGGATTTTCCATTTAAATAAGGTAAACAGAAAAATTACGAAGAAAAAACTTCCATTTGACGTAATATTCCCTAAAAAATTATAAGTTTAATATTTCAATGCATTTCAATAAAAGAAGACTGTCATTGGCTATCTTTAATGATTTTACTACTGTTTGTTTCTTTTTTTTCGGGGGGGGGTGTTTGTTTTGTTTGGTTATTTCTTTTCTGGGGGTTTTTTTTTTTTTGGTTTATTATTATTTTTATTACATCATTGATATTCTAGAAATACAACGTTAACAAAATTTCTTTAAAATCAAGAAACAAAGAAATGAATAAAAAGAAATCAAAACTAGATGTTACATAAATTGTTTATAAACAGTCGCGTAAGGCCCTCCCCCCTTTTAAAAATCCAAAATGTTCAACCCCTCCTCCCGCTCTGAAAAATATCTCAGATCCGCCAATGGATTGAATAAAGTATCGACTTTCTCTATGTCCATTGCCGAATAAACATCCGGTCGTGTCAACCACACATCACAAGATATGACCGCGACTTTGATTACCCGCGGGAGACGCGTAAGCGAATCTAGCTGACTAGAGGGCGGGGTGGGGCGGGGTATCCGATTTTCTAATGATGTATTGTCCATCTCCTCAACATGTACATAGTTTATTTACATATGTGTGTGTGGTTTTTTTTACATTATCTTCGCAAGCGAGCATTTCAAATGTCATTTAAGATTTTCTGTCTGTTTTTCCTCCGTTTTTTTCTCTTTCCGTCCTATTTTTCTTTCTATTCTTTAAATTCTTTCTTTCTATTCTTTCTCTATTTCAATTATTTCTCTTCTATCTATTCTTTTTTCTCTCTTTCTATCTTCTTTCTATATGAATACTTTTATTATCGATTTGAAAATAAATTAACTTTATTTGTTTACATTCTTTAAATAGCATTCTACCTGTCATCATAACATGTAACTAATCAGTACGAAAGATACCTTATAGAGGACCCCATTCACACCTATCATCAAAACAATATTTCCACCTTGTAGACGAACTGTTTAATTCCAAACGTTGAAAATCTGTTTTTAAATGTATGAAATTGTATACTTATTTTCTTGCCAAATATCATTTTTTTCTCTTTTGTATATCGAATAAGCTAAAAATACAAAGTAATCTTCGCCAAATCAAAAGCCCGACGGGAATTGTGATGCTTTGGTGATGTTTTAAATTAAATCAATGTAGATAACATTCAATCGTTCCCCTTCATACGTAGGACTTAAGGAGCGAGGGGGAGTGGTTGAGGGTGAGAAATAAAAACATCTCAGAAAATATCATATGCGTAATTTACTCAGTTGATTCGCTATTCAATTTTTTCCAATACTTTAAATAAAATAATAAAATAAATTTTCTCGATTTAATGTGAGAATCTTTTTCATATCTACCGTTACGCTTTGTCATTTAATGTCTTTGTTTTCTCTACAAACTAATACAAAAATATTATTAATATCCAATAAGTATGTATCAAAATGATACCATTTGAAGACGATAAATAAAGTTAAACGACATAAAAGGAGAGAATAAATTAAAAGTTCAAAATTGCTATTCTATGGGATTCAGTTTATTTTGGAGTATTTCTATCGATACTAAGGTATACTTTAAGCACGTACCTGTATGCTTTCAGAATAGATAACTTGTTTTTTTTTCCAGATAGTTTTTTATTTTCGATTTTTTTCTCCTTAATTCTGAGGAGGGCATGTGCCACTCCTTTTGCCATGAATAATTAAAAAATGATCGAAAAAATAACGTACAAAAGAAAACTGGGACGTACATGTGTACATGTACGCGTATGTTTAGATGTTACAGTAACAGAACTTTACGATCACCCTATATTACGAAAACATGGTCAGGTGACGTGGTAAGTTATCGATTGTATTTTTCCCCGGGTAAATGACACCCTCCGACTGTTAATTCACCCTCACACATAGATGCGAGGGGTGAAGTGTCAACAAGGACTCTTTCCAATATATATTTGTAAGATTTACTTTGATTCTCCTATTTAAATTTATTTTCATTAGTATTTAAAGGAAACCTAAAATATAACAAACGAAAAGAAAGAGAAAAAAAACCTCTTCCTACCGAAGGTAAAATACACATACTGAAATAAACGCAACTACTGGATATTAGATTTCTTTCAACAAATTATCCCCCATTTTCAATTTTAATTATGTAATAGCAGCTTCTGTCAAAGATAACAGCTCCTCATTTAAACATTTCAAAAATGAGTATTTTTTTTCTTTTTTTTTTTATTTAGAAGATAATATCTTATTTGTCGGTTGGCAACAGTATAGATGTGTACAAAAACGTAATTATCAAAGATGTTTGTATGTGTAAAGAAAGCGTACAGAAAGCGTAAAGATAACTTAAAGAATCCAGGTCATTACGCTTCTTTACGCGGGCATGTAAAGTCCGCGTAAAGATCCTCCGGTCTTTACGCTATCTTTACGCTAGCTTTACGTGGCCGCGTAAAGATAATTTTTCATCCAGTGTTCAGCATTACGAACTTTCCTTTTCTGAGTAGCAACATCCCTTCATCGCCTGCTTATGGCGTGTTCATATCTCAGTTGATACGCTATGCCAGAGCAAGTACCAAATATACGGATTTTGTACTGAGAGCTAGGCGTCTTTCAGATAAGCTTCTCAGTCAGGGATATGTTTGTGACCGACTAATATCGTCACTGAGGAAGTTCTACGGTCGATATGGGGAACTCGTCATACACTATGATGTCCCAATATCCAGAATGGTGGATGATATTCTGTCATAGACCATTTGAACCATCCAACCAAAGATTTTACTCTATATCTTCCAAAATGGAAGTAACCGGATGTGACAGTTCTACCAAATTGAAGCGACGGTTGTTGCATGCAAGCAGGAGATGCTTACTCTTCCTGGGCACCTGGTCTCACTCTCATATCGGGAGTTTGCTTCTTTTCATATGGTGGAGGTTTTTGTTTTTGTTTGCTTTTGTTCCTGTTTTATCCTGATTTTGTATGCCTTCGGTTTCTGATTTTCTGAATCATCGATTTTGTACTGTAGACAGGGATATGGTCATTATCCATATTTGTCACAAATGAGCCAAAGAAGATCATGACGATAATCTCAACAGCACTGACAATAGAGCGCAAAATTAAACATCGACGGACCCCTAGGAAGCTAGAGGTGGGACCAGGTGCCCGGGAGGAATAAGAATCCCCTGTTGGCTAGCCACACCCGCCGTCGATGTTTATGAAGCATGGAAATGAAAATATACAAAATTCATGCACTGTCTGACGTTATGTCTATATAGAAAGTGCTATGGTGACAATTCACAATTTGTATCTATACGAATCCTTAGTATACAGTTGAACTTTCCTTATCACAAGTTGTAAACAAAATTGTGATGCATTTCGTGAAATCTAACATTGGTTGAAACTGATTGAATTGTCTTCTATTCATTCTAATCAGCCGATTTCCATCTGAAGTAGTTTTATACGTAAAAAGATATTGCGAAATTCTTAATCCTTAAGATAGATTTCATGTTTTTGTCACGTACATTGGTAAATGTTTATATGAACTATACTGGGGGAAACGAGGTTACTGGACTAACCTGTTTTTTTTTCAAAATACTGGGTTGCGTTCAAGAACGAAGCCGCTCACCGAGTGGTTAAATTTGAGAGGCCACCTCTGCCTGAACGCTTCGTTAACTTTGAGCCTAAAATATTGTTTCCAATAAATCAAAAGATCAGACAGAAGGACAATTATTCACATTAACTTATTCTCACCAGCAAAATTGCAAAAAAACAGAGAATATTTTGATGAAAATTGTATCAAAAATATAGGATTGATACAGTTGTTAACCACTTAACGTCGTTGCTATAGCAGACGACATGTCACGTATCAAGAGTAATCATACAAGTTTTAGGCCTATTAGCCCTACGTAGCGGATCAATGCGCGATCCGTTCAGCTACGTAGATTTAGTATCCGCTATTGAGCGGCTACGTTCCTGAACTAATTTCTATAAAGTATCTATTTACATTTTAATCTTAAATAGCGCGTTTGTTTTGAGGGAGTCGGACGGGGCTTTAGGGCCACAGGGATAATTACCCCCTAAAATCTCTTCGACTAAAATTGTTAACATACTTACCACATCCTCCCTTACATACGATTCTTTTCAAGAGCGCTACTGTATCACTTCTCTAGCAACTTTT
The DNA here is from genome assembly GCA_033119305.1 of Pinctada imbricata. Taxonomy (NCBI): domain Eukaryota; kingdom Metazoa; phylum Mollusca; class Bivalvia; order Pterioida; family Pteriidae; genus Pinctada; species Pinctada imbricata. Next base: position 62,307,228 of record VSWD01000003.1, read on the forward strand.
GAAATATATATCTCATTCCATTGTTCTGTTTCCCTGCTTATTTTAACATAATATATCACTTATTTAAAGAGTAAAGTAATAGATATAACGTTACGGAGATCACAGGGGACTTTGGTACATACGAGGGTTGTTCGAAAAATTCGTAGACAAGTTTCATAAATCTCATATCGTTATCGTCAAACATTTCGTGTATATACCAATTTATTCCTTAAGATTGTAAACACTTATTACGCAAAATCTAAAGCAATTGGTCAATAAGGAAAGAAATACGGTGTTTTTCTTTAGGAGTTACTTAGGAGTTACTTCGGAAAGCGGCGCAATACATGACGTCAAAAACAACACTAAGTGAAGTACGGAGTAACCAGCATTTTTCTGCTTTTGTTCTGTCTTTAAATTTTAAATCATATTGTGGTAAAAGTCGTTTATTTTATTTCAATGGGTTAAAAAATAAGCCATACAAATTAAATAAGGCAATCATGCGCTCAAATTATTCCCTGGTCCTTTATAACTGTTCACAGACGAGACGTCAAGAATTTCATTTCAAAACGTTTGGATCGGTCAATTTTGTTCTTACGGGATGATCAAGCCATCCTCCTTGAATGAATTTTCATCGCTTTATCATCTCCTAGGCAAATGGTATGCATACTACTGACGTGCGTTCGAAACATTTTTTCTTGCAGTCCATAGCGATGTGTTCTTTCTATAAGGTAGTTTATGGAATTTGTGTTAGCTTGAATAAAATGACAAATATGGATAATGACCATATCCCTGTATACAGCACAGAATCGATAATTCAGAAAATTAGAGACCAAAGCAAACAAACAAAAACCTCCACCACATGAAAAGAAGCGAACTCCCGATAAGGGAATGAGACCAGTTCAATGTTTCCAAGTCCTTTGAAAGTTGTAGGGAAACGTAATTTTTACCACTCTTACGACTTGATGGCGCTTCTTTTACATGTAATAGTGTATCTAAATAATAGTGTACATTAACAAGCTCAAATTTCAGAATGACAACTTTCAAATACCACACCATTTAAGGTGTCCTGAAGACGAAGGATTTTTCGTGTTTGTCCTGGATTATCTGTGTTCGTTTCGAGCGAAATAGGAAAAAAATCATATTTTTCAGACAATAACGGACATGTAGATCACTGTGAGATACTTATCTTTGCATTAACCATTGTAAATGCATTATAAGACTGAATCAATGCTTAGAGCTGTCTGCTTTTCATTAAATTAAGAGATTTCGATTTTTGTGATAAAAATTCATGTCCTCGTCGTTAAACAGACTAGGTTCAAAAGGTTTTAACATGAATATCTTGTGCCAATTCAACAGTGCTGACCATATTTTTCCTCGAGCAATAAAACGGCAATACAAAGCAGAAAACCAAAATTTAAAAAAAAAAAAGATATCCTGACTTTTTTTGTGTTTTGTCCTGGACTTTTTGTGTTTGCTGTCCTGGCTTTTGTATATTTCTTCAACAATCTTATAGAGTTTAACTAATTTTAGGGAATTTTGTCATGACAGTAGAGCAGTTGCATTTAGTTTACTTTACCACTACTTTTACCTCACCTCTACGCTTCAGTGGCCACTGCGGTTAGGGGTTACATAATCTTGGTCTCGAGTATTGACGACTACAGTTAACTTTTAAAGCTGACCTACCCTGATGTTTTGCGGGTACATTTCATATCTTAGACATGAAACTTACGGGTACATTTTATGTAAATTTCCCCTTTTCGGACGAAGAAACATTAAGCATTGTAATTTTTGCTACATAAATAAATGATCTTTCCGTCTGCATGTCCGTCCGTCTGATGATTATACTTTCACATTTAAATGGTTAAAAAGTGACAGGTCAGCTTTAAAAGGTAACTGTAGTTGGATCGCCTCAGGACAGGTGTGTATTGACCAATGTAAAGCCATGGTTGTGAAATATTCTGTTTAACGTGTGCGGACTGGTACCTTTCGAGACAAAATACCAGATAAAATGCATACACTCACAATTAATTCGAGATTGCCAAAGGTATCCTGTCATACTGAAAAAAAAAAGTTCCACTACGGCTTTATTACTCGAAATGAAAAACGGCTCAAATGGATCTATTTAAACCAAGACTTAGCTTTAATAGCTCACATTCCCGTCTCCCCTGACTTGTACAGTGGATATGTGCCTTAAATAAAATTTCAGAATAATACATGTCATTGACAACAATACAAAAATTGTATGTTTGTGTGTTTTCGCCTAAATGGAGGGTGTCTTTTTTTAAAACACCAGGATGGAAAACGAATTTCAAAAACCGCGGCCTAATCCCTAACCACAGTGACCACTGAAGCGTAGAGGTGAGGTAAAAGTAGAAGTAAAGTAAGAAGTAAAAGAAGTAAGAAGTAAAATAAATGCAACTGCTCTAGTAGCTCCACTTTCATATGAAACCCTTGTTTGTTACAAAACTCACTCTATATTGGTTATGATTTCTGTATTTAGATGAAATGTGTCCTTATTTGAAAGGCTTCCTGTGTAAATTGATCACAAAATAATAACGTATATGATAAAGATATATCTTATTGATATCTTAATATATCAGCCTGGATATTACATCGAGCAAATTATTCCCCCACATTCTTGACACAGTGGCGGAAATAGAAGGTCCATTGCCTCGGGGAGGCGGGACTGAAGTCGAGGAATGAAGCGCCGAGTAGGGGGGAGGGGTAGATACGGGTGTGGGGGTATACGGGGGCCTCCCCTAGAAATTTTTGTGAATAATGGGCAAATGGTGCAATCTGAGACCACTTTTGAACAACTTTGCTTGATCTTCGTTTTGTTTGATATTCGAGGAATAACACGATTGCATACTTACAAAGTTTACAAGTTTTTTTTTATGTTAATGAAAAAAAAGTCTTAATAATTTGGTTTTTTCCCAATTCTAAGTAAAATGTTGAAATTTACCCTCTCTGGGGTGCGGGTACCATCCCTCCAAAATAGAGAGAATGTCCTATTTTATAATCTGGTTTCAAGACCTTTTTTTGGTTGCGCAGGCCCATATGGTTGATTTAAGGAATGGAGTGCCGATTAGGGGATGATTAGGAGGCCTCCTGTTGTGAAGATTGTAGTCCGGGAGGACCTTCCCCGGAATTTTTTTTTTTTTTGAAAAATTGTTTAAAATGGTTTCATCTGGAGCATATTTCCACCGATATCAATTTCATTGAAACCCATTCGTTGGTAATACCTAGAAGCTTTATTGGCTGTAAAAATTACTAGATTTGAAAAACATCGTTAAAAAAGTTTAAAGTCTGCGGGGGGGGGGGGGGCACCCCCGTTAAATCCGCCACTGTGACATTCGCCATAACGAAAATGTTTTGCTTAGTTTCAAAGAAAAATTAAGAAGGTTCTGTTCAATGTCCTTCCACTATATATTGCAAACTAATTATTGAAAGTCGTCCTTTCGATCAAATAATCATGTAAAGATGACGAGGGGGCGAAACTAACCTCCCGCGATGGGGGTTTCGATAGATTTACTTTGCATATTTTGAATTTGATATGTGAGTTTTCTTTTACCTTTAATAACGTTTCCATTTTAATTATTGATAAATTGGCCCGACTTCAAAATTGATTCTATGCTATTCCGATTTTGTAAACAGAGAATCCCCACTATAGTCTTACAGTTCAATGTTTTGAATAAGTGTTGGTTGCGAATTTATAGGAGAAGGACAGTGGGGCCGCCCCATCACCGTATTTAATATTTGATTACACGCTTATCATGCATGCATTTAAAAAAAATCATTGGCTCGCTGTTGCTCGCCGGTTTCCAAGACTTAAAAATATGCATGGACATTGAATTTTATGTTTGAGACTCAAAATACATTGGTAGAGGATATAGATAGTAATTGTCTTTCATTTTCATTCTAGCTCTGAGAAAAAAAAAGTTCGCCTATCATCTTTCAATCATAGCAGAAGTAAGTTAAAAGACATCAAAGAATCCAGTGGGAGGAATTAGAATATAACTTCTATTTTCGCATGTCAGTTTTTCGTAAAACATTATTTGAAACTGGACTTTGTCTTCCCCCGTCCCTTTCTGAAATCCTTGATCCGCCACTGGTCATCTACAATCGTGTGTCATAATGTAAAATTGGATGTAATTTTGCTATATTGTTTGCATGCAAAGGTATACCTCTGGTGGAAATGGTAGGCCAGGAAACATTTAATTTCACAAAAAAAAAACCAAACAAAACAAAACAAATAAACAAACAAATAAACAAACAAACAAACTAACAATAAAAAAAAAACACACACACGCACACCCTTGGACAAACAAACAAACAAACAAAATCAATAAAAAGGATGTATGGCCATTCGTTCATCATTCCTATATAAACGCCCTTGAATATATAGCGTATACATACCACCGTGCAAAAAGAACTGGATGAATGACTCCAACCCCTCTCCTTTTGTGCGTTATGTTTGATAATCTGAAGGAAAGGAGAAAAGAGAGCGGGGTGGGGTGATGGTTAGCAAGGCGCATAGCCAGGCACACGCAAGTACCGAATGCTCCACATCGTTTTGCAAAGCAGACTAAAAGAAAGTTTACCATGGGTCATTTTAACGTAGAAAACTGCTCTATAAATCTGTAAAATGTGTAAAATTCATTAGATTCCGGGGCTTGGATCCCCACAAGGCTCCACCCCGCTCCCTGGACCCAATTGGGGCCTCAAAGCGATCCCCACACCTCACGATTGAAAGTGCTGCCACATGAAAAAGCACTTTAGCTACGCGCCTGCCTTTGGAACGATATGAAAAACAAACAAACGTGTCCGTTTAAAGGCACCGTGGAAAATAAGGGGAAAAGGAAAACAAAAAGCAAAAGCAAAAAATAAAAAAAAACCAAAAATAAAGAAAACAAAAACAAAACAAAAAGATGTCTGCATACAAAACAAGCTTTCTCTTCGTTAAACAAATGAGTTAAAGAAGATCCTGACGATAATCTCAACAGCACTCACAATAGAGCACAAAATTAAGCATCGACGGACCCCTAGCAAGCTAGAGGTGGGATCAGGTGCCCGGGAGGAGTAAGCATCCCATGTTTGCTAGACGCACCCGCCGTCGATGTTCATGCACGAAAATAAAAACAATATATGAAATACATGCATTGCACTGTCTAAGGTTATATCTATATAGAAAGTGCTATTGCGACCATGTCAGGGAATGTATTCAAAATGAGTTAAAGAAGATCCTGACAATAATCTCAACAGCACTCACAATAGAGCACAAAATTAAGCATCGACGGACCCCTAGCAAGCTAGAGGTGGGATCAGGTGCCCGGGAAGAGTAAGCATCCCCTGTTGGCTAGCCGCACCCGCCGTCGATGTTTAAGCATGAAAATGAAAACAATATCTAAAATTCATGCACTCTCTGACGTTATCTCTATATAGAAAGTGCTATGGCGACAATGTCAGGGAAATATATTCAAAACACTTACTGTCAAACCCCTCGCGGGGAACTTTTTTTACGAGCTCCACACGGCAAAGGGCATAAGTGTGACACAAATGAATTAAAGAAGATCCTGACGATAATCTCAACAGCACTCACAATAGAGCACAAAATTAAGCATCGACGGACCCCTAGCAAGCTAGAGGTGGGATCAGGTGCCCGGGAGGAGTAAGCATCCCCTGTTTGCTAGCCGCACCCGCCGTCGATGTTCATGCACGAAAATAAAAACAATATATGAAATACATGCATTGCACTGTCTAAGGTTATATCTATATAGAAAGTGCTATTGCAACCATGTCAGGGAATTTTTAAAAATGAGTTAAAGAAGATCCTGACAATAATCTCAACAGCACTCACAATAGGGCACAAAATTAAGCATCGACGGACCCCTAGCAAGCTAGAGGTGGGATCAGGTGGCAAAACTAGAAAATCCAGGACATCACACAGAAAATCCAGGACTAGGTTCACAAAAAGGTAAGGACATACTCAACTCTTTTAAATCTATTGATATTCGTATAGTTTCCATACATCACAAATACTTGAAAACAAACTGAAGAAATGTCAAATTGAGCAATTATTCAAAAACAGAAATACTATTTTTGGACCTAAATATCAAAATTGTTAATTGAGAGATCCATACAAGTGTGTATGACAAAAGAGATTTCACATAGTAAATTTCCCCTGGCTTGACGGTGATGTTCCTAGATTACCGTCATATGGTATTTATATTTCACAGCACATCCGGTATGCTAGAGCATGCACTGATGTTTTGAATTTTCATAGTAGAAATTTACAAATTACCAAGAAACTTTTAGGACAAGGTTTTCGCTTTCACAAACTAGAAAAGACTTTCTGGAAATTTTACAAAAATTATTGTCAACTTCTTCTGAAATTCGGACCTATACAGGCAACAGAGTATATTACTTTGGGTATTTCACAACCTGCATTTTATGGTGACATTATTAACAAGATAAGTAGGATCAAAGATAGACAACATCACTATCGAAAATACGTCAGAATCATCAAACGCCTTTTATACCGTTGGTATGATCCTAATGTCACCAGACGGACACTAGGCTTGGTACTTGACCAATCTACAGTCTTGTACAAGCGCATTCTTTAAACTTGCACTTTGACTGACCGTGACGACGGGACTCCATGACGGGCCCTGTCCAAACCTCTTTAGAGAAGACAGGGCCGCGACCACCTGTCCTCTCTGAATGTTAGTCAGACTCCTCGGGTGATAACATACATGAGCTCGCGGCGGCAGTGCACGGATTGTATTACGTACGCCCTCTTTTTATATCCATTTACATATTCATCTGTGTTGCTTGGGCCCCTGCGTTTTGCGGTCATGTTTGTGTGTGGTCATCTGACATTGAGGAGGTTGTTTCTCACCACAATTGTACGTTCTTCGAGACCTCTGGGTAATCGGAAAAGTGGGAGGGTTGTGCGCACGTAATCCAGGATAACCACACCTTCTGCTATTACCGTGGCAGATGGCCGTCCTAAGTCGGCACCGGTTGCCCATTGGTCTCGTTGGTTTATGTGTAGTCCTTTGTGTTTGATGTTTCTGTGTTGTGCGTTGACGTTCCTTGTCCCTTATGCGTCTCTTTCCGTTCTTGTCTGCTTTGTGTTTTTGCATCAGGTGTTTTGGGGGTTTTGCTGTGGTTGCTACAACCTGGTGTTGTTGGAGATCCCCTCCTTTGTTTTATGGAGTTTCAAACAATTTTACGGCACAAAAAATCCAGGACGTACACAAGAAATTCAGGACAAATAATACAAAAAAATCACATCTCGTCAGGACAACTTACATGGTGTGAATACTAAAAAACAATTAGTATAGCCATTGACTTTCTCGGAGTCCGAATTCAGAAATAATAAAGGAATCATCTGCTTGTACACAATTTTGGATATCTCAATTTTCGTATTGCGATGCTTAACGTCACGACACATAATTAAAAACAATGATTTAAATGTGTAACCATATGGCCTCTCCCTCACAATAATTAAGCTAATTAGTTATTCATATTAATTAGTTACATGTATATGGAAATTGCTAACTTGAGTTTGCTATAGTAAAAGGGGAATCATTGTAACTTATTACTTTGACTATAAGATCAAACTTCACATTGAGACATTTAATTCAAGTTTGTAAATTCTGTAATCTCTTTAATTTGATTCCCACGATGCTGAGAACACTGCAGTAATTAGCACACCTGCAAGTACTTTAGCCTTTGTTTTCCGTACGAGTTAGTTGAAAGCTAATTGGAAATCTCCCCGTAAAAGCCATTAAGGTTCTATATTTGGAAGAACCTAATTTCCAAAATGTCTTTTTAATCGAAAACCAATTACTTATTATTTTGTGCAGGTGTAATTAGCAATTTCCAATCGTTCACATATATACTCGGCGCATCGTTTTGCCGACCAGTTCACAGTTTAGTTTAAGTTTGTTTTAGTTAGGTTTAGACTCCGCTCTCGTACTGTCAACATGTAACGTTTTTAATAAACTTAGAACTTTATTCGGACCTCGGTTTATAGTTTTCGAAATGACTATCTAGTACACAACGCGAACTACACCCATAACCTGTAGGTCATAGGCTTACAAATGACAGAATATTTCAATTTCCTTCTAGTTGGTATTGTATAGATTAATTGCACTAAACCTCATGAATGTTTCGTAAGAAAATCTTATACTTACTGTCACGCATTTCTGAAATATTGCAATTGTCTACGAACTTTTTTAACAACCCTCGTATATCCTTGTTCTTCACAACGCAGCTATTTTAAGACCTAGACTTTTCACGTGACCATCTTTGGAAAACCAACTAAAATACCCACATTTCCACGTTACTAGGTACGGATTCACAAGCTTGCCATAATTGGAAGAATTTCTTCATGTTCATTCGATAATAAAGTTTAATTGTTATTTAAAAGTACATCCATTTGTCTTTTTTAAGCACAAACTTATTTTTTGTAGAATATTTTGTCTCGAAATGTAGTTTACATGTACCATAATAATGCATGTATTTCAATTTTGAACCTTCTTTATCGCAAATTGTAAACATGTAAAATATCTATAGATGGTCGTAAATTACTGTTTAACTTAAAATATGACGATGAAATGTTTAGTATTGTTAATGTTGATGCCCCGAACAAAGAATCATGTAAAGTAGAATCTTTTGAAAAAATGAAATACTTTATTACTAGACATTGTGAAATGACGATAATATTCTATGTGGAAACTTTAATTGTAATTTTGAAAATCAAAGAGATAAGAGTGTAGAGAAACTACAAGTTATGAAAAAATTAGATATACATATGATCTTTGGCATAAAATGCATGGAGATCTAAAAGGTTATACGTGGTGTAATGCAGAAGATATACTTTGTAGTCGAATTGATTATGTCTTTGTAAGTAATAATTTTGTGTATGATATGTCTAAAATTGTTTTGAAGAGGATACCAGGAACTCATAGTAACGGACTCAGAATGTCTGATCATATCTGAAAATAGTCGTTGACTCGGATATTGGAAATTTAAAGGTCACGCGCAAAGATCCCTCACTCTTCTCATTTATCTTGTTCACTTGATCCAGTAGATCTATAATGACATCTTTCCAATTTTTCATTCGACGAAATTCCGTCCCGGTTAGCAAATAAAGGGGGTGAAATACGTCCCGTATTAAAATTCAAAAAAGCCTGCCCGGATTACCTCCCGTGGCGATGACGTAAGGTACACCCAAGCCCGCATATACTATGCTGTAACCACTGTATATATACATAGCTTGAAAAGAACGATATATGCGAGTATATATTTCTTTTTTTAATGCATCAAACATCGAATAGCTTTGCGCTAGTTTTGTACATCACATTAACAATAGTTTTGATATCAGAAGTTGATGACTGTGCGGTTAGAAGTTTCCCATAGAAAGTGACTTCACCTGCTTTCAAGATTTGCTACCGCGGCGAAATGTTATGGATTGAATTTTTCGAGCAACCCTTAGTAATGTATATATTTTTGTAAAGGTCTTTCCGAGACGTCGATTTTGAAAATAATTTCAATTAAATCGGACTTAAAACAAAAAAAATTATTTGCAAAAAGAACTTTGATGGCCAAAAAAATTAATTGTGTGTAGATTTATTTCTATGCGTTTAATTGGAGTATTGTGGTCGTGTTTTGTATCAAATGAATTCGAATGAAGTGCTGTAGAAGAAGATGATAAGGAAATGCAAAAGTAATGTTGAAACAAACAATTTGTATCTTTACGGCCGAGTTTGTCGGTGCATCAAAGGTTTGGTGATCGTTTCCGAATAACGGTATAAAAGTTGCCGGCAAAAAGCGTAATGATGAGTGGAGGGTTGGATCATTTAAAAAAATCTTAACTTCGATTTCTAAAACGTTTTCTGACAAATTATTTACTGCAGAATCTTGAAATTTAATGCAGTTGGATACACATCAAGTCTTTGGTATCGGAAAAAAATATATTACTTTAGTTGAAGATTTATTTATTCAAAAATTTATTTTAAAAATATTCAATACCTTCGTACAATGTAATTAGCTTTTTACCATGTTTATTGCGGAAAACTCGGCGAAGAAATAAACATAGCATATAGTCTTGCTGATTTTGTATATTTCATTCGATTATATCTTAGTTAAAAAAAGTTTTTGGGTGTATGAGCATGATAAGAGATGGCTATTTGTCAAATAATTTCATCATGATCTATAAAAATCGATTCTCAAGAAAAATTTATTTTAAATTGATTTTTTCAAACACAAAAACGACTAGACTAGCGGACATCATATAACTTCCAGCATATTTTAGCAGTCATTCGAATTTTAATGTCATGCAGATTTTTTTTCTTCATGATATGGTATTGGTAACTTTGTTTTGTTTTTTTTCTAAAATTCCATCAAGACGAACATTGCCCGAACGTAAAAGCATCTACCGTCTATTTCCCAACAAATGCCTGTCGTGGTCTAGTTTGTTGTTCACACCTTGTACGGGGGTCAAATTTTACGCAATCTATAGGCTTGCCTTATTTGACACGCATGCGATCACTCTGATTTTAATATACAACCTCTATATATGAACTGACGCTTATACCCGGCTAACAAAGGCCATCACTCAATGATAGGTAAAAGTCATACTTGGTAAATTCCGAATACGCTGTAAAGTCGTTTTAGAAGAACAACCCCCAAACCCCCCAAGAAGAAAAAAAAAAGATAAATAAATAAAATATAGAAATAAATAAATCACTAAAACGTATTTGGCACCGATTTGTTTTTATCTATCATTCAAGTAAACAAGATTGGGGAGTTTCATCCCTCACTGCCTTCAGATAGCCTCTAACACTAGCTCGGGTGTACATGACGTCACACAAAGGGGCAGATAATTCAATCGCGCCGCTTCAATGATTAGTCTTTTCAGTTCGATTTACAGGAAAACGGACAGTCAGAAAAATATAATTCTTTTGACATTTCTTCTCTAGTATGAATAAGTAAAATATAATAAAGGTATTTTAGCATTTAAAAACCTTTAGAGGTGACATTTTATGTCCCACACTTACATATTAAAGATTACATTACAGGTGTAAAAAGAATAGTTATATGAGGTTGACCAAAAATCTTACCATAATCCAAAAAAGAAATTGGAACAACTTAAAATCGAACTTAAGAATTTTTCTATCAAATACCCGAAGCAAAACCAAATACAAATGAGTAATAAGCTTAAAAATATTGAAATCGAAATAGAAAAAAAAATGAGGAATCATCATCCGAAGAATTCAATCTAAAGAAGAAAAAAGAATTAGAAAAAGAGCGCAGTGACTTATATGATATTAAATGTTAAGGCGCAAAAATCCGTTCACATGCTCGGTGGATACCGACGGAGAAAAAAAAATACGGGATACTTTTTGATTTAGAAAAGCGACAATCTTCAAATATTATAAAAGAGTTAATAAGAGATGAAGGAAAAAAGTTGGAAAGGATTGCGATATATTAAGAGAAATGTGTACTTTCTACGAAATCTTATATACAACCACGATTGTAGACGATAAAGAAATCAACACATATCTATCGCAAATAGAGGTTAATAAGATAATTTCCTCAGACAGTTCAGAGGCCGTAAACTCTTTAAAGACTAACAAGTCGCCCGGTTTGGACGGGATCCCAGCGGAATTCTGTAAGATCTTCTGGGATGATATAGGAAACATTTTTTTTTTGATTCGTTAAAATTTAGTTTTCATTCAAAGGAAGTGTACCCATCACAAAGAACTTTAATTATAAATCTTGTTTATAAGAAAGGTGATAAGAACAACATAAAAAACTTCAGATCTTCAAGTCTCACTAATGTTGATTATAAAATAATTGCTGTAATATTTGCCAATAGATAATAGATCAGATAATAAGAAGCATTAAAAACTGTAAAAGAATTTTGTAAACATGCGGGAAGTAAGATAGATATATCTAAAACAGAGTGTATATTATTTGGATCCCTGAAAGGTCAATATGATAATTTTTTTTTGAAGTAAAAATATGTCAATAATCAATGAAGTGTTTAGGAATATACATCGGTCATGACAAAGAAGAATGTTATGTGAAAAAATTGGATGAATGTATATAACGAAATGGAAAAGTTGTTTGAAAGTTGGAAAAGAAGAAAATTAACTATCCTTGGAAAAAGTTGCATCGTTAATAATTTAGCAATTTCTAAATTAAAATATATAGCATCTATATTGCAGTTGCCAAAACAAGATTATATTAAAAATGTGACAAAATTAAGTATGAATTTTGTATGGAATAAATGGGAGCGAGCCAAACGTAATACAACTAGAAAGGTTACTTGTTGCTGAAGCAACAAGAGTGTCTTCCTCCTACACTACAGGGTTCAGGGATCAAACTCCAAGATGCTAAAACAGTCACGATAATGCTGCAAAATACGCACCTTGGGACTTTTTTCACTTTCATTTAAGGTACTGTAAATAAAATCGATGGCAAAATTGGCATTGGAGGAATGATGCTCGGATTTTAACCTCTTTAAATTTCGTTATCAATTTTGGATGAAATAACAAAATATCCGAAAAAGTAAAACAACATACGTGTATATGATATCAAATTGGAATAGGACCACAACAAAGAGACGTAATTATTACTTTTCAAACATCAAGTCACAACTGCTCATCACTGCAACAAGAAATAAATGTAAATAATAATATTAATACGTAAGTGATACAAAGTAACAAAAATGACGCACAAACACATAAATACAAAATAAAACCATGAAATGAGGAATATCAATGTGCTCGGTCATCAACTTCATGTCAGCGAATGGTATTGAAATCCGGATACATTTACCTAACCACCCCAGTTACCCGGTACATAATTCTCTTCAGAAGCACCTTCTCACTCTAATTTGTCATCACAAACAAAGCAAAATATTCTTCATGTAAAATGACACACTTTTCGTATCTTGAGCACTGTGCCCCTGGATATAAAACCTCATTTTCCTGAATTTCATTTATTGATATACAGAATTGTCAAAAACGTGGGACATGTAGCACCATATCCCACCAATCTTGGGACGTCTTTCGGTACATTTTAGACATAATAACTTTCACACTTCTTGGCCATATTTCATTGTTTGTATTATCACTGACGAGGGTTCAGTATCCGAAACGTGTATGCTGCAAATTTATCTGCTCTTAAATGATGCTATTGAATTTGAATATGTTTAACATTGAAGAACACTGATGAAGGTTTAGTACCCAAACTTTGACATGCCTGGTCCATGCTGCAAATGCATCTGTACTTAATAATGTCGAAGGGTTCCAACTCTATACCTTCTTGAAGAAAATTCCAAACCAATTTCCATGCACCAGACACGTGTTTCGAATATTAAATTCTCATCAGTGATGCTTAAATGATGTTATTGAATATTAAGACGTTTAACATGCACCTACAGTATATGTTTCGTTCTGTGTTGGGATCAATATTTATAAAATTGTTCCTTTTCCTATTGAAATTCAATATGACAAAAGACACGTTTGACCCAAATATAACCAATATTATGCAAAAAGTGTAACTTCAGATGTTGATTTGATCCTAAATACATGTCACCTTTATGAAAACATAATTCTCGAAAGATCCATTTTCAAAGTTTTCTTCAGGGTCAATTTTATGCCTAAAAGTATCAGCTACGGTATTTTTCACTCATTTTTAAAAGGATAAGGAGGATATTCCCAATGTTACAATATTGCATTGGTTATTGTATTTTCATGCATGTTTACCACAAAATCCTGTTAACTATTCAAAGGCACTTTTATGATGTCGCTTTTTTTTTCATTTTTGTTGACATGGCAGTCTGACGTCCCGTTCTTCCATTTGTGACTAATGTATTCACAATTCCCATGTTACATTTATATATACATGGTGTTGACGCTTCAGTGACAAATATGGATAATGACCATATCCATGTATATAGCACAAAATCAATAATTCAGAAAATCAGGAACCGAAGGCATACAAAATCAGGATAAAACAGGAAGGAAAGCAAACAAACAAAAACCTCCACCACATGAAAAGAAGCGAACCCCGATATGGGGGTGAGACCAGGCCCCAGGCCCTCCGTTGCGAAAAAGGACAACTCAGACAGAAGATTCACGGTTTATTCTATAAGAATATCCGTAAAGGCTACAAAGAACAGAAAAACATTACTAAGAAACAGTTCACGTCATATATTTACCATGTAAAATCATTCAAAAATATCTGTTGAACAATGTATACCTTAGAAAAATACTTTGGTAGCACCACTTATAAATAATTTGGTTTGACAACGAATAAAATGCTGAGATTCAATGTAAAATGAAAATGGATCATATTACACAAAGGAGCGAGTAAACAACGCGACTAGAATCAACGATTGCACTATGTAATAGAAAGAATACTTAAACATGGATTTATGAGATGATTGTGAGATATCTATAATGTGTTATTAGATAGTATTTATAAAAATTCTTACACTGTGGACGCCGTACGATGACAAAATAGTCGGGTGACAGACCCGGCGTGGTCTTGCTTATCAAGATGGAAAGTGACACAAAACATACGAAAAGAAAACCCATGACGGTTACAAAAATCCGGAAGTTCCATTACACTCACCGTCTGATATCATAAGATATCACTTATCAAAACAAAAATTCAAGGGTGTTACAGTTGAGTAAAAATGCACCCGATATTCATACAAATTTTTCAATTCAAAATGATTTTCTAGAAAAGAAATCATTTGAATTAAAACATAAATTCTCTTAGCTAATTAAATAAAATCGTTCATTACTAGCAAAATGAGATGCAATAACCAACAGATTTAACAATGACTAGATTTCTAGAAAATATAAGAATGCGGAAAGTCTTCAATGCCTATCATTTAGATTCAGAAACAAATGTTACAACCTTTATATTGATAACAAACTAATCTAATAATAACACAAGTTCGCTGATAGGGCGCGTGTATCGACAAATTTTCCCGTTCACGGAGAGACAGACATCAACTTTCCTTACTAGGCCATCCTTGCTGGGGAAAACTTTCTCCACAATTGCCAAGGGCCACTGACTACGCGGTGCTTCGGGGTCTCGAAATAGGACAATATCCCCTTCCTTCATATTGCGATGCTCTGCGGTTCACTTGCGTTTTTCCTGGAGCGTTTGCAAGTATCTCTCTCTCCACATTTTCCAAAACATATCTGAGAGAACCTGAACTTGTCTCCAATGCTTCCTGTAGATATTTCTTACATCCATGTCTATTAGAGTTGGTGCATCTCCAGTGTTTGGTCGAGGATCATGGATGGACTCAATGCAATCGGTACGTCCGAATCGCAGGAAATCGGTGCTATCAGCCTTGAATTCATAATTGCGGTTACTTCAGCCATTAAAGTTACCAGTACTTCGTGCGTTAGATTCTTTCCTTTTGGTCCGAGAGGTACGGCATTAAGTATGTTGCGAGTAAGACCTATCATGCGCTCCCACACTCCACCCATGTGAGATGAGTGTGGCGCATTAAAAATCCAAGTAATACGGGATTTACTAAGGTAATCTTTTACCGCTCCAGCCTGCAAGTCAATTTTTAGGTCTTCTATCGCTCCTACGAAATTGCTTCCCCTATCGGAGCGGAATTCTTTTACGTTTCCTCTAAGTGCAACTAAGCGTCGAACCGAATTGATGAAAGAAGAGCTTGTCATAGATTCGATGACTTCGATATGGATAACTCTAGTGACCAGGCAAGTGAATATAGTTGCCCATCGTTTTGATTCTGTCATTCCTCCTCGTGTTTTGCACGAGACGACTGACCATGGTCCAAAGGCGTCAACACCTACTGAGCTAAATGGGGGTGCAGGTGTCAAACGATCAACGGGAAGATCGCCATCCTTTGTATTTCTGGTTTCCTACGCAACCTTCGACATACGAAGCAGTTGTTGATTAGAGATGATATCATTCGCTTCGCTCCTACTATCCAAAACCCGTTATTCCTGATAGCACCTTCAGTTATGAGACGACCTTGATGCGCGACTTTCTCGTGAAAATGTCGGGTAATAAGCTTTGTGACGTGCATGTCCTTCGAGAGAATGATCGGATTGCGTTGTTTAATCGGTAGAGCTCCTTGGTTTAACCTACCACCGACCCTGAGTATTCCTTGTTCATCCAAATAAGGTGATAAAGACGCAATGGTGCTGCTTTTATCGACCGCAGATCATTGCTGTAGCGAGCAAATATCTTCGGCAAAGTGTTGGCGCTGAGCTAGGCATAGCAAGAAATTTTCAGTGTCCTGTCGGATACTCAAGTCATTGATTGCTTTTTGACATTTTCGACGGCGCATACATGATTTTAGCACGAGCATCGCAGAGACGAGCTTTGACCAGCTTGAGAATTTCGCAGATTTCTCATTTACTACATGATCCACTGAGGCCTTAGTGGCATAAACTTCTACTCGTATTTCCTTGTCCGCATCAGGGACTACTAAAGGATAGTCCTCCATTTCGTTAGTAGAGTTATTTAAGACTTCCGGAGCCTTTAGCCACTTTTCATGTAGAAGCTCGGCGGTTTATAGGCCTCTAGTTACGTGATCTGCAGGGTTCTCTTTTGTAGAAACGTATGACCATTGGGACGGTTGCGATATCGAGAGAATACGATCTTCCCGGTTGCTTACGTAATTGTAAAATCGACGCTGTTTATTGTGTATGTATCCAAGTACGACACGGCTATCTGAGTAGTACTGTACATTAGTCACAGGATGATGATGACTTTGAGTGACCGTTTTTCCGACTTCGGTTGCGAGAACTGCTGCGCATAGCTCCAGTCGTGGAATGGTGTGTCCATGTGAGGGAGCAAGTTTTACTTTCCCAAATACGAAGGAGCAGTGCGACGAACCCTCGTGTTTGACCTTTAAATAAGCAACAGCTGAAAATGTGGATTTCCACACCCTATGTTACACTTAAATAATTCGAAGCATATGTTCTCGGAATCACGAGAGTTTCCAATGACTGAATACTTGTCCTCCAAAGTTCCCATCGATCAATATATTTCGCATCTAATGCTTGATCCCAGTCGGAGATAGCAGCGATCTCGCGAAGAATGATCTTTCCTTCTAGGAGCATTGGGGCAACGAATCCAAGCGGATCATAAATACTGTGGAGAAGTGAAAGAAAACCCCTTCTTGTGTGCGGTTTATTTTGTAACTGAATGTCGAATACGAAGCTATCCTTGTCCATATCCCATGACATTCCAAGACTTTGATGAATCGGAAGTGCATCGACGTCCAAGTTGATAGACTTGACCTCCTTCCCTAAATCCTCCATTTGAAATGACTGCATAACATCCGGACTGTTCGAAACGATCTTGTGCAGTCTCAGGTTTCCTTCTTTCTCGAGAGTTTTCTGTGTCCTTTTCATCAATTCAATTGCCTCCTCCTTAGTAGGCAAGGATGTGAACGCGTCGTCAACATAGAAGTTTGAGTTGACGAATCCCCTTACATCCGTTTCCGCGGATAAAACACTCTTGCGCAGCCCATACGTCGCCACTGCTGGAGATGGGCTGTTTCCAAACACGTGAGCGCACATGCGGTAGTCTATGAGCTCATTCTCAGTGTTATTATCCTTGTACCAAAGGAAACGTAGATTATCACGATGTTCCTCCTTTACCAAGAACGAGTAGAACATTTGTTCTATGTCCCCTGATATAGCGCACTCATTCTTCCGAAAACGCATGAGTATTCCAACAAGGCTGTTAGTTAGGTTCGGTCCTGACATTAGCACCTTGTTTAACGAAACACCTTGGTATGTTGCAGACGAGTCGATGACACCTCGGATTTTGTCTGGTTTCCTCGAATGGTACACCCCGAATATTGGGAGATACCATACTTCTTTTCCATGCGGTAAGTCCGGCGCGACTTCTGCTGCTCCATAGTCAATAACCTTCTGCATGAACTCAACGAAATGATCGTGTTTTACGCGGTCTCTTCTCAGGCTGACATCCAAAATTTTTGCACGCTTTAATGCAACGGGTTTATTGTTTGGCATAGCCTCTCTCGGTGAGCGGAAAGGTAATGGCGCCATCCAGTTACCTTGTTCATTCCTGACACATTGGGTGTCCATTTTTTTCAGGAACTCTCTATCCTCGGTAGAGAGTCCGGGCTCATTATCGTCTAGCTTCCTTACGAACAAGTCATCCTCCTGGATGTTTAGGTCATTGTTGCAAGGCTCAAATATTGACCCTCTACCATCCCGAAATACGTTGGTCTTGAAACTTCCCACTGTTGCAGGTGTATGCCTCTTATCTAAGCAAACTTCACCAACGATCACCCATCCTAGGCACAGCTTTTAAGCGAATGGAGTTTCCATCGGTCCTATTATTTGCTCTTGTACGTAGTGAGCTCGCAATAAATCTCGCCCGATGAGTAATCCAATATAAGATGATGGGTTATATTCTGGGATGTGTTTTGCAATCGGTTTAAGATGCGGATAAAAGTGTGCTATTTGTGGAGTTGGTATCTCTGAATTGTCAGTAGGCATATCGCTGCATTCGATTATATTCGGAAGTTCCAAGCAAGCTGTCTTGTCAAGAGATTCTATGTAGAAGTTATGAGCCCTTCGACCCATGGCTTTGAACTTTCCCGAGCATGATTTAAGGGTATAACTTATCTCCTCTCCCTCCACTTCTAAGTCATCCAGGAGCTGGCTACTAGCAAGTGTTTTGTTACAATGCTCGTCTAGCATCGCATAAGTAACAACAGAAGATAGTGGCTTCCCTTTTGGATATATCCGTACTAGCACAGTTTTAGAGCATGATCTGCCTTTTAAGCCTTCGCCGCAGATTTCGGTACAGTATGCTTTCAAAGGTTTTGTTTCCTCCCCGCCGTGCAAATCCGCGGGAGAGCTATCGCCAAGATTGTTGTTCCCAACACTAGGAGAGCCTTGCACATGCTGCTCGTGCATAGAAGAAAGGAGGGGATCTCCAACAACACTAGGTTGCAGCACCCACAGCAAAATCCCAAAACACCCATGCAAAAAACACAGAACAGATACCCACAGAAAGAGACGCAAAAGGGACAAGGAACACCAACTCACAACATAGAAACATGAAACACAAAAGACTACACATAAACCAACGAGACCAATGGGCAACCGGTGCCGACTTAGGACGGCCATCTGCCACGTAAATAGCAGACGGTGTGGTTATCCTGGATTACGTGCGCACAACCCTCCCACTATTCCGATTTCCCAGAGGTCTCGAAGAACGCACAATTATGGTGTAAAACAACCTCCTCACTGTTAGGTGACCACACACAAACAAGACCGTAAAACACAGGGGTCCAAGCAACACAGATGAATATGTAAATGGATATAAAAAGAGGACGTGCGTAATACAGTCCGTGCTCTGCCGGCTGTAGCGAGCTCATATATGTTATCACCCGAGGAGTCCGACTGACATTCAGAGAGGACAGGTGGTCGGGGCCCTGTCTTCTCTAAAGAGGTTTGGACAGGGCCCGTCATGGAGTCCCGTCGTCACAGTCAGTCAGAGTGCAAGTCTTAAGAATGCGCTCGTACAAGACTGTATATTGGTCAAGTACCAAGCTTAGTGTCCGTCTGGTGACATTAGGATCATATCCACGGTATAAAAGGCGTTTGATGACTCTGACGCATTTTCATGTCGAGTACTTTGACACTCTCCGCACTTGATATTTTGTTTACATTTCCTCTTCACGTGATCGAGTGAACAACAACGGAATCATAATCTATTTTGTGTTAAAAACAGCTTTCTCTCCTCTATGCTCATCTTCCTAAAGGCCTTGCAGTCCTCGAGTTTATGGGATTCGCAATGAGGATGTAGCAGGGAAGGAACCTTTCTATGAGCCGGAGGTTAGAGCTCCTGGTTTTCTGGTTGCAATTGCGTTTTCCTTGATATAGCATGGCGTCCTGTATTCTGCTGAGGTACAGGGGGTGACCTCTGCCATGATCCTTGAACATCAAGGGAAAAACTGGGATCGTTCAAGGTTGAGGTTATTTCCCGGATGAACGAAACGAAATACGAAAATGGGGAAAATAAAACTCCCTTGTCCCTTTTATACTTTGAATCTCTCTCTATTCATTTGTTCTGCAAATTTGTTGGTAGTTTGCTGATGATTGGATTGACACCTCCTGACGTGTCATAATATGCGAATAGCGCTGTGTATTTTGGATTTTGTTTGAAAGATTCAATTTCAGCAAGCAAGTCATGAAGCTCATACAATTTCGTTTTGTCCTTCGGTAAAGTAATGCGCGGAAGGTTCTTAACCTTATTTCGGAAAGTTAAGTCGACCAGTTCAGGGGCTCCAAATCTCTCGTCCAATCTACCCATATCTTCAATAATGCTGATTCAGAAGTATTCGGATTGGCTCTCCTTATACAGTACGTCCATCGCTATCTTTGTCACTTTGTCTGATAGGATACGATAGGATACGATCTGATAGAGTCTGATGCGCGATGCGTGATGTCTGATGTCTGATGCGCGATGTCTGATGTCTGATGCACGATGTCTGATGTCTGATGCACGATGTCTGATGTCTGATGCGCGATGTCTGATGTCTGATGCACGATGTCTGATGTCTGTTGCACGATGTCTGATACGATTGAATCCTATCGTATCAGAAATCCTAACAGACATCGTATCAGACAAATTTTGTCAGACATCGTATCAGACAAATTTTATCAGGCAAAGCGAATCCTATATATCCTCTCGTATCGCGCAAGAATTCAGGAAAAAAAAGTTTCAATAACTTTACTTTAATTAGTTTTCGAGTAAAATTAATTTACCGATTTTAAAATAAAAAAAATATATGTTAAATGATCGTGGTCGAACGGGAGTTCGGTGTGCAGATTTGTAGAGTCGGTGTTAGAAATAAGCTTATTTGAGATATGTGTCAGAATTTAAAATTTTTGCGACATGACACTAGTCTAAACATGGATTTGAAAAGACATCGCAAGCTGGATGTCGGTAGAAACCCGAATTTCCTCGGACACGAACATTTGCGATCGCCCGCGCTTTATTAGAAACACCTTATGATAGATTCGTTTTCCAGAATCATGAACATATATTGAGAATTTCGGGAAATTCATCAAGACACAGAGGGAAGAGATTCAATGATTCAGATACATATTTTAGATTGTTTTTTGAAGGTGTTTGCTGCTCCTTCAACAATGGAGGGAACTCCAAAACTATGAATACGAGTCACACCTGATCTTGCAAATAACATAATTTTGTTAAATATAATTAATTGTGGAGACATCTCCACAAACTCTACAGTATATAGTTCTATATTAGAAAAAAATGTTCATCTTTTCTTCATTACGGCTTAATGTAATACAATTGCATGACCATGTTGACCATAAAATAAATTCGAGGTATCCTGCCAGCAGCTAGGTTAGCTCAGTCGGTCAGACCGTTGGACATGTCAGCAAAATAGATCGAGGGTCTCGGCTGGGATTAATTCCAAGACCGGTTTCATTTTCCATTATGACGGTTTGGTATCGTGCCCGGTTAGCTCAGTCGATAAGAGCGTCTGCTCCGATAGCAGGATTTAATAGTAAGCTCTCGGGTTATACCGGCCACATATATATTCTCCATTCTGCTTGTCACATGGTACCATTCTGCTTGTCACAGTATAGAGTTGCTTCTGGGTTAGCTAGGTTACCTATGGGGGAGAACTAGACGGATTCAATTGTCTCTCATTATGTGTCTCATAGTTTCCAGTAAACAATTGCAACTGGGGAAACCTCTAATTTTTGCAGGGTGTGTGTGACAGAGCCCTATAGCCCATTCTGTGAGAGTGTCCAGCTAGGAGCACTCAAAAATTTTCATTGCATATTAGGTATCGACTATCATGGCACGGCCAGGGGCTTAGAGTGACTGTTAGTATATAGCAAAATATTTTGGGTTCCATCTGTCTTTTAGCTGCAAAGTCATAGACCATTTTCATATTACCCTTAAGCCCCCTTCACATTTTCACAGATGGGGCCGTAATAGCTGCGGATCCAGAGATTTTTTTACATCCGTAGCTATCCGAACCTATCCGTAGTTCGATCCAGCACTAGTCTTGATGAGTCGTATAGTAGCTTTCCTTATTGGTAATCTGTAGCAATCAGGGATGAGACACAAAATTTTTTAGCATATTCATATTTTCTACAACTCTATACGTAACGATTAATTTGTCGTAGCGGAGTCGAAGGGGAGTCTTAGCAACCCGTAGTGAAGTCTTAGCTATCAGTAGGGGAGTGGTAGCAACTGTAGCACATCTGTAGCAATCCAGGACAATTTTTTTATTAAAATAGCTCTACGACTCTCCTACGGATTGCTAGGACTCACCTATGCTACTGATAGCCTCGGGACTCACCTATGGATTGCTACGGATAGCCTTGGCTACGGATTCTGTGTTTTGTTAATTTCAAATCTATCGGTATATTCTGTGCATTTTTCGGTCAATCTATATGAGTTAATACAACAACTAATAAATTTCAGTTAATAATAGAAAGACATGTAAAACCCAAATACTGTTATAAAACAAGTCAGACCAGACCACCTATTCATATCTATCCATATACATGTCTTCGCAATCCTTATCAATCGGTACGCGTGTCACAGCAATCCCTAGCAATCGGGATAGTATCTGTAGTTATCCTTAGCTATTCTTAATCGATTTGTATCAACCCGTACCAATCCGTAGCAATCTGTACTGTCGTCATAGGTTCATCGAACATTTTGCGTCTCAACTCGCCATGGATAGATCATCTTTTTTGGAGTCGTAGCTTGAGTTATGAAAGTGTAAAGGGGCTTTAAGTCTTGCATTTTAGACACTCCAGGACCAGACATCACAACTTTTGACGTTATTTCTAATTATTACGTCATAGATCTGTTTCGACATCACAGTCCAAAGTTATGTCAAATGTTGTCATGTTGGGTCTTGGTCTGTATACAAAATACAAGTCTACTGGGGTAATTTCATGAATTTGAAAATTGTCTAATTAATGACCAGAAATTTCATCAGATTATTATCTATCGTTTGATTACGCTATGACATTTACTGTGTTACAAAATTAATTGAAACAAATTTCATGTAAAAAGTTTGACCAACAGAGTGACCTTGGAGGTAACATATATAATTTAGTTTAAACATATTTATTCAAATACATGTATATGCAAAATTATATAAAAATGAACAATGCATATGATGAACGTAAGTGGGATTGAAAAAAAAGCTTTGAGTGTTGACTTCATATGAACTAATATGTACTTCAAGTTAACTGACTGAATCACAGTTAATACAGTCTTTTATTTCACTTTGAAACACAGAAACAGTATGAAAAGGATTAAATTGCTGCCTGCATGCATGCTTATTCAAGTATGCCAACTTGCTATTACGACATTTTCAAATTTTAACTTGCATAAAAATAAAGGTCTTATCAAAGTAATATATTAATGTATAATAAAGCCATATAGTTGAAGTTTTTCAAATAAATGTAACAGTGAGTACAAATTTTAAAATAGCTGATATACAGTATGGTTCATGAAAAAAAAGGTTCAAGTAAATAGGAGATCCCAAGCTATATACAGCTTCATTTTGTATATGGCGATGATTTTGTTGATTGGCAAATATTGATATATTCATGCAGCATCAAACACCTGTGGCCTGGAGACAAGTGTAGTTTTTCTTGATTTTCAGATGTGCCTCATGTAATGTGGAGTTCCTTTCTTGAATAGCTAAGCACCCCTGAAAAATGATGGAAATTAACGTACAACTGATTCAATGTAGAAAAACATAGACAAAGAAAATGCATTTGTGAAACACTCCCCCCCCTACACTCCCCCCCACCCCCCACCCCACCCCACCCCAACCCCCTGAGCTGGCATTATCATTAATGTATCAGAATATCAAACATCTAAATCAAGAGAGATACATGTAATGATGTATTGCGTCAAAGCAAAAATATTTATATCTATTTACCTTCTCCCATGATAGTTGTTAACATATTGATATTGCAGGTCCATCTGTCATTGTCTGTTGATCTAAAAATTTCATAACATATAATCATCACATAAAATCATCATATTATGTAATTCGAAGATGTTTAACATGTTAATGAATTTCATGGTAGTGTATCACATGATACTAGGGCTTAGACTTTAATCCGATTCATCGCGATATTTTTTTTTTGCGATCCAAGTATCAATACATCCCGACGATACCTAAGTTAAAATTTACAACAACAAAAAATGTGTTTGAATTTTCCGTATTTTCAAGTACTCAAGTTTAAATCCAACTTTCTTCAGTTTACATATAGATATAATGGCAAAATGGACAGAACTTTGATTTTTAATACCAATTTTTTATGACTTCTTATTATTTTAAGGCAATAGGGGTATAATACTCAGAGTTCTGGTTGTTTTAATAACAGAAAAATTAAATACCACAAAGTTGGCCGAAGAGGCTCGACTCAGGCAATGTTCCGGACCAAATATTTTCATGGCGAGTTGAATGAAAGATGAAAAAAATATCAAATATCTAAAAATATGTAGGATATGAATTAAGGTACATAATTTCTAGCTTTTTTCACCATATTGTTATTATACCCCTAATACCTTAGATTATTTTGTTTTTCACTTATTCTAGACAATTAACAAAACCATTTATCTATTTTTTCATCTTCATTCTAGCCAGAATTCTAGTGTTGAACGAATAAAACATGTTGCATATAAAAACTTCTTATATGCATATAAATACGATCAAATAGCTTTTTGAGCGGGTTTGATTAATCAACTTAGTATTGCGATACGTATCGTATCAGATATCAGGTATCATGATATGTATCTGATCAGCTTGGTGCAGTATCGTCCCAGCCCTCCATGATACGCTAATAATCTAGCTCATGGAAGTGTTCTCTGAATACATCTCTATTCCAGAAAAGATTACAATCATATAAATGATAATGATGCTCATATGATTAGTTAAATAGTTTCATATAAAGTTGATTTACCTTGTTGAAGGCTATGCCCGTGCAAGAGATTATTTGCATATCATGTAATACACTACCGTGAATTTATATCTCTCTACAATACACAGATACAATTACGTTAACATATAGTCCCGGATAAAAATCTGGCACAACTTAGGCCACATGCAATTAAAAAATTGTTTGTTTCCCCTCCCCCTGTGTCTGTTTTTTCCTTTTCTTTTTTTTTTGCTGCCAGAACTACATGTATCAAAATTTGGGGGGATATTTACAAGAGAGACATAATTATCAATGAACCAATAAAACTTATTTTATGACAGACGGTTCAAAGCCAACAGGAATGGGAAGATGGGGGGGAGGGGTTGGGGGGTTACGGCAAGAAATCTCATAATAATGTAGGAATGAGAAAGCTACTGAGTTGATTTACAATTCTATTTGGATAGAATATTGTAATGTTGAAACTGAAAATGGACACGCGCGCATGGCCGCGATTCGATTTCTTGACCAAAAAAAAAAAAAAATTTTTGGCTATAAAAAAATCTGACTCGGCAGCGTTTTTCCGGACCCGGTTGGGGCGAGGGGAAACAAACATTTTTTTTTATTATTTATTATTAACAACCATTCATTGCAACAAGGATCAACTCGGATCTCAATTCGGAAATCATAATTTCCTATGAATTTTAACAGTTTTACTTACCCATCAAGTACTTTCTAGAGACAGTCTCACTTGTGAAATGGTACAATATCAGGGATCCATACGAGGCTTTATATTATAGCTGAAAACAAATAGTGGAATATTAACCCATATATTAGATTGAACAAAGAACGTAAAATATTTTCATTCTTAATTGCTAAATCTTTTTTGGATAGAATATTGATAAATTACCCGAGTTTCGAGATCTTGTTACAGACCGGTATTACTCGACTTTTACATGCAAAATAAGCATGATATAAAATCAACTTCGAATATAGCTTTTGGAACTCTCAAATTGTATTTTCTAGTATAAAAGAGGAGTTCCAATTGCCCAATATGCGAGCAATTCTATGATGTAATAATAAATTTTGAATTGGAATTTGTAATAAAAAATACCTGGAGATATCTTGCATTTCTTTATATAAAGTGCCTTGTACATATTGTGGCAGATCCGGGTGTATCGGCCCGGATAGCTCAGTGATTAGAGTGCTTGCCTGCAGGTACAGAGGTCCTGGGTTCGAACCCCGGTCTGGGCACATCTTTTCCTACCCTACTACATTTGGTGCCGTGAGACTCCGGAAGAGGTAGAACCAGGGCTGTTGTGTTGTTGTGAGGTTGAGGAAACTTCAAAATTTGATGGGTGGAGGAGTGGGGCAGAGCTGGGTGTATCGGCCCAGATAGCTCAGTGGTTAGAGTGCTTGCCTGCAGGTATAGAGGTCCCGGGTTCGAACCCCGGTCTGGCACATCTTTTCCTACACTAGGACAATATATTTTAAATTATGTTGAAACTTAACCCTAAAATGCAAATTTTGTAAAGTTGTTATTCAACTGTATCTAAAAGCTCGATATGTAGACACTGTCATACCGTGCATCGTACCATCATCAATAGCCGTGGTGAATCGTTGCAGCCATACTGTATATATTGTGTTATGTTGGAAAGCCAGTTCGTGTCATGTTATATCTTTCTACTATCTCGTATTTACAAGAAAAGTTTCTCGTAGTAACAAGAAAAGTTTCTCGTAGTTACTAGAAAAGTTTCTTGTAATTACGAAAAAAGTTTCTCGTGGTAACGAAAAAAGTTTCTCGTAGTTATGAAAAAAGATTCTCGTAGTTACGAGAAAAGTTTCTAGTAGTTACGAAAAAAGATTCTCCTAGTGTACGAGAAAAAAATTCTCTTAGTAGCTACGAGATTTGTTTCTCATAACTACAAAATAGTAAAAAAAAATATAACATGGCACGAACTGGCTTCCGGAGTTATGTAATATCTATGAATTTTCATGAATACATGGGGCCCATATAGTTAGAATGAGAATATATGACTGAAAGAATTCTGAAGCAAATTATATTAGGATTTGAACACTGACCATATTAAAGTACTACCCGATTCACCTCGCTTTTTGCATTCAAAGATTTAAAATGCTATATATCATACATGTATATACAACAAAATGTAAGTAGCATCCCACCTTAGTACGACGAGACCGAGGCAGTGAAATTTGCATGTAAAAATTAAATGGTTGCAGTCTGTATTTGGGATCTCAAAACCTATGTATAATGTTAAGCAGTAAGTAGAATTTGTATCACATGATAAGTAGAAAATGAGATCCATCAAGTGGTGCCAATATATATAATTTCAAATAATGTCAAATTAAAAAAAAAACTGCATAGTAAAGTGTTTGCAAGTACCCGGCCCGGGACTCTAACACCGGCCATTCACTACGCAGTCCAGCATGTTACCGAATGAGCTAAAGGGACATCCCCATAGCTAAGTTATTACACATACTGAACTATAGGTAACAGGTGAATTCGGACTATGGAACACTCGGACCGTGGAACACTTGGTCCTTTATAGGTCCACTCGGCCCGTAAATGTAGGTCCGCTCGGCCCGTAAACTTAGATAACTTGGACCTACAATATAATATTTATGAAAGCTCATATATCTCTTTGTTTCTATGTATGTAAACTTAAAATATTTTGAGATCTATGTTTATGAAAGGAAGACAAGAGAGATTTTTTTTTAAGAATATAGGAAAAATACGATTCCAAACGCATATATGTTTTACTTGATGATATGTCAAAGTAATTTATCTCGCCCATGTTTTATTGATTTATTGATTTAATTATAGAAACCCAGACACTTAGAGTACGAATTTTGTATATTTTGTATATACGGTATCTATATTTATTTCTTGTGACTGAAGTTTATTGTAACTCTGAAGAAAGATCATAGAGCTAGGTCTCAAGACACAAGTAAAAACATCAATCTGTTGAACAAAAAAAAAAAAAAAACAATTTACCTTCTGTTAGTTAATATGTTTACGGGCTGAGTGGACCTGTATCTACGGGCCTGAGTGGGCCTACTACGGGCCGAGTGTTCCACGGTCCAAGTTGCCCGTGATTCGAACTATATTGGCGATACCTGTACTACCGGAACCACTAAACAGAAAGAAATTGACTTACCATTATTAACATATTGTTGGAAGTACAATGTATTTTCCTTTTATCTGCTTGCTGATGTCCTTGATGACCTGATCATTTTGTAACTTCGTTTGAACTGTGTTGCGAATGGTCAATGGCCAAGTCTTAGGCTAAGATATGGGTCAAATTCTCGTTCGTTTTGTGCCCTTGTCTACCGATACTTTAAAATTTCAAGAGATCGTTGAACCCTCATATGGATCTTTGTCAATATGGGTAACAGGCAGCTTCCTTTATTTGGTTTTAAACCCTTTTAGTGCTATGCGATTTTCATGTTTTCTTCGAGCGGCATTGAAACCGAAAGTACCGGCAGTTTACATCAAATAGTGAATCCGACAAATCTTGGATTTAAAAAAATCTGAATTCATGTGAATATTGCGTGATAGAAAAAAAAATGATAAATTTAAATGTTGCAATCATATCCTTCGAACCAATTTAGTCTTTGTGTTGACCCCATTCAGGATCAGACGTTGGCAAGGGGGGGGGGGGTCACTGCGGAACGCCGGATCGCACAGAGGTTGTTAGTAAAGAGATGGTTTTAAGATTTCATAGATACTATCAAGAGCGAGGTTGAATTTCCTTTTATTGAGACAACCAAGATTTAATCTTATTTTACAAACATAACAATGTAGTAGGATGCGTGATATACGATAAACATGTCTGATTAATTAGATTCTGATAGAGCTAGGGTGTCTGATGAAGTTTGATACGATGTCTGATAGAGTGTCTGATACGATGTCTGATAGAGTGTCTGATACGATGTCTGATAGAGTGTCTGATATGATACGATAGGATGTCTGATGTACGATGTCTGATGTACGATGCGCGAAGTCTGATGTACGATGTCTGATGTCTGATGCGCGATGTCTGATGTCTGATGCGCGATGTCTGATGTACGATGTGCGATGTCTGATGTCTGATGTCTGATGCGCGATGTCTGATAGGATAGGATACGATAGACAAAGATAGCGATGGACGTACTGTACTCGTAGCTTGTTTCACTGATTCGGGGCAAAGCCATCTGAGCAAGAGCTGTATCTCTTCATGAGCTGTGACCCTTGCATCCTCAATTACATTTTTGAATGTGCCCTTCCATACGAAATAGGTTGAAGGATCATCATTGAAATTCTGCATCCGCTGTAATATTAGGTCCTTTCGAAGCAGGAAATTGGTCAAGTCCTGTGCGCCTTGACTTGCTGGTTTTTGTATGCTCATTAATGGCGGAGCTTGATACAGAGGGTGTGCTCCATAAGCAGTTTGTCCATAGACATTGCCTTGAGGTCCCAATGCCGCAGGTGTGCAAACTGGGGCATTGTTTACGACAGTGGGGAATGTTATACTACTTGGAATTTGTGTGATAGTGGGTTTGGCAATGGAAAACGGTTCCGCGTCCGGATTCAAACCTCTGTCCATTCCAGCAACATAATCCCTAGATTTTTCATACGATGTTGTGGTTTGTAAGTTGATGTCTGGATTGTCATCTTCCAGTTGGTCCATGCTGAGTTCTGCTTCAGCTATCTGGTATTCCTCCTTTATATTAAGAATTTCCATATCGGCATCAAGATCCGTATACATTTGTTCAGTTTCGGCTTCTCTGACTTTCATCTCGCGTTCTAATTGAGCCTTCTGTTTCCTAATGAGTGCCTTTTCTTCGGCTATTTTGAAGCGCACTTTTGCATCCTCCCTTTTTTGTGCCGATAGAGCGCTGGTCCTGCTCATCGATCCTTCCTCCAGAATTAGGGAGATGGTACTTTCGATTTTGGATGTGGCTCCCTTTACCCTGGTTGTAAGTTCCTCATACAATACTACTAGGCGTTCCATCACATTAATGCTGCTTGTTGTTCTTTTTCTATGTAGAAAATTAAGAAACTCCCTATATTTTGCCTTGTATATGTCGTATTGAGTGTTGATAGATGATTTTACTGAGGTAAGAACGGTGACATCATTTTCACAGGTTGTACCTTTCATAATAGCATCTGACAGTTTTTCTATGAGAGTCTTTATTGTCTTTTTGTATTTCTCTAATTTTTCATTGAACATCGCTTCTCCCTTTTCCGTGGACTTACGTACTCTCTGTTCGGAAGTTTCCTCTGTCGTATCCCCTTTGTCCTTAGGATCTGGATCGTGCCTATCAGTATCTTGTACTGTGGTGTCCTCCTTCTGGGTTGATGTTTTTGATTCCATCTCTGTTCCACCAGTCTGAGTCGACCCTCCTACAGTTGCCATGGCTAAGTCCTTTACTTTTCTGCCCCAGGCCCTCCGTTGCGAAAAAGGACAACTCAGACAGAAGAGTCACGGTTTATTCTATAAGAATATCCGTAAAGGCTACAATGAACAGAAAAACAATACTAAGAAACAGTTCACAAATTTGTCATATTTTTACCATGTAAAATCATTCAAAAATATCTGTTGAACAATGTATACCTTAGAAAAATACTTTGGTAGCACCACTTATAAAATAATTTGGTTTGACAACGAATAAAATGCTGAGATTCAATGTAAAGTGAAAATGGATCATATTACACAAAGGAGCGAGTAAACAACACGACTAGAATCAACGATTGCACTATGTAATAGAAAGAATACTTAAACATGGATTTATGAGATGATTGTGAGATATCTATAATGTGTTATTAGATAGTATTTATAAAAATTCTTACACTGTGGACGCCGTACGATGACAAAATAGTCGGGTGACAGACCCGGCGTGGTCTTGGTCAGAGACCACTAAAAGGCCGGTTCTGATTGGGGAAAAACCTGTAGGGTAAGGGGGCCTGTAATTTTAAATGTGACAGAAGATGTGATCGGCTATCAATTATATTTTCTTTTGGTATATTGTTTGAATATGATATATATAAGTAAAAAATAAGTGCAATTAAAATGTCGATACCCGGATTTTTTCCCTAGCTCCCGATCCGCTAAAGGGGACGGGCGCGGGAAAATTTGAAAATTCTCTGCGGGGTACCTTGTGACGCAAATAGCGCGAAAAAGAGCAGGTCATGCTATATTTTTTTATTTAGTTTCGTATCAAGCTTGAATCAATGAACAAATCGGTATGTTACATGCATGGCCAGCAATGTTGGTATAGACGTTATAAGGCATTTCGTTATCATTACGGCCTATGGAAAATGATTTGGTTGTCTCTGACTTAGATCTTGCTTATCAAGATGGGAAGTGGCACAAAGCATACGAAAAGAAAACCCATAACGGTTACAAAAATCCGGAAGTTCCATTACACCCAGGAAGAGTAAGCATCTCCTGCTTGTATGCAACAAATAATGCAATGTTGTTTTGATCATAAATGCTATCTTGGTCATGGATCTTATTCACTAATGTCATTTTGATCATATATTTCATCCAACAATGCTACTCAATCAACTCTACACAAGATTTGAAGACGGGAAGTGTCATTCCTGGTGGACCAAGAGTCACCGAGGGCTGATGTAGCCAAGTTTGATCAATTTCAGTTGGTCGTTTCTTCAAACGCATTTGAAAATTTCTGTTAACGAAATTCTCTCAAATTTCGAAAACCTGGGTCCTGTAGCATCATATCCCAGCCATTTTGATATGTCTTTCGGTATATTTAGGACATAATTTTCACAAAATTTGGTTATATTACATTGTTTAAATTGAGGATCACTGACGAGGGTTTATTACCCGAAACGTGCATGTCTGGTTCATGCTGTGAATTTATCTGCACTAAAAAGATGCTAATGAATTTGAAGACATTAAACGTTTGTACCACTTGGTGAGTGTCATTGTTGTTGGAACAAGAGTTCCCGAGGGCACATGAAGTCAAGTTCGGTCAAATTCGATTGATCGTTTCTTCAAACGCATTTGAAAATTTTTGTTTTCAAAATTCTATCAAATTTCGAAAACCTGGGCCCTGTAGCATCATATCCCAGCCATTTTGTTTTGTGTTTCGGTATATTTAGGATATAATTTTCACAGATTTTGGTCATATAACATTGTTGAGATTGAGGATCACTAACGAGGGTTTATTAACCGAAACGTGCATGTCTGGTCTATGATGTAAATTTATCTGCTATAAAATGATAAAGAATTTGAAGACCTTAAACATTTGTACCACTTGGTGAGTTCACTGCTGGTGGACCAAGAGTCCCCGAGGGCACATGTAGCCACGCCAATTTCAGTTGGTCGTTTCTTTAAGGGCATTTGAAAAGGAGAAGGTACGTTATGGGCCAAAATCGGCTCTATCTTAGAAATGAAGCAAACTTTGAACAATGAAAATACAAGATTCACAGAATGTAAATCAGTTTAAATTTTGAGAATCGGATTTTCCGTTGCGATTTCATAGCAATTTAAAAACATGTAGGTGAGCTTTCTGTTTCACTGATTTGGACGTCATGTGACGTTATGATCACGTCGTGATATAACGTTGTCAGATAACAAATTCTTATATTCTTACATTATTCATAATGATTGTTTGGCTCAAGTTTTTGCCATGAAACGATTTCATGAATCCTCAAAAATCTGCGATAGATAAAGTATTGTACGTCGTCTTTTAGCTTCTGGGTTATTCTTGGAGACTTTCTCATTTTAATGCTATAACTGATTCTAGAATTTAAGGGAATTACGATGTTTTTGAAAATCATATACGTGCATATATTACAGTCATTCAAACGAACGAAACGACAGAGATATTACCGCTTAAATTTGAGATGGGGATGTAGTGAATATCAGAAAGTCAAAGAGTCTGGGAGAGCGATTAAGGTCTCTGTCCAAGGGGTCCTGGGCGTTCCTGAATGGGGACGGAAAATCATCTTACGGCGATTGACTGTTTTGCATTATGAAGGCAGTATTAAAATAGCCATTTGAAATTTTTATCATGGTTATTGGATTGTTATGAAAAGCTATATATATATTTTTATATGATCGAGAGATATCTGATATTATCTGGGGGGAGGGAAGGGGGGGGGGGTTACACACCCCTTGCTGTAAGGGTATGTTGACTTACTTAGTATTATCATCAGAAAAAGCCGGAGTTTCTTTTAGAGCAATTTAATATGCAAACAACAAACAGTTACGTGGCGAGCGGCCGGCCGGGAGCCAGAGAAAATAATTTTCCGTAAGTTCGACATCAAAACTCAAGTATAAGCCCACCTTTTGCGAATGTACCTTACTTACCGATTTCTTTTCTTTTTTGTTTTTGTTGGTGGCACCCCAAACGCCCATCTTAATACGCCTATAAGCATTAATTAAAATTGAGCCTTAGTTTGTTTAATATATGTATATTCATATATCTAGCTGCAATTAATGAATTAGGAATATACGAATAAAACATAAAATGAAAGAAATGAATAGAATAAATTTTGAGTATACAGTTATCACAGCCGTTGCAAGAAACTGTGATAGATGGCGCCACTGAAGGAATTCGATAAAATCACGGTGAATAACAGGGGCTGCATTACACAGGGAGTACAATATAAATTCCTACCCCCCCCCCTTCTAATACATAAACATTTTTGGTTTATGTATTGTAAGTGGGAAATTTATTTTGTACTCTGTGAACTGTAGCTCCTGTTAGAAAATTTCGATTTATTGATGTATTTACGAGAAAGTCACAAATTTACGAGAAAGCTACCAAAAGACAGCGTAGACTATATTTTTCTTATGGCTATACTGTTCAATTACAATAACTGATTTAATAATTTTATATACATTATAACTAATGTATATCATGGTGATGTACTTTTCCAAAACAGAGTTTATTGGGTTTGGTTTGGTTTTTCTTTCATCTAAACGCCAAAAAAATGCACATGGTTCACTAAATGAACAGTTTGTTACTGTTTTACATTTGTATTGAATCGCTGGCATTTTTTTTAATATAAAATCGATATGCTATTTCATAATTTAAACGCGGAAAACGTTGGTGATGTCGGTGGTGGTGGGTGGGGAGAGAGGGATTCGGAACTCTTTTAAATCATATAGTACGACAGTCTTTCAATTATACTAACGGTAACACAATTTATTTTCAAAAGATACTGTGCTTTTCGAAAAAAATAATTTAGCTCTGAATTTTGATGAAAAAAATAAATTTGCTTATGGTGTGACAGAAAAAAATAATCTTGCTCTTACAAGTAATCTGAATTTGAAGAATAACCATAAAATTCGCTTAAAATTTCCGAAAATTTTTCGGCTCGCTTCGCTCGCCGCAATTTTTACTGTCTAAAAACATTTTTTGGCTCGCTTCGCTCGCCATAGTTTTCTTCTATAATGGCAAGTTCATATTTGAAAAATATCAAAAGTATCATCATTGATATTCTAGAAATACAACGTTAACAAAATTTCTTTAAAATCAAGAAACAAAGAAATGAATAAAAAGAAATAAAAACTAGATGTTACATAAATTGTTTATAAACAGTCGCGTAAGACCCTCTCCTAGTGTTGTAACGATTATCGCCAACATCGGCGACATCAGCGCTAATACCCTTCGATTTCGATTAATCGATTATGTTTTCAAGAATCGATTATAATCGGAAATATACAACGTAGAAAAGAATGACATAGTTCTCGGTCGAATACGCGTGTAACAAGTACGAATAAAACGAAAGTAGATCGACGATTGTTTCCACGAATTAAAGTTACGGTCATAGCATAAATAATTCGAAAAGAATACACTTTATAAGGCATACAATAGGTGGAATTAGGATTCTCATTGAATCTAATAGTAATGACAAGTACTCTAATAGAAAACTTCAACGTCAGATTATATCTACTCGTCTAGGAAAAACAAACTTTTTACGCCGAACTCCAGAGTTTTCTAAGAACTACAAGGTCCACGAAGATATTGTTTGATTCCTCATTAAATGAGCAAAAACCTTGCTCTTGGGTCGAATGGAGACCCCCTCCCAAAGAAAAAACTGCATCTGGCGTGTAAAGTTGCCGACTATGTTAGTATTACAATCACATATTTGTTTTGGCTCCCTTACTGCTGTGATCTTAATCAAAATATTTCATTTACTAGACAGGATTTTATCATTCTGTGGTTGGAGTTCTTTCTAAGACATTTTATTATGTATAATAGCATATGCTTTAGTGAAGTTTTATCATTACTTGTCATATTCTTTTCTGTAAAAGCAAGTAAAATTCATTTCCGATTAAATCGAAATAATCGATTAAAATCCCCTCCGATTATAAACCGATAATCGATTATGAAATTTGTCCGATTATACAACACTACCCTCTCCCCTTTTAAAAATCCTAAATGTTCAACCCCTCCTCCCGCTCTGAAAAATATCTCAGATCCGCCAATGGATTGAATAAAGTATCGACTTTCTCTATGTCCATTGCCGAATAAACATCCGGTCGTGTCAACCACACATCACAAGATATGACCGCGCCTTTGATTACCCGCGGGAGACGCGTAAGCGAATCTAGCTGACTAGAGGGTGGGGTGGGGCGGGGGTATCCGATTTTCTAATGATGTATTGTCCATCTCCTCAAGATGTACGTAGTTTATTTACATATGATATGTGTGTGTGTGTGTTTTTTTACATTATCTTCGCAAGCGAGCATTTCAAATGTCATTTAAGATTTTCTGTCTGTTTTTCCTCCGTTTTGTCTCTTTCCGTCATATTTCTTTCTATTCTTTAAATTCTTTCTTTCTTTCTATTCTTTCTCTATTTCAATTATTTCTCTTCTATCTATTCTTTTTTCTCTCTTTCTATTCTTCTTTCTATATAAATACTTTTATTATCGATTTGAAAATAAATTAACTTTATTTGTTTACATTCTTTAAATAGCATTCTACCTGTACAGGTAAATCAGGTACATGTCATCATAACAAAAAAAAAATAAATACCAAGCAGAAAAGGCAACTAAAGCTATGTTTAGTGTTCTAAAAAAGGGCAGAAATAATAATCTTTCAATTCAATGTCAACTTGACCTTTTTGATAAGATGATTGAACCAAGTTTAATATACGGCAGCGAAGTATGGGGTTTCTCAAATAATATAATATTAGAAAGAATACATTTAAAATTCTGCAAAATTTTGCTTAACCTTAAACAAACAACTCCTGACTTCATGATTTACGGTGAATTGGGTAGGATACCATTAGATATTAAAATAAAAACAAAAATATTAACATATTGGACAAAACTCATAACAGGACAGGGTAATAAAATTGCTTCAATACTTTATAAATTAGGATATTCTCTTTACCGTGAATATCATTCTAAATTCCCATGGATAAACAATATTGAAAATATACTAAATCAATGTGGATTATCAAATATTTGGCAATCTCAGTCGTTCCCTAGTGATAAGTGGTTAAAATCAAAGGTAAATTTAGTCCTTACAGATCAATTTAAACAACAATGGATTTCAAACATAAATAACTCTCCAAAATCTTTAAATTACAGAATTTATAAAGAAGAACTTGTTTTTGAAAATTATTTTAATTTACTTTCTACTAAAGATGCAATAACCTTTTGTAAATTTAGAACCTGTAACAATCACCTTCCTATAGAAATTGGCCGATGGAGTAATACTCCTAGAGAAAACAGAGTCTGTCAAAAGTGTCATACAAACGACCTGGGTGATGAGTTCCATTATATTTTAAGCTGTAATTTTCTTCAAACTGACAGATTAGCTCTCTTACCAAATAGATTAATTAGGAATAAAAATATAATATCATTCAAGGCAATCATGTCATCAAATAAACAGACAGTACTACGTAAACTATGTATACTTATTCGTAAAATAAATCAGGCTTGCCCCCCTCCTTAAAACCATTAAATCTCTCTCTCTCTCTCTCTCTCTCTCTCTCTCTCTCTCTCTCTCTCTCTCTCTCTCTCTCATTGTTAAGATAAGATCATATTATATGTTGTTTCTATGTCATTCCCACGCATGAATGAATTTTGTATTATTATATCTTGAAATTTGTATATCTCTCTATGCCATTGTAAAACGGTTACGAGAATAAATTGATTGATTGAACTAATTAGTACGAAAGAGACCTTATAGAGGACCCCATTCACACCTATCATCAAAACAATATTTCCACCTTGTAGACGAACTGTTTAATTCCAAACGTTGAAAATCTGTTTTTTAAATGTATGAAATTGTATACTTATTTTCTGGCCAAATATCATTTTTTTTCTCTTTTGTATATCGAATAAGCTAAAAATACAAAGGTAATCTTCGCCAAATCAAAAGCCCGACGGGAATTGTGATGCTTTGGTGATGTTTTAAATAAAATCAATGTAGATAACATTCAATCGTTCCCCTTCATACGTAGGACTTAAGGAGCGAGGGGGAGTGGTTGAGGGTGAGGGTGAGAAATTAAAACGTCTCAGAAAATATCATATGCGTGATTTACTCAGTGATTCGCTATTCAATTTTTGCCAATACTTTAAATAAAATAATAAAATAAATTTTCTCGATTTAATGTGAGAATCTTTTTCATATCTACCATTACGCTTTGTCATTTAATGTCTTTGTTTTCTCTACAAACTAATACAAAAATATCATTAATATCCAATAAGTATGTATCAAAATGATACCATTTGAAGACGATAAATAAAGTTAAACGACATAAAAGGAAAGAATAAATTAAAAGTTCAAAATTGCTATTCTATGGGATTCAGTTAATTTTGGAGTATTTCTATCGATACTAAGGTATACTTTAAGCACGTACCTGTATGCTTTCAGAATAGATAACTTGTTTTTTTCCCCGATAGTTTTTTTATTTTCGTTTTTTTTCTCCTTAATTCTGAGGAGTGCATGTGCCACTCCTTTTGTCATGAATAATTAAAAAATGATCGAAAAAATAACGTACAAAAGAAAACTAGGACGTACATGTGTACATCTACGCGTATGTTTAGATGTTACAGTAACAGTTACGATCATCCTATGTTACGAAAACATGGTCAGGTGACGTGGTACGTTATCGATTGTATTTTTCCCCGGGTAAATGACACCCTCCGACTGTTAATTCACCCTCACACATAGATGCGAGGGGTGAAGTGTCAACAAGGACTCTTTCCAATATATATTTGTAAGATTTACTTTGATTCTCCTATTTAAATTTATTTTCATTAGTATTTAAAGGAAACCTAAAATATAACAAACGAAAAGAAAGAGAAAAAAAAAACTCTTCCTACCGAAGGTAAAATACACATACTGAAATAAACGCAACTACTGGATATTAGTTTTCTTTGATTATAGTTTCAACAAATTATCCCCCATTTTCAATTTTAATTATGTAATAGCAGCTTCTGTCAAAGATAACAGCTCCTCATTTAAACATTTCAAAAATGATTGTTTTTTTTTCTTTTTTTTTTTTATTTTGAAGATAATATCTTATTTGTCGGTTGGCAACAGTATAGATGTGTACAAAAACGTAATTATCAAAGATGTTTGTATGTGTAAAGAAAGCGTACAGAAAGCGTAAAGATAACTTAAAGAATCCAGGTCATTACGCTTCTTTACGCGGGCATGTAAAGTCCGCGTAAAGATCCTCTGGTCTTTACGCTATCTTTACGCTAGCTTTACGTGGCCGCGTAAAGATAATTTTTCATCCAGTGTATATGCATGTGACTGAAACACAATTAAAATGCTTAAATACATTATCAATATAATTTATTACTATTTATAGATACATGTACAAATGTATCACCATAGTGTCTAATTTTATATACAAGCTTGGAAGGAGAATTTAATTAAGTTTTTCACTAGTTTTCATTTCTACATGTAAAAACTTGCATCAGGCCCTCTTACATGTTACATGACCTTATGTACATTTTGTATACTGAAAATTATATATCACATATTGTAAAAATCTTTTATCGCTCTCAGTTTAGAAGTGAATTCAAGTTTTACATAAAAATAAAGTAATGTTTAAAGTAATTTAAGTAAAAATAAAGAATTTCTATTGAAAAAACACACACATTCTTAATACATATATAATTCACATAAATTGTTATAAAAAATTTCCTTGCTCCAACTTTGCAAGAAAAAAATAATTTTGCCCCGGTCCGGGGCTAAAAAAATAATCTTGCTCCGACAAAAAACCCAAGCCCCCCCCCTGAATATCAAATGGACCGTGCCTAAGAGTAATGCAAAAGAAAAAGACACGAATAGAGGACTTGTTCTGAAAAAAAAAAAAAAACAATTCGCTGACTCGCTATCGCTCGACATTGTTTTTGTATTGAAATATCATTAATCAAGTACAATATTGTGAAAATTCAAGATTTTAGTACTATGATGTGAAAATTCAAGAATTTAAGCTTTTTGTTCGTTATATAGCCCGCTAGTCATTTGTTTTATTTATACATGTAATGAAAAATAGAACTGACAGTCATTTAACAAGAACATTGTCTGGTGTGTAACGCCCCCCCCCCCTTTTTTTTTGCTATTCAGAAGAATTCGGACTTACGGACCAATCCTGAAATAAAATCCTGGATCTACCCATGATCTTGACCGTCTACAGAGATTTGTCGGGTTGATCATGCCAATAGAATGTGTGGCGAAGCAGAGCCTTATATGGGCTTGATCTCCGTGGGCGGTCAGTGACAAACCTAAACACTGCAATGCACAGGGTTTTTTTTTGGGGGGGGGGTTGTTTTGTGTTGCTGAAAATTTCTGTTTCGAGACTCCTTTTATGTACATGCGAATTCATTTATACGGATATAGCTGAATTGCTTACGGTCTACAGAAATTTATTTTGAGGGTGTGCACGTTGGAGGTTCGTTCGAACAATCTGTTCTTCTCGATCAATCAAATTGCAAAAAAAAAAAAAAAAAAATCCAGAGATGGGATAAATATATACGTAGGATTTTTGTTGGTAAAATATACCTTATATCTATATATATATTTTGGTCTTTGTCTGGTGTAGTGCATTAGTTCTCTCTCTTTCTCTAGTTTTTATTGCCTAAACTAGTATTGAATGCGTTCTATTTTATTTAAGTTTTTTTTTTGTTTTGAGCACTATATATATATAGAGTTTAGTTATCTTTTTTCTTCTCAGATTCATTTCTTACTCACTGAACCAACAGGCATATAGAACAAACTATATTTATAATGGAGTTGGTGTTCATATGTCGAATTGAAAGTAGTAAATAGTAGTTTTATTGTAAACAATCACATGAAGTACAGCTATACTTAAATTAGGATCGGGGGGATGAAGGAGCAAAGGATATACATATGTAATTTTAATAAACTGACAGACGTTTCTTTAAAAAAGTAAAATTGGAAGAATTCTCAAATACATGTATGTTACTTTGGAATTGCATGCGACTGCATTTTCTTACATCCCTATCAGTTATAGTGGATTCGTGATCCATCAACGAATCTAAATTCTGGTTAACTTGCTCGCTTTTGTTTTACTATAATTTACTCGTTACCGGCGGAGATTTTATGCGACATGCTTGGTGAACACCTACCCTCTATGTTAGTAGAATATTTCAATGTTCAGCCTTTTTTGTTTGTTTGTTTGTTTGTACTACAAACGTTTATAAATTAAACCGAATTTCAAGAGAAAACCGATTCCTGATTTGAATATGTCACGCCAGTGCATGCACCTGCGATGTCAAGTAAATGACGTCATTTTAATGACGTCATAACACCGTGCCGACGTGGTCCATGCCTTTTCCATTTACATTCTACGCAAGACAAATCGTTAATTTTCAACTAGAGCAAGAGCGTCTGCTATTAATTTTTCACCTTTAATCGACAGATATGGAGGTTATTGATTCATTTTTCTACTTTTATTTTTAGCAGATCGTCTTGCTCTATATGAAATTCTCGAAAATATATGTGAATTTCTAGGGGAAAATCCGGATTTGATAATCCTTCCTTGGTTTTATGAGCTATAATTTCGTAGGGGTGCATCAAGATGAAAAGCGCTTTTTATGTATATATGTTATTGATCTTGTAGATGAATAAAATAAACACAGTTGATCAATTTTCACGATTTGAATTTCTCATGAAACAACAGGGCCGATATAGGGTCTTAATGTACCTTCTCCTTTCTTTTTACAAAATTGTCTCCAATTTCGAAAACTTTGTTCCTGTAGCATCATATCCCAGCCATTTTGTTATGTCTTTCGGTATATTTAGGACATAATTTTCCTTGTTTAGATTGAGGATCACTGGCGACGGTTTATTACCCGAAACGTGCATGTCTGGTCGATGCTGTGAATTTATCTACACTAAAATGATGCTAATGAATGTGAAGACATTAAACGTTTGTACCACTTGGTGAGTGTCATTGTTGTTGGACCAAGAGTTCCCGAGGGCACATTAAGTCAAGTTCGGTCAATTTCGATTGATGGTTTCTTCAAACGCGTTTGAAAATTTCTGTTTACAAAATTCTCTCAAATTTCGAAAAACTGGGTCCTGTAGCATCATATCCCAGCCAATTTGTTATGTCTTTCGGTATATTCAGGATATAATTTTCACAGATTTTGGTCATATTACATTGATTAGATTGAGGATTACTGACGAGGGTTTATTACCCGAAACATCCATGTCTGGTCAATGTTGTAAATTTATCTGCTCTGAAATGATGCTAATGAATTTGAAGACGTTAAACATTTGTAACACTTGGTGAGTGTCATTGCTGGTAGACCAAGAGTCCCCGAGTGCACAAGTTCAGTCAATTTCGGTTGTTCGTTTCTTCAAACGCACTTAAAAATATTTTTACAAATTTTTCTCAAATTTCGGAAATCTGGGTCCTGTAGCATCATATTCAATCCCTTTTACTATGTCGTTCGGTATATTTAGGACATAATTTTCACATATTTTGGTCATATAACATTATTTATTACCCGAAACGTGCATGTCTGGTCTATGATGTAAATTTATCTGCTATAAAATGATAAAGAATTTGAAGACCTTTAACATTTGTACCACTTGGTGAGTGTCACTGCTGGTGGACCAAGAGTCCCCGATGGCACATGTAGCCACGTTCGATCAATTTCAGTAGGTCATTTCTTCAAGCGCATTTGAAAATTTATGTTTACAAACTTGTCTCAAATTTCGAAAAGTTTTTTTTGATATATTTAGGACATAATTTTCCTTGTTTAGATTGAGGATCACTGACGAGGGTTTATTACCCGAAACGTGCATGTCTGGTCCATGCTGTAAATTTATCTGCTCTAAAATGATGCTAATGAATTTCAAGACGTTAAACATCGTATGACCGTCAAGCCGGGGTAAATTTACTAAATTGACGTTTTCCTTGTTAAGAGTCATTGAGAAATAAATATCAAATATTAACAAATCAGAGATTCCCATGGCTCTTTCTTACTTTAACAAAAAATAAAGAAAAAAACTCCATAGCCTGAGGAAAACCCCAATTTCTGTTACAGAAAATTATCATAATATTTCGTATCATTTTATTAAGGAAGCATACCTTGTACTGGAGATGAAAAATTAACATCCCAAAGCAGTAGGTGTAAAAAGTGAATTATTTTCTGTTTGATGAATTCATTTAAAAACTTCTCCGAAATGCTGGTAAATTGAGAAGAGTTTGATGATTTAAGACTTTGACATGGTGTGATGTCTTTGAAAAATTGTCAATCCTGCATCCTGCGCACTTAAGTATCATGTTGACTTTAAATGTTCATGCGAATAGCCCTTGTATTCATAGCCTCGTACTCCTCATCAAAGTATAAAATTTTCTTTATTCATCTACTAATGCACCAATTAAGAGGTTGAAGGTACAAAAAGGAAAATATCAACTTTAGGCAAGCTTAGTTTGAAAGTATATGTGATTGTGACTAATTTCAACAGTCTTACATTGTAAACAAAAATATTCTCTTCAAGATGAAAATAACAGCAATAGTTACACGTAGCCAAGTTCCTTAGATGAGTATATGTATTTAGATATTTCTCACACATGCTGTCATCAAATTGTAACGGATTTTCAATACGGAAAGGAGGAACAAGATCGTGAGGAAAAAGGGACGTATTTCTTGGAAGCACTCTTACATACTTTAAGACATTTTGCTACGGAAAAATTTTTCAGAGAATTAATTGAGGAGGTATGGAATAAGTCGGCACAGGTTGCCCATTGGTCTCGTTGGTTTATGTGTAGTCCTTTGTGTTTGATGTTTCTGTGTAGTGCGTTGCCGTTCCTTGTCCCTTATGCGTCTCTTTCTGTGCTTGTCTGCTTTGTGTTTTTGCATTGAGTGTTTTGGGTTTTTGCTGTGGGCGCTGCAACCTGGTGTTGTTGGAGATCCCCTCCTTTGTTTTACCTTAGTGATATATTTCAAAATAAACTAGAATGAGAACTTTGTCAAATAAAAATCATGATCTAAACTTTTATCGTATCATGATAAAAGTTTGGAATGATCAGTTTGAAGCAATAGATAAACTAGATTTTTATTGAAGAGACGTATGCTCCTTTTCACTGTACCATTTACCTATTATTGCTCGTCTATTTTTCCAACACTACAGACATGTAACAATACACAGACAAGGACATTCATGTATATAAAAACAAAACTTAAATCTGTAAATGTCGGCTGACCAGCAGTCCTAGTGAGGCTAAAACAGCAGCGTTCTAAGGATACCGGCTTGAGGCCCAAAAGTTATATATGTCTCTGTTACATGAATTGTTTGCTTTTTTCAGACCCACCATCTACTGACCGACACTTTTTATGTACCTAGCACACCCTCTGGAGATACTGTAGATATTGCCCCATCACCAAACAAAGCTGACGCCAGTTCAGAACCTGACGAAAGTAAACGTACTGAAATCGGTCGGAGAATGCAAGTGGCTTCCGTCAAGATAGAGACTACGTGTAAGAATAAGGATCTGTACTTCTTCCCAGGAATTAAGGAAGGCAGCTTGAATCAACAAGCTACTAGTTAATACATTGCTGTAATTGTTACTTTACTTAAAGAATTTATTGAACTTGATCATGGATTTTCGTGTAATATAAAAAGAAAAAAATCTTTTTTTCTGTCTGTGATAAGATTATTG
The DNA here is from genome assembly GCA_033119305.1 of Pinctada imbricata. NCBI lineage: Eukaryota > Metazoa > Mollusca > Bivalvia > Pterioida > Pteriidae > Pinctada > Pinctada imbricata. Next base: position 62,351,364 of record VSWD01000003.1, read on the forward strand.
AATTTTAGAGATGTTGGAATTTTAATTTTATGTATCTTAACATGTATATTATCTACTAACATGAAGGAAATTGTGAAGGAAAGATTCTTAATTCGGAACATTTAAATTATCATCAGTCTGGGACTTTTTGCAGATCTTTTCTCCCTATGAAAGGGTTTATTGTACAAACATTTCATACACTTGTTATTGTATAAGGACTTACTGTACTTTTGATGTCTTTATATGTTGAAAAATCTGATTTCGGTATATACATGTATGTCGATAAGTCACTGTATACTTGTCTTATGGCAATGTTTCAATGTTAATATTCATGTATGTCATGAAAGAATCCTACATTGCAATGGAGATATATTCACCGCACAGAGTTGTCTTCTCTCTCTTTCCAGTGTAGCTTATATTTTTGTATTGTTGCAAACAAAGTCACGTTTTCATGTTTCCTTTGTTTTATTGATGGGATTCTTTCGGGTTTTTTTTTAGCTCGCCGGGACGAAAAAGTCCGGAGAGCTATTGCCATACCATCGGTGTTGTCATTGTCGTCGTCGTTGTCGTCGTTGTCGTCGTCCGTAGACAAAACTTTAACCTGGGCTATATCTCTTGAACTATAAGGGGTAGGGCTTTGATATTTTACTTGTAGATACCTTGTGACAAAACCTTTCATTTGAGACCATGACCTTTGACCAAGTGACCTTGATCTTGGACTTTGACCTACTTTTCAAAAACTTTAATCTGGTTTCTGACAAAAACCTGTATAGGCGAGTTATGTAATCTTTGATTACCCTATGTTTCTTTTTTTCGTTTGTATATTTGTTTGTTTTTCAGTTTTGACATTATGATTACGCACAACTTAATTCTTTTCAATTTTGGAAATTTAAAAGTACATTTGTTATAAGATACTAGTAGGCCATCAATAATTGCATGTCTTTGTTTTTTCTTGTGAGTTCAAAATTTTGATATTGAAATTTATTCTTTGGCCAAACATCTCAGCATTAACTTATAATGCTTTCAAATTTATCATATGTATTCCTTTAAATTTCCATTTTGATACCAAAATTTGTGACCTTGAAATATTTTTATCCTCTTTTCGACAACTTTTAACCAAATCTTAATTTTGAAGGTAGGATTCTCATTGGCTGCAAAAGACAAGATTATTGTGTTTTTACATTTTCTTTGGTCCTGAAACATGAACTTATTCAAACATATTCCAAAGATAGCTTTCATTTTGTTATGATTTACATGTGCATCATTCGTCTTCAGAACATCAACATCTTATATGTTAAAGGTCATATATATTTAAAAATGCATTGTATTTCTTATTTGCTATTAAATTGATTCATCTACATGTCAATAAGATAATTATGTTGAATTGTTTTCAGGGCTTGGAGAGAGATTACAATTTTTATTTTTATATACACAAATAACTAAATCTGTTGAATTTATTCCCGGAAAACGCAATGGTATATCTTTGTATTTTCTTGGTACATGCACTGACATTTTGTTTTGTCTGTCACTCCATCCTTCACTTAATCTTTTCGGTCATTTTATTTTCAAGGTACATGATGTAACACAAATGCCTTCAACTTATCCAAACCAAAATGTGGATTAATGAAAATTAACACTCAGTGTTTCTTCAAAATTTGGCCTTTATATATAATGTTTTTCTCTTTTTATGCCTCTGAAATTTCGTACAGATTATCAAGTTAATAAATTATTTAGTGTCTCTCCTCAATAAAAATTAAGAAACCAAAATTCATTATGTTATTTTTAAAAATATGAACTTCCCTACGTAGGCCTTTACTTCACAAAGTAGTATAGAAATATAAATGTAATGAGGAAGATGATGTTTTGGTCAATGGGTCAAAAACTAACTGAATAATTTCGTATGTGTTGAATTTTCATATGAAACACCACAATAACATGTACATAACACAATTTCACAGCTTTTTGTTACGACAATGTAAAATGATACTTTTAAAAGACTCATTGTCATCGGGTAAAGAGCCTTAGATTGGTAATGATGTCGCAGCGGTCAATTGGGTGCATACTATGTTGCATCAAATTACAGCTGTGGTTCGGAATAATCAAGACAATGTTTCCTAGTCCAATCATTTATTCCATACTGCACATGCATGTATGCATGTTGTACCCTATAACACAATAAATCTAATAAGATACTCTGTACAATATCAAAATGTACCTTACAATATGTATAGGTCTAACTCAAAATACTCAAACATGAAATTGAAATAATACTACCAAAATGTATTTCACATTACAGAAAAGTGTATGAAAGGTTTCAGATACATATAATTATTATACTAAAATATTACTTTCAACAATTAAATAAGTATTAACTTAGAAATTAAGGATATTATAACAAAAATAAAAGTTCCAAGTCAGCCATTTTGAAAACAGGAAGTACATATAAAAGAGAGATAACTCTTACCCAACTATGGGCTAAGGCACTGTATACATGAAAGTGACCAACAAAGGTCAAGGTCAAACTAGACTCTGGGTCAGGATCCCTCAGTACCTAAATAAATATTACAAAATCCTAAGAAAATATTCTAACACTTCCAAATACTAATATGGAAATTATGAATATATAAAATGGATGTAATAATGCAAAAGGATTTAACACAAAAGAATTATCATAACTCTTAAGGCTGTATAAATATCAGTAGCTCACAATATGACAATGGTGGATCTATAATTCTCAAACAAAGAAAACTAACTAAAAATATTTTCCCAGCAATAAATATGTGATCAATACACAAATCATTTGGCGAGTTTCGCTTAGCGATCTCGGCTATAGTGATCGCAGGATTTTCATGTCGTCACACCACTTCCGTGACATCCCCTCGCCCCAAAATGTATAACTTGAGTGAAGATAAATATATATTCACAGTTTTTCTCAACTCCGATCGTGTGGCCCGATGACCCTTGACCTAATTATTCACCATATTTATTTAAGACAGCGTACATTGCATTTCGCGCTTTAACTGTTGTTTCATAATGTTTAAAAAAAGTTAGAGATTATGTTAAAAAGGATACTTAGGATGCAGTAAACATCAACTGTCTCGTGTGCACGTGTGTTGAAATTGCTTATAAGTTTATCGGCTATACTGCGGTACTAGGAATTACCGAAAAGACAGCATTTACAGAAACGACGGTGATGTTTACCGAATTAGACAGATATATCTCTTTTTGGTTTTGGTGATACATTTAATTGTATACAGTAAACTTCACCTATAACGAACAGGTTTATAGCGAAATTCTGCTTGTAACGAAGTAAAAAGAAAGTCCCTGCAGAAGTCCCATTACCCTCCATTGATTTTTGTACGCCTGTAACGAATTTGTATGTAACGAATTATCGGCTTTTACGAAGCCATCTCGTGGTCCCGTGGTCATAATTTCTTCACTATTTTCACCTGATGTAACGAAATGCCCTCCAGGTATTCCCAATTAACACACCTGGCGGACAAATAATTACTAATTATCAAATAATTGCTCTCCCAGCCTGTTGTCCCCGCACTAATTACCTATTAGGAGACGTGTTGTATACATATGAGGAAATGATTGCCAATCATTTAATAATCCATCGGCATGTCAATTGTAAAGAATGCTTACTGAATAAACCACAACATAGCTATTGAATACTGGTCTGAACTTTCCATTCATTTAGAACGGCCACACCAAGGAAACATAGTTAGCATCAAAATGCATGTAACGAAATATGGCTATAACGAATTTGGACAAATGGTCCCCTGGGCTTCGTTATATACGAAGTTTACTGTAAACACATTTCCAATCATAAAATGTGTTTAGTTTTGAAATTTAAGTGTCTTTTCGGTACAATTTGGGGTCTTTTCGGTAAATACCACTGTCTTGTCGGTAAATGCTGTCTTTTCGGTAATTCCTACTACCCTCTAGTATACTGTATTACGTGACACTATGTAAATAAAATGGAAGGCGCTGATGTTCAAGTCGTTGCAGTTCGAGTGTTTAAGCGATTAACGAGGAGTTACGGTCATACATTACACTTCTAGGTATAGAAATCAATTTAGAATTCACAGACAATCAAGCGTTCATAGCGCATTGATCTGTCGCATCTCGCAAATAGAATGCCCTGACTCACTGAAAACCGAGCCAGGGCTGGAACAGACACGCTGAACAGCTAAATTCGAGTAAACAAAAACTAGGTCACTAGAGAAATGGTACCTACGATATCTCTGGAAGTACGGGGAATTTTTTTAATGAAATTTGGTGACATAGAAGATAAAATATATAGGTACAATCGTAGAAAGTATTATCTTATTGGAACCTCTATAGCGAATTTTGCAATGGTTGAAGTTAGAAATTTGACATGACTGTGTATCTGCGAGATACTAGCCTTAAATAATATATACACAGGTCGTACACATACCAGGCACTTTTACGGCCTGTGGAACAGATATGCAGATCTATCCACCACAGGGGTGAGGTATCATCGCTTGGTCACAAACCCTTTCCTAAATACAAACCCTTCTGTCTATATATATAAAACGTTTTTAATATAGACATATAGAAGAAAGGGTACGTATAGAGGAAAGGGTCTGTGACAAAGCGATAATACCTCACCCCTGTGCTATACATGAAAAAAAAATAAACGTCTGTACTATCAGTGCGGATCCACCTTATTATTTAGGGGGGGACGTAAATAATTGGCAAGGGGTCTGGGGACTTCCTAGATCCCCAGCGGGTCCAGGGCAGAGCCCTGTTAGGGGGCGTTGAAGCCTTCTGGAATCTCTTGAATTTCAGCCTTTTTAGGACCATTTTCGTGACTGTAATTAATTAAAGAATGGGATTTGATGCATTTAACAATTATATTTACTAAAAGGTAAGTAATATTCACTAATATCACTCTTTCTTGATTTAAAATGATTGTTTTACCCATGATTGGAAAATTAACGGGGGCCCTACGCCCCCCTTGAATCTGTCACTGACTAGCAGTCATGCTGACATAGGTTCACAGGGATAAACCTTTACCAAAATATCCTAGGAGCCAACTGGGCCCTAAACTCTAAAATTTAGGAGCCCAGGCTAAAATTTGGGGGCCCAGAAAAAATACACATCTAATCTTAAACTTGTAAAGAAGATAAGTTTATTTTTTCCAGGTACAGATACTCTTGTACAATGTCGAGTTCTACACGTTTTAATAGCCTCTAATAGAACAATAAAAACCTCTGCTGTAGTTCTTTTGAAATCACTTTCACGATCGTTTTTTTTTTTCTTTCTGTGGGTCGTGACACCCCTTCAAACGCTTGCCTATTGTTTTTGTTTTATTTGGGGGGGGGTCTTTTTAATCCGACAGGTTTCTACTGAATAAAACGTCACTTTAGTATTGTACAGTCTCACGTTTCACGCTTATTGATGTACGTTATCAACGACAAAATGGGAGAGAGAGAGAGAGAGAGAGGGGGGGGGGGCTAGAACATTACAGGGTTCGTATAGATATTTTTAAAACTTTAACAGAGAGAGAGATGTAATAAGAGCCCCAGGGGGCACAACGCTCAACTGATACCCATGCACGCTCTAATTGACATACTGACATTGAATACTGATAGTGCCAGTACCAGGATTTTAGCCCCCAACCTTTCTGAAAAGATTTTTGCCGGATGCAGAGAAGTTTTTTTTTCAGACAACCTTTAAAAGTACAAAAAAGAAAAAATAGCCACATTTCAAAACAATAACTTTTTTACTGATTTGAAAAGACGGATAAAGTGGTCCAACGTCATATGCCAAGCTAGTATAGTTCAATTATGCAACATCAAAAAGTAAAATCATATTGTACATTAATGTGCAGCAGAAAAAGAATAAAACAATGAAATGATTTCATAAATTAAGTTTATTTAAAATTGAACACAAAACCTTTCATTATTGATAGCTAGCATGCCAGAAAATATAAAGCCTGTGTTTGTGAAACGAGAATGCCCCCGGCGGCATCTTTGTTAGTATAAAGGCCATTTTCTGTTAAGTATGTGAGAGGTCAGGGTCAGCGCAATATTGGTATCAATAGAAAGATCTTGTCACAAGGAATACACATGTAAAAATTGAAACCTCTATCACTTACCATTCAAAAGTTATGCCCAATGTTAAAGTTTTTGAGAAGTACGTCAAAGGTCAAGGTTATGGTCACGAGGTCAAAAATTTTGGTATCAATGGAAAGGTATTGTCACAAGGAATACACATGTGAAATATGAAACCTCTATCACCAGCTTCCATTTAAAAGTTATGCGCAATGTTAAAGTTTTTCGGAAAACAGACAGACAAACACACAGACGGACAGGCCAAAAACTATATACTCCCGAATCTTTTATTCCAGGGGCATAAAAAACAAAGATTTTTCAGTTTTGCCTTTATTCATATTAAAGTATACTGAAATCTATGAATGCTTTTGAATAGTATTGATTTCATCTCAAATACATGAAACGTACAGTTAAAATCGTTTTAATCCAATATTTATCAATTCAAGTGAGTTGTGCAGAAATTGGGCCAGTTTGTTTTCCAAAAAGCAGTGTATGGTGTATCAAACCTCATGACCCAGTGAAGCCACTTGAACAAATAATTTTCAGTGAATATGCTGAAATGCGGCGCTTCTTGCCTATGCATATTTCAACAGGCGAGAAGGAGCGTCGCATTTCAGCATACGCTGTTCAGCAACTCAAGTGGTTTCTCTAGGTTTCGTAGTTTGAAATAAATTAAAAGGCCCATGAAATTGTTAAGCTTGTCCAACTAGCAGACCTACGACATCGTTATTTACTGTTAACAAATTGTTTTACCTCATCAAAGGTCTGTTACACGGACAAGTTGTTAGCGAAGAGAGTTCATGAAATGTATCGGTTGCATAGGATTTGCCGACAAAAAGTTATTTGGTCCGATAAAAACTCATCACGTATCTATTATTTGAACAGATAAAAATTCCCAAATGTCTTATCACAGGAACCTGTCATTTTATGAGAGAAAATGTTTTATTATTCACAACCTCAGGACTCTGTGTTCCTCTTAGAAATATTATACATACAAGATGTCGAACACAGTGGCTTATGGTTGTAAATAATAATTTATTCACTCTATTTAAACAACAGCTTTCTGTGGTCCAACATTTCATAGGAAGATTTCAGGAACTCTGAACTGAATTATCTATTTCAAGAATTTCAGGTATTAAATGTCCTATGCATTCTCAAAATCCGGAGGAAGAGATTACTCATTAGACGTTTCTTCAAGAAATCAGTCCGTAAATTACTTCATCTAAGAGAGTCTAAGACAGAGGAAATTCGAGCAAACTTTATGCATGATAACAAGTATATGCAAGTGTTCCAAGTACATGAATGATAACCATTATGAAAGTGTTCCAAGTATAATGCACAAGAGCGACTGGGCGACCGCCAATTTCCGTCCCTGGTTCATAAATGTTTTATTTCCGAACATTGGAAAATGGATTTGTTCTATTTGCTAATACAATATTTAAAAATCCCATAAAATAGTTTGATATCATTCTAAAATGAATAAACGAAACTCGCCATCAGTTCCTTCAGAGTTTTGATTTAAAATTAGTGATCACATGAATATATAAGGTAAGTATAAGTAGAAATATCAACTTACAGAGACTTCTGATAGATCCTGTATCCATAAATATGAAATTTGCACAACTACAGAAAATGTACATCAATATGGCTGAACAACTTGGAATGGACTGATTTGAAAATTTAATTAAAAACCATTAGAAAAAGTTCTTTGAAGTCACATGACTTCAAAGCATCTAATTAACCTTGAAATATAAATCACATGACATACATATTTCTAATGCAATAAAACACTTGAAAGATTAAGGGAAATGGTCACATAACAGAATGGACTAAATGGAATAGAAAAATAAATGTTGGACAAATCAGGGAGAATATTGAAATGACAATTCTTATACATTTTAACATTCTGAAAATTGTCAAATAATAATTATATAAAAATGACTCTATCACATTGATATGAAAAAAAATAAACTTTATTTATTTTACAATGCTTAACAAACAAGTTACGCAACTTATATGTCTGACGTTGGATCAGTTGTTGGCTTGAGGGGGTCCACAAAGCAAGAGGAAACCATAATACAAGGAGAAAAAACCCCTGAAGAGGCCTGGATGGGGGACCACCTATTCTCCCATATAAGACACTTCGCCAAATCTTGGATTCGGACCTGGGACCTAAGAGGAGAGAAACTGCGCGCTAACCCGGCCTTTAATGACATTATAGCTGATTCGACAACGTAGGCGTGTGATAAGTGAGATTTTAGCATTATGATATTAATGTGATAGATACGGATGTTTATATCATTTGATGAAAAGAATCTCAAATGAAGTTTCTATTTCATCTGGTATGAATGAAAGTCGTTTTCCAATTTACATGTAATCCATAACTTTGGAATAATAGAATCTAGCATCACTTTGAGTTCTTGATATATCAGTCGAGGTAGGGATTGACATAGTCCCAACCAAGGCACTGGCCGGTTATTTTTCTCACACATTGAAACCTTCAAAATCCTTTTGTTTACACATCAGTATGACTGAAGATCATGCTAAATGTATGTGTATGTGAAATAAGGTGCATCAGGTTGTCTATGAAACCAACAGTGCCAGATCAGGGGTGCCGGATTATATTTTCCAGCACAACAGAAAAGGGGAATCATACTTTTACCAGTAACCAAAAGCCCTTCAATAATATCAGCAAGATTTTGTTTAAAAAACCCCTAAATGTAAGGTGATATATACCTCTAAAGGACAAAATTGACCCACTTTTTAGCGACTTCCTGCTTTATGTGACCTTTTTTATTCCTCCCAAGCAATTTGCAAAGTCACATAAGACAGGTTTGACTGTGTATGTCTTTGCTTTATTTTGTACGAATCTAACAACTGCAGCAGATCCAAAGGTCAAATACACATTAATAAGCTCTCATGTTAATCAGGATTATAAAAGACATTATCCATCTTATTTCATAATCCTGGTTATTAAGCACATTTACCTGACTAGGATGAGTTTATTTCACAATTGTCATCATAAAATCTAACTTCTGACCAAGCGACATTGGCTAAACAGTATTTTGAAAATAATGATTTAAATATTTTCTTTTTGTATTATACATAAAATAATGATTTCCTTATAAAAATAAAAATTACTCATCTCAGTAACCTGAGCTATTGTAGTAAACTGTTTCCCTAAGCATGTTAAGTTTTGTTCTATTTTTAAAATTTTTGTGAATACCTTCTTTGTGCCCTGTCTTTTAATAATGATTATACAGTTTATTGTTATTATAGCTTGCTATGCATCAAAATTAAAATTTTGATTCACAAAAGCAAAAGTATGTTGTATTTTTCGTAGATGAGTGAAATATTTCCATTTAGGTGACCTTGGCTCAAGTAATTTATCATCATACATTCCACCGTCTGGTGTTGTTTAAGAAATCACCTCCTTAAAAGTGTGCAGCAAAAATATCAAGAGGCAAGCATCTGACTGGAGCATTCTTGAGTCATTTCCCCAGATGTTACTTTTTCGTCAGACCCAGAAACAAGTTTGGCTACTTAGTTCTTTAAATTTTTACTTTGTGTATTTCCTGCATAGGATTTCACCATTACGGATAAGGAAAAATGATAAGCCTCTTGAACATTTCATTTACCAAAAATGTTAATGATTTATGATGATATTTCGTCATGATGATATACATAATTTTTCAAATTTTGCATTCTTTTCACGAACTCTTTCAAAATTTGTATTCTGCATTAGGATCACCTGCTAGTCGATTCGAAAATTGCATAACCTAGAAATGTCCTTTCATATGAAGTATTTTTGATGATTCTTATCTATGGGATAGTACTGAACGATTCTAGCTTGGTTGCCACTCTGGCAACCTTGGGCAGATCTTTTTTTTTATCGGCGGAAATTCAAAATAACTGCCAAATGCCTTCCACCAAAAGATGCAATTAAATTCTTTCTTTCAATATTAAGTGTGGCACATCAAATCAGGGGTTTTGAGGGTCATCAAACCCATTTCCGATGTCATTTTTATTATACCCCCGTCATATAATGGTGGGGGTATATAGTGATGCACTTGTCCGTCCGTGTGTCAGTCCGTGCGTGCGTGCGTGCGTCCAATCTGTGTTTTCCGGACATTTAAAGGTAAAGCGTTATAGATAATCAATTCATTTCTTGCATATAGCATTTATACCAAGAAATACAGGTCAAGTTTAAATATGGGTCATGTCCCTCAATTATCTGCAGTTATGCCCCTTGAAACTTAGAAAAATTCAAAATTTTGTGGTTTCCGGACATGTAAAGGTAAGCCGTTATAGATAATCAATTCATTTCTTGCATATAGCTTTTTCACCAAGAATACTGGTCAAGTTCGAATATGGGTCATATCCCTCCATTTTGTGCAGAGTAATGCCCCTTGAAACTTAGAAAAATTGAACATTTTGTGGTTTCCGGACATTTGAAGGAAAATTGTTACAGATTATCAATTCGTTTCTTGGATAAAGCTCTTACACCAAGAAATACAGGTCAAGTTCGAATATGGGTCATGTCCCTCAATTTTGTGCAGAGTTATGCCCCTTGAAACTTAGAAAAATTCAAAATTTTGTGGTTTCCGGACATTTAAAGGTAAACCGTTATAGCCCCTTGAAATTAGAAAAATTCAAAATTTTGTGGTTTCTGGACATTAGAAGGACAATTGTTACAGATAATAACTTCATCTCTTGAATGTAGCTATTATACAACAAATTACAGGTTAAGTTTGAATATGGCTCAATTTTATGCAGAGTTGTGCCCCTTCAAACTTGGAAAAAATCAATATATTGTGCTTGCCTGACATTTAAATGAAAACTGTATCAGGGAATATATTTATTTCTTAGATATAGCTTTACATTTAGAAATACAGGTCAAGTTCAAATAAAGGGTCATGTTCCTCAATTTTGTGTTGAATTGTGCACCGTCAAAATTTTTATACATTGCTTATATGTAAAATATGCCGAGCGGGGGTACCATTGATCCTTAGATAAACAGTAGATTTCATTACAATTTGAGTTCATTCTGGACAAAAAATTCAAGATGGCCTCCAAATGTCAACCTCATTATGGTACAATGTGAATATTCCAATAAAACGCCCGTGTAACATATTTTATTTGTAGTGGCAATTGTCCTAGAATACATTTTTTTGTCGTTTTGGTTGTTTTCAGCTAACACATGCTTCCGGAACAACTCTGCTTATCGGGTGAAGTTCAAAATGGCCACCAAATAGTCTACTACTACTGTGTAAAATGTAATAATTACTTGATATATCACGAGAAGTACATCTAATCAGGGCGTTTAAGGGGCAAGAAATCCATATCTTGTGTCATTTTACTTATAAGTTCATTAAAGGCTAAACATAAATGACTTCTAACTTCAATATTCACATTTCGTTACGTATAACTGTGGTGCATCTTATTTGTGATTCCAAAGGTGGTATTATCCATGTCTAATTTCCTTCTGTCGATATGAGCTTACAAATGCTCTTTTTAAATAGATTGCACATTCTCAACCATAAAAGCGAAGAATCTTTTTTTATTATAAAGATAGAAATAAATTGCAAATATTGTTTGTCTAAAGAAAAGGGGGATAAAAGTCGACCTGAAGCAAGAATCTACATAATAGGGCTATGAATTGTCAAAATATCATGTCAAATACTTAAGTGACTGTCCTATTTGAAAGTCTGCAAAAAGACAAAAAGCAAAAAGCAAAGTTCTTCCAGGATTGCTGCATGATCTGTATTCTTGACATAGATCTAGATCATTTTCAGTACTATCCCGTAGATAAGAATCATAAAAAAAGTTCATAGGAAAGGATATTTCTAGGTCGGTCACATGTTATATAAGGCTGTCAAATCGACTATACCAAGATCTTGCTTTTTGGTGATCTGAGCAAACTCTAATGATCTGTTATTTTAAAGGCCGGCCTGCATGCAGTTCATGCTGCATCAACCCCCTACTTCATGCTTGAGCTACCAGGTAAGTAAAATGGGATGTCTCAATCAGAGCTTACAATAAGCATAATGAGTCGTAGATGAACCAAAATTTTGTGGATGATGCATCAGAGAATGCTGTTTGCACAATGATGCTACATCTGACCCACATTTCACGCTTGTGCAAAGGAAGGACTGCATGCCCCTTCTTCATTTCCAGGTTATTATTCATAAATCAAACATACTTGTAATGGGTTATGCATCCTAGGATGCTACAAAGTTTGATTTTACCCATATCTCATGCTCTAGTGATCAGAATAGATCAAACGTTTGATTTTACCCAATAGCATGTTTCATGCTTGAGTGACCAGAATAGGTGAAATGAAATGAGACTCCTCATCCTTGCCTACAACACGATAAGCCTATTAACTTGTGTGGATGATGTATCTTAGGATGGATACTGCAAGGTTTGATACGGGTGCTGCAAGTGACTCCCTATCTACTATTTCACACATAAAAGACCAGATTCGGTAAAATGTGATACCTTCATTTTAAGCTTTCTAGTTGATAGTAATGTATGGTCCATAAGCCTAATCTAATGTTAAACGTCTTCAAAATCAATAGCATCAGATTGGAACAGATAAATTTACAGCATGGACCAGACTAGCACGTTTCGGGTGCTTGACCCTCGCCACTGATTCTCAATATCTTAACAATGTAATATGATATTAAAAACTCAGGCTCGACCACACATCCCCAACTCTCTCTCTCTTTCTCTCTCTCTTTCCTTCTCTCTCTCTCTCTCTCTCTCTCTCTCTCTCTCTCTCTCTCTCTCTCTCTCTCTCTCTCTCTCTCAAAACTTACTGGCAAATACGACTTGACATGAGTTGTAAATGTTATGGTGTACTAGCCAGAGGTAAAACTGATCCCGGCTGGGAGAAAAAAATTGCTGTGGCATAATTTAAAGTCATCAATTTTAGTGTATATCCATTTCATTTAATCATAAATTCAGCGCCAGTTACCCCAGCCTAACCTTTTCTAGGCTTTATCTATTCGATCATTAATTTTACTTTTCATTATATGGCTGTTATTTTTAAGACGTAAAAGTAACTTAGCTCACATTTTTTTTATATAAATGCTTGTCCGAGTAAACGTACATATATATTTCTGTTCAAAATCTGTGTGAAGTGTTTCCTATTTTTCGAATTGGATTAAGGTTAGGGTTGCTACTACAGGGAGATAACTTTATTTTCATATCACGTAATATTTGAAACCGACATGGACGATAAATTGTATAAGATCAGTTTGTTACATTATTTCAGAAAAAAATAATACTCCTTGAAATTTTCATTGCTGAATGGGTATTTTTCAGGAAAAATGCATATTTTTCAATGAAAAATCGCCGAAAATAGGAAAAATTGTCCTTTTCGCAGGAGTTCTGCTTCTAAAGATTCGAACATCAGAGTATATACTATTTCTTATACTCTTTAAAAGTGAGATAATTAGAAGTTCGAATTTTGAGTTAAACTTCATGTTTTTCGGTCAAAATGTTGATTATGTGCATATTAAATTATTGTGCTATTTATAGAAACAGTAATTTTCCTCAAAAACTAATTGGGGTACATATTGCTTTGACTGCTTTAGGATAAAGAAATACTATAGCTCTATTCGTAGAAAAAAGTTGTGCAACTGTCGACCTTCTAGTCATTAATAAAGATTACGAGTTGTTGCCATGGCAACCAGCAAAGTCGTATTTATAAGAAAATACTCTCCGTAGAACTGTTCATTTTATCAGAATTTCTCAAAATAGGCTTTAATTCATACACAAGCATACACAAGCTATAAGAATCCTGAAAATAAGGGTATATATGAATTGTTGAAACTTCATGCATTGCAGAGGTATGTAAAGTTATGATGTGATATTCTCTGAAAAGTCAAAATGTTAAAATAGGCCAAACATGGACGTTTATAGCCAAAACAACGAGACGGGCAAATTTCGATTTTTTGGTCTGAATAGTTCGAGGAGATGTTCCTCGTGATGTGGACATATCCATCTTTGTTCCACCTCATTTCTATTAAAAGTCGCCACCCTGACCTTAAGACTGATCTCTCTCTCTCTCTCTCTCTCTCTCTCTCTCTCTCTCCATGATACTACCTGGTGTTACATAATTGACATGCTGCGATAGCGTGCATAAGTGATTGTGTACTAATCAGAACAAAGTGAATAAGAGGCACCACCTCCGACTCCAATTTACATGCAATTTTGAATGGTGCTATAGGATGTGAAGACATTTAACATTTAATATAAAGTTAATGTAAGGTTAATTTTGCATTTTGCAATCAAACTTCATTTTTTAGACAATAAACGGACACATAGATCATCGCGAGATACGTGTTTTTGCATTACATATTGTAAATTCAGTACCTGCTTTTCATTAAATGGAGAGAGTTCGACTCTTTTGATACAAATCCATGTTCTCGTCGTTTAAGCAGAATAGGTTCAAATATTTTTACATGAATATCATGTGCCAGTACAACAGTACTTAAACCAAAGTTCTCTTGAGGAATAAAGCGGCAATACATAGCAGAAATTCAAAATTTAGAAAATAGTTAGACGTCCTGACATTTTTGTGTTTTGTCCTGACTTTTTTTTTGTGTTTGCTGTCCTGACTTTTGTACATTTATTCAGTAAGAAGAGTTGAACTAATTTTAGGAGATTTTCTCATGACAATAAGCCCACTTTCATATGAAACCTTATTTTGCAAACATTGTCACAAAAATCAATGAATACCAGTTTTGATTGAAATGTGCCCTGAAGATGAAAGGCTTCCTGTGTTATTATTATTGATCATGAGTGTATAGTCTGCGAAGTCACTAACTTATTCTTTGGAACGTTACCTTAGAATGAAAGGTTGTTAGAACTAAAAGAGACCAATATGTATCAGGTTAACTGTGGGTTGTGCTCACAAATTACGGATAAATACACCATTTGCTGTTAATAATGCAGCAGATGATTTTTCCGAAGTTTCGAGGAGCGTAGCCAGGGCAGTGCTGACATATAGCCGTTTTGCAATGCAACTACAACATACAAACAATCCCAATTTGAGCACACCTTTCCGTCGCAACAGAGAAGAGTTCTGGATAAAAAATCTTAACACTGCAGCGCCCTATGGGTGCAACGATAACATCAGCACTATAGGAAACTTAACAAGTCCCGGTTGTCAATCGGTAAATGTGACTAGCTTATTCAACAGACAACAAAGAAGACCTCGAAGTCATGGAATTCGAAAATACAATAGGCCTGAGATACATAGTTTCTCCTTCGATGACTTGGTTCCATTTTTGAATGAGCCTCTAGGCCTGCATTATATTCGTACCAAATTATACTCTGTTCCTTTACGGAAGTTGCACGAAATCTACGATTATACGAAGGACCTCACATATACCGATACACGTTCCCCAGAATACAGACTACAAGGAGTCATATTGGACATTTCTACTTTTCGTTTATTTCAAGCAGTTAGATCAGATAAATCAGAGGAGAAAACAAACCGCCCTTTCATTAAAGTAAGATTTGCAAACAAAGGTATTGATAACTTGAATCTTGGTCAAATTTTGAATCACAAAACTGTCACAGAAAAAATCCCACCATATTTCAAAAGAAAAGAAACTCCTTGTATTTCCTATAGCTACACACCAACAGTTGCATCTAAAATTTACAATTACAAACGATTCCTGCAGTGTATTGATTTAAGTAATCCCTCACTACATCCACTTCCCTGCGAATGTTCTTCATCGGATTTCAACTACTCTCCTTGTGGACACGTTATTACTGGTGACCTTAGTATAGTCAAGAACGACAAGTTGAGAGAATTGTTAAAAAAGGGTCCCAAATACAGAGAAAGTATGTCCTTTATATGGAACCAAAATGTCAAAATTATCATGGACTCTTGTGAGGAATATGCAAGACGTTGGGCAAAGAAAGAGGATGTACAGCTCGACACCCTTTCCGAATGGATTAAATCAATCAGAGGGTTACTTTTATCTAGAATTAACCGATTAAAATCAACTGTGAACACCAGATTCGTGTCTATATTTAAAGACCCTAATGTTATCACAGAGCTCACCTACCTCCAAGAACAATATGTCATCACACCAGCGGACAAAGCCTCAAATAATTACACATTTACTTGCAAAAAGTACTATTTCGACAGTCTAGTTAAAGAGTTGGGTTTAAATTCGACACCTGGAAATCCCACTTACACCCCAACAAACCTTTCTGCCTCTGAAATAATAGATAACCACAAATCAGCTCTTACTTCCTTTGGCTTCGACACTACCAATTTAGATTTAGATTTACCATACTTGTACTGCATACCTAAAATGCATAAGAATCCGTACAAACAACGTTTCATCGCTGGTTCCTCAAAATGTTCTACCAAATCTGTATCGATCTTACTCACCAAAGTTTTATCTGAAATCAAATCTGGGCTTCAAAAATATTGTTCGACAGTGTATTCTCGCAGTGGTATCAACCAGATGTGGATTTTAAAGAATTCGAAGGAACTTTTAGAACATCTGAAATCCTCTCATTTTAGTAGAGTCCATTCGATCAAAGCCTTTGATTTTTCGACACTTTACACTACAATTCCACATTCTAAATTGAAAGAAAGACTCGCAAAAATTATAAGTAATGCGTTTACAAGTAAGAACGGTAATCGCAAATACAAATTTATTGTTGTTAACTATGACAAAACCTACTTTGTAAAAGAAAAGTCAGATTCTGAAAATAAGTACACTGAAACAGACATTATTCAGATGTTAAACTTTCTGATCGACAACATTTTTGTGGTGTTTGGAGGAAAGGTCTTCCAGCAAATTGTCGGAATTCCAATGGGGACCAATTGTGCCCCACTCCTTGCCGACATTTTCCTTTACTCGTACGAAGCTGAATTCATTCAATCTCTGGTCTCTGAAGGGAAAAGATACTTAGCTTCTGACTTTAACTTCACTTACAGATACATAGACGATGTGTTGTCCATCAATAATCCAAAATTCGCGGATTACCTGAGCAGTATCTATCCTTCGGAGCTTGAAGTCAAAGAAACCACAGAGACAAATAATTCAGCATCCTATTTGGACATAATGTTGTCCTACGACACTGATGGTCACATGAACACCTCACTCTATGACAAACGTGACGACTTCAATTTCAGCATTACAAACTTTCCTTTTCTGAGTAGCAACATCCCTTCATCGCCTGCTTATGGCGTGTTCATATCTCAGTTGATACGCTATGCCAGAGCAAGTACCAAATATACGGATTTTGTTCTGAGAGCTAGGCGTCTTTCAGATAAGCTTCTCAGTCAGGGATATGTTTGTGATCGACTAACATCGTCACTGAGGAAGTTCTACGGTCGATATGGGGAACTCGTCATACACTATGATGTTCCACTCTCAAGAATGGTGGATGATATTCTGTCATAGACCATTTGAACCATCCAACCAAAGATTGTACTCTATATCTTCCAAAATGGAAGTAACCGGATGTGACAGTTCTACCGAATTGAAGCGACGGGTGTTGCATGCAAGCAGGAGATGCTTACTCTTCCTGGGCACCTGGTCTCACTCCCCTATCGGGAGTTCGCTTCTTTTCATGTGGTGGAGGTTTTTGTTTGTTTGCTTTGGTTCCTGTTTTGTCCTGATTTTGTATGCCTTCGGTTTCTGATTTTTGAATTATCGATTTTGTGCTGTATACAGGGATATGGTCATTATCCATATTTGTCATTGATTCTATTCATTTTCTAGTTTTCCTATAGTCTTCCCGTTCAATGTTGTAAATACATATAAGTGTTGGTTGCGAATTGTAACTCAGATTTAGAGGAGGACAGTGGGGCAGCCCTATCACCGTATTTAAAATTCGATTACATGCTTATGATAATTGTCTTTGCATTATTTTTTCTTTGCTTTGCTTGAATGTATCGTATCACTAGCGAATGTATAGGGATTGTAAGGGTCCCTATCCCCTCTTTTGGCGGTCATTATTTTTCAAATGTTCTGAATTTACTATGGAAATTCTTAATACATACGGATTTTGTCAGTACATATATTTGAAAAATTTCGTTGGATCGATGTCGCTCGCAGGTTTTCAAGTCTTAAATTATCTCTTTCACATTGTTGAGCTTTACCAATGCACCCCTATTTCCCAAATTTCTTTTTAAAATATGCATGCATGGACATTGAATTTTATATTTGAGACTGAAAATACATTGATAGAGGATAGAGGTAGAGAAAAGGGAATGATCTACAGCATGACCAACCCGCACCCACCAGGCGAGTCAAAGCCACAAAAAAGCGACACATAAATGACATCAGACAAAACCACAAACCGCAAAAAGACACAAAAATAATCACTAGAACATCATAAAACATTCGAAACAGATGTACAGAAACATCAAACATTAATGACAACATATAAAAGGAAGGAGACCAATGTGCACCCGGCGCCGACTTTGGACGAACATCTGCTATTAGCAAATTGTGTGGTTATCCGGATTACGTGCGCATAACCCGTCCACTTATCCGGATACACAAAGTTCCCCAATACTCACATTTGTTGTATAAAAATAAAACTTTTCACCGTAAGATGACATAACGCACAAGACAGTTAAACGCAGCGGCCTCCTCATCGACACAAATTCTATGTAAATGGAACTCTTTCCAGCTCTGTCACCTGAAAGAAGCTTTGTTTTGGCCTTTTATCAATGAGACATAAAATATATTTTTTTCTATTTCGGATACTAGCCATTTCATCGATAAATATCATCGAAATTAAAGGAGTTTAACATCTTAGCACCATCCCTCCGATGCTATTTTGAACATAGATTTTATTTGGATATGCTACTGAATCGACCCGACAGGGAATTTGGAGCCGCGCGCTCTCTGTAATGTAAACGTTAAAATCTAACTTCAAAAAATTAAAGAGGGCGCTACCGAAACTATTTATGGTGGCGCCGCCGAAAGCATCACTGATGAGAATTTAATATTCGAAACACGTGTATGTAAATTGATTTGGAATTTTCTTCAAGAAGGTAGAGAGTTGGAACCCTTCGACATTATTAATATAGACACTTATTTCACGTTGCAGTGTGGAGCAGTTAAAATCGTTCCCCGTGGCCTGATGTTTGTCAAGTGTATTAATTACTTCTTATCAGCTCTGTCACCTGAAAGAAGCTTTGTTTTGGCCTTTCATCAATGAGACATAAATATATATTTTTTCTGCTATTTCGGATACTAGCCATTTCATCGATAAATATCATCGAAATTAAAGGAGTTTAACATCTTAGCACCATCCCTCCGATGCTATTTTGAACATAGATTTTATTTGGATATGCTACTGAATCGACCCTACAGGAAATTTGGAGCCGCGCGCTCTCTGTAATGTAAACGTTAAAATCTAACTTCAAAAAATTAAACTATTTATGGTGGCGCCGCCGAAAGCATCACTGATGAGAATTTAATATTCGAAACACGTGTCTGGTGCATGTTAATTGATTTGGAATTTTCTTCAAGAAGGTAGATAGTTGGAAACCTTCGACATTATTAAAATTCTATTGCATTTGTATAACAGTCTGTATTCTGCTGGCTGAAGCGAGCTCAATATCAATCACCCGAGAAGTCTGACAAACTTTCAGATAGGACAGGGAATCTCGACCCAGTCTTCTCTGACGAGATTTAAACAAGGACCGCCATGAAGTTCCGTCGTCACGGTTGGACAGTGTGCAACGTTGGTAAAGACATTGATACAAAACTATGGATTGATCAAGTAACATGCCCAGTGTTCTTTTCATGACTATTAAGATCATAACCTTTGTAAAGCAGGTGACCGACTATTTTGTTTTACATCAAATTTTGTGGTTGAAATTCGATCTGCCTTTCATGCTTATGATTTTGTTTACTAGGTCACCGTAAAATGCAGGAATTGAAATTCCTATTGATACATACTCTGATGCCATTGCTGTCCCAGATTTTGAAAGAAGTTCAGAATAGTTCTTGTAAAATTCTCACAAAGATTGTACAAGTTTGTGATATATAAATCTTTGACTGATAAGTTTCTTTGTAATTTGTTTATTTTTATCAGGAAGTCCGAAACATGGGAGCAAACTCTAGCGTATCTAATTAGCTGAGCATTTGATCAGCTATCTTTCAACTACTCATGAGGGAGGGTGGCGTGAATGTTAGAGAATTCGTAGGATGAAATAGATTCTGCTTTGAAATAAAATACTTTGAATTTGTCGATTACATTACCAGAATTCTTTATTGACAAAAATAATTGATGTCTCTATTATCAAATGCAGTTTCACAATATTTCGTTACATAATCTTTCATTGCTATTAACGTATCCATTATACAAATGAAGATCTCGCAGACATCTCGTCCATTTAAACTGTGTTAAAATTATCTCGGTAATCTTCGGCAGTGTCTCGATAGTTTCCGTTGCTTAGTTAGCGGTTGGGATGTTGAACTATGATGTTATAAACCAACTTTTATGTTGCATTATGGTATATTTAGGTAAAGATATGCCGTAATTCTAACTATATAATACACTTGATATTTATTTGTACAACGGATACCTTAACTCTGATGTCAAATTCCTAGATAATACTGTTACAGTAGTAGTACAATTGCTCGAATTATCAATAAATCGAAATTTGCAAAGAGATTTGTGGAGTTTGGGCAGACAGTAAATAATTGGTACGTGTGATTTCGAAATAGAGAGGTCCCACCTCTAGCTTGCTTGGGATCCGTCGATGCTCAATTTGGTGCTCTATTGTGAGTGTTGTTGAGATTATCGTCAGGTTCGTCTTTAACTCATTAGTAAAATGTAAGGAATAATTTCATTGCTGTTTATCTATTAAGTGTACAAAATGAAGGGGGTGGGTGGAGGGTTTACCTGTCCTATACGATCTGAGAAAAGAGATTTGAATGAATCATATGCTTAAATCCAACGCTCCTGGAACTCATCCGATCTTTTTTTTTTAATAGGATCTTTATAACATGATGGAGATGTATTATTCCAATTGATTTTGATACTTACAGGATTCAAGAATGGGGATTGGCATGGGGGTAAACTAGGTAAATATTGCACACGGAGGCATTTCGCACTCATAATTCGGGAGGAAATATCTTGGATAAGGCAAATTAGGTTTATTCATCGGTTTAAGGGAGGGGTGTGACCCCTTCAACTTGCGGCTTGAATCTGATGTCGTACTAGTATTCAGTTCTAGGAATCGAAAAAACATGATAGGACGTTAGTATATATGAATAACGAAAGTGGAAAAAAATCCATATTTGAGATTCTATGTATTCATAATTACGAAGAATTAAGAGGAAGACGCGAGATATCTTTTTCATTTGTCTGAATCTAAAATGAAAGTTTCTTTGTACCTTTATACATTTACCCATTTAAAAAAACGTATATACATTCCTGTAGCCATCCATTAACGTATTTTATTTTAGGAGTGGGGGACACACAGCGCGCAGCCTCAAGGGAGCAACCATTTGATGGCTGGGGGAGGGTTGCAGGAAGACGCCCCCAAAAACTCCAGATCGAGATTTTAGGGAAAAAAAATTCCAACCCTAAAGTCCGGAAAAACCCAATTCCGGATCGTGAAATTGGGTTCCTCCTCTTCTGACCTTTCCATGTGCCCGGTACCCTTACCAAACTGGTGAGATTGCCGCAACCTTGCCGCAGCCAACTTACCGCAAACCTGCCGCGAACAATTTAGTTCGCAAGAAATCTGAAAAGCTGTTTGCAGCTATTCGCCACTACCGGCAAATTTCTGGCGAACAGAAACTCATGTTTGCCAAAAGTTCGCCAAAATGCAATAACAAACAAAATGAAAATGAAAATTCACCGCAAGTTTGCCAGAGGAAAATCCTTGACCTTAAATCTTAAAGCCAATGACTGATTATGGCAAAAATGATTCATTTAAGATCCTTGCCAATCAAAGGCCGCAAGTTTTTGAGCAAACAAAGAAGAGGAAGTGCTGACTCAGTAAACATGTTGAACACCAGCTACATGTAGGTTGCTATTTGAATGGCTGCATAGAGCAGTTCAAAGGGATTCATCTGGTACTATCTAGTGTGCAAGCCTGTTCCAAAGTTTTTTTTGACTTATGGTACAAAAGTGTTGTGAAAAAGTATATTTGTTCTGATGAATCATTGGATTACATGCATGGGATATGTATACTCAGCTGCCAGCTACTTTTTAAACCCTATAGACATGATAGACTAAGATGAATTTTATCTACAGTTATAGTGAATCATACAGCTTAAAGGTATGTATGAAATATAATCATTAAGTTTATCAGCATAATTTTTTCTTAAAAGATATATCATTTTTGTCATGTATCATTAAGGTTTGGCTGTAAAGTAAAATTAAATCACATTAAATGCTAGTTGACTATGAAATTGCCATATGCATGAATGTATAAAAGTAATAAGCTTAATTACTATTCTGTAAGTTAGTAATATGAATCAGTGTACTACCATGCTTTATACACATGCATGTATAAATTCAACATTTAAACTTATATAAATGTGCATTCTTGAATTTTTGAATGGCATGTGTAATTACTTTGCCTGAGGTTCGCCGCAACATTTTCAAGGCTCTCAAATACCTCGTTAGAAGTTCGCCGCAATTACATAGGTAGTTCGCCAGAAGTTCACCGCAATCTATATATGGCAATAGGTACATCACTGAGCATGCTCAAAAACATTGCCGGAGGATCGCCGTAAACTGTATTTGGACACAAGGATTTTGCAAAGTTTGCGGCAAGCTTGCAGCAACGGTTCGCCACAGGCCTAAAATTGTGGTAAGGGTAAAAAATGTTTGTATCATAAACTGGTAAACACTTTTTAGTGCCATAACCTTATTACAAATAAAAATAAAGCCAACTTTATTCAAAGGAACGAAATTAAATTCAAAAGTCACTAAGGACAATATAGCCTGTCTGCTTTGAGCATCATTAAGTGAAAATATTATAGAACAAAGGAGGGGATCTCCAACAACACCAGGTTGCAGCACCCACAGCAAAACCCCAAAACACCCAATGCAAAAACATAAAGCAGACAAGCACAAAGAGACGCGTAAGGGACAAGGAACGTCAACGCACAACACAGAAACATTAAACACAAAGGACTACACATAAACCAACGAGACCAATGGGTAACCGGTGCCGACTTAGGACGGTCATATGCCACGGAAATAGCAGAAGGTATGGTTATCCTGGATTACGTGCGCACAACCCTCCCACTTTTCCGATTACCCAGAGGTCTCGAAGAACGTACAATTGTGGTGTAAAACAACCTCCTCACTGTCAGATGACCACACACAAACAAGACCGCAAAACGAAGGGATCCAAGCAACACAGATGAATATGTAAATGGATATAAAAAGAGGGCATACGTTATACAAGCCGTGCTCTGCCACCGCGAGCTCATGTATGTTATCACCCGTGGAGTCCGACTGACATTCAGAGAGGACAGGTGGTCGGGGACCTGTCTTCTCTGAAGAGGTTTGGACAGGGCCCGTCATGGAGTCCCGTCGTCACAGTCAGTCAGATTGCAAGTTTTAAGAATGAGCTTGTACAAGACTGTAGATTGGTCAAGTACCAAGCCTAATGTCCGTCTGGTGACATTAGGATCATATCCACGGTATAAAAGGCGTTTGATGATTCTGACGCGTTTTCGATAGTGATGTTGTCTATCTTTGATCCTTCTTATCTTGTTAACAATGTCACCATAAAATGCAGGTTGTGAAATACCCAAAGTAATATACTCTGTTGCCTGTGTTGGTCCGAATTTCAGAAGAAGTTGACAATAATTTTTGTAAAATTTCCAGAAAGTCTTTACTAGTTTGTGAAAGCGAAAACCTTGTCCTAAAAGTTTCTTGGTAATTTGTAAATTTTTACTATGAAAATCCAAAACATCAGTACATGCTCTAGCATACCGGATGAGCTGTGAAATATAGATACCATAGGACGGTAAATTAGGAATATCACCGTCAAGCCAGGGGAAATTTACTATGTTAAATCCAAAATCATCTCTTTTGTCATACACACTTGTATGGATCTCTCCAGTAACAATTTTGATATTTAGGTCCAAAAATGGTGTTCCTGTGTTTGAAACGTTTGCCTTGTTTAAAATCAATTCTTGTGGATAAATAACATTTTTATATTTCTCAAAAACAGGATTGTCGATAGTAAGAATATCATCCAGGTACCTAGAAGTACCAATGAAACGTTTCATATCATCATTATTTCTTTGTTTTTGAAGATTTTGGATAAATTCCTTTTCATGCGTGTATAAAAATAAATCTGCAACAAGAGGTGCACAATTAGTACTCATTGGAATCCCTACAACCTGCTTGTAGAGCTTCTCACCAAATCTTACATAAATATTGTCCAAAAGGAAGGACAGAGCAATACACAGGTCACCACATGTCCATGATTTGTATGATTTGTATAGGTTTCATATACTATTCCAGAAATTAAAAAAAAAAGGTTATCTACTAGCAAGAGATGCCTTAATGTGCTCTTCCTCGACATCTGATCTCACGTTTTTTGATTTTTATATGACCGATAAGTCACTCCAAATGGTTTAAATTCTACGAGTAATTTTCAACATTGGAAATTAAAAACAAGTCTGGCTTCTAAAATGGCTACAAAAAATTCGGCTTCATGTCCCCCCTTAAATTCATTTGGTTGCTCCCTAAAATTAAAAAAGAAAGAATCTTTCCCTTTCTTTCATAAAGTTCCTCAAAAGGTAATAATTATCTCCTACCAATACTGAAACGATCTCTTGTACCCGAAAAGATGACAATTTTACAACTGGTGGTCCACACTTTCTTAAGCCACTTAATTAATACTAATTAGGTCTTCCGACTTCCGTCGGAAGACCTATTGTTTTCGTAACCGTGGAAAATTGGATCAGCGATTTCTCAAGAACCCTGTAAGCTAGGACAATGAAAGTTCTCCAACGTTACGTTTGGAGTAAAAGCTAGATTGGTCTTTTTTATTTTTGGTCTCTGTTATTTTTTTTATCATGTTTTTTAGTAGATTCAAATATTTGACGGGAGCGTCGAATTACTCAAAAGGACCGAAAATTTCATGTTTTGCTATTTGTAAGCTTAAATATCTCGTATTTTGCTATCTACAATTTCCATTCTTTTTGAAAGTCGACAGCCATGCAAGATATGAAATGCTAGATGCACACTGTAACGATTTATTACGATGACGTCCTTCACCGTCCTTCATATTTCCAAATTCAGAAGTTCATAGGAGGAAGACACTTTTTTGCTTATAATAGTAAACAAAAATTAAGCTTATGAAGTTTCCTAAAAATTCAATATTATTATTTTTTATCCATATATCTGTCTTATTTAGTCTTTCTGATTTTTCCTATCTCTTACTGTTGAAAAGATATGAGCATCGAAATTTTGAGTTGGGTATTTCGATACACCTTCACGCCAACAGATCGGGCGCACACTAAAATTGGTAGTCCGAGTCCGACTCGAGAAAAGCAGTGTTGAGATTTTCAAATTCCGATTTCACGGCAATGATGAATATGCATTTCATAAATACAATTCGATATACACAATTTGATTTTAAAACAGTTGATTAATTTAGAAGAGATCAGCTACAAACCAGAATTTACACACAAAAAGTGGTAGTTTGATTCCGATTTCTAACCTACAAACCTGTTTCTAAACTTCAATAACTATATTTTGAACATCAAGTTTAATTTCTAATTCTAGCAAACATTCGAACATAATTTTCGGTTGGTTTATTTACAAATTGATGAACAATTTCTCCAACAATCTTCCCTCTCCTCGTTTTTCGAAAACAGTTCTGTTTATATTGAACGATGTCGCCATGATGGAAATTCAAAATAAACTTTGAAAAAAGGGAAGGGGGGGGGGGGGTCCAAATTTGAACCTGCACAGCGAGAACCTCATGGTATTTATATATATATATTGAACGTAACTTGTTATTATCCATTTCTCTTCTCAAGAAAATTGGTTCTACAGCTACGAGCTCGCCTTTTTTATGGGGGAAGGGGGCAGGAAGAATTTGCAAAAAAAAAAAAAATCCCGGCTCTGAAAAATGCTGAAAAACATATTCCGGCCCAAAGGGCCGGCAATTTTTTTTCCCCGGACCATGCAAAAGTAAGGATACATTGCATGATATGGAAATTTTTGCTGGCCCTTTGTGCCAGACAATTTAAAGTCAAAAAATTAATTAATATAAATACAAACTGTTCACATAGCTGTATCTACCAGAGACCTAATACGCATAGGCACAAAAATCTAGAAAAGGTTCTATTTAAACATCATACAATCTGTCTGAAATTCGCTAATTGCAAAGAGACATCTGAAGGAACGGTTATTAACTCATACTCTGTAACAGCGGGGAGTTAAACTTACACAGACATTCACAACATTTGACAATTTGTTTAAATCCGGCCCGAAGAACCGGCGAAAATTTTTCTCCGACTCTGGTAATGGCTGAAAAAAATGGCCTGCTCAGAAAATTGCTGAAAAAAATTTACCGGCTGGCAATAGAATTCCTAACCCCCCCCCCCACAAAATCAAATGGTTGCTCACCAACAGTTATCGGTTTGAAAATTTAATGTTACTGCTGTTTGAAAACTTAAATATATAATATAAATACATGTAATGTGACGTCCTTCATATTTCCAAACCAAAAATTGTATAGGAGGAAGACACTCTTGTTGCAACCGCAACAAGAAACCTTTCTAGTTATGTTTCTATTTCATAAGTAATTTTGAAAATATTTCAAAATTCTGGATCCGCAACAACACCTATTTGCAGCACCAACAGAACCCCTTAAATACCAAATGTAAAAACACAGAAAAGATACGCACAGAAAGAGACGCAATGGTACGAGGAACGCCAAGACACATAAAAAAATAAATGACTACACATAAGCCAACGAAACCAATGGGTAATCAGTGCCGACTTATGACGGCCATCTGCCACGTCAGTAGCAGACAGTATTGTTATTCTGGATTACGTGCGCATAACGCTCCGACTTTTCCGATTACTCGAAGAACGTCCAACTGTGTTGTTAGAAAACCTCCTCATTGTAAGATCAGCTCACAAACAGACAGCATGACACACTGGCCAAAGAAACACAGATGGATATGTAAATGGATATGAAAAACTGAAGGCATACGAAATACAGTCCATGCTCTGCCGTCTGTAGCGATCTCATGCAAGTGATTACACGAAGAGTCCGACTGACATTAGGACAGGTGGTCGGGGTCCTGTCTTCTCTAAAGAGGTTTTGACAAGGCCCATCATCAAAGTCAGTTAGAGTGCAATTCTCGAGAATGCGCTGGTACAAGTCTGTATATTGGTCCAGTACCAAAACAAGTGTCCGTCTGGTGACAGAGAAAAATTGAGTTGAAGAGTTGATTTGGTGCATATTTACATTTTTTTTTTCATTTCTGCCAAGAGTAAATCTTACAAATAGATTCAGAAAATCCAGGACATTTTTGTTCCGATGCACAAAAAAAGTCAGGACAAACTGGACCTCTTTAAATTTAGTGCATTTCATATTTTTGTATCTTCTATACATAAGAAAGTATAATTACATGTACCGATGACATGAAAATTCTAATGAAAAGGGTAAGATAGAACATTTTAAGAGGTGAACACATTTTTGAGACACAATACATCATGGACAAACATAAAAAAATCCAGGTCAATAAACACACATAAAAATCATTCCTTGTCAGGACACCTTACATGGTGTGATTATGGTAAGCTAGTAAGATATCCGCGACCTTGAAGGTGCTTTACAAAAATGTATTAGAATTTATTATTGTGACAACAATTAGTTTCCCTATTTCGCTTCGTAACAAAGCAAATACGTGTTGTCCGTAAAGTTCTTGGACTACCTCGATAAAAGCTAGCAAGCAATGGTAAATAAATGAAAGTATCATTTTTATGAAATTCAAGTGTCATATCAATAATATGCAAAATTTCATCACAAACAAAGCACAAATGGTTATATTTCTATACAATATAAAAAGACACTTCCTCATATCCGGAGCACTAACATGAGAATCCTTGACGTTATCCTTTATAAACTGTTTTGAAAATTATACTCTCCTCGCTAAATATAGATTTCTAAGAATTTTCGGAAACCATTCAGCACAGACATGATTCGTTGTAGGATCATGGGATAAGTCTCCTGCCCGATTTTTTTTTAAATTTCAAAGTTACCTGCAATTTCCGAATTGTCAGTCGCCAATCACTATGAATCACATCACGTTCTTCATTTAAAAGCACTTTTTTTTCTTTTATAGAAAGTCTTCCCTAGAGCATGCCGTCCAGCAAACTGTCCCTAACGTCCAAAAATCCTTTTTGCCACTTGAAGACTAGTTTTATCATTTTTCCAACGGTTTAAGGAATTTATTGGTCTCTGTCGGTTTTTTTTCTGATTCCGATGCAAAATTTTATCACTTCTCTCTGCTCTGCCTCTCGAGGAAAACGTAATTTTTTTTCGAGCAATGACGATAACGTCTTATTACCTAAAGATATGGTTTTCCCTGTCATCTTGATACTTTGAACGTTTAAATTATGCATGTGTGATGTCATCACTATTATCAATATCACAATGTAAAAATTTTCGTTTTAACCAAGGAATTTTACAAAATGCAAATAAAATGAACAAAATGATAAACAAAATATTTCGGTAAAAATTGGCCGTGCTCCGGGTCATATTCCTATGTCTAATTACAAAGTCATAGTTGTAATTATAAAATAAAAATATGTTAATTGTTTACATTTCGTAATTCGCAAATAGTATATGATAATATATATACTAAAAATATATATATTTGAGGTAAATTTTCCTTAATTTAAGACTTGTCCACCAACTTTGCGGACAGCCCTCGTAATATATACATGGTGTGATTATAGCTTGTTATATATTCGAGACCTTGAAGGTGCTTTCTTAAACAAAAATGTATTAGAATTTCAAATTTTTTACAACAATTAGTTTCTCTATTTCGCGTAATAAAGCAAATGATATATACATGTATTAGACAATATATACAAAATGGTTTATTTTCATAGTTCATATATATATATGAACTATAAAAATAAACCATTTTTGACTTTGCAGAGACTAAAGGTTGCTGTTATTTAGGTTGACACATTTCTTACATACACAAATGTAACTCTCATAAAATGTCCATACATTTTTAACTCTTCTTTCCATCAAGACAAAAATATTATAAAACTTTAAAACTTCTGTGAACGATGTTAACAAGGATTAGAAGTTCATATTCCACGTCTTCTTTTAGTATTTTAGTCTTTAAGATATGGTACAAGACTTAGCTCCACTCGCTTTTGACTTTTCCACATCAAATTCCATGTCCATCCATTCGAGGTTTTGAATCCCACATCTCATAAAAGCCATTGCTAGTTTAAGAAATGTTGCGTCTTCCTTGTTTTTATTGTACCACTTCATAAGCATCGACCTGCTTATCTGCAGAATGGTGTTGCCCTTTTCCATTTGGAGACGTTCAATCTCAGCCAGTGACAAACCAAGTTCTAGCCCTAGCTGCATGAACTCATACCCAACTCTGTCGGCAGTAATGCAGAGAAACTCGTCGTAGACAGTCAATACCGAGTTTGTCGAGGCGAATGCTCTGTCTGAATGAAAATAGACGTATTGTAATCAGTTAGAATTATAACCGAATTTGTATATGAACATATGTAGATGGAATAAAAAAGAAAGTGAGACCGCACTGCGTTGACAAAATTTGAAGGAACAGATTCACATGATGCAAAAAAATCCAATTAAAACGAATAAACAATTAACAGCTGACACACATCCATTTTTGAACATACGTAACTATTTGATGGTTAAGTAACAAATTGTAGGACAGGAGGATCATACAAATATAAGTTTGCCTGTTTTAACATCTTTAAACTGTCAAAGCTCTGAATTCTATTTATGTCTACCACTTTGAAAACTTCTAAACGACATGTTCTGTGTACATATTTGTAACATATGTACGAATTGTAGCTTGTCGTGGATTGTAGAGTGGGATTGCATCCCCTTATTGTCTAAAAGCGGCCTCAATCTATAGCATTTTCTTAGCTCTTTCATGGGGGAATTTGTCATGAGAATTTCAAATTCCAAATTTGTGCTTTTGGGTTAAAGGTGTTTTTCGTTGAAAATCACTAAAATTTCTTACTTTTACTAGCTAACAGGGGATGCTTACTCCTCCCGGGCACCTGATCCCACCTCTAGCTTGCTAGGGGTCAGTCGATGCTCAGTTTGGTACTCTATTGTGAGTGCTGTTGAGATTATCGTCAGGATCTTCTTTAACTCTTTAATATAAGATGATGATTTCCAAAAATGTGAAAATGTAAATATATTATATTTATGGTGTTCCTTCAGCAAGTTCAGATGAAAGAATTTCTGAGCGTTTTTGTAAATGTATTAAAAATATAAACAAGACACTTCCACGCAAATAAATATTTAAATGGAACAGATACTCTAATTGTATCAAGGTTCGTTCTGAATAAAATACGATTAAATGATTTATAGAAGATCCTTACGACAATCTCAACAGCACTCACAATAGAGCAACAAATTGAGCACCGACGGACCCCTAGCAAGCTAGAGGTGGGACCAGGTGCCCGGGAGGAAACACGGTATGTATTCAAAAGTGTTTTCGCCTAGGGTGTTTTTTTTCTTTAGGCGCTGAAACCATGTCTTGTTAGAGATCTTCACATTTCGCTTACTCTTGAATAAATAATATTTTCTGTAGTATGATTTTGAAACAAATATTAAATATTCAGATACGCACCACAACGTACTTCACTTTGCATGGCCTGAAATATTAAAGATCAAAATGATGTAAAGAATATTATGTTATGACGTATTGGAATTTCATTATCATGATGATTAATATGATGTTTGAAAACAATATGCATGGGGATAGACTTGTCTATTTACAAATGTAGGAGAAAAGCAGTGTAGCATATGAATTCCTCTTTTAAAAGAGGTATTTTACTGTTCCTTCTTGAGGACAAAATAAAATATTGTGTTTACTCTTTTTCTCATTTTCTGTAACCTTCCCAAATCAAGCTCAATTTCAGTTTGGGTCATGGTAGGTTATCTGAACAAAGCATCTTACTGAATGTGTTGTTTCCAGATACGTCGCAAAGGATTTACGTGTATCATGCATAAAACAGTTTAAGCAGACTTAAATTTTCTGCCTTAAGGTCTTTCAAATGGTTAAAGTCAGTAAAATAAGAAATTTGCAATCAACTTTGCCTATTTGTTGTACTGACTAAGATTACCTGGCATAGCATATGCGCGTTTGAAATGTGGATGTGGTCTTTAAGCAGGTTTTTAAGCCCTTTAACCCCGTAATTTTGCGTAGTTTGTTTCCATCTCTTGAGGACATAGAATGCCTTGACATCGCCATGGAAACCTTTGAAGTCCTCCTCGACCTGTGACGAATATTGGGCGTCGTTCAGGATGACAGTGCAGAGCATTGGTATGGACAAGTTTATTCGTCGCAGCTTTTGGGCGATTCGCATCAGATTGACGTCTTCCAGAGGGTATTTTTCATACTCTACATTCAATGAAATATAAATGTGTTATTCCAATCTGCTTAACAAATTGTTTCTGTTAATATATATACATGCTCTTTAAACGATTTAGTGGACTACACTGAATCATCCTGAACGAATGTAAAATTGAGTCAGGAAAATAAAAATTAGGTAAAAGAATAGATTAAGAATCATCGTAATATACTCAAATAGAAGAAATGAAAGAAAACATTAATGTACATAACAATTTATTTTGCAATAGAGAAGAGGATGTCTCTTATAAGACACGGTTTCAGTATCCAAAGCAAAAGAAGGAAATACATTAATTTACAATCGTAATAATACACAACAGGCCATCGAACTGAGAAAAAAAATTAATAACAGCAAGACAGCAACTGCTCCTTTATTCCAATCGTTCATTATATTTACGTTCTATCACGATTGACCTAATTTCTACAATTTTATGTATATTACGTACCTTCGCAGGTACAGCTTTGCTGATCCTGATCATCAAACCCCACTTCTTCCTATTGTTGATAAAAACAGTATAATATTCATTTATCAAATAATATATTTGATACTAAAGGGCTAAGTTTCTTCATTATTATAGTTCAAAGATAGCAATCATCGTATGCAATCAAGTTCATTTTTTAAGTTGAGGAGATGTCAATTTTTTCATGATATGATTTATCGATGATGATTAGTCTTGAGAGGTTAAAGTACTTGGGCGGGCGACAAGTTTTCATGTCTCCCTCCGGATACGACATATTACCAACGAGAGACTTCATGTCTCATTGCATCAAATAGTTCCATAAGGTACGAGGGCTGATTGATATGTTGTGAGCCTCGAGTTGAATGATTTGAATTTTATCAGAGATTTTGCACTTTTTCTAAGTGATGCTCTTCAGTATCTATACACTTTTGTCACCAGTGTTAAAGGGCCTCAATACTACTCTTAAAGAAATCCTTATCTTGACTGGTCAGAAAGCCATCCACTGCATGTATGACGTCTTCATCAAAATGAAAGTAGGTGCCAGAAATAGCATATTTCAATTTTGGGAATAGGTTAAGGACTGATTGAGCAAAATCAAGTGAATAAGGCAAAGGTTCAGTCAAATTAAAGCCACAATCATGAATAACAGCCATGAAATGACAAAGTTGTTAACAAGAGCATTGTCTTGATGGAACTTTAAGTAGTGATTTTTCCGCGGCGTTTAAGTCTAATATTTTCCCTAAACCTGTGTCAGAAGTGGAGCATAGTATGTGTCTGGATTGTTTGTTCCTTTTTTTTGAGATAATCTATCAGCAGAATACCTCTGCACCCCAGAATACCGAGGTTCAAATCACATCAATCAGTCCTCGTACGCTGAATAAAACAATATTGTTTTAAGAAAAAAAAACTCTGATCAGTTAATAACTCAATCGCACTTCAACAGGACAATAAATGTTAAATATCAAATTTCAAAAACTGTAGACATTTTCTCAAGAAGGGTCAGTCAAGGCAACATTTTCAAAAGTTCAACGAACATGCTTGGTCTAGATTGAATTCAAAATCCATACCAACCGTGTTTTGAGGCAGAAAATGGGCGGATCTTAGCGCAAGGGAAGTTTTGTTGAAATTTTACACCATGCAAGTTTTATGGTACATATAGGGATAAACTATCAAGTAAATTTAAATTTCGACTGCTCGGTTTTCCAACATAGTTCATTGATGATACATTCTTCAATCATCATTTTTTTAATATGAACTTACTTTTGATTTGACGTCACGTAAGAGATCGTCAAGTTTAGAAGAGTTACATGTAATTGGGCTACCAAGAGGTGTGCTGTAAACTGCAACGATCTTTTCTATCGTTGCTGTCAGGAAGAGTTTGATTGCTAAGCACCACTCAGCATCTGGACGCTTTGTTGACTCTGTGTGAGATAGAGTGACGACGATCTGCTTAATTTCCCTCTTCATTTCCATGAGATGGAACTTTCCGCTTCTAAGAACAACAAGTCCATTGTAGAAACGATGATCAAAAATTACCCATAGAGAAAGACATGAACAGACGAGTCTGTTGAATATCGCCGGTGGTAGAATTTTCTCCGAAGAAAATGTAATGAGCAATCCTGTTTCTCGATTTAATTCTTCAACAGGAGATAAAGGGATGTCAGCACTCATCATACATGGTACCAAATAAAAGTCATGGGAGACTTTTATTCCTTTGTTGTATGACATTGGTTCGCAAATGAGATCGAGTTCTTTTATGATAGCTAGTAGATATTCACTGTGCTCTGAGACGTCGGATCCGCACTTTTCCTTCAACATCCCAAGAACATGTGATATTTTTATCCTTCCAGATCGCCGCATCTGATTGAACTGCCATTTTTTCCATGGTCGAAGGATAAATCTTTCACATGTTATGAATGATCTCATGGCATCAATGACGAGCTTTGGGTCAAGAATGACTTTGTCGCCAAGGATGGAGGTATCGAAATAAAGAGCGTAGCCCATATTGTGGAGAACCCTCAAGAAAACTTTAAGCTCCTCTTCCCCAAGAGGTATACTCATTTCGTTGTTAATCTGTTTAATTTCGTCAAACTGCACAATGATTCGATTTCTCTGTTTCAGCTCCATAAGCATGTCCTGGAGTGCTATCCAAGACGAAGGAACTGGTTCACCGAATTCTTTGTATTTCTGGCCCTCCTCTAGAATTACATCTCTTACAAGGTTTCTTGTTGCATCGCTCATGTTCTTTGCGTTTATGAATAGCTCATCACGAAGAACAACTTGTGAGGAGCATATCATATCTCTGAAGCTTTCTTGAATCATGTCCTTGATCCTTTTAATTTCAAACTCATGCTGTAAAGTGAATGACGGTGATGGTATCAAATTATAAATATAGATGATATTCATAGTGAAGAACAATTTCTTAAAAATGCATAGTTCACAAATATTTTATAACTAACAAATCATTATCTACCTTAATTTGATCTTTGTGAGTTCCAATAAGAATTATTCTGGGAAAGTGTTTCTGCTCACTTCCGGCGTAGGTTATGATCATTGCAATCCAGTACTCAAGAAAATCTACAATTTTACATATGAATTTATAACCCATAATATCTCTTCATGTTTAATGAGATAAATCATTGAAAAACTGAGACACATCTCCTTTGATGTTATAAGGCTGTAATTTGCTGGCTTTTGGCTTATTCCTTAAGCTTTATTTATAATGTGATAAAGATAAATGAATATCTCCGAAGTAGTCGTCAACACTAGTTGTATTTTCCTTGTATATATAGATTGGCGCAAAATTGTATGATGGACAGATGTATAATAAAAACAGATAAAATATTGAATACGCTACAATCCATTTGTAATGAGATGCCGTACATGTCAACATCGAATATTGATAATAACCATTATTTATTCCAGTAAATTCATTCCTACTTATGTAACGTACGTCAGCAAACCAGCAGACAAAGCCTCAAGTAACTTACCAACACTAATGAAAATTAGGAAGGTTGGATGGTATTAATTTAAGACCCGACGTCACTACTTTTGTGTTTTGACGTCATTTCTAATTGCAACATCATAAATTAGATACGACGTCACAATTCAAAAGTACGTCAAATCTTATGATGTCGGGTCTTAGGATGTGTAAAATACAAGTTAAAAATAACAATGAGTAATGATTAGAAACGTATTGGACAAATGCACATTTTCTGATAATCGCTTCGTTATTTACGGAATTTTCACGTGACCAACCAGAAATATACACCTTTGGACACCAAAAGTAAGAAAGTCGTTTCTTATATATAAATAATTATTCTAGCTATATCAAGAATAAGACCATCGCTTCCTATGACGGATACTGTCCAAACATATTTAGAAAAGACTAGGCAACGACCACCTGTCCTCTCTGAATTTCAATTGAACTTCTCATTTGATAACATGCATGAGCTCCCTACAACAGGAAGAGCATGGGCTGTAGTTCGTATGACTTACGTTTTATTAATGAATTTGAAGACGTTAAACATTTGTACGACTTGGTGAGTGTCACTGCTGGTGGACCAGGAGTCCCCAAGGGCACATGTAGCCAAGTACGATCAATTTGGGTTGGTCGTTTCTTCAAACGCATTTTGAAAATTTCTGTTTAATCTTCTAAAATTTCTAAAACCTGGGTCCTGTTGCATCATATCCCACCAATCTTTTGTTTGTTTTCTTTGGTTCCTGTTTTATCCTTATTTTGTACGCCTTCGGTTTCTGATTTTCTGAATTATCGATTTTGTGCTGTATACAGGTATATGGTCGTTATCCATATTTGTCATTGCTACGTCTTTTGGTATATTTAGGACATTCTGTTCACAGATTTTGGCCATATGACATTGTTAAGATTGAGGATCACTGACGAGGGATAAATACCCAAAACTTGCATGTCTTGTCCATTCTATAAATTTATCTGCTCTAAAATGATGCTAATGAAGTTGAAGACGTTAAACATTTGTACGACTTGTTGAGTGTCACTACTGGTGGACCAGGAGTTCCCCGAGGGCACATGTAATCAAGTTCGATCAATTTCGGTTGGTCGTTTCTTCAAACACATTTTGAAAACTTCTGTTTACAATATTTTCTACAATTTCTCAAACCTGGGTCCTGTAGCATCATATCCCAGCCATCTTGCTACGTCTTTCGGTATATTTAGGACATACTTTTCACAGATTATGGCCATATAAGACTGTTTAGATTGATGATCACTGACGAGGGTTACATACCCAAAACGTGCATGCCTGGTCCATGCTATAAGTTTATCTGCTCTAAAATAATTCATTTATCATTTGTACGACTTGGTGAGTGTCACTACTGGTGGACCAAGAGTCCCCGAGGGCACATGTAGCCAATATCAAAAGTCTTCAAATTCAACAGCATCATTTAAGACCTGATAAATTTACAGCATGGACCAGACAAGTTCGATCAATTTCTGTTGGTCGTTTCTTCAAACGCATTTTGAAAATTTCTGTTTACAAACTTTTCTCAAATTTCTAGAAACCTGGGACCTGTAGCATCATATCCCAGCCATCTTGCTACGTCTTTCGGTATATTTAGGACATGCCTTTCACAGATTTTGGACATACAACATTGTTTAGATTGAGGATTATTGACGAGGGTTAAATACCCAAAACGTGCATGTATGGTCCATGCTATAGATTTATCTGCTCTAAAATGATGTTAATGAATTTGAAGACGTTAAATATTTGAACGACTTGTTGAGTGTCACTGCTTGTGGACCAGCAGTCCCCGAGGGCACATGTAGCCAAATTCGATCAAACTCGTTTGGTCGTTTCTTCAAACGCATTTTGAAAATTTCTGTTTACAAAATTTTCTAAAACCTGGGTCCTATAGCCTCATATCCCAGCCATCTTGCTACGTCTTTCGGTATATTAAGAACATCCTTTTCAAAGATTTTGGCCATATAACATTGTTTAGATTGAGGATCACTGACGAGGGTTAAATACCCGAAACTGCATGTCTGGTCCATGCTATAAGTTTATCTGCTCTAAAATGATGCTAATGAATTTGAAGACGTTAAACATTTGTACGACTTGGTGGTGCGTGTCCCTGCTTGTGGACCAGGCGTCCCTGAGGGCACATTTAGCCAAGTTCGATCAATTTCGGTTGGTCGTTTCGTCAAACGCATTTTGAAAATTTCTGTTTACATTTTTATCTCAAATTTCTAAAACCTGGGTCCAGTAGCATCATATCTCAGCCATCTTACTGCGTCTTTCGGTATATTTAGGACATCCTTTTCACAGATTTTGGTCATATAACATTGTTTAGATTTAGGCTCACTGACGAAGATTAAACATCCGAAACGTACATGTCTGGTACATGCTATTTTACCTGCTCTAAAATTATGCTAATGAATTTGAAGACGTTAAGTATTAGATACAATTACTAATCCTTATGTGTATTTTTTGGGCCCTGGGTCATGCTGTCTGTTTGTATGCCCATCTTACAAGTGAGGGGGTTATTTCAAAACACAATTGCGCGTTCTTCGATACCTCTTGGTAATCGGAAGAGTTTGCGGGTTAGTGCGCATGTAATCCGGATAACTACATCATCTGCTACCTGCGTGGCAGATGTCCGTTCAAATTGCCATACCCATTGCTAATTCTCATTAGATTTATGCGTGGTATTTTGTGTTTGATGTTTCTATGTTGTGAGTCTGTATCCCTTGTTCCGTTTGCGTGCTTTTCTGTAAGTGTCTGCACCTATATTTTTACATTGGGTGTTTGGAGTTTTTGCTCTGGCTGCTGCAACCTTGTATTTATGGAGGCTACGGTCAATGCGTATTCCAATATGGAAGTGCATAACTTGATAAATGCATTTATCCATATGTATGTATATTTATTGCATATAAGTAATAAGACGGTTATTCATTAACACAGCTTACTTCATACTATATTTTTTTCAAGGATACTGTAAATATTATTGAATGAATGGTCAGCTAAATTATTCACATAACCATAATGTCTTGTCAATAACCTATGCTTTCATGGCATTTCTGATCAGCTAATTACCAAACTCAATGGGACTGTGCAGACGTTTTTGTTGTTGCTCTCCATTCCAAAACAATGAATATATTTCGGACAAGCAAAGTATACTCGTCTTTCGGAACATTTTACATTTTTAGACTGAGGATCACTGACGAGGGTTAAGTACCCGAAACGTGCATGTCTGGCCCATACTACAAATTTATCTGGTCTTAAATGATGCTACTGAATTTGAACATGTTGAAGACGTTTAACATTTGAACTACTTTGTGGACCAGGTGTCCCCTAGGGCACATGTAGCTAAGTTCGATCAACTTCGGTTGATGTCTCTCTCTTAAGCGTATTTGATATTTTCTGTTACAAAATTTCTTGAAATTTGTAAAACGTGGGTCCTAGCATCATATCCCATCCATTCTGCCACGTCTTTCGGTACATTTTTGGACACAATAAATTTCACTTTTTGGCCATTATAATACATTTTCAGACTGAGGATCACTGACGAGGGTTAAGTACCCGAAACGTGCATGTCTCGTGTATCTGGTCTTAAATGATGCTATTGAATTTGAAGACGTTTAACATGTAAGACCTGGCAAAATAGATCTCTAACATACCTATCATACGTCGATGTTGACTTTTCCCTGGATAAAGATCTTCATCGTCAACCATACCCTCCAAACCTAGAGCCAAGTTGAACACTAGAAGATACAGACCTCTACTTGTAAGGTAGGTCTGATGAGTTGTGTAGAAAATAAGCTGACCAGCAAAATCAGTGAGATCAAGGCGGATGTAATGTTTAACTCCTGATAATGTTTGGCTGCAGTCTTCTATAAAAGTAAAATTTATCTTTTCGAATACGCCAACCCTCATATTTGTTAACACATAAATTTAAGTAGGAAAAGAACTGTTAAATTGATTAATAAAATGGAATTGAGAAATAGAACTTCTTATCTTATCAGAAATGTGACAGTATTAGAAATAAACTTTTTATGTTCCCCACACATAAATAATGACACTTCGGATTAATATTTTTTCTTTGATGTCTGAAGGGCCACATACCATTCTGATGCCATGTTCCCTTCTCAATATCATAAAGGCATTGGTTAATAAAGACGTCGATTCCGTCAGTGCTACTGATATTTCTTTCCGTTTTTCCTAGCAGATTCATGGCTATTGTCGTCTTTCCAACTCCAAAGTGACCAACCAACATCACTCTTATCACATTTGATATTAACGAATCTTTTCTTAATGCATTTGCATACATAAAGATAGCTTGTTCTCCAAGTATTCGAACCTCTTTTGGTACCTTTTTCTTGAAATCTTCAAATTCTTCAATAAAAAAAGAAACAAACATTATATAGATTAAAAGACACATTTTGAAGCAATGTTTATCAAAAGGAAACTCAATAACAAATTATCCATCAATGATTCATACAGTATTAGAATGAATAATGTTCTTCAATATGTCAACAATTTGATGAACTATAAATTGCAATTGCCAATTAGATTATTACATCAATTGTCTATTCAATCATAATACAACAATAATTTTATTGTTATATTTTTCATAATATTTCGTACTTTAAACATACATTATAAGATAAAATGATTACCTTCAACAACCTGTAAAGAGAACATAAGATTTGTGCTTCAAATAATCCTGAAGTTATGTTAACGTAATGCTTACATCAGTGAATGAAAGACCAAAGCCCAAAAATCACAATTAAAAGGCTAACAAATGCATAGAAAAATGTAAAACAGACTTAACACGAAGACAATAAAAAAATCATAGAAACACAAAGGACACTTAATTTAATGAGCAATCTTCAGAGTCAAGTGCAAATATGGAATGCACTATAGATGACGCTGTTTTCTATAATGCTATTTTGGATGTGTACTCATGTACTCTTGAAGTAAAGTCTGTCAATAGCAAAAACAGATTCTTTGGTGAAATCCCAGTTAGTACAAGAAGTAACAGAAGATGTGTTATTGAACTGTCATGAGTGTTTAGTATTTTTTGTAATGAAGTATTACAACTTTATTTGGGCGATTAAGTTATATTTAATTTCATTCAATGTTGTTCACACCATCTCATGATGTAGCATTAATCCTATGTACAATGCTACAAAATTAAAGGAGCTATTTTTCCATTGTAATATAATGGTACATAGAATGCAATATCTATTGGAATAAGCAAGGCTACATAATCAAGTTTTATCATGTGTAGATGGTTAAACTGTTCAATACAGATATTGGTAATTAAGAAATATGTCTTAATACATATACGTTCTTCATATAAGATAAGCAGCAGGAAATATGTGTGATATGAGAGTAAAAACCTTGCTCCCTTAATTTATTTGAGTAGCGTATGAACATCTAATCATATTTTCTAATTTGGGAATGCTCATAAACCAAATTGGAAATGATGATGTAGTACGAGTAAGGTCCTACTTTAAAACACATTTAAGTATCTCATGAGTCATGTTACATATATAATATCCAGTAGTTGACAGGGAATGAGTGAAGCATATAGTTTTTTTGTAACCGAAAACAAGTTTTTTTTCCAGAAACCAAAGGCTGAGGGCTACCCTTTATCGTAACTAATGACGTGACGTACACGTATCAGTTAGTAGATTTTGAACTATTGGCCGTCAGTTCTAATATCAATGTCAACCATAACAAAATCGCTATTGACTGTTCGGTCAAATGTATGATTTTTAGACATTTTTACAGAGCAGATTTTATGTAGAGATATTGCTAAGGGTATAAGAATAGAACTTATCAAATTAAAGGAAGTAAGAATGAAATTAACGCTCGGGGAGAGCCAGAGTCTCCCGATTTCAAGAAACATCCGTCGGAACAGCTCTCCACGAAAACTTGTCAAACTTTGTGATTGTCTCGATATACATATTGATGTACATATCAGGCACATATTTTTTCTTTGGTGATTATGACAACCATTTAATTGCAATCCAGAATGTTACTGACCATTCTGGAAATGGGGTTTTGATATTATTTTATTATATCAACGTAGCGACGAAAGGACTTTCTCAAAGATGATTTCAACCGTTGTAAAATATAACCCCAAGCAAGTAGCTTACTAGCAAGCTGTCTTGCTCTAACTATGAAATCTTTATATTTGGAACATGTCCTAGCGTACCGTATCAGCTACTCATGAAATGGAAGTTGGTTATATGGAAGCTGCAATCATCACGTTTTTCATACAGCGAGGTGTTTAAATTGCCGTTTGCATCGGAAGGAAAGATAGAAGTAAATCCAAGTACGTAGTGGATCTGCCGCTTTCGTTTGTTTCCTTGATCTCTAGTTCATGAGTATATATTTCATGTAGATGATGCATAACACGTCATCTGTGTAATTTAAGGTAAAATTAAAGTGAGATGATTGGTGCTTTAGCCCAGTGAAGAGCAAGGTCTGGATGAAGTCAGTATCGTATGAATCTGCAAGCAATGGAAATAAGGTCCTAAAACAAGACCGATAACCAATTTGTATGTATAAAATATATGTTTTGATGGTTAATCCTCATTAATCATATTTATTAATGCCGAAGTGATATTCTCACATCGCCAAATGTATTTCTGAAGCATCCTCTGGCTTTATTTGTATAAGCCCGTCATATGACGGATCACATTATGTTATGGCGCTATAATTGCGTCAATCCGTGTGTCCGTGCGTCCGTACGTCAATCCGTCCGAGGTAATGTTTTCCGGACTTTTCAAGATATTGGTCCAGGTTTGAAACTTGGCATATGACGTGATATCAAGTGACAAAAGATCCAGTTCGACTTTCGGAGAAAATGACATAATTTTAGCAAAGGTATGGCCTCTGAACAACAATTCAACAATTTTTCACCTTTTCCGGACATTTTGCAGCCCTTGCAGCTATTAAATTGAAACATGATGACTGTTCGAGTTTCGGAAGAATTGACTTGTTTTTAGCAGAGTTATGACCTATGAAATTGAAAACAATTTTACAATTTTCCGTACAGCCTTTGCAGCTATTAAATTGAAACTTGGAACACATCTTCATAATTATAAATTACAGATCCAGTTTTAGTTTTGATCAATTGACTTTTCTGCAGAGTCTAAATTTGATCTGCTTTTAGCAGAGTTATGGCTCCTGAGCATATTCAACAATTTTACAGTTTTCCGGACTTCTTTGCAGCTATTTAATTGAAAGTTTATGTATATGTTTATAATGAATAATTACAGATCCAGTTCAAGTATCGGAAAAATTGACAAATTTCTATGAGAGTTATGGCCCTTGATGGTGCATGTTAATTGGTTTGGAATTTTCTTCAAGAAGGTAGAGCATTGGTACCCTTCGACATTATTTGAACATTGACATTTTCAACAATTTTACTCTTATCCGGACTATTTTTTTCGCTTTCTTGCAGCTATTGAACTTAAACTTGATATATACCTATATAATAATTAATAACAGATCAAGTTCGAGTTTCGGAAGAAATGACTTGACGTTTACAGCAGAGTTATGACTTTTGAACATAGAAATTGTCAAAAAAATTTACAGAGTCAGTTTTAGT
Source organism: Pinctada imbricata (assembly GCA_033119305.1). Taxonomy (NCBI): domain Eukaryota; kingdom Metazoa; phylum Mollusca; class Bivalvia; order Pterioida; family Pteriidae; genus Pinctada; species Pinctada imbricata. The sequence goes on from VSWD01000003.1 coordinate 62,394,150, forward strand.
TTGTTATCAAGTGACTTTTTTTGCAGCGTCATGGACCTCGCCTTAGGACCTACAAAATTACCATGTGGGTTAACTTCAGCAAGTGAAAGAATCCCACTTTGTTTTAAAGTCAGGGGTAAAAGGTCAATGTCATTTTATGGCTAAAAATGGGGCTTTTTGGAGAAATTTTTATTTTGACAACTCTTTTTATTTCCTGTAGTTACCCCTACTGAAGGGGCGTGGAGTTATTGAACCAATCAAATCTGTACCAAAATATATATGGCAACTTTGTTTACCATAGATACAGAAATGAAAAAAGGGAAAATAATCATTAAATTTGCATATTATTATGAAATATACATGTGTGGAAAATGTCAACATGTTAAAAATAAAATCAGAGTATTTTTGAGAGCGTATGTGACCAAGTTATTTCGACGTACGAAAATAAGTACACAAAGCCAAACTAGCTTGTCTCTTTAAGAAAATCATTAAAAATCTAAAAGTTGAAAGTTTGACAAAATTCTTTCACAGTCTCATTTCTAACGATAAATATAAAAAGAAAAAAAAATGAAAAAAGGATAAAAATGCGTCGGGGTCCCGCCGGGGTTTGAACCCACTCCCCATGGGTCCATTGGGCATGGAAAACATACATTATACATGTTTCTATGTACAATCTTAAAAAACATTCCTTAAAATTTCGAAAGTGGATATCTTGACAAAATGCTTTCACTTGTAGGGAACCATGAGTACCTTATACCTGCTAAATTTAATGACTATCGGAAGAGTGGTTACATGTATAGAAAGGAAGCAGAAAATGTATGAAAATCAACCCTCTCCCCTTCCCTTTTACATAAAAAAAATCATAAAAAACCAAAAAAAATAAAGTTCAAGCATAAAATACATATCAAAGCATTAAGTAAGTTAAATATGATAAGTATGTAGTAAATGAGTGTGTAAAATCCTACACTCATTTAGTTATTTACAGAAATAGTGCAAAAATGTGCATTTCTGACTAAGTCCGAACAGACGTCAAAAACGCATCAAAACTTGACTTCGAAGCGGAATCTAAAATAACAACACTTCTTAAGACATTTCTCTAGATCATCCTGATGCTTCCGTTCTGAAAAGAAGATGTTAAGGCATGTCATTTCTGAATGAAGGAATTTCAACGATTTTATGATATCCATTTGAAAATATTGTATTCATGTCACTTTATCATTTTATGAAGGAAAATTAATAGGTCCGTGATGAAAATCAAGATATATGCTTATTTGAAAACTGGGTAAAAAATCGGAAAAGCCGGAAATTTGTTGCTAAAAATAGCACACTTGTAAAGAAAATACAACAAGAGCCCCAGGGGGGCACAACGCTCACCTGATATCCATGCACACTCTGAACATACTGACATTGAATAATGTTAGAGCCAGAGCCATAGTCAGAATTTTTTGGTCCATATGCCATAAATAATTAAAAAAATATCATAAAAATTCCAAAAAAGTAAAATACAATAAATGAGTGTGCAAAATGGAGAAAATGAAAATGGAAAAAGAAAAAAGAAGGTTCTTTTTGTATTCAGATGATTTAAAAGTGCTTAAAAAGCTTGCAAAATGCAAAAAATGAAAAAAAAAATTGGGATGCCAGTGCCTGAATTTGAACCCACAATCCTTGGGTCTATGTGCACGCACAGCATATCTAGATTAAAATAAAAAAAAAAAAATTCAAAAAATAAAGTTAAAGCAAATAATGTATATAAAAGAATTGAGTAACTTAATCTGACAAACATGCAATAAATGAGTGCAGAAGATCATATATTTACTAAGTTATTAAAAGAAATAGTTAAAGAAAAATAATAAGAGCACCCTAACATCTCTCTCTTTCGGGGAAAGGATGGACAACCTAAAGAGGCATCAGATAGGATGTCATCCTTAAGAAATATTAAGTGCAGAAAACCACTGTTAGATGGAGTAAATGAAAGAAAGATTAGTATTTACTCTGATTAGTTCATTAATATACAAGCCAATTAGAAAAAAAATATTATTTTGTCCAGTTCTTATTATATCACCTAATAGAAAAAAAAATCTGTCAGCAGATGTTGCTACAGAAATTTTGACCCCCCCCCCTTTTTATACTCTATAGAATACAAGAATTATTATAAATTCAAATTGTACATGTTGTTAATCAAAAATGCTATCACACAAGCAAGCATTCATTAATTTAATTTTACCTAGGATATAGGTTTCAAAATATCAATATGAACTCAAGGGAAATTAATATGGAGAAAATGCCAAACTTCATAAAAAATTCCAAAGTTCAAAAAGTGGCAAAAATGGCATTAAAATTATTCAGGTAAGTTAAAAATAGCATTCAAATCTTAAAATATGGATGAAAAATGAAATAAGAAAAAAAAATTTTAAGGCCCAGCCGGGATTTGAACTCGCTACCCTGGGACTAATTGACACAGAAAACATGCCTATTTACAGTATTGAAGAAATCATTAAAAATCTATAAGTCAAGATATTGAAAAAATTCTTTACTGTTACATTCCTTACAATAAATATGATAAATGTTAAAACAATCATTCATGGGAAGAACCATAAAATGCCAAAAATGATGAAAATGACCACCCCCCCCCTTCCTTTTTTACAGTATTAAAAAATCATAAAAAATTCAAAAATAAATTTTTCAGCCAAATTCTTTCACTAAAGCATTCCTTTGCTTAAAAATGGCTAAATTAAACTAAACTGGAGCAGAATTTTTCAATCAGAAAGAAAATATTATGAGAAATATCAATTTTTGCATTAAAAATGCAATGTCGAAAAAGACGTCAAAAACGCGTCAAAAATTAGTTATTGGATTTTAACGAAATGCACAAACTTGAATTGTACATCCTTCTAGATCACTTAGATACAATTAGTTTTCAATCCATTCAGTGGAACTGGAGAAGAAGATTTTTGAAGAGGGGTACCCTCTGGGGCCTATTTGACCCCACCCTGGATCCACCCCTGAAGGGATCAAGCCGAAATGAACAAACTTGGTAGAAGCCCTTTAGTACTTCATGCATACCAAGTTTCATCAAAATCCCTTCAGCCGTTCTTGAGAAGAAGTTGAAAATGTTAAAAGTTTACGACGGACGGACGGACGACGGACGACGGACGCCGGACGCCACACTATGACAATAGCTCACTTGAGCCTTTGGCTCAGGTGAGCTAAAAAGTGTTGCAATGCACTCATTTGATTTTTATTTTATTTTTCTTTCAAAATTGTTATTTTACAATAAAACAGGTTAGAAACTTTATATAAATTTAAAGAAGAATTTGAGAAAGTGCTACCTTAGGTACCAACTTCACCGATAATTAAACATTTTATAGATTTAACACAATAACGAAAATCATCCAAGATAAGGTCAAAATTTCAGAGATAACGAATTTCAACGATTATTCCAAACACACAGTAACATGTGCTCCTAGGGATGACTTTTCAAAATATTGAAGAAAAAGTATATGTCCGTGTTCAAATAAGAGAGAACGGACGCTCACAAATAGTGTCATTTTGTGGTTTTCTTGAAAAAGTGTCCGTGCAAAAAACAAATGCCTTATTTTGGATGGAATTTAAACAATTTATAATTTTTCGGTATTTATCAGCCATACCATATAAAAAACTTAAATCAATAATATTCCATACGTAAAACAAAATTCATGGTTAATAACTGACGTAAAAGAAATCCGAATAGGTACCTCCATGTCAATTTTTACAGAAATTACCGCGATGCATTTTCTTACGCATACTTCATTCATTTTAGATCAAATTTTCAAACTTGGCCGCTTTAATGTGTCTAATGAATTAAAGTCTTAAAAAGAATAAGAAATGATACATTGGCCATAATACATTGAAATATCTATAAAAGTCAAGTTCAATAAGTGCTTAAACGAGAGATGCCTAAGAATAGTCCAAAATCGTGTCCAATGACGCACCTTAAACGTCTTCAAATTCAATAGCATCATTTAAGACCTGATAAAGGGGTAGGGCCACGAAGCCCGATATTGGCCCTTTTTTTGTTAAATTTTGAACATTGTACTTCATAGAATTTCTAGCAGTTGTTTGACATTTTGAAACGTTCTCTACTGAATCAAGAATCTACTTTTTGTAAACATTGCTTTTATCAACACTTTTTAGCCCTTTGAAAACACGAAAATAGGTCATATTCGGCGAAACTGATGCAAAAACTCAATATTTCTATTAAATAAACAATGGCCGCATGCATTAACTATGATGGAAAATTTATATGTGAAAGATTATCATAATATCCTTTTGTCATAAACGTTTTATCTCAGTTAACGCATGCGGCCACATTGAATTCTACGACAAAAGACAAAATTGCAAGCAATTTTCGTCATATTTTATCAATAACGTCAAAATGACGTCACTTCATGACGTCATTACTGTTAAATGGCACATTGTTTGGTGATATTATTCTTTTCATGAAAAGCGGTAAACATTTGTGTATTTTCATGAGAGATATCAAGTAGTCCTCATGAAATTTATTTTAAGAGAAAACTCAAGGGCCGATTTAGGGGTCTCGTGGCCCTACCCCTTTACAGCATGGACCAGACATGAACGTTTTGGGTACTAAACCCTCGTCAGTGATCCTCAGACTAAATAATGTAAAATGGCCAAAAAGTATGAAAAGTATTATGTCCAAAATGTCCAAAAAAGTACAAAAAGACGTAACAGAATGGGTGGGATATGATGCTACAGGACTCACGCTTTAGAAATTTCTAGAAAGTTTGTAACACGAAATAACAAATGAGTTGAAGAGTCAGACGATCAACCGATGTTGATCGAACTTGGCTACATGTGCCCTCGGGTACTCTTGGTCCACCAGCAGTGACACTCACCAAGTAGTTCAAAAGTTAAACGTCTTCAAATTCAATAGCATCATTTAAGACCTGACTTTTGTTGTAAATGCTGTAACCGAGATTCCCTCCTTTCTTCTATAGAAATTGATTTCAGTTCCGGAAACAAAGACAATGACGCAACGTGTTTATTGTGTGCTATTTATAGCCAGTTGTTATTACACCTAATATTTATAAGACTAAATACCCACTGTAAATACGGAAGATCGCAAATGCTTCTAAAGCCCCTGTCACACTAGCACAAATTTGAGCTACGATTTTTGTACGAGTACCGGCGAGTTATAACTCGCTGAAAATTCCCCGAGTTGGTTTCGAATTTTTGTGATTACGACATGAGGTCGACATTTGCTCGAGACCTCTTCGAGATCAGTACGACACGAGTTTAAGCAACATCTCTGCGATTTGTACACGACATCTTCTCGACAAATGAAGACTTCAGTGCGAGAAGATACGAGAAAAGTACGAGTTCCGTACGAGTCTATACGAGATGTGACGACATGCTTACGAGTTAACCCTCTGGTGCCCACACCTATTTATACTTGACGGAGAATCATGATTTTTTCCATGTTGATATGTTACCCAAATGTAAGAACAAAACCGAAGAATTTTTTTCAAAAATTCCCTCTCTAACAATTTTTTGGGTATGTATCATTGCAAACTTGATGTATCATATTTGATACTTGAGGCACTAGAGGGTTAAGCACGAGTTAAAGACGAGTTACGACTAGCCGAGAACGAGAAGTGCACAAGTTATGTCAACACATTATGAATTGGTATAAATTTTTGTTGAAGTCTTTTTTAGCTCACCTGATTCAAAACAGGGATGGATATGATCATTAATGTACATGTAGCATTCCGTCCGTCGATAAGATGTCTTCCTTTTGTATGTTTTTCGCGTATCTATTCTCCGTTTTCTTCCTCAAATCTGCTTAAAAATTTGAATGAATTGGTCTGTACAACGTACAGTACAAGATCATGTAAATAACACGATACACTTTCGTGATGATTCTTGATTTCTTAATCATCATAGCTTCTTTCAAAGATAGATTCAAAAAAATTGTTGAAAAAATCTCTTTGCTTTACTATGAAAATGAAAATGAAAACAGACAGAACTCGAGAAAATGTCGAAAAGATATCGAGCAAAACTCGTATAAAGTCGAGCAAATGTCGAGGAGAGGCCGTTACTACTCGTATGATATCGTACATTTTTTGTATAAACTCGTATACAAACTCGGCTCTTCTCGCACGTTTGATTTTTGGCGAGAAGCTGCGAGAAATGGAGACATGCACACGATGCCTGTACGAGCTTATGCGACATCTTTTCGATATCTCCTCTACATGCACACGATATGAAAACTCGCACGACAATTTTAAACCGTTTAAAATTCTCGCCGCCTCATGCTGAGTTCTGGCGACATGAGGCTACAATTCTTCGACATGTGAAGACATTTGTACGAGTTCCAAGCGACACGTTACGAGTTGTGACGAGTTGTAACTCGCCACAACTCGTAGCTCAAATTCGTGCTATTGTGACAGGGGCTTAATTAGGACTATACGAATGTTCTCGCGCAGTGTTCGATTGTTCTCCATTGTTATGACGTCATCAATTTACAGAAAAGGTGCCCAAGTTTTGAACAATGGTTTAGGTGGGTAACTAAATGAAAAATTAGAACGGACATGCTGCAACGCGCTGTATTTGGGATCTTGCGTATTGTTGAGACATCATTACGGAGTAAAAACATTAATAACGTTCTCTGAAAGGTTACTAAAACAAATTCATACATACACTTTCAATCTTTTCAGAAGAATGTGCCATTTCGTCTAGTAGTATCTGAAATAGAAATACAAAAAAATGTCACAAGAATCAGAAGATTCGGCAATGGAAAAAGAAACTATATATTTTCTTGATTCGATAGAACATATAAGATATTCAACAGATGTCCACGATTTTTGCGTATAAATAAGAATCTTCATCCAAAACTTCAAAACAAGCAGATTTGCAGATATTATATTATTACGGAAACGTTTAAGTGCCTCCTGTTGTTGTGTTGTAAGTAGGTTTCACGACAAAAAGAAAATCGAATTGCCGAGATAAATGAAGCATTATGACGTATTTAAGTCGAAAATTCGCTGTAAACTTGTCTTCAAGGAGATCTTTTGCACGAAATGTCATTCAAAAAGCATGAAGTTAATTTCATTTAAGTCAAGAACATTCAATGCGATTTGTCTCATGTCAACTTCATAATAAGTCGTGGCCTTAAAAGTCGTAATGGCATGAACATCTAGATGTATCGACATCATTCAAGTTGATATGTTGGAATGAACACACTCCTGTCGAGATGATTATATCAAAATTATGACGAAAATACACCAAGTCGAATTTTCGAATGTCAAATTGATTTCGTGCGATTTCTCTTTCGTCGATTTCAGTCAAATATCGAGTTCTTAATCTCGAATTATCACGTAAATCTCGTTATGTCGACTTTGAAGAAGTCAATTTGATGCGATGAAGTAGTACTTATTGATATCTTTTTGCACGACTTTAACTGCTTGAAATCAACTTTGTGAGATTTAAAAGACGCAGTTATTTAAATGGGAATTATCCTTGTCAATGTTTTTATAACATGAGGCCCAAGTGGGTTTTTTCTCTCATCTCTCTAAGATTATTCATGACCTTTCTGCCTTATTATTGCCATCAGAAAAGATATTTTAGATAACACTTTTAGGAGACAATGAATAAGATGTACTTTTATTATTCGTACTACTTTACATTGATTTCATTTTACTAAACTATAATCACATAGATCTAAACTGAGATCCTATATTTCAAAAGATATAAGTTTACATAATTAAGGGCTTGGATTCCTGAAGTAAGAACTCGGATAACTTAACTGTGCTCTCATCTATGGGCAGCCATATTAACATAGTTACATTCATGTGATGAGTTATATCACTATATAATGAGATATATCACTATATAATGAGTGATATCACTATGTAATGAGTGACATCACTATATAATGAGTGTTATTTTGCCACGGACTAGTTCGAACCGATCAGAGAGCGTTAATCGCGTCACGTGCACGCCGTCTAAATTTCTATAGACCGTCAGCAATTCCGCCATTGCTGTATAAATGAATTCGCACGTAAAATGAGTCGTGAAACGGAAATTTTCTGCAACAAAAAAAAAACGGAGGTTTTGGTCATCGACAAAATAAAACAATTATTCAATATGAAGACGTTTAACCACTTGGAGAGTGTCACTGCTGATGGACCAGGATTCCCCGACGTCACATGTAGCCAAGTTCTATCAATTTCGGTTGATCGTTTCTTCAACGCATTCGAAAATTTCTGTTATCAAAATTTCTTGAAATTTCGAAAACGTGGGTCCTGTAGCATCACATACCACCTCACCTGCTACGTCTTTCGGTACGCTTTTTCGACATAGTAACTTCGCTTCGCATTGCCTTCTTTGGGGTTGATCAACCTGACAAATCTCTGTAGACGGTCAGTAACCAAATAACTAATAATATCCCTATATAATGAGTGATATCACTATATAAGAGTGATATCACTAATTCAAAAAGTGATATCACTCATTAAAATGAGTTTTATCACTAATTTCTCTACATCTTGAAAACAAGAGATATCACTGATTTTAATATTGCTATCATTAATGGAACGAGAGATATTAATTATAAATTAGTGATATCACTAATCAAATAAATGATATCACTATTTATTTCCCAATAGTTATATCTTTATTTAAAATAGCGATATCATTATTTGAATAAGTGATAACACTAATTCTATTTCGGTTTTTGATCCTGGGCCTGCTTGGGTAGAAGTCATTTGATTTATTGATCAGAATAAGAGATATCACTTATTTGAATAAGAGATATCTCTGATTTTATTCAAACATTGATATCACTAATTTTATAATGGATATGAGTATTTTCAGAAAAGAGTGATGTCACCAATTAAATTAGAGATATCTAAACTTGAAATAGTGATACCAACAGTTTGAATTAGTGATGTCACTAAATTTATAGTGATATCACAAATGTAATTAGAGATATCATATTAAAATTATTGATATTTCTAATTCCAATGGAATTTTAATATCACTAATTAAATGAAAGAAAGGAGGGGACCTCCAATAACACTCGATTGCAGCAACCACAGCAAACCCTCAAAACACCAATGCAAATACACATAGCAGATACGCATAGAAATAGACGCAAAAGGGACAAATGAGTTAAAGAACATCCTGACGATAATTGCAACATCACTCACAATAGAGCACAAATTTGAGCATCGACGGAACCATAGCATACTAGAGGTGGGACCAGGTGCCCGGGAGAAGTAAGCATCACCTTTTTGGCTAGCCGCATCCGCCGTCGATGTTCACGCACGTAAATGAAAACAATATCTAAAATACATGCACTGTCTAGTTAAGGAACAACAATGTTATACTAGTAATTGAACGTCTTCAAACTGTTATGGGTCAGAATACCCCAAAACGCCAGCAAAAATCAGACAAAGACAGAAATATAAATTTACAAGTTTAATTATGTACAAAATATATATATTTGAAATGATTACAACTTACATTTGTACAATACAAGGTCCGGATCAAAGTGTCCGTTACTGTCCACAAAGTCTATCGAAGGTATGGTTTCCGGTAATCACAAACGTTCTCGAAAGATCGGTGTCCAAACGTTGTTAATGACAAATATGGATAATGACCATATCCCTGTTTACAGCACAAAATCGATAATTCAGAAAATCAGAAACCGAGGCATACGAAATCAGGATAAAACAGGAACAAAAGCAAACAAACAAAAACCTCCACCATATGAAAAGAAGCGAACTCCCGATATGAGAGTGAGACCAGGTGCCCAGGAAGAGTAAGCATCTCCTGCTTGCATGCAACACCCGCCGCTTCAATTCGGTAGAATTGTCACATTCAGTAACTTCCATTTCGGAAGACATAGAGTACAATCTTGGGTTGGATGGTTCAAATGGTCTACGACAGAATATCACCCATCATTCTGGAGAGTGGGACATCATAGTGTATGACGAGTTCCCCATATCGACCGTAGAACTTCCTCAGTGACGATGTTAGTCGGTCACAAGCATATCCCTGACTGAGAAGCTTATCTGAAAGACGCCTAGCTCTCAGAAAAAAATCCGTATATTTGGTACTTGCTCTGGCATAGCGTATCAACTGAGATATGAACACGCCATAAGCAGGCGATGAAGGAATGTTGCTACTCAGAAAAGGAAAGTTTGTAATGCTGAAATTGAAGTCGTCACGTTTGTCATAGAGTGAGGTGTTCATGTGACCATCAGTGTCGTAGGACAACATTATGTCCAAATAGGATGCTGAATTATTTGTCTCTGTAGTTTCTTTGACTTCAAGCTCTGAAGGATAGATACTGCTCAGGAAATCCGCGAATTTTGGATTATTGATGGACAACACATCGTCTATGTATCTGTAAGTGAAGTTGAAGTCAGAAGCTAAGTATCTTTTCCCTTCAGAGACCAGAGATTGAATGAATTCAGCTTCGTACGAGTAAAGAAAAATGTCGGCAAGGAGTGGGGCACAATTGGATTAAATGGATTAAATGGATTAAATGGATTAAAGTCTCAACAAATGGATTAAAGTCTCAACAAATAAAAGTCCCAGTATATCAGAATAGACGAATGAATCGTGTCTACAAATGTGTACGAATGCCCCTTAACACAGTTCCTCAGAGGTATTTATACTTAATAACAATGAATTTACCAGAATCTTCTAGAACAATGACTCATTACAAATGATTAACGATAGAGTAAATTCTAGAAATCACAGTCATGTGATGATAATGATGTAACAAAGAACATACTGGAATATTCTCTAATGAGATAAACATGACATAGTAAAATCTAGAAAGAATTATTATGAAATCATTAAATAACATGACTTAAAGTACATGTGTACCTACACATAAAGTAAAACTAAAATAATACATGACCCACAACACCTCCCCCCTTAAAAAAAGTTTGAATGTCAATGAAAACTTAGGTGATAAATTCTTCAAAAATCACTCATGAAACTCTCGATAGTGCATCTGCAATCACATTTTCTTTGCCCTTGATATGGTTAATAATGATATTGTACTCTTGCAACAATAAACTCCACCTTGTAAGTCTTTGATTCTTGTTTGACATTTTGTGCAAAAATGTGAGAGGGTTGTGGTCAGTATACACAAGAATGGGATGTAGAGTAACATTCAAATAAACATCAAAATGTTGTAAAGCTAACAATAATGCAAGACACTCTTTTTCAATAGTAGAGTAATTCTTTTGACATTTAGTCAATTTCTTTGAAAAATAAGAAACAACTCTATCTACACCATCATCATTTTCTTGAAACAAAGCAGCCCCGATTCCTACATCACTGGCATCAACAGTAAGCTTAAATTGCTTATCAAAATTTGGAGCTGACAGGACAGGACTATTCATAAGAACACATTTGATTTTCTTAAAAGATTCGTCACAGTCATTTGTCCATGCAAAATTCACTCTCTTTTGTAACAGATTGGTAAGTGGACCAACAACTGACGAGAAATTTGGACAAAATTTTCTGTAAAATCCTGCCATTCCTAAAAATCTCATGATCTCTTTCTTATTGGTAGGAATCGGGAACTTTGAAATAGCTTCCACCTTGGCCATGATAGGAGTAACAAAACCTACTTTGTGACCCAAATATTCTACAGTCGCATGACAAAATTCACTTTTCGCAAGGTTCACTGTGAGGTTTGCTTTCGCAAGTATGTCGAAGAAGGTACGCATGATTCGGAGATGATCATCCCAGGTGTCGCTGTAGATGATAACGTCATCGATGTACGCCTCGCATCCTTCGAGATGATTAAGGAGCGAATGAATCATCCTCTGGAATGTAGCTGGTGCGTTTTTCATACCAAAGGGCATTACTTTATATTGGTATAGCCCATCTGGAGTCGCAAATGCCGATATTTCTCTGGCTCTCTCGGTAAGCGGGACTTGCCAATAGCCTTTAAGCAAGTCAAATTTGCTGACAAATTTTGCACTGCCAATTTTATCGATACAGTCATTGATTCGTGGGATCGGATAAGAGTCAGTTTTGGTGACTGAATTGACTTTTCTAAAGTCCGTACACAATCGGTAAGTTCCGTCTGGCTTTGGAACAAGAATACATGGGGAACTCCAATCACTATTGCTGGGTTCAATAATGTCATTTTCGAGCATGTATTGAATTTCTTTCCGCATGTATTGAAGCTTTATCGGGTTTAACCGATAGGGATGCTGTTTGATAGGTGACGCATCACCCACAATGACGTCATGATGAGATGCATTCTTCTTTTTTGGAACGTCCGGAAAGATTGTCGTATATTCCCGCATTAATTGGTGCACTTCCTCTTTTTGATGCACGGTCAGATGTCCGAGTTTCACTTCCGGATTTGTTAGAATTTCAGAATTCTTCAAACGGACACTTTGAGTGAAGTCTTTTTTGACAGTCTTTTCATTACATTCAGGTTCAACACAATTTTCTAATGTATTTACATTGGCCAAAGTGGAAACTGGTTTTACAAAATTTCGGTCACTTCTATCAAAATACTCTTTCAACATGTTAACATGACACACTCTTTTTTCTGGTGTCTTAACCACATAGTTAACATCACTAATTTTACTCTCAATCTCATAAGGACCGAAATATCTAGCTTGCAAAGGATGACCAGGGATAGGCAAAAAGACAAGAACTTTATCGCCTGGTTTAAAGACTCTGTTTCTAGCATCTTTGTCATACCATGTTTTCATTTTCATTTGAGATGTTTTGAGATTTTCTTGAGCCAATTTGCAAGCATTATATAATTTCTCTTTGAAATTAGACACGTAGTCTAAGAGATTCAAATCGCTAGTCTCAGTCAACCATTTTTCCTTCAATAACTTCAATGGCCCCCTGACCGTATGCCCAAAAACTAGCTTAAAGGGACTGAACCCCAGGGACTCCTGAACCGCTTCTCGTGCCGCAAACAACACGAGGTGAACCCCTTCATCCCAGTCTTTTCCATACTGGTGACAATATGTTTTCATCATAGTTTTAAGGGTTTGATGAAAGCGTTCAAGTGCCCCCTGGGACTCAGGATGGTACGCAGAAGACTTATACTGCCTGATACCTAGCTCATGCATAACCTGCTGAAACAATCCTGACATAAAATTCGAACCCTGATCTGACTGAATAGCCTTGGGAGCACCTACGAAACTGAAAAACTTTGTAAGGGCCTTAACTATGGTCTTTGCCTTAATATTCCTAAGAGGTATGGCTTCAGGAAACCTAGTCGAAGTACATATAATTGTCAGTAAGTATTGATTCCCTGACCTAGTCCTAGGCAAAGGACCCACACAATCAACTAACACCCTACTAAAAGGTTCCTCAAAGGCTGGAATGGGTTGGAGGGGAGCAGGTGGTATAACTTGATTGGGTTTACCTACCATCTGACAACTATGACAAGACTTACAAAACTCAGACACATCTTTTCTCAACTTAGGCAAGTAAAAGTGACTTAAAATCCTATTATAAGTCTTATTGACACCTAAATGACCTGCAATCGGTGTGTCGTGAGCGAAACTCATGATGTCCCCGCGATACGCTACTGGAACCACTATCTGGTGAACGACCCGCCACACTTCATTAGGGGGTGCATCGGGTGGTCTCCATTTCCGCATGAGGATGCCATCTTGTATGTAGAAGCACTCTCCGACTTTGTCCGCTTCTTCTCGGGGAAGGGCCCTCTTGCTTAGTCGGATAATCTCCGGATCTTTCGTTTGCTCGGAGAGGAGCTGCTCATGGCTTAAGGCATCTGTATCTCTGTCTAATGGCGGATGGTAATCATCACCAGGTACCGTCGGAGACTTGTCAACATGAAGTGGTACTGACGTCTCAGGTACGTTGTCATCAATAGTAGACATGAATGTGTCAGAAAGGTCTATATCTTCGGAGGGATGGTCCCCGTTAAGTGCAGAAGTACTCTCAGCCTCTTTTTGTCTCTTCCTGGCCATTGCCCTGGTAACTGCGCAGGCTGGGTACAAGTCGTCGTCTTCATCATCAGACACGACATCGGACGTGATTTTCTCACAAACAATCGGATCGGCTACAACTTTGCCGCCAGCTAAATCGTTGCCAAGCAACAAGGAAACGCCTTTAACAGGAAGAGTAGGTCGAACGCCTACGATAACAGGTCCAGTAATTAAGTCTGACTTCAAATAAATTTTATGAAGGGGAACATCAATGACGCCTAGCTCCACACCCTGTAATAAAACTGACCTACCAGTAAAAGTGTGCTCAGACAAAGGCAATGAACCCTCTAACAATAAAGTATGGGCAGCACCAGTATCTCTCAAAATCTGAACAGGCAACGCTTCGCTAGAATCACTGAGTGAAACAAATCCCTGTGACAAAAAGGGCTTATAATGATCCTCCACAAAATCATCAGAACTGGACTTAGAACCCTGAATCTCAGGAGTGTCAGAACAAATCGAATCTAAGGCTGTGCATGTCTGGTCCATGCTGTAAATTTATCAGGTTTTAAATGATGCTATTGAATTTAAAGACGTTTAACACAATTTCCTATCATTTCTAACAGACGCACAGGCCTGTGACTTAAGTTCTTTTTTCTTCTTAAGCTTCAAACACTCACCAATAACATGACCTTTTTCTTACAATAATTGCATGTAGGAAGCGACCCCACCCCTGGGGATGCCTCAGAACGCTCGGACCTAGGTCCGGACGTAGAACCACCTTGAGATGGTGACTGGGAACTAATGGACGACTGAGACTCTTGTACATTTTTCTTTGGAACATCTGACGTTTTTGCGCTATCGCTAGATTGAGTTTTTGACACAAAATTTTTCTTATGAGTGAGAGCATACGTATCAGACAAAACAGCGGCTTCTTCAAGAGTTTTAACATTTTTGTCTTCCAAATGAGTTCTTAAATCTTGATGTACACACTCTTTGAACTCTTCTATCAGAATTATTTGACGCAAATTGTCGAATGAATTGGGAATTTTCTTAGATCGAAACCACTGGTCAAATAAATCTTCTTTTTCTCGAGCAAATTCAACATATGTTTGATTTTCAAACTTTTTGTACTTTCTAAACTTTTGTCTGTACGCCTCAGGTACTAACTGATATGCTCTCAAAATCGTGTCCTTGACCTTGTCATAGTCTGAACTCTCAGCAATATTGAGCGCCGAGTACACTTCAGCCGCTTTGCCAATAAGTACGCTTTGTAATAAAGTTGGCCAAAAATCACGTGGCCACTTCAGATTGGCCGCGATTTTCTCAAAATGTGGAAAATATTTGTCCACGGACTTTTCTTGAAATTTTGGTACTAATCTGATGTTTTTGGCTGCGTCGAATTCAGACTTGACAAGCGAAGGAACAGGATTTTCCTTAGCGCTTTTCTCTAACTTTAACTTTTCTAACTCAAACTGGAGTTCTTTCTCGTGCATACGTTCCTGTTTCTCTCTTTCTTCCTTTTCTCTTTCAAATTGTCTTATTTTTTCTTCTTTTTCAAATTGTCTTTCTTTTTCTTCTCTTTCAATTTGAAATTGTCTTTCTTGTTCTTCTTTTTCAAATTGTCTTTCTTTTTCTTCTTTTTCAAATTGTAATTGTATTTTCATTTTCTCTAATTCAAACTCATATTTTGACATTTTGGTTTCGCTTGAAACAGGTTCAACAGGAAAATCGTATGACGAAAAGATTTCCTTAGCTAAAAGCTCTTTAGCCACAATATTTCTAATTTCTTGTTTTCTCATAGAAGATTTTACATCTAACTTCAAGTGAAGACCTAAACCAATCAAATCATCTTTTTTTAATGATTCGAACTCATCTACAGTCGGCGATTTCAAAAATTCAGTGACCGAAAATACCATGATTGATTTCTGCTGGCAAAAGTTTGGAGAATTTTCCTTTTTTCAAAAAACGAACTTTTACGTAAAAATGCAAATATGCAGAGATTACGATCCCGGACGAGCCCCCAATTCTGTTATGGGTCAGAATACCCCAAAACGCCAGCAAAAATCAGACAAAGACAGAAATATAAATTTACAAGTTTAATTATGTACAAAATATATATATTTGAAATGATTACAACTTACAATACAAGGTCCGGATCAAAGTGTCCGTTACGGTCCACAAAGACTATCGAAGGTATGGTTTCCGGTAATCACAAACGTTCTCGAAAGATCGGTGTCCAAACGTTGTTAAATGGATTAAAGTCTCAACAAATAAAATGTCCCAGTATATCAGAATAGACGAATGAATCGTGTCTACGAATGTGTACGAATGCCCCTTAACACAGTTCCTCAGAGGTATTTATACTTAATAACAATGGATTTACCAGAAGCTTCTAGAACAATGACTCATTACAAATGACAAACAATAGAGTAAATTCTAGAAATCACAGTCATGTGATGATAATGATGTAACAAAGAACATACTGGAATATTCTCTAATGAGATAAACATGACATAGTAAAATCTAGAAAGAATTATTATGAAATCATTAAATAACATGACTTAAAGTACATGTGTACCTACACATAAAGTAAAACTAAAATAATACATGACCCACAACAAAATTCATGAGCATTATTTTAAAGCAGAAAAATTAACAGCATGGACTAGATATGCACGTTTCGGGTATTTAACCAAATTTTGAAAATTTAACTCACGCCAAAGAAACATGAAACGGATTAGAAAAGATTCAGGATTCAATTTATCAAGGACAAACTAGATTCTGGGTTAGTTGGATCCCAGGTCATTGGATATAAAATGAGTGGACACATATCTCCTACACCGGTTGCATTCAAGTCGGGATGGATCAAACTTAGGTATGATCAAAGATGCCGGATGGAATAAATCCTTAACAGTCAGAATCCTAGATGTTACGGACCCAGAAAAAGGTTTGACCCTGTAAGGAGATGGGAAAAATATAGGTTTGATTTTGGAGAAGGTAAATAACGATTGGATGGTTGTGCGAAGGGATGGACTAGAGGTGATGTGGATCCAGTCCATACGTGATCAACAACTCCTGATAAACACCACTATTGAACATCGAATCTACATGACATTGTATAAGGTACTTAACGTAGTCGAATTGCTGCTTTTCCCAAGCAAGGGTTGTTCAACGAAGGTCGATGGGATAGGTTAATAAAGTGTGACCATGTAGGAATGCATCCTAGATAGTGTTGATCCGAGGTTGAATTGATTAGTTATAGTGTGGATCCCGGAAGGTGGGATACGATGTAGGCTGGATACAATATAGGTTTGGTGTAGAGTGAGTGAATCCTTGCAAGTTTGTCTATTGAGGAATATCATGAAACTGTATATCAAACACAGTCGGAGTTTTAGTGGGTTCATTAATGTAATACCCCAATTTTTTCATAAGGAAGATGTAACACTTGTGTTTGGTCCTTTTCTATAGCAATACGCAAGTGTTCCAACCTTATACCTTCACATTTCAAATCAATTTATTTTACACCAGACACGTGTTTCGGATACTTAATCCTGATCAGAGATGCTTCCATCCGAAAGAAAGGAGGGGGTCTCCAACAACACCAGGTTGCAGCACCCACGGCTAAACCCCAAAACACCCATTGCAAAACAAATAGCAGTCAAGCACAGAAAGATACGCAAAAGGGACAAAAACGTGACTTTTAGACACAACCAAAATTCATTTTAGTAGCATCCTTTGGTTATATTTTTCAAAATAGATTTGTGCAATTTGCAGAGAGTGTGCGACTCCAAATTTCCTGTAGGGTATATATTCAGTAGCATATCGAAATAAAACCTATGTCAAAAATAGCATTGGCGGAATGGTGCTAAGATGTTAATCTACTTTAATTTCGATGATATATTTTTGAACGAAATGCCAAGTTTTTGAAAAAGCAATATAATATTTATAAATAGATAAAGTGCCAAAATCAACGCATCTCTCAGGAAGCAGAGCTCGAAAGAAGTAATTGATACATTTAAAACATTTATCTCTATAGGTAACACTTTGATCTAGTGAAAGAATATCAAAGCATCGAATCCTGAATATTTTCCAAATCCGTTTTCATTCCAGGTCCAGCTCCTCTTACACTAAAACATTTCCCTTAGACTCACAAACCAGGATCCAAACTTGGATCTAAATCCTTTCTGTATCCTACTCTCATTGTATCCAATCCGACAATCCCTAATGAACCTTACTTCTGAAATTCGGATCGGGATCAGAAACGAGATTGTTTTTTCTCCAATGAGGATGAATCAAGGATGAACCATAGGGTACAGTCAGACTCCTCTGGCGATAAATGCATGAACTCGCTACAGTCGGCATAGCACGGACTGAATTTCGTGTGCCCTCTTTTTTTATATCCATTTACATATCCATATGTGTCATGCTGTCTGTTTGTTTGTTTATCTTACAGTGAGATGGCTATTTTACACCACAATTGTGTGCTCTTCGAGACCTCTGGGTAATCTGTAAAGTGGGAGTGTTTTGCGCACGTAATCCGATAACCACAACGTCTGCTAGATGACAGATGGCCGTTCTTGGTCGGCACCGTTTGCCTATTGGTCTACTTCTTTATGTGTAGTGTTTTGTGTTTCATGTTTCTTTGGTGTTTTAAAGTTTGGTTAAATAGCTGAAACGTACATGTCTTACTCCTCCCGGGCACCTGGTCCCACCTCTAGCTTGCTAGGGTTCTGTCGATGCTCAAATTTGTCCCTC
Organism: Pinctada imbricata; assembly: GCA_033119305.1. NCBI lineage: Eukaryota > Metazoa > Mollusca > Bivalvia > Pterioida > Pteriidae > Pinctada > Pinctada imbricata. Next base: position 62,412,845 of record VSWD01000003.1, read on the forward strand.
TTGAGTCTATTTCTATGCGTATATGCTATGTGTATTTACATTGAATGTTTTGCTGTGGGTGCTGCAATCGAGTGTTGTTGGAGGTCCCCTTCTTTCTTTGATTTAATTAGTGATGTTAAAATTTCATTAGAATTAGTGATATCAATAATTTTGATATGCTATCTCTTTTTATATTATTGATATCACTATAAACATAGTGACATCACTAATTCAGTCAGTTGATATCACTATTTCAAGTTATTGATATCTCTAATTTTATTGGTCACTCTTTTCTGAAAATACTCATATCCATAATGAAATTAATTATATCAATATTTGAATAAGTGCTATCAATAAGTCTTTCAAAATCAGAGATATCTCTTATTCAAAGGAGCTGATAAGATAAGACGTAAAATCTGCCCTAAAAAGGGGAATTTTGGAAATGGAAATTTTAAGAAAAATTGTTCGTTAAATTAATACAAATACAGTATCTCATCAAATTATTTTAGATCTGTTATGCATAATATTGTTGCGAACCCGTCGGGGTGAGCATATTGGAATAGTTCAAATTGCTGTAATTCGCATGTTCAGACTCCATGTGCGTGGCATGCTGGGAAAACTGTGTCTCGAGAATGTTTGTAAGATGAGTCTCGAGGATGTTCGCGGAGTGTTTACTTCCTCGGCGCTACTTTGCATGTGTATACACACACCTGTTCTATATTTAGCGCTGTTCTATATTTAGCGCTGTACGAATAACAAAAATTGACAATTGTTCAAAGTGGTTTGCAGTGGCGAATTTAAGGGGGCTTTGGGGCTTACATGTACGATAAATGCACATGTTTGCTGTGTATTGCGCACCCATAACAAAACACAAATTTAAAAGACACTTATTCTCTATTTGAGCTGAATCAGGAAGTGGGACACACGTGATCTGATGTTCGAGGAATTTTTCATGCCCTATTTTGTCAGGAAACCCCCTCCCTTAGACTTTGTTTATTTTCCAGTTGTTTATTTTTTTTTTCAAAACCATAGGCTGGATCTCCCCGAATATTGGCTGAACCCTTGGAAAACTTTTCCTCCCGCTTTCCTGAGAGAAATTTGAATTTATATTGATATTGAAAGAAAAAAAGGAATTAGCTAGCATTAAAAAATGTCAAAATTGATATGAAAACAAGTTTTACTTTTTTCAGTAAATCATCGTATGCTGACAATAGTTCTCATGCCTGAATCGCTTCTAAATTCAGTTCAGATATGGTCCAGAATCAAGCAACCAATTTGCTTCATGTTTTCATAATTTCTTGGGGGAGCCCCCCCCCCCCCGAATCCCCATAAAAATGTGAGGGGAAATCCCCCATACCCTTCCCTAGCGCCTCGCCAGTCATCCATTCAAAATAATGTATGGGCGTTTAACGGCCCCAGTCCCCCTGTCTAGATTGATTTGAGTACACATAATTTCTTCTCTGGCTACGCTTGTGAATACAACTGCTATGGGTTCGCACCCTTAGCTTTTTCGAAGGCTAAGCTTGTTAACATTTGGGTCAACACTTGTGATTTTCCCATAGACATCAATAGGAAGGGGAAAAGTTTTTTTAACACTGTTTCCCCCGTAGATACAGAACGCCACTTATACTGGAGGTGTATATCCATGATACAAATATTCTGGAAAAGTGGGGTTCTGTATCTCCGGGGGGACACTACCCCAGAGACGAAAAAGCAAAAAAGGAAGGGGGTGCATTTGTTAAGAATCGATCTTTAAGATCATTAGATATGAAAAATTTGACTATTTTTCCTCCTTAATCCATAAAAAAATGTCGCTAATGTGTATTTCGCAATAAAAAGCTTCTATTATAGCCATAACATACAAAATAAGACCGTGTTTTGAGTTCTGGATTTCATTATTTACCGATTAGAGGAAATTTAACTTTCGAAATGAATTTCTGATATGCAATGTAGATGTATGTGATATCTTTTAGTTAATATTTATCAATTTCAGGGCAAAATATTCTAAAATTTCTACGTTTATGTTCGTTATTATAGTTTTACGTATTACCCTAGTACCCCCACCTCTTCGGACCTTCATTTTAGAATCTTGGGAGTATTTCAACGAAAAGTAAAAATACATTATATTTCAATAATGATTATCTTTTGTCTGCATATGTACCGTCATGTGGAAGAAATACTGCACGAGATTTAGGGCTAAAACGGCCCTTATCTTATTAGTTCCTTAGTGATATAAGTCAAATAGGTGATAACTCTTATTCTAAACAATAATTCAAATGACTTCAACCCAAGCAGGCCCAGGATCGAAAACAGACATCGAATTAGTGATATCACTTATTCAAATAGTGATATCGCTATTTTAAATGGAGATTTAACTATTAGGAAATAGTGATATCATTTATTTAATTAGATATAATATAATGAATTTGAAATAGTGATATCACTAATTTTATAACTGATATCTCTAGTTCTATCAATGATTTAAATACTAAAATTAGTTATCACTTGTTTCAAGATGTAGGGAAATTAGTGATATCTCTATTTAATTACTGATAAGACTCATTTTAATGAGTGATAGAACTCATTTTAATGAATGATAAAACTCATTATATAGTTATATCACTCATTATATAGGGATATCACTCATAATATAGGGATATCACTCATTATATAGTAATAATACACATTATATAGTGATATCACTCATTAAATGAATATAATTATGTTAAAATGGCAGCCCATAAATGAGAGCACAGATAAGTTATCTCAGTTCTGGATTACTTCAGTAATCCAAGCCCTCAAATATGTAGTCTAATATATTGATGTGAACATAGTTTAGTAAAATGAAATCAATGTTAAGAAGTACGAATAAAAAAAGTATATTTTATTCATTGTCTCCTAAATTGTTATTCAAAATATCTTTCCTGATGGCAATAATAAGGCAGAAAGGTCATGAATAATCTTAGAGAGATGAGAGAAATATCCCCACTTGGGCCTCATGTTATAAGAACATTGACAAGAATAATTCCAATTGAAATAACTGCGTCTTTTAAAACTCGCAAAGTTGATTTCAAGCAATTAAAGTCGTGCAAAAAGATATCAATAAGTACTACTTCATCGCATTAAATTGCCTTCTGCAAAGTCGGCATAACGAGATTTACGTAATAATATGAGATTAAGAACTCGATATTTGACTGAAATCGACGAAAGAGAAATCGCACGAAATCAATTTGACATTCGAAAATTCGACTTGGTGTATTTTCGTCATAATTTTGATATAATCATCTCGACAGGAGTGTGTTCATTCCAACATATCAACTTGAATGATGTCGATACATCTAGATGTTCATGCCATTACGACTTTTAAGGCCACGACTTATTATGAAGTTGACATGAGACAAATCGCATTGAATGTTCTTGACTTAAATGAAATTAACTTCATGCTTTTTGAATGACATTTCGTGCAAAAGATCTCGTTGAAGACAAGATTACAGTGAATTTTCGACTTAAATACGTGATAATGCTTCATTTATCTCGGCAATTCGATTTTCTTTTTGTCGTGAAACCTACTTACAACACAACAACACGAGGCACTAAAACGTTTCCGTATATTATATACATATACGATTAGATCCATAGAAATAATATCATTACGTTGGCATAGATCCCTCGAGTCATCATTTCGAGGTGGAGTGTTATTTTGTCTTTGAAACGAGGCACTTGTTTTACACTACTCTTTCCCTCCATTAGTTTATTTTGTCGTGGAATCAATATGAATCAATGTTCGGGCAATCAAAACATTGAGTGATCGCCATATCAAAATCTTACTATCGTCATCGTTTCATCGCAATCGTATTATGATTATCTTATCATTGTGTTTGAGCAATTTTATTATCTCTTTATAGACATCGTAATAAGGCCAAGGTGCGAACACGATAGAAGTTCGATGATGCAATTGCGATTGCAATATTTCAATGGGGATAGAATAATGATGACGATAATACAACAATACAATAACGATGACAATTTTAGAAGAATAGAAGGGAGGAGATCTCCAACAAGACCCCGTTGCAGCATCAACTACGGAAACGTTTTAGTGCCTCCTGTTGTTGTGTTGTAAGTAGGTTTCATGACAAAAAGAAAATCGAATTGCCGAGATAAATGAAGCATTATGACGTATTCAAGTCGAAAAGTCGCTGTAAACTTGTCCTTAGCGAGGTCTTTTGGACAAAATGTCATTCAAAAAGCATGAAGTTAATTTCATTTAAGTCAAGAAAATTCAATGCGATTTGTCTCATGTCAACTTCAAAATAAATCGTCGTCTTAAAGGTCGTTATGGCATGAACATCTAGATGTATCGACATCATTCAAGTTGATATGTTGGAGTAAACGAACTTCTGACGAGATTATTATATCGAAATTATGCCGAAAAAACACCAAGTCGAATTTTCGAATGTCAAATTAATTTCTTGCGATTTCTCTTTCGTCGATTTCAGTCAAATATCGAGTTCTTAATCTCAAATTTGTACCTATATCTCGTCATGCCGACTTTGCAGAAAGCAATTTGATGCGATGAAGTAGTACTTATTGATATCTTTTTGCACGACTTTAATTGCTTGAAATCAACTTTGCGAGTTTTAAAAGACGCAGTTATTTCAATGGGAATTATCCTTGTCAATGTTTTTTTTTAAATGAGGCCCAAGTGGGCTATTTCTCTCATCTCTCTGAGATTATTTATGACCTTTCTGGCTGCCTTTTTATTGCCATAAGCAAAGATATTTTAAATAAAACTTTTAGGAGACAATGAATAAGATATACTTTTATTATTCGTAATACTTAACATTGATTTCATTTTACTAAACTGTAATCACATCTATATATTAGATTACATATTTGAGGGCTTGGATTACTGAAGTAAGAACTCAGATAACATAAATATGCTCTCATTTTAACAATAATATCTTCATTTAATGAGTGATATCACTATATAATGAAATGAGTATTATCATTATATAATATACAATTATTGCACAGTGATGAGGTCGATATGATCATTTATGGAGTGATAAAACCAATATCGACCGAGGCCGAAGGCTGAGGTTGATATTGGTTTTATCACTCCATAAATCATCATATCGACCGAATCATCTGTGCTATAATTGTTTTATCATATGCATGAAAACTGGAAGAGAAAAGGGTAACCATAATGTTTTGCTTCCCTAACACTGCTCACTTTTACATTTTTTATTTCAGATAAACATTTTGTATGCTAGTAAAATGTTTTAATCTTCTTCTTTTATTATGTTTTTTTTTTTCATTAAAAAAATGCTGCCAAATAGCATACTCAGTAAACTCAGAAACAGACAGTTTGCTGCCGACTACCGTCTACCTCTAATACACAAAACCGGAAAAGCGTCAATATGACCGGCTCAATACGACGATTAATCGCATTGTACGTGACCGCGTTTTTGCCAATGGGAAAGCTTGTCAACGGTAATGTAAATTAGAGTATATGATAATGAGTGATATCCCTATATAATGGGTGATATCTCTATATAATGAGTGATATCACTAATTCAAAAAGTGATATCACTCATTAAAATGAGTTTTATCACTAATTAAATAGAGATATCACTAATTTCCCTACATCTTCAAAACGAGTGGTATCACTAATTTAAGTATTTATGTAAACGTCTTCATATTGAATAGCATCATTTAAGAACAGGTAAATTGGCAACATGGATACTTAACCCTCGTCAGTGATCCTAAAATCTAAACAATGTAATAAGCCAAACGAGTGTGAAAGTTACTATGTCGAAAAAGAGTACCGAAAGACGTAGCAGAATGGGTGGGATATGATGCTACAGGACCCACGTTTTAGAAATTTCAATAAATTTTGATAACAGAAATTTTAGAATGCGTTGAAGAAACGATCAACCGAAATTGATCGAACTTGGCTACATGTGCCCTCGGGGACTCTGGTCCACCAGCAGTGACACTCACCAAGTGGTATAAATGTAAACGTCTTCATATTGAATAGCATCATTTAAGAACAGGTAAATTGGCAACATGGACCAGACATGCACGTTTCGGGTACTTAACCCTCGTCGGTGATCCTAAAATCTAAACAATGTAATCAGCCAAACAAGTGTGAAAGTCACTATGTCGAAAAAGCGTACCGAAAGACATAGCAGAATGGGTGGGATATGATGCTACAGGACCCACGTTTTAGAAATTTCAATAAATTTTGATAACAGAAATTTTCGAATGCGTTGAAGAAACGAACAACCGAAATTCAATTTGATCGAACTTTGCTACATGTGCTCTCGAGGACTCCTGGTCCACCAGCAGTGACACTCACCAAGTGGTATAAATGTTAAACGTCTTCAAACTGAGTAGCATCATTTAATAACAAATAAATTGGCAGCAAGGACCAGGCATGCACGTTTTGGGTATTTAACCCTCGTCAGTGATTCTCAAATCTAACAATGTAATATGCCAAAAAAAGTATGAAAGTTACTATGTCGAAAAAGCGAACCGAAAGACGTAGCAGGATAGGTGGGATATGATGCAACAGGACCCACGTTTTAGAATTTTCAAGAAATTTTGATAACAGAAATTTTCGAATGTGAAAAACGATCAACCGAAATTGATCGAACTTGGCTACATGTGCCCTCGGAGTGGTATAATTCTTAAACGTCTTCAAATTGAATAACTGTTTTGTTTTTGTTGCAGAAATTGTCGTTTCCTGACTCCTTTTACGTGCGAATTCATTTATACGACAATGGCGGAATTGCTGACGGTCTATAGAAATTCAGACGGCGTTCACGTGACGCGATTTACGCTCTCTGATTGGTTCGAACTAGTCCGTGGCAAACACTCATTATATAGTGATATATCTCATTATATAGTGATATCTCTCATTATATAGTGATATCTCCCATTATATAGTGATAAAACTCATTACATGAATGTAATTATGTTAAAATGGTTGCCCATAGATGAGAGCACAGTTAAGTTATCCGAGTTCTTACTTCAGTAATCCAAGCCCTCAATTATGTACATGTAATCTAATATCTTTAGAAATATAAGATCTCAGTTAAGATCTATGTGATCATAGTTTAGTAAAATGAAATCAATGTTAAGAAGTACGAATAATAAAAAGTATATCTCATTCATTGTCTCCTAAAAGTGTTGTTTAAAATATCTTTGCTAATGGCAATAAAAAGGCAGCCAGAAAGGTCAAGAATAATATTAGAGAGATGAGAGAAATAGGCCCACTTGGGCCTCCAGTATAAAAACATTGACAAGGATAATTCCAATTTAAATAACTGCGTCTTTTAAAACTCGCAAAGTTGATTTCAAGCAATTAAAGTCGTGCAAAAAGATATCAATAAGTACTACTTCATCGCATCAAATTGCCTTCTGCAAAGTCGGCATGACGAGATTTAGGTAATAATTCGAGATAAAGAACTCGATATTTGACTGAAATCGACGAAAGAGAAATCGCAAGAAATTAATTTGACATTCGAAAATTCGACTTGGTGTATTTTCGGCATAATTTAGATATAATCATCTCGACAGAAGTGCGTTTACTCCATCATTTCAACTTGAATGATGTCGATACATCTAGATGTTCATGCCATAACGACTTTTAAGATGACGATTTATTTTGAAGTTGACATGAGACAAATCGCATTAAATTTTCTTGACTTAAATGAAATTAACTTCATGCTTTTTGAATGACATTTCGTCCAAAAGACCTCGTTGAAGACAAGTTCACAGCGACTTTTCGACTTAATTACGTCATAATGCTTCATTTTTCTCAGCAATTCGTTTTTCTTTTTGTCGTGAAACCTACTTACAACACAACAACAGGAGGCACTAAAACGTTTCCGTATCTCTGGGGCCTCTGCGTTTTGCGGTCTTGTTTGTGTGATGTCATCTTACAGTGAGGAGGTTGTTTTACACCACAACTGTACGTTCTTCGAGACCTCTGGGTAATTGGAGAAGTGAGAGGGTTGTGCGCACGTAATCCAGGATAACCACACCATTTGCTACTTGTGTGACAGATGGCCGTCCAAAGTCGGCATCGATTACCCATTGGTCTCGTCGGTTTATGTGTAGTCTTTTGTGTTTGATGTTTACATGTCGTGTGTCTCTTTTCCGTCTCGTGCTGTACTCGTCTTTTGTGTTTTTGCATCGGGTGTTTTTGTGTTTTACTGTTGATTACGGAAACGTTTTAGTGCCTCCTGTTGTTGTGTTGTAAGTAGGTTTCACGACAAAAAGAAAAACGAATTGCTGAGAAAAATGAAGCATTATGACGTAATTAAGTCGAAAAGTCGCTGTGAACTTGTCTTCAACGAGGTCTTTTGGACGAAATGTCATTCAAAAAGCATGAAGTTAATTTCATTTAAGTCAAGAAAATTTAATGCGATTTGTCTCATGTCAACTTCAAAATAAATCGTCGTCTTAAAAGTCGTTATGGCATGAACATCTAGATGTATCGACATCATTCAAGTTGAAATGATGGAGTAAACGCACTTCTGTCGAGATGATTATATCTAAATTATGCCGAAAATACACCAAGTCGAATTTTCGAATGTCAAATTAATTTCGTGCGATTTCTCTTTCGTCGATTTCAGTCAAATATCAAGTTCTTAATCTCGAATTATTACCTAAATCTCGTTATGCCGACATTGCAGAAGGCAATTTGATGCGATGAAGTAGTACTTATTGATATCTCTTTGCACGACTTTAATTGCTTGATATCAACTTTGCGAGTTTTAAAAGACGCAGTTATTTCAATTAGAATTATCCTTGTCAATGTTTTTATAACATGAGGCCCAAGTGGGCCTATTTCTCTCATATCTCTAAGATTATTCTTGACCTTTCTGGCTGCCTTGTTATTGCCATTAGCAAAGATATTTTAAACAACACTTTAAGGAGACAATGAATAAGATATAGTTTTTATTATTCGTACTACATAACATTGATTTCACTTTACTAAACTATGATCACATAGATCTTAACTGAGATGTTATATTTCTAAAGATATTAGATTACATGTACATAATTGAGGGCTTGGATTACTGAAGTAAGAACTCGGATAACTTAACTGTGCTCTCATCTATGGGCAACCATTTTAACATAATTACATTCATGTAATGAGTTATATCACTATATAATGGGAGATTTCACTATATAATGAGAGGTATCACTATATAATGAGAGATATCACTATATAATGAGTGTTATTTTGCCACGGACTGGTTCGAACCAATCAGAGAGCGTAAATCGCGTCACGTGAACGCCGTCTAAATTTCTATAGACCGTCAGCAATTCCGCCATTGCCGTATAAATGAATTCGCACGTAAAAGGAGTTGTGAAACGACAATTTTCTGCAACAAAAACAAAACAGTTATTCAATTTGAAGACATTTAACAATTATACTACTTGATGAGTGTCACTCCTGGTGGACCAGGAGTCCCCGAGCGCACATGTAGCCAAGTTCGATCAATTTCGGTTGATCGTTTTTCACATTCGAAAATTTCTGTTATCAAAATTTCTTGAAAATTCTAAAACGTGGGTCCTGTAGCATCATATCCCACCTATCCTGCTACGTCTTTCGATTCGCTTTTTCGACATAGTAACTTTCATACTTTTTGGCATATTATATTGTTTAGATTTGAGGAGCACTGACGAGGGTTAAGTACCCGAAACGTGCATGTCTGGTCCATGCTGCCATTTTATCTGTTCTTTAATAATGCTGTTCAATTTGAAGACGTTTAACATTGTTACTGACCGTCCACAGAGATTTGTCGGGTTGATTAAGCCCATAGAAGGCTCGGCTTCGTCTCGCCTTCTTTGGGCTTGATCAGCCCGACAAATCACTGTAGACGGCCAGTAACAAACCTAATAACTAGTGATATCACTATATAATGAGTATTATCACTATTTTAAAAAGTTTTATCACTCATTAAAATTCAATATGAAGACGTTTATATTTATACCACTTGGTGAGTGTCACTGCTGGTGGACCAGGAGTCCCCGAGGGCACATGTAGCCAAGTTCGATCAATTTCGGTTGATCGTTTCTTCAACGCATTCTAAAATATCTGTTATCAAAATTTCTTGGAATTTCTAAAACGTGGGTCCTGTAGCATCATATCCCACCCATCCTGCTACGTCTTTCGGTACGCTTTTCCGACATAGTAACTTTCACACTTTTTTGGCTTATTACATTGTTTAGATTTGAGGATCACTGACGAGGGTTAAGTACCCGAAACGTGCATGTCTGGTCCATGTTGCAAATTTACCTGTTCTTAAATGATGCTATTCAATATGAAGACGTTTACATTTATCACTCATTAAAATGAGTTTTATCACTCATTAAAATGAGTTTTATCACTCATTAAAATGAGTTTTATCACTCATTAAAATGAGTTTTATCACTCATTAAAATGAGTTTTATCACTCATTAAAATGAGTTTTATCACAAATTAAATAGAGATATAACTATTTTCTCTTCATCTTAAATACAAGTGATATCACTAATCTTAATATTAATATCATTAATGGAACTAGAGATATCAGTTATGAATTAGTGATATCTAATCAAATAAATGATATCATCATTTATTTCCAAATAGTTATATCTCTATTTAAACTAGCGATATCACTATTTGAATAAGTGATAACCACTAATTCTATTTCGGTTTTCGATCATGGGCCTGCTTGGGTAGAAGTCATTTGAATTATTGTTCAAAATAAGAGATATGACTTATTTGAATAAGAGATATCTCTGATTTTGAAAGACTTATTGATATCACTCATTCAAATATTGATATCACTAATTTTTTAGGGATGTGAAAGAGTGATTAGAGATACCAATAACTAGAAATAGTGATATTAATAGTTTGAATTAGTGATGTCACTAGATTGATAGTGATATCACTAATCTAATTAGAGATACCATATTAATATTATTGATATCACTTATTCCAATGAAAATTTAATATCACTAATTAAATGAAAGAAAGGAGGGGACCTCCAACAACACTCGATTGCAGCACCCACAGCAAAACACCCAATGTAAATACACATAGCAGATACGTATGGAAATAGACACAAAAGGGACAAATGAGTTAAAGAAGATCCTGACGATAATCGCAAAATCACTCACAATAGAGCAAATATTTGAGCATCGTCGGAACCCTAGCAAGCTAGAGGTGGGACCAGATGCCCGGGAGGAGTAAGCATCACCGCATGCGCCGTCGCTGTTCACGCACGTAAATGAAAACAATATCTAAAATACATGCACTGTCTAGGGTTATGTGAAGGAACACCAATGTTATAATAAAACGTCTTCAAATTCATTAGCATCATTTAAAAGCAGAAAAATTAACAGCATGGACCAAATATGCACGTTTCGTGTATTTAACCAAACTTTAAAAAATTAACTCACGCCAAAGAAACATGAAACGGATTAGAAACGATTCAGGATTCGATTTATCAAGGACAGACTAGATTCTAGGTTAGTTGGATCCCAGGTTATTGGATATAAAATGAGTGGACAAATACCTCCTACACAGGTTGCATCCAAGTCGGGATGGATCATAGTTAGGTATGATAAAAAATGATGAGATGTCGGATGGAATAAATCCTTAACAGTCAGAATCCTACATGTTGTGGATCCCCTGTTAGGGGATGGGAAATATAAAGGTCTGATTTTGAGAAGGTGGATAACGATTGGATGGTTGTGCGAAGGGATGGACTAGAGGTGACGTGGATCAAATCCATACGTGATCAACAACTTCTGATAAACACCACTATTGAACATCGGTTCTACATGTATAAGGTACTTAACGTAGTCGAATTCCTGCTTTTCCCAAGCAAGGGTTGTTCAACGAAGGTCGATGGGATAGGTCAAGAAAGTGTGTCCATGTAGGAATGTTAAACGTCTTTAAAATTCATCCTAGATAGTGTTGATCTTAGGTTGAATTGATTGGTATAGGGTGGATCCCGTAAGGTAGGATACGATGTAGGCTGGATACATGATAGGTTTGGTGTAGAGTGTGTGAATCCTTACAAGTTTGTCTATTGAGGAATATTTTGAAATTTAGAGTATTTTCATGAAACTGTAAAGGAACACGTGGCAAAATACTGTGAAACTGTCATGAACAAGAATAGTGTAAACTTCTTTTGGTCTATTAAACATTCAGGGGATGTGATTGACAAAATGAAATCAAGAAATTTTGAAGCAAATACGATATCTTCATGCGACTTTTCTAATATGTACTCCACGCTTCCTCACAACAAAATAAATGATAGACTGTCAAAATTCATTAAATGATGTTTTGATCGAGAGGGGAAAACTTATATTTGTACCTCTGAATCGAAGGGACCCGGTTTCTTTTCCGCCACAGATTACAAATCATACAAATCATGGACATGTGGTGACCTGTGAATTGCCTTGTCATTCCTTTTGGGCAAGATTTATGTAAGATTTGGTGAGAAACTCTATAAGCAGGTTGTAGGGATTCCTATGGGTACTAATTGTGCGCCTCTTGTTGCAGATTTATTTATTTATTTATTTATACACGTATGAAAATTCAACATAGTAAATTTCCCCTGGCCTGACGGTGATGTTCCTAGATTACCGTCCTATGGTACATGTATCTATATTTCACAGCTCATCCGGTATGCTAGAGCATGTACTGATGTTTTGGATTTTCATAGTAGAAATTTACAAATTACCAAGTAACTTTTGGGACAAGGTTTTCGCTTTCACAAACTAGTAAAGACTTTCTGGAAATTTTACAAAAGTTATTGTCAACTTAAAGACGTTTAACATTCTTCTGAAATTGTGACCAATACAGGCGACAGAGTATATCATTTTGGGTATTTCATAACCTTCATTTTATGGTGACATAATTAACAAGATAAGAAGAATCAAAGATAGACAACATCAGTATCGAAAATGCGTCAGAATCATCAAACGCCTTTTATACCGTTGATATGATCCTAATGTCACCAGACGAACACTAGGCTTGGTACTTGACCAATCTACAGTCTTGTACCAGCGCATTCTTAAAACTTACACTCTGACTGACTGTGACGATGGGACTCCATGACGGGACCTGTCCAAGACAGGGCCAAGACCACCTGTCCTCTCTGAATGTCAGTTGGACTCCTTGGGTGATAACATACATGAGCTCGCTACAGCCGGCAGAGCACGGACTGTATTACGTACTAGGTCCTCTTTTGATATCCATTTACATATTCATCTGTGTTGCTTGGGCCCTTGCGTTTTGCGGTCTTGTTTGTGTGCGGTCATCTGACGGTAAGGAGGTTGTTTTACACCACAATTGTACGTTCTTCGAGACCTCTGGGTAATCGGAAAAGCGGGAGGGTTGTGCGCATGTAATCCAGGATAACCACACCTTCTGCTATTTCCGTGGCAGATGGCCGTCCTAAGTCGTCACCGGTTTCCCATTGGTCTCGTTGGTTTATGTGTACTTCATTGTGTTTGATGTTTCTGTGTTGTGCGTTAACGTTCCTTGTCCCTTATGCATCTCTTTCTGTGCTGGTCTGCTTTGTGTTTTTGCATTGGGTGTTATGCTGAGGGTGCTGCAACCTGGTGTTGTTGGAGATCCCCTCCTCTGTTGTATATCAAACATTGTCGGAGTTTTAGTAGGTTCCTTTATGTAACACCCCAATTTTTTCATAAGTAAGATGTAACACTTGTGTTTGGTCCTTTTCTATAGCAACGCGAAAGTGTTCCAACCTTATACCTTCACATTTCAAATCAATTTATTATACACCAGACACGTGTTTCGGATACTCAATCCTCATCAGAGATGCTTCCATCCGAAGTGACTTTTAGACACAACCAAAATTCATTTTAGTAGCATCCTGGTTATATTTTTTTAAAGTTAGATTTGTGCACTTTGCAGAGAGTGTGCGGCTCCAAATTTCCTGTAGGGTATATATTCCGTAACATGTCCAAATAAAACCTATGTTCAAAATAGCATTGGCGGAATGGTGCTAAGATATTGATCTACTTTAATTTCGATGATATTTTTGAACGAAATGACAAGTTTTTGAAAAAGCAAAATGATATTTATAAATAGATAAAGTGCCAAAATCAAAGAATATCTTAGGAAGCAGAGCTCGAAAGAAGTCATTTGTACATTTAAAGCATTTATCTCTATATGTAATACTTTGATCAAGTGAAAGAATATCAAAGCATCGAATCCTGAATCTTTTCCAAATCCGTTTTCATTCCAGGTCTAACTCCTCTAACACTAAAACAATTCCACTAGACTCGCAAACCAGGATCTAAACTTGGATCTAAATCCATTCTGTATCCTACTCTCATTGGATCCAATCCGACAATACCTAATGAACCTTACTTCTGAAATTCGGATCTGGATCTGGATCCGAAACGAGATTTTTTTTCTCTAACGAGGGTGAATCCAGGATGAACCATAGGGTACAGTCACACTCCTCTGGTGATAAATGCATGAACTCGATACAGTCGGCATAGCACGGACTGAATTTCGTATGCCCTCTATTTTTTTTATATCCATTTAAAATTTACATATCCATATGTATCATGCTGTCTGTTTGACTGTTTATCTTACAGTGAGGTAGTTATTTTACACCACAGTTGTGCGCTTCGAGACCTCTGGGTAATCGGTAAAGTGGGAAGGTTGTGCGCACGTAATCCGATTACCACACCGTCTGCTAGATGACAGATGGTCGTCCTAGGTCGGCACCGGTTGCCCATTGGTCTACTTTTTTATGTGTAGTGTTTTGTGTTTCATGTTTCTTTGGCGTGAGTTTAATTTTTAAAGTTAGTTTAAATACCCGAAACGTGCATGTCTTACTCCTCCCGGGCACCTGGTCCCACCACTAGCTTGCTAGGGTTCCGTCGATGCTCAAATTTGTGCTCTATTGTGAGTGATGTTGCGATTATCGTCAGGATCTTCTTTAACTCATTTGTCCCTTTTGCGTCTATTTCTATACGTATCTGCTATGTGTATTTACATTGGGTGTTTGCTTAGGGTGCTGCAATCGAGTGTTGGTGGAGGTCCCCTGCTTTCCTTCATTTGATTAGTGATATTAAAATTTCATTGGAATTAGTGAATTAATGATTTTAATATGATATATCTAATTAGATTAGTGATATCACTATTAACCTAGTGACATCACTAATTCAAACTACTGATATCACTTTTTCAAGTTAAAGTGATATTAGAACATCTGTGAAAATAGTATATAGCATTAGCTCTTTAAAAATGAAAATTTTCATGCTGTAACCACAGAAAAAAAAATTCCTGGTTTTAGAGGAAATCGACATTTTTGTCAATTTACCCAATAAATTTTCGGGATCGACTGTATTCTTCGTGGGTCTCAGTAAATGACGTCATAAGTTGTACACGACAAAGTGATTGCCTGTTCACGCACATGTGTATACGCATGTTTACCGTTTTAAGAATAAAAAAATCAATATCTAAAACATAGTTTTTATACCCCCGCCATATAATGGTGGGGGTATATAGTGATTTGATTTATTGAGCAAAAAAAAAAAAAAAAATAATAATAATAATGAATAAATAAAATTAAATTTATAAAAATGAATAAAGGGCGCACCATTTCTAAACATGCTCATGGCTGGCGATCACCTCAGTGTGGATTCAGGACAGAAGAAGTTTGACATAATCTATATTCTGATTGAGAAAAATAATCGTGCTGGCCAATATTTTTGAAAGATTCTGTATCTACATATGGAATTATGGATCTAGCACATGCCGAATATTAGATCGTGGTTTGCGGGGGTAACCCCCCCCCCCCACACACGCACACATTTGTCCGTTTTGATTCGTTGAGAGAAAGAGAGAGAGAGCGCACGCGCGAGAGAGATCATCCAATCTTTTATATCATCAATTGTCTCTCATGAAAACGTATTTCAAAAATGTTTTCAGATATAAATGTATTGCTTCGTTCTTTTATATTATTATGTTATTCCATAAAAACCGCTAGCCGTGACCATAAGTATAGAGAAAAAAAAGATATAATATCGAATCGTTTTTCGTTGTTAATCCCTAAAATTGTGACCATATATATTGATAGAATAAAATTTTATCCTTATTTTAATCAAAATAGAATCCGTGACATCGAACTCCTCAGAATAATATTCAAATTTACTGAGTGTTTTAAATACCCACTGAGGAGCTCGTGAAATAAGGTCTACCCTATATCCTGCACCATTGCAGGTGAATTTTGAAGTTATTATTTATAAAGATGAATTTTAAAAAAAAACATATGTAAAAATAAATTAATAATGTTTTGTTTTAATTATTTTATCCCTCACCCCCTTTCTACGCTTCTCAGAAAGATTGTTTTCGGTGTTCACTGTGATCCGCCCTCCCTATTTTAGATTCCTGAATCCGTCTATGCCAAAGATATCTCCATCTGTCATTTGTCATTAAAGTGAATGTATATGACAATATAAATATAAGTAATACTATGTTGTACACTAAGCTCAATAAAAGAATGGGCAGGGGGGCTCCCGGTCTGAATCTCCAGTCGCACGCATTCCAAGTCCCCCCCCCCCCCTCCCTTCTGCGTTTGAAACACGTCGGGCTGTGTATTCAACCATTGTTTCAAATCGTGCGTGTTTAGAACAAACAGTAAAATAGAACAGACAGAAAACATGATGTGACATCAATTATGAAATCGTCCATCCCAAGACCCTTTCCCCCTTCCCCTCCCCCTTTTTTTCTCACGGTCAGATGCTCGGTCGCATGCAAATTACTAACATTAACATATTAATCCTCGACATGATCAAGAAATCATCAAAAGATGTGAAACTGAGCAAATTAAATGCGAATTCAGCTTAAATACCTCAACAGTACATTGCATTGTTTACACTACTTTCGTCTTTCGTGTACAACTTTCTACGTCATCAGTGTCTCCATCATATTTACCGGAAGTGCTCATTTATAGAATCAGGGTTTCTGTAAATGGCTAAAAAATAGCAACTTCAAAACTGATTTACGTATGTGCGCGGTAAGAGCTGAATTTTTTTTGGCGTATTAAGGTTTATTTTTATGAAAAGTTTTAGGTAAAAGTATTATCTCATATGTTCTAATATCACTTTAATGATATCTCTAATTTAATTGGTGATATCACTCTTATCTGAAAATACTCATATCCCTAATAAAATTAGTGATATCAATATTTGATTAAGTGCTTTCAATAAGTCTTTCAAAATCAGAGATATCTCTTATTCAAATAAGTGATATCTCTTATTCTAAACAATAATTCAAATGACTTCTACCAAAGCAGGCCCAGGATCGTTAACCGAAAAAGAATTAGTGATATCACGTATTCAAATAGTGATATCGCTATTTTAAATAGAGATATAACTATTTGGAAATAGTGATATCATTTATTGAATTAGAGATATCACTAAATCAAATTACTGATATCATCTTTTGAAGGAAGTGATATCACTAATTTTATTACAGATATTTCTAGTTCTATCAATGATATAAATACTAAAATTAGTGATATCACTCGTTTTGAAGATGTAGGGAAATTAGTGATATCTCTATTTAATTAGTGATAAAGTATTTTTTAATGAAAAAAAAAACATAATAAAAGAATAAGTTTAAAACATTTTACTAGAATACAAAATGTTTATCTGAAATAAAAAATGTAAAAGTGAGCAGTGTTAGGGAAGCAAAACATTATGGTTACCCTTTTCTCTTCCAGTTTTCATGCATATGATAAAACAATTATAGCACAGATGATTCGGTCGATATGATGATTTATGGAGTGATAAAACCAATATCGACCTCATCACTGTGCAATAATTATATATTATATAGTGATAATACTCATTTCATTATATAGTGATATCACTCATTAAATGAATATAATATTGTTAAAATGAGAGCATATTTATGTTATTTGAGTTCTTACTTCAGTAATCCAAGCCCTCAAATATGTAATCTTATATATAGATGTGATGACAGTTTAGTAAAATGAAATCAATGTTAAGTATTACGAATAATAAAAGTATATCTTATTCATTGTATCCTAAAAGTTTTATTTAAAATATCTTTGCTTATGGCAATAAAAAGGCAGCCAGAAAGGTCATAAATAATCTCAGAGAGATGAGAGAAATAGCCCCACTTGGGCCTCATTTTATAAAAACATTGACAAGGATAATTCTCATTGAAATAACTGCGTCTTTTAAAACTCGCAGAGTTGATTTCAAGCAATTAAAGTCGTGCAAAAAGATATCAATAAGTACTACTTCATCGCATCAAATCGCTTTCTGCAAAGTCGGCATGACGAGATTTAGGTAAAAATTCGAGATTAAGAACTCGATATTTGACTGAAATCGACGAAAGAGAAATCGCACGAAATTAATTTGACATTCGAAAATTCGACTTGGTGTATTTTCGGCATAATTTCGATATAATAATCTCGTCAGAAGTGCGTTTACTCCAACATATCAACTTGAATGATGTCGATACATCTAGATGTTCATGCCATAACGACTTTTAAGACGACGATTTATTTTGAAGTTGACATGAGACAAATCGCATTGAATTTTCTTCACTTAAATGAAATTAACTTCATGCTTTTTGAATGACATTTTGTCCAAAAGACCTCGCTGAGGACATGTTTACAACGACTTTTCGACTTAAATACGTCATAATGCTTCATTTATCTCAGCAATTCGATTTTCTTTTTGTCATGAAACCTACTTACAACACAACAACAGGAGGCACTAAAACGTTTCCGTACAGAGACACAGATGAATATGTAAATGGATATAAAAACAATGTACGATTTTGTAATTGCGAGGATAGGATTTCGATGATTAGATAAAACGGTGCCATAATGCAATAAAATAACTCGATTGACGATGTTACGAAGTAAAAATGGCGACGTTACGAATGCGATAAAAAGATGTTGATTATGCGATTTAACGATTGCGATGTTTCGATAAAGATTGAGCAACATTATAATGGCGATTATTCGACAATACAATAGCGACAACGACATAAGTACGTTTTGTGATTGCAATAATTTGATATCGATGACACGACGATACGATGCAATTATGTAAATCCAATTATTCAATTGTCGACTGTATGATTTAATGATTACGATGTAATGATGGCAATGTTACGATTGCGATTAAATTATTGCAATGACGATGAGTCGATAATAAGGTTGCGATGTGACGGTGGCAATAAAGTGTCAATATGTTTTGGTGATGACGCAAAGTTTAAATTCGATATAATGACGATAGTAAAATTGCAAGTATATGATGGCGAAGGCTTGATGATGCGATAGCGAGGACACGATGTAACGATGGCTACCATACAATGACGGTAAAACGATTACCCTAGTAGTCTGATTAATAATCGGGTAATCATGCCTTGGCTTTCATAAAATCCCCATCAAAACATTGAGTGATCGACATATCAAAATCGTACTATCGTCATCGTTTCATCACAGTCGTAATATGTACATCTTATCATTATGTTTGAGCAATTGTGTTATAGACAGGCGTCTCAAAGCCCTTTTGGGATGTTACGCTGGCGATGATACGAATTTAAGATTTCAAGAATTCAATTGACGATCCGATGATGTTCTGTGGCGATATTGAAATTGCGTCTATATGATATTAGCATGGCGATGCCATTGTGATCATACTTTGGCAAAGATGCAATCGCGATAGAAGATGTACAATGATGTAATTTAACATTTGCAATTTTGATATTTCGATGGAAATAGAATAACATTATGATGGCGATAATGCGACAATACAATAGCATTAATCACGGTAGTTCAATGTACGATTCTGTGATGACGAGGATGAAATTAAGATGATTAGATAATACATGCCATAAAATAATTCGATTGACGATGGTACGATGTAAAAAATGGCGATGTAACGAATATAATAGAAAAACATCGATCTTGCGATTGCGATATTTCGATAGAGATAGAATAAAATTACAATGGCGATAATTCGACGATATATTAGCGATAACGACAGAAAAACGATTTTATGATTGGAATTTACGGAAACGTGCCTCCTGTTGTTGTGTTGTAAGTAGGTTTCACGACAAAAAGAAAATCGATTTGCCGAGATGAATGAAGAATTATGACGTATTTAAGTCGAAAAGTCGCTGTAAACTTCTCTTCAGTGAGGTTTTTTGGACGAAATGTCATTCAAAAAGCATGAAGTTAATTTCATTTCAGTCAATAAAATTCAATGCGATTTGTCTCATATCAACTTCAAAATAAATCGTCGTCCTAAAAGTCGTTATGGCATGAACATCTAAATGTATCGACATCATTCAAGTTGATATGTTGGAGAAAACGCACTTCTGTCGAGATGATTATATCGAAATTATGCCGAAAATACACCAAGTCGAATTATCGAATGTCAAATTAATTTCGTGCGATTTCTCTTTCGTCGATTTCAGTCAAATATCGAATTCTTAATTTCGAATTATTACCTAAATCTCGTTATGCCGACATTGCAGAAGGCAGTTTGATGCAATGAAGTAGTACTTATTGATATCTTTTTGCACGACTTTAATTGCTTGAAATCAACTTTGCGAGTTTCAAAAGACGCAGTTATTTCAATTGGAATTATCCTTGTCAATGTTTTTATAACATGAGGCCCAGGTGGGGATATTCCTGTCATCTCTCTGTGATTATTCCTGACCTTTCTGCCTTTTCATTAAAAAAAATTGCCATCAGCAAATATATTTCAAATATCACTTTAGGAGACAATCAATAAGATGTACATTTATTATTCGTACTACTTAACTTTGATTTCATTTTACTAAACTATGTTCACATCTATATATTAGATTACATATTTAAGGGCTTGGATTACTTATATAATGAGTGATATCTTTATATAATGAGTGATATCACTAATTAAAAAAAGGATATCACTCATTAAAATGAGTTTTATGACTAATTAAATAGAGATATCACTAATTTCCCTACATCTTGAAAACAAGTGATATCACTAATTTTAGTATTTATATCGGTAATAGAACTAGAAATATCAGTAATAAAATTAGTGATATCACTATTTCAAAAGGAGATATTAGTAATTTTATTTAGTGGTATCTCTAATTAAATAAATGATATCACTATCTCTCTATTTGAAATAGCGATATCAATATTTGAATAAGTGATATCACTAATTCTAATTTCGGTTTTCGATCCTCGGCCTGCTTGGATAGAAGTCATTTGAATTATTGTTAAGAATAAGAGAAATCACTTATTTGAATAAGAGATATCTCTGATTTTGAAAGACTTATTGCTAGCAATTATTCAAATATTGATATCACTAATTTTATTAGGGATATTAGTATTTTCAGAAAAGAGTGATATCACCAATTGGTTTAATAACTCATTAAATCATCATATCGACCTCATCACTGTGCTATAACTGTTTTATGATATACAAGAAAAGGGTAACTTTAATGCTTGGCTTCCCGAGCAATGCTCGCTTTCACTTTTTTTTCTTTCAGGTAAATATGTTTTATTCTAGTAAATATTTTTACACTTCATCCTATTATTTTTTTTTCATAAAAAAAATCTGCCAAATAGCATACTCTGTCATGTCAGAAACACACAGTTTGCTGCCGACTACCATTTTCCTCTAATACACAAAACCGGAAAGGAGTAAGACATGCACGTTTCGGGTATTTAACCAAACTTTAAAAATTTAACTCACGCCAAAGAAACATGAAACACTACACATAAAAAAGTAGACCAATTGGCAAACGATGCCGACATAGGACGGTCATCTGTCATCTAGCAGACGCTGTGGAAATCGGATTACGTGCGCAAAACCTTCCTACTTTATCGATTACCCAGACGTCTCGAAGCGCACAATTGTTGTGTAAAATAACCACCTCACTGTAAGATAAACAAATAAACAGACAGCATGACACAGATGGATATGTAAATTGATATAAAAAAAAACAGAGGGCATACGAAATTTAGTCCGTGCTATGCCGACTGTAGCGAGTTCATGCATTTATCACCAGAGGAGTCTGACTGTACCTTATTGGTTCATCCTGGATTCACCCTCGTTGGAGAAAAAAAATCTCGTTTCGGTTCCAGATCCGAATTTCAGAAGTAAGGTTCATTAGGGATTGTCTGATTGGATCCAATGAGAGTAAGATACAGAATGGATTTAGATCCAAGTTTGGATCCTGATTTGCGAGTATAAGGGAATTATTTTAGTGTTAATTATTAAATGTGAAATATTGTCACTAGTATATGCATGTATATAATGACTATCATGTATTTGTGTACATATCTGACAAAAATTTGAATAAAAAAAATTGTTTTAGTGTTAGAGGAATTAGACCTGGAATGAAAAAGGATTTGAAAAAGATTCAGGATTCGATGCTTTGATACTCATTTACTAGATCAAAGTGTTACCTATAGAGATAAATGTTTTAAGTGTATCAATTACTTCTTTCGAGCTCTGCTACCTGAGAGATTCTTTGATTTTGGCACTTTTTCTATTTATAAATATTATTTTGCTTTTTTTTCAAAAACTTGTCATTTCGTTCAAAATATCATCGAAATTAAAGTAGATTAACATCTTAGCACCATTCCGCCAATGCTATTTAGAACATAGGTTTTAATTGGACATGCTATTGAATATATAACCTACAGGAAATTGGGAGCCGCACACTCTCTGCAAATTGCACAAATCTATCTTTTAAAGAATATAACCAGGATGCTACTAAAATAAATCTTGGTTGTGTCTAATTGGGGTATTACATAAAGGAACCTACTTAAACTCCGACAATGTTTGATATACAGTTTCATGAAGATACTCTCAATTTCAAAATATTTCTCAATAGACAAACTTGTAAGGATTCACTCACTCTACACCAAACCTATGATGTAGGCTACCTTCCGGGATCCACCCTATACCTAATCAATCCACCTCCGATCAACACTATCTAGGATGCATTCCTACCTGGACACACTTGAAGTTACCGGATGTGACAGTTCTACCGAATTGAAGCGGCGGGTGTTGCATGCAAGCAGGAGATGCTTACTCTTCCTGGGCACATGGTCTTACTCTCATATGGAGAGTCCGCTTCTTTTCATGTGGTGGAGGTTTTTGTTTGTTTGCTTTGGTTTCTGTTTTATCCTGATTTTGTATGCCTTCGGTTTCTGATTTTCTGAATTATCGATTTTGTGCTGTATACAGGGATATGGTCTTTATCCATACTTGTCATTTCTTGACCTACCCAATCGACCTTCGTTGAACAACCCTTGCCTGAGAATTCGACTAAGTTAAGTACCTTATACATGTAGATCCAATGTTCAGTAGTGGTGTTTATCAGGAGTTGTTGATCACGTATGGATTGGATCCACGTCACCTCTAGTCCACCCCTTCGCACAACCATCCGATTGTTATCCACCTTCTCCAATATCAAACCTATATTTTTCCCATCCCCTGATAGGTCATATCCTTTTCTGGACCCATAACATCTAGGATTCTGACTGTTAAGGATTTATTCCATCCGGCATCTCATCTTTGATCATACCTAACTGTGATCCATCCCGACTTGGATGCAACCGGTGTATGAGATATTTGTCCACTCCTTTTATATCCAATAACCTGGGATCCAACTAACCCAGAATCTAGTCTGTCCTTTATAAATTGAATCCTGAATCTTTTCTAATCCGTTTTATGTTTCTTTGGCGTGAGCTAAATTTTTAAAGTTTGGTTAAATACCCGAAAAGTGCATGTCTAGTCCATGCTGTTAATTTTTCTGCTTTTAAATGATGCTAATGAATTTGAAGACTTTTTATTATAACATTGGTGTTCCTTCACATAACCCTAGACAGTGCATGTATTTTAGATATTGTTTTCATTTACGTGCGTGAACATCGACGGCGGGTGAGGTGATGCTTACTCCTCCCGGGCACCGGGTCCCACCTCTCGCTTGCTAGGGTTCCGTCGATGCTCCTAATTTGTGCTCTATTGTGAGTGATGTTGCGATTATCGTCAGGATCTTCTTTAACTTATTTGTCCCTTTTGCGTCTATTTCTATGCGTATCTGCTATGTGTATTTGCATTGGATGTTTTGGGGTTTTGCTGTGGGTGCTGCAATCGAGTGTTGTTGGAGGTCCCCTCCTTTCTTTCATTTAATTAGTGATATTAAATTTTCATTGGAATTAGTGATATCAATAATTTTAATATGATATCTCTAATTAGATTAGTGAAATCACTATCAATCTAGTGACATCACTAATTCAAACTATTGATATCACTATTTCAAGTTATTGATATCTTAATCACTCTTTTCTGAAAATACTCATATGCCTAAAAAAATGGTGATATCAATATTTGAATTAGTGATATCAATAAGTCTTTCAAAATCAGAGATATCTCTTATTCAAATAAGTGATATATCTTATTCTGAACAATAATTCAAATGACTTCTACCCAAGCAGGCCCAGGATCGAAAACCGAGATAGAATTATTGATTATCACTTATTCAAATAGTGATATCGCTATTTTAGATAGAGATATAACTATTTGGAAATCAATAATGATATCATTTATTTGATTAGTGATATCACTAATTTGTAACTGATATCTCTAGTTCCATTAATGATATCAATAGTAAAATTACTGATATCACTTGGTGAGGATCTATACAAGCAGGTTGTAGGAATTCCTATGGGTACTAACTGTGCGCCTCTTGTTGCAGATTTATTTTTATACACTTATGAAAAAAGAATTTATCCAAAATCTTCAAAAGCAAAGAAAATTTGATGAGCTGAAATGTTTCAATAATACTTCTAGGTATCTGGATGATATTCTAACCATTGACAATCCTGCTTTTGAATTATATAAGAATGAAATTTATCCACAAGAATTAACTCCTTAACAAGGCAAACCTTTCAAATAAAGAAACACCCTTTTTGGACCTAAATATCAAAATTGTAAACGGAAAGACTCATACAAGTGTATATGACAAAAGGGATGATTTTGGATTCAACATAGTAAATTTCCCTTGGCTTGACGGTGATGTTCCAAGATTACCGTGATACGGCATTTACATATCACAGCTCATCCGGTACGCTAGAGCATGTAGTGATAATTTGGATTTTCACAGTAGAAATTTACATACATGAGCTCGCTACAGCCAGCAGGACACGGACTGTATTACGCATGTCCACTTTTTATATCCATTTACATATTCATCTGTGTCTCTGGGGCCTCTGCGTTTTGCGGTCTTGTTTGTGTGATGTCATCTTACAGTGAGGAGGTTGTTTTACACTACAATTGTACGTTCGTTCTTCGAGACCTCTGGGTAATTGGAGAAGTGACAGGGTTGTGCGCACGTAATCCAGGATAACCACACCATTTGCTACTTGCGTGACAGATGGCCGTCAAAAGTCGGCACCGGTTACCCATTGGTCTCGTCGGTTTATGTGTAGTCTTTTGTGTTTGATGTTTACATGTCGTGTGTCTCTTTTCCGTCTCGTGCTGTACTCGTCTTTTGTGTTTTTGCATCGGGTGTTTTGGTGTTTTACTGTTGATGCTGAAACGGGGTCTTGTTGGAGATCTCCTCCCTTCTTTTTGTATTCAAGATGTAGAGAAAATAGTTATATCGCTATTTGATTTGTGATAAAACTCATTTTAATGAGTGATGAAACTCATTTTAATGAGTGATAAACTCATATTAATGAGTGATATCACTTTTTAAATTAGTTATATCACTCATTATATAGTGATACCACTCATTATATAGTGATATTATTACTTATTAGGTTTGTTACTGACCGTCTACAGAGATTTGTCGGGTTGATCAAGCCCAAAGAAGGCGAGGCGAAGCCGAGCCTTCTATGGGCTTGATCAACCCGAAAAATCTCTGTGGACGGTCAGTAACAATGTTAAACGTTTTCAAATTGAATAGCATCATTTAAGAACAGATAAATTGGCAGCATAGACCAGACATGCACGTTTCGGGTACTTTACCCTCGTCAGTGATCCTCAAATCTAAACAATATAATATGCCAAGAAAGTATGAAAGTTACTATTTCGAAAAAGCGTACCGAAAGACGTAGTAGGATAGATGGGATAAGATGCTACAGGACCCACGTTTTAGAAATTTCAAGAAATTTTGATAACAGAAATTTTCGAATGCGTTGAAGAAACGATCAACCGAAATTGATCGAACTTGGCTACATGTGCTCTCGAGGACTCCTGGTCCACCAGGAGTGACACTCACCAAGTGGTATAAATGTTAAACGTCTTCAAATTGAATAGCATCATTTAAGAACAGATAAATTGGTAGTATTGACCAGACATGCTCGTTTTGGGTACTTTACCCTCGTCAGTGATCCTCAAATCTAAACAATGTAATATGCCAAAAAAGTATGAAAGTTACTATGTCGAAAAAGTGTACCGAAAGACGTAGCAGGATAGGTGGGATATGATGCTACAGGACTCCCACGTTTTAGAAATTTCAAGAAATTTTGAAAACAGAAATTTTCGAATGCGTTGAAGAAACGATCAACCGAAATTGATCGAACTTGGCTACATGTGCCGTCGGGGACTCCTGGTCCACCAGGAGTGACACTCACCAAGTGGTATAAATGTTACACGTCTTCAAATTGAATAACTGTTTTATTTAGTCGAGGGCCAATAGCTCCGGATTTTTGTTTTGTTGCAGAAAATTGCCGTTTGTTTCACGACTCCTTTTACGTGCGAACTCATTTATACAGCAATGGCGGAATTACTGACGGTCCATTGACATTTAGACGACATGCACGTGACGCTATTTACGCTCTCTGATTGGTTCGAACTAGTCCGTGGCAAAATAACACTCATTATATAGTGATATATCTCATTATATAGTGATATCACTACTTTTATTAATGTAATTATGTTAAAATGACTGCCCATAGATGAGAGCACAGTAAAGTTATCAGAGTTCTTACTTCTAATCTAATATCTTAAGATATATAAGATTTCAGTTTAGATCTATATGATCATAGTTTATTAAAATGAAATCAATGTTAAGTAGTACGTATAATAAAAGTATATCTTATTCATTGTCTCCTAAAAGTGTTATTTAGATTATCTTTGCTGATGGCAATAAAAAGACAGAAAGGTCAGGAATAATCTCAGAGAGATGAGAGAAATAGCCCCACTTGGGCCTCATGTTAAAAAAAACATTGACAAGGATAATTCCAATTTAAATAACTGCGTCTTTTAAAACTCGCAAAGTTGATTTCAAGCAATTAAAGTCGTGCAAAATGATATCAATAAGTACTATTTCATCGCATCATATTGCCTTCTGCAAAGTCAGCATAACGAGATTTAGTTAATAATTCGAAATTAAGAACTCGATATTTGACTGAAATCGACGAAAGAGAAATCGCACGAAATCAATTTGACATTCGAAAATTCGACTTGGTGTATTTTCGGCATAATCTCGAAATAATCATATCAACAGAAGTGCGTTTACTACAACAGATCGACTTGAATGATGTCGATACATCTAGATGTTCATGCCATAACGACTTTTAAGATGACGATTTATTTTGAAGTTAACATGAGACAAATCACATTAAATTTTCTTGACTTAAATGAAATTAACTTCATGCTTTTTGAATGACATTTTGTCCAAAAGACCTCGTTGAAGACAAGTTTACAGCGACTTTTCGACTTAAATACGTCATAATTCTTCATTTATCTCGGCAATTCGATTTCCTTTTTGTCGTGAAACCTACTTACAACAGAACAACAGGAGGCACTAAAACGTTTCCGTAGGGATTATTAGATATCGATGACACGATAATACGTTGCGATTATGCAATACCAATTATTCGATTGTCGATTGTACTATTTAATGATTACGATGTAGTGATGTCAATGTTGCTATTATACTACTGAGATAACGATTACTCAGTGTTGAGGATGCGATGTCACAATGGCAATGAAGCGACAATATGATTGTTGATTATGCGAAGTATAAACTGCTGGTCGACCAAGAGTCCCCGAGAGTTGGCCGTATTACATTGTTTAGACTGAGGATCACTGACGAGGGTTTATTACCCGAAACTTGCATGTCTGGTCCATGCTGAAAATTCATCAGGTTTTAAATGATGCTTTTGAATTTAAAGACGTTTAACATTTGAAGTACTTGGTGAGTGTCACTGCTGGTGGACCAAGAGTCCCCGAGGGCACATGTAGCCAAGTTCGATCATATTCGTTTGATTGTCTGTCTCTTCAACGCATTTGAAATTTTCTGTTACCAAGTTTCTTGAATTTTCTAAAACGTGGGTCCTGTAGCATCATATCCCACCCATTCTGCTACGTCTTTTGGTACATTTTTGGACATACTTATTTTCAGACTTTTTGGCCATATTACATTGTTTAGACTGAGGATCACTGACGAGGGTTTATTACCCGAAACGTGCATGTCTGGTCCATGCTGTCAATTCATCAGGTTTTAAATGATGCTATTGAATTTAAAGACGTTTAACATTCAATATGATGACGATAGTGAAGTTGCGAATATATGATGGCGAATACTATGATAGCGAGGACATGATGTCACGATGGACGCTAAAACGATTCACGTAGTAGTGCAAAACAAGTAACTTTCCTTTAGGCAAAATTCGATCCCACGACATAACTTAAGGTAACAAAATAAAAGGGTAGTGCAAACAATTAATTTACTCCCTACAAATTCAAGTGTTCTCTGTTCTTTTTAAGTATGAAGTAAAAATGAAGGCAAATTCGTTCGAGGGAACAAGACTGGATGTAATATCCATTCCACCATAGAAATGGCCTATAATTTGCTTGATCGCATATACGTTAACGTCAGTTGTTGAAGTTGTGATTCTTTAGGGTTTAATTTCATTTCATGTGCTTTGATAAAAGACCATTTTATCAATTTTGTAATTGCTGATTGATCTGCCTAAACACGCTCGTTCGCGTCTGACTCCGTTAAGTTCGCTCTTAAACAAAAAAGTCTCTAGTAGAGATACAAAAAATTGATAGGTAATAACTGAAATGGTATGAAGTAATATATAATTGATCACACATACATTTGTATCTTATTTCTGATTAAATCCAACCTAAAGAAAAAAGTGTGGGGATGTCCAAGGGTTTTGTGGTCCTTCCCCGTTTACCATAATAAATAATAATGTTGTTATACTTCAATTTTGGTGTCAGAAATAAAATTTGTATCGGCAAAAAGTATAATGATATTTCAATGTTCTTCTACATTTTGCATTTTTATTGATGTAACTTTCTTTGGGATTGTCTTAACATCATATTTGCGTGTAGGGAAAATTTCGTTCTTACATTTTCGATTAAGGAAATATCACTTATTGATAGAATAATACATGTACATGTTGTTATGTTTTGTCACATATTTGACGATTTTACTTTTTTCATTTTGTGAAAACATCCAAATATATTGATAATCAAAACAAAAATATTTAAATATGTACATGTATATGATGTAACCACACATACCATATCCTCAACGTTGAGATCAGACCCGGCCTGTATCAGTATCTGTACTATCTCTGTATGTTCTTCTACTCCTGCATGATGTAATGGAGTATGCTGATACTGTATCAATGACAGATTATAAAAATGCAAATAATTCGAAGAAAATGAATAGAAACTCTTTAGTGTATTAGAATAAACTAATTACACTTATTCCTTACGATATAATTTTATACGTCTTCATATTAAATAGCATCCTTTAAGAAAAGATAAATTGGCAACATGTACCAGACATGCACGCCTCGGGTACCGAACCCTCGTCAGTAATCCTCGAATCTAAACAATGTGATATGACCAACTAGTGTGAAGTTACTATGTCCAAAAACGTACCGAAAGACGTAGCAGGATAGATGGGATATGATGATATAGGACCCACGTCTAAACAATATCAAGAAATTTGGAAAACAGAAATTTTAGAATGCGTTGAAGAAACGATCAACCGAAATTGATCGAACTTGGCTACATGTGCCCTCGGGGACTCCTGTTCCACCAGGCAGTGACACTCACCAAGTGGTATAAATGTTAAACGTCTTCATATTAAATAGCATCATTTAAGAACAGATAAATTGGCAACATGGACCAGACATGCACGCCTCGGGTACCCAACCCTCGTCAGTGATCCTCAAATCTAAACAATGTAAAATGACCAAATAGAGTGAAGTTACTATGTCCAAAAACGTACCGAAAGACGTAGCAGGATGGGTGGGATATGATGCTATAGGACCCACACTTAAACAATTTCAGGAAATTTGGAAAACAGAAATTTTAGAATGCGTTGAAGAAACGATCAACCGAAATTGATCGAACTTGGCTACATGTGCCCTCGGGGACTCCTGTTCCACCAGCAGTGACACTCACCAAGTGGTATAAATATTAAACGTCTTCATATTCAATAATGATATTTGTATATATTTCAAAATGATAATAACATTACCAAAGTGTGAGAGCTACAACATTGTGAAACATGTAAATGTAAGTGATGTAATAACACAAACCTTATTCTTCACGTTGACATTAGCCCCGGCCTGAATCAGTATCTGTACTGTCTCTGTGTGTCCTTGTTCTGCTGCTTTATGTAACGGAGTATCCTAGTTCCTGTACCAATAACAGATAAAGATGCACATAATTCGACACGGACCTTTTCCATACAAAAAATAATTAATGCAGTGCAATGAATTAATAGGAATTTAAAGGACATACGTTTAATCGTATGCAATGGAGTTGTATTTTTTTCTAGAAAAGTAGAGATATTTTGTTTAAAAACGAACCGCAAACTGAACGCAAACAAACATAAGAGTAAAAGGGATCATTTGATATATGAACATCATATACAAAGACTGATAGAATGAACATGTATTTGCACATATTGAATAAATTGTACCTCCAAGAAATCCCCAAGAGTCTTAATGTTAACGCATGAAATATAGTAAAATGGCTATACAAGACCAAATTAAGCCATAGGTCAATGTCTATGTGATTATTATTGTTCGGTTCGGATTAATATTCTGTACAAGTTCAATACTTATTGTCGTACTTGACATTAGATTTTCAGGAAATAATATTATTACGTTGGCATAGATCCCCCGAGTTATCATTTCATGGTCAAGTGTTATTTTGTCGTTGAAACGAGAAACTTGTATTGTTTTACATTACTCTTTCATTCCATCATGTTATTTTACCGTGGAATCAAAACAAATTAATACTCGGGCAATCATGCCTTGGCTTTCATATCATCACCATAGAAACATTGAGTGATCGCCATATCAAAATAGTACTTTCGTCATCGTTTCATGACAAATGTAATATGAAAATGTTATCATAATATTTGAGCAATTATATTATTTCGTTATACATATATAGGCAGGCGTCTGAAAGTCCTTTTTACGGAAACGTTTTAGTGCCTCGTGTTATTGTGTTGTAAGTAGGTTTGGCGACTAAAGGTAAATCGAATTGTCGAGGTAAAGGCATCAAGATGACGTATTAAAGTCGAAAAGTCGCTGTAAACTTGTCTTCAACGAGGTCTTTTGGGCGAAATGTCATATCAAAAGCATGAAATCAATTTCATTAAAGTCAAGAAAATTTAGTGCAATTTCTCTCATGTCAACTTCAAAATAAATCGTTGTCTTAAAAGTCGTTATGGCAAGAACATCTAGATCTATCGACATAATTTAGGTTGTTGTGTTGGAATTAACGTAGTTCCGTAGAGATGTACGGAAGCGTATAGGTATCATACAGTTGTTGTGTTGTAACTATATTTCTTGATATACAATCTGTCAACTTATAATGATATATGGATATAAGTTGATTTACTTATATCAATAAATTATATATTTCATTGACATTCCAGTGCTTTCTATGTTGCATTGTCTAGTTAATTTTGATTTAAGAACACAGCTTTTGTCAACTTTTAGATTAAGTTGATGAGGCTATGTCGTCATTTTAATAATGACGCGGGAATAGCAAGTGGTATACAGTGCATACAGGAAGGGACGGACGTATAGATCTACTCAGACCCTGATTCTTAACATGGGTTATTTTCTCATTGAATAAGGAGTAAACCTATAACTGCGACTGATTTTTGTTGCCTGTGAAGTATATCGACACACAGTGATCATTTCTGTGTTATCTGTCTGTACATCCTTGTGTCCGTCTGTCAGTCTTTTAGTGTCACACCCCATTCCTTTGTAGGACGTATGACATTGATATTTCATACCTGCATTCGCGTGATATGATCTATCCACAGATATCGTGCTTTTTTTACCCTATGACCTAGACCTTTGTGTTCGACCTCCTTTTGAAAATCTTTTAAACATTGGTTATAAATCTTTAATTGGTTAGTGATAAGGATTCTTCATCGGATTTCAACTACTCTCCTTGTGGACACGTTATTACTGGTGACCTTAGTATAGTCAAGAATGACAAGAACGACAAGTTGAGAGAATTGTTAAAAAAGGGTCCCAAATACAGAGAAAGTATGTCCTTTACATGGAACCAAAATGTCAAAATTATCATGGACTCTTGTGAGGAATATGCAAGACGTTGGGCAAAGAAAGAGGATGTACAGCTCGACACCCTTTCCGAATGGATAAAAGCCATCAGAGGGTTACTTTTATCTAGAATTAACCGATTAAATTCAACTGTGAACACCAGATTCGAGTCTATATTTAAAGACCCTAATGTTATCACACAGCTTACCTACCTCCAAGAACATTATGTCATCACACCAGCGGACAAAGCCTCAAATAATTACACATTTACTTGCAAAAAGTACTATTTCGACAGTCAAGTTAAAGAGTTGGGTTTAAATTCGACACCTGGAAATCCCACTTACACCCAAACAAACCTTTCTACCTCTGAAATAATAGATAACCACAAATCAGCTCTTGCTTCCTTTGGCTTCGACACTAACAATTTAGATTTAGATTTGCCATACTTATACTGCATACCTAAAATTCATAAGAATCCGTACAAACAACGTTTCATCGCTGGTTTCTCAAAATGTTCTACCAAATCTGTATCGATCTGACTCACCAAAGTTTTATCTGAAATCAAATCTGGGCTTCAAAAATATTGTTCGACAGTATATTCTCGCAGTGGTATCAACCAGATGTGGATTTTTAAAAATTCGAAGGAACTTTTAGAACATCTGAAATCCACTCATTTTAGTAGAGTCCATTCGATCAAAGCCTTTGATTTTTCGACACTTTACACTACAATTCCACATTCTAAATTGAAAGAAAGACTCGCAAAAATTATAAGTAATGCGTTTACAAGTAAGAACGGTTATTGCAAATACAAAGACGCTGTTAAGATAATACGTAAAATCTGCCCTGAAAAGACGAGATTTCAAAATGCAAAAATTAAGATTTTTTTTCGGTAAAAATAACAAGTAAATTGGTCCAGATATGAATCTTCTGTGAGGTTAAATAAGTTATCTAAAATAAGACCGATTTTTGGGTCAAATCAAGCGTTTTTCCCATACAAATCAATGGAAAACGGAAAAGTTTTCTACAACATTGTTCCCCCCTCGGTTCAGAATGCCGCTTTCACCAAATGTGTATATCAATAAAGTAAATTTTCTGGCCAAGTGGGTTTCTGAACCGAAGGGGGGAACAATGTCCTACAGACGAAAAACGAAAAAAAGGGGGGGATGGATGACTATTTTAGAATCACTCCTTAGAGCGGTAAAATAGATTGAAATTGCCTTCTTTTCCTGTTAATATCATAGAACAATCTATTCAGAGTATGTTCTGATCAAATATTTAACCGTTAGGAAGGAAATAAACAAGAAAGTTGTATATTTCTATACTGTGCGTATTTCGCGCCTGAAAGCTACATATGTGGACGATAAGTACGAAATAAAACCGTTTTCAAGTTTCCGGATTGCGGAATTTTGCCGATAATATTGATATAATAACCTCAAGGGTTTTTTCATTTATCAAATTTTGACTTGAAAAGCTACAGAAGCATAACTAACATCAAATTTATCTAAAATTCTGCATTTTTTCGAGAATTTTCGCTCAATATTTGACGTTTTCTCTCTTCAGTACCACTACCTCTTCAACCCGTAATTAAAACATCTATCACCAAATCTATTTAAATAGAACACCTACTAGGAATCTTCTAATACTTGATATTTTAATCCTGACCATTTTTTTCCAACAATAGAAGGACAACGCACGAGAAATAATCGAGTGATTTCAGGGCTAAATCAAGCCCTTATCTTAACAGCTCCTTTATTGTTTATACTTAGCTTCTGACTTCAACTTCACTTACAGATACATAGACGATGTGTTGTCCATCAATAATCCAAAATTCGCGGATTACCTGAGCAGTATCTATCCTTCAGAGCTTGAAGTCAAAGAAACTACAGAGACAAATAATTCAGCATCCTATTTGGACATAATGTTGTCCTAAGACACTGATGGTCACATTAACACCTCACTCTATGACAAACGTGACGACTTCAATTTCAGCATTACAAACTTTCCTTTTCTGAGTAGCAACATCCCTTCATCGCGTGCGCATGGCGTGTTCATATCTCAGTTGATACGCTATGCCAGAGCAAGTACGAACAAGTTAAAAGTCATGTTTGTAAAACATTAATGCCTCCCTACCCCTTCTGTGATTAAAGTCCGTCACAACTTTATACTTGCATTGATACAACCTATGGGGGTATAAAGTAGCAGTGTAATGAAAAAAGTCAAAGAAGTATAACTGTCAGGAGGACCTGTATGTACAGCATTTATGCTTTGTTAAAGCTCGTCTTCTAATAAATTTCTACAAGATGTCTGTACACCAAAATTTCATTTCAATATGTGAATCCACTCCAGAGGTATTGAGCGGAAACTGATGTCGTGGACCGAAGGACCGACGGACCGACAGACAGAAAGTCAGACAAAAGCAAAGCAATATGTCCCCTCTTCTTCAAAGGGGGGCACACAAATTTTTGATTGAACCCAAATATGAACTTGACCTAGATTTTTATTTGATGTGTCTGAAAACAAAATTTCATTTCAATATGTAACTCCACTCAAGAGATATTGAACGGAAACCCTGAAATTTTGGTATATTTCGAAGTGCAAGGGGCATAACTCTGTCAAAATTTTGTTCATCGGACCTAAATATGAACTTGACCTAGTAGATTTTCATTTGATGTGTCTGTATACAAAATTTCATTTCAATATGTAACTCCACTCAAGAGATATTGAACAGAAACCCTGAAGTTTTGGTATTTTTCAAAGTAAAGGGGCATAAATCTGTCCAATTATTTTTTTGATCGGACCTAAATGTGAACTTGACCTTGATTTTCATTTGATGTGTCTGTATACAAAATTTAATTTCTATATGTAACTCCACGCAAGAGATATTGAACGGAAACCCTGAAATTTTTGTATTTTTCGAAGTGCAAGGGGCATTACTCTGTCAAAATTTTGTTGATTGGACCCAAATAGGAAGTTGACTTAGATTGTCATTTGATGTATCCGTATACAAAATTTCATTTCAATATGTAACTCCACTCAAGAGATATTGAACGAAAACCCTGAAATTTTGGTTTTTTTTGAAGTGCAAGGGACATAACTCTGTCCATTTTTTTTGATCGGACCTAAATATGAACTTGACCTAGATTTTCATTTGATGTGTCTGTATACAAAATTTCATTTCTATATGTAACTCCACTTAAGAGATATTGAACGGGAATCCTGAAATTTTGGTATTTTTCGAAGTGCAAGGGGCATTACTCTGTCAAAATTTTGTTGATTGGACCCAAATAAGAAGTTGACCTAGATTGTCATTTGATGTATCCGTATACAAAATTTCATTTCAATATGTAACTCCACTCAAGAGATATTGAACGGAAACCCTGAAATTTTGGTTTTTTCGAAGTGTAAGGGGCTTAACTCTGTCAAAATTTTGTTGATTGAACCCAAATATACACTTGACCTAGATTTTCATTTGATGTGTCTGTATACAAAATTTCATTTCAATATGTAACTCCACTCAAGAGATATTGAAAGGAAACCCTGAAATTTTGGCATTTTTCGAAGTGGAAGGGGCATAACTCTGTCAAATTTTTTTCGATCGGACCTTAATACGAACTTGACCTGTGTCTGTATACAAATTTTCATTTCTATATGTAACTCCACTTAACTGATATTGAACGGGAATCCTGAAGTTTTGGTATTTTTCAAAGTGAAAGGGGCATAAATCTGTCCAATTATTTTTTTGATCGGACCTAAATGTGAACTTGACCTTGATTTTCATTTGATGTGTCTGTATACAAAATTTAATTTCTATATGTAACTCCACGCAAGAGATATTGAACGGAAACCCTGAAATGTTTGTATTTTTCGAAGTGCAAGGGGCATTACTCTGTCAAAATTTTGTTGATTAGACCCAAATAGGAAGTTGACTTAGATTGTCATTTGATGTATCCGTATACAAAATTTCATTTCAATATGTAACTCCACTCAAGAGATATTGAACGAAAACCCTGAAATTTTGGTTTTTTTGAAGTGCAAGGGACATAACTCTGTCCATTTTTTTTTTGATCGGACCTAAATATGAACTTGACCTAGATTTTCATTTGATGTGTCTGTATACAAAATTTCATTTCTATATGTAACTCCACTTAAGAGATATTGAACGGGAATCCTGAAATTTTGGTATTTTTCGAAGTGCAAGGGGCATTACTCTGTCAAAATTTTGTTGATTGGACCCAAATAAAAAGTTGACCTAGATTGTCATTTGATGTATCCGTATACAAAATTTCATTTCAATATGTAACTCCACTCAAGAGATATTGAACGGAAACCCTGAAATTTTGGTTTTTTTCGAAGTGCAAGGGGCTTAACTCTGTCAAAATTTTGTTGATTGAACCCAAATATACACTTGACCTAGATTTTCATTTGATGTGTCTGTATACAAAATTTCATTTCAATATGTAACTCCACTCAAGAGATATTGAAAGGAAACCCTGAAATTTTGGCATTTTTCGAAGTGCAAGGGGCATAACTCTGTCAATTTTTTTTCGATCGGACCTTAATACGAACTTGACCTGTGTCTGTATACAAAATTTCATTTCTATATGTAACTCCACTTAAGAGATATTGAACGGGAATCCTGAAATTTTGGTATTTTTCGAAGTGCAAGGGGCATTGCTCTGTCAAAATTTTGTTGATTGGACCCAAATAAGAAGTTGACCTAGATTGTCATTTGATGTATCCGTATACAAAATTTCATTTCAATATGTAACTCCACTCAAGAGATATTGAACGGAAACCCTGAAATTTTGGGTTTTTTCGAAGTGCAAGGGGCTTAACTCTGTCAAAATTTTGTTGATTGAACCCAAATATACACTTGACCTAGATTGTCATTTGATGTATCCGTATACAAAATTTCATTTCAATATGTAACTCCATTCAAGAGATATTGAACGGAAACCCTGAAATTTGGTATTTTTATTTGGTATTTTTCGAAATGCAAGGGGCATAACTCTGTCAAAATTTTTTTGATCGGAACCAAATATGAACTTTACCTAGATTTTTATTTGATGTGTCTGTATACAAAATTTATTTCAATATGTGAATCTATTCCAGAGATATTGAACGGAAACTGATGTCGGGGACCGACCGACAGACCGACCGACCGACGGCGGCAAACCTATATGTCCCCTCTTCTTCGAAGGGAGGCATTAATATACGGATTTTGTTCTGAGAGCTAGGCGTCTTTCAGATAAGCTTCTCAGTCAGGGATATGTTTGTGACCGACTAACATCGTCACTGAGGAAGTTCTACGGTCGATATGGCGAACTCGTCATACTCTATGATGTCCCACTCTCCAGAATGGTGGATGATATTCTGTCATAGACCATTTGAACCATCCAACCAAAGATTGTACTCTATGTCTTCCGAAATGGAAGTTACCGGATGTGACAGTTCTACCGAATTGAAGCGGTGGGTGTTGCATGCAAGCAGGAGATGCTTACTCTTCCTGGGCACCTGGGCACCTGGTCTTAGTTCCATATCGGGAGTTCGCTTCTTTTCATATGGTGGAGGTTTTTGTTTGTTTGCATTGGTTCTTGTTTTATCCTGATTTTGTATGCCCTCGGTTTCTGATTTTCTGAATTATCGATTTTGTGCTGCATACAGGGATATGGTCATTATACATATTTGTCATGTAGAGAGCAGACCCCTCCCCCCTATTCAACAACAAAAATCAAACGGTTGCTTTTACTAAGATCCTGGATTCTTCAATTAATGTGCAGATCCATAGGACTAATGAGTTAAAGAAGATCCTGACGACAATCTCAACAGCACTCACAATAGAGCACAAAATTAAGCATCGACGGACCCCTAGCAAGCTAGAGGTGGGACCAGGTGCCCGGGAGGAGTAAGCATCCCCTGTTGGCTAGCCGCACCCGCCGTCGATGTTTAAGCACGAAAATGAAAACAATATCTAAAATTCATGCACTCTCTGACGTTATGTCTATATAGAAAGTGCTATGGCGACAATGTCAGGGAAATATATTCAAAACACTTACTGTCAAACCCCTCGCGGGGAACTTTTTTACGAGCTCCACACGGCAAAGGGCATAAGTGTGACACAAATGAGTTAAAGAAGATCCTGACGACAATCTCAACAGCACTTACAATAGAGCACAAAATTAAGCATCGACGGACCCCTAGCAAGCTAGAGGTGGGACCAGGTGCCCGGGAGGAGTAAGCATCCCCTGTTGGCTAGCCGCACCCGCCGTCGATGTTTAAGCACGAAAATGAAAACATTATCTAAAATTCATGCACTCTCTGACGTTATGTCTATATAGAAAGTGCTATGGCGACAATGTCAGGGAAATATATTCAAAACACTTACTGTCAAACCCCTCGCGGGGAACTTTTTTACGAGCTCCACACGGCAAAGGGCATAAGTGTGACACAAATGAGTTAAAGAAGATCCTGACGACAATCTCAACAACACTCACAATAGAGCACAAAATTAAGCACCTTCGATCGAGAGCTTCCAATTTCTACAGTCCGTTGAAAATGCTTTGAATTTTGATTCATTATTTTGTTATTTTGACAAACAACAAGTAATAGCTGCAACGACCGGTTTCCCTTGACTAATTGCGGAACAAGACGTTTTTAAATGCATTTGTCATGTCTCGAAGCCTCCATGCTTTTTATATCAAATCAGATGATTTTGATATGATAATTTTTCTGGGCTAGTACATATATACTAGTAGCCTAGTTTTCTAGTAGACTAAGTTTTATTCAATTTCAATAGCAATATCGATTTATGTATAGGATAAAGACCGAGTTGAGGTCCTTTTTGGGTTTACAGGATATAAGAATCTATTCTTCTTCTTTTAACATTTCTTTTAAAAGGATGTCTTTAGCGGACTTGAAACACAGTTATATTTTCTATCCTATGGCCGAATACTCATCATAATCAAAACAATTCACACCCGCGACTGAAGTAATTTTCTTTTCTCCGCCCCTCATTGTTTTTTGTTGACCTCCACACTTCATTGAACGTTCATAAAACCTTGTTTATTTAGAATCGTCCGCGGTCTTTATGAAATAAAATGACCGATGAATAACAAAAAAATCACATTTGAAGGTTTGTAAGATTATTTAGATCTTGGTGTTTATGACGTCATAGCGCACTCGTGCACAGAGACAGGTTTGAGTATGATATTTACGTAAATTTTGATTATGACGTAAGGATACCCGCGAACTAAGTTCAACTAAAGCATTCCGAATGTGTCTGTTCTTCGGCTGTTGTTTATACCCTTCTTAAAAACCTAATGATCAATGGTTTAAAGATGTTCAAGAGTAGGTCAAACGCAAAGGTCTAAGTCACAAGGTCAAAAATGCATGGCATCCTTAGAAAGGTCTTGTCATACGGAATGCAGGTATGAAATGTCAACGCCCCACGTCCTACAAAGGTATGGGGTTTGACACTTAAAGTAGGATATACAGCCAGACGGACACATAGATGGACAGACAGACAAAAGAAATTATCACTGAGTGTCGTTATATTTCGCAAGCAACAAAAAAATCAGTCGCAGTTATAGGTTTACTCCATATCCAATGAGAAATTAACCCATGTTAACAGGAGTAGGGTCTGAGTAGGTCTACACGTCCGTTCCTTACTGTATTCACTGTATACCACTTGGCATTCCCGCGGTAATATAAAAAAAGGCAATATAGCTTCATCAACTTAATCTAAA
Source organism: Pinctada imbricata (assembly GCA_033119305.1). NCBI lineage: Eukaryota > Metazoa > Mollusca > Bivalvia > Pterioida > Pteriidae > Pinctada > Pinctada imbricata. The sequence continues at coordinate 62,453,199 of VSWD01000003.1, forward strand.
AGTTAACAAAAGCTGTGTTCAAAATTAAAATTAAGCAGACAATGCAGCATAGAAAGTACTCAAATGTCAATAAAATATATCATTTATTGATATAAGTAAAGCAACTTGTAACTATATATCATTATAAGTTGATAAATTGTATATCAAGAAAAATAGTTACAACACAACAACAGTATGATACCTATACGCTTCCGTAGAGATGATTATATCGAATTTATGCTGGAAAACATACAAGTCGAATTTTTATTAGTCAAATTAATTGCATGCGATTTCTCTTTTGTCGCGCTCTTTCAGATATCAAGTTATCAAACTCGCATAATTACGGAAGCGTATAGGTAACATACTGTTATTGTGTTGTAACTATATTTCTTGATATACAATATATCAACTTATAATGATATATAGTTACAAGTTGCTTTACTGATATCAATAAATAATATATTGTATTGACATTTCAGCACTTTCTATGTTGCATTGTCTAGTTAATCTTAATTTATGAACACAACTTTTATCAACTTTTAGATTAAGTTGATGAAGCTATTGCCATTTTTTATTATACCGCGGGAATACCAAGTGGTATACAGTAAATACAGGAAGGAACGGACGTGTAGATCTACTAAGACCCTGATTCTTAATGTGGGTTATTTTTCTCACTGTATAAGGAGTTAACCTATAACTGCGACTGATATTTTTGCTGCTTACGAAAGATAAGGACACTCAGTGATCATTTCTGTTGTATGTCTGTCACGTGACGTTGAGCGACATAAATCGATATTGCTATTGAAATTGTATAAAACTATTAGAAAACTACGCTACACTAGTATATTATCTAGTCCAGGAAAATTATTATATCAAAATAATCTGATTTGATATAAAATGCATGGAGGCTTTGAGACATGAAAAATGCATGATTATGAAAACGTCTTGTTCCGTATTCAGTCAAGATCAACCGGTCGTTGCAGCTATTACTTGATGTTTGTCAATGATAACAAAATAATGAATCAAAACTCAAAGCATTTTCGACGGACGGTAAAAATTGGAAGCTCTCGATCGGAGGTGCTTAGTCCTATGGATCCGCAAATTGAATGGAAGATTCCAGTATCTTAGTAAAAGCAACCGTTTGATTTTTGTTGTTGAATGGAGGGGGGGGGGGGGGCTGCTCTCTGCACGTTATTGAGCAACATTACCCATATTAAGCAACTTGACCTGTATTTCTTGATGAAAAAGCTATATCCAGGAATTGAATTGAATATATATGAAAAGGTTTTCCTTCATATGTCCGTAAACAACAGGTTGGACGGACGGACGGACGTACACGCGGACATATATGTGCATCACCATATAACCCCCCCCCCCCCCCAATTTTTGCGGGCGTATAATAACACTGCAAAATGAATCCGCTTAATTCGTTTTTAAGACTGAAGTTAATCGAGAAACATAAGTGCAGCATTGACTTTGATCTTTGGATCCAAAATTTGATAGGCTACTTCTGATGATGATAACAAAATCACAAAATCACATCAATTGTTTCAAAGAAAGGATGAGATCTCCAACAACACCCGGTTGCAGCACACTCAGCAACACCCAATACAAAACACCGAGCAGAAACGTGCAGAAAGAGACGCAAAAGGTTCAAGGAACACCAAATCACAAAGAAACATCAAACACAAATGACTACTCATAAATTTAACCAACGAGACCAATCGGTAGGGAAGTTTGATTTTAGAGCGTCTACAATATTTTCATTCCTAAGTTCAGTAGTGTCTTGAATTGTACTCACAAAAATCTCATTAAGTACTCAAAAATATTTTGTTGCATTGAAGGCATCACATGAAGCAGAAACAAAATCATAATGTCAAAATACAATACTTGGTATCAACAAAAAGGTCTTGTTACAAGGAATACACCATGCAGTAAAATATGAAATCCTTATCACTTTCCAATTGAAGATTTATAACCAATGTTTTAAAGATTTTCAAAAGTAGGTCGAACGCAAAGCTCTAGGTCACAGGGTAAAAAAATGCACGGTATCTGTAGAAAGGTCATGTCACACGAATGCAGGTATGAAATCTCAATGTCATACGTCCTACAAAGATATTGGGTGTGACACTAAGAGCAGACAGACAGATACACAGATGGACAGACCGATAACATAAATGATCACTATGTGTCAATGCTTCGCAGGAAACAAAGAATCAGTCGCAGTTATATGTTTATACCAGTGTCTTTCCCAACGTTGCACACTGGCCAACCGTGACGACAGGACTCCATGACGGGCTTTGTTTATATCTCGCAAGCGAGGACTGGATCCTGATTCTCTGTCCTATCTTAAAGTTGGTCAGACCTCTCGGATGATTGATCTTGAGCTAGCTTCAGCTAGCAAAGCACAACACGCATGCAATAGAATTTTTTAGGTCCTTTTACATAGAATTTGTGTTACAAAAGGCCGCTGTGTTTAACTGTCTTGTTTGTGACGTCACCTTACAGTGAGAAAGTTTATGTTTATATAACTCTTGTGCGTCTATTGAGACCTCTGTGTATCCCGATTAGTGGGAGGTTGTGCGCATGTAATCCGTATAACCACACCATTAGCTTATAGCAGATGGCCGTCCAAAGTCGGCGCCGGGTGCACATTGGTCTCCTTCCTTTTATGTGTTGTCATTAATGTTTTATACGTCTGTTTCGATTGTTTTGTATAATGTTCTAGTGATTTTTGTCATGTATTTTTGTGGTTTGTACTTTTGTCTGATGGCATTAACGTGTCACTCTCTTGTGGGTTTGCTTCGCCGGGTGGGTGCAAAGTGTTCATGCTGAGATCACCCCCTTTTCCTTATACAATTAGAAAATACCCACGTTAAGAATAAGGGTCTGATTAGGTCTACACGTCCGTTTCTTCCTTCCCGCGGTATTTTAAAAAAATGGCAATATAGCTTCATTAACTAATCTAAAAGTTGACAAAAGCTGTGTTCATTAATTAAAATCAACTAGACAATGCAACATAGAAAGTGCTGAAATGTCAATAAAATACATGTATATCATTTATTGATATAAGTAAAGCATCATATAACAATATATCATTATAAGTTGATAAATTGTATATCAAGAAATATAGTTATAACACAACAACAGTATGATACCTATACGCTTCCGTACGAAAGAGAGCATCATAACTATATCTTACATGTATATTTGCTAATATTGATCAAATATGAGTTGGTTCAACATCCTTTAGCCAACATCATACCAACCACGGGTGTTTATCAAATTTTTAACATTGGGCTAACATCATATATGGACCAATAAAAGAAATTGCAACATTGTAACCTCGGACGAACATTGTGACTTTATATCCAAAACAACAAGTGGGGTATATACAGCACGTGGTAATGTTGAACCAATGTTGGGCCAACTTAAACCTTCCCGCAGTATTGCAACGTTGGGCCAACACAGGATCACCGTATATTTTCATGAAACGTGGTTATAAAACACCACGTGGGTAGTTAAAGATATGTTACGAATGAAGCATATTGACAATGTAAGTAAGTCCTGGACTAACAATAAACCGGTCTGCTGTCATATACTGTTAGTGAAACCATGGCCACATTGGGCCTACAGTGGGCCGATGTTGAATGTCCAACACCTTTAGATGAAATATGTCAACATTGGATCAATGTTGGTTCAATGTTGTACAGACAATAGGTTATTTTAGTGAAATATGTTAACATCGTACCAACGTTGGGCCAATGTAATACAACCATATACTTTATCGATGGATAAATGTTAACATCGGGCCAATATTGGGCCAACATTATTGACCCATTACATGCATGAAATGGTCGACCAGGTTGTAGAGATAATGTTGAGCCAACGTTGGACCAATATTATGTTTCCAAAGCCAACCATGAACCAACCGTACAACCATATGCCAACGTTTGGCCAACGTAGTCATGCTATCTGGGTCGTCCGTCGATAACTTTTCAATATTTTCGACTTCTTCTCCAGAACCACTGAACAGATTTTGATGAAACTTGGTAGAAATGAATTACTAATGGTCTCCTACAAATGTTGTTGTTTCTCGTCAGGATCCATTAACAGGTGGCGCCACCAGAGGCAAAAGTAGGTTACAGGGGTATCCTCCTTTGACAAACTTCTTCTTCAAAATGGAAGCACATATCGACAAACCGAAAGCATCAGGATGATCTAGAGATATGTCTTAAGAAGTGTTGTTATTTTTGGATCCACTCGGAAGTCAAATTTTTGACGCATTTTTGACGTCTTTTCGGACTTTGTCAGAAATGTACATTTTTGCACTATTTCTTTTATAACTCAATTTGTGTATGATTTTACACATTCATTACCGCACATTTATCACAAATAAGTTACTAAATGCTTTGATATGTATTTTATAATAAAAATTTTATCCTTTTTAATTTTTTTATGAATGTTTTTCTTATGTGAAAAGGAAAGGGGGTTTGATTTTCATACATATTCAACTTCTTCTTCAGAACTATTGAACAGAATTTTATGAGTATTTTTTTTTTCAATTATGAATTGATATGTTTACTGTGCACATGGACCAAAGGCTTGTGGGTTCAAAAACAAAGGAGGGGATCTCCAACAACACCAGGTTGTAGCACCCACAGTAAAACCCCAAAACACCCAATACAAAAACACAAAGCAGACAAGCACAAAGAGACGCGTAAGGGACAAGGAACGTCAACGCACAACACAGAAACATCAAACACAAAGGACTACACATAAACCAACGAGACCAATGGGCAACAGGTGCCGACTTAGGATGGCCATCTGCCACGGAAATAGCAGAAGGTATGGTTATCCTGGATAACGTGCGCACAACCCTCCCACTTTTCCGATTACCCAGAGGTCTCGAAGAACGTACAACTGTGGTGTAAAATAACCTCCTCACTGTCAGATGACCACACACAAACAAGAAAGCAAAACGCAGGGGCCCAAGCAACACAGATGAATATGTAAAAGGATATAAAAAGAGGGCGTACGTAATACAATCCGTGCTCTGCCGCCGCGAGCTCATGTATGTTATCACCCGAGGAATCCGACTGACATTCAGAGAGGACAGGTGGTCGGGGCCCTGTCTTCTCTAAAGAAAAAGGAGGGGATCTCCAACAACACCTAGTTGCAGCATCAACAGCAAACTCCCAAAACACCCACTGTAAAACACAAAAATGACACGCACAGAAAGAGACGCAGTAGTACAATGAACGTCAAATCACAAAAAAACATTAAACACAAATGACTACACATAAACCAACGAGACCAATGGGCAAACGGTGCCGACTTAGGACGGCCATCTGCCTCGTCAGTAGCAGACGGTGTGGTTATCCTGGATTACGTGTGCACAACCCTCCCACTATTCCGATTACCCAGAGGTCTCGAAGAACATACAATTGTGGTGTAAAACAACCTCCTCACTGTCAGATGACCACACACATACAAGACCGCAAGACGCAGGGGCCCAAGCAACACAGATGAATATGTAAATTGATATAAAAAGAGGGCATGCGTAATACGACCTGTGCTCTGCCGGCTGTAGCGAGCTAATGTATGTTATCACCCGAGGAGTCCGACTGACATTCAGAGAGGACAGGTGGTCAGGGCCCTGTCTTCTCTAAAGAGATTTGGACAGGGCCCGTCATGGAGTCCCGTCGTCACAGTCAGTCAGCGTGCAAGTATTAAGGATGCGCTGGTACAAGACTGTAGATTGGTCAAGTACCAAGCCTAGTGTCCGTCTGGTGACATTAGGATCATATCCACGGTATAAGAGGCGTTTGATGATTCTGACGCATTTTCGATAGTAATTCTGTCTACCTTTGATCCTTCTAATATTGTTGATCATGTCACCATAAAATGCAGGTTGTGAAATACCCAAAGTAATATACTCTGTTGCTTGTATGGGTCCGAATTTCAAAAGTAGTTGACAATAATTTTTGTAAAATTTCCAGAATGTCTTGACAAGTTTGTGAAAGCGAAAACCTTGACCTAAAAGTTTCTTTGTTATTTGTAAATTTCTATCATGAAAATCCAAAACATCAGTACATGCTCTAGCATACCGGATGAGCTGCGAAATGTAGATACCATAAGACGGTAATCTAGGAACATCACCGTCAAGCCAGGGAAAATTTACTATATTGAATCCAAAGTCATCTCTTATGTCATACACCCTTGTATGAATCTCTCCATTAATAATTTTGATATTCAGGTCCAAAAATGGTGTTTCTGTGTTTGTGACGTTCGCCTTGTTTAGAGTTAGTTCCTGTAGATAAATGACATTTTTATACTTTTCAAAAACAGGATTGTCGATAGTAAGGATATCATCCAGGTACCTAGAAGTACCATTGAAACATTTCACATCATCATGTTTTCTTTGTTTTTGAAGATTTTGGATAAATTCTTTTTCATACGTGAATAAAAATAAATCTGCAACAAGAGGCGCACAATTAGTACCCATAGGGATCCCTACAACCTGCTTGTAGAGATTCTCACCAAATCTTACATAAATGTTGTCCAAAAGAAAGGACAAGGCAATACAAAGGTCACTACATGTCCATGATTTATATGATTTGTATTCTGTATTGGAAAAGAAACCCTTTGATTCAGATGTACAAATATAAGTTTTACCCTCCCGGTTAAAGCACCATTTAATGAGTTTGGACAATTGATCATTAATCTTATCGTGAGGAAGCGTGGTGTACATATTTGAAAAGTCGTACGAAGAAATCGAATTGGCTTGAAAATTTCTCGATTTCATTTTGTCAATCACATCCCCTGAATTTTAAATAGACCAACATAAGTTTACATCATTCCTGTTTAGAACAGTTTCACAATATTTTGCAACGTGTTCAAGAGGTTTGGACAGGGCCCGTCATGGAGTCCCGTCGTCAAAGTCAGTCAGAGTGCAAGTTTTTAAGAATGCGCTTGTACAAGACTGTAGATTGGTCAAGTACCAAGCCTAGTGTCCGTCTGGTGACATTGGAATCATACCCACGGTATGAAAGAGGCGTTTGATGATTCTGACGCATTTTCGATAGTGATGTTGTCTATCTTTGATCCTTCTTATCTTGTTAATAATGTCACCATAAAATGCAGGTTGTGAAATACCCAAAGTAATATACTCTGTTGCTTGTATGGGTCCGAATTTCAAAAGTAGTTGACAATAATTTTTGTAAAATTTCCAGAATGTCTTGACAAGTTTGTGAAAGCGAAAACCTTGACCTAAAAGTTTCTTTGTTATTTGTAAATTTCTATCATGAAAATCCAAAACATCAGTACATGCTCTAGCATACCGGATGAGCTGCGAAATGTAGATACCATAAGACGGTAATCTAGGAACATCACCGTCAAGCCAGGGAAAATTTACTATATTGAATCCAAAGTCATCTCTTATGTCATACACCCTTGTATGAATCTCTCCATTAATAATTTTGATATTCAGGTCCAAAAATGGTGTTTCTGTGTTTGTGACGTTCGCCTTGTTTAGAGTTAGTTCCTGTAGATAAATGACATTTTTATACTTTTCAAAAACAGGATTGTCGATAGTAAGGATATCATCCAGGTACCTAGAAGTACCATTGAAACATTTCACATCATCATGTTTTCTTTGTTTTTGAAGATTTTGGATAAATTCTTTTTCATACGTGAATAAAAATAAATCTGCAACAAGAGGCGCACAATTAGTACCCATAGGGATCCCTACAACCTGCTTGTAGAGATTCTCACCAAATCTTACATAAATGTTGTCCAAAAGAAAGGACAAGGCAATACAAAGGTCACTACATGTCCATGATTTATATGATTTGTATTCTGTATTGGAAAAGAAACCCTTTGATTCAGATGTACAAATATAAGTTTTACCCTCTCGGTTAAAGCACCATTTAATGAGTTTGGACAATTGATCATTAATCTTATCGTGAGGAAGCGTGGTGTACATATTTGAAAAGTCGTACGAAGAAATCGAATTGGCTTGAAAATTTCTCGATAATATTTTGTCAATCACATCCCCTGAATTTTAAATAGACCAAAATAAGTTTACATCATTCCTGTTTAGAACAGTTTCACAATATTTTGCAACGTGTTCAAGAGGTTTGGACAGGGCCCGTCATGGAGTCCCGTCGTCAAAGTCAGTCAGAGTGCAAGTTTTTAAGAATGCGCTTGTACAAGACTGTAGATTGGTCAAGTACCAAGCCTAGTGTCCGTCTGGTGACATTGGAATCATACCCACGGTATGAAAGAGGCGTTTGATGATTCTGACGCATTTTCGATAGTGATGTTGTCTATCTTTGTTCCTTCTTATCTTGTTAATAATGTCACCATAAAATGCAGGTTGTGAAATACCCAAAGTAATATACTCTGTTGCCTGTATTGGTCCGAATTTCAGAAGAAGTTGACAATAATTTTTGTAAAATTTCCAGAATGTCTTTACTAGTTTGTGAAAGCGAAAACCTTTTCCTAAATGTTTCTTGGTAATTTGTAAATTTCTACTATGAAAATCCAAAACATCAGTACATACAGTACGTACCAGGAGATTCACAACGAGATCGCGTTGATGGAGTAAGCTTACTCCATAATTCCCCAGAGTAATTTCTCTTTCTTCCTCCTTGCCCCCTTTGTTTACTCCATAGAAAACGCCATGCCCGCCGAGGATTTCCTCCAAAATACAGCGCGGGGCTTTATGGGCGGAGCTTAGTGGATCGAAGGCGGAGCTAATATGAATGCGTAATTCCCTCATCATCGGCTAAATTCGCGATCTTTTAATGACACGCTTCTTGTTGAATGAGGGAACAAAAAGATATTAGAGATTGACTTTGACACTGTATGTACAGTATTCTAATTCTTTCTATTGTGATTTTTGGAATCTGGTTTCTGCTTTTGTGTTTGACTTTCATTCTCTCATTCTATGGATATTGATAAGATATAATAACGTCAATACACAAATTGATAACTTTAAATAAAAACCTAATGGATGTAATTTACATGTACATGAATTGCCGTGGAAAACTGATCGGGCAGGGCGGGGCTCAGTTTCACCTGGTCATCAGTAGCGTTTACTTTTCACCAGCTGATATCAGCTTCCCGGTATAAAAATGACATGTATTGAGTATATACTCTAATTACTAATGCACGCACAATCTCTCCTACCGTAAATTATTTTAACTCGTCTCATTAATTGAATTATCCCCGCCCGGTCAGTTAGTGCACATGAAATCTTTAAACCCATACAAATATTAAATAACGTACATTATTAAAAGCCACTATCAAGAGTTACTTAATATTAGACAATGCTTACAATATCTACAACATCTTCATTTTTTTTATATTCAAACAGTCACAGATATATTCGACACTTGTGAGAAAAGGGTCAGAGTACAAATGTACCGTAAAGGTTCACCCAGATAATGCAGGTCTATTTTCTATAGCTTAGATGCATTGTGTTACCGTATATGTAAAACAAAGGACTTACATCAGTCCTTGGTAAAACGTTTCGTCGAATTTTTTTTTAGGTAAATTCTCAGACATCGAATGTATTTCTTCTGCCCATCCCTTTTTCTCAAAGATATATATACATGTATTCATTTCCCGCCGGGACACACGTACATGATCAGTGATTAGGAAGAATATTAAAGAGTTCATGGGACAAACGTCCCTTGCGTTTAAAAATAATGGGACATTTTCGTACTTAATGCGCCAAATAAATAAATTAATGGAGCTTTTGATTAAAATGATTAAAGAGAAGACACCAGCTATAAAGTAACCTAGAGCAACAGATGCAAACTGTAAAATTATTAGGTAAAATCAGGAATGCATGTGTAAATATTTCACAGAGAATTCAATTCTATGGTTTTGCCGTTGGACATTGTAATAAGGCCACTTTCATGTACATGTAAATATCAGCTGTTAGGAAACACGACCCTGCAGCAATCATTTGAAAATTTAGAAAATCGGTTTCACAGGAAAGTACATTTATCTTCGTGTATACGTTGAACAAAATCATATTTTAATATGTGATACTCTAAAAATATCAACACTGCTAGCAATATCTCAGCAGTTCTCGCCGTTGCTGTGAGTATTTAAATAAAAATCAGTACCTTTACTCTTGAAGTGAACGGTGACAGTTGCACTTTGTTGAACCACCTGAATTTTGATTTTGACGAGTGTCGACTTTTCGATGCTTCACTGACTGTTCCGATTTTTCTCATATCAATTATACGGCAGAATTGATTAGACTCTGAATATAGACTGATAGAGAATTTTAATCTTCATCTATAGTTATTAAATATTTTGCTTTACGTCCTGAACTTTTCCTAAAAGGTATCCTCCCGCCAGGCATGAATACACATAAACACATGATCAATATAAAGATATTTGGAGAGGATGACTGAAAACAAAAGATAAAAAATAGAGATGTATATAGCTGACTTTATTTTTTTTTTATAAAAACCACTATTGTCACCTAAAATTAACGATAGTACAGGCAATTTTACGGAATTTAAGATCATATACTGATTTTTTAACCCTCCCCCCATGTATGTTTGTGTGCGCGTGTTTTTTTTTTCTGAGCGCCCGCGGACGTAAAACAAAAGAGTTATAGTTACCGTACTATGGCCTTACTTTGCATACACGTACATTGCCAGTAAACTACATGTGCATGTACATTCAGTTGAAAATCAATAAATGAAGAATGTTTTAGATCCTCCCGTGTGAGTTGACTTGTAAACCCGTGAACTCGTTTTTTTCACGATAGTTTAAAATGTAACGTGAAAATTCACGATTGAATGGTTAGATACCAGTAAATGATTTGTAAAAGTACCTTAAATCAAAAGAATGCCAAACAATAAAAATATCGGATTCTTCTTTCAACAAGCCAAAAAAATAAATAAATAAATAAATAGATAAATGAAATAATAAATAAGAAAAAATAAATAAATAAAAAAAAGGCATTACAACGGAAAAAAGTTGCACGTGCAATCGAACAATCCTCTTCCTTTCCGACCTTGAGGTTTTAAGTAATATTTTGCAATTTTTTTAAATCTTTAATTATTCATAATATACAATGTAGAAATATTGGCGTCATGAATTAATGTGATCTGAACGGAGCAATGTACATATACACACTCAATTACTTGCAATATCAACGGGAAGGATTTTTTTTTCAGTGCGCAAAGTGGGAAATTTTACTCAATACATACATGATGTGCCAGTAATATGTCTACTAGGTGAACAACAATTGGCTTCGAACCGTTGCAAACTATACAAAAGACTTCCTGAGACATGCGCATGTGAAGTACACGTGTCAGTTATATGTTCATTAATAGCCTATCTGTAGGACGGCTGGTTATTCAAACTCCGCACCTCAAAATGTCGTTGTAGGTGTTGTACTTATAAAACTTTAAAGTATACATAATGGTTGGATAAAGATATTTATTATCTCAAAACTGAAAAAAAAATTTTGAAAACAATGTAAATTATAAAATTCATTATTATTCGCAAGTTTTTATTTATTTATTTATTTATTTATTCATTCATTTTTTTTTTTTTGAAAATTTATTCTCATATTTTTTTTTTGCTCTTGTCGCTCATTAGGTCTTCCGACTTCCGTCGGAAGACCTATTGTTTTCGTAACCGTGGAAAATTGGATCAGCGATTTCTCAAGAACCCTGTAAGCTAGGACAATGAAAGTTCTCCAACGTTACGTTTGGAGTAAAAGCTAGATTGGTCTTTTTTATTTTTGGTCTCTGTTATTTTTTTTTATCATGTTTTTTAGTAGATTCAAATATTTGACGGGAGCGTCGAATTACTTAAAAGGACCGAAAATTTCATGTTTTGCTATTTGTAAGCTTAAATATCTCGTATTTTGCTATCTACAATTTCCATTCTTTTTGAAAGTCGACAGCCATGCAAGATATGAAATGCTAGATGCACACTGTAACGATTTATTACGATGACGTCCTTCACCGTCCTTCATATTTCCAAATTCAGAAGTTCATAGGAGGAAGACACTTTTTTGCTTATAAGAGTGAACAAAAATTAAGCTTATGAAGTTTCCTAAAAATTTCAATATTATTATTTTTTATCCATATATCTGTCTTATTTAGTCTTTCTGATTTTTCCTATCTCTTACTGTTGAAAAGATATGAGCATCGAAATTTTGAGTTGGGTATTTCGATACACCTTCACGTCAACAGATCGGGCGCACACTAAAATTGGTAGTCCGAGTCCGACTCGAGAAAAGCAGTGTTGAGATTTTCAAATTCCGATTTCACGGCAATGATGAATATGCATTTCATAAATACATTTCGATATACACAATTTGATTTTAAAACAGTTGATTAATTTAGAAGAGATCAGCTACAAACCAGAATTTACACACAAAAAGTGGTAGTTTGATTCCGATTTCTAACCTACAAACCTGTTTCTAAACTTCAATAACTATATTTTGAACATCAAGTTTAATTTCTAATTCTAGCAAACGTTCGAACATAATTTTCGGTTGGTTTATTTACAAATTGTTGAACAATTTCTCTAACATTCTTCCCTCCCCTCGTTTTTCGAAAACAGTTCTGTTTATATTGAACGATGTCGCCATGATGGAAATTCAAAATAAACTTTGAAAAAAGGGAAGGGGGGGGGGGTCCAAATTTGAACCTGCACAGCGAGAACCTCATGATATTTATATATATATATTGAACGTAACTTGTTATTACCATTTCTCTTCTCAAGAAAATTGGTTCTACAGCTACGAGCTCGCCTTTTTTATGGGGGAAGGGGGCAGGAAGAATTTGCAAAAAAAAAATCCCGGCTCTGAAAAATGCTGAAAAAAATATTCCGGCCCAAAGGGCCGGCAATTTTTTTTTCCCGGACCATGCAAAAGTAAGGATACATTGCATGATATGGAAATTTTTGCTGGCCCTTTATGCCAGACAATTTAATATCAGTTCTCTGTAAGGACCAAAGTAAGTTGAAAATAGCATGTCACAGATTTTGATAATTTTTATTATATTACATGTTTATGATAACCTAAGAATGAAAATACACCTCTTTGATGAAATTGACCTTCCGTTGCCATGGTAACAAGACCCCAATTTTCAACAGGTATTTTGAAGTCTAAAATAAGAGGTTTTCAGGCATCTGGTTGCCATGGAACCCGATATCAATTCAGATTCCTCATAACAAATAGCATTTATTCTTTACTTCTATTTCGTCAATCCATATCAAATTAAATGGCACTCCATACAGTAATTCAGCAAAATTCAGACAAAAAATGTCAATATTTTCCTTGAAAATATACCCCAAAATTAGGTCTGTTTTTCGTCAATTTTGATGTTTTTCACATTTGAATAAAAAAATAAGCAATGGGTAAGTTAAATATTTCTTAATTGAGTGTTAATCTATGTTGACTGATCTAAAACTTGAGGGGAAAATCTAAGTGGGGAACATAACATAAATGCTAGTTTTAAGCTGAAAAAGTGGTTGCTATGGCAACATTTGTTATCAGATGGTCTCACGTAGGGTATCTTTTGATTCACTTTTAATATATATAAACAAAGTTGGCAATAGCAAAGGTATATGTTTAAGATAACTTTGATGAGTATCAATTGCTGTATGACCTTGATTCTATTCCAAGGTCATTCAATTATAGGTCAAGGTCATTTCAAATTTCCGCAAAAATTTATTCCAAAATTTGATTTTTTCTTATTTTTGACGTCGTTTTTTGTTGTTTTACTATACTTATTTTGTTTGGTGTTTTTGCTTGATTTAAGTCTTCCAATAAAACAAGAAAATGAGATAGTGCTTAAGTATGTATGGTATTTTTGTATAAAATTAGTCTCGTCCAAAAAGAGAAAAAATCATGAAAATTTTCCATTTCTGTCACAAATTGCCAATGAGAAATGAAATACTTAAAAAATGCTGATGTCTATTAAACAAAGGGAGTAGATACAATCTTTCATGCATATTCAATATCATATAATGGATTTCCCATAATTTCATAACATTTTAACATGACATCATGTATTTCCCTTGAAAATTCAAGAAAAACGCTAAAATTTAATGTCTAAGTTTGAGTGACCTTGAAATTTAACGATATGACCTTGAAATGTTTTCAAGGTTATTTTCTAATTTATATCCTCTTTGTTAATGGTCACATGAAGTTTGATTATAAAAGACAGAATAGGGCCTTCACAATAGCCCTTTAATGTTTGCTTGTGCTTTAACATGTGTGTCAAATGTTGCCATGGTAACCTTTTTCGGCATTTAATTCCAAAAAAACCAATAAGTTCCCCACTCCAGATTTTCTCATTTTCAGAAGACCACAAATAGATATTTCAAAAACTATAAGCTTTATTACTTAAAAACAATTGCTTTTGCAGTAATTGCATTGCAAAAACTGACAAAAAGGGCCTAAAAGGGGGTTGTAAAAAGGCCTTACAAATGCAGGAATTTTCCTTACGTTTGATCCCAAATAGCAGTAAAATAAGAATAAATGGTTCAGATTTCTAAATTAAATATTCTTATGGAAGGACGAAGGAATGCTTTTAGGAAGATTCAATTCTCCACATATTTATATTCCATGTAGACATGGACCATGAAAATGTCTCGTTTATCATGTATTCCAGACCCCCAAAATTTTTGACATGGTTACCATGGCAACCAATGCTCCAATTCCACAATGATATCTAAATTCCGGCTTAACACATTATACATGACTCTTGTACCAAAAATCTTTCATTTCTGTGACATGCTATTTTTCAATGTTGCTGAAATTGTTTGGTCCTTACAGAGAATCGGTATTAAAGTCAAAAAATTAATTAATATAAATACAAACTGTTCACATAGCTGTATCTGCCAGAGACCTAATACGCATAGGCACAAAAATCTAGGAAAGGTTCTATTTAAACATCATACAATCTGTCTGAAATTCGCTAATTGCAAAGAGACATCTGAAGGAACGGTTATTAACTCATACTCTGTAACAGCGGGGAGTTTAACTTACACAGACATTCACAACATTTGACAATTTGTTTAAATCCGGCCCGAAGAACCGGCGAAAATTTTTCTCCGACTCTGGTAATGGCTGAAAAAAATGGCCTGCTCAGAAAATTGCTGAAAAAATTTTACCGGCTGGCAATAGAATTCCTCCCCCCCCCCCAAATCAAATGGTTGCTCACCAACAATTATCGGTTTGAAAATTTAATGTTACTGCTATTTGAAAACTTAAATATATAATATAAATACATGTAATGTGACGTCCTTCATATTTCCAAACCAAAAATTGTATAGGAGGAAGACACTCTTGTTGCAACCGCAACAAGAAACCTTTCTAGTTTCCTTATCTTTTCCCCCCGATTCCTTTAAAGATTCCCTATATAAACCTATTATGTAAAAAGATATTGAAATACAGAAAGAAAGAAATAAACCAGAAGTCTCTGACGAGACTGTAGCTCTCCTGGTTGTTTTTTCTAAAACATCAATTTCCTTTCTTTTTTTTAAACCAAGACCATAGGGAGCAGGTGCTCTAACAAATTATAAGTAGCATGACAAAACTACATATCCATTATACTGCAACTATAATAGCACTCATATAATTCATAATATCCGAGATAAAGTATTTCTAAAAAGAATGTCACACCCATTTTCCAAGATCCTACGTGCCAAGGGCTGCTAGCTCAAATGAACTATCAATGACACATCAAGACTACAGATCAATAATATTGGATAAAGAATTAACTCCCCATCATTAATAGTTTTAAACGAGTAGAGAGCACAACTATATAGGAAAAATTACCACACCCATTTTCTAAGACCCTGGGGTATAGGGCTAAAACAAAATATCAGGTGCAGAACTATGCCACAGACCAATCATTGCAAAAAGAATTAATTCTACATCATTTATAGTGTCAGAGGAGTTGCAAGCACAAGATTACATTAACTTATATAGGAGAAAATGACCACACCCATTTCTGAGACCCTGGGGGTCAGTGGCTCAAACAAAATATATCAGGTGCACAACCAGACCACAGATCCATCACATTGCAAAAAGAATTAAGTCTCCATCATTTATAGTGTCAGAGGAGTTGGAAACACAAGATTACATAGAGTTATATAGGAGAAAATGACCACACCCATTTCTGAGACCCTAAGGGTCAGGGGCTATAACATAATATCAGGTGCACAACTAGACCAGAGACCCATCATATTGCAATAAGAATTTAGTCTCCATCATTAATAGTGTCAGAGGAGTTGCGAGCACAAGATTACATACAGTTATATAGGAGAAAATGACCACACCCATTTCTACGATCCTGGGGGTCAGTGGCTCAAACAAAATATCAGATGCACAACAAGACCAAAGACCCATCATATTGCAAAAAGATTTAAGTCTCCATCATTTATAGTGTCAGAGGAGTTGCGAACACAAGGTTACATAGAATTATATAGGAGAAAATGACCACACCCATTTGTAAGACCCTGGGAGTCTGGGGTTCAAACAAAATATCAGGTGCACAACAAGACCACAGACCCATCATATTGCAAAAAGAATTAAGTCTCCATCATTTATAGTGTCAGAGGAGTTGTCCGGACAAGATTACATATAATTTAATGACCACGCCCATTTTCTAAGACCCTGGGGGTCAGGGGCTGAAACTAAATGTCAGGTGCACAACTAGACCATGGACCAAGTGAAATGCAAAAAGAATTAACTTTCTATCTCAAACAGTTTCAGAGGAGTTGTCCGGACAAGATTACATAGAATTTAATGACCACGCCCATTTTCTAAGACCCTGGGGGTCAGGGACTGAAACTAAATGTCAGGTGCACAACTAGACCATGGTCCAAGTAAAATGCAAAAAGAATTAACTTTCTATCTCTAACAGTTTCAGAGGAGTTGTCCGGACAAGAATTGTTTACGGACAGACAGACAGATGGACAGACGGACGGACGCCGGACGAAGGGTGATCGCATAAGCTCGACTGGTCTGAGACCAGTAGAGCTAAAAAACCATTTATTTATATTCCAAGTTTCGCGGATAAATTTACAAACAGAAAAAAAGCAAATGAACACAGTAATTCAATCTTACTAGCAATTAATTCGAGAAAAGCAAAGTCTCGCCCTATCAAATGGTCGGGTACGGCGTTCCACTTGCGTTTACTTTCTTGTCCTTTCAATGAGTGAAAACGGCCATGATATATACGAGAAAAACAGAGAAAATATGCTCCAGATTGCACCATTGTATTCAATTATATCAAACCGTATTCTCCCCGACTCGGCACTTAGTGCCTCGATCGATACAATCCCACTTTCCCTCTCTGGACCCGCCCCTGGTGCTGAGATAGTCAAGAGACCTCAGATTTGTTAATGCTGATTTTTTCACTTCATATTCTATGTACTTGAAAATTCTTATTAAATAACGTAATCTTCTCTGTTCTTTCTATAATATGATAGGAGAAGCTTTTTTTTATGTCTTTATTGCTTTCAGTTTTACATGTAAATTGTTTTATTTAATGATTCAGTTTTTTCTTCTCACCTTCCTAAATAAAGAAAAGACGTAAATTTTCTAATCAAATTCAAATTTTGCCGTATTCTTATACAGAAACGTCTCTTTTATAAAGTAAATAAACTGACCCTGGTAAAGCTTTTTTCGCGCCTTTGCTGGCCATGTCGCCGGCAATGCAAGAGCTACATGTAAATATAACGACCACTTTGTCCACCTCCCGGTTGTCTGTCCGTCAGTCTTGTAGTAAGATATAGCTGCAACTCATCAATCAATCAATCAATCAATCAATCAATCAATCAATTTTAGAAACAATTTTTAAGATATAGTGATACAAATATACAATATTCATGCGAGGGAATGAAATAACAATGTGATCTGAGAGAGAGAGAGAGAGAGAGAGAGAGAGAGAGAGAGAGAGAGAGGGAGAGGGGGGAGAGATGTTACTTTGATGGCTTTAAGGAGGGGGCAAGCGTGACTTGTTTTATGAATAGATACAAAATGTACATGTACACATAGTTTAAGAAATAGTCTTTTTAATTTATAACATGGCCTAGGTCGCTTTACAGGTCAAAATAATTATCATTTATTGGCTCAGAGTTTAACATGCGAAAGCCGACATGTTTGTGCGGTTGGATTCTTAGTTGTAATGACTGCAATGCGATATTATACTTTTTACTGCAATTTTATAAAAATGATCACCTGGAAAATTAAATTCATTCTGCATTGTTTGCATATAATAATTCAGTTCATTTAATAGAACTTTTACAAGATTATCTAGCTTGTTCGTGATTTTCATTTCAAAGATCGCAAGGAAAAAATGCATGTATCATACAAAACACCATTCGACGTAGACGAAATAAACATGAACGAACATCAGAAAAGACAAGGTTTCTCTATCAGGCGAGGTAAATGCCATTCCTACAAGACATGTACAAAGTGAAGAATAAATTTTGAAATGACATCTAACGTCAAGCAAACGTCTGTATTTCACCCGATATCCCCCCCCCCGCCCTCTGCAAGCACTCTCGGACTTGTTCTTTGGCTGAGTCCAAAACACATTCGATATCCCTCTAGACATTATATTCAGAGATCATGTACATGTAGCTTACCTCATCACTACTTACAAGCCAGGTGTTATTAAACATGTTAAAGTTCACTTAACCTCAAGCCATTGCACAGCGGGTGTTACTGATAAAACTCGTACTTCTATAAAGGACCACGGAGAAATCAATTTTACAGATAAAATCTTAATCCCCATTAATGTTCTCTCGTAAAATGAGCATGTGGTCATTTAAATTTAAAACAAAAATATTTATAAAAGTGTCTCCTCCAAACAGAGGTCGGAAATCTAAAATCAATGAAAATGTCGTTATTAAAAAGTAAAAAAAGGAAGAATGTATAAAGATAAGCTTATAATGAGGATTTAAAATCATCACAAAATCAAATTCTCTGGGAGCAAATGAGGAAAATGGCTATATTTCTAGAGCAAAAGGTTGCTGACGAACTTCAAATTGATAGAAATTGCATGTGTTAAACGTACATGGGACTATGGGGTGAGAAACAAAACTTTTTCGTGGAAAAAAAAGTTCAAATAAAGGAAGAACAAAAAGACTTAATGATAACGACTAACAAAACGTCTCCCAACGATATATCTCTCGTTAAAAAGAATATTGTAACAAATCAGTGCTGAAAGATTCACAGATGCTAATCTCCTTTATACTGAGGTATTCATGGAATATTTATATGATGAAGAAGTATTTATACTGAAATTCTTTGATGAGGCCGATTTCAATTCTCGTGACTGCACAAATACTTATTTATGGTCATGCTGAAAAAGGTGAGCGCAATTTAAGTTTTTAGATCATCAAAATCTCCAAATGTAACACTCAGTCTATTAATTGGATTGCATGTTTTGTAATGTCATAGAGGGAGCCACTGACATTCCTCAATATCTTAGATTTTTAAGAAGCACTAGATGCTTAATATACTGAAATGGGAGAAAATGCGTTGAATTCGGGCGATATATTAGTAGCCGACAACGCACCTGTTCATCGACACCAAGGGGGTCGAGCCCTTTCCAGTTTTATTTTAGAAAATTTTGGTGTAGAATATGTTAATACACCCTCAAGTTATGTATCCCGTTGAAATGACTTTCAGCAAAATTAGAATCATTTTAAGGTATCCGTTGTACAATAGAGTCATTTTACATAGCGTTTTAATCATCTCCATTGTAAACTATGTCTATGGTAAATTCTATGCCTGGTAAGGCCTATAAACTATATATTTTCTGAAATGTAATGATGCCCTGAGTACAGATATAAGACCCCCTGGTCTTAAAAATCAAAGGGGAAAAACTCTTGTACAACTTTTTATTTTGCATATGTTATATAGAGAATATAGACAATTTAAATGCTTCAACAGTTGTTCCCCTTTGTTTTTCTGGCCCCAAAATCATTATTTCTGAACAGTGGGCATTATAACCTTTCAGAAAATATAAAGTTTATGGTTCCTTACAAGGCATAGAAAAATGCCCAATTGTACATCGGAAACCTTAAGTAACTTTTTGTGTCATGAAAATTTAACTTCTGTGCGATTTACCTGGCTGTATAAAGTGCCTCAAAGATCATAACACTAGCAAATTCTAAACAAAAAAGGATTTGCAAGCTGACAGTTTGGGAAGTACATGTATAAGAATGAAAGAGTCATATTTTTCTTCTCAAGAGAAATTACATAGAGGTGCGGCGCTCCCGTAAAATATTTATGAAAGGTCTCAGTCCAAATTCAACCTTCACTACAGTTCGGGTTGATTTAATACATGTTCTTTTATTGTGTCTTCAAAAATTAAAACTGCATTATTTGTACTATACTGTATATTTATTTGTCATTCATTGGAGATTCGAATGAAAAAAATCCCATAATTTGTACCGGTGTTGTAGCATAGATCATCCCCCCGCATAGGCCATCCCCCCGGATGAACTGGCCCAGTATAGGTCATCCCCCCGGATGAACTGACCCAGTATAGATCATCCCCCCGGATAAACCGGCCCAGTATAGAACATCCCCCACGGATAAAGCGGCCTAGCACAGACTATCCCCCACGGATGAAACGTCCCAGCATAACTTATCCCCTCTAAACACAGTACGCTTCATCCCCCCCCTCAAGATGGAAATCCGTTTTGCTTTGAATATTAGAATATACCAAGTTGATTTTTTCTTCAGTTTAGGTTTTCTTTATTGTGTTTTTTCCCTCTCGTTTACACTCCTATGTTTTTTTTCTTTTTACATTAACGAAATATGAAAGTACCAGAATGCAAAGGAATCTGTTGATGTATTTCCAATAATTTGTACAACATTTGATAATTCTTTTAAACGTCTTTTCTTTATAATTTAGCAAGTTTTATTTCTTATTTTCAAAAGTGGCTTAATATTCTTTGTGTAGTTATATATCAAACAAGTTGATAAAACAAAGGAGGGGATCTTCTTGGCAATTTCGATTATCTTTGGCATCACATGTACATGTATTGCCAAAATGATTTAGAATGTCTATAAATCAGGGATTACCCACGAAGAAGTGGGTTTTTTTTTCAAAGAATATAAGATATTAGTATTTCCGATTAAATTTATACTGAAAAATATTTTTCATAAAGTCTTACTAATTTCTATATTTATATGAAGCGCCGTTTTATTATTCATTCCTTATTTTTTTTATATCACAATTTTTTTTTGTCAACATCTGAATTTTGATATCCAAAAAAAAAAATTGTTATATCAAAAATTCATTTTCTTATTTCAAAAATTTCATCTTTTTATTTCAAAAATTTCATTTTTTTATTTCAAAAATTTCATTTTTTGATTTTAAAAAATCCATTACTTGATATTAAAAAAATCAAAGTTGAGATATCAAAAATTCGATAAGATTTTATGATATCAAGAATTACAATGTTTGATATCACAAAATGTAAATTGTGATATCACAAATTCGAATTTGAGATATCAAAAAATCGATTTTGCGATACATTGTATCACAAAATTGTGATATGGAAGACCGGATTTTCTTATATCAGAAAATATGGCGGAATTTTTTATATCAAAAATCGATTTTTAGATAAAAAATTTTCCTTTTTTGATATCAAAAATGGGGAATAAATAAAACTACATCCCTTATATTTATTACCCTATTGAATGGTACATACAAGGCGCTGTGTGACTCTATCGAGTAATAATCAGAGTTCACTGACCCTTTTAAATATTGAATGCTTCAAAGTGTATAAATTTTGACTTGTTTGCTTGGGACATCTTGACACGCATAAAACAAAAGAAAAATGGGTCATTCATACCCATAGTCAACTGAACCACAATCTGTTTTATGATAATACTAAGACAGTTTGAAATTTCCGTTTAAGAATGGAAATCCGGAATTAGACAGGGGGGAAGATTGGACCCGGGCCGCTTTATCCCCCCGGGGGATGTTCTGTGCTGAAACTCTACAGGAGGATAAACCGTGCGGATAGAATATCCCCCTTATAGGGGGGGGGGGATGTTTTATACTGGGCCAGTTCATCCGGGGGGATGATCTGTGCGGGGGGATAATCTATGCTACAACACCGGTTTACAAAAATGTACTGTGTTTGTCAGCCAAAGGAGTTACTGCAAATGGTACTCAACGCGTAATTACTCTTTGAAAGCGGAATTTCTTTTTATTGGTGCATTATTCATGCGATTAAACCAGATCTCTACATGTTCCTGATTGTTTTATGTCGCGTAGCGACAAATTCCACGCGACATAAACATGATAAATAAAATCGGGATCATGTAGAGATCTGGTTTTAATCAGATTGGTGAATGAACATTAGATATCAGTGTACAGTAAACGCATCTATCATAAACCTGAATATTTAGTGAATACTAAAGGGGTGGACATGGTGAAGGAAGGGGCGAGAGGAGGTAGGGTGTAAGGGGGTAAGGACCCCCCTTAAATTTGTCATAATACCAGGACAAATGTAAGAATATAGAATGAGGGAACCACACCAATAAGTCTTAAATGTAGGAATTTCTCTGATTTTATAAAGTTTACTACAGATTTTGTTTTTACTTTGACACTATCAAGAGGAAGACAGCCCCAACGCGTAATTACTCTTTGAAAGCGGAATTTCTCTTTTAAGCGTTGCATTATTATTAAGCTGAAAAAAAACATACTGTACGATTCTCATTGATTCGTCTAGATTAAACGCTTCTCATTAATCTGAATAAAGACCTCGCATTTTATACTTTAGGGGTTGGATAGGGTGAAAAGGAGGTGGGAGGAAGGGAGGAGAGGAGGAAAAGAGGGGATGGAGGGAAGGGGAGGGAGAAGTTAAGGACCCCTTGATATTTGTCCTTATACCTAGAAAAATGAAAAAAAAAGATTTGGGAAGGAATAAAGGACCGAATACCACCCACCCTCCCCTATAACAAGTGCGGATCGGGAGGGGTGGTTTAAGGACCCCCTGAAATTTGTCATATTACCCGGCAGTGTAAGATTTGGGAAGGAATAAAGAATTACCGAACAACCCCCCCCCCCTTCCCTCTCCTATGCTTCGAATCGAATATCGTTTATCACTTTCATTATTAATCTGACATATAGAAAAGGAACAAAAACATTATAACGTAAGCCTGTTTGATTACAAATGAGGCTGGAGCTCCCTCACTTTTTGGTGTTAGTTTCTTGAATCGCTTCCGAAAACTGATTTTTTTTTTTAATTTTGCAAAAGATGTATGTGCGGATCAAGAACGGAGTAACTCGAAACTGTAATCTAACCCTTATCTACTGATAATGAAACAGGTACAGGTAAGGCACGGTCCATTTGATATTCGGGGGTGGGGGGTTGCTCGAAAAAAAATTTGCTCTGAATTTTAATAAATAAAATGAATTTGCTTATGGTATGACAGAAGAAATAATCTTGCTCTTACAAGTAATCCAAATTTGAAGAATTAATATAAAATTTCGCTTCAAATTCAGGAAAATTTTCCGGCTTCGCTCGCTGCAGTTTTCAATTCATATTACAAAAATTGCGTCCTTTATCAGGAGACAATTCCTTGGGAATCGCATGTTCATTCATATGCATCATTGATTAATAATGATGCGCCACTAAAAAGAGAAATTCCGCTCTAAAAGAGTAATTACGCGTTGGGACTATCTTGCTCGTGGTGTAGTGTCAATTTAAGGTACTACAAATCTGTAGGATCTATAGAATCACACAATTGGCACATCTTCAGGTAAACGATCAAATACCTTATAAGGAAAAGACCAAATGGGGATGGGGGGGGGGGGGTTAAGGACCCCTGAATAATATAAAGTCCTAAGTCTTAATATTTGTATCATCGTCTCTTTGGTTTTTTTTTAATTTACCTTTTGCTTGTCAGCTTTTCTGTGAACAATTTTCTTTGAAGCTGGGCTCTCCCCTCCTTTCTGAAATCCTGGATCCACCACTGGTACATGTATATTATAAATGACCTGCGACCCCAGAAACATATTGCATGTGCATACATGATGACGTACGTGCCTGAGTTAGTAAATAGACATTGTCTTGACTGTATTGTCTATATTTTTTCATATTTTATCTAAAAAGTGAGGGAGCAGGGGTGAACGCTGGTTCCTGCTCGAGATTTTCAGCTATTACTGATAACGGATCATAACAATTGCTGAAAAATTAACAAAGGTCTATACTTTCGATGCCTTCTAAAATATGCTTCCGTGATAAAAAAAAATACCGTTCAAACACGATAGAATAAAAAATAACTATCAATGAATTAAACATTTAATTTACTTGGTATCGTACAGCATTAAATTAAATTTTATACGTAAGTGTGCAATCGTTTACATGTATATGTAAAATAGATTACATCAATGTGAAGTATCCAGAGTACGGATTTAGAAGCTATTCCGTATGAACGGGAAAATGATTTGCATAACTCATAATACTTTTAATATTCATCTTACTGCAAAGTCGTGCATTACAGTACTTGAATCTATAAATGCATGCAAAAATTCGTTTCATTGTCTAACAGGAAACAAATCTTATTTTTCCTTCCATCAGATACATCGAATGATATAATGTATTTTACACATCCAATATTCAGGTGTTTATAAAATACAGGAGTAGGATAAGCAATTATGTATTTCTTTTTTCCCTTGTTTTCTTTATTACAGTTTTGCTTCCTATATTATTTGCTGGTTTATTAATTCATATTCATTTTTCGTACATCACAGGAAATTCAAACTACAGACATGTGTAGACTGCCTATTTAACATCTAGGGTTTCTCTATCTCTACGTACATAATCCTGAATATTGCATTGTTATAAATGTAGTATATCTATGCGGATATGTAAGATAATGATTCTTTAAATTGTTACAACATTTATAGAATCGTTCTTAGGAAAGCATTTACTGTACGTACAGATCTAGCGTATCGTTAAAACAGTTGTTTGACTAGCCTATCGCGATTCTACTCTCTACAAAGAGATTTTACGCGACTCGAGATGCTCCGTCAAGCGAATATAAGCCCCGCCTACAAGCACTCGGTGTTTACCCCGGCTAATAATTAAATATGCATAAGCGCCGCCTCCGTTCATTAGTCCCGCCCACAAACACTCCGAGTTTTTCGGGGTAAAGTTTGTTCGCGTTGAGCCCGCTTTGCCCCTCACCAGCCCTCCTAAAAGCCCTCCACCTGATGGAGGAATTGGCCTTTACTCGTTAAATTTTTACTCCATCGATGGCGATCTCGTTGTAAAACTCGTGATAGGTACTGTACTCTAGCATACCGTATGAGCTGTGAAATATAGATACCATAGGACGGTAATTTAGGAACATCACCGTTAAGCCAAGGGAAATTTACTATGTTAAATCCAAAATCATCTCTTATGTCATACACACTTGTATAGATCTTTCCATTAACAATTTTGATATTTAGGTCCAAACATGGTGTTTCTGTGTTTGAAACGTTTGCCTTGTTTAAAATCAATTCTTGTGGATAAATAACATTTTTATATTTCTCAAAAACAGGATTGTCGATAGTAAGAATATCATCCAGGTACCTAGAAGTACCAATGAAACATTTCACATCATCATTTTTTCTTTGTTTTTGAAAATTTTGGATAAATTCCTTTTCATACGTGTATAAAAATAAATCTGCAACAAGAGGCGCACAATTTGTACCCATTGGAATCCCTACAACCTGCTTGTAGAGTTTCTCACCAAATCTTACATAAATATTGCCCAAAAGGAAGGACAAGGCAATACACAGGTCTCCACATGACCATGATTTGTATGATTTGTAATCTGTGGCGGAAAAGAAACCCTTCGATTCAGAAGTACAAATATAAGTTTTCGCCTCTCGATCAAAACACCATTTAATGAGTTTAGACAGTCGATCATTTATTTTGTCGTGAGGAAGCGTGGTGTACATATTAGAAAAGTCGTATGAAGATATCGTATTTGCTTCAAAATTTCTTGATTTCATTTTGTCAATTGCATCCCCTGAATTTTAATAGACCAAAAGAAGTTTACGCCATTCCTGTTCATGACAGTTTCACAGTATTTTGCCACGTGTTTCTTTATAGCCGTGAGTGCTGACGTCAGATTTCTAGACAAAAGTGTTGTTGAGCAGTTGCTAGAATTAGCAATGTATCGAAACTTGTAAGGAGACTTGTGAAGTTTTGGTATACAATATATTGTAGGGAGATCCAATTTAGAAATAGGGATGTTAAATGAAGAAATTTCACCGTTATGTTTGTTCAAAAGATTGGGGACACTTTCGTTGCTTTCGATATAAGTATTCGCAGAGGAAAGTTCCGAAACTAAAGTTGATATGTAGTAGCGTTTTCAAATAATTATGGTGTTGTTGGCTGCTTTGTCTGCAGGCGCGAAGACATATTCTTCATGTAAATTACGTAACTTGGATTTGAAATATCTTTCAGATTTAGAAATTGGATTTTCAAAAAGTTGAGGATTTTTGTGGTAGTTATCTATTCGAATATCGGTAATATCCAAAATGAGGTTTTTCCAGTTATTCAGAGCATGCGATTCGACTCCTTCCGATTTACACCATCGTTTGGTATAGTAATCTAAAGCTTCCTTTAGCACTTCGCGACATTTAATAAAATTTATCTTGGATGGGATTCTATACTTAGGTCCTTTCTTAAGAAGACCAAGGAGCTGCCTGTCTTTGATAATTGAAAAGTCACCTGTAATAGTATGACCAGCTGGTTTATATAGATATGCAGACGTTGCACATTCTCAAGAAGCAGGACATAATTCAAGTATTTTAGGATCTTGTGTAACTTTGTTGTAGTTAAAAACGAAATTTCGAATAGGTCTCTTATATTTGTAACAAATAAGAGGAGGTTCTCAATTTTCAAAATATTGAGGAATGGCACTTTGTACGCGATGATCCCGAAAAATATTAGAGATGTTCAGAAGATTAAATCCTTTGTTAATAAATGGAATTTTTATGAATCGTCTTTTAGGGGAGGTGTTTTTAACCAAAGGATATAGTTTATTTGTGCGAATGCAACAATGATATTTAGCCTTAATCAATCAGTGTTTCTTAAGAATACAACCAGTGCTTCATCCAAGATAGATTTTAATTGAACTGCTGGAACTGAAGAGACAGCATGTAGCAGTTCATGTCTGCCGCCGTTGCGTGCAATGATAAGTAGATCTTTGAGGTTACGATGTACTCTAGCTCTTTTTCTGAGTTTTTTGTTTCGCCTTTTACCGTGAGACCTATGCTTCCTTTTAGTGTTAGGGCGGATTGAAAAAACATTAAAATTTGAAGAGGTCGAAGAAATGTTTCCTTGTCCATAAACCTGATCGTTTAGACCAAGGGGGTACCTAGTTTGTAGTTTGGTTATCCAGGCAAGTTCAGCTTGTAAGCGGCGTTTTTTAATTTCAGTTTTACTTTGATTTTCAAGTGTTTGGAATGACTGAACTGGAGTAATTGTTATATCCGAAATTGAATGATTGTATTTAACGAAGTGATTATATAGGAAATTTCTTTGTTTTTTCTTACGCGAGTTTCTTATCTGATACGAATGACTTCGAAAACGAGATTTTAAGGCCTGGCCTGTTTCCCCTACATATTGGGCGCCACATCCCTTGGCGTGTCATGTAATGACATAGATGACATCTTGATACGATCAATCAATGTCCTTATCAATCTCGATTTTAAAGGTCTGCCCATTAACACTAGATTTAATTGTTGTGGAATTGCAATTGATGAGCGGACACATACCGCATCTTTTCCCGTTGCACCTGCAAATGGTTGAGAACCCTCTATGTTTGTTGTTAAATGTAGAGCCTGCAGATGGAGAAGTGGTTGCAATTCGTTTACGGGGTTTACATTTTAGAGGTGATAGAAGTACTTTTGGTGAGAAAAAAAGTTTCTTACTGTTAAATGTTGATGATAGGAAAGTGACTGTAGTAATAGAGGGTAATCTCAAAGGAGTTAATTTGATACGAGGCGACCTTAAAAATGCCATGATGAAATGATCGGTGAAAGGTGAATTATGATCTTGCGTAGAAGACACTACAACTTAGTCAAGTTAGAGAACGTTATGGAATTAAAACACTTCAAACATCGGGTCGTGGGGAATTGTATTACCAACTCCACACTTCAACACGAAATAAGTGTAGATATAAAACAAAGGAGGGGATCTCCAACAACACCAGGTTGTATCACCCACAGCAAAACCCCAAAACACCCAATGCAAAAACACAAAGGAGTCAAGCACAAAGAGACGCGTAAGGGACAAGGAACGTCAACGCACAACACAGATACATTAAATACAAAGGACTACATATAAACCAACGTGACCAATGGGCAACCGGTGCCGACTTAGGACGGTCATCTGCCACGGAAAAAGCAGAAGGTATGGTTATCCTGGATTACGTGCGCACAACCCTCCCACTTTTCCTATTACCCAGAGGTCTCGAAGAACGTACAATTGTGGTGTAAAATAACCTCCACACTGTCAGATAACCACACACAAACAAGACCGCAAAACGCAGGGGCCCAAGCAACAGAGATGAATATGTAAAAAGATATATTGTAGGGAGATCCAATTTAGAAATAGGGTTGTTAAATGAAGAAATTTCACTGTTATGTGTATTCAAAATATTGGGGACACTTTCGTTGCTTTCGATATAAGTATTCGCAGAGGAAAGTTCCGAAACTAAAGTTGATATGCAGTAGCGTTTCCAAATAATTATGGTGTTGTTGGCTGCTTTGTCTGCAGGCGCGAAGACATATTCTTCATGTAAATTACGTAACTTGGATTTGAAATATTTTTCAGATTTAGAAATTGGATTTTCAAAAAGTTGAGGATTTTTGTGGTAGTTGTGCTAGAATATCGGTAATATCCAAAATGAGGTTTTTCCAGTTATTCAGAGCATGCCATTCGACTCCTTCCGATTTACACCATCGTTTGGTATAGTAATCTAAAGCTTCGTGCGCACAACCCTCTCACTTTTTCGATTACCCAGAGGTCTCGAAGAACGTACAATTGTGGTGTAAAATAACCTCCTCACTGTCAGATAACCACACACAAACAAGACCGCAAAACGCATGCGCAGGGGCCCAAGCAACACAGATGAATATGTAAAAAGATATATTGTAGGGAGATCCAATTTAGAAATAGGGTTGTTAAATGAAGAAATTTCACTGTTATGTGTATTCAAAATATTGGGGACACTTTCGTTGCTTTCGATATAAGTATTCGCAGAGGAAAGTTCCGAAACTAAAGTTGATATGTAGTAGCGTTTTCAAATAATTATGGTGCTGTTGGCTGCTTTGTCTGCAGGCGCGAAGACATATTTTTCATGTAAATTACGTAACTTGGATTTGAAATATCTTTCAGATTTAGAAATTGGATTTTCAAAAAGTTGAGGATTTTTGTGGTAGTTGTGCTAGAATATCGGTAATATCCAAAATGAGGTTTTTCCAGTTATTCAGAGCATGCCATTCGACTCCTTCCGATTTACACCATCGTTTGGTATAGTAATCTAAAGCTTCGTGCGCACAACCCTGTCCGTCTGGTAACATTAGGATCATACCCACGGTATAAAAAGCGTTTGATGATTCTGACGCATTTTCGATAGTGATGTTGTCTATCTTTGTTCCTTCTTATCTTGTTAATAATGTCACCATAAAATGCAGGTTGTGAAATACCCAAAGTAATATACTCTGTTGCCTGTATTGGTCCGAATTTCAGAAGAAGTTGACAATAATTTTTGTAAAATTTCCAGAATGTCTTTACTAGTTTGTGAAAGCGAAAACCTTTGTAAATTTCTACTATGAAAATCCAAAACATCAGTACATACTCTAGCATACCGTATGAGCTGTGAAATATAGATACCATAGGACGGTAATCTAGGAACATCACCGTCAAGACAGGGGAAATTTACTATGTTAAATCCAAAATCATCTCTTATGTCATACACACTTGTATAGATCTCTCCATTAGCAATTTTGATATTTAGGTCCAAAAATGGTGTTTCTGTGTTTGAAACGTTTGCCTTGTTTAAAATCAATTCTTGTGGATAAATAACATTTTTATATTTCTCAAAAACAGGATTGTCGATAGTAAGAATACCATCCAGGTACCTAGAAGTACCAATGAAACATTTCACATCAAGTTCTGGTTCTTCTTTTATCTATATCAGGAATTCTAACCCTGGTAACTTTAATTTCGTATAAGAGGGGGAGAACTCTCATAGTTGGTAGATGTATAACAGTAGAACTCATGTATGCAGGAGTTGTCTTTCTTTAATATTGATATAAGTTGTTGAGGTTTAAATTCTTGGATTATCGATTCATTTGAAATGTTATATATCTTAAATTATTAAATTAGTATGCAAAAGGAAAATAAATAAATTAAAAAAGATGAATAAGTATTTTCAAATTCATCTTGTGAAGACTTAGATGTATAACATTGAAATTAAAATATTGAGAGCAGCGCAAAATTTTAATGTAAAAACACAATCTATATTTTCATCATGAACTGGGGGACTCTTGATCAAATGTTATCAATAACGTAGTGAAAAGAGGGGGGCTGTAATTCATTAGCAGGATTTTTGCTTTTGCTTCCGTATAACTGTCTCTCTCTGGTTACTTAGATTACTCAAGAAGAAGGGGGGGGATGATTTTCATACATATTCAACTTCTTCTCCAGAACCGCTGAACATATTTTCATGAAACTTGGTAGGAAGGAAGTAATCATGGTCCCCTACAAGTATTGTTTTTTTTTGTCCGGATCTACACCACCACAGGCAAACATAAGTCATGGGAGGTACCCTCATTTGACAAACTTCTTCAGAACGGAAGCACGTATTGACAAACCGAAAGCATCAGGATGATCTAGTGAGATGTCTTAAGAAGTGTTATTAATTATTGTTCCACTCTGAAGTCAGGTTTTTTTCCTTTTACAAACTTCTTTTTGTGTGAAATGCTTAGTTTACGTAGTTTTCAGGTGAGCGATATGGTCCATTTGGACCTCTTGTTTTTCTGTTGTATCTCTACTAGAGACTTTCTTGTTTAAGATAGAACGTAACGGAGTCAAACGCGAACGGCAGATAAATAAGAAATTTTATACCAAAATTGATAAAATGGTCTTTCATCATATCACATGAAATGATTTAAACCCTAAAGAATCACAAATTCAACAACTGACGTTATAGTATATGCGATCAAGCAAATTATAGGCCATTTCTATGGTGGAATAGATGTTACATGCAGTCTTGTTCCCTCGAACGAATTTGCTTACATTTTTACTTCATACTTAAAAAGAGCAGAGTAGAATTTGTAGAAAATGAATTAATTGTTTGCACTACCTTTTTATTTTGTTACCTCAAGTTATGTCGTGGTATCGACCTTTGTCTAAAGGAAAGTTACTTGTTTTGCACTACTAGGTGAATCGTTTCATCATCCATCGTTACATCGTGTCATCGCTATCGAATCGTCGAGTTTTCGCCATCATACACTCGCAATTTCAATATCTTTATCGTATCGAATTTGTACTTCGCATCATCAACAATCATATTGTCGCTTCATTGCCATCGTATCATCGCATAATCAACATTGAGTTATCGTCATCGCAATAGTATAATAGCAATATTGACATCATTAATTCGTAATCATTAAATCGTACAATCGACAATCGAATAATTGGCATTGCATAATCGTAACGTATCATCGTGTCATCGATATCTAATAATCCCAATCATAAAATCGTACTTCTGTCGTTATCGCTAATATATCGTCGAATCATCGCCATTGTTATTTTATTCTATCTCTATCGAAATATCGCAATCGCAAAATCGTTATTTTTCTATTGCATTCGTTACATCCTCGTCATCACAGAATCGTAAATTGAACTACCGAGATTAACGGTATTGTATTGTCGCATTATCGCCATCATAATGTTATTAACAGTGGGCAAAATAAT
This sequence comes from Pinctada imbricata, assembly GCA_033119305.1. NCBI lineage: Eukaryota > Metazoa > Mollusca > Bivalvia > Pterioida > Pteriidae > Pinctada > Pinctada imbricata. The sequence goes on from VSWD01000003.1 coordinate 62,485,209, forward strand.
TATGAACTTGCGCGCTAGTTCATTTTTGCGCCCGCCCGGGGCTGGACGTACAGCAAAACCAATAGTGTCATCGCGTAGAGGATACCTAGGTTAGTCGGAATCCACATCTCATTTACCTGTAGCGCACCTGGTACCTGAGATATTCACCTTAATTACAAAAAAATCCTGCGGGGAAATTAAAAAATCCTGCGGGAATTATCAAAATCCTGCGGGAATTATCAAAATCCTGCGGGAATTATCAAAATCCTGCGGGAAATTGATGAATTCCTGCAGGAATTATTTTTCCTGCGGGAGAAAAAAAATCCCGCAGGAATATTTTCTTGAATTTTTTTCAAGAAATTCCTGCGGGAGAAAAATTTTCCCGCAGGAATTTTTCTTTCAGAAATCTTGAAAATGGTGTTCCTGCGGGAAAAATAAAAATCTTGCGGGAAAAATTTTTTTCTTAAGAAACTCCTGCAGGATTTTTTTTTCCCGCAGGAATTTTCTGTATATTGAAAATTCCTGCAGGATTTTTATGTTCTGATAAAAATCCTGCAGGAAATTGTATTTTTTAAAATTTCCTGCAGGATTTTTTTCAAATCTACAAAACCACTTCTTTATTCTTAAAATATTTATGAAAAATGTTATGATCGCTGAGCGATATAAGTCCCCTGCTGGCGGCATATATTTATGTCCTGCAACTCTGCCTATGTATTTATCTTCAATTAAACATGAGTTTTAATTAAACTTACTGTCTGGGCAGCTCAGTTCTGAGGTTTTATCTGCTTTATCAATTCGAAGAATAGGTCAAGCGTGACAAAAATCGAACTTGCTCTGTAACTATCCAAGACTAAGCCGAGTATCAAATTTTACCTGAATACCTATTTGTTGCAAAAAAAAAGGCTTGAAAACTGACAAAAACTGCATTGTACAAGTCATCAAGGGGCATAACTCCTCGGAAAATAGGGCAAGCGTGACAAAAGTCGACGTTGCTTTGTAACTATCCAAGACTAAGCCGAGTATCAAATTTTACCTGAATATCTCTATTTGTGGCAGGAAAAAGTCAAGAAAACTGACAAAAACTGAATTTTCCAAGTCATCAAGGGGCATAACTCCTCAAAAATTAGGTCAAGTGTGACGAAAGTCAAACTTGCTCTGTAACTATCAAGACCAAGCTGTGTGTCAAATTTCATCTAAATATCTCCATCCGTTGCAGAAAAAAGTCTGGAAAACTGATCATCGGACAATCGGACGGACAGACAGACAGACCGAGAGGAAACTAATTAAGAGTCCCCTTCGGCGTTGCCAGTAGGGGACAAAAAAGCCCTGTAACATATATAAAAGAACATCCTTTCTTCTTGATTTATACAAATTTTCAAAACATTTCACCCAAAAAATAGATTTTTAGATAATTTTTAACTATTTCAGAATATTTTCACTGTATTGAAAAAAATATAAGTCCCGTAACTCCGTAAAACAAATCAGATGAATCCGATGAATCAGATGAATCTTCTAGGTACCTGGATGATATTCTTGCTATCGACAATCCTGTTTTTGAGAAATATAAAAATGTTATTTATCCACAAGAATTGATTTTAAACAAGGCAAACGTTTCAAACACAGAAACACCATTTTTGGACCTAAATATCAAAATTGTTAATGGAGAGATCCATACAAGTGTGTATGACAAAAGAGATGATTTTGGATTTAACATAGTAAATTTCCCCTGGCTTGACGGTGATGTTCCTAGATTACCGTCCTATGGTATCTATATTTCACAGCTCATCCGGTATGCTAGAGCATGTACTGATGTTTTGGATTTTCATAGTAGAAATTTACAAATTACCAAGAAACTTTTAGGACAAGGTTTTCGCTTTCACAAATTAGTAAACACTTTCTGGAAATTTTACAAAAATTATTGTCAACTTCTTCTGAAATTCGGACCAATACAGGCAACAGAGTATATTACTTTGGGTATTTCACAACCTGCATTTTATGGTGACATTATTAACAAGATAAGAAGGATCAAAGATAGACAACATCATTATCAAAAATGCGTCAGAATCATCAAACGCCTTTTATACCGTGGGTATGATCCTAATGTCACCAGACGGACACTAGGCTTGGTACTTGATCAATCTACAGTCTTGTACAAGCGCATTCTTAAAACTTGCACTCTGACTGACTGTAACGACGGGACTTCATGACTGGCCCTGTCCAAACCTCTTTAGAGAAGACAGGGCCCCGACCACCTGTCCTCTCTGAATGTCAGTCGGACTCCTCGGGTGATAACATACATGAGCTCGCTGCGGCAGAGCACGGATTGTATTACGTAGGCCCTCTTTTTATATCCATTTACATATTCATCTATGTTGCTTGGGTCCCTGTGTTTTGCGGTCTTGTTTGTGTGTGGTCATCTGATAGTGAGAGGTTGTTTTACACCACAATTGTACGTTCTTCGAGACCTCTGGGTAATCGGGAAAATGGGAGGGTTGTGCGCACGTAATCCAGGATAACCATACCTTATGCTATTTCCGTGGCAGATGGATGTCCTAAGTCGGCATCGGTTGCCCATTGGTCTCGTTGGTTTATGTGTAGTCCTTTGTGTTTGATGTTTCTGTGTTGTGCGTTGACGTTCCTCGTCCTTGTCCTTTCCCTTGCGCGTCTCTTTTTGTGCTTGTCTGCTTTGTGTTTTTGCATTGGGTGTTTTGGGGGTTTGCTGTGGGTGCTACAGCTTGGTGTTGTTGGAGATCCCCTCCTTTGTTTTGAAAGGCGGCTGCCTCTCCAGTCTGATCATAATGTACAAATATCATAAAATCCGTCGACGCATATTTAGGTTATTGCGTTCCATAAGTGGACAGACAGACAGACAGACAGACCGACAGACTTTGCCATTCCATAATACTTCTTGTCAAATGACAGGCTTATAAAAAAGTAGTTCGTGTTTTAGTTTTTAGTTTAAACATATTTTATTTCCATAAACATGAAATGGGAATTGGGCACAAGTTATACAAACATTGTTTAATCCCTTATTTCGTGTATTGAAGCAATTTCACACATTGTATATTAAGATTCTAAAATCCTTGAATAATGTTGGGTACAAGGGGTCATTACTATAGTATTGGTAATAAACTAATATGAAATTTTCCTATCTGATTGATATGTTCACTTACCAACTAAAAGTAAGTCAAAATTATGGCAATTTCACAAGTACAATTAATATGATCAACATCTGTGAAATAAAAATTATTTGCCAAAAATGTACCCTATATAAATCCAAGAAGTATTACTAATAACTTATAAAGGGCTGATTCCGTCATAAAGATTGTGATGGAATTCTTTAAAACAATATTCAGAGAGAAAGCTCCAGTCTTTGTCAGTTTGAAAATATCTGTGTTGTGAGTTAAAAGTTTAAGACTTGGTATTATGGTGAATGAAGGTAGGTACAAAAAAATCCAATATTTAAGCACTTAAGCACATAATACAGTATTGTGCATGGATTCTGAGTCAAAATCAAAGTATTTGAATGAAAAGGGGGATCAACTGAGCTCACCATCTTAATCTGACACTGGTTGAAAAAAAATAAGCCTAAAGCTTATCTCTAAAGAAGAAACTAGTGATGCAAACAGATACATAAGCATCATGTGTATGTCAAGTAAAAAGTGCAGGTAAAATAGGAAAGAGAAAATTTAACGTTGTAGGTAAACCTTCAGTACTTTTAATGGGAGCACTATTGAAATCATTCTGTGCCTGTGGGTATAAACAGCAAAATAAATTTGGTCTTTTCGAAACACAGAGTCACTTCCCATTTTTGCAGGTATCTGACATCAAGTTATTGCAAGTCATCATATTCTATGGAAACAAGTGTAAAATTCAGGGAAACATGGTTACAAATTTGACGTTTTTAAATGAATTTAAAGACTCACAATACGTTTACGTCAGATACCTGCATAAATGGGAAGTAACTCTGTATTTCAAAAAGAACGAACTTATGATTTCATCATGTTCATTCTTGCATAATTTGCGAATGTGATGAAAAATGCAACACCTAGATGAAAGTACAATTTCTTAAACTTTAAATTTACGAGTGGAACAAATGTTAACCTATAATACTACATGTTTTCTACACTTCTGACAGCACATGTCATCTTATGAAGGATTCAAGGAAATTCGAGCTAACAATGTTGCTCGTATTTTGAGTTTCGCAGCTTTTACTTGGCTATCGTATTAGAAGTTAGTAAATACGAATACGATTGTCAGTAAATATCATCCCAGATCGCCTAGTTCTACCAGTTTTAAAAAGCTCGAAAGTTCTTTCTTTTTCTTTTTTTCTTCTTAGCTCGCTTTGTCATCGAACAATTCGTTCCTCTTCTCCTTCTTATCATAAGTATTTTCCCCTGCTATTCGGAGAACCAAATGGGAATATGAATTGATGTGGAATTCACTTTAGTCAGGGCGGATCCAAGGGGGATGAAAGGATACAGGGGCGGATCCAAAACACCAACTGCCGAGGGAGCACATACAATTTTTGATGGGAATCACCTGCGAGGCCCGAAAGGCCGACTGGGGGGGAGGGTATACATGGGAGGGGGCGGTTCCCCCCTTCCCAATTATTAGGGTACGGGGCCTCCCCCCGAGAAAATTTTGAAAAAAAAATGAAGCTATTTGGTTATATCTGAAGCGTATTTTAACTGAATTTAGAAGGAATTCTGTGCAGTGTTCAACAAATTAATGATTTGTATATTGAAATTTTTTTTCGAAAAACGAGGTAAAAACTATTTTTGCAGTGTTTAACAATGATTTGTATATTGAAATTTTTTTCGAAAAACGAGGTAAAAATTATTTTTGCAAATTTCAGGCGAGGCCATGCAGACCCCCTAACCATCACTCTAGATCTGCGCTTGTTTGTTAATTTTTGTAAGGTAGAAAAAACAAACAAGTCATAGAGATCACGAGTGTCCCGTTCCCTGCAGCGTCAAGATAGAAAGATTAATAGAAAAACATTCTTCTTCTTCTTCTTCCTTAATGGAGTTGTCCTCATTTCTGAGTGTGATAATTTAACTCTAACTGGGTTAAAACAGGAGGCTTCTTCCAATAAAATTTAGATTAAAAAGATTAAAACTATATACACTGTGGCTGTCGTCTACATCTAGGGCTCCAGCTGTGTCAAGGGCACGCTGTCTAATGTGGCCCTGGACTCCTCCAATGAGAGTGCTGCTGTTGCCGACTCAGGCGACGGTTCCAGTCCCTTATCGACCGAGGGAAAAAGTAGTGTCTGCGCTGGTCCTTGTTGGTACGTATCTGCCTATATCGATGGCCTCCTCTAGTCCTACTTTTGTAGACTCTTTGCAAAGTTCTTGGAGGTAGCCAGTCCAAATCTGGCCAAAACAGTTTTTATTCATTTAAAAATGATTGATCACGACCTCAATTCTAAAACGATCTTAAATTTTCCAATGCCGATTTTATAGAAGGTAATATCGAAGATTTGATTAAGAAATATGTGAGTGTGTTTTATGCCTTGCATAGGACTGAACATTACTCTCCATTTATCCCTCAGATGAAGAAAATTTCGGAAACGTGTATGTCCATGTACAGCTAGACAATGGGCATGGCAGCAATGCATCCATCCCGACTTTGTTATCTATCCCCGAGAAAATTTTGGAAAATTTATTCAAATCTGTGGTTTCTGGGGTGTTTATCGAGCATTTTCTGACTAATTTCATAGAAGTACTATTAATTTGATGCTTCCAAAAGCATGTCATAAGTGCACCTTCTTTGGGCACTGCCGGGGGGGGGGGGCGTGCCCCTGTGCTCCCCCCCCGACTGAATCCGCCATTGGGGTAGTCTGGTCTACTCGAGGTTCTTGTATAAATACCAACTTGGAATGTAGGGAAACGAAAAGGACTGATTCTCCCTCTGAATCAACGACCCATATTTTTCCAAAAATAAGTATATATTTTTGCCTTAAAGAAGAAATCAAAGAGAAAAGGCGAAAAAACAATGAAAACGGCCGGGTTGATTGGGGCGTGTGTCACCTAGACAAATTAATATGGTATCAATAATCATATCTATATATCTAATTAATGAACTCCGGACACTTCTAAATTAATAGTATTGCTTCGCTGTTAAACGTTTATATCATAAATATGGCTTCCTTCGCTACGGTACGGAATATAGCTTTATCAAATGTTTGTGAAAAGGATAGACAATTGCAATTTTTTGAATAATACAATGTACCCATGGTAAAATCTTCCTGTTGGCGGTAATTTTTTCGGTGCTTGACATCCCCTCCTCCTTCCCAGAAGAACACCCCCACCAAAAAGTACAGAAAAAAAAGAAAATCTCCAAAAACCCATCAATGCGTATTTCACGGCATTCTAGTTGTTTTCGACTATGACTTTAGTTTTATCATTCACTTTTACAATACAAGTAATTATTCTTATACATGTACGCTGACGGTCGTATTTTCCACCAGAAACAAAAGATACACGTGGACAGTTGACGTACAAGCACATGTCACCGGGGAAAAAATCCAGGAGAGGTGGCCAACTCATAATGGTTTAAAAATATATAAATAGAGGAAGTATTTATGTTAATTCTTCTTGAATGACTCAACACATTGGGGGGGGGGGGGGGTTCCAGGTAATTACATCCTCTTGGTATTTGCCATCCTTTCTAATTTTTATGTTTCACGGTATTATATTTTTCTTTCAAAGTCATATACTGGACCCTTCCCCCCCCCCTTTTTTTTAAATGGCTGGAACCCCCTCTCTCGGAAAGTTCTCTAGATCCAACCATGATGTTGACATACATGTACATATATTTTCCCATGGTTTCTAACGACCTTAATAAACCAATCATTCTTGAAATATAATTGTTTTGAATAAGTGGTAGTCTCAGGGAGCTCGAAGGAAAGCTCCCACACCTCACAAGAAAATTTTATTTCCTGAGTCTTCGAGAAATTTCACCTTTCTTTGTTTCTAGAATTTCTGAAGATAAGGGCATATACATGTATACGATTGTTAAGTTGAAGAGGCAGATCCAAAAGCCCGAACCACGACTTCAAGGGAGGTGCCTTTTCTGTTGGACAATTTGCAAGACACGGAGAACTGAATGACAGTAGATAGAACTAGAATTTCGGAATACAAACACATCATGATCACTTTTAATAAAAGATAAAAAATGATATACCGGTATTATAATCAAAAAGGAGATTTTATCAACAATGAAAACATGATTCAAGACAAAAATCTATCGACGGCGAGAGAAAGAGAGTATCTAGAATGGTACTGTATATTGTCATCAAGGGGTTGACACTTGGTGGTTACGTAATATACACGTTAGTAGTATATATTGAGTCAAACAAATCACCAATACTCAAAAACTCAAAGGAGCAAAGGAGCAAAAGTTAATCGATATGGTATGTAGATCTGAATATGAAGGATGAATGAGCATCCGATCATAAGGCTATAATATAATCAATTTTATAACACCTAAAATCAGTATCAATGACCATAAACTATGAATTATAATTAAAGGTGCAATGCGTTTTTATTGCATCCATAATCAATATTAATACTCATATGAAGTATAAAAAGATAATAACAAAGACAGAGTATGTATTCCATTCTTATGGAGAGATGATGCAATCCATGTGAACATTTTTCACCAATAATTTCGTGTACGTTTTTGTGAAGATGTCTATCCGACTACAATACGGAGATTTGTTGGAAACTAACGATGTGGATGTAATCTGTCATCAAGTGAACTGTTTTACAGTGAAATCTCATGGTCTGTCTGAACAAATTTCCAAAAAGTATCCATGGACTGATATTTACAAAACTCGCAAATCATTAAGAGAGAGGAATTTAGCCACCATCTATACCCGTGGTATCCGTGGAAATATTCAAACCTTTCAGAATCCAGGTCATCCTAGTATACGTTGTTGTTTGAATTTGATTGCACTTGGGTTGATCCGAGGCAGTGGACCTTGTCTTTTATCGACCAGCGGACTCCCAAATAGGTGTAGATGTTATATATAAAGTCGGATCATAAGGCTATAATATAATCAATTTTTATGACACCTAAAATCAATATCAGTAATCAAACAAACTATGAATTATGAATGAAGATGCAATGTGTTTTTATTGCTCTCAAAATCAATGCTAATGAATTATAAAGTATGAATAGATAAAACACAGAGTATGTACTCCATTCTTTATGGAGAAATGATGCATTCTTGATGAATTTTTTTTTCACCAATAGTTTAATGTAAGTGTATGTAAAGATGTCTACCCGACTACAATACGGAGATTTGTTGGAAACTAACGAAGTGGATGCAATCTGTCATCAAGTGAACCCGATCTTCCGATGGGGATCCATCCATAAAGAATGCATAGTTGTCATCATCCCAGCATTCATCGTGTGTATGATTCCAAACCTGTCTGGGTTTTTTTTGTTTTTTTAGTTTGGTTGCCCAGATCTCTGAGGAATAAAAAACGTTCGTGCACCAACGAATGCTCCATGTTCATGACTACACATGCCTGGGTATCTCTTATGAATAACGACCACGGATAAATAGTTTTCTACAATTTATTAAGAGAGGTACAAACTAATACATTTTACAAAGCATTGGTAAATGAAGAAACAAAGCTATCATTAAGATGATGTTTATCAACAAAGAAATCACGACAAATGTTCATCATTGTTCTCCCTAAACAACGTTGCACAACATAATATATACAGTACTGTCCACACACATTAGAGTCTAAAGCTTGAAGTCTGTGTTTCAAATAACGGTACCGAGGTCCATTTGCCATCAACACCTGTTTGAATCGATTATGATAATGTTCTGGTGATTGCCCTAAGGAATCAAAGAACTCACAAATATTTCCTTGTTCTGGGAAATAGAATGCAGTCCAATGTTTTCCAGGTTGTCCACAAGTATCGGTATTTACAACATAAAAAGCCGGTCTCTTTTGAAGAAAAGCTGGTAATTCGTTTGCACATACAACTTTGACTCCATATAGGGAAAGATACGATTCAAGCTGGTAGTTATTCATTGTTTGAATACACTGCGAGATTGATCGATACGTAATATTTCTGGAAATTTGCCGTACATAATCAGAGTGACACTCTCCGGTAATGCTTTGGCAAAGCGCATCTCTAATTGGCAATGCGCTTTTCTCTTAACGTTGAAATCAACGTACGGGTTGATGTCTAGTATATACAAGGTGTAGCCTTTTGCATACTCTTCTCTGTCTATCCGAACATCACTGCTGATGCTCTGGAGAGTTTGATAGGCGCTAAGATAGTTCTCTTCACCGAACTGAGGTTGTAACGGTTTGGCAGGGAGTGACTGACCATCTACGTAAAGCGCTACAAAATTACAGTCATAGTGTTGAAAATTGAAAGGTGATCTCTTATAATCTCCGATATAGTTTTTGCTGGATACAAGTCCCAAGATCAATTGAGACGGGACTTCCTCTTGAAACATGTTGTCTGCACTGAAACTGAATTCACCTTCGGCAATAGAAGCAATCTTGATCGAAGAATTCATATAGGGGTATAACGCTGTGGACTCTTCCAATTCTTTAGAGTGAGCCATGGTCAGTGCAGGATTGGGTCGTTGAATGCACATCTTCAAAGTAGCATCGACAATTTTTATCTTCTCATTTGGTTGAATACTATCAGACATCAATCGAAATGCATTACGACTCGGCCAGAGTTTAAGGTCTAAAGTCACCCCATTTAAAATCAGTCGCTCCTGCTGAAATAAATCTAAAAGAATTGGTCCCTCTAAATCCACCACCCCGCCATTCCTTGTGTAGGACCATCTTTCATATAATCCTAAATTACCCCTGTTTTGGCATCTGCATCATCAAATTGCCCACTGCTATCCTTGAAGAATAACTGACTGTCATTAAAACACCTTTTCGACTCGTCCGTTGTCATCAAGGTATCGATATAAGCTTTGTAGGGATAATTAGTACCCACTTGGGAAACGGGTTTTTGATGCATTTGACATTCCACCTGAGAAAACAAACTATGCAAAAGCCCACAGCGTTATACCCCTATATGAATTCTTCGATCAAGATTGCTTCTATTGCCGAAGGTGAATTCAGTTTCAGTGCAGACAACATGTTTCAAGAGGAAGTCCCGTCTCAATTGATCTTGGGACTTGTATCCAGCAAAAGTTATATCGGAGATTATAAGAGATCACCTTTCAATTTTTAACACTATGACTGTAATTTTGTAGCGCTTTACGTAGATGGTCAGTCACTCCCTGCCAAACCGTTACAACCTCAGTTCGGTGAAAAGAACTATCTTAGCGCCTATCAAACTCTCCAGAGCATCAGCAGTGATGTTTGGATAGACAGAGAAGAGTATGCAAAAGGCTACACCTTGTATATACTAGACATCAACCCGTACATTGATTTCAACGTTAAGAGAAAAGCGCATTGCCGATTAGAGATGCGCTTTGCCAAAGCATTACCGGAGAGTGTCACTCTGATTATGTACGGCAAATTTCCAGAAATATTACGTATCGATCAATCTCGCAGTGTATTCAAACAATGAATAACTACCAGCTTGAATCGTATCTTTCCCTATATGGAGTCAAAGTTGTATGTGCAAACGAATTACCAGCTTTTCTTCAAAAGAGACCGGCTTTTTATGTTGTAAATACCGATAGTTGTGGACAACCTGGAAAACATTGGACTGCATTCTATTTCCCAGAACAAGGAAATATTTGTGAGTTCTTTGATTCCTTAAGGCAATCACCAGAACATTATCATAATCGATTCAAACAGGTGTTGATGGCAAATGGACCTCAGTAACGTTATTTGAAATACAGACTTCAAGCTTTAGACTCTAATGTGTGTGGACAGTACTGTATATGTTATGTTGTGCAACGTTGTTTAGGGAGAACAATGATGAACATTTGTCGTGATTTCTTTGTTGATAAACATCATCTTAATGATAGCTTTGTTTCTTCATTTACCAATGCTTTGTAAAATGTATTAGTTTGTACCTCTCTTAATAAATTGTAGAAAACTATTATCCGTGGTCGTTATTCATAAGAGATACCCAGGCATGTGTAGTCATGAACATGGAGCATTCTTTGGTGCACGAACGTTTCTATTCCTCAGAGATCTGGGCAACCAAACTAAAAAAAAAAAAAACAGACAGGTTTGGAATCATACACACGATGAATGCTGGGATGATGACAACTTTACAAAAAGTTGTAGAATGCATTCTTTATGGATGGATCCCCATCGGAAGATCGGGTTCACTTGATGACAGATTGCATCCACTTCGTTAGTTTCCAACAAATCTCCGTATTGTAGTCGGGTAGACATCTTTACATACACTTACATTAAACTATTGGTGAAAAGAAAATTCATCAAGAATGCATCATTTCTCCATAAAGAATGGAGTACATACTCTGTGTTTTATCTATTCATACTTTATAATTCATTAGCATTGATTTTGAGAGCAATAAAAACACATTGCATCTTCATTCATAATTCATAGTTTGTTTGATTACTGATATTGATTTTAGGTGTCATAAAAATTGATTATATTATAGCCTTATGATCCGACTTTATATATAACATCTACACCTATTTGGGAGTCCGCTGGTCGATAAAAGACACGGTCCACTGCCTCGGATCAACCCAAGTGCAATCAAATTCAAACAACAACGTATACTAGGATGACCTGGATTCTGAAAGGTTTGAATATTTCCAGGGATACCACGGGTATAGATGGTGGCTAAATTCCTCTCTCTAAATGATTTGCGAGTTTGGTATAGATATCAGCCCTTGGATACCTATTGGAAATTTGTTCAGACAAACCATGGGATTTTACTTTAAAACATTTCACCTGATGACAGATATATCCACATCGTTAGTTTCCAACAAATCTCCGTATTGTAGTCGGATAGACATCTTCACAAAAACGTACACGAAATTATTGGTGAAAAATGTTTACATGGATTGCATCATCTCTCCATAAGAATGGATTACATACTCTGTCTTTGTTATTATCTTTTTATACTTCATATGAGTATTAATATTGATTATGGGTGCAATAAAAACGCATTGCACCTTTATTTATAATTCATAGTTTATGGTCATTGATATTGATTTTAGGTGTCATAAAAATTGATTATATTATAGCCTTATGATCCGACTTTATATATAACATCTACACCTATTTGGGAGTCCGCTGGTCGATAAAGGACAAGGTCCACTGCCTCGGATCAACCCAAGTGCAATCAAATTCAAACAACAACGTATACTAGGATGACCTGGATTCTGAAAGGTTTGAATATTTCCAGGGATACCGCGGGTATAGATGGTGGCTAAATTCCTCTCTCTTAATGATTTGCGAGTTTTGTAAATATCAGTCCATGGATACTTTTTGGAAATTTGTTCAGACAGACCATGAGATTTCACTGTAAAACAGTTCACTTGATGACAGATTACATCCACATCGTTAGTTTCCAACAAATCTCCGTATTGTAGTCGGATAGACATCTTCACAAAAACATACACGAAATTATTGGTGAAAAATGTTCACATGGATTGCATCATCTCTCCATAAGAATGGAATACATACTCTGTCTTTGTTATTATCTTTTTATACTTCATATGAGTATTAATATTGATTATGGGTGCAATAAAAACGCATTGCACCTTTATTTATAATTCATAGTTTATGGTCATTGATACTGATTTAAGGTGTTATAAAATTGATTATATTATAGCCTTATGATCGGATGCTCATTCATCCTTCATATTCAGATCTACATACCATATCGATTAACTTTTGCTCCTTTGCTCCTTTGAGTTTTTGAGTATTGGTGATTTGTTTTACTCAATATATACTACTCACGTTTCTTGAATTTACCCGGAGGCGTACTTCATTGCGCAATATATATCTACCCCTGTGTATACATGTACTTAATGCCGCAGGGCGCAGGGGTGTCACCCATCGCTTTGGTCAGACCCGCCGATAACACGAGTGGGAGGAATGTTGTAGGACAGTGAAAGACATCTAGGGTTGGGGTTGTTTGACAATTAAACACATAGTCAGACGGGATTTTGGATAAAATGATTGAATAATGAATAAAAAAAATCATAGAGTCTATATACGGGAAAGATCTTTATGTAAAAAAAAATTCATGAAGTCTACACGGGAAAGATCTATAACAAAATACATTCTCTCTCTCTCTCTCTCTCTCTCTCTCTCTCTCTCTCTCTCTCTCTCTCTCCTCATATTTCATTTTTAAAGCATTTTCAAAATAATTATGTGGTCTCATTATGACATGTATTGCGCTTATGCAGTATATGGGAAGGATTTGAAGCCCACACTCTCTCTCACACACACAACCTAAAAAATAACCGAATACGACCAATACGTGTAAGAAGCCTCAGAAAGGCGAAACACTAAGGCACGGTCCATTTGATATTCAGGGGGGGGGGGGGGGGGGCCTTGGGTTTTTTGTCTGAGCAAGATTATTTTTTTCGCCCTGGACCGGGGCAAAATTATTTTTTTCTTGCAAAGTTGGAGCAAGGAAATTTTTTTTTTAACAAAGTGATGCACATATTTAAAGAATGTTTGTGTTTTATCAATAGAAATTATTTATATTTTTACTCTAAACTTTAAATATCAATATTAATATATTAAATGAGTTTATTTTTATGCTAGTATTCAGTTCACTTTTAAACAGAGAGATAAAAGACTTTTGTACAATTCTCAATATTTTATATAAGGTACATGTATATAACATGTATAAGAGGGTCTGAGGGGAGGGTCTCCTAGACAAATTTTTAAATGTTACTAATATTTGTAAATTGGTGAATAACTGAAGTTCTTCTTCCAAGCTTACAAGAACATAAAATTAGACTCTATGGGATACATGCAACATGTATTACATGTAATAGCAATACATAAATATTGATGATATGTTTAAGCTTTTATGGAAGCCCTTTTTCATTCACATACATGTACATGTATAACTTTTGATGTCTTCAAATATATGAACATTGGTAAATAATGTTTTGATATAATACTATGGTGAGCGAAGCGAGCAAAAAATATGTAAACTGCGGCGAGCGAAGCGAGCCGGAAAATTTTTCATGAATTTTAGCGAAATTTTATGGTAATTCTTCTAATTCAGATTATTTGTAAGAGCAAGATTATTTTTTTCTGTCACACCATAAGCAAATTTATTTTTTTCATCAAAATTGAGAGCAAAATTATTTTTTTCGAAAAAAACCCAAGCCCCCCCCCCCCCAGATTATCAAATGGACCGTGCCTAAAGCTATTACTCGGGTATCTTGAATTTTTCACATGTATAATTGTTTGTGTTTTATGATTTGGGAAGTAGCAATTAACCTGTTTCTGAGAGAGGAAGGCTTGTTTTTAGGGAAGGGGGGAGGGAGCGGACATTTTCATAGCCGAAAATTCCTCTGCGACCAGTTGGGTTGGATGATAATTTTTTATTCACAAACCTCTCTCTCTCTCTCTCTCTCTCTCTCTCTCTCTCTCTCTCTATATATATATATATATATATATTATATAGATATCTTTTTTGGGTATTCATTTTGCGGATGTACAAATAAATAAAAAAAATCGAACGGTCCATGTCGCCTTGAGGATAACAATTCACTGAAAGCTTTCGTATAGAATACATGTCATTGACGTTCTACTATCCCCCTCTTTTACCTTCAACAAATCGTGGTACTGTCATATATTTCAATCTGTCCGTATGCTATGTACAAAATTACCTTCAACAAATCGTGGTACTGTCATATATTTCAATATGTCCGTATGCTATGTACAAAGTTGCACCAAAATATGCTCATTCGTTTTGAAATAATTCAGCCAAAATGAAGCCCGATTATCGCTATTTATATTTGACAAAATTAATTACATTTTTATGTCCGTTATTTTCAAGACTGTCCTGTTCTCCTCAAAATAAGATATTTACACAAAATGTGTCTTCTTTCAACTTTGATATAATGATATTTTAAATGTAAAAACTTCAAACTGCATTTTTAGAATTTGTATGGGTTTTTTTTTCAGGAGGCCAGAGAGGGGTAAATTCAGACTCCAAATAATCGTGTAAAATCAACCAGAAAAAAGATAATTCTAGGCTAGTGTTGTAAATTTTTCCTTGTACTGTGTCAGTGACCATTAAACAACTCTATAAAGTGAAAAAGTACGCATATATCGATACAACGACTAAATTTTTCCTCTATAAAGTGAAAAAAGTACGCATATATCGATACAACGACTCGTGGTAAGACAAAAACGCAACCCCCCTCCTTATTTTACAATTCCTGCGTTTTTCCTGTATGTTCGATATAAGCTAAGAATGAAGCCTAAAACTGTATATTAGACTCCGAATTTATAGTTTTCCACATTAAAATAAGATAAACATCAAATGTGAATTATGTTCTACATAAAAGTTTCGTTTATATAACAATGAATAAAAAAAAATATTAGAGCATTTCGATATATATGCTTAACTTCATCATCAATTTATATATTTCTTATCATATATGGTTATAAACACAAAACTTTGTATAAATCTTATTTAGATTAAATGGAAATTAATGGGGCGAGGAGGTGGGGGAGGGGGTTTCGGTGTCATTATAGAACAGGGCGGGGGGCGCTCGCCGCCTTACATTGAATGAGCGTGTAATATATACACGTCAAATAGATATGTTAAACCCATGGCCATCAAATCATATTCTGTGCCAGTATCTACATTCTTTCATGAAATAATAACAAAATTACATCGTTTCCTTATACAATTTTATGATACAAAATATATTTATTGGTGAACACTAACTCTTGAATACTGAATTCGGCGTCAGGCTGAAATATCAATGAAATGTGCACACAGAGCGTCTGTGTACGATTATTTCAAGTATATATTTCAAAGTGTATACTAAAATACCGTAATTTCACAAATTTTCACGATTCCTTATTTATCTTGATATAGATAAAATCTGTCATCCTTGGAACCGCTTGACCTACATATTTCTAGGATCCAGATCCCAGTTATTTTTCAAGCACTTTCTTACCAAAAATAGGAGAAAAATTCTCAAATCGCACCAGCTCAAATACATTGACACTACTTTCAAATTATTAGAAATTTTATTTGAATCACAGAGAAAAAATGCCGAAAGATTAAAAATACGCAACATTTAACATAATTTTACAAAGTCGTGTACCAGGTTCCGGACCGGAATTATTCGAATTTCCTGTTCTGAGGACCCATTTTCACACGTATTCTTCCACACATATACTATACATGTCTTACACACTTTAAAATATATTCAGAATTTTACTTCGTCTATCAAGTAAACATTGATGGGGAGACAATTTAAGATAAACCTTATGTGCATTTCCCACCTGAATTATTAAAAAAATCAAGTTAAGAAATAATAGGAACTATCCTACAGGTGTGATCGTCTGGTCAATACCGTCCATCTACAGGGATATATCGCGCTTCCCAGTTGCTTGATGTACTATGGGCTATACATACATACACGTAACCAATAGTACGTACATCAAACAATCGAGAAGCGCGATGAATCCCTGTGCGCCCATCTAATTTACGTTCGCATGATGTGCACACCAAAATACACACATGCATATTATGAGGGGGTTGACAGGGTCAAAGGGAGGGGGAGAAATGGGGGTGGGAGGAAGGAGGAAGGGGGCGGGAGGAGGGAGAGAGGGGGCGGGATAGGGGGAGAAAGAGATATGATTGGGAGGGTAACAGTAACCAAAAAAAATTAGAAAATTACTTTAAATATAAATAATCTTGCTCTTATGCGTTCATGTACATAATCTCAATTTGAAAAATTACCACGAAATTCATCTCTATATACCTTAAAAATTTTTCGGCTCGCTCCGCTCGCCACAATTTTCAATTCATTTTTCAAATATTTCAGGCTCGTTTCTTTCACATTCGTTTTTATCTAAAACAGGTCTATTTTGTTCAAGGTTTTTGAAAAAAATTCTTGCCCTGACAACGAAAAAACAAGCCCCCCCCCGATATTTAAAATGGACCGTGTCTATCAGCAACAGTTAAGTTAAGTAATGTACACTAATTAAAACCATATTTAGAAGTTTTCTATTTACTCGTATATACAATGTGATAAGTATGTCAGTTTAGTGCATTGTCATACATGTATTTCCTTAAGCACGGGGACTTTTGATTGAAAAGGGAGGAGGGAGGAAGGGGGAGGGAGGAGGGAGAATGGGGGCGGGAGAAGGGAGGTAGGGGGGGAGGGGGGAGAGTTGTACCCCCCTGTCCGCCCCCCCCCCCCCTTTATAACAGAAAGAAAGAAAATCAATTTCATAGATGATCGATGAGATTGTACAAAAGAGTCCATTACATGTATTTTATGAGGAGTCTGAATTTTCATAAAAAAAAATTATCAAAAAAAGTACATGTATATGTAATTACTTGTCCCTATGCAGGAGAGAATCCAGAACCTGAACGGGGGCTCAAACTCTTTTCGAGGGATGCTTTGCGAGGCCCGAACGGTCCTTCAGTGATTGGGGTGCCTCCCCCGTGAAAATTAATAAAATGAAAAAAAAAATGAAGTAAATTAGTGGCTTCTGGGGCATATTTGAAATGGATCTAGAAGTTATCATTTTCTCTTCTATATGTCAATGTTAATGCAACTTTAAATTTCTCTTAGGAAATGGACGGATTGATCAAGAATTAAATTTGACCAAGGGTTCAGCCAATATTCGGGGAGATCCAGCTTATGATTTTGAACAAAAAAAAAAAAAAAAAAAAAATAATAATAATAATAAAATAAATAAAAACCCCGGAAACTCCGCAATTTCCAAGAGCTGGATGATTTGCTATTCAAAATTTTGTTTTGTCGCCGGGGTTCCCCCGCCCCTAAACTCCCTACCAGGGGACACCACGCTGGGGACCAACACTAGTCGAAACAGGTCTATTAAGTGGCGGATTCAGGGGGGGGGGGTTGCGGAGGAGGCGCCCGCCCCCGGCACTGACCCAAAATTTTCCAGAACAGGTATATTTTTGCCCATTTTCAGTCAAAATCGGCAAAATTTGCCCGATGACCTCCGGTAAAGGGGGCGCTAGATCCGCCATTGAAATTTTCTTAAGATATTTTTTTACGGATTTGCCCAGCTTGGACTTCATGAATTTTATACGGCATGTATCTATATACATTTGTGTACTTTGTGGCGGATTCTGCCCGGGGGGAGGCAGAATTAAGCTCAACTGAGGTGCCAGCAAATTTGCTTTTTCATTCACGGGGATTCCCCTGCCTCATCTGTCTCTCGTATCCCCCTCGGACCTTCCTGTCTAGCATGTCATCCCAAACGCAGTTGCGGATTTAGGGGTGCGGAAAGGATGTCCCCCCCGAGGGGGGGGGGCGGCCTGACCCAAATATTTTCAAACAACCCTATATTTTGGTCCATTTTCATTAAAAAATCGGCAAAATTCCCCCCCCCGGCAAAGGGGGCGCTGGATCCGCCATTGCAACAGTTCAGTTTCTTGATCAGCACCCATATCTCGCTGTGAAAATACCATGCAAACTACTCTTTAAGGCGAACATTTTTATCATGAACAAGAAACAACTCAAAACAAGTGAATCTATATTTAGTCCAGGGAACCCCCGACCATTCCCCACCATGTCTAAAGACAGAAATATCGAAGAAACGATGTAAACAGGGTAAATTGTGTACTCACAATCATATTTACAGGGATTTTATAGAATTAATGATATGATTGGTGGGTGATGCCTTCGTTTCAGTATGGGTAATGTTTGAGATGTAACTCGAATTGCCTCTGACTACCAAAGCCATACATGCCTTGCGTTAAAAGCTTAACAAACATGTTTTTCTAAATTCACTTTCAGTCTAATTGTAAGCAACCAACTTTAGTACTTTGCATATTTACCAAAGATAAAGCGATTATTGTATCTTGGAGGTGGGGGAGGGGCTACATGTACATGTAAGTGCAAATACACTATTTTTCAAATTGGGAGAGGGGCTACATGTAAGTGCAAATACAATTATTTTTCAATTTTGAGTGATTATTGAAGCCTTCCGTATATGTTACATCACTTGTACATGTACATCAGGCAAAATTTGAGAATAAATAGCCATTTTCATATTACAGCTAGACTTACATTTTAGACACTCCAAAACCCAATATCACACTATTTGACGTATTGCTTACTGTGATGTTGAAACGTATCTATAAAATTTTTGACATTATTTTACTTTATTACATCATAGATATGTTTCGACATCATAGTAAGAAATAACGTCAAACATTGTGATGTCGGGTCATGAAATGTAAAATTCAAGTCTACCACGTTAATGTGAATATCGTCTGTTTATTGTCAGATTTTGACACCATGTACAAGTGACTTTACATGCGCGGAAGACTTCAAAAATCACTAAAAATTGAAAAATCCTAAGATTCTCCTATTTTTCTAAAATATATATGTAATATGTTCTATATTTTAACACACAATATACCTATATTCCTATATTTTGAGTAGGGGAAGTTGCTATGACCCATGATATAAATACCTGATAGATCTCAAAACATTCAAGAAATGATGATATGATCTAAATAAATTGTTGTCGCTGAACTTTTAATAAAATATTGGGCAAAGTACAGAAATGCTTTTATATCTGTATTTTAAATTCAGGATCGTGATATGAATCGTATCATGTGTAAATATTATAATACATATCATATCGTGTGCTAGGGATAACATTGCAGCCCAATCATGGTTGGAAATCAAATGGACTTACTTAAAGGTTCATTCATTCATTCATTCATTCATTCTTTATTTGTAGTTGTATTTTTTTTTGTAAGTGTACTGCAAGATTTTACTTCTTTATAAAAATCCTGCAGGAGTTTTTTTTTTCTCAAAAAATTCCTGCAGGAAATTTTCTAAATAAATTTCCTGCTGGAATTTTTAACAAAGCATAATTTCCTGCAGGAAAAAATGTTCATATAATATTTCCCGCAGGAATATTTTAAGTTCAAATTTTTCCTGCAGGAATTTTTTTTCTCCCGCAGGATTTTACTTCGAAAAAATTTTCCCGCAGGAATATTATTTTTCCTGCAGGAAATATTTTTTCCTGCAGGATTATTTCAAGCAATTTTTTCCTGCAGGATTTCGAAAATTCCCACAGGAATTCATCAATTTCCCGCAGGATTTTGATAATTCCCGCAGGATTTTGAAAATTCCCGCAGGATTTTGTGATTTCCCGCAGGTTTTTTTTGTAATTAAGGTGAATATCTCAGGTACCAGGTGCGCCACAGGTAAATGAGATGTGGATTCCGACTAACTCAGGTATCCTCTACGCGATGACACTATTAGTTTTGCTGTACGTCCAGCCCCGGGCGGGCGCAAAAATGAACTAGCACGCAAGTTCATAATTATTTTGCCCACTGTTAATTCTATTTCCATCAAAATTGCAAATGTTAAACTATATCATTGTACTTTTTCTATCGTGATCGCATCTTTGCCAAAGTATGATCACCATGGCATCGTCATGCTAATATCATATAGACGCAATTTCAGTATCGCCACAGAACATCATCGTATCGTCAATTGAATTATTGAAATCTTAAAATCGTAACATCCCAAAAGGGCTTTCAGACGCCTGTCTATAACGAAATGATACAATTGCTCAAACATAATGATAAGATATACATACTTCGACTGTGATTAAACGATATCTATAGTACGATTTTGATATGGCGATCACTCAATGTTTTGATGGTGATCATAAGAAAGCCAAGGCATGATTAACCGATTATTAATTAATTGTGATTCTAAGACAAAATATCCTGATGGAATGAAAGAGTAATGTAAAATAACTTTCTCGTTTCAACGTTAAAATAACACTTAACCATGAAATGATGACTAGATGTTACAGGCAGTCTTCTCCCCTCGAACGAATTTGCCTACATTTTTATAACAAAATCAGACGACACTTGAATTTCTTGGGATTGAATTAATTGTTTGAACTACTCTTTATTTTGTTTTTCATATCTTCTGTCTTAGGAAAAAGTGTTTTGCACTACTAGGGTAATCGTTTTACCTTCCTTGTATGGTAGCCATCGTTACATCGGGTCCTCGCTATCGCATCATCAAGCCTTCGCCATCATATACTTGGAATTTTACTATCGTCATTATATCGAATTTAAACATCGCGTCATCACCAAAACATATTGACACTTCATTGCCACCGTCACATCGCAAACTTATCATCGACTCATCGTCATCGCAATAGTTTAATCGCAATCGTAACATTGCCATCATTACATCGTAATCATTAAATCGTACAATCTACAATCAAATAATTGGTATCGCATAATCGCATCGTATCATCGTGTCATCGATATCCAATAATCCCAATCAAAAAAGCGTACTTCTGTCGTTATCGCTATTGTATCGTTGAATTATCGCCATTGTAATTTTATTCTATCTGTATCGAATTATCGCACACGCAAAATCGTTATTTTTCTATTGCATTCGTTACATCGCCATTTTTACATCGTACCATTGTCAATCGAATTATTCTATGGCTTGTATTATCTTACCACCTTAATCTTATCCTCGCAATCACAAAATCGTACATTGAACTACCGTGATCAACGCTATTGTATTGTTGCATTATCGTCATCATAATGTTTTTTCTATTTCCATCGACATATCGCAATCGCAATTGTTAAATTACATCATTGTACTTCTTCTAACGTGTTCGCATCTTGGCTCAAGTATGATCATCATGGTATCGCCATGCTAATATCATTTAGACGCAATTTCAATATCGCCACAGAACTTCATCGTATCGTCAATTGAATTATTGAAATCTTAAATTCGTTGTATCGCCAGCGTATAATCCCAAAAGGTACGGAAACGTTTTAGTGTCTCGTGTTGTTTTGTTGTAAGTAGGTTTTGCGACAAAAGGTAAATCGAATTGTCGAGGTAAAGGAAGCATGATGACGTATTAAAATCGAAAAGTCGTTGTAAACTTGTCTTCAACGAGGTCTTTTGGACGAAATGTCATTTTAAAAACATGAAGTTAATTTCATTTAAGTCAAGAAAATTTAATGCAATTTGTCACATGTCAACTTTGAAATAAATCGTTGTCTTAAAAGTCGTTATGGTAAGAACATTTAGATCTATCGACATAATTGAAGTTGATTTGTTGGAACTAACGTAGGTCCTTCGAGATGATTATATCGATTTGTTGCTGGAAAACTAACAAGTCGAATTTTCTAAAGTCAAATTAATTTTATGCGATTTCTCTTTTGTAGATTTCAGTCCGACATCGAGTTATTAAACTCACATAATTACCAAAATCTCGAAATGACAATTTTGCGGAAGCAACATAATGCTATGAAGTAGCACTTGTTGATATCTTTTTGTGCGACTTGTTATGCTAGAAATTAACTTCGCGAGTTTCAAAAGATGCAGTAATTTAAATATAACATGAGGCCCAAGTGGAACTATATTGCTCATCTCATAACTTGTCTGCCTTTTCGTTTGCATTAGCAAAGTGATTTTAAGTAACTCTTTTGGGAGACTAGGAATAAAATGTACTTTTATAATTATGATTTCTAAACTATGATCTCTGAGATCTAAATTGAGATGTTTTACATTTCTAAACTTACATCCCAGATTATATGAATTAGGACTTGAATTACTAAAGTGAAAATTCAGATTACTTAACTGTGATCTCAGATTACTAAACTAAGATCCAATATCACTTAAATAATATTTCCGATTACTTAATTGAAGCTCTCATAACTGAGATCTCCCATAACTAAACTGAAGATTACTTAACTGGGGTCGCAGATTGCTAAACTATGCTCTCGGATTAATAGTAAGGGATCTACAAGCACATGTACTAAACTGAGAACTCAGATGAGAGTACCCATCCTGGCTCTTCCCTAGTCTGGGTGCGGCTCATCCGATACATACTCCACTCATCAACTCACTCTAGGTTCATCCGATCGAGTATCAAACCGACCTTTTATCCTCCTTTCCTGGATCAACCTAATCATGGATCAATCCCATCGTAAATCAACTTAATCTGGGATCCAGTATATCTAGTAACCATCAAAATTCGGGTCTATCCTATCCTTGGTTAACCCTTGGCCATGAATCAACCCGGATTCACACTCGCTGTGAAAAAAATCTCGTTTAGGACTCAGATCCGAAGTTCAGAAAATACTAGTGAAGTAGGAATTGTTGAATTCATTCCAATGTGATGTGGATATAAATAATGGATTTGGATCCATGTTTTGACACTGGTTAGCGATTCTTAGGCGGGGGAATTCCATGGTCAGTGGGATTGACTTGGAATGAAAACGGAGTGGGTAAGATGCAAGATTCTATAACCAAGGACAGACCAGATTCTGGGTTGATTGGATTCAAGGTTATTGGATATTAACGATACAAACTGAGTGGACAAAGACTCCCACATAGGATGCATCCTAGGTGGGTAGATCTAGGGTGGGTTTGATCAAAGTGAGAAGATACCTAATGGAATTGACTCTTGACAGTTAGAATCCAAGATGTTATGGATCAACAAAAAAAAAACATGATCCTATAAGGGAATAGAAATATAAAGGTTTGATTTTTGAAAGGTGGATAACGATTGGATGAATGTGGGCTGGAATGGGCTAGAAGTGAAATCAATCCATCCTCGATCCACCAACCATTGATAACGCCACCACTGAAACTCAAATCTACATGTATAAGTACTTAACGTAGTCATATTCCTTTTTTCCCTTAACGAAGGTCAATGGAGTAGGTCAATAATGAGGCGGGTTCGTATTGGAATTTTGAACTGGATTAGAACCTAGAATATATTAATTGCTTGATCCCAAGTTGAACTGATTAAGTATAAGTTGGATTAAGAGCAGATACACTCAGAAAGAGACGTAAAGAGGACAAGGAACACCAACTCACACCAAAGAAACATGGAACACATTAGACAGCACATAAACCAACGAGACCAATGGGCAACCGGTGCCGATTTAGGACGGCCATCTGCCACGCAAGTAGCAGACGCTGTGGTTATCTGGATAGCGTGCACATAAACGTTCATCTTTCCGTTTACCCTGAGGTCTCAAAGTAAGCACAAGTGTGGTGTAATATAACATCATTGTACCGTGGAGGTTATTTTACAACACAATTGTAAGTTCTTCGAGACCTCTGTGTAATCATAAAAGTGGGAATGTTGTGCGCATGTGACCATACATACAGACAGACATCATGGCGTAGAGGTCCAAGCAACACATGAATATGTAAATAGAGGTATACGAAATACAGTCCGTGCTGTGCCAGCTGCAGCGAGCTCATGCATATGATCACTCGAGGAGTCCGATTGAAATTCAGAGAGTACAGGTGGTGAGGGCCCTGTCTTCTTTAGTGCAATTCTTAAAAATGTGCTGGTACAAGGTTGTAGATTAGTTCAATACCTAGCCAAGTGTCCCTCGGGCGACAGAAGGATCATATCAACGGTGTAAAAGGCGTTTGATTATTCTAAGAAAATTTCGATGGTAATTCTGTCTACCTTTGTTCTTATTTTGTTAATTATTTCACCATAAAATGCAGGTTACAAAATACTGGAACAAATATACTCTGTTGCTTGTTGGGTCCGAATTGCAAAAGAATGTTAAACGTCTTCAAATTCAATAGCATCATTTAAGACCTGATAAATTTACAGCATGGACTAGACATGCACGTTTCGGGTACTAAACCCTCGTCAGTGACCCTCAGTCTAAACAATGTAATATGGCCAAAAAGTATGAAAATTATTATGTTCAAAAATGTACATAAAGACGAAACAGAATGTGTGGAATATGATGCTACAGGACCCACGTTTTAGACATTTCAAGAAACTTTGTAACAGAAAATTAAAATAGTTGACAACATTTTTTGTAAAATATCCAGGAAGTCATTACTAGCTTGTGAAAGCGAAAACCTTGACCTTAAAGTTTCTTGGTAATATGTTTACTAAATATCTGAGATGAAAATCCAAAACATCGGTACATGCTCTAGCATACCGAGTGAGCTACGAAATATAGATACCGTATGACCGTAATCTAGGAACATCAACGTCAAGCCAGGGAAAATGTACTATGTTGAATCCAAAATCACCTCTTTTGTCATACCCACTTGTATGAATCTCTCCATTAGCACTTTCGCTATTCAGGTCCAAAAGTGGTGTTTCTGTATTTGTAACGTTTCCTTGTTTAGAGTCAATTCTTGCGGATAAAAAGCATTTTTATACTTTTCAAAAACAGGATTGTCGCTAGTAAGAATATCATCCAGGTACCTAGAAATACCGAATGAAACATTTCACATCATCATGTTTTCTTTTGCTTTTGAAAATGTTGGTTAAATTCTTTTTCGTACGTTTATAAAGATAAGTCTACAACAAGAGGCAAACAATTCAGCTTGCATGTAGAGATTCTCACCAAATATTCTAGAAATGTTGTCCAAGAAGAAGGACAAGGGAATACACAGGTCACTACTTGTCCATGGTTTGCTAGTTTAAGTGATTTGTTTTTGCAGCGGGAAAGAAACCCTTTGATTCAGATGTACGATGTACAAGCAGGAGATGCTTACTCTCCCTGGGCACCTGGTCTCACTCCCATATCGGGAGTTCGCTTCTTTTCATCTGGTTGAGGTTTTTGTTTGTTTGCTTTGGTTCCTGTTTTATCCTGATTTTGTATACCTTTGGTTTCTGATTTTCTGAATTATCGATTTTGTACTGTATACAGGGATATGGTCATTATCCATATTTGTCATATAAGATTTCCCCTCTCGATCAAAACACCATTTTGATACTCTCATCTGAGATTTCAGTACATGAGTTAAAGAAGATCCTGACGATTATCTCAACAGCACTCACAATAGAGCACAAAATTGAGCCTGGACGGACCCCTAGCAATCAAGAGGTGGGACCAGGTGCCCGGGAGAAGTAAGCATCCAATGATGGCTAGCCGCACCTGCCACAATGTATATTCTTATTGTAGATCCCTTACTATTTACGAGGGCTGATTGAAATGTTGAGTCTCGTATTGATCGATTTGAATTTTCAGACATTTTATATTATTTTACAACATAATCCCCTTCAGTATCTTTACACTTTTGCCACCACTTTGCCTCAATACCACTTTTAAAGAACTATCTTGACTGGTCAGAAAGCCATTCATTACAAGTATGACGTCATCATCAGACTGATAGTTTTTGCCTGAAATAGCTGCTTCAGTTTTTGGAATAGATAAAAGTCTGATGGACCAAGATCAGGAGAATAAGGCGGATACTCAATAAACTTAAAGTCACAACCATGAATGGCAGCCATGACAGTGACACACTTGAAAACAGGAGCATTGTCCTGATGGAACAACACACCTTTAACTAGTGAGCTTTCCGCGGCGCTTAAGTTTAATATTTCCCCGTAACTATACGTGTCATACGTGTCAGAAGTGAAGCATAGTATGTGCCATTGATTGTTTGTCTTCTTTTGGAGATAATCCTTCAGCTGAATACCTCCTTCATTCCAGAAAACCGAGGTTCAATACATATCAATCAGCCCTCATAATCCGAGAGCTCAGTTTAATAAATTGACAACATAGTTTGTAATTGTAAGTTATCTTCAGATTCATATTCTTTATTCACTTTGCGTCATCATTTTAGTAATGTGAGATCACAGTTAAGTAATCTGAGATCCCAGTTAAGTAATCGTGAATTTTGTTACGGGAGATCTCGGTTATGTGAGCTTCAATTTAGAACGCGGCTACGTTAAGGTGCTCCACGCTGACGTCGCGCAGTGCCTGGCATTCAACCCTCAATTACAGCTTAAACGTTCTTCCCTTAGTTCAAAGCTGTATTTCTTTTTATATTTGGTAAGTGTCTGGTAGCTAAGAAAAGAAATTCACCAGGGGGATTCCCCTGTGTCACGTGACAGCCCTCAATATAACTATAAAGTATTGTCCCGGTTTTAAATTGAATTTTGCAAGCGGTAAATTAGGAAAAAATAACATAAATGTTATATCATTTTCTTCAGTAAATCCTGTAGATTTAGAAATGTACTAGTCTAGTTGCCAAATGGCTATTTTGGGGTGAACCCAACAAAATGTTACGCACAAAATGTTTTTGCATGAAAGTGATGTTAATACCCTCTACTTTGATAATCCGGCTGATGCCACTCTGGCATCCTTGGGCATTTCGAATTTTTTGGGAAAAAAGGTAATCTTTCAACGAAAACAGTTGAAAATTGGAAAAACGCAATAACTTTGTCCATGTTGTAGCTAGAACAACAAATGTGGTATCAAAAGAAAAGCAAAGCCATTGCCTTTAAGTCCCAAGCTCAGTTTATCAATTTACTCTTCCATAAAATGGGGGAAAGTATGGATTTTCGATGAAAAACCGTTGAAAATTGGGAATATGTCATATCTTTTTTCATACCGTAGATGAAATAACAATTTTGGTACCAAACGCACAATAAATGTATTGCCTTTCATTTTAAATATCAGATTAGCAATTTGCAAGTACGAAAATGGGGGAAAACATGAATTTTCAATGAAAAATCGCTGAAAATTGGGATATTGCAATGTTTTTCCGTGCTGTAGTTAGAACAACAGCAAGAAAAATGATTTCATTGCTTTAAATTCAGAATTACACTCAAGCAAATTGAATCTTCTTGTTTTGTTTTGTTTTTGCTGAAAACAGGTTTTAAACTGTAAAAAATCGATTTAAAGAAATTCTAAAACAACAATATTTTCGTATCAAAATGATTGCAAATTGATAGTTTTAGATTTGAACTCTCTTATTACCCTTTATTCTACTCTAGATATATCATTCCAAATAGTATAAATGTCCTAGCATCATCTTACAATATCACGCATCATTTCACGAAAAGAATGTTCCATTTTAATTGCATAATTCATACATTGCTTATTTGATGTTTGATGTCGTGTTTGCTGTTCCCTGCCCGTTTGGTTTCTCTTTCTGTGTTTGTCTTCTCTGTATTTTTACTTGAGATGTTTTGATGTGTTGATATTGGTGCTGCAACCCAGTTTTGTTGGATATCACCTCCTTTCTTATTGCCTTGTTTTTCATCAACATGCAATTGTAATTCTTGTGTGCAACTACTTCTAACAACAAAGAACCCCTCTTACATGGTTGATCAAAATGCCTCCTTTGCATCGTACTCTGACAATTTTCTACTCCAAAACATTTACAGAATTAAAGAAAATTGAGCACAGAATTTGTCACATCTGTTTGTTACACAGCTCAGATTTCATGTGCGACTACAACAAATCAACAGGATAACAGATAGAGGTTCAGACGCAATTGGCAAAATATTATCACAATAGGTCTCAACATTTATCTTAAATTTAGTTCTTTCAGCAGATCCAGGTTTGATTGAACTGCATCTTAAGAATGTTTCCTTATGCATGGCTAAAAATATTTCGTTTTTCTTGACATTTTACTCTGTGAGTAGGTTGTTTTACACCATAATTGTGCGTTCTTCGAGACCTCTGGGAAATCGGAATAGTGGGAGGGTTGTGCGCACGTAATCCAGGATAACCACACCGTCTGCTATTTACGTGGCAGATGGCCGTCCTTAGTCGGCACCCGTTGTCCATTGGTCTCGTTGGTCTTTTATGTGTCATGTTTCTATGATCTTGTCCCTTTTGCGTCTCTTGCGTCTTTTGCGTCTCTTTCTTTGGGTGTCTGTTCTATGTTTTTTTGCATGGGTGTTTTGGGATTTTGCTGTGGGTGCTGCAACCTAGTGTTGTTGGAGATCCCCTCCTTTCTCTTATAGCCCATTTCATTCAATCGTACACTGAACCTGACATCAGATATACTGTCTAGATTCTTTTCAATATCTGAATGAACTTCTCTCAAATTTGACACGGAACACCACTTCAAAAGATTTCCCACAGAACAACCTTTGTCTCTCCTATGTCATCATATGTTGATGGTATCCATCATCATGATCTGTTCGCAATACCTACATCTTTAGAATAATGTGTAGAATGCGAGTTCTTAATCATTCGGATTGCTTTCTCGGTCAAATGATTGCAAGTACATGTAAGATCAATCAGTTGCACTTCATTTCATGAGATGTAGCTCTCTTGACTGAATCTTTTATGTCATTGTGATCGTAAGTAGGAGTCAATTGAATACCATTTAAATTTGCTCTCTGCAAAGTAATAGCAATTTCAAGTTCAGAAAATAGGGCCAGGGGAGCTGCTGGAGAGGATTTTGGCTGTGCCATGAAGTCACTTTAATTGAAAGCATCACTGACGAGGATTTTTCTATCCAAAACACGTGTCTGGTGCAGTAAAATTGGTTTAAAACTTTCTTCAAGAAGGTAGATAGCTGGAACACTTATCATTGAACATCTGAAGTGTTTAGTTATTTTTAGAATTATATGACCAGAAACAATCAAGGTATTAATTCTGCCATTTAATGGTCAGTTGATACACAAGAGCCCTGCATACATCAATCGATCATCAGCTCCTAGGCATTCTTGTCGAATAGATAACCTGGAGCTTATTTCAAAAACATATTTCGAAGTTGCAAAACTGAAGTAATCTTTTTACATTGAACAATGTCACCACTAAGCAGGTCTTCAAGTTGTTTTCAATCATTGAAGTGGATCTTAAATCAACTTCAATGATTGAAAACAACTTCACAACCCTGGCAGAAATCATCTATGTTAAACATCTTCAAATTCATTATAATTATTTAAAAGCAGATTAATTAACAGCGAGGACTAGACATGCACGTTTCGGATATTTAACCCTCGTCATTGATCCTCAATCCAAACAATGAAATATGGTCAAAATGTGTGATAATCATGTCCAAAATATAAGACGTAGCAAGATGACTAGGATATGATGCTACAGGACCCAGGTTTCATAAATTTGTGACAATTTTGTAAACAGAAATTTTCGAATGCGTTTGAGACAAAGGAGGGGATCTCAAACAACAGCAGGTTGAAGCACCCTTAGCAAAACCCCCAATGCAAAAATACAAAGCAGACAAGCACAGAAAGAGACGCATAAGGGACAAGGAACGTCAACGCACAACACAGAAACATCAAACACAAAGGACTACACATAAACCAACGAGCAACCGGTGCCGACTTCGGACAGCCATCTGCCACGGAAATAGCAGAAGGTGTGGTTATCCTGGATTACGATTTGAAGAAACGACCAACCAAAAGTGATCAAACTTGGCTACATGTGCCCTCGGGGACTCCTGGTCCACCAGCAGTGACGCTCACCAAGTGGTACAAATGTTAAACGTCTTCAAATTCATCAGCATCATTTAAAAGCAGCTTAATTAACAGCGTGGACAAGACATGCACGTTATGTATCATAGACAGTAGCCGCTTCCTTTTGAACAATGTGTCTAATTTCATCCTTATCTTTCAAAAGCTTGCTCCCTGTACTAGTAAATTGTTTTTCGTAAAACTGTTGACTTGAATACACATATCTTTGTTCTAGATTTTCTCTAAACGTTTTGCATTTTTCATAGTCCCAACTTTGTATGGAAAAAACCTTCAAAAATAAAAGTTTTCTCCCTTATTGTTCTTCTCCCATTTTATTTATGAGCAAGTTGCTTAATATGTATTCAGAATAAAAGACAATAACAAAAACCTTTATTTTGGTACCATAATTGCAGAACCTCATACTACAGTTTGAAAAAGTCATTGCATTTTGCAAATTTTCAGCGATTTTTCATCAAAGAGTAGTTGTTTTTCCCCATTTTTCGTACCAGCAAATTGCAAATCTGACTTCTGTATCAATTAAAATGAAAGGCAATAAATTTATTGTGCGTTTGGTACCAAAATTATCTATTTAGCTACAGAATAAAAAAAGATATGATGTTTTCCCAATTTTCAACGATTTTTCATCGAAAATCCCTAGTTTTCCCCATTTTATGGACAAGTAAATTGGTAAATTGAGCTTGAGACTTAAAGACAATAAAATTGTCGTTCTTTTGGTACCAATTTTGTTGATCTAGCTGCAGCATGGAAAAAGTAATTGAATTTTTCCTATCTTCAACGGTTTTTCTTCAAAAAATTCCATTTTACCCCAAAATTTCGAAATGCCCAATGATGCCAGAGTGGCATCAGCCGGATTATCAAATAAGAGGGTATTGACAACACTTTCATGCAAAAACATTTTGTGCGTAAAAAAATACAACAATCCAATATGACTATCGATTGAGGATTCCATTTACAAGCAAAGAAGACGAATCATATTTTCTAATTTGATCCCCACTCTCTCTTTAACCTTTCATGTTCAATGTTAGGTGTGTCCTAAGAATTTGAAAGAAAATTCACTTCTTTTTTAGTATATAAAAACATGATACATCCTAAACGGGAATGTTTTGATGTTTTATTTTTCATAATTGTTAATATCATATTTCACGATGGAAGTTCCTAATTTTTCCGTCGTATACTGGTGTCGGAACAGTTTCCGGACGATTTTGAAGGTTTTTCGGGGATAACTCCTCCGTCCATTTATGGAAAAAATTCAAATTTCTCTCAAATAATGCTATGCCCTTCCCACAGATACTCATGTTGAAAGAAAATATTAAATCTCTCAAGAAATATGGTTTCTAGACCGATTTTATGACCCTATATTTTGGCCATTTTTCGCAAATCACTGGAACAGTTTCCGGACACCTGGTTTTAAATATGTCAATCTCAATCAATTTCAGCCCAAACTGGATGAGTTTTTGATATTTTTTCTTCAATCTTTTCTACAAATGATTGTGTAAAAATAATTTTGAAAATAGAACCAAAACTTCTCAAATCACATAGATTAAAATAGTATGTTTCTCGGCGACTCCCCCCAGAGCGCGATATAAAACGGGGCAGAAAGAGGTAAAAAGGAGATGTGATAAAAGCATCTTAGATGCAAAATTTTGTTTATATGATTCGTGATTTGAATTCTGCATTTAAAAATCTACAAAATTGTCACAAAATTTTGAAAATAATTTCTTTCAAAGTACTTGAAAAGGGCGACTGTCCGGAAAATGTTACTGTCCGGAAACTGTTCCGACACCAGTACAGATTTTATTTTGTGAAGCAGGGCAAAATAAGCCTACTTGAAGTTAGTTTTACGTTTCAATGATTCAACTTAATATCTCAGTACATACAAATGCATTTTTTTTTCCATTAGATCATGCATGTACATAACACGACAGCTCAATACATATAGATATAATTCATTGATTCAGACAGTGATCAGACTTTATACCAATCATGACTCTGACGCAGTCCCAAGGTACATGTAAACAGAGTAACATCGTTAATACATACTCAGTAGACGGGGCTCCCATGAGTGAAGAAATCAGGCAATCGCTATGTGCTATTCGCACAAAAAACGAATTTAGCGGAATCACTTTGCAGTGTAATTATACGCCCACCAAAAATGGCGGGGGTATATGGTGATGCTGTAGGAAATCACAAGTAGCTAGAGTTACCGTTCCTAGCCTAATTCCCGCCACAGTACTGACTCGCGTATAAACACCGCAGTAGTAGATCATCGCTTAAGCAAGACAGACGTCTTTCATCTGGGAGCCTCCCGTAACCCCGTACCTGGGGCGGAGTCGGCCCGACTCCAAGGTAGGTAGATACCTTACTACTGACACCTTGTAAAACGTATACCCGTTTTACAACATTTGACGTCGCCGAAAAACGGACTTACGAAGGATGAATACCCACATTCGAGATATTCATTGTGTGGATTTCAACTTTGAAAAAGTCATTGTTTGAGTAAGCACGTTGGATGATTATTTATTTATATGCACAGAGGTCTCTTCTATGAAAAGATTCTTTTTGCAAATACCTTTGTTTAATTTTGATTACTTTGGCACATTCCGATATCTTATTTCATTATAAGTGTGCGAATATTTGCCTGCTCAGGTAATCAGGTGCGCATCAAAGCGTATCATCGCTCATTGTTATTAACGGTGAGATTTGTATTATTGTTTACTTATTCTCTTTGAATTTAGTGAGGGGAAAGGAGTAATCGATATATAGGAACTTGGCAGGCGGGAATAGAAAATCGTAACTCGCCGCAATAGTTCAACGGTTACTAAGACTCAATATATCTCCTTTGCAAATAAATCATTCCATTTCTTTATTATTGAACTGTGTCATTGTTGATTCCTTAGAATTCGTAGTCGAATACGGCTACATAGGTCAGCAATAATTACACCATAAAATGTGTGACTTCAATCAACAATCTCACACAGTTCTAACTCATCCAACGAGCCATGCAATATAAATGAATGCCAGCCATCATTGGCATTTCAGGACCAGCAATCCGGTTATCAAAGTGGTAACCAGCCAGCCATGTCAAGTGAATGAATGCCAGCCACCATTGGCATTTCAGGGTCAACAATTCGGTTATCAAAATGGTAACCTAGGTAACAACGGACAATTGTGTCAGGTTCCAGGAAATCAAGGATATCAAAATGGAAACCCAGGTGTTAACGGCATGAATCAAAGTCAGTTGTGTAGTGATTCTGGTTATCGATGCGGTAACCAAGTGAACCAATTTCAAGGCTACCGAGCTGCAAATCAGACAACCAATCCGTGGCCGATGGGCATGTGCCAACCACCACCCATGCCTTACGTGCCTCACTGCATGCCACCTATGTCATGGCCAACTATGTTACCCATGATGCCATGGTTACCTATGTCATTCGTAGGATTTTACAATCCAATGTTGCCATATTTTGGCATGCCATGTCAAATGCCGCCAATGCCTTATATAAATCAGAGCATTCCTGGAACATGTCCTACGCCACTAGTCAATCAAAATATGACATCATCTGACAATTGCAGTCGATGGCAGAGCACTGTAGGTTGCCAACCAACACAAGGTATTACTATAGGCCAGACAGACAGTCTAACAAATGTCTCTAACCATCAAGGACATGTCGATATAACACAGTTTGAATACCAAAATATCAATGGCGACCTGTGTGAAGAAAAAGATCATCACAATGGTCACATCTTAGAAGAACAACATGATGTTGCAATCTGTAGTAACCGTCAACCGAATAAGCAGCAACCTGTTACAAGTACAGTTGATGAATGCAATGAATTTGACACCGGAGTCAGTAATGGCTCCTTGGGTATCATCAAGGATTCAGATGAAGACAGTCAATTTGACACCGGAGTCAGTAATGGCTCCTTGGGCCTGTACATCAAAGAAACTTGCCAACCAGAGGATGCAGTCAAAGAGGAAGTCTGTTATGGCTTCTCAGGTTCGCTCCCATCTGGTCACATTTCAACATCTGGAAGAAAGTAACCTGCTGCCTTTCAGTGAAGACTACATGTGCTTGTATCGGTATGCTTACCAGAACAAGTCCAATATTACCATCTACATCATTCTGGCAACACATGATTTTTCAAAAGTATGGAGAGGGGGAAGATGGCAGATGGATCTAGAGTACCACCATGGGCCATATGCTGTGAATGATGGTCTTTTCGTCGCCGTCTGCCAATATAAGGTCTTCGATCGTGGAAAACTGGAGATCCTGGTGTACATAATAGATTAATTGGATACAGACTATTGATGATGCAAGTCTGCACATATAAGGAAGATGCCGGATACGGCGTTATAGAGAACCAAAAGTGTTCACTATTGTATACAATTTTATTCAAGCAGATTGATTATACCTATTATATATTTTGTGATAGTAGAGGTTCACGACAACCGTTGAACATAAGATATTTTAACACCCTTTCCAGCTTTTAAGAAATCAGTCTGTTTGAAGGAGATGCTGTCTCGGCATACTCGGTCCTGTAAATATTGTAAATTTACTTTGTACATAACCACGGGAACAGATCCAGGGAAAGAGTCCAAATAAAACGGGGAGGAATGTAGGAAATCACGAGTAGCTAGAGTTACCGTTCCTAGCCTTATTCCCGCCACAGTACTGACTCGCGTATATACACCGCAGTAGTAGACGGTCGCTTGAGTGGAACAGACGTTCTTTCACCTGGGAGCCTCCCGTAACCCCCGTACCTGGGGCGGAGTCGGTCCGACTCCAAGGTATGTAGATACCTTACTACTGACACCTTGTAAAACGTATACCCGTTTTACAACAATGCACATGTCCGTCCGTCCGTCCAACCTGTGTGGACATTTAAAGGAAAATCTTTTTTATATATTCAACTCATTTCCTAGATATTTTTGTGGTGTTTGGAGGAAAAGTCTTCCAGCAAATTGTCGGAATTCCAATGGGGACCAATTGTGCCCCACTCCTTGCCGACATTTTCCTTTACTCGTACGAAGCTGAATTCATTCAATCTTTGGTCTCTGAAGGGAAAAGATACTTAGCTTCTGACTTCAACTTCACTTACAGATACATAGACGATGTGTTGTCCATCAATAATCCAAAATTCGCGGATTTCCTGAGCAGTATCTATCCTTCGGAGCTTGAAGTCAAAGAAACTACAGAGACAAATAATTCAGCATCCTATTTGGACATAATGTTGTCCTACGACACTGATGGTCACATGAACACCTCACTCTATGACAAACGTGACGACTTCAATTTCAGCATTACGAACTTTCCTTTTCTGAGTAGCAACATCCCTTCATCGCCTGCTTATGGCGTGTTCATATCTCAGTTGATACGCTATGCCAGAGCAAATACCAGATATACGGATTTTGTTCTGAGAGCTAGGCGTCTTTCAGATAAGCTTCTCAGTCAGGGATATGTTTGTGACCGACTAACATCGTCACTGAGGAAGTTCTACGGTCGATATGGGGAACTCGTCATACACTATGATGTCCCACTATCCAGAATGGTGGATGATATTCTGTCATAGACCATTTGAACCATCCAACCAAAGATTGTACTCTATATCTTCCAAAATGGAAGTAACCGAATGTGACAGTTCTATCGAATTGAAGCGACGGGTGTTGCATGCAAGCAGGAGATGCTTACTCTTCCTGGGCACCTGGTCTCACTCTCATATCGGGAGTTCGCTTCTTTTCATATGGTGGAGGTTTTTGTTTTTGTTTGCTTTGGTTCCTGTTTTATCCTGATTTTGTATGCCTTCGGTTTCTGATTTTCTGAATTATCGATTTTGTACTGTAGACAGGGATATGGTCATTATCCATATTTGTCAATTTTACATCAAGAAATACAGGTCCAGTCGCTTAATATGGGTAATTTCGCTTAATAACATGCAGAGAGCAGCCCCCCCTATTCAACAACAAAAATCAAACGGTTGCTTTTACTAAGATCCTGGATTCTTCAAATCATAAAGAAGAGAGAAGATCTCCAACAAGACAACGTTGCAGCATCAACAGCAACACAACAAAACACCCGATGCAAAAACACAAAAGACAAGTACAGCACGAGACGTTAAAGAGACACACGACATGTAAACATCAAACACAAAAGACGACACATAAACCGACGAGACCAATGGGCAACCGGTGCCGACTTTGGACGGCCATTTGTCACGCAAGTAGCAAATGGTGTGTTTATCCTGGATTACGTGCGCACAACCCTCTCACTTCTCCAATTACCAAGAGGTCTCGAAGAACGTACAGTTGTGGTGTAAAACAACCTCCTCACTGTAAGATGACCTCACACAAAAAAGACTGCGAAACGTAGAGGCCCCAGAAACAGAGATGATTATGTAAATGGATATAAAAAAGAGGGCATGCGTAATACAGTCCGTGCTCTGCCGGCTGTAACGAGCTCATATATGTCATCACCCGAGGAGACCGACTGACATTCAGAGGACTAAGCACCTCCGATCGAGAGCTTCCAATTTTTACCGTCCGTCGAAAATGCTTTGCATTTTGATTCATTATTTTGTTATTATTGACAAACATCAAGTAATCGCTGCGACGACCGGTTTCTCATGACTAAATACGAAACAAGACGTTTTTATAATGCATTTTTCATGTCTCGAATCCTCCATGCATTTTATATCAAATCAGATGATTTTGATATAATTTTCCTGAACTAGATAATGTATTGGTGTAGCATAGTTTTCAAACAGTTTTATTCAATTTTAATAGCAGTATCGATTTATGTCGCTCAACGTCACGTGACGTTAAGATCTTAGTGTTTATGACGCCATAGCATACAGAGACAGGTTTGAGTATGAAACTTACGTAAAATTTTTTTATGACGTAAGCATTCCTGCTAACTTAGTTCAACTAAAGCATTCCGAATGTGTCTGTTCCTCAGATGCATTCGGATCTCCTCGCCCTTTATTTGTAATGGCATAAAAAGACTCGGATGCCAATGTTGGAAGGTTTTACATAAAATCGATGTAAAAGTAAAAAGGCACTTTTTCAACATTCAAATTTCTCCAACCTGAGTGAGTAATGTTGTGAGTAACATGTTTTTAACTTTTTATCCAGTTTTGGAACTTCTTTTTCATGATAGATTATAACAAAATTAAAAGATTTAAAGATCAACGGGGCACTATTTTAAAATGGCGCCGTCTGACGTCCAAGTCTTTTTTTGAAGAAAAAGGTCGAGGCTAATCCGAATGCTTGCTTCAGATGATGTCTATATCCTTCATAAAATTTATGATCAATGTTTTAAAGATTTTCAAAAGTAGGTCAAAAGGTCAAAAATGAATGGTTTCCTTAGAAAGGTCTTGTCATACGGAATACAGGTATGATATGTCAATGCCCTACGTCCTACAAAGGTATGGGGTGTGACACTAAAAGTATGATAACAGGCAGACAGACACGCAGATGGACAGACATACAACAGAAATGATCACTGAGTGTCGATATGCTTCGCAAACTACAAAACAATTAGTCGCAGTTACTCCTAGGCTTATTCCATGAGAAAATAACCCAGAATCAGGGTCTAAGTAGGTCTACACGTCCGTCCTTATCTGTATTCACTCATACCACTTGGTTTTCCCGCGGTATTATAAAAAATGGCAATATAGCTTCATCAACTTAATCTAAAAGTTGATAAAAGCTGTGTTCATAAATTTAAATAAACTAGACAATGCAACATAGAAAATGCTGAAATGTCAATAAAATATATCATTTATTGATATAAGTAAAACAACTTGAAACTATATATCATAATAAGTTGATACATTGTATATAAAGAAATATAGTTACAACACAACAACAGTATGATACATATACGCTTCCGAAGTTACGCGACAGAAGGATCGAATTTCATAAATAAATATCTTACCATAATTTTAGAAATTCTATCTTTTGATAAATATTCTCTTTGATAAATATATCAATATAAATAATAAATAGATCAATGTAATTAAACATTATACAAACTATGGACCAACTTAAGATTACAAATGTTTTCTATACTTTCAAGATTATATCAAATAATATGTGTCATGGAATAAAATACCACCGTAACTATATTCTTAAATTTGTAATGTTGTCTAGAAATAATTTGCACTATATAAATGTTGATAATTTTCCCCGTGTGCATGGTGTGTGAAAGTGGGTCAGAGTACTCCTGGTAAGTGATTTGATAAACACATGCGATCAGCTTCAAGCTGGCTGAAGGGGATGTGTTACGCAATGCAGCTACCTTTGATTTCTGGGAACAGTTTGGCGCATGTTTCAAATCAAATCTAGGTCTCTTAGAGGAAGGATGTGTGTGAAGGCAATGTAAGTATAGATTTTTATGCATTAAATCATTGTTTCATCGGGAAATATTCTAATGTTTTTGATTAATTCATAGAATTGTTAAAAAAGACCAAGATTATTTTAAAGAACTCATAAATATTGGTTAGAATATATATGAGTCGTGTCAGGCGAAAAGGGACCTTTGTGACAAAATATTCAAAATTTGTTTTTTTTTTCTTTTTTCATATAGTACATACTCTGTAGATTCCAAATTGTGTCGTTTTTCTCTTTTATCAGGTTTAAAATTGCTGAAAAGCTCTCTTATCTACAGTATACCAGTGTAAGAACGTCATTATGACGTCATGACGTTACGATGATTTCATAAATGAGACAACATTGAACATTAAACAAGTTTAATAAAATATCAAAATAATAATGTCGAAGGGTTCCAACTCTCTACCTTCTTGAAGAAAATTCCAAATCAATTTACATGCACCAGACACGTGTTTCGAATATTTAAATCTCATCAGTGATGCTTTGGGCGGCGCAACCATAAATAGTTTCAGTAGCGCCCTCTTTAATCTTTAGAAGTTAGATTTTTACATTTACATTACAGAGAGCGCGCGGCTCCAAATTTCCTGTAGGGTCGATTCAGTAGCATATCCAAATAAAATCTTTGTTCAAAATAGTATTGGAGGGATGGTGCTAAGATGTTAAACTCCTTTAATTTCGATGATATTTATCGGTGAAATGGCTAGTATCCGAAATAGCAAAAAAATATATATTTTATGTCTCATAGATAAAAGGCCAAAACAAAGCTTCTTTCAGGTGACAGAGCTGGAAAGAAGTAATTAATACACTTGATAAACATCAGGCCACGGGGAACGATTTTAACTGTTCCACACTGCAACGTGAAATAAGTGTCTATATTAATAATGTCGAAGGGTTCCGACTCTCTACCTTTTTCATTGAATGATAAACAGAATGAAGTTAAAACTCTCCATATGTAATGGTGTTGTTCCCCAATTATCATGAATACAGCTTAGTCTGAACGTATAGCAGTTACTACTTAAATCACTCTTCTGGATTGGGACACGTGACATCCTTGAATGGATCCCGAATGTATGGCCGGAACATATTGTACAGATATGTCTCCCTCTCCTTTGTGATACCTGCTGGTGGGAGAATGGTGGGCATGGGAGGGTCTGTCAGTGCTGTGGCCTCGGACTTCAGGAGCTTTACCAATTTAGGTACTCCATCACACGTTTCTTTCACTTGAACACTTCCTACAAGAAAATTACATTCTACATAAATATGTAAATTATACGTTCCGGTATGATAATAATTTCTTATTGTATTGAATGAATTTTCCCACAAATAATTCCTCAAAAGAGCATGAAAGAGAAAGAATTTCACAATATGCACAATGTACAGACCTGGGCTCTGAACGTCAAAAGTAAAGTGACGGTATTTCCGAATGCCAGGAAGAGGGTTGAAGTAAGTAGAAAGGTAGGTTTTCCAATCGTACCACTCCCAGTTGTGTTCCCCGTTTCGCGGATTCTCGTAGCCCACAGGGACATTGGATTTCGCACTCTTATCCACCACATTGATCATAGATGAGAGGCTGTCAACATCAGTCCTTCTCTACAGACGCTTGATGTGTCCAAATCCAGCGTCAACCAGACAGCGGCCATGGTACGGAACCTGCATGGACAAGGTGATCTTTTTGTGCAGTCCTATGAGCGTTCGCCATGACAAATATCCGAGGACTTATCTGTTTTTGTTCTCACCTGAAACAAATTTAAATGACGTACGACTAGACAAGCAAAATACTGTGGAATATCACAATTTAGTCAATAATTATTCGTATTCTCACTAATTTTACATGTGTTTTATGTCTTTTGGTTTGAAATATTTTGTATTGAGTTGCTTACGTTCGCCGCTAACTACTTACCGGCGCAGTTATCACAATGTATAATACATTCTTCTTCGCCAAAACCATTTTGTTGCAAACAATGATGTAACATTGATATCACACCATTAGGTCCTTTGATACCCGTCCCATTTTCTCCGATCGTCTGGTCCTCGTCAATGACGTAGTTGAACTGGCGAAAAATTGCTTCCACTGCAATGCCGAACAACTGCAATTTCCTCGGCACCAGAAAATAAAGTGGACCCTCTTGTCTTGCATGGTGGGGTACAGAGACAGCCTGTGAGAAATCCATAGTGTAGTGGACTTTTGTAAGATTTGCACTGCAGGGGGGTATAACACCAGCCGGACGCACGTAATCTGTCATTTCCACCCTTGCATCATCAACGGACTTATTGTATACCTGTAAATAGAAAATTAAAATATTGATTGTATCTGTTCT
This sequence comes from Pinctada imbricata, assembly GCA_033119305.1. NCBI lineage: Eukaryota > Metazoa > Mollusca > Bivalvia > Pterioida > Pteriidae > Pinctada > Pinctada imbricata. Next base: position 62,526,273 of record VSWD01000003.1, read on the forward strand.
TTTCTATCGCACGATCGTATTAACGAAATAGATACTTGTATCAATTAAAATCAATCCATTAGTATTAATATTCAGTTAGAAATTCTTTGAAAGTTCGGCTCTGTTATTCATATTTTTTTAATATTACAGAGCGTTCTGATCTGTAATAAGTGATTTTTCTGGGGGAGGGGAGGGGCTCGCTGGGATAGGGGGAGGGGCTCGCTAGGATGGGCGGGGGGTGTAAGATCCTTTGGTGTTTTCAAATTAACGTAAAATTGTTTCTGAATCGTCTTATAATCTAGTTCTTATAATCTATATAATCTTATAATCTAAATCTAAAATTTATAGTCTAGTTCTTACCTCTTTAAAATTCCAATATCTACTTATTTTCCAATTTTATTTATCTCTAATTATTTTTTAATCATTCACTTTCTTTTTATTAATTCTTATTATTATCTTTTTTATTTTTTCTTTGTTCCTTTTTTTTTTTTATCTATTTTGTCTCTTAATTTATTTAATTTTTCTTGATTTCAGATAAGCTCTTCTACACGTAATTAGCATTTATTATCTGTCGTTACCTCTCGTTCTTTTTGTACAATGGTGAGATGCTCTGAAAATAATCGGACAGCTTCCTGTTTCTGTTCCATACCGACGGCTTTGGAAATGGCATCCCTGTGCTCCTCGCATTTCGGACACATGTCTGACATGGGAGACATGAACTTTATATGCGGACAGCAATCCTTCCATAGTAGCTTAAATGATGTCAAGCCTAAATGTCGGATCCCGGCCTCCTCGCACTATGCCACATACTGTTTGTGTGAGTCCGACTTGCTTCCCGAAGATGGTAGGAATACGACAGGATTCCCTTTACCGCGGACCATTGGCTGTGGTAACCCCACCTCTTCCGTATAATGCATGATGTAATTCAGTACATGTTTCAGCTCATCAAAAGAGAAGGCATTTGCAGGACGTCTGTATTTGTTTTTATGGACTCTTGGGACATTGCCGTTCTCGTTCATATGGGCGACGATGTTTTTCATGTACTTGTTGCTTACACCGTGTAGAAGCTTAAAGGCGCCTTTACAGATTTCATGACCTTGGTGATAGTAGGCATATCTTTTCCTTTTCCTTTCCTTCCCTCTTTGTGTTTTGTCACCATGTCCCACACAATTTAATTTCCCCATGATGTACATGTCTCTCTCGTCCCGTGTTAGCTCATTTGTAGACAAGATTACGTTTTGGATTTCATGGAGTGATAAGTCTTTTAAACAATTGACCTTTTTGCATGTGCATGCCTTCTTTACTTTTTCCTCGAAATCACCTATGTCGAATCTCCCATTACACACTATATCATCACGATCGTCATCTCCTTCATCACTGTTATCATTCTCATCGATTTCCTCACAAAATGTACATCTGAATTCCCGAATGCGTTCGTCAATATCTACGACATTTTCCGTTATATTCTCATCTTCGTCGCCGTTCACATCTTCTACCCTGCACGTTTTCCGCACTGTTTGATGAGGCAGGAACTCCTCGTCAATGTGATCTAATTCCTATTAAAAAATGTATGAATAAAAAAAAATAGCCCATGAAAGAAAAAATTCTAGGTGCTCCCGCCCAGGGTCGAACCCCGGTCGTCCGCATGAAAAGCAAAATGCATAGCCGCTCAGCCACTACAACATCATATTGGGCAAAGAAATTTTTAACTATTATATACAGGTTCTTTTTTTAAGACCGACACACCCAAGCCATGCTATCTGTTTCATAAATTTATCGTGTTACCTTGATAATTTTCATGATATAGTCAAATCTTCATCAAACTCTTCCTTTTTTATTCAATTTCTCTTACGGAAATATTGTAGTTAAAAATTATTTGAAAAATTCACTATGAATATGACGAAGTACGAGTTATAAACCTTTTCCAATCTTAGTTTGACCACTGAAGTATGTTTACTTTTATGCAATGTTACTCATTCTTTCTTTTGGATTTTAAAAGACTACTTTTAATTTCTAAAATAATGCATTTCAGTATCAAAGAGAAAAGATCCAAACGATTACAAAATTAGGTAATATAACAAGTTCTGTCAAACAAAAATACATACTAACCCTTAAATCCATTAAGCTTTATATGTTCTTGAAAATTCTTCAACTTTACATCGTGTGAAATACTAGTAAATTACGTAAGCCACACTCTGAAGGAAGGCGCAGTTACACGTGATAAAAACACCGACGCAGCAAACTTTATGACGTCGTTTGGCAGCGATATTCTGACGTAATACAACAACGTCACGAAGGTCCCTTTTCCCTTGACGCGACTCATATTTGAATTTCGTATCTTGTTTTTATGTGTAAACAGGGCGAACTGAAAAGAAGGAAGAAAGACGAGTCTTTTGATGCGTGGGATTTAACTTAACTGTATTTAATAAATTATAGTGGATGGATTTTTCGAGTGATTTTGTTTTTAAAACTCATTGTTTCATTTATTGAGAACCTCAAACGAGAAATGTGTCTATCGTCGGTCCAATGTTGGTGCAATGAGTAGAATAATACATGTAAACCTATTTTGGATACACAGTGCTACAGCATTAAAATATCAACCACGTTACCCTGAGCCAACAAAAGTTTATAACAGAGGGCCAACGTTGGACCATCGCATCAACCCCTTGTTGGGCCAACATGTTGGCCCAACGAGTGGCCGATGAGCAAAATAACATTGCTGGTGGACCAAGAGTCCCCGAGGGCACATGTAGCCAAGTTCGATCAACTTCGGTTGATCGTCTGTCTCTTCAACGCATTTGAAATTTTCTGTTGCAAAATTGCTTGAAATTTCTAAAAGGTGGGTCCTGTAGCATCATATCCCACTCATTCTGCTACGTCTTTTGGTACATTTTTGGACATAATAATTTTCATACTTTTTGGTCATATTACATTGTTTAGACTTAGGATCACTGACGAGGGTTTAGTACCCGAAACGTGCATGTCTGGTCCATGCTGTAAAGGACCAGAGCCACGAACGGCGATATCGGCCTAAAGTTTTCGTATATTTTCAAACACAGACAATGCTTCTAAATTATCAACAAGAGGAAAGGAGAACATTTTGTCTTTCGAAAACGTGCAAAGTTGTGAGATTCCGGACATGCCTTAAGAAGATATAGAGCCCAAAACCAAGCCAGGATTGGCATTTCCGGTATTTTTGTGAGATATCATGAAATTTTATCAATAATTTCGCATAGGGCCGGACATTCTACCACAAAAATAATTATATTTAGATATTCTTTGATTATACCTGTGATTATTTCGATGAAGATTTTTTTGGTAGAAGGTCCGGTCGTAGTCAAAAATTAAACTTTTATGAGTTCTCTGTTGGCACATTTCTTGACAAATTGTTCATCAAAGATGCTTAATACGTCATGAAAAAGACTTCCCAGACGATGAAAATGAGAAGTTGTATTTCAAGATAGGTAGTAGATAATCTGAAAGCTTTTAAAATTATGTAAAATTTTATAAATTTGGCGGTTGATTACTTTTACACCTATTTCAAGCTATTCCAATTCTTCAGAAAACTGCTCCATAGTAGATAATATTTGTGACGTCATTTATACTAATGACGTCATCAAAATTGACGTTTATGAAATGTCAAGTTGTTCACTCGAGTAGTTACGATACATATTTTCGTTATACTTAAATCTTTTGAACCACTCTATGTCTTCCCTGTATATATCGGCATGTATACACGTGATACTACGAGGAAAAAATATGAGAATAATTTTAAAATCTTTTAAAGAAGTCATATATAATGTATGTGGGATTTTGGGGGTTTCGGTTTATTTGTTTGTTATATATATGTATGTTATTTCCTAAAATGTTCCTAATGTCATATGTAATATGGGCAATTTTGATCAATTACCATATTCATTAGGACTAATTGCCCATATTACATATGACACTAATACGGGAATAAAATATGTAAACAAAAAAAATGCATCGGCTTTCTACAATTATCCTATACGATAGAGAAATTGGAAGATAAGGGGTAGAAAACGTGATTTTCGAAACATAAAAGAAAGATGCAATATGAATGCAGCATAAAGAAGCAAAATAGATCGACGCCCAAGAAGAAATATTTATGCTCTAATTCTTTTAAAGAGGAGGTGGGGATTTTTGAAGACAAAAAAAAAAAAAAAAAAGATGGAAAACTTGAAATCAAATGATTAATTTGAAATAGATAATTGACGAACGATATCAAACTAGCGGATTTTGATTGAGGTTCAGACTATGCTGGATCAATTCTCTGTCCGTTTATTTTGATGTAATATAAAGTCCAGCGCCCAATATAATGGATAACAGGGGATAGGAGACCGTGGTATAATAATTTATTCAAAGATACTATTTCCCTGAAAATAAATTTTATTGAAAACGTAAACTTTATTTCGACGGGTCTGGGTTGAGAAAAAGAAAAGGAGACATAAAAAGTTTTATTTGAAAGTATGCAGTAACGACCATAATGTTGTCGAATTTAATCTCCATATAGCTCTATTATAAAAACACAATACATTGTAGGTGGAGCCAGCGAAATGAATTAGAGCTGCGCACCCCAAATTAAAAATGACGCTTTCAAACGGCTATAGCAGCGAATGTACATGTATGCGTTAGATTCGCCTGAAAATTTGAATTTATACAAATGAGAATGTAAACTTTCATATGAAAATAAATATTTTGCATTTAAAAATTTTGTAAAATTAAATAATTTTCAAGGACACCGTACTGTTATAAAAGCTTTATCATCAAGTTCTGAAAACAAAAATCACGTCATTAAAAATGTTGACCGCAAAAAGGGGAGAGTCTATAACAAGCTCCCCTTCTCGCCCTGGCCTCATCCCTCCCTTTAGATTCGCCAATCATCCGATATTGCAAAAATGTGGAAAAAATTATTCTAAAAAGTACGAGAACGCTGCAATTCATAACATTCGAACATTAATCACCTTTGCTACAGTCCATCGATCCAGAAATTAATAATGTTGTGCATCTATGACATCGTTTTGTCACATTCATGGTACTGTTCTGGCAGATTTGGATCAGTGGTTTTCTTATTCGTGTAACGTACCTAAATTTTCATTCCTCCAAGCGCGAATCATTACGTACATGTATTCGTATTCCATACCTTGATCTCTATCTTGTTCACATTAATACACGCTGTATTATTGTAACGATAGTCGCAGCCATCGTCGCTATCGTCTCTAAAATATCCAACTCGCCGACTATCGGTTCTATCTCTGAGAATCGATTAATCGCAGTAAATAGATCTACACTTCTTTAAAAAATGTTCTCTCTTCACACAAAATGACACTAAAAAATGTATCAGAATGGGAGTCATGGCAACGGATTCTAGTTTAGTTATGGAACGATTATCGCCGACGATCGATTGTCGGTCGTTGAATGGCCAGCGATGAACATTACTAATCGATGTTGAAAATCAAACGCGATTGTCGCCGACATCGCTGATTACCGGATTGTCCGATTTAGTATCTTGGTTTTGATAAATTCGTGTATTTCCCTTTTAAACTATTATTGTTTTCCTTGTACTTCAAAGTACATACTAGTGTATGACATTTTCTGTTGCATGGTATTCAAGATAAAGAAGCTTGAACGAATTGATAGGGTATTCATAGTAGTTGTGATCGAAAGTGCTTTACTCAATAAAACAATTTTATTCAAAGAAATAATGATTTAGTGTTTATTTCAATTCATTGTTGGTTGCAAAATGAAAAAAGAAATGTTTTGAATTTTCCGATAATAATAATAATGGGTTATGCCCATCCGATTATTTCCGCTCATTGATTATGATTTAACTTCCGATTGCCCAACACTTATACTAGTACTAGCACATATATGTGAGAAGAGTCACACGTATTTCTCTTATCAATTATTATATACTAGTATGTCATGATAAGAACGGGAGCATGAAAAGTAATTTAAAATGCGAAATATTCAAAATGCAACCATCGTTTTTTCTCTATGTTCAAAGTCCGCTACCATTGACCCGAATGGGACCCTTCGCTTTTATGTTAGAAATATCCCGTTCCCTAATTCCTGTATCCGCCACAACCTCTGCAAATGGGTATTACACGCTGATTTAAGAAGGAAAATCATGCAATGAATTAAGACTTTATTTTTCTCATTTTTCAACTCGAGTTTTAGCTGTACTTATTTATATTGAGTCATTGACTCATATGCACCGAAGTGTACGGAAGGGGTTTTCAATTTAGCCGATGTATTATCTCCGTCTAGTCCAGCAAGTGACCGCGAAATTGGATTAAAAACTGATACGTGTAATTTGAGCCTACTAGTTTATAGGAACAAATTTGAAGTACTTATAGATGTCAAATTGAGTCACATCAATGTTCATCTTCATACATCGCTGACAGTGGTGTATCTACGGCAAAATTAAGTAGATGCTTTAATTATCTAGATCTGCAGCAGACATAGAACCGTGTTTTGATGTTGTACAGGGGTATTCACTTTTGATTGGAGATGTTCTGACAACTTTATTACGAGAAAATCTTTGAATTTAACGGTATTTCAGAAATTTTCGGAAAAAATGAAGAAGCATACATGGTTTTCCTTTGTCTGATCTGATACAGCCTAACACACGTCTAGGACAATTTGAACGTATCGGATCCATGATTCATGAAGATGGTAAACATGAAGTCTTTCTTTTTTTTCATATAATCATAGATAATGACATCAATTTCTTGTGGATCGATGCAGCTGACATCTTTCGCGATTTAAACGAATACAAAAAGTAAAAGTATTCCATTGAAGACATGCATACTGTAGTTCCAGGACGAACATTTTCAGCCTGTAATTTCGAGCAAAGGCAAAACAAACACGGATTGTACATGATAAATTGTACACATATTGTATTTATAGAAATTTTTAAAATATGCTTTCTTTAAATTAATATTTCACACATTTTCTCAATGTAGAAAAATCTCTTATCATTTCTAATACTTTGTGATTCATGGTACTTGTCCTGACATTATGCGACGTCATGTGTGAAAATGACGTCAAATGACGTCGCAAACAATATACCATACCCTCAATTCACATTAAAATATTTTGCTTCAACAAGGCCGTAAATCACAAAGTTGGCCAGTTCTGAATTGCTGAAATATGGTATTATCAAAATATAAAAGATGAACGTTGTGGCAAATTAGGCCGATTTTGCCGTTCGTGGCTCTGGTCCTTTATCAGGTTTTAAATGATGCTAATGAAAACTTTTAACAATTGGACCAACATTGGCTGCCGACATGGGCCTGACATAAGTCAACAACCATGGGCCAACGTTGGGCCAACACATTCATGCTATCTGGAGACGGACGACAGACGACGGACAACGGACGCTGGACGGTTCGCTATGACAATACGTTTAATCATATGCAATGGAGTTATATCTTTCTATAAAAGAAGAGATATTTCGTTTAAAAACGAACTTACCGAAGCCGAACGCAAACGAACATAAGAGAACGTAAAGGCAGATACAAAAGGGGGCATTTCACGAAGTTTAGGATAAGCGCTCTTAATCTCCAGGTGGAAACAGGTAGACATCAGCGTCCTGTGATCCCCCTTGATCAAAGACTAAAGTGCAATAGCGGAGAGATCGAAGATGAGTTTCATTTGCTTATGAATTGTGAATTATACCGACAACAAAGATATGACATGTTTAATTAAGAGGGTATGAGCGTGAACAAATCAAACGTAAACCGTATCGATGTCGTAAAGAAAACAAAGTCTGAAAACTTATTGAACTAATGGTTGAATATACTTCTAGATTAAAGAGCAATGCATTTCGAATGACGAGCAATATATATCATCGATTACATCTAAAATACGCTTCTATCACGACTTCGTTTTACCCTTGGCACATAGTTTACGACCATCTTCCACCGCAACGTCATAGGTTCCTTCCACTACTTTCCACTCTCAATATGACCTTGCCTTCACCCCTTAGGTCCCATGTATTTTTCAAATTAATTAAAAAGGAAATTACATAAATTCAGATTGAAGATAGGGATAAAGTTAGAATAACTGTTCTAAATTATGGCGCCAAAAATTCAAAGTAATCGCATTTGTTGTTTCGCGACGTCATTAAACTACAATGACGTGACGTCATAATAGGGCCGCCGACAGAAATCCTGTCGAAACTGGGGACCCCTGAATCCAAGGGTACTTTGCGATGAAGCGTCGCGCGGAATGCGATGAAACCCTTGGTGCACCAAGATGAGTTTACGACATCAACGGGAGTTTATTTGACGTCATACTGTATTATGACGTTGCAATATTTTTCCGCGAATTATCATGAAAGCGCTTTGTGCTTGTTCTTTAGAAGTCCTGTAAATTCAGTTTGTCTTATATTATTTCACGCCATGACAACTTTACGGAGAGGAATAATTTGATTGCGATTGAATTGAGTAACAGTTTAATACTTCAAATTTATTCTTGCATAAAAAAGACACAAATAAATTCAAAAGAATAATTATATTTTATAGTTCAAGTTGACGATGCGGCGTTACTGACCACGCAATTTACCTCAAATATTGAAAACAAGTAAAACTAATATATCTTGAAAGTACTTTTCTTTCATTTACAAAACGTATGCGTTATAATGATTTAGTCAGAATTTATATCACGAGGCCTATTGATTAGTAGTTGTAATAAGTGAGCATGACGACCGACTGTCCAATCATCAAAAGGACCAAAGATCACGTACATCATGTACATGTACGTTGTAAAATAGATGGATCCGAAGGACTCCGTAAACACACTTCCCATTGTACGCCCTGTTTAAAAGGGAATTATTCTGTCTCAATTTTACTAATCTATGATATAACGACATTCATTGAAGAGAGCATGTGCAAGAAATCAATGCGGAAGACAGGGTGTGCGTTTACTACCTTTCCTATCATACCGACCCCCCCCCCCCCCCCTCCCCCTTCTTATCCCAGCACTTAGTAAAACTAGTGAAACTAGAAAATAGCCTCAGCTCAATTTAGATAAATTGTTTCAAAGCAAACTTATCAAGAGATTAAGAGATCCTTCGTATCGTTGTTCTACTAAATTTGCTTCATTTTTTTTTCAAATCTGGTACAATATGTAGGAATGTCAAAACTACATGTACATGTATAAATAGATACGTGTAGATGCCGCAAAATCAATTTTGAGAGAAATGATATACAGAAGAAGCATACAGATAGGAATCTAGAACATCAATTTTTTCTCATTCACTGAGATTAACAGCATACAATATCGCCGAGCATTACCTAAAGTGAGCGTCACGATGAGCGCTACGTCACGTTACGTTGTCGGTGCTTAAAAGCGCTAAGTGTTGGGAAAATGAATAAGAAATTGATCAGAATATGACTCAAATTTTAAGTCTGAAGTCCAGATTATAAGAAATCTCTGATAAAATGTATAGATATATAACAACTTTCCATTTTCAATCATAAACAACGTATTTATCATATCCAGAGGCTTGGTCAGAGGAATTCTAAGCTAAATATCTTTAAAACGGCTACACTCTTTTTTCTATAAATTATTTTTTTATCTTTAGCATGTATCACTAGATGAAAAAAGATCAAAATTCTATTATGCCAACAACTTCGAAAATTAATGTTTTTAAGCTTTTCATACAATTTTTACTGTCAAAAATGGGATGAAATAAATGTCATTCTCCAGCATGGTTACCATGGCAACAAAAATATTTTTTCCGAAAATGATAAATTTACTTCATTTGCTACGTCAATGGATAAAAATTTACTTCGTACTGTGTTATGTTGATTTTTAAAATAAAGTCCAAAGTTGGGACATTGCTTTAGAAAAAAATGTGCAGAGTTACCTCCCTTTTTTGTCTGTATATAGGGGACAAACGGCTACACTCTTTTTTTCATGAAATATTGCACTCGATGAAGGAAGGGATATTCTTTTGTATGTATACAATTATTTTCAATTTCTATTATTCCCTGAAAATGCGGTTCACACTCATACCTCCTTAAATAAGTCGTAAATGTCCAAATTAAAATAATATTGATAAATCTGATCAGTTTAACTTTTTAATGAATATTGTTGGTAAAATTTTGAAACAAGCAATGCAATGTCAAATATATATTATCAAATAACGACCCGAGAAGGTCTTAGTGTTTACATGTATACGGCTGTGCATGATTCTTTGCTCAGTATCATATTTGCTTTTTATCAGTTGTATTACTATCATTATTATTAACATTATCTTGATGTTGTTGTTTATGCATGATGACTCAAAGTTTGGAGTTTATTGCAATAAAGAATTTGAATTTGATTTGAATTTTAATATATGAACATCAAGTTCAATACTTATTGTCGCACTTGACATTAGGTTCTTAGAAATAATATTATAACGTTGGTATAGATCCCTCGAGTTATCATTTCATGGTCAAGTGTTATTTTGTCGTTGAAACGAGAAACTTGTTTTACATTACTCTTTTATTCCAATATGCTAGTGCCGTAGAATCAAAATAAATTAAATAATCGGGCAGTAATGCCTTGGCTTTCTTATCATCACAATAAAACACTGAGTGATCGCAATTGCGATTGCGATATTTCGACGAAATAGAATAACATTATGATGGCGAAAATGCGATAATGAAATAGCGTTCATCACGGTAGTTCAATGTACGATTTTGTAATTGCGAGGATAAGATTAAGATGGTAAGATAATACATGCCATAAAAATAATTCCATTGACGATGATACGATGTAAAAATGGCGATGTAACGAATTCAATGGAAAAATTACGATTTTGCGAGTGCGATATTACGATAGAGATAGAATAAAATTACAATGGCGATAATTCGACGATGCGATAGCAATAACGACAGAAGTACGCTTTTGTGATTGAGATTATAAAATATCGACGACACGATGATACGATGCGATTATGCGATACCAATTATTCGATTGTCGATTTTACGATTTAATGATTACGCTGTAATGATGGCAACCTTGCTATTATACTATTGCGATGACGATGAGTCGATGTTAAGGTTGTTATATCACGATGGCAATGAAGCGACAATATGATTGATGATGACGCGAATCATAACTTCGATATGATGACGATAGTGAAATTGCGAGTATACGATGGCGAAAACTCGACGATTCGATAGCGAGGACACGATGTAACGATGGATGATAGAACGATTCACCTAGTAGTGCAAAACAAGTAACTTTCCTTCAGACAAAAGCTGATCCCACGACATAACTTGATGAAACGAAATAAAAGGGTGGTGCAAACAATTAATTCATTCCCTAAAAATTCAAGTGTCCTCTGGTTTTTTTAAGTATGAAGTAAAAATGTAGGCAAATTTGTTCGAGGGAACAAGACTGCATGTAACATCCATTCCACCATAGAACTGGCCTATAATTTGCTTGGTCGTATATACTTTTACGTCAGTCGTTGAAGTTGTGATTCTTTAGGGTTTAATTTCATTTCATGAGCTTTGATAGAAGACCATTTTATCAACCTTGGTATCTAATGTCTACTGTATAATTGCTGATTTTTCTGCCTTTACATGCTTGTTAGCATTTGACTTCGTTAAATTTTCTCTTAAGGGAAAGTCTCTAGTAGGATATACAGCAGAAAAAATTGATAGGTAATAACTGGAATGATATGAAGTAATATATTATTAATCACACATGTATTTGTATCTTATTTCTTATTACATCTAACCTAAAGGAAAAGGAAAAATTTTCGTGGTCCTTCCCGTCCCGTTTACCAGAATAAAAGTTGTTTTTATACTTCAATTTTGGTGTCAGAAATGAAAATTATGTCGGCAAAAAGTAAAATGTCATTCCAATGTTCTTCTACATTTTGCATCTATGTTTAACGTCTTCAATGAGTTAAAGAAGATCCTGACGATAATCTCAACAGCACTCACAATAGAGCACCAAATTGAACATCGACGGACCCCCAGCAAGCCAGAGGTGGGATCAGGTGCCCGGGAGGAGTAAGCATCCCCTGTTGGCATGCCGCACCCGCCGTCGATGTTCATGCACGAAAATGAAAAGAATATATAAAATACATGCACTGTCCGAGGCCACGTCTATATAGAAAGTGCTATGGCGACAATGTCAGGGAATAATATTCAAAACACTTACTGTCAAACCCCTCGCGGGGAACTTTTTTACGAGCTCCACACGGCAAAGGGCATAAGTGTGACACAAATGAGTTAAAGAAGATCCTGACGATAATCTCAACAGCACTCACAATAGAGCACCAAATTGAACATCGACGGACCCCCAGCAAGCCAGAGGTGGGATCAGGTGCCCGGGAGGAGTAAGCATCCCCTGTTGGCATGCCGCACCCGCCGTCGATGTTCATGCACGAAAATGAAAAGAATATATAAAATACATGCACTGTCCGAGGCCACGTCTATATAGAAAGTGCTATGGCGACAATGTCAGGGAATAAGATTCAAAACACTTACTGTCAAACCCCTCGCGGGGAACTTTTTTACGAGCTCCACACGGCAAAGGGCATAAGTGTGACACAAATGAGTTAAAGAAGATCCTGACGATAATCTCAACAGCACTCACAATAGAGCACCAAATTGAACATCGACGGACCCCCAGCAAGCCAGAGGTGGGATCAGGTGCCCGGGAGGAGTAAGCATCCCCTGTTGGCATGCCGCACCCGCCGTCGATGTTCATGCACGAAAATGAAAAGAATATATAAAATACATGCACTGTCCGAGGCCACGTCTATATAGAAAGTGCTATGGCGACAATGTCAGGGAATAAGATTCAAAACACTTACTGTCAAACCCCTCGCGGGGAACTTTTTTACGAGCTCCACACGGCAAAGGGCATAAGTGTGACACAAATGAGTTAAAGAAGATCCTGACGATAATCTCAACAGCACTCACAATAGAGCACCAAATTGAACATCGACGGACCCCCAGCAAGCCAGAGGTGGGATCAGGTGCCCGGGAGGAGTAAGCATCCCCTGTTGGCATGCCGCACCCGCCGTCGATGTTCATGCACGAAAATGAAAAGAATATATAAAATACATGCACTGTCCGAGGCCACGTCTATATAGAAAGTGCTATGGCGACAATGTCAGGGAATAAGATTCAAAACACTTACTGTCAAACCCCTCGCGGGAACTTTTTTACGAGCTCCACACGGCAAAGGGCATAAGTGTGACACAAATGAGTTAAAGAAGATCCTGACGATAATCTCAACAGCACTCACAATAGAGCACCAAATTGAACATCGACGGACCCCCAGCAAGCCAGAGGTGGGATCAGGTGCCCGGGAGGAGTAAGCATCCCCTGTTGGCATGCCGCACCCGCCGTCGATGTTCATGCACGAAAATGAAAAGAATATATAAAATACATGCACTGTCCGAGGCCACGTCTATATAGAAAGTGCTATGGCGACAATGTCAGGGAATAATATTCAAAACTCTTACTGTCAAACCCCTCGCGGGGAACTTTTTTACGAGCTCCACACGGCAAAGGGCATAAGTGTGACACAAATGAGTTAAAGAAGATCCTGACGATAATCTCAACAGCACTCACAATAGAGCACCAAATTGAACATCGACGGACCCCCAGCAAGCCAGAGGTGGGATCAGGTGCCCGGGAGGAGTAAGCATCCCCTGTTGGCATGCCGCACCCGCCGTCGATGTTCATGCACGAAAATGAAAAGAATATATAAAATACATGCACTGTCCGAGGCCACGTCTATATAGAAAGTGCTATGGCGACAATGTCAGGGAATAAGATTCAAAACACTTACTGTCAAACAAATTCATTAGCATCAATTTAGAGCAGATAAATTTACAGCATGAACCAGGCATGCACGTATATTAATTTAACATTCTTTGGGAATGTCCTAACGTTATATTTGTGAGTAGGGAACATTTCGATTGAGGAAATATCATTTATTGATAGAATAATAAATGTACATTAAGTTATGTTTTGTCATATATTGGACTATTTTACTTTTTTATTTTCTGTACACATCCAAATATATTGATAAACAAAGCAAACATATTTACAAATGTATATGTGGTGACCAAACATACCTCATCCTTCACGTTGACCACAGCTCCGGCCTGTATCAGTATCTGTACTATCTCTGTGTATCCTCCTGCTGCTGCATGATGTAACGGAATGCTCTGATATTGTATCAATGACAGATTATAAAAATGCAAATAATTCGAAGAAAAAAAAAAGTTGCTCTTAAATGTATTAAAATAAACTAATTGCACTTATTTCTTATGAAAGAATAATTATATATTTCAGTATGGTAATAACCTTACCATATTAAATAGAAATCTTGAATGCTAATATATTGCGAAACATGTAAATGTAAGGGGATGTGATCTCAGGTACCTTATCTTTCCCGTTGATATCAGCTCCGGCCTTTATCAGTATCTGTACTATCTCTGTGTGTCCTCCATCTACTGTATTATGTAACGGAGTACGCTGAAACTGTATCAATGACAGATTACAAAGATGCAAATTATTTGAAGAAAATAGATAGTTGCTCTATAGTGTAGTAGAATAAACTAACTAATTGCACATATTCCTTACGATGTAATAATGATATTTGTATATATTCCAGTATGATAATAACATTACCAAAGTGTGAAAGCTAAAATATTGTGAAACATGTAAATGTAATTGATGTGATTATACAAACCGTATTTTTCACGTTGACATCAGCCCCGGCCTGTATCAGTATCTGTACTATCTCTGTGTGTCCATGTACTGCTGCTCTATGTAACGGAGTATCCTGACACTGTACCAATAACAGATAAAGATGCATATAATTCGACACGAACTCTTTCCATACAAGAAGAATAATTGTAGTGCAATGAATTAATAGGAATTTAAAGGACATACGCTTAATCAAAATAATAGCACAATCATAAACGAGATGTTTGGAAGAGTTCTATTGTGAAACTTTGCGGGATGTGACCTCACAAATCTTATCCGTCAAGCTCATATCAGCCCGGGACTGTGTAATTAAAACGTGCATGTCTGGTCCATACTGCAAGTTCTTCGGTTCCTAAGTGATTCTATTCATGTAAAGCAGTACACTGATATTGCGTCAATAAGGGATAATTTTTGAAATAATTCGACAAAAATACATGTAGAAGTTTACATATCATTAGAATGAACACAGGGAATAGACCTTTAATTGTCATTTTTGGAATCTGGGTACGGTTTTTGTGCTTGACCTTCCTTCACTATATTAAATGATACTATGAATTGGAATATTTAATCCATTTTGTCAGTGTCGCTGCTGGTATTTTCCCCGAGATCGCATATAGTCGAGTCCGCACAACCTCTACTGACCGCTTCGACAAACATATTCTAAAAATTCTGTTTAAAAGCTTGTATTGAAAGGAGTAGGTGCGAAAACCTGCCATTTCGGCCCTATTTTTAAAGTTTTCCATATATCCAAAATATTCTAGTTCATAAAAAATAAAATGAATGATGATTAGAAATCAGCAAAGGCTTTTCTGATTTCACAGTCCTATACTGATAAACATCAAAGAAGTACCTAACCGTTATTCAGTCTCAAAGTCGAGAAGGCAAGGCAAAGTCTCGAGAATTTCCATCGAAACGGTTGCGAACCCCGGATTGAACAACATTCCCCGAAGTGAGACCAGGTGCCCGGGGAAAGTCAGCGTCTCCTGATTGAAAAATACTTCGCTTAAAACGTCTAAAAACGTTGAAATAATTGAAAACATCAATACATGAGCGAAATTTCGATAAAAAATTATGAAATCAAGAGGCGCTCCAAGCCTTGCCCATGAATATTTTTATGCCAATGTGCTTCTGATCGGCCTTTTAATCAGCATAAAAATATCGTGGTCGAGGCCTGGAACGTAGATCAATTTTGAAGATTTCTGTGTAAAAAAATTGTTTTGCGTCATTCAGGGCAAATGGCGTCATGTTTATTATGCGCGTGACGCTACGAGAAATCAAAATTATGACGCGGTATTCCCCCAGACATTGAAGTAATAATTAATAATTCGTTTATCAACAGCATTTTTCGTCGAAATTATGAGGCCGATATGAGGGGAAAACGCACCTAGCCCTTTCGAAACAAGAGCCATATGGGGCACAACGCTCGCTTGATAACCATGCACATTCTAACCACACTGACAATGCATAATTTAAATTATTGTAGTTGTACTTTTCCAGGGCAGATCCAGATTGTAGCGTTCAAATGAAAGTATCTATAGATACCATTAAGATGTTTAGCAATTGATGTAAGAAATACATTTCTTGCATATTTAGATTAATAAGTTCCCTATCACTTTTTAGTTCTTAAAAAAAATCAATGAAATAAAATTGAAGGAAAAACAATTTGAAAAGAATTTAGAATCTTAAATGTGTCAAATATGAAGTAAATGAGTGCACAAAATCACATATTAATAGAGTTATTCAAAGAAAACGTTAAAACATTTCTGACAAAGTAAAAAAAAAACGTAAACAGATCCTCTTTAATGTATAAGAATAAACTTATTTCACTTATATCTTAATAATTTAATTTCACTCGTATCAAGGATTTTGATTGGTCTTTGGAAGCATATTATACCTTCATAAATTGGTTTGCTTAATATTTGACACGCCCACTTCCGGGAAAGCTTACCGGGACTAATTTTGACCTGCAAATACCGTTGTTGCACTAATTTCCCCTACAAACTGACGTGTAGGTGACATAAAACCCACTGCGACGTCAATATCTTCGGGCCAAATGACGGTCAAACTCAACACAAAATGGCGACCTGTATCGTTGAGTAACTGTGTATAACACATATTTTCCCCATTATATGAAAGCCGTCCCTCTTTTCTGAGCAAAACAGTTCGATATAGAAATGGGACTTAGGTAGGAATAGTTTCCCTTCTAAAGTCGTCATTTTTCTGAGCAGGACACTGCCATGGTTGCTAAAAGCAACCATCTGAACGAATACTTTCCTCCACTCTTATTGTTTCAAATTTGTTTGTAGTTTAAAGTTGTTAATTAAATATGAACAGGAGTTAATCGAAGATTTTCTAGTATCTGATTAAATTATAAGGATTAACTTTAACAATATTGCAATTTATTGAGATATATTATGGTTTGAGGCGGTGCACACTTTTTTTATAAACCGCTTCGCATCGCGACAGGAAGAAAAAACAAATAGTGGCACTTTAATGTATTAGAATAAACTAATTGCACTTATTTCTTATGAAAGAATAATTATATCTTTCAGTATGGTAATAACATTACCATATTTAAATAAAAAGCATAAATGCTAAAATATTGTGAAACCACTCATTTTACTACATTTTGGTACATTTTTGGACATAATAATTTTCATACTTTTTGGCCATATTACATTGTTTAGACTAACTTAAAGGATCACTGACGAGAGTTTAGTACCCGAAACGTGCATGTCTAGTCCATGCTGTAAATTTATCAGGTTTTGAAAGATGCTATTGAATTTAAAGACGTTTAACATGTAAATGTAAGGAATGAGACCCACGTACCTTATCTTTCCCGTTGATATCAGCCCCGGCCAGTATCAGTATCTGTACTATCTCTATGTGCCCTCCTCCTGCTGCATTATGTAACGGAGTACGCTGAAACTGTATCAATGACAGATTACAAAGATGCTAATAATTCGAAGAAAATAGATAGTTGCTCTATGGTTTATTAGAATAAACAAATTGTACTTATTCAATACGATGTAATGATAATATTTGTATATATTTCAGTATGATGATAACATTACCAAAGTGTTAAAGCTAAAATATTGTGAAACATGTAAATGTAATTGATGTGATTACACAAACCGCATTCTTCACGTTGACATCAGCCCCGGCCTGTACCAATATCTGTACTGTCTCTGTGTGCCCACGTACTTCTGCTTTATATAACGGGGTACTCTGATCCTGTACCAATAAGAGATAAAGATGCATATAATTCGACACGAACTCTTTCCATACAAAAAGAATGAATGTAGTACAATGAATTACCCGAAACGTGCATGTCTGGTCCATGCTGTAAATTTATCAGGTTTAAAATGATGCTATTGAATTTAAAGACGTTTACCATTTGAACTACTTGGTGAGTGTCACTGCTGGTGGACCAAGAGTCCCCGAGGGCACATGTAGCCATGTTCGATCAACTTCGGTTGATCGTCTTTCTCTTCAACGCATTTGAAATTTTCTGTTACAAAATTGCTTGAAATTTCTAAAACGTGGGTCCTGTAGCATCATATCCCACTTATTCTGCTACGTCTTTTGATACATTTTTGGACATAATAATTTTCATACTTTTTGACCATATTACATTGTTTAGACTTAGGATCACTGACGAGGGTTTAGTACCCGAAACGTGCATGTCTGGTCCATGCTGTAAATTTATCAGGTTTAAAATGATGCTATTGAATTTAAAGACGTTTACCATTTGAACTACTTGGTGAGTGTCACTGCTGGTGGACCAAGAGTCCCCGAGGGCACATGTAGCCAAGTTCGATCAACTTCGGTTGATCGTCTTTCTCTTCAACGCATTTGAAATTTTCTGTTACAAAATTGCTTGAAATTTCTAAAACGTGGGTCCTGTAGCATCATATCCCACTTATTCTGCTACGTCTTTTGGTACATTTTTGGACATAATAATTTTCATACTTTTTGACCATATTACATTGTTTAGACTTAGGATCACTGACGAGGGTTTAGTACCCGAAACGTGCATGTCTGGTCCATGCTGTAAATTTATCAGGTTTAAAATGATGCTATTGAATTTAAAGACGTTTACCATTTGAACTACTTGGTGAGTGTCACTGCTGGTGGACCAAGAGTCCCCGAGGGCACATGTAGCCAAGTTCGATCAACTTCGGTTGATCGTCTTTCTCTTCAACGCATTTAAAATTTTCTGTTACAAAATTGCTTGAAATTTCTAAAACGTGGGTCCTGTAGCATCATATCCCACTTATTCTGCTACGTCTTTTGGTACATTTTTGGACATAATAATTTTCATACTTTTTGACCATATTACATTGTTTAGACTTAGGATCACTGACGAGGGTTTAGTACCCGAAACGTGCATGTCTGGTCCATGCTGTAAATTTATCAGGTTTAAAATGATGCTATTGAATTTAAAGACGTTTACCATTTGAACTACTTGGTGAGTGTCACTGCTGGTGGACCAAGAGTCCCCGAGGGCACATGTAGCCAAGTTCGATCAACTTCGGTTGATCGTCTTTCTCTTCAACGCATTTGAAATTTTCTGTTACAAAATTGCTTGAAATTTCTAAAACGTGGGTCCTGTAGCATCATATCCCACTTATTCTGCTAAATCTTTTGGTACATTTTTGGACATAATAATTTTCATACTTTTTGACCATATTACATTGTTTAGACTTAGGATCACTGACGAGGGTTTAGTACCCGAAACGTGCATGTCTGGTCCATGCTGTAAATTTATCAGGTTTAAAATGATGTTATTGAATTTAAAGACGTTTACTATTTGAACTACTTGGTGAGTGTCACTGCTGGTGGACCAAGAGTCCCCGAGGGCACATGTAGCCAAGTTCGATCAACTTCGGTTGATCGTCTTTCTCTTCAACGCATTTGAAATTTTCTGTTACAAAATTGCTTGAAATTTCTAAAACGTGGGTCCTGTAGCATCATATCCCACTTATTCTGCTACGTCTTTTGGTACATTTTTGGACAGAATAATTTTCATACTTTTTGACCATATTACAATGTTTAGACTTAGGATCACTGACGAGGGTTTAGTACCCGAAACGTGCATGTCTGGTCCATGCTGTAAATTTATCAGGTTTAAAATGATGCTATTGAATTTAAAGACGTTTACCATTAATAGGAATTTAAAGGACATACGTTTAATCAAAATAATAGCACAATCATAAACGAGATGTTTGGAAGAGTACTATTGTGAAACTTTACGGGATGTGACCTCACAAATCCTATCCATCATGTTTATATCAGCCCCGGCCTGTGTAATTTTTGTTAAGTACCCAAAACGTGCATGTCTGGTCCATGCTGCATATTCTTCAGTTCTTAAATGATGCTATTCAATTTGAAGACTTTTCACATTTGTAATATCTATGTGTATCCTGAAGCATTAAATCCAAACAAATCTGCTACGTCTTTCGGTATTTTCTTATTTTTTTTAGGGGGGGGGGGGGGGCATAATTTTCACACTCTTTGTCCATATTCCATCGTTTGGATTGTGGATCACTGACGAGATTAAAGTACCCGAAAATACAATCATGTTTGGTCCATTCGGCTTGATATATTCTCTTTGGAATCAATGAAATTGATAAGGGGTTTGGATCAATGTAATTACGCTGGATATGTGGAAATGATTATTAATGCATGAAACATCTGTACAGTGCATTTTGACAGCATCGCATACAATGCATTCTACGATGCCTTCCGCATTTGCATCGGAGCTAGTTCTAATGAGTATTTCTGTAATGTTTATTCATAAGACAAGTTGTCAAGTCGTGTATCTTTACAGTTGTGTAAAGCGCTAGGTCTGTTTGTGCAAATTTTCCTTTCGCATGAGAAAGGTATATTTAAATTTGTATTTTTTTTTCAAAAATTCATAGACCCTTAATTGTCATTTTTGGAATCTGGGTACGGTTTTTGTGCTGGACGCTCCTTCACTCAATAAAATTTGAATATGTAATCCATTTAGTTAGTGTTGCTGCTGGTGTTTTCCCCGAGGGCGCATAAAGTCGAGTCCGCTCAACCTCTAATGATGGTTTCTTCACACATATTCTAAAAATTCTGTTTAAAAGCTTGCATAGAAAGGAGTAAGTGCGGAAACCTGCCATGTCGGCCCTATTTTCAAAGTTTTCCATAGATCCAAAATATTCTAGTTAATAAAATGTCAAATTGTTGGTGATTAGAAATCAGCAAAAGTTTTTCTGATTTCACAGTCCTATAACGTCTCAAAACGTAGAAATCATTGAAAACATAAAACATGAGCGAAATTTCGATACAAAATTATGAAATCAAGAGGCGCTCCAGGCCTTGCACATGAACATTTTTATGCCAATGTATTTCTGATAGGCCTTTTAATCAGCATAAAAAAATATCGTGGTCGAGGCCTGGAACGTAGATGAATTTTGAAGATTTGTGTGTAAAAAAAAATCAGGGCAAATGATGTCAGAACATGACATACATCATGCGCCTGAGGGATCAAAATTATGACGCAGTATTTTCTCAAATATTGAAGTGATAATCAATAATTCGTTTATCAACAGCATTTTTCGTCGATATTATGAGGACGATATGAGGGGAAAACGCACCTAGCCCTTTCTAAATAAGAGCCATATGGGGCACAACGCTCACCTGATAACCATGCAGATTCCAACCACACTGACAATGCATAATTAAAATTATAGTAGTTGCACTTTATAAGGGCAGATCCAAATTGTAGCGTTCAAATGGAAGTATCTATAGATACTATTAGGAGGTATAGCAATTGATGTAAGAAATACAACTCTTGCATATTTAGATAAACAAGTTCCCTATCAATTTTAGTTCTTAAAAGAATTAAGATAATAAAATTAAAGGAAAAAAAGATTTGAAAAGAATTTAGAATCCTAAATGTGTAAAATATGAAGTAAATGAGTGCACAAAATCACACATTAATAGAGTAATTCAAAGAAAACGCTACAACTCGTAAATAGATCCTCTTTAATGTATGAGAATAAACTTATTGCACTTATATCTTATGAAAGAATAATTATGTGATCACACATACCACGTCCTTCACGTTGATATCAGCCCCGGCCTGTATCAGTATCTGTACTGTCTCTGTGTGTCCATGTACTGCTGCTTTATGTAACGAGGTATTGTGATCCTGTACCAATAACAGATAAAGATGCATATAATTCGACAAGAACTTTTTCCATACAAAAAGAAGGAATGCAGTGCAATGAATAACTAGGAATTTAAAGGACATACGTTTAATTGTATGCAATGGAATTGTATTTTTCTACAACAATAGAGATATTTTGTTTAAAAACGAACTTAACGAAGCCGAACGCAAACGAACATAAGAGAACGTAAAGGCAGATAATAAAGGGAGCATTTAATAAATGAACATCCTATACAAAGACTGATAGAATGAACATGCATTTGAACATATTGAAAACATTGTACCTCCAAGAAATCCCCAAGAGTCTTAATTTGAACGCATGAAATAATTTAAAATGGCTATACAAGACAAAATAAAGCCAAAGGCCAATGTCAATGTGATTATTATTGTTTAGTTCAGATTTATTTTCTGTACAAGTTCAATACGTATTGTCACACTTGACATTAAATTTCTTAGACATAATATTATTACGTTGACATAGATCCCTCGTGTCATCATTTCGTGGTCAAGTGTTATTTTATCGTTGAAACAAGAAACTAGTTTTACATAACTCTTTCATTCCATCAGATTATTTTGTCGTTGAATAAAAAAAACTAATGAATAATCGGGCAATCGTGCCTTGGCTTTCTTATAATCACCATCGAAGCATTGAGTGATCGCTATATCAAAATCGCACTATCGTCATCGTTTCAACACAATCGTAATATGAACAGCTGATCATTATGTTTGAGCAATTGTATTATTCGTTATAGACAGGCATCTTGAAGCCCTTTTGGGATTTTACGCTGGCGATGATACGAATTTAAGATTCCAATAATTCAACTGACGGTACGATGAAGTTCTGTGGCGATATTGAAATTGCGTCTATATGATATTAGCATGGCGATGCCATGATTATGAACATACTTTGGCCAAGATGTGAACATGATAGAAGAAGTACAATGATGACAAATATGGATAATGACCATATCCCTGTTTACAGCACAAAATCGATAACCCAGAAAATCAGAAACCGAAGGCATACAAAATCAGGATAAAACAGGAACCAAAGCAAACAAACAAAAACCTCCACCATATGAAAAGAAGCGAACTCCCGATATGAGAGTGAGACCGGGTGCCCAGGAAGAGTAACCATCTCCTGCTTGCATGCAACACCCGTCGCTTCAATTCGGTAGAACTGTCACATCCGGTTACTTCCATTTTGGAAGATATAGAGTACAATCTTTGGTTGGATGGTTCAAATGGTCTATGACAGAATATCATCCACCATTCTTGAAAGTGGGACATCATAGTGTATGACGAGTTCCCCACATCGACCGTAGAACTTCCTTAGTGACGATGTTAGTCGGTAACAAACATATCCCTGACTGAGAAGCTTATCTGAAAGACGCCTAGCTCTCAGAACAAAATCCGTATATTTGGTACTTGCTCTGGCATAGCGTATCAACTGAGATATGAACACGCCATAGGCCGGCGATGAAGGAATGTTGCTACTCAAAAAAGGAAAGTTTGTAATGCTGAAATTGAAGTCGTCACGTTTGTCATAGAGTGAGGTGTTCATGTGACCATCAGTGTCGTAGGACAACATTATGTCCAAATAGGATGCTGAATTATTTGTCTCTGTAGTTTCTTTGACTTCAAGCTCCGAAGGATAGATACTGCTCAGGTAATCCGCGAATTTTGGATTATGGATGGACAGCACATCGTCTATTTATCTGTAAGTGAAGTTGAAGTCAGAAGCTAAGTATCTTTTCCCTTCAGAGACCAAAGATTGAATGAATTCAGCTTCGTACGAGTAAAGGGAAATGTCGGCAAGGAGTGGGGCACAATTGGTCCCCATTGGAATTCCGACAACTTGCTGGAAGACCTTTCCTCCAAACACCACAAAAATGTTGTCGATCAGAAAGTTTAACATCTGAATAATGTCTGTTTCAGTGTACTTATTTTCAGAACAGGACTTTTCTTTTACAAAGTAGGTTTTTTCATAGTTTACAACAATAAATTTGTATTTGCGATTACCGTTCTTACTTGTAAACGCATTACCTATAATTTTTGCGAATCTTTCTTTCAATTTAGAATGTGGAATTGTAGTGTAAAGTGTCGAAAAGTCAAAGGCTTTGATCGAATGGACTCTACTAAAATGAGTGGATTTCAGATGTTCTAAAAGTTCCTTCGAATTCTTTAAAATCCACATCTGGTTGATATCACTGCGAGAATATACTGTCGAACAATATTTTTGAAGCCCAGATTTGATTCCCGATAAAACTTTGGTGAGTAAGATCGATACAGATTTGGTAGAACATTTTGAGGAACCAGCGATGAAACGTTGTTTGTACGGATTCTTATGCATTTTAGGTATGCAGTATAAGTATGGTAAATCTAAATCTAAATTGGTAGTGTCAAAGCCAAAGGAAGCAAGAGCTGATTTGTGGTTATCTATTATTTCAGAGGCAGAAAGGTTTGTTGGGGTGTAAGTGGGATTTCCAGGTGTCGAATTTAAACCCAACTGATAAAATTTCACAATTGCGATTGCGATATTTCGATGGAAATAGAATAAGATTATGATGGCGATAATGCGACAATACAATTGCGTTGATCAAGGTAGTTCAATGTACGATTTTGTGATTGCGAGGATAAGATTTAGATGATAATACATACCATAAAATAATTCGATTGATGATGTTACGATGTAAAAATGGCGATGTAACTAATGCAATAGAAAAATAATGATTTTTCGATTGCGATAGAGATAGAATAAAATTACAATGGCGATAACTTGACGATACAATATAGCGATAACGACAGAAGTAGGCTTTTGTGATTGGGATCATTATATATCCATGACACGATGATACGATGCGATTATGCGATACCAATTATTCGATTGTTTATTGTATGACTTAATGATTACGATGTAATGATGGCAATGTTGCTATTATACTATTGCGATGACGATGAGTCGATGTTAAGGATGCGATGTTACGATGACAATGAAGCAAGAATATGATTGGTGATGACGCGAAATATAAATTCGAAATGATGACGATAGTAAAATAGCAAGTATATGATGGCAAAAACTCGACGATCACAAAGATGCAAATAATTCGAAGAAAATAAATAGTTGCTCTATAGTGTATTAGAAAATACTAACTAAAAGCACTTATTCCTTACGATATAATTATATTTGTATATATTTCACTGTGATAATAACATTACCAAAGTGAGTAAACTTAAATATTGTGAAACATGTAAATGTAATTGATGTGGATTACACAAACCTTATTCTTCACGTTGACATCAGCCCCGGCCTGTATCAGTATCCGTACTATCCCTGTGTGTCCTCGTCCTGCTGCCTCGTGTAACGGAGTATCCTGATTCTGCAACGATGACAATTTACAAAGATGCAAATAATTCGAAGAAAATAAATAGTTGCTCTATAGTGTATTGGAATAAACTAATTGCCCTTATTCCTTACGATATAAAAATAATATATATATTTTTGTATATATTTCAGTATGATAATAACATTACCAAAGTGTGAAGCTAAAATATTGTGAAACATGTTAATGTAATTGATGTTATAACACAAACCTTATTTTTCACGTTGACATCAGCCCCGATCTGTATGAGTATCCGTACTGTCTCTGTATGTCCTCCATATGTTGCATTATGTAACGGAGTATCCTGATCCTGTATCAATAACAGAAAAAGATGCTCATAATTCGATACAAAAAGAATTAATGCAGTGCATTGATTTACTAGGAATTTTAAGGACATACGTTTAATCGTATGCAATGGAGTTGTATTTTTCTATAAAAAGTAGAGATATTTCGTTTAAAAACGAACTTAACATAGTCGAACGCAGACGAACATAAGAGAACGTAAAGGCAGATAAAAAAGGGAGCATTTCACGAAGATTAGGATCAGCGCTCGTAATATCCGGGTGGAAACAGGTAGACATCAGCGTCCTGTGATCCCCTTGATCAAAGACTCTGTCTTAAGTGCAATAGCGAGGAGATCGAAGATGAGTTTTATTCGCTTATTAATTGTGAATTATACCGACAACAAAGATATGACATGTTTAATAAAATAAGTCATGAATGTCCCAATTTTAATAATCTTGATAAATCTGATCAGTTTAACTTTTTAATGAACAGTGGTGGTAAAATTTTGAAACAAGCAATGCATTTGGTCAAATATATATTATCAAATAACGACCTGAAAAGGTCTTAGCGTTTACATGTATACGCCTGTGCATGATATCTTTGCTCAGTGTCATATTTGCTTTTTTATTAATTGTATTACTATCATTATTATTAACATTATCTTAATGTTGTTGTTTATGCATAATGACTCAAAGTTTGGAGATGATTTCAATAAAGAATTTGAATTTGAATTTGATTTGAATTTTAATATCTGAACATCATATACAAAGATTGATAGAATGAACATGTATTTGAACATGCCGAATAAATTGTACCTCCAAGAAAACCCCAAGAGTGTTAATGTGAACGCATGAAATATATTAAAATGGCTATACAAGACCAAATTAAGCCAAAGGCCAATGTCAATGTGATTATTATTGTTCAGTTCAGATTAATTTTCTGTATACGTTCAATACTTATTGTCACACTTGACATTAGATAATTAGAAATAATATTTTTACGTTGACATAGATCCCTCGAGTCATCATTCCATGGTCAAGTGTTATTTTGTCATTGAAACGAGAAACTTGGTTTACATTCTTTTTATTCCAATATGCTATTTTGCCGTGGAATCAAAATAAATTAAATAATCCGGCAACCATGCCTTGGCTTTCCTATCATCACCATATAGACACTGAGTGATCGCCATATCAAAATCGTACTATCGTCATCGTTTCATCACAATTGTAATATAAACATCTTATCATTATGTTTTAGCAATTGTATTATTTCGTTATAGACAGGCGTCTGAAAGCACTTTTGGGATTTTACGCTGGCGATGATACGAATTTAAGATTTCAATAATTCAATTTCCGATACGATGAAGTTCTGTGGCGATATTGAAATTGCGTCTATATGATATTAGCATAGCGATGCCATGATGATCATACTTTGGCAAAGATGCGAACACGTTAGAAGAAGTACAATGATGTAATTCAACAATTGTGATTGCGATATATAACAATGAACACTCTCTATCCACAAATTTTCGGCCACTCGGCCTTTATCAAGTGGAAAAGCACGAATACAAAAGAATTCTACGTAATATCCATATCTGCTGGTAAACAAAGCCCAGCATAAAATGAACAAGGTATGACGTCACACATAACAATCAACAATGCGTAAAGCGCCAATACGACGTTACATAAAACCGCTAAATCTGCGTACCGTTATCGAACGTAAATAAGTTAGAAAAGAGTTCATTTAAGTTGTACCGTTAATAAAATTGTAAGATTTATGAATAACAAATAGAAATTCAGGAGGTTAGAGACAGGCACGTCCCCCACCGCCGTCCTTTCTAACAACTATAAATCTAGTAAGTCATATCTAATAAAGTGACAAGATACATGTGTGAACTATGAATATGAAAAAAAAATGAATAAATAAAAATAAATAAATAAATGAATAATAAATAAATAAAAAAAAATATATATATATATAATATATATAAAGTGGAAGGGAAAAAAATATAGATAAATAAAAAATATAAATAAATAAACAAAATAAATAGATAGATAAATAAATAAATAAATAAGTAAATAAGATAGATAAATAAATAAATAAATAAATAAAATAAATAGATAAATAGATAAATAAATAAATAAATAAATGAATAAATAAAACAAATAGATAGATAGATAAATAAATAAATAATCATATAAATAAATAAATAAGGGGCGGTTGTAGCCGAACCAATTCCGAATTAGTCCGAATCATCCAGACGCCCTACTCCGCTTGAGTAAGCGTCCGGACGATTCAGACCAATACCGAATAAAAGACGGACAAAATGAACCCTTGAGAAAGTCAAGACAACCATGAATATAAAATGACACTTACACACTCTCACTCACGCTAGCGCGCAATCAGAAAAAAAGGGGGGGGGATTTAATATTAATAAAAACCATAGAACTTTCTATCCACTGAAAATTATATATGAATAAATAAGGGAACGCCACCCATTGACCATGTTGACATTAAATATGTAAATATTAAGGGTAATAAAGATTGTGAATTGTGTATTAACAAAAATGTAATACACTAGCATTACAGTCAATACTGATATTACCTCATAAAAGGTGATAATTAGTATCTGATAAGAAAGAGAGCAGGAGGAAACCGGAGTGCCCGGAGGAAAACCCCCTGAGTCGAAGGGGTGACCGACAACCAAAATAATCCAACAATGAATTTATAAGGGTGTTCGATAACATTCAGTTCTAAGTTAAATGGACTATAAGATTCCCCTCCGTAAAAAAAAAAAAAAAAAAAAAAAAAAAAAAAATTGTTTGAGTATATATGCAAATATCGACTTATTACACTCACACTCAGTCACATGCGCTCACACACCCTTACACACCTACATCCATGCTAAAAAGTTCATGATGCACCTGTACCTGGACCCCTAGTATTGAAGAGTCATATAACCTAACTAAAATAATGCATCACTAAGCCTTTGTTTTAACATTACATCCATAAGGTACACTAGTGTTAAGTGTTCTTATCCACTCCTGTTCCTTGATCAGTCTGAAATGCTTATTTTCACCGAAAGTTCTGCAAAGAACAGCTACGGAGAGATCGTCCTCCGTGTGGTCCACGAAATGTCGCATTATAGGTTTATCCCTTTGAAACTTTATGTCGCGTTTGTGTTCCGTTATCCTCTCTTTTAATGACCGCTCCGTTTCTCCTACGTAAATAGTTTTATTACATTTCTTACAAAGTAGTGCGTAAATAAGGTTCCTATCTACACACTTCGCATTACTAACAGAGTTCTTAAACAGTTTGCCCTCTGTGTCCGAAATCTTATCCCTAATAATAATGTCGCACATCTTACACTTACAATCTTCATCCTGTTTCCGAATTGACCTATCTGTTTTCTGGTGAACCAAAGTGTCGCATAGATTCCTATCACGCCTAAAAGCAAGTAATGGAATTTCAGGGAAAATTTCACGCATTAGATCCGATCTGTATAAAGTCTTCCTGTGTTTTTGAAGAATAGCCCTAACGTCTGGTAGCAATTTCGAAAAAGTCAAAACAAGTGGTACCCTGTCCGTTTTCCCAGCTCTTGTCCTCTTATTGAGTAAGTCATCTCTGTCCATAACGTCCACTTTCTGCAGTTGGTCCTCTATAACCCTCCCGCTATAGCCGCGTTTGCGAAGTTGTTGTTTCAGCTCTTTTCTGTGCCTCAAATAATCCTCCTCTTTTTCGCAAATTCTTCTCAGTCTGATACCAAGTCCATAAGGTAATGATTTCTTGGTATGCGCGTTCTCCAATTTTACCATGGTATCTAAAAATTCGATCTCGTGTGTACTCCATCGTAGACTAATTTTGATTTTCTCATGGATGTTGTTGGCATAGTTTGTAAAGCGCAGTAATGAGTCGATGTCACCGTTCCAGATGCCTATACCGTCGTCTATGAACCGCTTATAAAAAAATGGTTTGTTTTCATGCTCTAGTAGTTTCTCATCCCATTTCCGCATATAAGCACATGCAAAGTTCCTACCTAGCCTAGATCCTATAGCAATACCATCTGTTTGTCTGTAGTGATTGTCTCCTAAACTAAAGCCATTGAAGTCAAGAACAGTCTCAATCATCTCTATCGCGCAGTCAGTCGGAATCAAAGAATTTTTTCTCAAGTCCAACGCCTCTCTACAAGCTTCTATACCTTCTCTTCTCGGTACGGACGGATAGAGTTTCTCCACATCGAAACAGAAAAGAATCGCATTCTCCGGAAGAGGCGTGTCAAATTCCTTAAGCTTATTGATGAAATCTGTGGTATCCCTTATATATGTCGGTGAAGTTTCAACAAATTCATTTAGTTCATGTTCCACCAGTTCGGCCATTTTTTCCGTGGGTGTTCCTATCCCGCTTACAATAGTACGCAAAGGGGCATCTTGTTTATGTAGTTTCGGATTTCCTTTCAGTTTACCGCCGTTTATAAGTTCTATGGTTTTTATTAATATTAAATCCCCCCCCCCCTTTTTTTTTTTAAAGTTCTATGGTTTTTATTAATATTAAATCCCCCCCCCCCTTTTTTTCTGATTGCGCGCTAGCGTGAGTGAGAGTGTGTAAGTGTCATTTTATATTCATGGTTGTCTTGACTTTCTCAAGGGTTCATTTTGTCCGTCTTTTATTCGGTATTGGTCTGAATCGTCCGGACGCTTACTCAAGCGGAGTAGGGCGTCTGGATGATTCGGACTAATTCGGAATTGGTTCGGCTACAACCGCCCCTTATTTATTTATTTATATGATTATTTATTTATTTATCTATCTATCTATTTGTTTTATTTATTCATTTATTTATTTATTTATTTATCTATTTATCTATTTATTTTATTTATTTATTTATTTATTTATTTATTTATTTATCTTATTTACTTATTTATTTATTTATTTATCTATCTATTTATTTTGTTTATTTATTTATATTTTTTATTTATCTATATTTTTTTCCCTTCCACTTTATATATATTTATATATATATATATATTTTTTTTTATTTATTTATTTATTCATTTATTTATTTATTTTTATTTATTCATTTTTTTTTCATATTCATAGTTCACACATGTATCTTGTCACTTTATTAGATATGACTTACTAGATTTATAGTTGTTAGAAAGGACGGCGGTGGGGGACGTGCCTGTCTCTAACCTCCTGAATTTCTATTTGTTATTCATAAATCTTACAATTTTATTAACGGTACAACTTAAATGAACTCTTTTCTAACTTATTTACGTTCGATAACGGTACGCAGATTTAGCGGTTTTATGTAACGTCGTATTGGCGCTTTACGCATTGTTGATTGTTATGTGTGACGTCATACCTTGTTCATTTTATGCTGGGCTTTGTTTACCAGCAGATATGGATATTACGTAGAATTCTTTTGTATTCGTGCTTTTCCACTTGATAAAGGCCGAGTGGCCGAAAATTTGTGGATAGAGAGTGTTCATTGTTATTTATTACATTAAACTTCCCTACGGAGGACACTATTTCAGTGATTGCGATAGTTTGCTGGAAATGGAATAATATTATGATGGCGATAATGCGATAATGTGATAGCGTTTATCACGGTAGTTCAATGTATGATTTTGTGATTGCGGGGATAAGATTAAGATGGTAAGATAATTTATGCCGTCAAAGTAATTCGATTGACGATGGTACGATGTGAAAATGGCGATGTCACGAATTCAATACACAAATAACGATTTTGCGTGTGCGATATTTCGATAGAGATAGAATAAAATTACAATGGCGATAATTCGACGACACGATAGCAATAACAACAGAAGTACGTTTTTGTGATTGAGTTTATAAGATATCGATGACACGATGCTACGATGCGATTATGCGATACCAATTATTCGATTGTCGATTGTACGATTAAATGATTAAAATGTAATGATGGCAACCTTGCTATTATACTATTGCGATGACGATGAGTCGATGTTAAGGGTGCGATGTCACGATGGCAATGAAGCGACAATATGATTGATGATGACGCGAAGTATAAATTCGATATAATTACGATAGTGAAATTGCAAAAACTCGACGATTCGATAGCGAGGACACGATTTAACGATGGATGATAGAACGTTTCACCTAATAGTGCAAAACAAGTTACTTTCCTTTAGACAAAAGTTGATCCAACGACATAACTTGAGGAAACAAAATAAAAAAGTAGTGCAAAAGAATAATTCATTCCCTACAAATTCAAGTGTCCTCTGTTAGTTTAAGTATAAAGTTAAAATGTAGGCAAATTCGTTCGAGGGAACAAGACTGCGTGTAACATCTATTTCATCATAGAACTGGCCTATAATTTGCTTGGTCGTATATTCTTTAACGTCGATCGTTGAAGTTGTGATTCTTTAGGGTTTAATTTCATTTCATGTTCTTTGATAAAAGACTATTTTATCAAT
This sequence comes from Pinctada imbricata, assembly GCA_033119305.1. Taxonomy (NCBI): domain Eukaryota; kingdom Metazoa; phylum Mollusca; class Bivalvia; order Pterioida; family Pteriidae; genus Pinctada; species Pinctada imbricata. Next base: position 62,558,338 of record VSWD01000003.1, read on the forward strand.
CTTGGTATATAATATCTACTGAATAATTGCTGATTTATCTGCCTTTACATGCTCGTTCGCGTTTGACTTCTTTAAATTCTCTCTTAAGGGAAAGTCTCTAGTAGGAGATACAACAGAAAAAAATTGATAGGTAATAAATGGAATGATATGAAGTAATATATTATTGATCACACAATCATGTATTTGTATCTTATTTCTGAATATTTACATTCCTACTGCGTTCCCCTTATATGAAGGTACCAAACCAACTGACCTGCATTTTTCGATAATCGCAAGAGCCTATCACGTGACATTTGAATAAATGCGGATAAATTTCCCATAAAATGCCCATTCTATTTACTGCTTCAACACAGATTCAAAATCCCATTTTCAATCGATGCCGTCTACCCCCAGTGATTAAATGGGTCAAAATCTAGGCCACCAACATGTACACTTCCAAGAAGTGTGACGTAGTAAGTTGATCACGCGTCACACCAGACGAAATTCAAATTCTACGGAATGATGCCATGTTTGGATGGGCGAATTCAGACGTTAGTGGATCAAATATTCAATATTTAGGATGAGGATTTGCTCCACTTGTGTCATTTATCAACAGTGAATTTATTTTTGCTTCTTATGGAATTATACAGATCAGAAATATTTCGTATCAGCGAATGTTGTGCCATGTTGAGGTAGGTCATGAACATTTCGTGCCTTTGTACTATCGTTTTGCACGGCTGTACTCGAATTTTGCATTATTATAAATACTTCCAGAAGAATCAGAGTGATTTTACAGAAGTTTGAATAATGGTACCGATTGATTTCATAGGTTTATAAACAAATTTACAGTGTGTTCCAGTCAGTTTTCAAATGTTTTCCTTCCAATATCCGTGACATTTCTCCAGACTAACCATCCGCATGGTGTTTATAATGCGGGACAAAAATCGCAATTTTGTACGATTTATTTTATATTCAGTTTTGATAGAAATGTTCAAAATACAACCATACACAAAATTCAATTTCTTATTTTTCTGCAATGTTTCCGTACAGAAGGTACTACTTCGAAGCTAGCGAACGTTCGTTTGCTGTTACGTCAAGTGAGGTCTCCCTCCGCAGTGGCATTTCAAATATAAAGAAACGGGAAGAAAAGGGACAACTTAATTAACACGTAAAATGTAAATATAAGGATTGTTTTTCAGCTTTTGCGCTTTATCGGTGTGTATTGGCAATAGAGAATGGAAACAAAATTCATGAAAAGCACTTCGTGCTTTACATATTTTGTTTCCATTCCCTACTGCCAATACACACCGATAAAGCGCAAAAGCTGGAAAACAATCCTTAATTAAATCCAACCTAAAGGAAAAGGAAGAATTGTGGGGATGTCCAAGGGTTTCGTGGTCCTTCCCGTCCCGTTTACCAGAATAAAAGTTGTTCTTATACTTCAATTTTGGTGTCAGAAATAAAAATTATGACGGCAAAAGGTAAAATTTCATTCCAATGTTCTTCTACATTTTGCATCTATGTTTAACGTCTTCAAATTCATTAGCATCATTTCAGAGCAGATAAGTTTTCAGCATGAACCAGGCATACAGGTATATTAAGTTAACTTTCTTTGGGAAGGTCCTAATATTATATTTGCGTGTAGGGAACATATCGATTGAGGAAATATCATTTATTGATAGAATAATACATGTACATGAAGTTATGTTTTGTCATATATTTGACTATTTTACTTTTATTTATTTTGTGTACACTTCCAAATATATTGATAAATAAAACAAACATATTTACAAATGTATATGATATGACCACACATACCTCATTCTTCACATTGATATCAGCTCCGGCCTGTATCAGTATCTGTACTATCTCTGTCTGTCCTTGCCATGCTGCATCATGTAACGGAGTACGCTGATACTGTACCAATAACAGATAAAGATGCACATACTTCGACACGAACTTTTTCCATACAAAAAGAATGAATGCAGTGCAATGAATTACTAGGAATATACAGGACATACGTAATTCACGTTTATATCAGCCCCGGCCTGTGTAATTATTGTTAAGTACCCAAAACGTGCATGTCTGGTCCATTCTGCAAATTCTTCAGTTCTTAAATGATGTTATTCAATTTGAAGACGTCTAACCTTTGTACTGTCTCTGTGTATCCTTGTCCTACAGCTTCATGTAAAGAAGTACACTGATATTGCGTCAGTAAGGGATGCTTTTTTTTTAATTCGACAGAAAATAGTAGTTTTACATATTTTAAGAATAAGCACAGTGAAATAAATGATTAAGAAGAATATGCACTCCATTTTGATTATGATATAACCGTCAAAGAGAAGTGTAGATGGACAATTATTGTTCAACTTACAGACGATGATTAAACACCCGAAAAATGCATGTTTGGTTAATATTGAGAATTTGATCTCAAATGATGATATGGATTTCAACCCATTTTTGAGGGCCACTGCTCGTGGAACAGGAGTTTCCGAGGGCACATGTAGCCATGCAGCAATGTCCGATCAATTACTGTTGAACCTTTCTTCAAACAAATTAGAAAATCTGTTCACAACATTTTCTAGAAGCTTCTGAAATGTTGGCCCTGTAGCATCATATCCAAACAGATCTGCTACGTCTTTCGGTATTTTCTTTTTTGGGGGGGGGGGCATAACTTTCACACTCTTAAGCCATATTTCATTGATTGGATTGTGGATCACTGACGAGTTAAAGTACCCGAAAATACATGTCTGGTCCATTCGGTTTGATATAGTCTGTTTGGAATCAATGAAATTGGTAAGGGTTTTGGATCAATGGAATTACATCTATCAATTGAAGTTTTATCGAATTTATTCAAACAATTAATTCCTGATCATTCGGTGATCAAACAGCGAAAAAGACTGAACGTGGAATTGGCTGCTACGTCTTTCGGTATTTTCTTTGGGGGGGGGGCATAATTTTCACTCTGTTTGTCCATATTCCATCGTTTGGATTGTGGATCACTGACGAGGTTAAAGTACCAGAAAATACATGTCTGGTCCATTCGGCTTGATATAGTCTGTTTGGAATCAATGAAATTGATAAGGGTTTTGGATCAATGGAATTAAATCTATCAATTGAAGTTTTATTGAATTTATTCAAGGTAGCGCTATTTACAATTACTTCCTGGTCATTCAGTGATCCAACAGCGAAAAAGACTGAACTTGGAATTGGCTATGGGCTTTAATTTTAGACCTACGTACTTTGATACTTACGCTGGATATGTGAAATGATTATAAGTATATCTAATATCTGTAGGAAAAGGATTTATACTTGTTTCCAAATCCTGCGTGATCTTACTTGTACTTATATTACATATGAAAAATAAATACCAGTTTATCTTTACAGTGCATTTTGACAGCGCCACATACAATGCATTCTACAATGCCTTCCGCATTTGCATCGGAGGTAGTTCATATGACAAGTTGTCAAGTCGTGTATCTGTACAGTTGTATCAAGCTCTAGGTCTGTTTGTGCAACTTTTCCCTTCGCTTGAGAAATGTATATTTTGTTTGTCTTTTTTAAAAAAAATAATAGACCCTAAATTGTCATTTTTGGAATCTGGGTACGGTTATGTGCTTGACCTTCCTTCACTCAATGAAATGATACTTTGAATTTGAATATCGAATCCATTCTGTGAGTGTCGCTGCTGGTGTTTACTCCGAGGCGCATAAAATCGAGTCCGCACAACCTCTACTGCTGGTTTCTTAAAATATATTCTAGAAATTCTGTTTAAAAGCTTTATTGAAAGGAGTAGGTGCGATGACCTACCGTCTCGGCCCTTTTTTCAAAGTTCTCCATACATACAAAATATTCTAGTGCGTAAAATGTCAAATGTATGGTGATTAGAAATTAGCAAAGTTTTTTTCTGATTTCACAGTCCTATACGGAATTATACGTCGCTTAAAACGTCTAAAACGTTAAACTCATTGAAAACTTCAATAAATGAGCGAAATTTTGATACAAAACAATGAAATCAAGAGGCGCTCGAGACCTTGCCCATGAATATTTTCATGCCAAAGTATTTCTGATCGGCCTTTTAATGAGCTTAAAAAATATCGTGGTCGAGGCCTGGGGCGTAGATACTTTTTAAAGATTTGTATGTAAATAATCTTTGCGTCGCGTCATTCAGGGAAAATGACGTCAGAACATGAAGTCTTACATCATGCGCGTGACCGTTCGAGGGCTCAAAATTATGACGCCGTGTTTTCTCAAATATTTAACATTGCAAAAAGTGATAATTAATCATTCGTTTATCAACAGCATTTTCGTCGCAATTATGAGGCCGATATGAGAGGATAGCGCACTTAGCCCATTCTGAACAAGAGCCCTATCAGGCCTATTAGTAATAATATATATTGTTATTCATATTGCCATGAACGATTTGAAAATGTGTATATAATGTATACATTGTATTCTGTATTCCATTAAGTTGGATTATCTGAATAAATTGAACTTGAACTTGGCACAATGCTCACCTGATAACCATGCGCACTCTAACCACACTGACAATGCATAATTAAAATTATTTTAGTTGCACTTTACCAGGGCAGATCCAGATAGAGTGTTGAAATGAAAGTATCTATAGGTACCATCAGGTTGTGTAGCAATTGATATCAGAAAGACAACTCTTGCATATTTAGATATATAATTCCCCCATCTTTTTTCTTCTTTAAAACAAGAAAAAATAAAATTGAAGGAAAATCAATTTGAAAAGAATTTAGAATCCTAAGTGTGTCAAATATGAAGTAAATGAGTGAACAAAATCACCTATTAATAGAGTAATTCAAAGAAAACGTTAAAGACATTTCTGACAAAGTCAAAAAGCATGTCAAAAACGCGTCAAAAGAGGGATCTGAAAATAACATAACTTCTTGTTTTCAGATATTATTTAATTTTCGTGCGTGAACAACGACGGCGGTTGCGGCTAGCCAATAGGGGAAGCTTACTCCTTCCTGGCATCTGGTACCTCTGCTAGCTTGCTAGAGGTCCGTCGATGCTCAATTTGGTGGTCTATTGTGAGTGCTATTGAGATAATAGTCAAGATCTTCTTTATCTCATGTTTTGAAAATTTTTCCCGCTACATCTTTCGCTACATCTTTTGACATAATAATTTTCACCCTCTTTGGCCATATTACATTGTTTAGATTGAGGATAACTGACTAGGGTTGAGTACCCGAAACGTGCATGTCTGGTCAATTCTGCAAATTTAATCGTTTATAAATGATGCTATTGAATCTAAAGACGTTTGACATTTGAACTACTTATTGAGCGTCACTGCTGGTCGACCAGGAGTCCCAGAGGGCACATGTAGCCAAGTTCTATCAACTTCGGTTGATCGTCTGTCTCTTCAACGCATTCAAAATTTTCTGGTACTACAATTCTTGAAATTTCTAAAAAGTGGGTCCCGCAGCATCATATCCCACCCATCCTGCTACATCTTTTGCTACATTTTTGTCATAATAATTTCTATCCTGTTTGGCCATATTACATTGTTTAGATTGAGGAACACTGACGAGGGTTGAGTACCTGAAACATGCATGTCTGGTCCATGCTGCAAATTTTTCCGTTTATAAATGATGCTATTTAATTTGAAGACGTTTAACATCCATGACAATGTCGCCATAGCACTTCTAGATAGACAAATCCTCAGACAGTGCGTGTCCGTCGTTGCTCAATTTGGTGCTCTACTTTTAGTGCTGTTGAGATTATCAATCGGAAAAGCAGAGCATACCATACATACAATTTTTGAATAATTCATTGAAAATAAAAGAATTGCTATTCAAAAAAAAAAATAATTCACAGTTACATTTGTAACAATAAATATTAAAAGAAAATGAGAAAAAAATAAAAAAGGAAAACATATTTTTTTTAGGTCCCGCCGGGATATAAACCCGCTACTCTTTGGTCCATACATACCTATATACCATCTGAAATAAACTCTTTTAAAATTCCAAAGTGCACATTTTCACAAAATTATTTAATAGTTGTATTTTTTACTAAAATATCAAAAAGTATGTAATCAATTTCAGGATAGAAGTTCAATATGTCAAAAATGACAATCCCCCTTCCTTTTTCGTAGATAAAAAATCCTAAAAAAATTCTTTCACATAGGCATTCCTCTTGTTTATCATGACTGAAATGAACTAAACTGGGGTAACAAATTTAGCCAAGAGAGAAAAGAACAAAAGAAATCTCAATTTTTGCATCAAAATAACTGAGTTGAAAAAGATGTCAAAAACGCGTCAAAAATTAGTTATCGAATTTTAACGAAATGATTCTTCCTGATCACTCCGATGCCATTATTTTTTTCAATCCATGCAGTGGTTCTGGAGAAGCAGATTTTAAAAAGGGGTACCCTGTGGGGCCTATTTGACATAGCCCCGAATCCACCCCTGAAGGGATCCGAAATGAAGACGCCGGAAAACCAGTTTGCCAAAGGTTTTTTTAGCCTTGGCTAGGTGAGCTAAAATTGGATCATGTAGCATCAAATCCCACCAATTCTGCTTTTACTTTTGATATTTACGGACATAATTTTCACAGTCTTTAGCCATGTTTCATTGTTTGAATTGAGGATCACTGACGAGGGTTAAGTAAGCGAAACGTGTATGTCTGGTCCAAGTTGCCAATAGATCTGTTTTAAAGAAAGTCAACCCATAACTTAAAATGATTAGTGTGCAACTACCTTTTCCATCACATAACAATTTGTTACATTGATGTAGCAAAAGTTGACATCGATGTAACAAAACGGGACGAAAGTACAATAAGGGGAATCTCAGAAAATTGGAATCGAAATTTTATGAATTTAACTTTACGAGATAAACTCGTTGAATATCTTTTTGAAAAGGTCCTTCCGATATAAACAATATGTATCTTACTGGTTGACCAGGAATCCCTGAGGGCACATGTAGCCAAGTTCGATCAACTTCGGTTGATGCATCTTCAATGCATTCAAAATTCTCTGCAGTCAGTCAAAATTTCTTGCAATTTCTAAAACTTGGGTTTTGTAGCATAGTATCCAACCCATCCTGATACTTTTTTCGGTACATTTTGGGAAATAATAACTTTCACGCGCTTTGGCCATATTAGATTGCTTATATTGAGGATCACTGACGATAGTTGAGTACCCGAAACCTGCATGTCTGGTCCATGCTGCAAATTTATCAGTTTTAAATGATGCTATTCAATTTGAAGACGTTTAAAATTTGTACAAATTGGTTAGTGTCACTGAGAGTGGACCAGGAGTCACTGAGGGCACATGTAGCTGAGTTCAATCAACTTCGGTTGATCGTTTCTTCTGCATTCGATTTTCTCTGTTGTCAAAATTTCTTAAAATTTCTGAAACGTCGGTCCTGTAACATCATATCCCATCCATCCCGCTAAGTCTTTCGGTACGTTTTGGGAAATAATAAGTTTCACACTCTTAGGCCATATTGCATTCTTTAGATTGAGGATCATTGACGAGGGTAAATTATCCGAAACGTGCATGTCTGGTCCGGGGTTCCCGCAAGCATGAATAAACTCGTTGTTGAATATACAATTTGTTGACGTTTCCTTAATGTATTAAGAGTGCCATTTTTCTACTTACTACAATAATTAGCTACACATGTCGAATTTGCTCAAACTGGTCCTTTTTCAAAAGATATAGAGGGACGGTTGTTCGCTGTTTAAATCATTGCGGCTTCCATAAGTTGATTTCGTGTTTGGAGGCAGTTGTATCACTGCAACCCCCCCCCCCCCCCCCCGATCTTACGAAATATAGTGCGGTGACATATTGATATAAGTCCAAGAAAACAGTCTTTTTGCCATAAGTAGATAATATAGAATGATAAGAAATGAATCGTAGAAAGTTGATGGACAAGTTTTTTGTCCATTTTTTTCGGGTGATACCTGCATCAACAGAAAAATCATTTTTAGGGTCATTTTTTGAATCCTTATTCTCGTGTGTTTTTAATCGCTATTGAGTCCATCAAGATACATCCTTTACACGTGGTTAAATAAAGATAATATCGAAATATATGTTCTATAGTACCAATTTTGTTGTACTAGGCACGTGTTTCGGATACTTTAATCCTCGTCAGTAGTGTTTCATGTCAAACAGTTTAAATAAAGCCAAAGTGCATTTTCCTGACGCCATCTACAATACAGCGCTTTAATTCCTTTTGCCAGAATGAGCGGCTCCAAATTTTGTGTTGGGTTTCTTCAGAAGCGTATTTAATTGAAAAATATGGCCAAAAATCGATGGAGGTTTGGCGCAAGGAGCTTAATGCTATACATGACCGAACAAATTATGCTGAAACCCAGCTAAGGACAGACCTATGCAATGAGGGAGATACCCCTTAGTTTTAGAAATTTAGGTCTTATCTGATGACTGAAAATTTAGAATATAACTAGGTGAGCGATATCCTTGGGGACTTACAGTCAACAAGCAGCGATGCCAGCCTAGTGGTTGAAATTGTCAATATTGAAATATGGCCAAACATCGATGGAGGGTTGGCGCAAGAGAGACAGTGCATCGTACGTAGAAAGTACCGTACAACAAACAAATTACGGTACATCATTTACGAGTATTTCTATACGTTCTCCGAAAAAGTATTTTCTGCAACCTTTTTTTACTACTTTTCATAACATCTTAAATTTATGTCTAGATGTTTGCCATTTACTGACATCTCAATTGTCAAAAAAAAAACACAGAAATTGACGTAAATTAAGATAACTGGAAGCCGAATATAGAAATTTGTTATCCAAAGACTGAGACAATTCCTTTACATAGTTTGTTTCTAGCATTTCTTACAAAATTTAAGCCTCAATGATATCGAAATAGCAAGATACTTTCTTACGTAATGTCTGGCTCACAATATTAACGACACTAAAAGAAAATCCCAAAGGTAACATGTGTGTTACTATGATTGCAAGTTTGAAATACTGACGACATACATGTTTTTAACTTGACTTTTGTTAAATAGGAGTAGATTTTCACACATTGTTCAGTTGGTAATAATCAAATATTATTTAAATCTTTCCAGATTGATGACTAGAAAGGTATATCATATCTTAGTGCGATCAGATCATTTTACTTTATTTAATTCAATCTCATTTACAGTTTTTTGAAATGGATACAATGTACATTAAGTTTAGTAAATATTCAAAGAATGTTTAATATGTTAGTATTAATATCGTTTGGCAAGGAGTATGGAATTTGTTTTCTACCACTTCAAGTACAATTCTTTTAAAAAAAGTATACTTTTTCAAACTATTTTGGATTGCATGTTTAAAAATATTTGATTTTTTTATGTAATGCATTATTCTATTTATCACTCTACTTGTATCGATTTGCTTGTTGTTGAATTTAATATCATTTCCTTCAATCCATATCATCCATTTCGTTGAAAATAAACAAAAACTAAAAAATATTTTTATCGATTTAGGCTTTAACTCACTTGTGTATCCAAATAGTACACAAATCTTATTAAATGTTATATTTGAGTTTAACCCAGTGTTTTCTAGAACAACAGAAATTTAACATGTACATGTATAAGAGGGTCTGAGGGGAACTTCTCCTAGACAATTTTTAAAATGTTACTAAGAATTGTAAATTGGTGAATAACTGAAGTTCTCCTTCCAAGCTTACAAAAACATGACTCTATGGGATACATGCAACTGTATACGTATTAACAGCAATACATAAATATTGATATCGCCTGTTTCACAATTTAACACTCATAAAAAAGATGTTCATTTGTTTCAATAGCATTTTTTACAGAAATGACAAAGTCCATTCGAATTACCAAAAATTCTGATTGCTTCCTCTAGATAATTGGCGTTGTTAATACATTGCCATTGAAAACACTGTACATTATTCGTTAATAAGGATTAAAAGTATTTTCCCAAATAATTTTCCAATCAATATCTAGATCTAATTTTCTTTCCCAAGCAATCTATGATTTAGATTTTTCAGTTGATATTTCATTGATTTCAGATATTATTTCAAAAAGCGTTATCTTTCCTGGCATAAGAATTTTATTTTCTTTATTTCTGAAAAAGAGATATTCATCAACTCTTAGATTCGTCGTTTTACCTTTATTTTCATCCCCCCTCTTAAGATAGGTTCTCAATTTTTCTTGAATGACCTTTTTTATCTTTTGTAATTCTGAAATACAATTTCTTTCATCTTTTAACTTTCTATATATGATATTGTCTACTTTAAAATTATTTGTTTGTATATATGTTCTATCAAGTAAAGACCACTTTTTGTAAATGACGGAAAAATATTGGACTATTTTTGAACAATATGTTTGTATTTCCAAACAAATGCTGTTTTAGTATATTTGTTTTGGTCGTTAGATCACTTAAGTTTAGAGCTATTTTCCAGCATTCTAGCAATTGCATATAGAAAGTAGGTAGTTTTGGATATATCAATCCCTTTGTCGATGATAGTTTACAGAGAAACAAATTTATTCTAAATTTATGATCTAAGCAATTCAACCAGTGTTTTCCTAGGACACTCCATGCAAATCTTGGAGAATGAATAATCTTATAAAGATCAGATCTTCTTTAATCACATGATTTTATTCTTAAACATTGAGTTTGTAAACATTGTAAATTATACGGCTAAAACAATATTAATATATCTGAGATAGGTTTTTTTGTTTGTTTTATCAAATCAGATCAAAACAGTAAAATAAAATAGTATACCTCATTCGCCAGATGATAAATGGTCTACATTTTTAAAATGCTTATTAGCAAGACACCGCTTGCTAATCGCCCACTACGTTATATTTCATACCTTCACTGATCATCAGATTGAGATGTTCTACGTGTTTCAATGACGGTTTGTCATTGTTTCAATCTGTTTGTCCTATTTTCTTTTCGCGTGAGGAAGCTCTGCTTTGTTTGTTTTTTATATTTTTTTTGAAATTTTCATACACTATTAGATCTTAAAGACACGTTTCTTGATTGAAAATAGTACGCCAACAAAAAATTACAATGTATGTGAGTATTCTGACAGGTGAGCTAAAAGGGTTGAATGCTAAAATATTGTGAAACAAGTAACTGTAATGAATGTGATCACACATACCTTATCCTTCACGTTCACATCAGCCCCGGCCTGTATCAGTATATCTACTATTTGTGTGTATCCGTTTCCTGCTGCATAATGTAATGGAGTACACCCATACTGTAAATAAGAGATGAAGATACAAATGGATTCGACAAAAATACATGAGCATTACAATAAACGCATTACATGTACATAAACCTAAAAGGAGATACTACATCAAAATTGGTATTAGTATTTCCAGTCGATGAATTTCATCGTTCGTATTAACTGACTATCAGAATATATCCCCAGGGACATTAACATCCCTACCAGGTGTCCAGGATATGCTTCAATATTTCAATGTCTATAATAACATCTGGTGATTGATTATTCTTATCCAATCATCGTTTCAAAATGATATTATATCTTACTGTTTACGTTTTCCATATTTTGATTGACTAACGCATCAATCATGTATAATTAATCGATTAACTCTGCAGGTAAAACGCACGCGAAAATTATTTCTTACTCCATGAAGGTAAGACGAAAAAATATTTTGCAAGCATTATCATGGATATTCCTGCCCGCATTGGAAGAAATTTAAGTCATATTTCCGAATGAAATGATGAAAACATTCGCTTAGATATTTTAATACTCACCCAGTTTTTGAAATTAACATCACATCCATCCTTTATACATTTCTTGAGTGCTGCTGTATCTCCTCTTCTAACAGCATGGAATATATCGTGACTCATTTCAGTGGTCCGTTACCTGAATAACAAAAATATGTACATATTAGAGATTTTTACCTACAGTCTACGCTTACCTGTAGGGGTGATTTCAAAACAAGAAATCGAAAATGAACATTACATCACATCAAGAGACGAAGACAGTGCCTTTGGACGATTATTAAGGGGGGTATCTCGGGGAAGGGACGGGCAAGTCAGTAACTACCACCTCGAGGAATTTGCCAAACATGCTGAGATGCGTATAATATTTTTCAGGCTTAAACACTTCCCCTCCCCTCCAGTGGCGGATCCAGCTTTTTAGTTGGGGGGGGGGGTTGACGAGGGATCTGGGGACTGCCTAAGTCCTCAGTGGGTCCAAGGCGGAGCCCTGGTAGGGGACCAGTCTTTCATCCTTTTCGTTCGGACTCATTTTTGTGAATGAAATTGATTATATTTACTCATATTTACTCTTTTTAGATTGAAAATGATCGTTACGTTTACCTATGACTTGCTTTGGGGAGGGGGGCAACCCCTTTGAATTCACCACTGCCCTCCGCATTGAGGGGCAAGACACTTTGAAAGAAACCCAGGATTTAGTCAGAAAGGGGAGCGACATTTGCTGAGTTGCATAATACTGTATATGTATGTGTCTTTTCTTTTTTTTTTTGGCGCTGTACATAGACATTCATATAAATAAAAATCATTGTAATTAGAATCGAATTTCGAGAACATATTTGTGTTAGATATGCTGTTACTCAAAATTTTGAGATGAGGAGCGAATTGAGCACCATCCGTCTTTTTTATTTCGAAACGATGACCTACTTGTGCTCGCCTTTCTCCTCTTTTTCTCCAGTTGTATGTTACTTACTTAGTCCTTGTTATGGAAGGATATATGAACATCTATACAAATATATTTGTGTATGATGATTAAGTTAACAACGAATACACTGAAAAATTTAGAGGTTGAAAGGGGGGTAGGGGCGTAGTGACGCATGTCCTCTCTAAATATTGCAAAGTAAGAGTTACGTGATCAAATAATAACCCTTGCTTTCGCTGTTCTCAAATAGATAGTTCATTGAAACTGCTATACTGGTGCTTATTTTCGATTCAAAATAACCAATGCGGAAAAATGATTTTTTTTGGTCGGGAAGGTTATCCTATTGAACGCGGGTTCTATCCTGGACCCGCTTTGAATCGCTCGATATAAGAAATAAATATGCGAACGGACTGTGGCGACATCTACAATTGTTCATTATTTATAAAAATCATCTAAGATTTATACCATTGCCCAATTATTCTAGAAGTTGTAGGCATAAAATCATTACTACTCGAAAAAAGTAAATCTGGAATTTGCGTATAAAATTATATATTTTAGCTACATTTTCATCTATCAAGATTTGGCTCAAAAATACACCTTTTTAGATTGGGTGATGACTATAAGGGGGAGGGGGATCAGACACTAATATGAAATTTACTTCCAGAGTCCAAGACTAGACGAATCAATTATTTTCCAGTAAGTCATGGTAATGGTGTTTTTAAACTTTTTTTTTCAAATTTTACAATTTTATATTATTGAATTTTCTCTTTACATCTATTTGTTTTTTTTTTTAAAGCCATTAACTGTGAGCATCTTTTTAACACAAATTCATGAGATAGAGCGTAGGTTTCGAAGGGAATTGACGGGTTTTATTCCGGAAAAAAATTAGTATATAAGACATAACAAAGAATGCTTATTTTCGGCCACTAAAGAGTTGTACTATTTATTCTCGGGGGGGGGGGGGGCAGTCAGAAACTAAGCCTGAAGACCTATCCACAACAATGCTTTCGGATGTGAAAAGAACTTATTATGTGTTCCTCTTTACAAATTAAAATTTTGTTTGAAGGATGAACTAGTGAAAAGGAATAAATTTACTTGTACAAAGAATATAAAACACCCAACAAAACTGCTTAAATATAATTCGAATTATCAGTTATGCAGACAGAAATTTTCACTAAAACTTGAAAAAAATTATTTTGAGAACTCCCCCAAATCGTCGGTGTCCAGTGTCAACTGTCAGCCTAGACTTTAGGTAAAAATCTCTATTAAGAATATCATTATTAATACTATGTATCATAAAGTCATATACCGGTCAAAATGTCTAACCGAACAATTTTTCAATCTTCATCAGTGAAAAGTGTATAACAGATTGAAACACAAACACTCAACTCAACTCAAATACACACATTTTCGGCCCCTTTATCAAGTGTAAAAAAAACGACGATCGATAACAATTCTAAGTAAAATCCGTCCTTGCTTCTATGGCGTTCATTGCAGATTATTTGTAAATCATTTGCAAATCATTTGCAATTGACGCCAGAGAAGCAAGGATGGATTTTATTTAGAATTGGTATAGATCGTTGTTTTTTTCACTTGATAAAGGTCAAGGGGCCGAAAATTTGTGTATTTGAGTATTGTGCTTTTATTTTCTTATAATCCCTTCCCTCTGGAAGAAATAATTCAATCTATAACAGATTGATTTAATACTTTCACTTTAAGTTTTCGAAATTTTGGTTTAATATTAATAATGTCGAATAACTCTATACCTTCTGGTAGAAAATTCCAAACCAATTTCCATGCCTCAGACACGTTTTTCGAATTTTGAATTCTAATCAGTGATGCTTCTAGCGGAGCCACCAAATACTCATTTCAGTAGCACCCTCTTTAATTATTTGAATTTAGATTTGTACAATTACATTACAGAGAGTGCGCGGCTACAAATATCCTGTAGGGTCAATTCAGAACCATATCCAAGTAAAATCCTTCTTCAATTTAGCATTGGAGGGATGGTACTAAGATGTTAAACTCCTTTAATATCGATGATATTTATCGTTGAAATGGCTAGTTTCCGGAATAGAAAAAAAATTATATTTATGATGTCACATTGATAAAAGGCGAAAACAACGCTGACAGAGCTGAAAAAAGTAACGTTAATGGACCGTGACGAATTTGACGAAAATAAATATTTTTCGTGAAGAGAACAAAATCCCGAATAAAATATTCTTTTTACTTTAATAACAGAAGAAGATGCGTCCTTCGAACTGGCAAAGAAAAACAGATTAAATGTGATTTTTATAGGACTCATGCCCAAAATAAAAGTTTTGTCAGAACGAGCCGAGTCTGAGTTGACGCCGTAGTGATGTATTATTCTCGATAAGGTGTATTATCGGTGTTCTTACGATTTTTGAAAATGATCAATGTGGAAAACGACATTAGTATACTTTTTTCTATTGAAACAACTCTAAAAAGTCAGAACATTCAACAAAAATGTAACGTAATTCACAAACTCAGCGGGAATTTATTGCAACCGGAAGTGCTGGCTCTGTCAATGTTTTTTTAGCTCACCTGAGCCATAGGCTCAAAGTGAGCTATTGTCATAGCGTGGCGTCCGTCGTCCGTCGTCGTCCGTCGTCGTCGTCCGTCGTAAACTTTTCAACATTTTCGACTTCTTCTCCAGAACCACTGAAAAGATTTTCATGAAACTTGGTAGGAATGAAGTACTCATGGTCCCCTACAAGTGTTGTTGTTTTTCGTCCGGATCCATCAACAGGTGGCGCCACCAGAGGCAAAAGTAGGTCACAGGGGGTACCCTCCTTTGACAAACTTCTTCTTCAGAACGGAGGCACGTATCGACAAACCGAAAGCATCAGGATGAACTAGAGAGATGTCTTAAGAAGTGTTGTTATTTTTGGTTCCACTCGGAAGTCAAATTTTTGACGCGTTTTTGACGTCTTTTCGGACTTCGTCAGAAATGCACATTTTTGCACTATTTCTTTAAATAACTCAATAAGTGTATGATTTTACACATTCATTTACTGCATATTTATCATATTTAAGTTACTAAATGCTTTGATAAGTATTTTATTCTAAAATTTAGATTTTTTGATTTTTTATTAATTTTTTTCTTATGTGAAAAGGAAGGGGGGGGGGGTGATTTTCATACATATTCAACTTCTTCTCCAGAACCACTGAAAAGATTTTCATGAAACTTGGTAGGAATGAAGTACTCATGGTCCCCTACAAGTGATGTTGTTTTTCGTCCAGATCCATCAACAGGTGGCGCCACCAGAGGCAAAAGTAGGTCACAGGGGGTACCCTCCTTTGACAAACTTCTTCTTCAGAACGAAAGCACGTATCGACAAACTGAAAGCATCAGAATGATCTAGAGAGATGTCTTAAGAAGTGTTGTTGTTTTTGGTTCCACTCGGAAGTCAAATTTTTGACGCGTTTTTGACGTCTTTTCGGACTCTGTCGGAAATGCACATTTTTGCACTATTTCTTTAAATAACTCAATATGTGTATGGTTTTACACATTCATTTACTACAAATTCATCACATTTAAGTTACTTAATGCTTTGATATGTATTTCATACTGAAATTTTAATTTTTTGATTTTTTATGAATTATTTTCTTATGTGAAAAGGAAAGGGGGGGGGGTGATTTTCATACATATTCAACTTCTTCTCCAGAACTGCTGAACAGATTTTTATGAGTATTTTTTCAATCATGAATAGATATGTTTACTGTGAACATGGACCCAAGGCTTGTGGGTTCAAGTCCCGGCACGAGCACTCCTCAAATTTTTTTCTTCATTTTTTCCCATTTTGTCAGCTTATTATGCACTTTTAGATAATCTGAATACCTTAAATTCCATTTTTTACTTAAAAAAATTTTTCTTCCCTTTATTAGCTCACCTGAGCCATAGGCTCAAAGTGAGCTATTGTCATAGCGTGGCGTCCGTCGTCCGTCGTCGTCCGTCGTCGTCGTCCGTCGTAAACTTTTCAACATTTTCGACTTCTTCTCCAGAACCACTGAAAAGATTTTCATGAAACTTGGTAGGAATGAAGTACTCATGGTCCCCTACAAGTGTTGTTGTTTTTCGTCCGGATCCATCAACAGGTGGCGCCACCAGAGGCAAAAGTAGGTCACAGGGGGTACCCTCCTTTGACAAACTTCTTCTTCAGAACGGAGGCACGTATCGACAAACCGAAAGCATCAGGATGAACTAGAGAGATGTCTTAAGAAGTGTTGTTATTTTTGGTTCCACTCGGAAGTCAAATTTTTGACGCGTTTTTGACGTCTTTTCGGACTTCGTCAGAAATGCACATTTTTGCACTATTTCTTTAAATAACTCAATAAGTGTATGATTTTACACATTCATTTACTGCATATTTATCATATTTAAGTTACTAAATGCTTTGATAAGTATTTTATTCTAAAATTTAGATTTTTTGATTTTTTATTAATTTTTTTCTTATGTGAAAAGGAAGGGGGGGGGGGTGATTTTCATACATATTCAACTTCTTCTCCAGAACCACTGAAAAGATTTTCATGAAACTTGGTAGGAATGAAGTACTCATGGTCCCCTACAAGTGATGTTGTTTTTCGTCCAGATCCATCAACAGGTGGCGCCACCAGAGGCAAAAGTAGGTCACAGGGGGTACCCTCCTTTGACAAACTTCTTCTTCAGAACGAAAGCACGTATCGACAAACTGAAAGCATCAGAATGATCTAGAGAGATGTCTTAAGAAGTGTTGTTGTTTTTGGTTCCACTCGGAAGTCAAATTTTTGACGCGTTTTTGACGTCTTTTCGGACTCTGTCGGAAATGCACATTTTTGCACTATTTCTTTAAATAACTCAATATGTGTATGGTTTTACACATTCATTTACTACAAATTCATCACATTTAAGTTACTTAATGCTTTGATATGTATTTCATACTGAAATTTTAATTTTTTGATTTTTTATGAATTATTTTCTTATGTGAAAAGGAAAGGGGGGGGGGGTGATTTTCATACATATTCAACTTCTTCTCCAGAACTGCTGAACAGATTTTTATGAGTATTTTTTCAATCATGAATAGATATGTTTACTGTGAACATGGACCCAAGGCTTGTGGGTTCAAGTCCCGGCACGAGCACTCCTCAAATTTTTTTCTTCATTTTTTCCCATTTTGTCAGCTTATTATGCACTTTTAGATAATCTGAATACCTTAAATTCCATTTTTTACTTAAAAAAATTTTTCTTCCCTTTATTAGCTCACCTGAGCCATAGGCTCAAAGTGAGCTATTGTCATAGCGTGGCGTCCGTCGTCCGTCGTCGTCCGTCGTCGTCGTCGTCCGTCGTAAACTTTTCAACATTTTCGACTTCTTCTCCAGAACCACTGAAAAGATTTTCATGAAACTTGGTAGGAATGAAGTACTCATGGTCCCCTACAAGTGTTGTTGTTTTTCGTCCGGATCCATCAACAGGTGGCGCCACCAGAGGCAAAAGTAGGTCACAGGGGGTACCCTCCTTTGACAAACTTCTTCTTCAGAACGGAGGCACGTATCGACAAACCGAAAGCATCAGGATGAACTAGAGAGATGTCTTAAGAAGTGTTGTTATTTTTGGTTCCACTCGGAAGTCAAATTTTTGACGCGTTTTTGACGTCTTTTCGGACTTCGTCAGAAATGCACATTTTTGCACTATTTCTTTAAATAACTCAATAAGTGTATGATTTTACACATTCATTTACTGCATATTTATCATATTTAAGTTACTAAATGCTTTGATAAGTATTTTATTCTAAAATTTAGATTTTTTGATTTTTTATTAATTTTTTTCTTATGTGAAAAGGAAGGGGGGGGGGGGTGATTTTCATACATATTCAACTTCTTCTCCAGAACCACTGAAAAGATTTTCATGAAACTTGGTAGGAATGAAGTACTCATGGTCCCCTACAAGTGATGTTGTTTTTCGTCCAGATCCATCAACAGGTGGCGCCACCAGAGGCAAAAGTAGGTCACAGGGGGTACCCTCCTTTGACAAACTTCTTCTTCAGAACGAAAGCACGTATCGACAAACTGAAAGCATCAGAATGATCTAGAGAGATGTCTTAAGAAGTGTTGTTGTTTTTGGTTCCACTCGGAAGTCAAATTTTTGACGCGTTTTTGACGTCTTTTCGGACTCTGTCGGAAATGCACATTTTTGCACTATTTCTTTAAATAACTCAATATGTGTATGGTTTTACACATTCATTTACTACAAATTCATCACATTTAAGTTACTTAATGCTTTGATATGTATTTCATACTGAAATTTTAATTTTTTGATTTTTTATGAATTATTTTCTTATGTGAAAAGGAAAGGGGGGGGGGGGTGATTTTCATACATATTCAACTTCTTCTCCAGAACTGCTGAACAGATTTTTATGAGTATTTTTTCAATCATGAATAGATATGTTTACTGTGAACATGGACCCAAGGCTTGTGGGTTCAAGTCCCGGCACGAGCACTCCTCAAATTTTTTTCTTCATTTTTTCCCATTTTGTCAGCTTATTATGCACTTTTAGATAATCTGAATACCTTAAATTCCATTTTTTACTTAAAAAAATTTTTCTTCCCTTTATTAGCTCACCTGAGCCATAGGCTCAAAGTGAGCTATTGTCATAGCGTGGCGTCCGTCGTCCGTCGTCGTCCGTCGTCGTCGTCGTCCGTCGTAAACTTTTCAACATTTTCGACTTCTTCTCCAGAACCACTGAAAAGATTTTCATGAAACTTGGTAGGAATGAAGTACTCATGGTCCCCTACAAGTGTTGTTGTTTTTCGTCCGGATCCATCAACAGGTGGCGCCACCAGAGGCAAAAGTAGGTCACAGGGGGTACCCTCCTTTGACAAACTTCTTCTTCAGAACGGAGGCACGTATCGACAAACCGAAAGCATCAGGATGAACTAGAGAGATGTCTTAAGAAGTGTTGTTATTTTTGGTTCCACTCGGAAGTCAAATTTTTGACGCGTTTTTGACGTCTTTTCGGACTTCGTCAGAAATGCACATTTTTGCACTATTTCTTTAAATAACTCAATAAGTGTATGATTTTACACATTCATTTACTGCATATTTATCATATTTAAGTTACTAAATGCTTTGATAAGTATTTTATTCTAAAATTTAGATTTTTTGATTTTTTATTAATTTTTTTCTTATGTGAAAAGGAAGGGGGGGGGGGTGATTTTCATACATATTCAACTTCTTCTCCAGAACCACTGAAAAGATTTTCATGAAACTTGGTAGGAATGAAGTACTCATGGTCCCCTACAAGTGATGTTGTTTTTCGTCCAGATCCATCAACAGGTGGCGCCACCAGAGGCAAAAGTAGGTCACAGGGGGTACCCTCCTTTGACAAACTTCTTCTTCAGAACGAAAGCACGTATCGACAAACTGAAAGCATCAGAATGATCTAGAGAGATGTCTTAAGAAGTGTTGTTGTTTTTGGTTCCACTCGGAAGTCAAATTTTTGACGCGTTTTTGACGTCTTTTCGGACTCTGTCGGAAATGCACATTTTTGCACTATTTCTTTAAATAACTCAATATGTGTATGGTTTTACACATTCATTTACTACAAATTCATCACATTTAAGTTACTTAATGCTTTGATATGTATTTCATACTGAAATTTTAAT
The DNA here is from genome assembly GCA_033119305.1 of Pinctada imbricata. Taxonomy (NCBI): domain Eukaryota; kingdom Metazoa; phylum Mollusca; class Bivalvia; order Pterioida; family Pteriidae; genus Pinctada; species Pinctada imbricata. The sequence continues at coordinate 62,578,601 of VSWD01000003.1, forward strand.
TTTTTGATTTTTTATGAATTATTTTCTTATGTGAAAAGGAAAGGGGGGGGGGGTGATTTTCATACATATTCAACTTCTTCTCCAGAACTGCTGAACAGATTTTATGAGTATTTTTTCAATCATGAATAGATATGTTTACTGTGAACATGGACCCAAGGCTTGTGGGTTCAAGTCCCGGCACGAGCACTCCTCAAATTTTTTTCTTCATTTTTTCCCATTTTGTCAGCTTATTATGCACTTTTAGATAATCTGAATACCTTAAATTCCATTTTTTACTTAAAAAAATTTTTCTTCCCTTTATTAGCTCACCTGAGCCATAGGCTCAAAGTGAGCTATTGTCATAGCGTGGCGTCCGTCGTCCGTCGTCGTCCGTCGTCGTCGTCCGTCGTAAACTTTTCAACATTTTCGACTTCTTCTCCAGAACCACTGAAAAGATTTTCATGAAACTTGGTAGGAATGAAGTACTCATGGTCCCCTACAAGTGTTGTTGTTTTTCGTCCGGATCCATCAACAGGTGGCGCCACCAGAGGCAAAAGTAGGTCACAGGGGGTACCCTCCTTTGACAAACTTCTTCTTCAGAACGGAGGCACGTATCGACAAACCGAAAGCATCAGGATGAACTAGAGAGATGTCTTAAGAAGTGTTGTTATTTTTGGTTCCACTCGGAAGTCAAATTTTTGACGCGTTTTTGACGTCTTTTCGGACTTCGTCAGAAATGCACATTTTTGCACTATTTCTTTAAATAACTCAATAAGTGTATGATTTTACACATTCATTTACTGCATATTTATCATATTTAAGTTACTAAATGCTTTGATAAGTATTTTATTCTAAAATTTAGATTTTTTGATTTTTTATTAATTTTTTTCTTATGTGAAAAGGAAGGGGGGGGGGGTGATTTTCATACATATTCAACTTCTTCTCCAGAACCACTGAAAAGATTTTCATGAAACTTGGTAGGAATGAAGTACTCATGGTCCCCTACAAGTGATGTTGTTTTTCGTCCAGATCCATCAACAGGTGGCGCCACCAGAGGCAAAAGTAGGTCACAGGGGGTACCCTCCTTTGACAAACTTCTTCTTCAGAACGAAAGCACGTATCGACAAACTGAAAGCATCAGAATGATCTAGAGAGATGTCTTAAGAAGTGTTGTTGTTTTTGGTTCCACTCGGAAGTCAAATTTTTGACGCGTTTTTGACGTCTTTTCGGACTCTGTCGGAAATGCACATTTTTGCACTATTTCTTTAAATAACTCAATATGTGTATGGTTTTACACATTCATTTACTACAAATTCATCACATTTAAGTTACTTAATGCTTTGATATGTATTTCATACTGAAATTTTAATTTTTTGATTTTTTATGAATTATTTTCTTATGTGAAAAGGAAAGGGGGGGGGGGTGATTTTCATACATATTCAACTTCTTCTCCAGAACTGCTGAACAGATTTTTATGAGTATTTTTTCAATCATGAATAGATATGTTTACTGTGAACATGGACCCAAGGCTTGTGGGTTCAAGTCCCGGCACGAGCACTCCTCAAATTTTTTTCTTCATTTTTTCCCATTTTGTCAGCTTATTATGCACTTTTAGATAATCTGAATACCTTAAATTCCATTTTTTACTTAAAAAAATTTTTCTTCCCTTTATTAGCTCACCTGAGCCATAGGCTCAAAGTGAGCTATTGTCATAGCGTGGCGTCCGTCGTCCGTCGTCGTCGTCCGTCGTCGTCCGTCGTAAACTTTTCAACATTTTCGACTTCTTCTCCAGAACCACTGAAAAGATTTTCATGAAACTTGGTAGGAATGAAGTACTCATGGTCCCCTACAAGTGTTGTTGTTTTTCGTCCGGATCCATCAACAGGTGGCGCCACCAGAGGCAAAAGTAGGTCACAGGGGGTACCCTCCTTTGACAAACTTCTTCTTCAGAACGGAGGCACGTATCGACAAACCGAAAGCATCAGGATGAACTAGAGAGATGTCTTAAGAAGTGTTGTTATTTTTGGTTCCACTCGGAAGTCAAATTTTTGACGCGTTTTTGACGTCTTTTCGGACTTCGTCAGAAATGCACATTTTTGCACTATTTCTTTAAATAACTCAATAAGTGTATGATTTTACACATTCATTTACTGCATATTTATCATATTTAAGTTACTAAATGCTTTGATAAGTATTTTATTCTAAAATTTAGATTTTTTGATTTTTTATTAATTTTTTTCTTATGTGAAAAGGAAGGGGGGGGGGGTGATTTTCATACATATTCAACTTCTTCTCCAGAACCACTGAAAAGATTTTCATGAAACTTGGTAGGAATGAAGTACTCATGGTCCCCTACAAGTGATGTTGTTTTTCGTCCAGATCCATCAACAGGTGGCGCCACCAGAGGCAAAAGTAGGTCACAGGGGGTACCCTCCTTTGACAAACTTCTTCTTCAGAACGAAAGCACGTATCGACAAACTGAAAGCATCAGAATGATCTAGAGAGATGTCTTAAGAAGTGTTGTTGTTTTTGGTTCCACTCGGAAGTCAAATTTTTGACGCGTTTTTGACGTCTTTTCGGACTCTGTCGGAAATGCACATTTTTGCACTATTTCTTTAAATAACTCAATATGTGTATGGTTTTACACATTCATTTACTACAAATTCATCACATTTAAGTTACTTAATGCTTTGATATGTATTTCATACTGAAATTTTAATTTTTTGATTTTTTATGAATTATTTTCTTATGTGAAAAGGAAAGGGGGGGGGGGGTGATTTTCATACATATTCAACTTCTTCTCCAGAACTGCTGAACAGATTTTTATGAGTATTTTTTCAATCATGAATAGATATGTTTACTGTGAACATGGACCCAAGGCTTGTGGGTTCAAGTCCCGGCACGAGCACTCCTCAAATTTTTTTCTTCATTTTTTCCCATTTTGTCAGCTTATTATGCACTTTTAGATAATCTGAATACCTTAAATTCCATTTTTTACTTAAAAAAATTTTTCTTCCCTTTATTAGCTCACCTGAGCCATAGGCTCAAAGTGAGCTATTGTCATAGCGTGGCGTCCGTCGTCCGTCGTCGTCGTCGTCGTCGTCGTCGTCGTCCGTCGTAAACTTTTCAACATTTTCGACTTCTTCTCCAGAACCACTGAAAAGATTTTCATGAAACTTGGTAGGAATGAAGTACTCATGGTCCCCTACAAGTGTTGTTGTTTTTCGTCCGGATCCATCAACAGGTGGCGCCACCAGAGGCAAAAGTAGGTCACAGGGGGTACCCTCCTTTGACAAACTTCTTCTTCAGAACGGAGGCACGTATCGACAAACCGAAAGCATCAGGATGAACTAGAGAGATGTCTTAAGAAGTGTTGTTATTTTTGGTTCCACTCGGAAGTCAAATTTTTGACGCGTTTTTGACGTCTTTTCGGACTTCGTCAGAAATGCACATTTTTGCACTATTTCTTTAAATAACTCAATAAGTGTATGATTTTACACATTCATTTACTGCATATTTATCATATTTAAGTTACTAAATGCTTTGATAAGTATTTTATTCTAAAATTTAGATTTTTTGATTTTTTATTAATTTTTTTCTTATGTGAAAAGGAAGGGGGGGGGGTGATTTTCATACATATTCAACTTCTTCTCCAGAACCACTGAAAAGATTTTCATGAAACTTGGTAGGAATGAAGTACTCATGGTCCCCTACAAGTGATGTTGTTTTTCGTCCAGATCCATCAACAGGTGGCGCCACCAGAGGCAAAAGTAGGTCACAGGGGGTACCCTCCTTTGACAAACTTCTTCTTCAGAACGAAAGCACGTATCGACAAACTGAAAGCATCAGAATGATCTAGAGAGATGTCTTAAGAAGTGTTGTTGTTTTTGGTTCCACTCGGAAGTCAAATTTTTGACGCGTTTTTGACGTCTTTTCGGACTCTGTCGGAAATGCACATTTTTGCACTATTTCTTTAAATAACTCAATATGTGTATGGTTTTACACATTCATTTACTACAAATTCATCACATTTAAGTTACTTAATGCTTTGATATGTATTTCATACTGAAATTTTAATTTTTTGATTTTTTATGAATTATTTTCTTATGTGAAAAGGAAAGGGGGGGGGGGGTGATTTTCATACATATTCAACTTCTTCTCCAGAACTGCTGAACAGATTTTTATGAGTATTTTTTCAATCATGAATAGATATGTTTACTGTGAACATGGACCCAAGGCTTGTGGGTTCAAGTCCCGGCACGAGCACTCCTCAAATTTTTTTCTTCATTTTTTCCCATTTTGTCAGCTTATTATGCACTTTTAGATAATCTGAATACCTTAAATTCCATTTTTTACTTAAAAAAATTTTTCTTCCCTTTATTAGCTCACCTGAGCCATAGGCTCAAAGTGAGCTATTGTCATAGCGTGGCGTCCGTCGTCCGTCGTCGTCCGTCGTCGTCGTCGTCCGTCGTAAACTTTTCAACATTTTCGACTTCTTCTCCAGAACCACTGAAAAGATTTTCATGAAACTTGGTAGGAATGAAGTACTCATGGTCCCCTACAAGTGTTGTTGTTTTTCGTCCGGATCTGTCAACAGGTGGCGCCACCACAGCCAAAAGTAGGTCACGGGGGGTACCCTCCTTTGACAAACTTCTTCTTCAGAACCGAAGCATGTATCGACAAACCGAAAGCATCAGGATGATCTAGAGAGATGTCTTAAGAAGTGTTGTTATTTTTGGTTCCACTTCGAAGTCAAATTTTTGACGCGTTTTTGACGTCTTTTCGGACTTAGTCAGAAATGCACATTTTTGCACTTTTCCTTTAAATAAGTCAATAAGTGTATGATTGTACACACTCATTTACTACATATTTATCATATTTAACTGCATTGATATGTATTTTATGCTTAAATTTTATTTTTTTGATTTTTTATGAATTTTTTTCTTATGTAAAAAGGAAGGGGAGGGGGGGGGGTGATTTTCATACATTTTCTGCTTCTATTCTATAACCACTCTTCAGATTGTCATGACAATTTGTAGGTATGAGGTACTCATGCATGGTACCCTACAAGTGAAAGAATTTTGTCCAGATATCCACTTTTGGATTTTTAAGGAATATTTTTTAAGATTGTACATAGGTATAATGTATGTTTTCCATGCCCAATGGACCCATGGGGAGTGGCTTCAAACCCCGGCGGAACCCCAAAAAATTTTTTTTCCCTTTTTAGCTCACCTGAGCGAAGCTCAAATGAGCTATTGTCATAGCGCACCGTCCGGCGTCCGTCCGTCCGGCGTCTGGCGTCCGTCGTCCGTCGTCGTCGTAAACTTTTCACATTTTCGACTTCTTCTCCAGAACGGCTGAACAGATTTTGATGAAACTTGGTAGTTATGAAGTACTAATGGTCCCTACAAGTGTTGTTGTTTTTCGTCCTGATCCCTCATTAGGTGGCGCCACCAGAGGCAAAAGTAGGTCCCAGAGGGTACCCTCCTTTGACAAACTTCTTCTTCAGAACAGAAGCATGTATCGACAAACCGAAAGCATCTGAATGATATAGAGAGATGTCTTAAGAAGTGTTGTTATTTTTGGTTCCACTCGGAAGTCAAATTTTTGACGCGTTTTTGACGTCTTTTCGACTTCGTCAGAAATGCACATTTTGCACTATTTCTTTAAATAACTCAATAAGTGTATGATTTTACACATTCATTTACTGCATATTTATCATATTTAAGTTACTAAATGCTTTGATAAGTATTTTATTCTAAAATTTAGATTTTTGATTTTTATTAATTTTTTCTTATGTGAAAAGGAAGGGGGGGGGGGTGATTTTCATACATATTCAACTTCTTCTCCAGAACCACTGAAAAGATTTTCATGAAACTTGGTAGGAATGAAGTACTCATGGTCCCCTACAAGTGATGTTGTTTTTCGTCCAGATCCATCAACAGGTGGCGCCACCAGAGGCAAAAGTAGGTCACAGGGGGTACCCTCCTTTGACAAACTTCTTCTTCAGAACGAAAGCACGTATCGACAAACTGAAAGCATCAGAATGATCTAGAGAGATGTCTTAAGAAGTGTTGTTATTTTTGGTTCCACTCGGAAGTCAAATTTTTGACGCGTTTTTGACGTCTTTTCGGACTTCGTCAGAAATGCACATTTTTGCACTATTTCTTTAAATAACTCAATAAGTGTATGATTTACACATTCATTTACTGCATATTTATCATATTTAAGTTACTAAATGCTTTGATAAGTATTTTATTCTAAAATTTTAGATTTTTTGATTTTTATTAATTTTTTTCTTATGTGAAAAGGAAGGGGGGGGGGGTGATTTTCATACATATTCAACTTCTTCTCCAGAACCACTGAAAAGATTTTCATGAAACTTGGTAGGAATGAAGTACTCATGGTCCCCTACAAGTGATGTTGTTTTTCGTCCAGATCCATCAACAGGTGGCGCCACCAGAGGCAAAAGTAGGTCACAGGGGGTACCCTCCTTTGACAAACTTCTTCTTCAGAACGAAAGCACGTATCGACAAACTGAAAGCATCAGAATGATCTAGAGAGATGTCTTAAGAAGTGTTGTTGTTTTTGGTTCCACTCGGAAGTCAAATTTTTGACGCGTTTTTGACGTCTTTTCGGACTCTGTCGGAAATGCACATTTTTGCACTATTTCTTTAAATAACTCAATATGTGTATGGTTTTACACATTCATTTACTACAAATTCATCACATTTAAGTTACTTAATGCTTTGATATGTATTTCATACTGAAATTTTAATTTTTTGATTTTTTATGAATTATTTTCTTATGTGAAAAGGAAAGGGGGGGGGGGGTGATTTTCATACATATTCAACTTCTTCTCCAGAACTGCTGAACAGATTTTTATGAGTATTTTTTCAATCATGAATAGATATGTTTACTGTGAACATGGCCCAAGGCTTGTGGGTTCAAGTCCCGGCACGAGCACTCCTCAAATTTTTTTCTTCATTTTTTCCCATTTTGTCAGCTTATTATGCACTTTTAGATAATCTGAATACCTTAAATTCCATTTTTTACTTAAAAAATTTTTCTTCCCTTTATTAGCTCACCTGAGCCATAGGCTCAAAGTGAGCTATTGTCATAGCGTGGCGTCCGTCGTCCGTCGTCGTCGTCGTCGTCGTCGTCCGTCGTAAACTTTTCAACATTTTCGACTTCTTCTCCAGAACCACTGAAAAGATTTTCATGAAACTTGGTAGGAATGAAGTACTCATGGTCCCCTACAAGTGTTGTTGTTTTTCGTCCGGATCCATCAACAGGTGGCGCCACCAGAGGCAAAAGTAGGTCACAGGGGGTACCCTCCTTTGACAAACTTCTTCTTCAGAACGGAGGCACGTATCGACAAACCGAAAGCATCAGGATGAACTAGAGAGATGTCTTAAGAAGTGTTGTTATTTTTGGTTCCACTCGGAAGTCAAATTTTTGACGCGTTTTTGACGTCTTTTCGGACTTCGTCAGAAATGCACATTTTTGCACTATTTCTTTAAATAACTCAATAAGTGTATGATTTTACACATTCATTTACTGCATATTTATCATATTTAAGTTACTAAATGCTTTGATAAGTATTTTATTCTAAAATTTAGATTTTTTGATTTTTTATTAATTTTTTTCTTATGTGAAAAGGAAGGGGGGGGGGGTGATTTTCATACATATTCAACTTCTTCTCCAGAACCACTGAAAAGATTTTCATGAAACTTGGTAGGAATGAAGTACTCATGGTCCCCTACAAGTGATGTTGTTTTTCGTCCAGATCCATCAACAGGTGGCGCCACCAGAGGCAAAAGTAGGTCACAGGGGGTACCCTCCTTTGACAAACTTCTTCTTCAGAACGAAAGCACGTATCGACAAACTGAAAGCATCAGAATGATCTAGAGAGATGTCTTAAGAAGTGTTGTTGTTTTTGGTTCCACTCGGAAGTCAAATTTTTGACGCGTTTTTGACGTCTTTTCGGACTCTGTCGGAAATGCACATTTTTGCACTATTTCTTTAAATAACTCAATATGTGTATGGTTTTACACATTCATTTACTACAAATTCATCACATTTAAGTTACTTAATGCTTTGATATGTATTTCATACTGAAATTTTAATTTTTTGATTTTTTATGAATTATTTTCTTATGTGAAAAGGAAAGGGGGGGGGGGTGATTTTCATACATATTCAACTTCTTCTCCAGAACTGCTGAACAGATTTTTATGAGTATTTTTTCAATCATGAATAGATATGTTTACTGTGAACATGGACCCAAGGCTTGTGGGTTCAAGTCCCGGCACGAGCACTCCTCAAATTTTTTTCTTCATTTTTTCCCATTTTGTCAGCTTATTATGCACTTTTAGATAATCTGAATACCTTAAATTCCATTTTTTACTTAAAAAAATTTTTCTTCCCTTTATTAGCTCACCTGAGCCATAGGCTCAAAGTGAGCTATTGTCATAGCGTGGCGTCCGTCGTCCGTCGTCGTCGTCCGTCGTCGTCCGTCGTAAACTTTTCAACATTTTCGACTTCTTCTCCAGAACCACTGAAAAGATTTTCATGAAACTTGGTAGGAATGAAGTACTCATGGTCCCCTACAAGTGTTGTTGTTTTTCGTCCGGATCCATCAACAGGTGGCGCCACCAGAGGCAAAAGTAGGTCACAGGGGGTACCCTCCTTTGACAAACTTCTTCTTCAGAACGGAGGCACGTATCGACAAACCGAAAGCATCAGGATGAACTAGAGAGATGTCTTAAGAAGTGTTGTTATTTTTGGTTCCACTCGGAAGTCAAATTTTTGACGCGTTTTTGACGTCTTTTCGGACTTCGTCAGAAATGCACATTTTTGCACTATTTCTTTAAATAACTCAATAAGTGTATGATTTTACACATTCATTTACTGCATATTTATCATATTTAAGTTACTAAATGCTTTGATAAGTATTTTATTCTAAAATTTAGATTTTTTGATTTTTTATTAATTTTTTTCTTATGTGAAAAGGAAGGGGGGGGGGTGATTTTCATACATATTCAACTTCTTCTCCAGAACCACTGAAAAGATTTTCATGAAACTTGGTAGGAATGAAGTACTCATGGTCCCCTACAAGTGATGTTGTTTTTCGTCCAGATCCATCAACAGGTGGCGCCACCAGAGGCAAAAGTAGGTCACAGGGGGTACCCTCCTTTGACAAACTTCTTCTTCAGAACGAAAGCACGTATCGACAAACTGAAAGCATCAGAATGATCTAGAGAGATGTCTTAAGAAGTGTTGTTGTTTTTGGTTCCACTCGGAAGTCAAATTTTTGACGCGTTTTTGACGTCTTTTCGGACTCTGTCGGAAATGCACATTTTTGCACTATTTCTTTAAATAACTCAATATGTGTATGGTTTTACACATTCATTTACTACAAATTCATCACATTTAAGTTACTTAATGCTTTGATATGTATTTCATACTGAAATTTTAATTTTTTGATTTTTTATGAATTATTTTCTTATGTGAAAAGGAAAGGGGGGGGGGGTGATTTTCATACATATTCAACTTCTTCTCCAGAACTGCTGAACAGATTTTTATGAGTATTTTTTCAATCATGAATAGATATGTTTACTGTGAACATGGACCCAAGGCTTGTAAGTTCAAGTTCTGGTACCCTGGTAACTTTAGTTTCGTATAAGTTGGTACATGTTCATGTATGCAAGAGTTGTCTTTCTTTAATATAGATTTATGTTTTTGAGGTTTAAATTTTTGGATTATCGATTCATTTGAATGTTATATATTTTGAATTATTAAATAGGTATGGAAAAGGAAACTAAATTATTTTAAAAAGATGAATAAGTATTTTCAAATTTATCTTGTGAAGACTTAGATATACAACTATGAAATTACAATATTGAGAGCAGCTCAAAATATTAATGTAAGAACAGATCAATGTTATCAATAACACAGTGAAAGGATGGGGAGGGGGTCTGTTATTTTGCTTTAGCTTCTGTATAACTATCTCTCTCGGGTTACTTAGATTACTCAAGAAGAAGGGGGGATGATTTTCATACATATTCAACTTCTTCTCCAGAACCACTGAACAGATTTTCGTTAAACTTGGTAGGAAAGAAGAAATCATGGTCCCCTACAAGTATTGTTGTTTTTAGCTCACCTGAGCGAAGCTCAAGTGAGCTATTGTCATAGCGCGTCGTCCGTCCATCGTCCGTCCGTCCGACGTAAACTTTTAACATTTTCGATATCTTTTCGGCAACCGCTGCACAGAATTTCACGAAATTTCACAGGAAGCAAGTACTCAATGCCCTCTATCAAATTTTTGTTTTTCAAGCCGATCGGAAATCCAAGATGGCCGCCACAGGCTCTGATTGGCTGACACATTTTTGACTTCTCTTCTGAAACTGCGTCACAGAATTTCATGAAACTTCACAGGAAGCAAGTACTCAATGCCCTCTACCAAGTTTGTGTTTTTTGAGCCGATCGGAAATCCAAGATGGCCGCCACAGGCTCTGATTGGCTGACACATTTTTGACTTCTCCTCCGAAACTGCTGCACAGAATTTCATGAAACTTCACAGGAAGCAAGTACTCAATGCCTTCTACCAAGTTTGTGTTTTTGGAGCCGATTGGAAATCCAAGATGGCCGCCACAGGCTCTAATTGGCTGACACATTCTCGACTTCTCCTCTGAAACCGCTGCACAGAATTTCATGAAACTTCACGGGAAGCAACTACTCAATGCCCTCTACCAAATTGTGTTTTTCAAGCCAATCGGAAATCCAAGATGGCTGCCACAGGCTCTGATTGGCTGACACATTTTCAACTTCTCTTCTATAACCACTGCACAGAATATCATGCAACTTCACAGGAAGCAAGTACTCAATGCCCTCTACTAAGTTTGTGTTTTTCGAGCCAATCGGAAATCCAAGATGGCTGCCACAGACTCTGATTGACTGACACATTTTCGACTTCTCCTCTCAAACGGCTGCATAGAATTTCACAAACCTTCACAGGAAGCAAGTACTGATTGCTCTCTACCAAGTTTGTGTTTTTCGAGCTGATCAGAAATCCAAGATGGCCGCCACAGGCTCTGATTGGCTGACAAATTTTCGACTTCTCCTCTGAAACTGCTGCGCAGAATTTCATGAAACTTCACAGGATGCAAGTACTCATACCCTCTATCAAGTTTGCGTTTTTGGAGCCTATCGGAAATTCAAGATGGCCGCCACAGGCTCTGATTGGCTGACACATTTTCAACTTCTCCTCTAAAACTGCTTCACAGAATTTCTTGAAACTTCACAGGACGCAAGTACTAATTGCCCTCTACTTAGTTTGTGTTTTTCGAGCCGATTGGAAATCCAAGATGTCCTCTATAGGCTCTATTTGAATGACACATTTTTGACTTATCCTCTTAAACTACTGCACAGAATGTCACTGAACTTTACAGGAAGTAACTTGTACACCTTGTCCTTCTCAAAGCTTCACTAAAAGCGATTTCCTTCAGGTCTTGACTTTGATTGAAAACATACATACAGTCTCCTCAGGTGAGCGATGTGGCCCCCTTGGGCCTCTTGTTTTTTATATCGATGACTTGAATTATCGGGAATCACAAAGTAACAAAGAAAAATGTTTTTTTTTATGGAAAAGCACAGGATCTTCAAAGAATTCAGTATGACAAACAAACGTTGCTTTCAATCTTATGTTAATACAATACAGTATAGTAACTCAGGTGTTCTTTTAGAGATTTTGACCACATAACCTAGTGTCCTTTATCGATCTGTCTGTATTCTTTAGCTAGACATCAATCTTGGTTGATCAATGTTAAAAGTATAATAATCTTACTATGCAAAAACATCAGAATAATCTGTATCAATTTGGGTATATTTAAAATTTATTCGAAAATAAACTATTATTTATCACTGGATGATCAAATTACTTTTTTCCTTTAACATTGTTATTTCATAAGATTTTTATCTACTGAAAAACTGTGTTGATACATTGAAAAACTAATGTTTTTTACCGGAAGTCTATTGATAATGCATTTTCCCTTCAAATATGAATCAGTTCGTAGCTTAAAATATAATACAAAAAATAATCATGTATGTCGATGCATGCTTACATTTTCAAGGGTACCCTTTCTTTCTTTTGGTCTTTTATTAAATTGTAAAGAGAGACACTTGTTTGCATGAACATCAAGGGATTCTTGCATTCACAGAAACATAAATTACAAGATTTATTTCCTTTATAAACATTGCGATGTGTACCTTTGGTCATAAGTTTATAAGGAAGAGACATAATCAATATTAAGATATTTGTGACGTTATTCTATTGCAATGACTTCGGTACGGCACATACGCTTGACAATTATGGATAATGACCATATCCCTGCTTCTGATTTTCTGAATTACCGATTTTGTGGTGTATACAGAGGTATGGTCATTATCCATATTTGTCATCAATAAATTAGCGAAATTTTTACACAAAGAAGTAGGTGCGGTAATCTGCCATATTGGCCCTACTTTCAAAGCTGTTCAAATATCCATAATGTCCTAGTTTATAAAATTTCAAATGTATGATGAAAAATGTTGGAATCATTGAAAATATCAATAAACGAGCGAAATTTCGATAGAAATTTATGAAATTAAATATCGATCCAGGGCTTGCCCATGATAATTTGTGTACAAATCGATGGATTTCTGATCGGCATTTAAATTTGCATAAAAATAATCGTGGCCGAGGCCTGGATCAAAAAAGAATTTTAAAGATTTGTACGTAAAATACGATGATTTTCCTTTGTTTTTCGTCATTCAGAGTAGATAACGTCAGAACATGACGTCATACATCATGCGCGTGACGTTACGAGGGCTCAGAGTTATGACGCCATTTTTTCTCAAACATTCAACATTGCAAAAAGTGATTATTAATAGTTCGTTTATCAAAAGCATTTTTCGTCAAAATTATTGGGCCGATACAAGAGGTTAGCGCACCTAGTCCTTTATGAAACTACGTAATTATCCAGGTCTTGCCCATGATATTTTTTGTACCAATCGATAAATTTCCGATCGGCCTTTTAAGTTCCATTAAATATCTTTTTTTGGGCAAGTCCTTGAGCGTAGATGAATTTTGAAGATTTCTGTGAAAAATAGAATGCTTTTCCATTGCAAACAATTCTAATTAATAATTCGTTTATCAAAAGCAGTTTTGTCGAAATTATAGTGTCGATCTTACGGGTAAGCGCACCTAGTCCATTCCAGTGAAGAAACTTGAAACTAGGCAGACAATATCTTTTGGGTCTTTTCAGTGATTGATTAATGAATAGGTATGAAAAGAAAGTAATAGATATATGAGAAAACGGATTTAAAGGAAAATAAATAACGCCAATATACATGCACTTTCTGAGGTTATCTCTATATAGATAACACTATGGTGACCATGTCAGGGAAAAATATTTAAAACACTCACTGTCAAACCCTTCGCGGGGAACTTTTTTTACGAGGTCAACGCGACAAAGGGCGTAAGTGTGACACAAATGAGAAAAGAAGACCCTGACGATTATCGCAAGAGCACTCCCTGTTGACTAGCCGCACCTGCCGTCGATGTTCACTCACGAAAATGAAAACGATATAGAAAATACATGCACTGTCTGAGGTTATGTCTATATAGAAAGCACTTTAGCGACCATGTCAGGGAAAAATATTCAAAACACTTTCTGTCAAACCCCTCGTTGGGAACTTTATGAGCTCCACACGGCAAAGGGCATAAGTGTGAAACAAATGAGTTGAAAAAGATCCTGACGATAATCTCACAATAGAGCACCAAAACGAGCATCGACGGTCCCCTTGCAAGCTGGAAGTGGGACCAGGTCCCCGGGAGGAGTAAGCATCCCCTGTTGGCTAGCTGCACCCGCTGGCGATGTTCACGCACGAAAATGAGTTCCACAGAACAGGGAGGTAAGCTATTCTAATTGACCATCTCTAATGCAACTTCGGAAAGCAAGGTTAGATGCATTGTAATCGGTGCTGTTAAAACGAAAAAAAAAAACAACAACATATGAAGCAGACTAATCCAGAGGAGAGTAAATCTATAGCAATTAACATGTATGATGCGCAGCACAAATTGATTACTACAGCACCATCTAATATGGCTTCTTACAAATCATCTATTGCCAAATTAAACCAAACAGTCTCTTATCAGTTTCCTTAAAATGTGAGAGATCTAAGGAAAATTCTCATAACACCTCTCAATCTGACAGTTTCGTGGAAATCTCAACATCTTAGCACGCATATATATAGTCCACGATATTACGTAATTTCAGCTAAATGATGACATGAAATTCTGACGTTGCGTAATTTCACGTCATATTAGCGATAATATGTTAGAGATCACTGACGTATGAAACTTTTTCAAGTATGTAATACATATTTTAAATGGATTGAAATTGATTGTTAAAATCGTTATACGGTTTAAATCGTGTTTCGGAGTGTTCCAACGATGTTTACCGGAAATGTTCCGAATTTCCTCTGATCAATAAACTGTGAAAACTCGATACTTTGGTGGAATCTTACAGCTGTGTTGTAATCTTAAACGTCTTCAAATTCCATAGCGTCATTTAAAAAGGAGAGAAATTTTCAGCGTGGACAAGACTTGCACATTGTGGGTACTTAATGTTAAGGTGATACATAATGTGTACATAACTGCAATACAGCGTTTGTCCTATTTACACGTGTCGCCTTCAAGAGGACTTATGATAAACGTCTTTAAATTCAAAAGCATCATTTAAAACCTGATAAATTTTCAGCATGGACCAGACATGCACGTTTCGGGTAATAAACCCTCGTCAGTGATCCTTAGTCTAAAAAATCAAATTCAAGGAATTGTGGTCCCCCGCTTTTGGGTGTTTGTCTTTAAAGAAATGCTTACAGACATCCCCCCATTCTTAAGTTTTAATAATATATCTCATATATTATCAACATTCAAAATATGAAAGATTAACTCCAAGAAAAGGTCAAAAGGTCCAAACTTGTGTTTTGTTTCCAAGGGACAGGGCTTATGAAAAGGTATGCACATGTGAAATATTTAAGACCTATGATTTAAATTACCATCTTATGGTCGAGGTTGAAGTTTTTAAATGTGGGTCAACCTCAATGGACAAGGTCACAAGGTAAGAATGTTACTACCAACAGGAAGGTCTCATCACCAGGAATACACATGTGAAATGTGAAAGCCCTATCATTTTCCATTAAAACGTTATGGACAAGGTTATAGTTTTTTTGAAAAGTAGGTCGAACTCAAAGGTCAAGGTAAAAAAATTTTGGTATCAATGCAAAGGTCTTGTCACAAGGAATACACATGTGAAATATCAAAGCCCTATCACTTTCCATTCAAAAGAAATGGTCAAGGTTAAAGTTCTTAATAAGTAGGTCGAACTCAAAGGTCAAGGTCACTAGGTCAAAAATTTTGGTATCCATGTAAAGGTCATGTCACAAGGAATACACATGTGAAATATCAAAGCCCTATCACTTACCATTCAAAAGTAATGGTCAATGTTAAAGTTTTTAATAAGTAGGTCAAAGTCCAAGGTCAAGGTCACAAGGTCAAAAATTTTGGTATTCATGGAAAGGTCTTGTCACAAGGAATAAACATGTGAAATATAAAAGCCCTATCACTTTCCATTCAAAAGTTTTGGTCAAGGTTAAAGTTTTTAATAAGTAGGTCAAAGTCCAAGGTCACAAGGTCAAAAATTTTGGTATCCATGGAAAGGTCTTGTCACAAGGAATACACATGTGAAATATCAAAGCCCTATCACTTTCCATTCAAAAGTTATGCACAAGGTTAAATTTTTTGTGACTGACGGACAGACGGACAGACGGACGGACGGACGGACGGACAGACGGACAGACGGACAGACGGACGGACGAACCGGTTTTAATGTCCCCGCGTTTTTTATGGAAAAACGAAATTCGTTGTAGTCAAACATCATAACATCCTACACGAAAACATAGAGAAGACGTAAACATCAAGAGACAAAAAGGGACAAAGAAAATCAAACAAGACATCAAAAGACTAGGCAAAAAACATCACACATATACCAACGAGACCGATAGGCAAATATGACAGATATAGATAATGTTTATTTCACAATATACAGCACAAAATCGATATCCAAAAAAATCATGAACCGAAGACATGAGAAATTATTTACAAACAAACAGGTGGCATATTTGCCAAGTTATCAGCATTAACATGAGAACTTTACCAAAACTCATTTAAGGTAACACATTCTCGAACTGATTACTAGTGCATAAACACTTTAATTCAAAATTGCAACTCTATGTAACCCAATGTATGTTAATCATAATAACATATCTTAGAATGAGTTATAAAAAGATGGCAACACAGTGAATAATTAATACTACAACACCGATAAAGAGGAAATTAACAATTAAATTCAATAATAAAGAAAACAATTAGAACTATCCCGAATTGAGACGAGATCAGTGCCCGGAAAAAGTGAGCGTCCCTGCTTGCAATCAAAACTAGTCGCGTGTTACATTTTCATGTTTCACTCCAGAATACTCTGCGTAAATGATACAAGTGTTAGATTTTGCCAAAGTGTTTCTAAAATTGGTATCAAATCCAACGTCCCGCTGTATAAACAATGTGACATATAAGCTGCATACCCCTCTCCTCCATCATCTCTTATTCCAATAAATTCTATACTTACGTCATCTCACATCCGTCTTCGATACAACTCTGTCAAGCACACTGCTGCATCAATTCTCTAGTGACTTCAGAAATATGTATTCCTCTTTCTATCGTTCTTTTTCTTGTTCAATATAAAACTTATTAAAGAGTAAGGGGAGGATATTACAGGGCCCCCACTATCTCATGTTCTATCTCAGGGCTGCATTTACACTTTATCTTATCAGCCCCTCTTAATATGTCGTAGTTTTATACGTGGAATTGCTCATGCTCCTTAAGGAGTTCACGTTCATGTGACGTGCATAGATAAATAATGACAAACACAACTCGATTACAAGGTAAATATTTTTCTTTCAAAAATAGCAATGCAAGTCTATATAGTGAATATATACGTTCCAGTCGCAAAAAAGCCCAAATGCTTTAGAGGGAGTCGGATTTGTCTCGAGGATCTAGAAGAAAACGACCCCCCCCAAATATAAAGTATTCTTAAATTTCAATTTTATGCATATTAAGCAAATATCAAGTCATTCTGCTATACAACTCCTTCAAGGACGTTCAAATGCGTCACCCCTCATGCGACATTAATAATAGTTATTCAGCCAGTTTTTTATTCATCCTCCATATATTACACATTGGCGATTACAGCTGCGGATATTTCAGGGGACTAATGAAAATACCATATTTTTTATCTAAACATTGCTGCTGTGTAGTAAAAATGACTGAAAGATCTTCATTTTACAAATGAACCAATTTAGATACCAAACTAAAATTCCCCCTGTCTTTGATGTCCTAGATCGTGTCGTGAGGTGATTAATTCCTAGAAGCTGATTGGTTATGGAAAATGGATAGATATGTACGATAGAATAATGCGGAAGTGTCCAAACACTGTGTTCTTACCTTCCAGAAAATTCAAAACCCAATTCAATGCACCGACATGCAATTCGGATAGCAAAATCCCGATCAGTGACTCATTGAGTAAAAGCGACGAGCAGGCACAGCCAAAACTCACCTCTGTAGCGCCCTCTGGTTTAATTTCTTTAAATAAAAACCTTAGAAATAACTTTGCAGAGAGTGCACAGCTCCAAATTGCCAGCAGGTTCTACTCAGCGGCAGAGCAAAAAAATCCAAATAAAAAACAAACAAACAAACAAACAAACAAACAAACAAAAACTGAAAAAAAAAGAACGATGATCAAAATAGCATAGAAGCGATGGTGTCCACATACCAACGTCCTTGAATTTCGATGTTATCTTTGGCTGCCAACAGGTTCTACTCAGCGGCAGAGCAAAAAAAATTACATTACAGGAAACGGATGTCCCTTCATTGAAAATGAACGATTTTAGAAGGAAAAATAGGAAAATATAAAGCTTTGTAATATTTTAATCCTAAATTCTAATTTTCTCATTTCACCATGAAATAATTTCTGGACATTATTGACAAATTTGTTAGTTTTTGACAAAGATTCATCCACCAAATTCCTAGTAATTAGCTATCAACTTCAGTCAATTGGCTCGGGATTGCAATTTCTTTAACGATAGTATCATCTTTTATTCCAGTTTCCTACCTTTGTTTAGAGCACAGTTCATTTCATCTTTTCAATATGTAAATGCAATATATTGATGAAGATTTTGGAAGTTGAATCAAATACAATTCCCAATAGCTTTACGAGAACTAGAATGATACTTTTAATATGATGACGTCATCAAGAAATTATCAAAATTGTCGATGGATAGATAAAAAAATGTGTTTGATAAACGAGATGATTTTGGATTCAACATAGTAAATTTTCCCTGGCTTGACGGTGATTTTCCTAGATTACATGTACGGTATCTACATTTCACAGCTCATCCGGTATGCTAGAGCATGTACTGATGTTTTGGATTTTCATAGTAGATATTTACAAATTGCAAAGACACTTTAAGGTCAAGGTTTCGGATGTTACAAACTATTAAATACTTTCTGGAAATTTTACAAAAGTTATGATCAACTTCTTTTGAAATTCGGACCCATACAAGCAACAGAGTATATTACTTTAGGCATTGCGCAGCCTGCATTTTATGGTGACATAATTAACAACATAAGAAGTATCAAAGGTAGACAGCATAACCATCGAAAATGCGTCAAAGTCATCAAACGCCTTTGATACCGTGGATACGATGCTTATGTCACCAGACGGACACTAGGCTTGGTACTTGGCCAATCTACAGTCTTGTACGAGCGCATTCTAAAGACTTGCACTCTGACTGACTGTGACGACGGGACTCAATGATGTGCCCTGTCCAATCCTCTTTAGAGAAGACAGGGCCCCGATCACCTGTCCTCTCTGAATGTAAGTCGGACTCCTCGGGTGATAGCATATATGAGCTCGCAACAGCCGGCAGAGGACGGACTGTATTACGAACGTCCGTTTTTTTTATATCGTTTAACATATTCATCTGTGTTGCTGGGGCCCTAAGTTTTACGGTCTTGTTTGTGTGTGGTCATCTTACAGTAAGGATGTTGTTTTACACCATTATCATGCGTTCTTCGAGACATCTGGGTAATTGAAAAAGCGGGAGGGTTGTACGCAGGTAATCCAGAATAGCCACACCTTCTGCTATTTTCTGGCAGATGGTCGTCCTAAGTTGGCACCGGTTGCCCATTGGTCTCGTTGGTGAATTACTTTGTGTTTGATGTTTCTGTGTTGTGCGTTGACTCTCGTTTATTTGTGTGTGGTCTTTTATGTTCAATGTTTCTGTGGTGTAAGTTGGTGTTCCTTGTCCCTTTTAAGTCTCTGTGGGCGTCTGCTCTGTTTTGTTTTGGTTTTTTTGCATTTGGTGTTTTGGGGTTTCGTGTGGATGCTGCAATGGAGTGTTGTTGGAAATCCCCTCCTTTCTTTTACAGAGTGACAAACCTTGTATTGGCGTATGTAGGTTTATGCAACTCTGATTCTAGCTTGCCGTTAATATATGAACTTGTAAGATATAATTTCAGTTCAATTTTGTCTTTAATGTATACATATAATGTATAATGTTATAAAAAGACATGCATATTGGTTTGTATCTTCACATCTGCAATTTATAAGCAAAACTGAAAAACGAATAAGCGATAAAATGACAGTATGCGTTATTATTTACATTTTTTTTTCACTGTAACATAAGAAGAATATTGCCTCTATTCATTTTGGATAGCAATAATATATGATATTTTTGTATTGATTAATTTGTACAGAAAAATTCATACTAGCGAAAGGCGTGAGAATGCATTATATTTATAATTTCATACAGTTAAAGATGTCTGACATTGTCGCCATGGCACTTCCTATACAAACATTCCATCAGACAGTGCATGTGTTTCAGATATTGTTTTTATTTTCTTGCATGAACATCGACGGCGGGAGCGGCTAGCCAACAGGGGATGCTTACTACTCTCGGGCACCAGTTTCCACCTCTAGCTTGCTAAGGGTCCGTTGATGCTCTATTGGGTGCTCTATCGTGAGTGCTGTTGAGATTATCGTCAGGTTTTTCTTTAACTCATTTATCATTGAAAGTGTTTTTAAAGATAACAATGTCTTTTGTCAAAAAGTCAGTGAGTCAAAGCACACAAAAAGACACGTAATTGTCAAGCCTAGCAATTAAGACGTATACGAGGGTTGTCAGACATTTCGCGGACTGTTCCATTTTCAAATGTTGAGCACCACAAATTTCTCGCTAAAACTGGCATCACATATGTATTTACCTTTTAACTATAAATTATACAAATTAATCACTCGATTATAATATGATTGTTATAAATATTCAACTTTAGATATATAGAATGAAATCATGTACATTTCTGGTGAATATGCTTTTGTTTTCAGTCGCAATCCTAAATGTCAATGATAACTCTAGAACGAGATGTCTAAAATACTTTTTTTAAGATCTCCGTAGCAATGCAAATGAGTTAAAGAAGATCCTGACGATAATCTCAACAGCACTCACAATAGAGCACCAAATTGCGCATCGACGGACCCCTAGCAAGCTAGAGGTGGGACCAGGTGCCCGGGAGGAGTAAGCATCCCCTGTTGGCTAGCCGCACCCGCCGTCGATGATCATGCACGTCGATGATCATGCATGATCATGCATGATCATGCAAGACATTCCCCAATGAGTATTTCAGCCGTTGTTTGATATAAAAGTAAGCCAGTAGTTTACTTGAAACGAGTACCTGACTTAAAAAAACAAAATGACCAGCAACGTTACTGCAAAAATAGCGAAACACACATACAAATTCATCAAATAACGGAAAACAAGTACAGCAACAACACCACTAAATTTCAGTGGACAACGAGGTAGAACAGTATGCTCTTTACAAAAGATTTGAAATCATTTAACAAATAAACTATAGATAGATAAAATGACACCTTTCACAACACTCCAGAGCAAATTCAACAATGTGCACCCTGTTAAATGTTGGTAATAATATGGCAGTTTACATACTTTTTACCATCTTGAGGCACATTTCAAAATAATTCTAATGAACCACACTGTGTGTAACAGATAGTAAATTCCCATCCCTGGTACTTATATGTATAATCAATGCCAAGTAGAGGTGAATTTCAAGAACAGCCAAATGCATATCAGTAGCGCCCTCTAGTTTTAATTTTCAAATTTACAATTTGTGCATTTTCAGTGTAAATACTACTCGGCTTTTAATTTCCTGTAGTCGATTCAGTAACAAGATTAACAATACAATGACCTAAAGTTAATTGGACATATTTGAGGGATGGTGATACATGTAGGATATTTACCTCCTTCTATTTTGTCTAAGTTTTGGTATGCTGCAGGATATTATTACCTTACCGTTACCGCTTAGAATTCCCAATTCTGTAGCAAAATGCCGTGTACTAGAAAAGTATGTTTCGGTTGATGAATGCTCATCAACGATACTCCGAGAAGAGATAATTTCTTCTAACTATGAAGTTTCATGTTTTTTTTCGAATGAGGGAATCAACATCTTAGATTCAACACACCATGTAAGGTGTCCTGACGAGGGATGATTTTTTGTGTCATTTGTCCTGGATTTCTTGTGTGCGTCCTGGATTTTTTTTGTCATAAAATTGTTTTATACTCCATTAAATGCTCAATTTGACACTTTTTCAGTTTGTTTTCATGTATTTATGATGTTTTAGTCATCTGTTAGGGACCGCTATCAAAAATATACGAATATCACTTGATTTAAAAGAGTTGAGTATGTCCTGACTATTTTGTGTACCTAGTCCTGGATTTTCTGTGTGATGTCCTGGATTTTCTAGTTTTGGATTTTAGAAAAATTGTCAATAGGTTTGAAAAGCAAACGAATGTTTTAATATAATCGGCTCATATAACTCTTATTTTACTTTTATTAAAATGACCCATGCCTTAGTTTAAACGGAGAGAAAGCTTGTTTTGTATGCAGACATATTTTTGTTTAGTTTTGTTTTTGTTTTCGTTTCGTTTTGCTTTGTTTTGTTTTGTTTTGTTTTGTTTGTTTTTGTTTTCCTTTTTCCCTTCTCTTCTACGGTGCCTCTAAGCGGACATGTTGGTTTGTTTTTCATATCGTTCCAAAAGCAGGCGCTTAGCCAAAATGCTTTTCAAAAAAAGAGGAAGCACTCACAGTCAAGAGGTGTGGGGATCGCTTTGAGTCCCAATAGGGTCCAGGCCAAGGGGCAAAGCTCCAGAATCTATTGCATTTTACACATTTACAGAACAGTTTTCTACGTTAAAATGACCCATGGTACCCTTTCTTTTAGTCTGCTTTGCAAAACGATTTGGAGCATTCGGTACTTGCGTGTGCCTGGCTATGCGCCTTGCTACCCCTCACCCACCCCGCTCTCTTTTCTCATTTCCTTCAGATTATCAAACATTACGCACAAAAGAAGAGGGGCGGGGGTCATTTCCCCAGTTCTTTTTGTACGCTGGTATGTATACGCTATATATTCAAGGGCGTTTTATAGGAACACTTTGTTAAGAATTATGAACGAATGGCCATACATCCCTTTTATTGATTTTTTGTTGTTTGTTTGTTTGTGTTTTTTGGGTTTTTTTTTATGTTGTTGTTGTTGTTTGTTGTTGTTGTTTTTTTTGGGGGGGGTGTTTTTTGTTTTTGTTTTGTTTTGTTTTGTTTTTGTTTTTTGTTTGTTTGTTTGTTTGTTTTTTTTGGGGGGGTCAAATTAAATGTTTCCTCTCTTACCATTTCGATCAGAGGTATACCATGCCAACAAGATAGCAAAATTACATCCAATATTCCATTATGACACACAATTATAGGTGACAAGTGGCGGATCTAGGATTTCAGAAAGGGGTGGAGGAGGACAACGTAAAGCTGACATGCGAAAATATATTATAAGTTATATTCTAATTCCCCCTACTGGGTTCCTTGATTAATGACTTTAAACTAACTTCAGAGTCTACTATATGATTGCAAGACGATTGGCGAACTTTTTTCAGAGTTAGAATGAAAATGAAAGACAAATCTTTTACTATCAATATCATCTATCAATGTATTTTGAGTCTTAAACATAAAATTCAATATCCATGCATATCTTAAGTCTTGAAAACCGGCGAGCAACAGCGAGCCAATAAATCTTTTCAAATACATGTACTGACAGATAAATTCGTAATTATTTCGAATTTTCACAGCAAATTCAAAACATTTGAAGAAAAATTGACCGCCATGGGAGGGAATATGGAACCGCGCAACACCTCTAGATTCACTAGTGATCCATTCAAGCAGAGCAAAGAACAAATAATGCAAAGTGAGCATGATAAGCATGTAATCAAATATTAAATACGGTGATGGGGCGGCCCCAATAACTGTACTCCTTCTCTAAAGTTGCAACCAACACTTATTCAAAACATTGAACTGTAAGACTATAGTGAGGGTTCTCTGTTAGCAAAACTCGGAATAAAATAGAATCAATTTTGTAGTCGGGCAAATTTATCAACGTTTTAAGAAAAGAATTAGAATGAAAACGTAATTAGACGTAAAAGAATACTCATATATCAAATTCAAAATATGCAAAGTAAATCTGTCGAAACCCCTATCGCGGGAGATTAGTTTCGCCCCATGGTCATCTTTACATGATTATGTGATCGAAAGGACGATTATCAATAATCAGTTTGCAATATATAGTGGAAAGACATTGAACAGAAGCCCTCTTAATTTTTCTTTGAATTTCAACAAAAAAGTTTCGTTATGGCGAATGTCACAGTGGCGAATTTAACGGGGGTCTACACAACCAATAAAAAAGCCTTGAAACCAGAGTATTTTAAAATAGGACATTCTCTATATTTTGGGGGATTGGTACCCGTACCCCAGAGAGGGGAAATTTACAACATTTTACTTAAAAAGGGAAATTCTAAACTACTCTGATAAAAACCAAATTATTGAAACATTTGTTTCATTTACATATAAAAAGTTGTAAACATTGTAAATATGAAATCGAATACAATATATTTGTTATACTATTGATTCATTGAAGCAAATCAATGGAAACTTGTCCGCCTATACTTTGTGTAAAATTACATAAAATGTTTTTAAAGTATTTCATAATTGAAATCGGACTTATCTTTGTTGTAAGTCAGAAATACAACATTCTTCTGTGATTAATAATTATAATAGTATAAGACATTTTCATTTCAAATGAAAACTCAGTTTTTTATGTAAACTATGATTGAATCATAATATGACTTTATCACATGATAAACAAAAAGGAGTATTGCAAAAAATAATGCTCTGTTATCCAGCAGAAATAATCAGGTACAACATATCAGTCGGTAACATAATATAAAGTAACATTATTTCTGAATATTTTTATATGTTTTTACAGGTCGGGGAACTCTACCATGTGAAGATTCAAAATTTTGGGTGCCGTATATGTCTTGAATAAAGATTAGTTCACCTGTACCTTAAACATATTTCAAAAGTGTTGAACCGTTGTCCAAATAGTTATCATATATTCTTTCATGACAATTGTGTAAATATATTTCGAAGACAATACATTGTTATGGGTTGCTAAAACACTGCTATACCTAAAGGAGGGTAGAAATGAAAAAAGTGATATGATAAAATTCAAAACATTATTTTGAAAATAACCCTTTCGAACAAAACACAAGTTGATCAGTTTTGATGAGCAATCTGTTACCTTCCCTTGAGGAAAGGTAGTATATATGTTAGAAAAGTCGTAGGATGAGAAAGATTCAGCTTTAAAATAAAAAAGTTGCATTTGTCGATTACATCACCAGGATTCTTTATTGAAGAAAACTAATTGATGTCGCTTTCATTTAATGCAGTTTCACAATATTTTGATACATGATCTTTAATTCCTGTTAACGCTAATGTCAAATTGCTATAAGAAACTGTAGTATTACAATTGTCCAAAATTTGTAAGGAGATTTGAGAGGTATGGGTAGACCGTAGATAGTTGGCACGTATGATTTCAAAAAAGAGGGTTGCAATGAAGAAATTCTGACCCAAAAATGTTGAAAATAAATAATCTGACCTCTTTGTTGCAGAAATAAATATTCTGGCCCACATATGTGTTCAATATCAAAACATTTTCCGCTTGCTTCGCTCGTCTTTCAATAAAATGTTAAACATCTTC
This sequence comes from Pinctada imbricata, assembly GCA_033119305.1. Taxonomy (NCBI): domain Eukaryota; kingdom Metazoa; phylum Mollusca; class Bivalvia; order Pterioida; family Pteriidae; genus Pinctada; species Pinctada imbricata. The sequence goes on from VSWD01000003.1 coordinate 62,603,887, forward strand.
AAATTCAATAGCATCATTTATACACGGATAAATTTTCAGCATGGACCAGACATGCACGTTTTTGGTACTCAACCCTCGTCAGTGATCCTCAATCTAAACAATGAAATATGTCCAAAACAAATTTCAGCTTGTTTCGCAAGCAACAAAACCTACAACGTAAACTAGATGGGTTTTGTTAATACTGCGAGCAATGGTCCCTTCGGGTAAATGTTAGTAAAACCAAAGTAATACAGGTGTCAAAGGGATGAAACGCAATAAAAACTAACTTCACGTTGAAAGGCAAAATTTCAAGAAATACAAAATCTTATAATTATAAGGTCCTGTCCATTTTTGGACATAATGATTTTTACTTTTTGGCCATATTTATTTAGCATGAGGAACACAGACAAGGGTTAAGTACCCGAAACGTGCATGTCTGGTCCATGCTTCAAATTTATCTGGTTTTAAATGATGCCATCGAATTTGAAGACGTTTAACATTTAAACTACTTGGTAAATATCACTGCTGGTGGACCAGGCGTCCCTAAGGGGTAGCAAAATCCAATCAACTTCAGTTGATCGTCTGTCTCTATAACGCATTTAAGTTGTCTGTTACAAAATATCTCGACATGTCTGAAACGTGGGTACTGAAGCATCATATCCAACCCATTCTGATATGCCTTTCGATACAATTTTGGCCATATTATATTGTTTAGACTGAGGATCACTCTCGAGGGTTAAGTACCCGAAACGTGTATGTTTGGTCCATGCTTAAAATTTATCTGGTTTTAAATGATGCTATCAAATTTGAAGACGTTAAACATTTGGTACTATATTTTTTGCTTCTGGCCTTTTCACTACTAGTAAAGATAACATGTCTGACAGAGGTATACAGGTTTTGGTTGAATTAAAATCTGCAATAGATCGGGAAACAATAACTCCATCTATTCGTCTTAAATTATTTGATCATACTGTAAAGCTAGTCTGTCTGTACGGGTCAGAAATTTGGGGAGGCTTTGAGAAAGAAATGAAGAGTCCGTATGAAATTATCGATACATACCTCACTCGATTTTAGAAAGAATCAACTTATCGTTTTATAAGTCGCTATTAGGGGTCAACAAAAGTTAATCGAACTTAGCCACGCTTGGGGATTTCGGTAGATACCCGATTTATTTAGACCGTATGTTAAGAATATTAAATTACTGGCAAATCCTTCAAAAACGCCTAAAATCTTATCTAATTGTTCTTAGATTAATATTTACTTACATGTGACGAGCTTAACCAACATAATTCAAAATCATGGCTGATATCGATTAAAAATATTCTGGGGAATTTTGATAGCGAGTATTAAGGAAACTTAAGCTACAAGATTGATATCAATCGATTTCGGAAAAATATGAAACGTAAATTTGAAGAGTATTGGAGAGCCAATATTAATGGTCTTTACAAGAAAAGTGGAAATAAAAATAAGTCGCAAAATTTAACTTTCAGTTCGCGAGAGAACAATATTTAGACACGCTGCCTTTTTCAAAAAGAAATCAGTGTACAAAATTTCGCGTTAGCTCCAATGACCTAGCAATAAAAACAGGCCGATATTCAAGACCGTTAACTCCAGAGGAGCAAAGAGCATTTCTTCAGTGTAGTAACGGCGATATAGAGAATGAGATACATGCCCTTTGCCGTGTGGAGCTCGTAAAAAAGTTCCCCGCGAGGGGTTTGACAGTGTTTTGAATATATTCCCTGACATGGTCGCCATAGCACTTTCTATATAGACATAAGGTCAAGCAGTGCATGCAATTTATATACTGTGTTCTTAATCGTGCATTAACATCGACGGCGGGTGCGGCTAGCCAACAGGGGATGCTTACTCCTCCCGGGCACCTGATCCCACTTTTAGCTTGCTAGGGTTCCGTCGATGCTCAATATAGTGCTCTATTGTGAGTGCTGTTGAGATTATCGTCAGGATCTTCTTTAACTCATTACTGAAGTGCGATCAATATAACAAACAAACTGAAACATTTGAAAGTATTATCAAAATATGTATCATTTTTAAAGATATGTCTAATCAGGATAAAACTATCTATTTAATTAACAGTGAAGACCATATAGTATAATTGACAACTGAGTTAATAAACCTCATTTTTGAAACAAGGAGGTCCTCTTGATATTTCATTTTTTAACTTCTTAGCTTAGTAGAATTATATTGATGACAAATATGGACAATGACCATATCCCTGTATACAGCACAAAATCGACAATTCAGAAAATCAGAAACTGAAGGCATACAAAACCAGGATAAAACAGGAACCAAAGTAAACAAACAAAAACTTCAACCACATGATTGAAATCAACCATGTTTCCTATGATTTTGTTCTCAATGCATAATAACTTGCTACCTAGTTGAATGCAATAAATTTGGTGGATGATATTCTCGTATAGACCATTTGAACCATCCAACCAAAGATTATACTCTATGTATTCCGACATTGAACTAACCGACTGTGACAATTCTACCGAATTGAAGCAGCGGCTGCTGCATGCAAGCAGGAGATGCTGACTCTTTCGGACACCTGAATTTCGCTTTTTTTCCATGTGGTAAGGGTTTTTGTTTGTTTGCTTCGGTTCCTGTTTTATACTGATTTTGTATGCCTTCGGTTTATGATTTTTTGAATTACTGATTTTGTGCTGTATATAGTTATATGGTCATTATCCATATTTGTCATTTAATCTGCTTTTTGATGTTACAAAATGCAAATGGGGTGGCAGAAAAAAATAATCTTGCTTTTACAAGTCATCTGAATCTTGCTCTTAAAAGTAATCTGAATTTGAAGAATTATCATTAAATTTCGATAATAATTCCAGAAGATTTTGCGACTCGCTTCGCTCGACGCAGTTTTCAATTAATAGAAAATAATTTGGGCTCGCTTCGCTCGTCATACTTTTCTATAAGAACATTATTGTTTAAATGGAAATGTTCATGTTTGCAAATATTAAAAAAATGCAGGTTAATGTATTAGCTGTATAATGACGAAATCATGTCGAAAACATTGAAATTATGTGTATAGATTATTTTATATTTCTCTATCTCTTTTGATGATACACAGATTTTTATGCGATGATTGTTTATGGGGAAAATGGTTTTAAAGAAGTTCTCTACTCGTACGCGTGGGTATTTTCAGATACATTTTACTCTAACAAACTCAAATTACAAAGTATTGGTAGTTCCATGAAAATTTATTGTCTCTCGTTTATCCATGAAACAGCGATGTATAAGCCAATATCCACAAGCTAGCGATTTAACACAGAACTAGTCTGCAACTTCCGCCGAAACTGAAAGTACAAATTCGTGACGTCACAAGTGTGTATACACTACACATTCACACGATGACGTAATGTAAAATATAGTACACGTGTCTCTTTGTTCATATGGTACATTTATAATTATTTTTCGGTTTCATATTCTTCCGAAATCGATTGATATCAATGTTGTAGTTTAAGTTTCCTTAATACTCGCTATCAAAATTCCCCAGAATATTTTTAATCGATATATGCAATGATTTTGAATTATGTTGGTTAAGCTCGTCAAATGTAAGTAAATATTCATCTAAGAACAATTAGATAAGATTTACGGCGTTTTTGAAGGCTTTCCAGTAATTTGATGTTTTTAACATAAGGTCTAAATAAATCGGGTATCTACCGAATTCCCCAAGCGTGGCTAAGTTTGATGTACTTTTGTTGACCCCTAATAGCCACTTATAAAACGATAAGTTGATTCTTTCTAAAATCGAGTGAAGTATGTATAGATAATTTCATACGGACTCTGTATTTCTTTCTCAAAGCCCAAATTTCTGACCCGTACAGACAGACTAGCTTTACAGTATGATCAAATAATTTAAGACAAATAGATGGAGTTATTGTTTCCCGATCTATTGCAGATTTTAATTCAATCAAAACCTTTATACCTCTGTCAGACATGTTATCTTTACCAGTAGTGAAAAGACCAGAAGAAAAAAATATAGTGCCAAAATGTTAAACGTCTTCAAATTTGATAGCATCATTTAAAACCAGATAAATTTTTAAGCATGGACCAGACATACACGTTTCGGGTACTTAACCCTCGACAGTGATCCTCAGTCTAAAGATTGTAATATGGCCAAAATTGTATCGAAAGGCATATCAGAATGGGTTGGATATGATGCTTGAGTACCAACGTTTTAGAAACTTCGAGATATTTTGTAACAGACACCTTAAATGTGTTAAAGAGACAGACGATCAACTGAAGAAGATTGAATTTAGCTACGCCTCGGGGACGCCTGGTCCACCAGAAGTGACATTCACCAAGTAGTCTAAATGTTAAACGTCTTCAATTTCAATGGCATCATTTAAAACCAGATAAATTTGCAGCATGGACCAGACATGCACGTTTCGGGTACTTAACCCTTGTCAGTGATCCTCAGTCTAAACAACTATGGCCAAAAAGTGTGAAAATTATTAACGAGGCCCTGGACAATAAGATAAGTCAAAAACATAAATAGAGATTTTGATTAAATTCATATCATAATTTCATTTACTTATTTACAAGAGTTTGGTGAAAAATGAATCAATTTCACCGCTAAGTTTTTCGGGGGACCATCTCAAAGATTTCCTTGTTTTCTCCATATGATTTCATAGAAAAACAAGATTTTTTTGCATTATAATTGCAATTTATGAAAAAAACTGAAATAGAGAATTTGATAGGATTATCATATGTTGAAAAGAGAAACTTAAGACAAAATATATCAGGTTCAGTGGAAGTTTGACCGCCTGTGTGAGCTTCAGGGAACATCTTAAAATCATATTTTTACATATTTGCCTTTTATTTTGAAATAAAGACATCATTAAGGATGAATATGTCCTTATAGTTCTTGTTTACGGCATATAATATTTGTTAGTATATATTTCTCTAGAAATAGACAGCAAAATTTAATCGTGAAAATATATCAGGGGCGATCTCAAAGCATATTTTGCAATTTGACACATAACTTGTACTTTGTCTTTATCAGTACAATTGAAATTATAAAAAAACTGAAATAGAGAATTTGTTGACATGTTCATACAGTGAAGAGTGAAACATAAGCCAGATTATATCAAGTTCTGTACAACTTTGACCACTTGTGTGAGCTTCAGGGAACATCTCAAAATCATATTTTTAGCATATTTGCCCTTTATTATGAAAGAAGGCCTCATAAAGGATGAATATGTCCTTATAGTTCTTGTTTACGGCATATAATATTTGTTAGTATATATTTCTCTAGAAAAAGACAGCAAATTCAATCGTGAAAATATATCAGGGGCGATCTCAAAGCATATTTTGCAATTTTACACATAACTTGTACTCTGTCTTTATCAGTACAATTGAAATTATAAAAAAAACTGAAATAGAGAATTTGATGACATGTTCATACAGTGAAAAGTGAAACATAAGGCAGAATATATCAAGTTCTGTACAACTTTGACCGCTTGTGTGAGCTTCAGGGAACATCTCAAAATCATATTTTTAGCATATTTACCCTTTATTATGAAAGAAGGCCTCATAAAGGATGAACGTGCTCGCATATTTATTGTTTATAGCATATGATATTCGTTAGCATATATCTATCCAGATAAAGACAGCCAAATGATATTGCCAAATATGTAAAGGGACCATTTAAAAGCATATTTTTGCAATTTTAAACATAACTTGTACTCGCAGATATAAAGTGAAATTAAAAAAAAACTGAAACAGAGAATTTGATGGCATATTCTTATATATTATAAAGAGAAACACATAAGACAGAATATATCAAGTTCTTTCAAGTTTGATGTCCAGCCGTTTTGTGTGAGCTTCAGGGAACATCCCAAAATCATATTTTATAACATCTCTTCCCTTTATTTTGAATAAAGAACGAATGTGCTCGTATAGTTATAGGGTTTGTTCCTGTCATACTTCCTACTCAAGGTACTTTGAGTTGAAAGTATGACAGGAACAAACCCTATAACGAATTAATCATACCGAGAACCATTTCGTAACGTTTTCTGTGTAATTTTTAACATTTTAAAATTTATTGACCTAACTCGGCGTCAAGGTAGGACAACATGTGACCGTAATACTGCAACGTCATTGGCTGAAATTAGTTCGAGGCGTGATAATACGACATATCACATCCCTCTCGGGAAAGACAGCCAAATGCTATCGCCAGAATACAAAATGTATGTAAGGGACAATCTCAAATCAAATTTGTGTAATTTTAAGACATATAACTTGTACTTGCAAGTCTCGAAGATAAAATGAACAAAGCGTTTTTCTCTTATCGCCTTATCTTTTGTCTAATTTGATTCAGCAATATCGATATCTATATCATTATTCTAAAATTTTAATACATCGTATTTTGGGGGAAACGTCTGAAAAGTTACATGGATTACTCACAGATCACACATTAATCTTTAAACTTCGCATGCTCCCCTTGCAGAATCGCGTACTCGACAGGTCTCGGATCTATAAGCGTTTCTATAGGCGTTTTAACTATACTATATAGGCGGCCGAACCCAAAACCATACTTTCCCGTAAACGACCCCCTCCCAAGTATCAGTGACCCTCCCCCTTCCGAGGGAGGAGTTGATGTACTTGTTCCATCCCTCTCTAGACGTCCACCCTAGCTACGCCACTGTCAAGATTAAGTATAGTATTGCATGCTCACGCGAAATTGCAAAAGTAATTCGAATACGATAAAAAATAATGGATGGATACCAAATGTAAAGTAAAATTCAAAAGAATAAGGAAAGTGGAAAGGGGCTACCCCCATGCGCGGGAATAGATTGGGTCGAGTTGTTTATGAGCGACTCCTATTTCCTCTTTTCCCGATTATTGCGCATAATATTTTTAAATTCATAAAATGGACCAAATGAGTTGAAATGACCGAGCTGGACCACCTCTCCCCCTCTCTGATATATTTCTATTCCATGCAATTTTATCCGATCGCTGAGCTAAAATGTACGTTGAAGACAATGATTACGTCCATCATCGTGGTCATTATACAGTTAAAATATACCATTAACTGTTTTATTATACCGAAACAAACATTATACTGAATCAAACATATCTCTTAGGTATACAGAAACAAACATTATACTGAAACGAACATATCTCTTAGGTTCACAGGGTTCAAATGGAAATTCTAATAATTTTGCCTTGCCTTCTCGACTGAATGACTGAGTAACGGAAAATATTAATTTTTGATGATAAGATAAACAGAAACATCATTTATTATACTCATACATGTTTAATTTTTTATTGTTTTATCTTATTGCGGATTAATTTATGTGCTAAGCGGATAGGAGGCGGATTACTCTGCTCGCGGTTTGATAGCGTCATCCGATCAACCTTCACATCATCCGATCAACTTTCAACGGTGCTGATTGGCTGATACTGACACACCCCCAAAGAAGCTCCGCCCCATTTTGAAACTAACTCCCTAGGGAAATAGTCTTCTCAACTAACGCACCCCTTTGCAGGGAAATAGTCTTATCAGGTGATTTTCAGGGATTTAGTTAAATTTAATGAGTCTCTTTATATATAGGAAAAAATCACTAGAGGTATAATAAAATAATTTATGAAATGGAGTATGCTGTAGGACAAAGCATTCTCTGGCTGAACTGCACTATTTATATTTGTTAGGGTTATCTCAGGGGCGGATACAAGATTTGGGTTTAGGAGGGCGTCATGAATATCAAAAAGGCAAAGGGTCTGGGGACCGCTTCCTCCCTTCCCCAGTGGGTCCAGGACGAAGTCATATTTTGGGTTCCTTTGACCACCAGAACGGAAAATGTATAATTCATACAAAAAACGTAGAAACCATGTATTATTGAATATATCTGGCGAGCGAAGCGAACCAGCGAACTTTCTAAAATTGTTTTAGAGAGGGTTGGGGTACACAACCCAAATGGTATCCCCTTTGCTGCAAGGGTACATGTTTGTTGACTAAAATCTTAGTACATATGTCAGAAAAAGACCGTCCAAATAGTCACTGTAAAGTAAAGGTATGGAAGGTGTAATATCACTTTATAATTCTGGCTATTTAGCATGACATGGTCATGCTTAGCAAATGGTGTGAAGTTAATCTAAATTGAGTAAGGTGGCGAGCGGCAGCGAACCAGCGAAAACTTTCCGACATTCGACTCAAAACAGCCTGAAATTGAGTACAGTGGTGATCGCGGGAGATTACACACTTTCACCGAAGTTTCCGAGGCTTAACCTAAGTTTCCGAATTTCGGAAAAATCCTACCTAAGTTTCCGAATCCTAACTTTACGAAAATTACCGCTTTGACCGAAGTTTCCGAATTATTAAAATTCGGTAGGAAATTTAGGGTAAACCGTGAAAGTTAGGTATTTTAGTTAGGTTTTTTAGGAAAAAGTGTAATATTTCGGGTTTTTCGGGGTAATGGTAGTTTTAAGATTGATTTCAACAAAACGAAATTTCCATTATGTTCACAAAAGGAATGCAACATGTGTTCGGGAATTCTGGGGTGCAATTGAAAAAAAGGGGGGGGGGGGGTATATCCCTTGAAAATTTCCAAACATAGTCATATACTTTTTTATTGGCAATTTGCAATACTAGGGCTCACGCTGTTATAACTCTTCCCCTCCCCTGATTGTCTAGAGTCGCACATACATCATGATGTATACAAGTCAAATTTGGTATTGAATAAATCACAGGGGGCCGTAGCCAGATTATTTTTATTTCCATGAAATCATTCTGCAATCAAAACCCCCCCCCCCCCTTTCCCTCGATTCATTTAATCAGCTATGTACAACGATTTCCCACAGATTCTATATGAAAGATATATGGAATCTGCGGAAAATCGCTGTACGTTACGTAGCTGATTAAATGGAAAGAGGGACACGTCAGTCATTGAAATATTAAAAAAAAAACCTTGCTTCGGCCCCCTGTGTACAATAAATAAAAAAAAAAAACAGAAAAGATCCGATATTAGAAAAGTATTAAAAGAAAAGATCGTTGAACTAAAGAAAAGATCTTATCCAAGAAAAGATCGTTGAATATAAACAATTCGAATTTCCTCTGATCGACGAAGTTGTACTTTTCGCAGTGGAAACACTTTGGCATTTTCAAAAATTCTTGGAGATTTCTAAATTTCAAATTGAGAAAACTAATGTAATTTCAAAAGACAATAAGTAATATATTATATTCCTACATAAAAAGCCGATTTTACACTGTGTACCGACTATAAACCGAGCTAATGATCGAACTTGTTTGCAAATTTCAGGCAAGTTCTGTGTTTTTGTTTCTTTTAAAATAATTCCTCATCGTGTGTTTGTGTGTGTGTTTTTTTTTTTTTGTTTTTTTTTTGATTTTCTAGAATTTCAGCTGTCCTTAGCCGGGAAGGTATATAATACGTCCCTGTCGTGGCTTTTGAAAATAACAGCATTTTGTACAATGGAGAGGCGTGGAGGGTTTTGTTGTTGTTTTTTTTATTTTGGAGACCCTCGATCAGGGCAAGGACTGTTTATAAGTCCTTGATCAGGGCCCGATTTTTTTTTCTGTTCTTTAGCGGATGCATGACCAAAGATAATTCAGCAGACCCTTCGGGCTAGATTCTTTTTGTAGAGGTGCAAACTTTCTGGACATTTTTCTTGGGGAGGGATGCAGTCTTCCTGCCCCTACCCTCATAAAAATCATATGGGGTTCCTTTGTCCTTCTCAATATTTTATAATTTGTTCGACAAATCTGTTAAAATCTTTGTCTTACTACCATTATCCATTACATGTACAACTCTATATCTAACAAATTCCTTTCCAAGGTGTTCTCAATCTTATGACAGTCCTTTGCACTAATTAATTGTGATAGGCAGTATGAAAAATGTGGCCGGTCCGGGAATCAAACCCGAGACCTTATGCTATGGAGGCAGACGCTCTTAGCAACTGAGCTAACCGGGCACGATAACCGTACCGTCACACACTATTTATAATTTTTTTTACAAGTCCCGAGATACAAATATGTTGCCGGACTCTGTCCGAAAACCTGTGATTGTCTGCAATCTTGAGGTAAAAACTCCTATGCAAGATCTGTCATAAAGGAATGAATTATACCCAACTATTCATTCAAAGTATTCATACTGAATCTTCTAAGTGAGTAAAGTAGAAATCAAAAGGAAGTCTAACATAATGAACTGATGAGCATGATCATGTATAAACAGATATTCAAATAAGTGATCTAATGATTCTAATCACATCATAAATATAAATTTACATGTGTAAACATGATCTATAGACCTTTGGCTGATCCAACTTCTGTATGTGCTCGGTATTTGTTTTGCATTTTGTGCTGACATGTTTGTGTATATATATTTTTGCAAAGATTTTTAACCCTTTCAATTTCATTGTAATTGTAATTATTATAGCTTATTCAGCTCAAGTACAATGTGGATCAATATTCAACACCTTCTAGGTCAAGAAGATATAGCTCAAAAAATTAATATTAGATACCAAAATCCAGTTGCTTTACAATTTATTTCCTTTCTTGCAACTGATGAAGTACATGTAGAATACTATCAATCTGACAATAAGAAATATACAACTGTAACTGTCAAAAGACAGCAAGTGTGAATGGCAGTAGATGGTAAATTACTGTCTACATTTGAGTACAAGATTAACACTGTTCAAGAACAGGTATGTCACCTGTCACATGTTTGACCCTAAAACATTGCCTTGACCTTGAAAATGACCTTGAGCTAGACTATAGCCTCTAAACATACTTCATTATGATGCATATCAATTAGCTATAGATACTGTAGCCATATAAATATATATATGATCATGTATCTTCAATGAACATCCCCCTCCCTTTTCACTTAAGTTCACAACTATGTGACACATGATCTAAAAACCTGTGACATGTATCATAGGGCTGGCAAGGGCGGATTTAGGGGGGTTTGGGGGGGTTCGGGAAAACCCCCCCGGTTTCCCATTTTTTTTTTTTTTTGGGTTACATTAGCACTCGGAAAAAACCTGCAAACTGAGTAATAAAAGAATTGCTTAATGTCCACCAGAATTCACTATTTTGAAACAAAATTTACAAAAATTTTCTGATACATTCTATCGCATATCGATTCGATACCGTAGCAATTGTCGTATTTGTGGATTCGTACAGACAATCGCGAAGTTTTTGTTATGTACGTCGCAGAGGGGGGTTTCTGTTTATTTTATTCCCGAAAATTAACATTTACAAATACTATAATATGAACATGTTCAAATAATTTGCAAAACATGTACGTGTGTCAAACAATCAATGTAAATGGTACGGGGATCGAAAACTACACGTTTCTGTCCTCAAATACCCGGTTTGAGTATTTTTGTCATCTACAAATTTTGTTAAGATCGAATATGCTCCGGGGGCCTATAATTAAGCATTCAATTTTTCAAAGCCAAAACCCAATGATACTCAACATTTTTTACTCGATATCGTAACAATATTGTAAGTACATGTTACAGCAAGGACAAATCAACAAGCCAGGGGCAAAGCCAGGCGTACATTTGTACGCAAAACGTCCACATCGTCTCGCGAAAAAAAAAGGAGAGCGCCTCCCCCAGTTGCCAAAAAGAAGGGGGAGGGTCTTTTGAAATTGTATTTAAAGCAAACTACTGTTCACAAATAGATCAAAGACACTCCAGAAACCACCGATTTGAATGCATTAACTCAATACAACCATGCGCGGATCCAGAGGGGGAACCGGGGGTCTGGACCCCCCCCCCTGAGATTTTCGGAGGTGGGGTCCAGCTTTGGTCCATTTCTAACTGAAATGGGTCTAAAATGCATGAAAGGGCTTTGAAACCTAAAATTTCGGCTCGCTTCGCTCGCCATTTACAAATACAAAACTATTTTTTCTGCAAAATTCCTTAATTATTATGAATTGTTCATACTAAGTAATTTTATATAATTGTCTTGGGTCTCAGGGACTCATATTTTGAACAGTCCCTTACTTCAAAGGATGTAACCTCCTTCATCTTTTTCAAGGTTATATCATTTTAAGATGTCTGATTATTTGGAAAATGACACATCTCTTATCTATTTATTCTCATGAAATTCGCTCCGCTCGCCGATATATATGGAGTAAAATATTCAATGTTATAAATAATCATCTCGATCGAATCAAGACAAATTAATATTTCATATTATCTAAAAAAAATTCTGCCTCGCTACGCTCGCCAATTCTTCATACAAATAAACGTGAAAGGAAAGCTAACAAAATTGCCCTCTCAACATCATGTGCACCGATATATATGTACCTACATGATAGGTAGACTTCCTTAAATTTTGGACCCCCTCTGACCAAAATTGCTGTATCCGCGCATGATACAACGATCGCTAACAAAGTGCGAGCGATCGATTGGAAAGACTTTATGTGGACGTACATGTATTAGTATTTAGGGAATGTCATGTTCACATCTCAAGTTTTTTTCATCTTAGATACGGTTCATCGTCTGCTGACAATAAATCATATGCGTTATCCCATCTAAATTCAGCTCAAATACGCTCCAGAGGTCAGCAATTTGCTTCATTTTTTTCAAAATTTTCACGGGGGACCCCCTTCAAGAGGATGGGTAACATATTTCCATACTGTCCCCACTTGACCCTTCGGGCCTCGCAAGTCATCCCCCCAAGAAGAGTCTGTGCTCCCGGACAGCTGAAGTTCTTGGTCCAACCCTTCTTTAAAGACGTCCACATCGAAAATACCATGGCTACGACCCTGCCAGCAGTAAAGGAGAAATTATTTTATTTAGAAATAGAAATAGAAATTAGAAATTTAGAAATCTTTATTAACCACATAAATTGAGTGGAAAAATGGTCTGAATATTCGAGAAGGTAAGGAGAAAATGTGCTTCAGAATGCACCATTTTATTCCATTTTTTCAAAAATTTTCCGGGGGAGGCCCCCCGGACCCCCACCTACAGGAGGGGGCAACCCCCTCCCGTACCCTCCCCCGTTCGGCACTTCGTGCCTCGAATCGACCCTTTGGGTCGATACAAAACCCCCCCGCTTGCCACTCTGGAGCCGCCACTGGGCTGGTACAATACTCTGATTCATCAATGCATCACAATATTTTTTTTCTCCATCCAAGTATCGATATATCCAAACACGCCAAAGTTAAAATTTTACAAAAATTTTTATATTGAATTTTCTGGATTTTTGTCCACCACGCCAAAAACAAAAATAACTTTCAGAGAAAATGAAAGTACATGTAAACATTTTATTTCCTGGTTTATGAAGTACATGTTATAGGAATCAGAAAAATTTCTGGTCAGAAAGCTAGTATTGAATACATATAACCTGTTGAATGAAAAAAAGCTACTTATATATGATGAATATAAATAGTATCAAATAGGATTTTGAGAAGGTTTTATCAATTTATAAAGTATTGCGATACATATTATATCCGATATCGGGTATCATGATACGTATTTTATCGGCTGGGTGCAGTATTGTCCCTGCCCTAATATATCAATGCCGATTTCTTGAATTATACAATGTTTCAAAACATTTTGATGAAAAATAAATGAAATTTTAAAATTTTTAATTAAAAATGCTTCCTAATGATCTTTGACCTTGAAAGTGACCTTGACCTGCTGAGTCTCATCATGCTTTACTATCTCTGCAAGTTTAAAAAAAAATGTTTGAATGATGTATATCAAGTAAGTTACAGACAAATATGTGACAGACTGACAAACGGACATACAGTCAGAGACAGATGAACAAACAGCCTAACTAAGTGATTTTTATATGGCGACATTAAATTTCTCAATCTGAGTACATCAGAAACCACATGTTTTGCCATTCCACATACATGTATTACATGCAATATAAATCTGTTAATTTTTCTTCATCTTGTCTTGATTCTGGTGTCCAAGATACACAAATTATGAAGGAAGGAACCTATGCCGCACCAATCCATGATCACTCACTTCTGTTTGACCATGTTGTATGTGTTGACTCTCATTATCCTGAAATAAAACAAGTACAAAAAAAATGTGATGATAACAAACATCTAAATCACATCATCTAACAATAAATCATAAAGGTAAATTCCTATTATTACCAAATAGATATCATTGTATAGTTCTCACTTAGTCGTAAATTGTATGGTTATATGGTAGAGGAATGCAATAATGCAATTATATTTTATAAACAAATAAAACACTGTTAAAGACAGTATGGCCGGATTGCAAAGTAAGTTTTTGTCACTAACTGGGTCAAGGTCAGGTTAAATATTATGGCATAAATTGAAAGGATTTGTCAGAGGCAACCAATAAGTATAATATTATGTTTCTACTATGTATATAGCTCCTGAGATTTTGGTTCAATGAGACACTTAAGCAAAATCATTAACTAGGTCAAAGCCCTAGGTCAAGGTCACTAGGTCAAATGTTACGAGATAAATTGAAAGGTCCTGTCAAAGGCAACCTACATGTATAACATAAAGTTTCTACTGCATAAAGTTCATTAGATTTTGTTTTAACTAGAAACTTCAACCACAATCTTTAACTATGTCAAAGTCAAAGGTCAAGGTAGAGTTTCTTAGATTTTGCTTTAACCAGAAACTTTAACCAAAATGTTGACAACAGATGACAGACAGACGGATAGACAGACAGGCGGACATCGTCAATCTATAGACTGGAATTGCTTTGCAATCAAGCCAAATACTTTTTAGATGGGGGTATTTTCAATGTCTATCTTGTCTTTGGGCCAGTGGTTGAATTTTTTTGTAAAGACTGGTGGACAGTGATTTAAATCACAATCTCTTAATTTTGTTATTCAGGCACAAACTGTTCTAATATGCTGCTATTTACAGATAGTCCTAACCCGAGTAACGATCGATTTATCAGTCAATTATATATTATACTGCCGTCGACTTACTCGAGTAAGGACTATCGGTCAACGGTAACATAATAACCATTATATTACACTGCCGTTGACTGATAGTCCCTACCCGAGTAAGGATTATCAGTCAACAGCAGCATAATAAAACGAATCACAAACAAAATTAAACATTATCAGATCATTTTACATGTCCTACGTGTACTAACCTACCGTTGAATTTCCAGAATACCGGGCCGTACGTAGAAACGTACGTCAATCCGTACGTCAATCGTTGATTGTTGGATTGAATGCAGTGGTTCCGACAGTAGTTTGCGATTCCTTCATTATGTTTGGACCATGTTTGTTGTTGTTTTTGATACGTACTATATACGTCCCTGGTACCATTCATCAGTACATGTACATGCATGCCATGATGCAACAATTCTACCATGCACATCTTGCAGATTCTTGGATACCTTGCTGCCAGTACTGACATTTACCAGTCTGTTCTTCAATATGTAACACGGCTATGATCATTCTTCATCAAATTCCTGACTGTTTCGTGCATTTCATCAAGGGAGAAATATAAAACATCAAGTTTTATTGCTACAGAAATTCGATCGTAGTAATGTTTTGAAACCGAAAGTAGACCTAGAACATTCCGAATCCGACAAAATGCAGAGCTATTCATATGAAAAAAAAGGAGAAAAATTAAATAAAGAGAGAGAGAGAGAGAGATAAAGCTGTTTTATTATCATCATTATGCAATATGAAGAATAAGAGCAGATATGGTCCAAACCTTCAAATACATCAAGGGATTAGATAAGAGTTACCAGAGGTTATACGAAATAAATGAAGATACAAGGACAAGGAATAACGGCCTGAAATTGAAGAAAAAACATTGTCGTTTAGAACTCAGGAAAAATAGCTTCACCAACAGAATAGTTAACACATGGAATAGTTTGCCCAATGAAGTTGTCGATGCCAAAACATTAAACCAGTTCAAAAACAAACTCAATACTCATTGGAAAGGACAGGATATCAAATTTCGACCGAAGTGTCTTAAGCCGTACGCAGATCACCATGGATTTAGCCAAAACACCAGAATGGATCTAGAGAGTCATTTGACTAGTTGACAGATCTCGTAGGAAGGTAACAGGTAAGGTAATATGTAATTTCTCGGTAGTGAGTGAAAAAATGTACATGTATGTCTGTGTTTGATTGGAGAGGGGGGGGGGGTGACCCATACCACGTCTAAAGGCAAAGGAGAGGGATCACTTGTCTAATTTTATATTAAAATTATCCTTGAATATATATTATTTTCTAAAATTTGAGGAAATTAACCTCGACTTATCGGCAAAAAATTACAGATCCGTGGTTTGCAATGATAGAAAACGAAAATGAATTTTATCGCCACTTTATGGTGCAAATGATGCTCGTTAGACAATCAAATTGAATCAGTTGTACATTTGATGCCTTCAAATAAAAAACAATTTCGAAATAATATATTTATTAAAAGAAATAAACAATAATAATAAATATTAACGCAGCCTCGTTTTGGATTTCGGGTAAATACAATTATTTAGGTTATTCCGGTGAAATTCGGAAAGTTAGGAATTTTAGGTAACATCGGTAAATTTAGGGCGGAATTTTGCCCGAAGTTTCCGAATTACCAGTTTTTCCTAACGAAGTTTCCGAGGTGTGCCCGAAGTTTCCGAAAAACAGTGTGTAAACTACTACGATCACCACTGTATACACATAGAGGTTAAGCCCCCAAAATACCTTATTTCGATAATTTTAGGGGGGGGGAGGCGTGCGCCCCTTGCGCCCCCTTCAAAATCCGCTCATGTATCTATACTAAAATTAACCCCCAAAAATGAAGAATCGGAAAATGTATATATCTCGGAAACTTCTATAACTTATAAGTAAATGCGAATTTTCGCTCCGGCTCAATTTCAGAGAATGAAACCTTGAAAATAAAATGCATACTATACATGTATCTTTATACAGCTACTTTTTCTGATTGCAGGATCGGAGCGCCTCGTTTCAATGAATTAATGTACTTTATTTAATATCTTATACAATGTATTTATAAATTGCTTGTGAAACCTTGAGAAAAAAAAAACATGTAGCGACTTTAATCTGAGTACTTCCCCCTTTTTTCCCCTGGAAAAAAAAGAAAATGACATATATCTAGTATGTGAAATACATTTGCTTACCTTCATATGTATTACGAGGATATATTTTAAATATACTTTAAATAATTCAATATAAAACTTTAATAATTGAATATGTTCTACTCGATTATAAGAGGTATGCAGATCTCTCGCAAAATTTTCTAGGTTAACAATGCCATCCGACGTCATGAGAGAAAAAAAAGAAGTTAAAGTAAAATGAAGATTCGTCAGCGTTGTTGATTATGAAATTTGCGAGCAAGGTGAGACGATTTACTTGCTACAACTTGGCTGATAATTCTCTCGATTAGACGAAAAGGAACATCAAGCCTGAACAAAAAAAAAAATCAATAATAATCATGATGAGAAAACACGTGCTTCCGTGCCGTCCGTATTACTAGCTAGCACCCCCGCCCAATGCATTGGGATTATAATACGGTGATTTATGATGCAAAAAAATTATGTGTACATAGTTTTAGGAAAGTACATGTTGTTGTTGTTGTTGTTTTACAAAATTAATGAATTAAAAATAGTTATGATCGATGAAGTTCTATTTATTTTTCTATTTGTTTCTTGTTTTTTTCTAAAGGCCCCCGTTATAAAATAATAATCCTTTATCTCTACATCGCACCTAACGTACTGTCATACTATGACTATTCAGTGGGAGGAGGTGCACCAAATAATGATAATATTAAAAACCTTGAGTCAATCCTAGTCTGACGATCTCATCATCTAACTAATCATCGTTTATTACGAACATAATGAAAATAATTATCTAAAAAAATGTGCCGTAGGATGAGTGGAATATGATGCTACAGGACCCACGTTTGAGAAATTTCAAGAATTTTAGTACCAGAAAGTTTAGAATGCGTTGAAGAGACAGACGATCAACCGAGGTTGATCGAACTTGGCTACATGTTCCCTCTGGGACTCCAGGTCCACCAGCAGTGACACTCACCAACTAGTTCAAATGTTAAACGTCTTCAACTTCAATAGTATCATTTATAAACGGATATATTTGCAGCTGGACCAGACATACACGTTTCGGATACTCAACCCTCGTCAGTGATCCTCAATCTAAACAATGAAATATGGCCCCGACCCCCCCCTTTCCACAGAACGGCCTTCTGGGGATATAAATTCAATACTGTGTACAAAAGATAAATGATAACTAGCCAGTTTGCACAAAGAAATGCATAGGTAAAATACTCTAAAAGAGGCAATTTATAATTTGGGGTAGCACTAGCGCGCTCGTTGAAATGCGGTAAAAATCTCCGTTTCGAGTTTCCTCTGACCCTGTATTTTCTTACGAATTGCTAGGTAAATGCACTTGAAAGGTTCACTTTTTATTCTAAATCATCACCTTAAATTATTTTTATTGGGAATCCTGCGATTTGTGGGAATTGAGAATACTTTAAAGTTGAAATTAGAACGTTTTTCTGCATTATTTAGACTATTCGACTCGAATCGTTTCGATCTGACCACTACGACTCGCGATTCGAGTCAGAGCTAAGAATCGCGATTCTCGGTGCACCGCGGTGAATCGTTGCAGCTGTAATGTCTGGTCCATTCTGAAAATTTATCCATGTATAAATGATGCTATTGAATTTGAAGATGTTTAACATTTTATTGAAAGACGAGCGAAGCGAGTGAAAATGTTTTGATATTGACCACATATGTGGGCCAGAATATTTATTTCTGCAACAAAGAGGGTCAGAATATTTATTTTCAACATTTTTGAGCCAGAATTTTTATTTCAAAAAACTATCAGGCCATATTTCATTGTTTAGATTGAGGATCACTGAGGTGGGTTGAGTATCCGAAACGTGTATGTCTAGTCCATGCTGCAAATTTATCCGTGTATAAATGATGCTATTGAATTTGAAGATTTTTAACATTTTATTTAAAGACGAGCGAAGCGAGGGGAAAATGTTTTGATATTGAACACATTTGTGGGCCAGAATATTTATTTCTGCAACAAAGAGGGTCAGATTATTTATTTTCAACATTTTTGGGCCAGAATTTTTATTTAAAAAAAATCTACCACCCCCCTCCCCTTCCCGAGGATTAATGAACGTCCCCTTATTGAGGATGTCATAATTGCTTTGTCTACAATCCCATTATTCATCAATTCAAAATATTTGGGATATCGTAAAAAATACTGCATGTGTATATGCAGCATGTCTAATCATTAATGCTCTTGGAAAGAAAGGATATCCTTATCATATTGATAGGAAACATATGACCAAAGTTACTCTAAACACATATAAAACGTAATAGAGCCAGCTAACAGAGCTATGTCAGCAATGTGCTATCCCTTACATGTACTTATACAATAATTTATTAGTTTATATGCCAGAACATTATAATTATAGACTGATTTGTTAATCTGTAGATTTTCTTGAGTATTCGATTGCAATGATTGAAACCTACGCAAAAGGTGAGCAGCACAACTTCCCAAGAATCATTCTCATTGGAACTCACAAAGATCAAATCAAAGTAGAATATTGTTTGCTATGAAATATTTCTAAACCATGATTTTTGAGAAATATATCCATAACCCTTTAATGCCTTCTATATTCATATTTTGACACCTACGTTGAAATAATAATTTGCTTTACAGAATGACGCTAAAATAAAAAGTACCAAGGAAATGATTGAAGAAAACTTCAGAGATTTGATAAGTCAGAAGTTGTTCTTCGTGATGAACTTTTCATAAATGCAAAGAACATGAGCGATGCAACAAGGAACGTGATAAGAGATGCAATTTTAGATGAGGGCAAGAAGTACAGAGAATTTGGGGAGCCAGTTCCGTCTTCTTGGATAGCTCTCCACGAAAAGCTTATTGAACTGAAATAGGATAATAAAATTATCGTGCAGCTTGACGAAATTAAACAGATCAACAGTCAGATGAATATTCCTCTTAGTGATGGGGAACTCAAAGTTTTCCTGAAGGTTCTCCACAATATGGGCTACGCGCTTTACTTCGATTTGTCAACACTTGGCGATAAAGTCATCCTTGACCCAAAACTCGTCATAGATTCCATGCGATCGTTTATAACTTGTGAACGTTTTATCCTTCGACCATGGAAAAAATGGCAGTTCAATCAGATGCGACGATCTGGAAGGATAAAAATATCACATGTACATGGGATGCTGAAGGAAATGTGCGGATCTAACATCTCAGAGCACAGCGAACATCTGCTAGGTATCATGGAGCAACTTGATCTCGTATGCCAACCGATGTCGTACAACAAAGGTTCAAATGTCTCCCCTGACTTTTATTTGGTACCATGTATTATGAGTGCCGACATGCCTCTTGCACCTTTAGAATTGAATTGAGAATCAGGACTGATCATTACATTTTCTTCAGAGAGAACTCTGCCACCGGCGATATTCAACAGACTTGTCTGTTCATGTCTCTCCCTCTGGGAGATTTTTGACCACCATTTCTACAATGGACTTGTTGTTCTTAGAAAAGAAAAGTTCCATCTCATGGAAATGAAAAGGGAGATTAGCCAGATCGTCGTCACCCTATCTCATACAGAGTCAACAAAGCGTCCAGATGCTGAGTAGTTCTTAGCAATCAAACTCTTCCTGACAGCAACGATAGAAAAGATCGTTGCAGTTTACAGTACATCTCTTGGTAGTCCGATTATCTGTAATTATTCTGAACAAATGTAAGTTCATATAAAAACATTGAAAATTTGAGAAATGGTAATCAATGCATTACGTTGATAAACCGAGCAGTCGAAGTTTTAATATTACTCGATCTTTTATTCCTATATGTACTATATGCCTGGTGTAAAATATACAACAAAACTTCCAGTCCGCTTAGCCCTGCCCATTTTCCGCCATTACAGAGCTCGCCTGTTGTAAAATCTCCTACTTCAAAGTTTAGATTCTGTTGGAAAAATCAATCTAGAAATCATTGATTATTTTTTTATCTAAAAACACGGTTGGAATTGATTTTATATTTAATCTAGACCAAACAGGTTCGTTCAACGTTTTAAAAAGTTGCCTTGACTGATCCGTTTTGAGTAAAATGTCTATACGCGGCTGCGTTAAGGTGCTCCACTCTGACGTCGCGCTGAAAATATTCAATTTTTATGGTGCCTGGCAATCAACCCTCAATTACAGCTTAAACGTTCTTTCTTTAGTTCAAAGCTGTATATTTTTAATATCTGGTAGGTGTCTGGTAGGGAAGAAAAAAAATCACCAGGGGGATTCCCCTGTGTCACGTGACAGCCCTAAATATAACTCTACAGTGTTGTCTCGGATTTAAATTGAATTTTGCAAGTGGTAAATAAGGAAAAAATAATATAAATGTTATACCGTTATTTTCAGTAAATCCTGTAGATTAAGATATTTGCTGGGCATTGTGACACTTAAAACGATTAAGAGGAGAAAAGATACCGAGAAGGAAAACAAAAGGTAAAAACACTGCAAAACTCGACTTTACATCCACATTTTACACAACAACTAAAATTTCTATCAAATGCACAGGAAAATCTGGGTAAATTGAAGTGTCCTCTATAGATTCTGTATAAAAATATCGAAATTGTACAAGGGTAGTCACCTGCAAATTACATTTTTTTACAACTACCCTATATCAGTCTATTTTCAGATGGGACCTAATCGCACAGGTGATCTGGATTACGTCATAGAAATTTAGCGGGAAAGCATTAGTTAACATGCAACATATACGTGTGTACAACATAATAAAACGGGTTTTTAATATCTGATACAATGAAAAGTAGTTTTTTTTTTATTTTAGTATTATTTTTACAACAATGAGAATGTAATATACATATATTAAGAAGGCAGCCCGGCCGGGGGGAGGGGCTGACCCGGGAGGGTAAGCCTCGTCCGGGCATCCGCTTTTAGTATACTGTATATGTTTTTCAAGTTAAAACATTATATATTTTCTTTGTGGGAAAGTTTGTGGTAGGGAATAACTCTGGTGATAAAGGTTGCCGCTAAATAATAAAACTTCTGCTGATCAAATATTGAAGTCTATGTATCAATGCAATATTTCCTCGTGGGCTGAATCCAACCCAGCGGACTATTGAGGCCGCGATACTGACCGTCTTCTAATTTTGTTTTTAACAAAATTGATTGTAAACTTGTTACAGTGCTTTCGTCAGCAGAGCTCTATCGATGACAAAATAATAATAATAATAATAAAACTGTATATAACTTGAATAAATAAAAGAGAGAGAGGGGGGGGGGGGGTTCTTTCTCGGCTAGGCTAATAATGTTTCAGTCTAAGTATAACCCGCCCGATCTCTTGCTGATTACAATTTGTTTTATTATTATTTTCATTTGTTCTTAGATTTAGTCTAGTACAAGTTGACCGCATATGAAGTCTCAATATTGTTCTGTTGTACCGGCTATGAATACGATGCCCGCCGTATAGCCATTTATTGACACATGCATTTTAGCACCGTTTTCGTAATGATAAATATTATACATATTTTTAAAATAATGCTTGAGAATAAACTACATGTATTAATGTGCATGAGCTGGCACCCTCGCCCCCACCCCACCCCGGCAGCAACAACTAAATGAATATAAAAATGAATAAGAAATAATTATTTTGAAGCCGGTAAATCAGTAAAACTCCATTAAATAACTAAATATGGACAATATCTAACAATAATGAGGATACCATTATTAATTCCTTATATTGATTCACTAATTGAAAATCAGCGATTCCTCTGTGAATTAAAAGCGGTTTCTCATCCAAAGCTTCCCTTTAACCCTGAACGCAGACTGCGCATGCTTGACCTACAATGACCCGATGTGCAAAAATGTGGAAAACACGCATTCTTTCATTACTTCTCGTAAATAAGATACTGGGAACATTTAGAGTTGATGTAAGGAATAGGATGAAAGCTCAATAATATTGAAAATCGATCCAGTACAATTTATCCCTTGAAATATTATTAGCATACGATAACTGATATGACGTCATTTATAACGTCACACAATGTTTTCGCGAAATTTTCTCTAACTTCATTGCGTGGAGCACCTTAGATTTTGCAATTAGATATTAAATATTCATTGCCCAGTTGAAGTGTGATTAAGTTGGCACAGGAGCAAGAGGAGCAACCCAAATTCAACCTAAATGCACTAAAATGATGCTAATGAACATGAAGACGTTAAACATTTTAACATAATCGGACATTCAAGTGCATGCTTAGTTGCTCAAATCTTACTTTTTCTGTATGTTAACTGATCAGATCTTATTTTCTCATTTCTTAAATAAGAAGAATGTTTAATTCGACGTATGAGGGCTGATTGATATGTTGTAAGCCTCGGTTTTCAGAGGTGCAGAAGGTATTCTGCTGATAGATTATCTCCGAAAAGGACAAACAATCAAGACATATACTTTGTTTCGTTTGTGATACAGTTTTGGGAAAATGCTACACTTAGGCGCCGCAAAAAGATCACTACTTAAAGAAGTGTTGTTCCATCAAGAGAATGCTCCTGTTCACAAGTCTGTCATTTCATGGCTGTCATTCATGATTATGGCTGAGCCTTGCCTAATGCACCTGATCTTGCTTCCTCAGACTTTTATCTATTCCAAGAACTGAAATTCTGGCACATACTTTCAGTCCGATGATGACGTCATACCTGGAGTGGATGGCTATCTGACCAGTCAAGATAAGGATTTCTTTAAGAGTAGTATTGAGGCCCTTTAACAGTGGTGACAAAAGTGTATAGATACTGAAGAGCATTACTTAGAAAAAGTGCAAAATGTCTAATAAAATTCAAATCATTAATCTCGAGGCCCACAACATATCAATCAGCCCTTGTACATAATGGAACTATTTGATGCAATGAGACATGAAGTCTCTCGCCGGTAATATGCCGTATCCGGAGGGAGACATGAAAACTTGTCGCCCGCCCAAGTACTTTAACCTAATCATCATCGATGAATCATATCATGAAAAATTGACATCTCCAGAACTTAAAAAATGAACTTGATTGCATACGATGATTGCTATCTTTGAACTATAATAATGAAGAAACCTAGCCCTTTAATACCAAATATATATTTTGATAAATGAATATTATACTCTTTTTCAACAATAGGGAGAAGTGGGGTTTGATGATCAGGATCAGCAAAGCTGTACCTGCGAAGGTACGTAATATACATAAAATTGTAGAAATTAGGTCAATCGTGATAGAACGTAAATATAAATGAACGATTGGAAAAAAGGAGCAGTTGCTGTCTTGCTGTTATTATTTTTTCTCAGTTCGATGGCCTATTGTGTATTATTACGATTGTAAATTAATGTATTTCCTTCTTTTGCTTTGGATACTGCAACCGTGTCTTATAAGAGACATCCTCTTCTCTATAATGGAAACAGAAACTGTTATGTACATTAATGTTTCT